>JAUCBN010000004.1:22461323-24861323 GCA_035048815.1 Abelmoschus esculentus
TCAAATGTAAAGTCAGAAATTTATTTAAGGGATGTTATTTTTTGGACGATATTTAAGAAAAATTAATTATATATAAAAGAATGTCAAATTATTTATAAAGAGGTATCAATTATATATATTTATAAAATTTTATATATAAAAATATGAATTTCTAAAAATTTTAGGGGATTAAAAGACACCCAATTATACACATAATTCAACTCATGCTAGTAGTGAAGTGATTATGTCTATCGAATAATCTTATATGTCGAATATTGAACCGATAGACAATAGTAAAGAGCTTGACAAGTGCTCAGAGCGTATGTCAGAAGATTATAATATTGAAAGTTTTAAATTTAAAGAGTTTAATTTATTTAATTATTTTAAAATAAGGCCAAGCTAATTATATAAATTTCTGAAACTAAAATTATTATTACGTTAAATCATATTTATAAAGGGTAAACTACATAAATGGTCCTTTGACTATACTTCAATTATCTTTTATATCCTTTAACTATTAAATGTTACAAATTGGTCAATTGACTAACTTTTTTGATACAAAGGGGTCATGTGCCGTTAAAAATTTGACGGGAAACTGACGTGAACGTTAACATGCTAACTTGGATTATAGAGATTGGAAATGCCACATGGTTATCCAAGTCAGCATGTTTGTATCTACATCAGTTTTCCATCAAATTTTTAACGGCACAGGACCACTTTGTATCAAAAAAGTTAGTCAATGTACCAATTTATAACATTTGATAATCAAAAGATGTAAAAGATAACTGAGGTATATTCAATGGACTATTTATGTAGTTTACCCATTTATAAATATCTGACTTAATTTTAATTATTTAATAATATATTATAATAAAATTTTAATTATACGACTCAATTTTAATGTATGTAACCAAATAATTGAGAGAGATGATTAAAATAAACAATTAAAAATGATTTTTAAATGAAATAACTCTTTTAGTGGTGAAATTATACTACAATAAAATATATTTTAAAAAATAAATGCAAAGAAGGTCAAAAATGTGAAGCCGTCAAAGACTACTAAATATATTATTTTTAACTAAAGAAGTGTCACTTTCTAAGATATTATTTTTAATTAGAAATATTTCTATTAAATATGTTAATTTTTTACAATAGAATAATGAATAGGATGGATGGGAGTTGAAGAGGTTAGGTCATTTTGAAAAATTTAATATTCATATATAATTTATTATTTTTTTAATTTTATAGATTTATCTCATAACATAAATTACGTATTTATTTCTAAATTAATTATAATAAATAATAATTTAACTAGGTTTTACAAATTCAATGAAATGGACAAGTGAATATCTTATCATAAACTATTATTATTATTTTTATTTTTATTGTAATCTTGCATTATGGGAATTTATATTTTATTTTTCTAAAATATTTATGTTTAATACTCAATGATATTATAATATATATTTCTTTTAGTATCCTTATATGTTTTTACATATTTTGTAATAAAAATATTTTTAATATTTATCTTATAATATAATATATGTAATTTTTATGCATATAAACTTGAAAAAGAAAGGTAATTTTAGTAGGATATTATACTCCATAAAAATAATTAGAGGAATAAGGAAAAATAATATATTTAGGGTATTATGGTAAAATCTACGGTATTAAGGGTGTAACATCACCTTCTCTTGGCGTTATCTTTTAAAAAAATATTATCCTACGCATACAACTTTATCTGTTACAGCTCGAGAAAAAGACTCTAGGATAGGATAATAGTTTTTAAGAGATAACACCAAAAAGATGCGACGTTATGTCTTTAACAGTATCAATTTTATCGTAATATCCTAAATATACGTAATTTTCTCTTATTCCCCTGATTATTTTTGTGGAGTGTAATGTCCCACTAAAATTGTCAAAAAGAAAAGTTTGAAAAATATAGGCATAAAGATAATTTTCACCCTTAACGTTTATAATTTTTGTCATTTTGGCCCCTATTCTTTTTTTAAGATAAATTTAGCCCTTGACCTATGTCTTTTTAACAAATAACTCATTTTTTAACTATCATGATAACTGAACCGTTAAAAAATTAATAATGATAACATGTCATATATATGTGATAATATATTTTAAATGACATAGAATCTAACCTATTAAATATATGCATATATATAGAATATAATTTTATTCCAGTATAAAATATAAAATAATTAAAATTTAAATAAAATATTAAAAATTAATTAAATCCAAAAAAAAATTTAAAATATATTATTACATATATATGACATGTTATCATTATTAAATTTTTAGATTGGAATAAAACTATATTCTGCGTGTATATCAAATAAAAATATAGTATATCAAATACATACATGCGGAATATAGTTTTATTCTAATCTAAAAATATAAAACAATTAAAATTTAAATAATATATTAAAAATTAATTTTTTATTCATTAAAAATTAATTAAATCTAAAACAAAAGGTTACTAAACATTCTCAACCTTAACTATAGTAAAATCAAAATTTTATCTAAAAAGGTATGAACATAATCTGAAAAGAAAAGAAAGAGTTTTGTATAATTTGTTACCGGTAAATCAAAGATAAAGGATTTTGATAATAATCAATTGGAATTTTATTATTTTAGTTTAGAATTTAGATATTTTAGTTTTAGTCTAAATCGGAGTTTTAGGGTTTTATAAAGATATTTTAGTTTAGTTAGGGTTGAGAATGTTTAGTAAATTTTTGTTTTGGATTTAATTAATTTTTAATATTTTATTTAAATTTTAATTGTTTTATATTTTATACTGGAATAAAATTATATTCTATATATGCATATATTTAATAGGTTAGATTCTATGTCATTTAAAATATATTATCACATATATATGACATGTTATCATTATTAAATTTTTAACGGTTCAGTTATCATGGTAGTTAAAAAATGAGTTATTTGTTAAAAAAACATAGGTCAAAGGCTAAATTTATCCCAAAAAAGGAATAGGAGCCAAAATGACAAAAATTATAAACGTTAAGGGTGAAAATTATCTTTAAGTCAAAAATATATTACAAACTTGAAAAAGAACCGGGCCGGACTTATACTTTGAGCATTAAAGGCCGAGCCAGGCCAATATCTTAAGCATTTTTTTAATCTATTTTTTAGGCAAAATATTAAAATTGCCATTTAATTAAATAATCACTGAGATTTTATTATGTTTTGAAATAATTTAACTTTAATGATTTTATTTTAAATTAAATTAATTTATATAAATTTTTAATCAAATAATGATAAATAATTTGAAATGACTTAATAAAATACATTATCAAACAATAATTTTATATTTTATATAGTATATTTAATAAAATTATTTTTAACTGATGTAATATTTTTCAAGTCAATACCTTTATCTTATGATATTGACATATTATCATGCATTGTTGTATAAGTTTATTGCGTCATTTTAAGATATTTATTGTTAGTTAATTAATATTTTTTATCTATAAATAAGCTATTTTAATTCAAAATAAAATATTAAAATTACTTTAATTTCATAAAAATACAAATCAAAATAATTATTTAATCAAACATTATATATTATTTTTTGAATTAGCTAATAATGATTACAATAATATCTGTTTTAGAATATAATTTCCACCATTTGACGTTGATTGCTTAATCACTCTGTTGACATCATTGATGCTCGAACCTTTTAATATCGAACAAAACTCAAGTGAACAACTTAACCTTTTAAGAGATTTAATTCTATTGACGTATGTATATTTAAAAGCGACGTCCAATAAACTTAAATTTTGAATTTTAATATTTATTAAAAAATTTGCTAGAATATGATGTTTTTCTAATATTTTTTATTTTATTTAAACGAAAAAAGTTATTAGATAAATCTGATTCATTACATCAACCATGATTTTTCCAATGAATTCATTCATTTTAATATATCTTTTAAGTAATTATCCACTTTTAATAACATGTAAAATAGAGATGAATAATCAATTTAAAAAATAAATTAAAAATTCTAATTAAAGAAGATTATGGATAACATGGTGAGTCAGACACATTTAATAATTTTTCATTTAAGGAATGGAAAAGAATAGGGTTCCTAGTGAATCTAAAATTCATGATATAAAAAAAGGAACAGTTTGACCAACGATCAAATGTTTATGAAATTCTTGTTTCCGGTGATTGAATTATTTTTTAATATTTATATATATATATATATATATATATATTATAGATATTTCTCTATTTATGTTCGAGGTTTACGATTATTCTCCATATAATATTATTTTTAATAATATAAATCTAAATATTTTTAAAAAATACAACATATTTTATCATCTAATCATTTTTTGTTCTTACGGTTAACATTTGTTGTAATTACATTTGAAGATTGTATTCAATATTGAATTATAAAGATTCAAAGATCTTATGTGATACTTTCATGAGGGGAATAAATACGCGTTGTACTCTTTTTCCTTAGCCGACGTTTTGTCCTACTGGGTTTTCCTGGTAAGGTTTTTAATGAGGCAATATGTTATGTGTATCAAAGATGTGTGTACTTTTTTTCCGAATTTTTTTCCCACAGTTTTTTTTATCTTAGTAAGATTTTAACGAGGCACATTATCTTTATGGATATCCAAGGGGTAGTGTTATGAATATCTTTATTTATGATGGATATCCATATATTAAATAATACTTAAATGTACTTTATTATTAGACTTTAATTCCCATTAAAATTAGGATTTTCATCTACTTTATCATTAAAATTTAATTCTCATTGGAATTAGGATTTTCGTCTTATGCCTATAAATATAGACTTTCGGAGAAAGCATTGTAAAACCTACTTTGAGAATATAATACAAATATCTCTCTTTTATCTCTTATCTTTGTTCATCTATTTTGTTCTTGTTTTTTACTTTATTCACAACTGATTATGGATAATATGGTGAGTCAGACACATTTAATAATTTTTCATTTAAGGAATAGAAAAGTACAGGGGGTTCCTAATAAATTTAAAATTCATGATATAAAAAAATGAACAACTTGACCAACGACCAAATGTTTATGAAATTCTTGTTTCCAGTGATTGAATTATTTTTGAATATATTTTATAGATATTTCTCTATTTGTGTTCGAGGTTTACGATTATTCTCCAAATAATATTATTTTCAATAATATAAATCTAAATGTTTTTTTTAAATACAACATATTTTTCCATCTAATCATTTTTTTGTTCTTACGGTTAAGATTTGTTGCAATCACTTTTTATAAAGTTACTACCTTTTATCATAAAAAAGAGCAAGTGAATTGGATGCATAAGCTGGTCAAGTTATTACCTGGATCCATTAAAGGAAAAAAAATTAAAAATACTTAAAATTTAAAAATTAAATTTTAAACTCTAATTCTAATTTTTATATCTTAAACTTTAAATTTTAAACCCTAAAAAATGCATTCTACCCCTAACCTTGAATCCTAAATCTTAAATTCTAAACATACTATTTTAAAATATGAGTACAGAGAGAGACATAATAAAAGAATAAACGATTTACGACCCGATTAAAGTTCGGTGTTTTTTAGTACCAATAAAATAACTTAGGGTTCTTTTTAGTTTTTAATACCAATAAAATAACTTATAATAAATAAAAATAATATAAAAATATGAAGGCGTTTGTCTATTTTAAAATAGGCGTTTATCTCCATTGGACTTTAATCAGTGATTAAATTGTAATTAATTTCCAAAGTATAACAAGTAAAAGTTATAAGACTTAAATAACAAGAAAATAAAACAAAAGCCACATCATTGTAATTTATCCATTCTTAATTAATATATACGGTCATTTATAGTTTCATCCACTAAAATTCATTCGCTTAATGACATGTATGAAAAAATTCTTGATTCATATAGAAATTCAAAGAATATTTGGATATCGGATCAAACTATTAGCAAGCATGTTTCTTGCTCAAAGAGTAAAAGAGACTAAATTTATTATTGACTCCTGAACCTGGTTGGTTATGCTTGAATGTCGATGGTTCAGTTCTCCCTAGATCCAATATAACCTTTGTGGGGGGTCTAATACGTGATCATAATGGTTCATGGATTATTGGTTTCAACAAGTGCATTGGTATTACTGATACGCTTCAATCGGAACTCTGGGTTATATACATTGGTCTCCAAATCGTATGGTCTCATGGAACTGATGTTATCCAAATACAATCTGATAGCAAGCAAGCAATCCAATTTCTTCGTGACCAATCTGCACGCTATAGCTCCCTTTCTCTAGTTCGGGTGATTTATGCTCTTACCACAAGAAGTTGGGTGATTGATTTTATTTGGACACCACGAGAAGGAAATGAACCTGCTGATATGCTTGCTAAACTTACAGATCGTTCATGCTTTGACATGCGAATCTTAGATAATCCCCCTACTGTAATTGAACCTCTACTTGTTGTAGATGCGAATAATATAATCTTGTAACCCTTTGGGGTCTCTCTTAATTAAAAAAAAGCATTTAGAGAAAAAAAATAACTAATTAGTTTTTTTTTAGGTTTTCTCTCACTATTTATCTGTCGCATCTCTTCATCTCTTTTGTTTTTCTAATCGGTGGTCGGCAACTAGTCCCCAAGTGAGGTATTATAGTCTTCTAAAATTCTAAAAAGCCTCTAGAGTGATAGGATAATTTAAATTAAGTACAATGTAAATCCTAAATAATTTGAATTAAATCCTAAAATATAATATCCTAATTTAAAATTCAAATTCAAAACAATAAGCTATCAGTCGTGGCGAGTGGATAAGATTTTTATCGCTGCAGATGTCATCTTTTAAAAGCTATCTGCTCAAATTCATGCCCATTAATCCAGCCTTGAATCTGAAAAAATTATATATTTTCGGCCTTTTAAGCTTGTTTTTCAGAATTAAAATCTTATACAGAAAACACATGAAAACAATCGATTAAACACCATAAACTTATCATTCAAGATATAATTATTCATAAAAATGTGACTATTTAAACCACTTATCAATCATGAATAAAAAGAACATTATAGATTACTTTTTTACTTGTAAAGTATTCACGGAAATTGAATCTTTTTCCTTGAACCTGAACTGTGGCATCATTTCTCAACTTCACACTTATTTTAAAGGACTTATTGAGTTAAAGTATGTAACCACTGGTCATGTTACTAGTACACCCATCGTCCACAAGTTAAACAGTGGTATTAGATGGTTCAGCAACATGAGAAGCTATGAACAAATCCTCACCCTGTTCTTGATTCTCTTCAATTCCATATACTTCTTGTTGAGGTTGCTTCTTTGCTTGCTTCTTTTTAGTTCAGTAAAATTTTCAGTGTGTCCATGCTTATTCCTTACAACAAAAAAATATACTGAAATTTATACTTGTCATTCTCCTTTAATCGACAATCCTTTTCAGCATGATTTGTCTTCTTATAAGTAGGACATGGTAGAAACTTTTTATCGTGAATATTCGAGCGAGAGTCAAAATAAGTGAAGTCAAAAAAATTTAAATTATTCGAGTTTATAAGTCTTATTTTATAACTCGAACTATATTTTAAAATTTTTTTGAACCGAGTCAAAGAAATTGATTTTTTCGAATCGAATTTTGCTTATTCCTATTTCAACACATTAAATTACACAATGTTAGGATAACAAATACTAATTAAGACATGTAAAACTGAACAACTTTTATTTTGATAATTTTTTTAATTTATTACCCAAAGAGAAGCATAAAAGCTTCTACAAAGAAAAAAATTAAGTTCAAGACATAATGCCCAAGCATTACAAAGCAGAGAATTAACATCATCAAGTCTATTGAGCTTTGGAGTCTTATGCTTAGGTGCGAAGCTTTCATCTCTTGCCAAATTATAATATTTTAGATATCAATCTCACAGGGACAAGATCACTCTAGGTAGCACGTTAATTCTGCACTTAAGAAAAGTAAAGAGCACAAGTAATTTGTTTGGAGAATAATTAAAGTAAAAAGAATAAACTACGTAAGTAAAGAGAATCTCAATTATAAGAATAAGGCCACGCCGATTGTTTTGTAGAGGGGAATGCAATTGTACTTATTATTCACTTATTAATGCATTAGGTTGACTTGCCGCCTCTGCGGGTCGCACGAAGGGTCACCTTGGTTGCCTCAGTGGGGTTATGCCTTGTCGACAACTCAAATTTCCATAGTTCGACAGAGCATCATTGAATGTCTCCTTCTTATCCCTAATTCGGAGAACTATTGAAATCCATGTCTTGATAATACCTCCCGGCGTGAATCAAGGATGAACAACCTATGATATGCGTCCTTTTAGTCGTTGAAACACTTGCGGATTAGTCGATGCCCATGAGCAAAGACCGTACTCTCTCGTTTCTTGAGTCTAACCCTCTCAATATTAGACAAATATATTTTTCTTCACAAACGTATCTTTTGATCTCGTATGCAAAGAAAAGCAAAATCCAAGAGAGAGTAAACTATGAAAATAAAGATTGCATTAATAAATCTCAAATAAGATACAACTTTCTTCCCTAACTACTCCACAAACATCTTAAGTCTCGACGGGAGTTTAGAACATAATGAGCTTGTCGACGACTTAGGGTTTATCTATGAGAACCGACTTGTTCTCTCTAAACCTAAGGGATTGCTTTATATAGCCCAAGCCTAGGTTAAAGTCTTTCATAAAGGTAGGAGTTCTAAAAGAAAAGAAATACATGTTCATATTAAATTACAACTCTTTATTCTATTTCCTAATTTAACTCCTTTTGGACTTTCTTTAATTTCGCATTGACTTTGACCACGGCTTGACTCTATTTCTTCACTTCAGTTTTTTCTCGCATTATATCCACTGGAATCGGCACTTTATTCTCTATCTATCGAGCACCAATTGTCATCTTTTGTCCACTGTAGCGGCCACCAATGTGCTGCTGTGGCGGGTGCTTATCTGCATTCCAGCTTCAGTTTCCAGCATCCATCAAACTATCTAGCATTTACCTGTATGGTTGTTTCCTGTCTTAGGAGAGAAAACCATTAACCGTACCTGTTTTATACCAAATAATAGATAAAAATATAAATTAAGTGTTGGGATGCTAAAATATGGAAAACAAGCATAATTATTCATTATTGTCATTAAATATGTCTAATTAACAATAATTGAGTGAAAAATTGATATAAATAATAAGACTTTTATATATGCACTTATCATCTATCTATGTTCTTCTAATTAAAATGAACCCTTACCACTTCTTTAATTATATCTAGGATATTTCTAGTAGATCTGAAACGTTCCTGAAGTATTCGACCATTTTCTCAGACCAAACTAGATATGAATGAGTACTTCAAGCCACCCTTAAAATACCTACAATTAATGATGTTAAAACATAATAACAATATAGTATTGATATTGGATTTATTGGGCCATTGGGCCAGTTATGAACACCCCTAGTTAGAAAGCTTGTTTCTTTCATCTGAATCCTTTTGAGATTCACTCCTCAGCTCATCAAGAGAATACACTCTTAACTTTTTTCTCAAATGATTAAAGAACCTTGCAGATAATGGCTTTGTTAGTGTTGGTACTTGGTAGAAATATCGTTAGCACTGACTAGGAATAGAATAAAAGTAATCAAAAATAATATTTAATTGTTTCGTTATAAGAACGATTGTCTTAGAAATAAATTTATCCTAACTGGTGTAGTTTTTGCAACAAACGGATCGTCCTTTGAAATTAACACGAACTTTTTGAGAGTTTATATATCCGAATTATAGAATGGATACCAATGATACTGCTCTTCTCTAATTGAGAAATCAAGAAAGGATGTGTTTTCAAAGCAATAGAAAACAATAGTGATTGAAAAATGGATTTACATTTTGTTGAATTTGAAATGAGTTAGGAAAGATCATATTTATAGTAAAAAACACTATAGTTATCCGAAATTATTCGATTATAAAATCAATTCATCCATTATAAACACATAATAAATTGATCAAAATAGCTAGAAAACTTTACTCTATTAAGGCTTATGTTGCACTGATACGGATACAGAAAGTCAGAAACGACGACGAAAAACGATAATTTTAAAATTTATAGGGTACGATTACAACAAATATAAAATAATATATATAATAATTTATTTAAAATAATAATAATAACATTAAAAATAATTAAAATAAAATATTAAAAAAAGTTAAAGTAAAAACAATCTTATTTTTAATATAAATTATTTATAATTAAAGTAAAAAATTAAAATAATAAAGTAATAAGAACATTATTGAATGATGAAAATTTTACTAAAATAAAGTAATAAAAATAAATTATTTAAATGTTTATATATAATAATAAAATAATTTACTATACCCCACAATACCAATAACCTACACACTTTTTCCCGCATTTTTCTTTGTCTTTTTCTTCGTTCCTCCTCTGTTGGAGAAGATGCCAGAATTCATGTCAAAACGTAACAACAAAATAACTTCGGGGAAGCACCCGAAGATTCCATGTCGTCCTCGAAACGTCCTCAAAAATATCACAATCGTCTCCGGTCACTTTCAGTCGTACTCCATCAATGTGAAACGTTCCCAATACGTATCCCAACCGTCTCCGTCACGTATCCGTCCCAAAAATATTTCAGGTACTTAAAACGACATAATATTATCGTACCCGTGCTTCTTAGACTAAAATAATTAATCAAAATTAATTTTACAAATATATACAGATAATTATTTCATATACATTTAAAATTTCATAACCATTTCAAAGACCACTTAAAAATTCAATAAAGCAAAAATTATTTTTATGCTGAAAAACTCAAGAGAGATTCTTCTATATTTTTATAAAAAGGTATTATACGCAAAATACATATCGAAGACACGTATTAATGTGAGGTTCCATGCTCCATCACTCTTATTAGTATTATCAATAATCCAAAAGCAAGAGAATCTTTTGTAAAATAGAATAATAAAAGTTTGAGTTTCAAATCACGAGAAAATTAACAGCGAGATTAGTTGCTTAAGTATTAGTGAATATATTTGGAACTAATACATAATAATATGAGTGATTTTTCTTTTATATAAGATAACAAATTTAAATTTTATAATATAAGGGTGAACTTATAACACACCTAAATTCTTAATTTACCAAAATCATCTATGTGTCAGAAAATATACAAAAGTATAAAAATATAGTAATTTGACCTCAACATTCTAGTAAGTGTACTAGAAAACAACTCAATATTTTTCATAGAAGGTGACTAATCCTTAGGTTCATCCTCTCAAATAAAATATATGAATTCTTCATGTTCATTTATAAAATAAATCACCCAAACTCTGAAATAAGAATTCATTAAGATTAAATATACAGTCTATTTAATCTGTGAACTAAATAAACTCCTATCAATAGAATAATTCAAACTCTTAGAATTGAATTCTTTAGGAGTTTAAAAAAATTCAACCTTTTTAGCGCAAATTTATTTAGTTTTCCCAATAAGATTAGTCACTCATCACCAGGCTATGAACTTATTAATAGTAGTTATCAATCAAAGACACGTGTTAATGCGAGATTTCATGTTCTATCACTTTCGAACATTAGCAACAATCCCTCACAAAAGCAAAAGAGTCTTCTGTAAAGTATAGTGATAAAAGTTTTGAGTTTTAAATCACAAAACGGTTTTAAATCACAAGACAAACAATAACGAGATTAATTGTTTAAGTATTAGTGACAATTTCTTTTATTAAAACTATTTTAAACATGAATTATAAATTTATTAAAAGTAATAAAAGTTTATGCTGTTGGGTGTTCTGTAGCTATACATTTATGTATTAGGGCTGGAACTCTGTTGTAACGCTACAACTTTTAATGGTCTGTTATTAATAACTCCTAACCAAATGATCTAAGGTTGTCCCTTGCTGGAGGACAATTCAAAATTATCATCCAAGAGAGAATTGGGCGCTTATTCATTGATGGAGATTATTAATAGTAGTAAAAGTCAATTTTCAAAGTTTCAGTCTCTTCAGCCATATCCAGATACTTTGACTTCTTAAGAATAGTTCATCAAGAAGATTTTTTTGATAAATATCACTGATTTTTTATTAAATTCATAGAAAAATTATAATTACATCGCAATCAAGAAGCAAAATATTTAGATTAAACAATTCAAAGATTTTTACAACCCAAAACAAAGAAAAATAAAAATTCTATGGAAATAAGCATACCGATAAAATTCAGAAGCTTCTTGAATCTCCTTATCTCTTTCCAAACGAGACGCATAATGAAGAAAGAAGGAGTTGTAGATGATCCAAATTATCATGCAAAAAGTACCGCTATCCAGGACTGATGTCATCGGCAAATGATCATATTTTAAAGAATCGAAAGATTTTTTTAATATCATATATATATATATATATATATATATATAAGCAATCCACAATGACCCTCGAGAAGAATAACTTTCATTAGGTAAATCAATCGGGTGCAAATTGTCTATCTTTTTATTATGTCTCCTTTGTTGTCTGACACGCGTCATGTACTGTTAAAATAAATTCCTTATTCTCAGAATAAATAATAGGAAATTAAATATAGTAAAGGGGAAGGGTCGATCTCACAGGGACTAGAAACTTCCTGATTATGCTCTGTTTGATTGATGACTCAAGAAGGTTGATCGAACAGTGATTGTTTAAAAGGGGAGTTGTTGAATAAAATAAAACTAAGTAATTGAAGAGAATAAAATAAAGAAATTAATTTAAATATAATAAAAACTAGACTTAGGCTTTCGCTTTGACTCGATTTTAATAGATCATCGGAAAAATATTTTCACTTCGGGATTTTACGTCGACACTTAGCTTTCAAGGTTCAATCCTTGAAGCAAATCTTTCAAACCGACTACCTAAGTGCTATCTTTGATATTGGTTTCATGGATTAATCCACCAACTCTATGTTTGTAGATAAAAACATTTAAATCTCAAGATCGACAGATTATGTTGTCACAATAACAACTGATCCAATCTTAGTTTTCTATTAGCAATCAATTTGCTAATGTGTTCCTAGGAAGTCGAATTTGCTTCAATAGCCGATCTTTCCTCCCACAAAGATAATCAAATCAATGTCTTGACCAAAGTCAATCTTTAGTTTTGAAATCAATTTGATTTAAAAATAAGTTCAAAGGAAAACTTAAAGAAATAAAAAGACGAAGTTATTGATGTGCTTTTTCAATCCTCATGTTTGAATCGAGTCATTGCTTAAGCCTTTGGCTATGAAGAACTTAGTCAAGCATAATTATAGAAAGAATTATGCTCGACATAATAAATAAAATAAAATAAAAATAAGAACAAAAAAAATAAAGAAACAAAACTTTTATAAAACTTAAAACCTAGAACAAAGAGATGGAAAATGAGAGATGATATGTTATAGGCTTACCAAGATGGGTATTTATAGCCTTCTACAAACCCTAAAATAAAGAGATAAATCCTAGATAAATATAAAAATATTTAAATTCAAAATATAAAAAGATAAATCCTAATTTGAAATTCAAAATGCGGTTGATAACTATCTGAAATGCTGATAAGCTATCACGCGCTTGCTGACGTCATCTTCTAGAAACTACTGACCAAGTGCCACGTTAGATTTTCATGCCCAAAGTCGTTCCCACCAATCCAGACTCGATCCAGAAAATAAAAAAACTTCAGAAATCAGCCATTTAAGTGTATTTTCCAGATCCAGAGTCCTGTACAAAAACATACGAAAACACTTAAAATTAGTAACATAATACATCAAATCAAGGAGTCATTAAGCACAAAATATTAACTATTTTAAACACTTATCATTATCCTATTTTATATGACTTTAAGGTTTAAGGTTCAAGGATAAGAGTTGTGGTTAGGGTTTAAAGAATTAAGGGTAAAGTGTATTTTTAGGGTGTAAGGGTTTATGATATGAAAATTAGGGTCAAAGTTTTTAGAATTTAATTTTAAATATTTTTTAAGGTGGGACATGAAAAGAAGCATAATTAGGAGATAAGATTTTTGTCCGAATCAATCAAACATGATTTCAACCTAAGCCTCCTAATTAACGAGATACCTTTTCTTGCCGATCATTTCCATGCAAAAAATAAAAATGAATGCCAAATTTCTAAGTTGCTCAAATTGACTAGCGAATGAACTGAATAAACTTTTAAAACTGAACCTCACCCATCATTTATTATAGTTTTTACTCGTACTATTATAGTTTTTACTCGTACTATTATATTATAGTTTTTACTCGTACTATTTTTTTGAACTTTTTAATAAGATACACACATCTTACACACAAGAGGTCGGACATGGATCTCCTAACATTTATTCATTGTTGAAATACAATTAAACATTGTTGAAATTCACATCTCATATCCAGATATTGTAGCTTTGAAAGATTCCCCAGGTTCTGAGGGATTGGCCCTTTGAATTGTGCCTGAGAGAGGTTAAGATATGTTAGACTCCCAGCAAGCCCAAGAAGTCTGGGATGTGTATGCTGCTGATATTGTTATTGCTCAAGTGCAGGGAAGTGAGATGCTTCAGATGGAGCAAAGAAGGATTTATTGTGCCTCCTAGGAAAACCAACACATTTTTCTTTGGTTTAGACTTACACATTTTTCTTTGGTTTAGACTTACACATTTTTCTTTGGTCAAATTCAACATTTTGCTGTGTGATATTGTCAAACACATTTTAGGAAACCATAGTTGAAGTGGATTTGAGAATGTGCTTGGAACAATCCAATTTTTAAAGTAAAATTAATATTAAATTTGAGTAATTCAAAATTTTAAATCTATAATATTTCAAATCTAAATCTTAATTTGACTGTTTTGTTATCAATTGTTACGTCATCATTTATTATATTCATCGTCGAACTATTATGATTATTTACTTTGTTATCTCATCATCAGAAATCGACCGACACCGTATGAAATACTAAAATTATTGAATAGTTCATTCAAATAATTCACGATAAACGATGACATAACAAATGATGGCCAATGTGTGAATCGCTCGACAAGGGAAGGATGCTTAATTATGTTGCTGGAAACGCAACCAACATCAAACAGTAGCGGCCAATTTTGAGGATTTAAGAATTCAGGGACTATTTTAAGATTATTTGAAAATTTTAAAATATTTTAAAAATTCTATTTTTTTAAAAAAAAAATTACCGTATGTCATATTTTTATTGGCTAACAAAGTTTTTTTAACAGACAATCACGGCATACATCTATTTGTGTAACGTTAAATATATATTTAATCTAAAAAAATACTTTAAACGCCTATATAAAAAGATATATAATTTAAATACTTATTTACCGTATAAACCTAAATTATATTTAATTAATTTAATGATATTCAACAATATTCAATATTAATGATTTCAACAATATTTGATGCACGTGATTAGGGCTGTAAATGAGCCAAGACAGATCGTGAGCTACTTGAGTTCGACTCGGTCAAAACTCGACTCAATTGGACTAGACTCGAGCTCGACTCGAACTCGGCTTGAGTTCTTAACGAGCCGAGCTACATGATACTCGACTCGAAAAGCTCACGAGCTACTCGAAAACATAAATATACTATTTTTTATTTTTTATAATTTAAAATCTAGATTTCTAAACTTAAAACCCTAAAATCTAAACCTTAAACATAAATTTTAAACCCTTAATTAAGATACTAAAACCTAAAATTAACATGTTTGAGTTTACAAAACTTGTGTATCAAAATTTTTTTTCTATTAGGCTTTAAATGAGACGTGAGAGATAAGAGTTACTCGAGTCTAACACGGTCAAAGATCGATCAATACTTGACACAATTAGGCACGAAAAAAACTCGAACTCGACTCGAGATCTTAACGAGTCAAGCCGAGCTCATATATTTCAGGCTCGTTTAAAATTACTCAAGCTCAAACTCGACTCGAAATCTTAACGAGCCAAACTTAGCACTACTCAAGTTCAACTCGACTCGTTTACACCCCTACACGTGATAAATTCATCCATCTAAAAATATATAATTTAAACATTTATTTACCATTTAAGCCTACATTATATTCCTATTTCCCCTGCTTGTTGATTAATGTTTGGGAATGTGCATGAACCCAAGTTTTTGTCTTCTTTTGTTTAAAACTATTCCAAAAGAAAGTCTTTTTTTGTCAAAAATGAATTCTTTTAAAGCTTTGTGTCAAAAATCGATCCTCCGTCACATGATTATCCCAATTTTTATACAAAATTAGAAATTAATTAAATATGAAAACTGATAGATCGTTGCTTCACATACCAAGTTGGTCCTTTTTTTGTGACATCCAGTTCCTAGGCGGCGAGGTAAAAAATGATAGTCAAGATTATTATTTTCACTTTGGATTATTTTTTTTTATATCTAATGATGGAAAAAAAATAAAAATAAAAACTAACCAGGATTAGCTTCTATTTCACCTATGTGGGTAAAAAAATAAAAATAAAGAATATATTTTTTTATTCAGCTATACAGTGATTATAGTAATATCTATTCTAGTATATACTCTCAATCATTGAATATTGATTGTTTAATCACCATACTAATATTACTAGTACTTGAACTCATAACTTCTAAGAACAATAATCATTTATTTAACTACTGAATCTAGATGACTCATACATAATATGTTTATTTTTAAATTAATAAATTTTCAGGTAGAGTCATGATAGTTTTTTATTGGGTAAAATACATGTTACTTAATGTGTGTTTGACTAAAAGAAAGACATTTTTAAAAAAAAATATGATTTAGTTATTTTATTAAATAACATAAAATAGTGTTAGAGTCCTAATGAGTCTATTTTATAAATGGCATAAAGATAATTTTAACCCTTAACGTTTATAATTTTTATCATTTTGGTCCTCATTCTTTTTTTAAGATAAATTTAACCATTAACCTAAGTCTTTTTGACAAATAACTTATTTTTTAACTAACATAATGATTAGACCGTTAAAAATTTAACGATATTGACATGTCATATATATGTGATAATATATTTCAAAAAACATGACATCTAGCCTCATTCTATATATATATATATATATATATATATATATATAACATGTCATTATCGTTAAATTTTTTACGATAATGACAAATATATACATGTAAAATATAATTTTATTCTAACATAAAATATAAAACAATTAAAATTCAAATAAATTATTAAAAATCAATTAAAATCTAAAATAAAAGGCTACTAAGCATTCTCAAATCTTAAATATCATTCTACATATATATGACATATCATTATAGTTAATGTTTTAACTATCTAATCATTATGCTAGTTAAAAAATGAGATATTTGTCAAAAAAAATATAGGTTAAGGGTTAAATTAATCCTAAAAAAAGGACGAGGGCCAAAATGATAAAAATCATAAACGTTAAGGGTTAAAGTTATCTTTATGCCTTTATAAATTTGTAAATTGCCTAATAGTCAAATGTAAAGTCAGAAATTTATTTAAGAGATGTTATTTTTTGGACGATATTTAAGAAAAATTAATTATATATAAAAGAATGTCAAATTATTTATAAAGAGGTATCAATTATATATATTTATAAAATTTTATATATAAAAATATGAATTTCTAAAAATTTTAGGGGATTAACAGACACCCAATTATACACATAATTCAACTCATGCTAGTAGTGAAGTGATTATGTCTATCGAATAATCTTATATGTCGAATATTAAACCGATAGACAATAGTAAAGAGCTTGACAAGTGCTCAGAGGGTATGTCAGAAGATTATAATATTGAAAGTTTTAAATTTAAAGAGTTTAATTTATTTAATTATTTTAAAATAAGGCCAAGCTAATTATATAAATTTCTGAAACTAAAATTATTATTACGTTAAATCATATTTATAAAGGGTAAATTACATAAATGGTCCCTTGACTATACTTCAATTATCTTTTATATCCTTCAACTATTAAAAGTTTTCTTTCTTAGACAGGAAACTACAACACATAGATAGCCAATTGAGATAGATGCTGAATTGCGGATGAAGCACCCGCCAAGGCCGCGGTAGTAGCATAAAGATAACAATTGGTGCTCGAAAGAGAGAGAAAAAGATGCCGAACTTAACGGACAGAAAGCACGAGAAAGATAAAGCCCATTTAAGAGGTCAAGCCCTGGTCAAAGTCCACCACGGGAAAGAAGAGAGAATTTAGGAAATAAGAATAGAATATTATAGTTTAATTAGGAGTTATATTTCTTTCCCTTTAGAACTCTTTCCTTCCATGGAAAACTTAGCTTGAGGCTTGACCTATATAAAGCACTTGTTAGGTTTAGGTTTAGGTTTAGGTTTAGGGGAGTCGGTTTTCACACATAATATATCCTTAGCCGCCGACCACAATATGTTCTAAACTCCATTGGAGGTTTAGGCTATTTGTGGAGTAGATGGAGAGGAAGGATTATATTGTTCTTGATATTTATTAA
The DNA here is from genome assembly GCA_035048815.1 of Abelmoschus esculentus. Lineage (NCBI taxonomy): Eukaryota > Viridiplantae > Streptophyta > Magnoliopsida > Malvales > Malvaceae > Abelmoschus > Abelmoschus esculentus. The sequence continues at coordinate 22,479,781 of JAUCBN010000004.1, forward strand.
TGCAAAACTTATTTCATAGTTTATTCTTTCTGGGTACTTAACTTTCTTTGTATATGAGCTCGAGATGATAAGTATGTGAAGAATTATCCATTTGTCTAATATCGGGAGAGTTAGGCTCACGAAACGAGAGAATACGGTCTTTGCTCAAGGGCATTGACTAATCCGGTTATCTAGGATTTCAGCGACTAACAAGACGCATGTGCAGTTGTTATCTGCCCTTGATTTACGCCGGGAGGTATCGTCAAGATACGGGGATTTCAACAGTTCTCTTCGCCTAGGGATAAGGAAGAAGAAAAATAAGGATGCTCTGTCGAACTATGAAAAGTTGAATTGTCGACAAGGCATAACCCCGCCTAGGCAGCTGCGGCGACCCTTTGTGCGATCCGCCAAGGCGGCAGTTCAACCCATTGCATTAATAAGTGGATTAACGATATAACTGGATTCTCCTCTACAAAGAATTCAATTAAACCTCATCTTTATTATTATTATCTTTCCATAATTTAGTTTAGCATTAGTTTAATTAGTTAATCCAATCCAACAATTATTTGTGTTTTTATTTCCTTAGTGCAGTCATAAGAAGTGGTGAAGTCGACACAGTCCTTGTGAGTTCGACAACCTTAAATACTACAATCTGACAAATATGGAAATTGACAGGACTTTCGATCCTCCATCAGTGACCTAATTGTAAAAAAAATTTAATTTTAGTGATCTAATTGTATAAAAAATATATAAAGAAGGATCATTATTGCAAATATCCCTAAAATATATATGGGAAAATTACACTATTAGTCCCGGGTCGGGTCGGATTTTTTCATCCTAAACTCGAACCCGACCCGACCCGAGATCACCCTTGAAAAAAACCCGACCTGACCCGAACCCGATTTTTTCACCAAAAAATCAGACCCGATCGGACCGGGTCAGGTCCGAACCCGTCAAGTTCGGGTTCCGTGCCCATCCCTAACAGTATGCTTCAATTTTCTCTCTTGGTAAGGCTTTTGTCAACATATCAGCACCATTGTCGTTAGTATGAATCTTCTCAAGCTCTAACATTTTAGCTTCAAGAACATCTCGTATCCAATGGTACCTTACATCAATATGCTTTGATCTAGCATGAAAAGTTGAGTTCTTACCGAGATGAATCGCGCTCTAGCTATCACAATACAAGACATACCTCTCTTGAGTAAAACCAAGTTCATGCACAAATTTCTTCATCCAAAGCATCTCCTTGCACGCTTCGGTCATTGCAATAAACTTTGATTCGGTGATGGATAAGGCAACACACTTTTGCAATCTCGATTGACATGCCACAGCTCCCCCTGCATAAGTGATCAAGTAACCCGAAGTAGACCTTCTTGAGTCGATGTCCCCTGCCATGTCTGAATATGTATATCCAACAAGAACATGTTTCTCATTACCGAAACAAAGTTTCAAGTTGGAACTGCCACGAAGATATCTCATGATCCACTTCACTGCATTCCATTGCTCTTTGCCTGGATTAGAAAGAAACCGACTATTTGTTCTAATAGCAAAAGCCAAATCTGGTCTCGTGCAAACCATTGCATACATCAAACTACCCATAGCTGAAGATTAAGGAACTTTCTACATCTCTTCCTTCTTCTTTTCTATCGAAGGACTATGCTTAACACTTAATCTGAAGTGCGTAGCAAAGGGAGTATCCACCGGTTTAGCTTTGTCCAAACTAAATCTCTAAAGTACTTTCTTAATGTACCTCTCCTGCGATAACCACAATTTCTTGGCCTTTCTATCACGTGTCAACCTTATGCCAAGAATTTGATTTGTTGGTCCCAAATCCTTCATCGCAAAGGATTTATTCAACTCCTGCTTTAACTTGTCAATTCTGGAAGCATTACGACCAACAATAAGCATATCATCAACATAGAGCAAAAGGATGATTAAATCATCATCAGAGAATCTTTTGACAAAAACACAATAATCAGAAGTAGTCTTCTCATAGCCTTGCTCCTCCATAACAGACTCAAACTTCTTGTACCATTGCCTAGGAGCTTGTTTCAAACCATACAAGCTCTTCTTCAACCTGCACACATAGTCCTTTTTTCCTTGTACAATAAATCCCTCTGGCTGCTCCATGTAAAACTCTTCCTCTAAATCACCATGAAGAAAAGCAGTTTTCACGTTCATTTATTCAACCTTTAAGTCATAATAAATTGTCAAACTCAATATAGTTCTAATAGAGGACATCTTCACAACTGGAGAAAATATTTCTTCAAAATCAATCCCCTTTTTCTGTGTATAACCCTTGACGACTAATCTAGCTTTGTATCGTGGAGATGAAGACTTTTCTTCTTGCTTCAGCCTGTAAACCCATCAATTATTCAAAGCTCTCTTGCCCTTAGGTAGTTTCACCAACTCAAAGGTATGGTTATCATGCAAGGATTGAAGTTCATCTTTCATCGCTTCAACCCACTGATCTCTGCATTCACTCTCCATAGCCTCTTCATAACATTCAGGTTCTCCCCCGTCAATTAAAAGAACATAATCATCAGAAGAATACCTAACAGAAGATCGTCGATCTCTTTCAAATGATGCTTGGAACTGTTTAAATGCCTCAAAAACTTAGTCTTTTGAATTAAAAGTGTAGACCCACAGCTTTCTTGAACAATCATCAATGAAAGTCACAAAATAAAGTGCACCACCATGTGATCTTACCTTTATTGGACCACAAATATCTGAATGGACCAACTTCAGCAATTCTGATCTTCTATGAGAAGGATGTCTTCTAAAAGAAACTTTTTTCTGCTTCCCTGCTAAACAATGAGCACAATTTTTCAATGTGACATTCTTCAAACCTGAAAGTTGATTCTTCTTGGCTAAACAATTAAGCCCTTTCTCACTCATGTGACTAAGACGTTTATACCACAACTCAGTTGAGTCATTTACTGTCAGATTCAAAGTGTCTCTGTAAGTCAAAGCCTGCATCAAGTACAAATTTGAGTTCTTCTTTCCTCGAGCAATAACCAAGGAGCCTTTAGTTAGCTTCCACTGCCCCTCACTGAAGGTGTTACAAGATCCCTCATCATCAAGCTTTCCTGCAGAAATCAAATTCAAACGGATATTCGGTGCATGTCTAACATCCTTGAGAGTTAACTTTGTTCCATTATTACTCACCAAGTTAACATCTCTCATGCCAATAACTGAAACCAAACCGTCATTACCCATCTTCAATACCCCAAAATCACCAGAAGTATAAGATATGAAGAAATCTCTCCTCGACGTGACATGAATTGAAGCACCAGTATCAATCACCCAACTAGCCTCGTCGCATGCTAGGTTGACCAAATTCTCATCGCAAATGACCAATAGATCTTCACGAGTAACAGTAGCAGCACGCTCAGATTTTTCATCATCATTCCGATCATGTTTATCACCACCACCTTTGTTCTTTATCTTCCACTTGAAGCAATATTTCTTGATATGACCTTTCTTACCACAATGATGACACTCAAGATTCTTATATCTCGATCTTGACTTGCTTTGACTTTTATCTTTACTCTTGCCATCTTTATCTCTGTTTCTCCCCTTGTTCTCGGTAACTAACACCTCGGACTGTGATGTAGAACCCTGAGATCTTCTTCTAACCTCTTCATTCAACACACCACTCTTAACCAAATCCAAAGTTATAATACCCTGGGGAGCAGAATTAATGAGTGAGACTCGAAAAGTTTCCCAAGAGTCCGGTAAAGTAGCAAGCAACCAAAGCCCTAAAATCTCATCATCAAATTTGACACCCATACCAAGCAACTGATTCATCACACTATGAAACTCACTAACATGGCCAGTTGTAAACGTTCATTCTCTGTATTTCAACGCTATCATTTTCTTTAGCAAAAACAACTTGTTATTGCCCGGCCTCGAAGCATACAAGCTTTTCCCACAATGTGCGAGCATGTGTCTCCTTATCAATGTGGTTGTAAACATTTTCTTCAACAAATTCTCATTCTTCATCACTTTTCGACTCGGGTTTTTGAGTAGAAAAGACCGAAAGATGCAAAGCTTTCACAAACAACAAGTATTTCATTTTATTTCGCCAAAGTTGATAATTCGTTCCATTCAATATAATCATCTTGCTAGTGTTAATCTCCATAATTATCTGACACAATAACTAAGCTCTGATGTCACTTTGTTGGGAAGAAACCGAACAACCGATGTTCTTCCTCTCCCTATAACTCAAGTCAATAATTATGGCAAGCACAAATCACAAATATGTTCTCTAACAACACCAATCAACCACCAAACAATAATGCAACCATAACATAATAAATCGAGACACCGATATTTTTACGTGGAAAACCCCTCTAAATCAAGGGTAAAAACCACGGGACTTTAGAGTCTGATCAAAAGCTCCACTATCATCAAATGTTCAACTAAAAAACTACAATATCCAACCTAGAACAAGCATTTAGCTCCAACAAGGCTAATAACAAGTAATCTTTAACAAAAGAGAGAAAAATGAGAGTATCACCAAAAAACGCAGCTGCTGTAAAATGGCTATTTCCGACACTAAAAGAGTCGGATGAAAAATCCGACCGTGCAAAATTAAGAAAACCTTGTCACCTAGCTGCTGTCAAAAAATCAGATCAATCGGACCACGGATGGACCTCCGATCGAAGAGTTGATCACTGCTGCACCAAACTTGAAAAATTGTTTTTCTCCTCTGTTTTTCCTCTCAAACGTGGAACCACTCTTTTCAAAATCAAATCTGATTTTTTTTTCTGCAAAATGTTGGTTGCCCACATATAATCCCAAGACAAAAAGGTAGATCCTTTTTTAAGGCTGAAAGTCAAAAAAAGACTTTTAGGTGACAGAAATCTTTTTACCAAACACAAAATTATACCCATTTTAAATGGGTTAACCAATGGGTTCCCCACATAGTGGGACCCATACCCAACAGTGGCTAATTCATCATGTAAGTTATTTCATCATAAACTACTCAAGTAAGAGCAATGTAATAATTAAGAGTTTTTTTTCCTTAGGTTCATCCTCTTAAATAAAAATATATGAATTTTTTATGTTCAGTTATAAAATGAATCACCCAAACTTTAAAATAAAAATTCATTAAGAATAAATATTCAGTCTCTTTAATTGGTGAACTAAATAAACTCTTATCAATAAAATAATTCAAACTCTTAGAATTGAATTCTTTAGGAGTTTAAAAAATTCAACTTCTTTAGCAAAAATTTATTTAGTCTTTCGCAATAGGACTAGTCACTCAATACCAGATTATGAACTTATTAATAGTAGTAATTCAATCAAAAACACATGTTAATGCGAGATTCCATGTTCTATCACTTTCGAACATTAGCAACAATCCCTCACAAAAGCAAAAGAATCTTCTGTAAAGTACAGTGATAAAAGTTTTGAGTTTTGAATCACAAAACAGTTTTAAATCACAAGACAATCACAAAACAGTTTTAAATCACAAGACAAACAATAACGAGATTAATTGTTTAAGTATTAGTGATAATATTTTTTATTAAAACTATTTTAAACATGAATTATAAATTTATTAAAAGTAATAAAAGTTTATGCTGTTGGGTGTTCTGTAGCTATACATTTATGTATTAGGGCTGGAACTCTGTTGTAACGCTACAACTTTTAATGGTCTGTTATTAATAACTCCTAACCAAATGATCTAAGGTTGTCCCTTGCTGGAGGACAATTCAAAATTATCGTCCAAGAGAGAATTGGGCGCTTATTCATTGATGGAGATTATTAATAGTAGTAAAAGTCAATTTTCAAAGTTTCAGTCTCTTCAGCCATATCCAGATACTTTGACTTCTTAAGAATAGTTCATCAAGAAGATTTTTTTGACAAATATCACTGATTTTTTATTAAATCTATAGAAAAATTATAATTACATTGCAATCAAGAAGCAAAATATTTAGATTAAACAATCCAAAGATTTTTACAACCCAAAACAAAGAAAAATAAAAATTCTATGGAAATAAGCATACCTATAAAATTCAGAAGCTTCCTGAATCTCTTTGTCTCTGTCCAAATGAGACGCATAACGAAGAAATGAGTTGTAGATGATCCAAATTGTCGTGCAAAAAGTACCACTATCCAAGACTGATTTCATCGGCAAAAGATTTTTTTTAATTTCATATATATATATATAAGCAATCCACAATGACCCCCGAGAAAAATAACTTTCATTAGGTAAATCAATCGGGTGCAAATCGTCTATCTTTTAATTATGTCTCCTTTGTTGTCCTAGTTTATAATTAAGGTTTAAGGTTCAAGGATAAGAGTTGTGGCTAGGGTTTAAAGAATTAGGGGTAAAGTGTATTTTTAGGGTGTAGGGGTTTATGATATGAAAATTAGGTTTAAAGTTTTTAGAATTTAATTTTAAATATTTTTAAAGTGGGACATGAAAAGATGCATAATTAGGAGATAAAATTTTTGTTCGAATCAATCAAACATGATTTCAACCTAAGCCTCCTACTTGAACGAGATACCTTTTCTTGCCGATCATTTCCATGCAAAAAATAAAAATGAATGCTAAATTTCTAAGTTGCTCAAATTGACTAGCGAATGAACTGAATAAACTTGTAAAACTGAACCTCACCAATCATTTATTCATTATTTTTTTAATATATTGGTATGATTATATTATAGTTTTTATTCTTACTATTTTTTAATAAGGTATACACATCTTACACACAAGAGGTCGGACACGGATCTCCTAACATTTATTCATTGTTGAAAGATTCCCCAGGTTCTGAGGGATTTCCCCTTTGAATTGTGCCCGAGCGAGGTTAAGATATGTTAGGCTCCCCAGCAAGCCAAAGAAGTCTGGGATGTGTATGCTGCTGAAATTGTTATTGCTCAACTCTAGGGAAGTGAGATGCTTCAGATGGAGCAAAGAAGGATTTATGGTGTGATATTATCAACATTTTGCTCAAGACTATTTAGGTAATTTACCCTTTTTTTATTGTGCCAAATCATATTTCCGTTAACACTTCTCACGGCTTTTAACGTCGGAGTGACCATAAGTTTACAGCCCGAAAACGTACATGATCATATTGATTGATTTTCAAAATCAATGACAAAATTTGTACTGGGGCAAACAAACGTGACCTCCATAGTAATTAACCCAACTACAAAACACACTTCAAGGTAATATAATTTTTTTTTATGGTTTTGAGTTTGGACTTAAGGACCAAATAAATATTTAAGTCGAGTGTATTATACACTTCAACACATAAATTGAAGATTATTCAAAAAGTTGTTGAGCCTTTTTATTAACAAAACACACGTTAAGTTTTCAATACATTAATAGCCTTACCCTTACACACACAAAAGGGAGTACATGAATACAGTAAAATCCTATATAATCTATTACAAACACACATGAGCCTCAATTGCACATGATTTTATTTTCATATCAAACTACCTACCCAGAGTAGCCCAAAACACATACAACTTACGACCAACATGGTCCAGCTTTTGGTAGTATGCATGCCTCCATGACCTGATGAAGAACAGGGGAGCCACAACACACCAAAATCCCATCACAAAACCAACCACGATGCTCACATATAACCCATTCACTTTAGATCGACCATGACTTCCTTCACTGATGCCTCCCTCACTTGGAACACCTCTTGTGATGCAGTTTTTACTGACAGGAGGTCCGCAAAGATGATTTCCCTTGTAAGAAGAGTTTTGAAAGCTTTGAAGTTGAGTGCTTGTCGGGATTTGTCCTCTCAGGTTGTTGTAGGAGACATTCAAGTGATTCAAGAAGTTCAAATTGGAGAAACTTGAAGAGATTCCACCATGCAACTGATTCATGGACAAATCAAGGGACTCCATGGATTCCATGTTGCCAATGTTGTCTGGTATATTTCCTGTTAGGAGATTCCATGACAAATTCAATGAACCTAGCCCAATGAGAGTTCCAAGTTCTTTGGGGATCTCTCATGTGAGACGGTTAGCCGAAAGGTCTAGACTAGTAACAAGTCCTAATGTAGAACCATATTCATCCTGTCGTCCTTCGAACGCCAATAATGCACTCACATAAAACGGTTCACCAAATTCCAAGTACGTACTTTCAACATAACCGGAGTATCGATCTTTGGTTGCCATTGAACTTAAGTTACTGAAACATTTTGGAATAGCTCCTGAAATGTTGTTATGGGCAAGATCCAAGTTCTGAAGTGATTGAAGAGCACAAATTTTATGAGGGATATGGCCATCAATGTTATTTGATCGGATTCTCAGAACCAAAAGTCTTGAGAGCTTGTCACCCATCCATGTCGGTACACTTCCACTGAAATGGTTTTCACTAAGATCAAGAACAATCAACCTCGAACAATTTCGCAATGCAGAGGATAGTTCTCCTGACATGCTATTGTTTCTAAGGTTTAGCACATGAAGATTGGTATATCCCAAAGGTGGGATTTTCCCTGTGAAATTGTTGTTTTCAAAATTTAAGAACTGCAATCGCCACCAATGATTCCAACAGTTTGGAATCTCTCCAGAAAGAAGATTTGTATGGATGTCAAGAACTACCATTGGTCTCTGTTCTGATGAATTACAAACAAGTTGAACAAGGGAACCTGAAAATGAATTATTTGATAAAACGAAAGCTTCTAAAGTTGGCAGCACTCTTGGCAATGGACCACTGAGTTGGTTTGAACTCAAGTCAGCAATGGCATTTACGTTCAAATATGAAATGCTTCCTCTAATTTGATTGGAGGAAAGATTTACATATCCAAACTGGGAGGAAAGATTCCAAAACCAAGTGGGAATTACATCTGAAATTCCTGCATGGAAAATATCTAAACCAGACAAGTTCCTTTGTGATTTTAACCATATGAGATGGTTCAACATGAGAAACCATGAACAAATTCTTACCCTGCTCTTGATTTTCTTTACTTGCACTTGCTTGTTGTTGAGGTTGCTTCTCTGCTGGCTTCTTTTTATTGTGTCCATGTTTACCGCAAAAAGTAGACTGAAATTTGAACTTGTCTTTCTCCTTAAATCGACAATCTTTTTAGCATGATCTGTCTTCTTATAAATAGGATGTAGCAGAAACTTGTCATTCAGACCATTAGCAGAAGAAAGAAAAGCTTTGTTCTTGTTTGAGATTTCAGAGTTGTTGAACTTGACTCCTTTATGAGCAGCAACAAAATCACCTTCACTGGCCTAAAGAGCTCTCATAGAAATTATAACCCCTTAATAACTTAAGGAGTACGGTAGGTTAAATTTGTTGCTTTTAAAAACTTTTATGTCAAGTAATTTTAAAAAGTGATTCAAAACCAAATTTGTAAACTAAAAGATAAAAACATAATTAAAAAGTAAATATTCTGAAACAGTTTTATGCCATGAAGTTTAAAAACATCTTAGATCTCTGGTAATCCCAAAATAACTGAAATAAAAATGGTTGTAAATAACCGCACTGAACAAAAATGTTGTCCGATAGAGATCTCCAAGTACCAACTCTTAAGGTCAAATAACTGGGAAAAAAATAAATTAAAAGAATGAGCTACAAAGCCCAGTGTGTCTCTAAAGTACAGTCAAACATCACAATATCACTCAATTCACAATTACAATTATAATCAAACTTTTCGTGGTAAATAAACACAAATACTGATGAATGCAATGTCACAGAGAGCTATGTCACAGAGAATGCAGTCTCATACTCCAAACGCCAAACACAGTGGTGGCAAAGCCAACCGATCACAGTGGAGATAGTTCCCCAGAACCCCTCACCCCTTATTTCGCCAAAACACAGTGTAGTAAAACCACCTTCCTCTGTACGATCCACCCCATGCATATGTAATGCAATAAATGTGAATGATCTCAAATGTCTTATCACAATCAATTGTATAAAAATACGAAACATAATTCAGATAATCTTATCACAGTATCACAGGGTATCTCAAGATCACAGTATCACAGCTACCTCAATATCACAATATCACAGGGTATCTCAAGATCACAATATCACAATCAACGATTAATCACAGAACAAAAATAATCTAGCATAGAAAGAGAACACACATTTATATTCGTTTAACAATAACACATGAAAACACACACATTTTTCACGCACAAAAGGAACACACATTTATATCAAAAACTTATTAAAAGTAATATTATAGTCTGATGGTTCAAATAAAATGTAAGAAAAAAATATTTATTTATACTGAAATAACCATAATTCCCAAATATATTAAAGTTTCTAAAAATAATAATAATAATTTGAATAACTTAAAAGTTAGTTTTATATTAAATAATAGAATAACCAAATAGAATATGAGATTCTTTAGGTACCGTATTGCTTAAAGCCCAAAGATTTGTAAGAGGAAACTAGGATAGAGTAACCTAAAGAACTTAGCGTATCTCTAAGGTGTAGGAAAAAAACAAAACATGGTTTATAAAATTATTTCTCAAAAGTAATATTTTAGATAAAACAATGCAAAACATAATATACGTACAACACAAATCACAACTACATACTCCAATCACAGTTCAATCCAAAATCATAATTTATCCGAAATTTCAATTTATCCGAAAACACAAATTCACATGATTTAAAATAATAATTACTTGCAAAAGTATGATATCTCAAACACAAGTATGCAATCAAAGTCACAATACAAAATTAAACATGCCAGTAAAACACGGATATCTTTCAAAGCATATCACAAGAAAGTATATTTAAAAAAACATATAGCACCAGTAAGAGAACACTATACATGGTTTTAAACTCGAACAGAAAAAGAGTGAAAACAGAGGCTTTAGAGATTCTTGATGGAGAAAAACTATTTATGGTTTTCTCTTATATCATACTATGTATTTATAGGGAAAAAAGTAACTGATTCCAATTAGAATTAAAATTCTATTAGATCAAATTTTAAATATAATAATAATAAAAAATAAGGTTGTATAATTTCAAATGGACTTCTTTTCTTTATCTGAGACTTTATATAATATATATAATATCAAACAAAGAGTTTTGATAAAAAAATAATTAAAATAAAATAATATTTTTAACAAAAAGATTGATTGTAGAAAAACTCTTAATAAAAAAATAATAATTAATCCAGTAGAATTTAATTTAAAAGCAAATTAGTTATCCAAAAGTCACCAAATTTCAACACGTCACTTTAACTTTTAATTTTTAAATTCACATTTAAAACTTTCAAAACTTTATAATCTTATCTCAAAAATTTTCCCTTATATATAGAAAATCAATTTAAAACCTCAAAAAAATTAGGATTTCAGAAATTGGAAATATGAAAACAAGGGTTTTTAATTAGGGATTTCACTTGCCTAAAGAGCTCTCATAGAAATATTTTGTCCTTCTAACTTCCTAACACAGCAGTACTGATATGTCCTATGGGCATACCGGTATGGGTGTACCAATATGGATGTCAGCAGGCACGGTTCAAAGATTTTAGGGCCTTTTTGTAATTTATTAAAAAAATATTATATTACAAAAGATACGATAAGATTATCATCTTGAACAACAAAAAATTGACTTACAAACGTTTAGAAATCAAATATTTTCACTTAAAAATGTTATTTTTTCATGTTTTGAAGCAAAATCATCTACTACACTTTAAATATCAATTTCTTCAAAAATATCACTTTTAATTGCCATCGAAGCAAGTTCATTTAGTCTTTCTTACGACATAGTTGTTTGTAAATATGACTTCAATAACTTCAATTTTGAAAAGCTTCATTCTACGGAAACAATAGTAATAAGAATAGTCAATAAGATTATATAAGCAATTGACACATTTAGAAAACAATTATAACTCATCTTTTTAAAGAGCATTTTCAAAAATTTTATAATGGGTTTCGAGATTAACATCATTTAATGAATGTAGTTTATCAAAATTTTAGGGTCTCTTTTTTAAGGGACAGTACGATCGCTCCTATTACGCCTATTCAGAACCTACTAAAATATCAGTTAAATTCATTTATAAGCTGAAAAATAAGAGTTAAAATGATATTGACATATAAGATAAAATCTGATTTCTAATATCAGACTCAATGCATCAACTTGACAACCGTAGCCCAAAATAAAGACAGCTTTTGGTAGTATGCACGCCTCTGAGACTGAATGAATAATAATGGAGACACTACAACCCCAAACCCCATTACAAACCCAACAACTATGCTGACATATAACCCTTTCACTTCAGACAGACCATTCCTGCCTTTACCAGTATTTCCCTCATCATTAGTTGGAACATCAATTGTGCTACAGCTAGGGGTGAGCGTTCGGGCGAGTCGAGTCGAGTCGGTTTAAAAAATTTTGAGTTATTCGAGTTGAGTTAACATATTTTACGATTTGAACTCTTTTGAAATTTTTTCAATTCGAGTCGATTTTCGCGAGTTCAAGTCGAGTTCGAGACGATTCGATTTTTTGAGTTTATGTATAAATTTTAATTGCACTATTTATGATATTATTGTATATTTTGATTCTAATTTAAATGACCTTATCTTTATGTCTACATACATATTTTTTTATATTATTTTTTATATGGATAAATAAGATTTTAAATTATTATTATTAGTAGTAGTAGTAGTATTAGTATTAGTAGTAGTATCATCATCATCATATACCTTAGGTATGAATATGTTGTTTCATTAAATTACAAGTCTCGTCAAAAACTTTTTTCTTATTTATAAAAGGCTAAAACGAGATAAAAATAATAATAAATAAAATAAAATAATATAAATACATAAATTAAAAAATATAAAATAATTTAAATAATATAAATAAAAATTATATTAAATAAAATAAAAAATAAATATGGAAAGTAATCATATTGTGAATAAATGAAAATTAAAAGGTAAAAATAATAAAAAAGAGAAGATAGGACTGAAATAAAACTGAAAATAAAACTACAGGGACTAAATGTGTAATTAGACCCTGGAAATTTTTGATTTTTCCATTTTTCGAGTAACTCGAACTTTGAAAATTTGAACTCGACTCGAAATTTTTTCGAGTTATTCAATTCGACTCGAATAACTCGAAATTGAAAAAAAAATCGATTTTTTCGATTCGAGTCGAGTTTTGCTCACCCCTAGCTACAGCTTTTAATGAGAGGTGGTCCGCAAAGGTGATTGGCCATTTAAGAAGAGTTTTCAAAGCTTTGAAGCTGAGTACTTGTCGGGATTTGTCCTGTCAGGTTGTTATAGGACACGTTGAAGTGATTCAAGAAGTTCAAGTTTGAGAAATTTGAAGGGATTCTACCATGCAACTGATTCATGGACAAATCAAGAGATTCCATTAGATCTATGTTGCCGATGTTGTCTGGTATTTTTCCTGTTAGGAGATTCCATGACAAATTGATTGAGCGTAGACCAACAAGAGTTCCAAGTTCTTTGGGGATCTCTCCTGTGAGACTGTTGGCCGAAAGGTCCATGCTGGTAACAAGTCCTAGTGTGGTACTATATTCATCCTCTCGTCCTTTCAGCACCAATAAGGAACTTAAATAAAAGATGTTGTCATGGAAAGAAATCCCCCATCAAAAAATACGAGGAAATTTTGGGGCCATTGCAGTCATGTTGCTAAAACATGTTGGAATAGCTCCTGAAATGTTGTTATGGGCAAGATCCAAGTTCTGAAGAGATTGAAGAGCACAAATCTTGTGAGGGATATGGCCTTCGAAGTTATTCGATCGGAGTCTCAGAACCAAAAGGCTTGAGAGCTTCTCACCAATCCATGCAGGTACACTTCCACTGAAATGGTTTTCACTAAGATCAAGAATAAGCAAATTCAGACCATTTTGCAATGCAGATGGTAATTCTCCAAACATGCTATTGTTTCCAAGGTTCAACACTAAACAACTTGTATATCCCAAAGAAGGTGGGAATTTCCCTGTCAAATTGTTGTTTCCCAAGTTTAAGATTAACAATTCATGCCATTGATTCCAGCAATCTGGAATTTCTCCAAAGAGAAGATTTGTAGCAATGTCAAGAATCTTCATTGGTCTCTGTTCTGATGAATTACAAACTAATTCAGAAAGGGATCCTGAAAATGAATTATTTGACAAAATCAAATATCTTAAACCTGGTATCACTTTTGGCAATGGCCCTGTGAATCGATTCGAGCTCAAGTCAACACCGGTCCTCACGTTCAAGTATGAAATCACTTCGGTAAGATCATTAGAGGAAAGATTTATATATTCAAACTGGGAGGAATGATTCCAAAACCAAGCTGGAACTACATCTGAAATTCCTGCATGGGAAATATCTACACCAGACAAGTTCTTTTGAGTCATTAACCATTGGGGAAACTTGGGGCCTAGATACCATTGAGCCAATTCAATAGTTTCACATTGAAACGGGGGAACCCAACTTGAGTTTGGTTGGAACCTCAACATGTTTCCGGATGCCTTCAATGTTGTCAATCTGGTGAGATTAGAGAAATAGGTTTCTAATACAACTCCTTCCAATAGATTTTGACCAATATTTAGAGTTTCCAAGTTCTCCAATTGTCCTAGGTTTGTAGGAAAAGTACCATTTAGTTGATTTTCTGAAACATCAATGAACTTCAAAGATGATAACTCCCTTATGGACAATGGAATGGAACCAAAAATGTTGTTATAGGCCATATTCAACGATTCCAAGCAATCCGAACAACATTTAGACAGACATTGTAGGATTTCTGATATGTCTTGATCAATTTCATTAGAAGACAAAACTATCTCCTTCAATTTGCAAAGATCTCCCAAAGAGGCTGGTAATTTTCCTTGCAGATTACCTTGTGAAAGATCAAGGTGAATAAGAGAGCTTAAGTTTCCTATGGCACTGGGAATTTCACCTTGGAAATTGTTACCAGCAATACAAAGGAATTGAAGATGGTTTAAACTATATAGGGAGTTGGGCATGGATGAATTTCTGTAGGTGAAACCAAGATCAAGAACTTCAAGGAATGAGATGTTCCCAAAGTAATCTGGAATTGGGACTTGCAAATAATTTCCACTGAGACTAAGGGACACAAGACCATGATGACTAAATATCGGCATAGGTACAGATGATAAGTGGTTCAAAGAAAGATCAAGAACAGCTAGTGACTTTGTAGAATTAACAGTGCTGATAGGAGATGGACCAACTGCTAAACTGCAATCTGACAAGTGCAGCTCTAGCAGAGAAGGAAGATTGAATGTTACCTGTAGCCAATCAGTTGCTACATGAAGATCCACACCACTGAAATCAAGGTACTGCAAGGAAGAAAGTCCAGAAACCCATTCAAGGCTTTTAGCTTCCTGCAACCCAAAATTACCTCCGAGATCAAGATAATGCAGCTTTGAAAGATTCCCAAGGTTATGTGGAATTGCTCCATTGAATAGAGAATGAGAGAGGTTAAGACATGTTAAACTCCCCAGCAAACCAAAGAAGTCTGGTATTGGTATGCTGCTAAAATTGTTATTGCTCAAGTCCAGGGAACTGAGATGCTTCAAGAGGAGCAAAGAAGGATTTATTGTGCCTCCTAGCATGGACCACTTGTAAGTTTCCCATTCAGCATGCGGTGCATCGTAATCAGGAGCTGAGAAAGGAGAAGCCAAGTGCAGTTGGGTGACATGGCCTGTTAAGTTATTGCAGAAGACACCATTCCATTTACAGCAATCCCCAGTTTGAACCCAAGAAGATAGCCTGTTTGAAGGGTCGCTAAGATCATTCTTCAACATCAAGAGAGCGCTCTTTCACTTTCAACGCAAAGCATATTGGACTTGGCATCACAACAGCTAAAACAGATAGCAGCAGCAATGGCAAAAAGAAATCGAAACCAGGCATTTATAACAGCAGCTCTCATGATTGAAATTCTATACTACCAACCATTGATAGAAACTCAGAATATAAATAGAACTTCACTTGCTTAAAATTCAACAAATGTAGAAAAGGTACACACATAGGACAAGAGAGTCAACTCAACCAAGTCTATGTAGCCAGACAATCCAATTGCCGGCCTAAGTATCTTTTTCTTCTTTGTTTCCTTTCCCTATTACAATCAAATTCTTACCTTATATATTTGGCATTTGTTACTGTAATTCGGCTAGCTTTAGTTTTTCTTCGGTAGAGACGCCTTATTCGAGACGCCACCGGCTACTGTAGCAGGAATTCCAATATACTGAATAAGTTTATGTATCCATTAGAACAGAGTCCAGTGACTAATAATTCATGTTCTGTTGGCCTATACGGAGATAGACATTAATCACACAGAAGTTAGTTATAATTTTTATAATAAATAGGCCACTCGTCTTCTAAAAATAACAATTGAATCACCCGATTATAGGTTTAGAACAAGTCATTCATTTTTTAAAAAAATTAACTATTTAGTAACTTAATTATAAGTTTAGAAACAATTAGATCTTTCGATTAAAATTTGATAACAAATAAGTTACTTTATCATTAAAATTAAAATAAAAATATAATATAAATAATATTTTTAGTCCTCAAAATTTATATATTTTATTAATTTGATCCTAATTCAAAAAAAATCAATAAATTTAAATCTTAATATTTAAAATTTTTAACAATACATCATCATGAACTCACTTTTTGCATGACAATTTGATCGCCTACAACTCTTTTTTTCGTTATGCATCTCGTTTGGACAGAGACAAGAAGATTCAGAAAGCTTCTAAATTTTATTGGTATAATTATTTTCCTAAAAATATTTATTTCTCTTTATTTTGAGTTGTAAAAATCTTTGGATTGTTTAATCCAATTATTTTACTTCTTTATTATGATATAATTATAATTTTTCTATGTATTTAATAAAAATTTAGCGACATTTATAAAAAATTAGCTAAAAGTACTACATTGTTATACAAATTGAACCAATATCACTTGTTAGCCCATTTGTCTTGGGCTTTAATTGTGTAATTGCTATAGCCCACTAAGCTTATATCTTTTATTTTCTTTTTAACTTTTTTATCACTCTATGCATAGGAATTATGAGTCTTTATATACTCCACATTTTGTATTATTTTTTAATAAAAGAGAGGATTATTATAGAGTGTTTTATTAAAAAAAAATCTTAAATTTAAATAAAAAAAATAGTACACCTAATAATAATAAAATATATTTAAATATTCAACAAACAAAACTCAAGAAAATAAATCACGAGCTAAACTCGATCAGGAAAAACAAAAAAAATAAACAAAGAATTAAAAATCAATAAAAAATTTAATGGGTAACCATCTTCCGCAACAAAGGAATGATCACATCTAGAGGGATATGATATCGAACACCATCCATACTCAATGTCTGAGCTAATCGGACAAATTCATTAACTACTCTATTACCATCACGTGAAATATACTGACATACAACCTTTCCAATCTAATTACATAGGAATGTAAAAGAGAAAGATTCAAACTTTATCCCTAAAATCTCTTTTTCGAATAAATCAAAAAACATCTTAATTATCATATACTTGGCTAATTATATTACAATATATCGTGTCATATCATATTTTTTATTCATAAAAAGAATTGATTTATATGATTACAGAATCTAAAATAAAAAATAATAGAATATTAAGTTTTTATTTAGAAAGAAGTTGGGGAGATGATTAGGTCACAGAAAATCCTATGTCCCCAACTTCTTTATATATAAAAGTTTAGAGTGTTATATTATAAGTTTAGCGTCATTCGAAATATGAAAGATGATATTTGAGTAGATATGGTTATAGAGTTTTTTTTAACGATTAATTTAAATAAATTATTTAATTTTCATTAAAAATATTAAAATTCAAATATTTTATTGAAGAAGAGAAAACATAAGGAATGAATATGCAATAAAAAAGGTTTTGTTGTGTTGAGAGTAAATGTGCCATTAGAGTAACCTTCGAATGGGCTGGTTAAAAGGATGGTCATGCAAAGAGGGTTTTGCAACAACTATTTACACTATTCATAATTTATACACACTTCTTTTTGGGGAATAACATTAAATATTTTAATTAATTAAAAATGTATATATTTTCAAGGTAAATACTGATAATCAAATTTATATAAGATGAGATGATTAATATGTGCATCTTTAATTACTCGATCAGATAATAAATTTTAAATATATTTTTCTTTGATACTTATGAATAAAATTAATTTAGTTTAGCTTTTGTTAGTTATCTCACATCAGGGACGGAGCCAGGGAGACAAAACGTAAATGTTTAGAAGTAGATGGGACAAATTCATAAAAAATAATTTTTAAAAGAATTTAAATAAAATAAAAAAAATAAAAAATCTTATTCAGAATGTTAAATATCTACAATATTAGTACATATTTTTGCAAATAAAAAATGTAATTTAAAAGTTTAGTGAATATAATTTGTTATACACATGGGAGAGATTCACTTACATTATTAAGATGAAATTTATAAACCTTTATAAGTTCTTTTATAATTGTTATTTTAAATAATTTTAATGTTGAATTTATCAATATCATTGTACTTAATTTTCATGTAAAGTTTTTATTCAATGTGATATCTCTATAATACTAGTCTAACATAATATTTTCTTAATGTGATATATACATAACCAGTAAAAAGTTTACATAAAATAAGTAGTAAAATATTTTAATTTTTTTTTTGCAAAAATTTAGCATTTATGTGAAAATATAAAATTCAACCGTTAAATTATTAAAATATCAGTTGTAATAAAACTTATAAAAATGTGTAAAACTCACTTAGTTTTACATAATATGTAAGAGCATAAATCTTATTTTATAAAATCTTATTTTGTAAAGTCTTAATTAAAACCGTATATCATAAAATTTAAATTTTAAATTCTAAATTTTAAATATAAAGTTTAAATTCTATAACTAAAACTTAAATCATAAATAAAATTATCAACTCTAAAATTGACATGTTTATATAAACTAAAGTTTTATATAATTTTTACATCAAAATTATATATACTTGGCGAAGTCAAGTTATATAGTGTAATTTTTTTCTAGTTTTACACTAATTCATGGCGAGTGAACGAGTAAAATATATGGATGAGATTAACAGAATAAAATATAAAGATTATCACTTAAAAAATAAAAAAATATATTAATCATTTATTATTGTTATCTAAAACTCTAAAATTAATATAAGACTAAATGAGTTTTTTATATGATTTAATAAATGAAGTATATAACGCGACGTCGGGACAATAGCAAACCTTAAGACGTGCACCCCACTTTCTCACCTTCAAATCAAAACCCTAAATTTCCCTTCACTCTCCATTAAATTTCCCAAAATAACAAAAACAAGGACTTTGCCCAGTAAAATACAAAGAAACCACACCTCCCCAAGGCATTGATAGTTGACAAACCCAAAATTAAGGCAAAATATCAATTTCTTGGAAATTATAGAGGAATTGTATAAGTACTTACTACAGTCTACATACCCAAAATTAGGAGTTTTCGTTGTTGGATCGGATCTGATTTTTTCGGATATTCGAGTTTTCGGATTAATGATATAGTGATCCGTATCTGATTAGAAAAAAAGCGGATATCCACATATTCGAACATCGGGTATGCGGATTGGATAGTCGGATATCCGATTATCTAAAAATGTAATTTGATTATACTAATTTTTGAAATTTAAATGTTGTATTTATAAAAATTTAGAATTTTAACTATAATAAACAACAAATTACTAAATACAATAAGATTCACAATTATAAAAATTTTAATTTTTAAAATTTTTAAATATAACAAGCACTAAATTGTTAAATAAAACAAGATTAATATTAATAAAAGTTTTAATATTTAGATTTTCGGATAATCTGAAACTTGAAATATTGTGATCCGAATCCGATCCGGAAAACTTAAAATCGGATCGGATATCCGATCCAAAAATAAAAACCAGATCGAATATCTAAATTTTCGGATTGAATCAATAGATAATCGGATCGGATTGATCGGATCAAATATTTTTAAACACCCTTACCCAAAACTATAAAGGTTTAATGGTGCTCCATACTCCATATTCATACCTTTGAAATCTTGTCTCCTTTAAGATTTTAATTTCAAAATTATTTTTTTATTGTTAACATTGTTAATTGACTTGTGTTAGTTTAAATTATGTGGTAGTATTAAATAAACTTTAATTTTAGAGTAGCCATTTGAATATTAAAAGGATGAAAGTTATATTATAGGTCATTTCAGTTACTTTATCTATGAGATCCATTAATCAAACGAATTCATTTTATTAATTTTTACATCGTATCTTTTTTATTAGGTGAATCTTTATTGGGTAAAAATTAGTTTAAAATTTTATTTACAGTAAATATTAATGAAGATTTATTTGATAAAAAATATAGTGATAAAATTAATTAAATAGATTTACTTGATTGGTTGGTCCCATGGATGATATGACGAAAATGACCCATGATATAATTTTTCCAAAATGACATATATTCGAATTTAGTGAAAGTTCATTAATAATGTTATCTAGGAAACTCTAAAGGTTGCGTAAGAGATATAATGTCTCATTCCACTACATCAATGTAGGATTATTGATTAATGTTTTTATCTCTTCTTATGCGTGGCCTTCTCCCCTATTCAATCTTGTGACACCACCGCTTATTTATATCAAGATTTTTTTTAATATCTCTACCTCTTCTAAAGCGTGACAATCAACATACAATAAATGATTAGACTTTAGTGTTTAGAATAAACAAATTGAATCTAAATTCATGACATAAAAACTAGAGGGAATAAGTTTCAAAAGTCTGAAAAGTACAAGAACTGAGACATAATTAAACCAAAAAACACTCTTAAACTTCTTTTAGTTCATTTCTTGCCCTTGGCAATTATTTAGTCAGCTTAAACTGAGGCAGAATGAAAGATCTTGGTCAGCTTAAATACTTTCTTGACATTGAAGTAATTCGATCTCAGGAAGAAATAGTTTTGCATCAGAGAAAGTATGCTCTCGAGCTGATAGCAGATTCGGGATTAGAGGGAGCTAGATGTGTCTCAACACCATTGGATCAAAACCAAAAACTTACCACAGACGAGTATGATAGACAAGTTAAGAAGGATGTAGGGAGTGAAGTAATGGATGATGTTGCATTGTATCAAAGATTGATTGGCAGGTTGCTTTATCTAACTCATACACGATCAGATATTACCTTTGCCATTCAACATTTAAGTCAGTTTATGCAAGCTCCTAAGAAGGTTCATTATGAGACGGCATTATGTGTTATAAGGTATGCAAAAAACATCCAGCTCAAGGGATCTTCTCTTCAGCTGATTCGAAATCAGAATTGGAAGCTTTTTGTGACTCAGACCGGGTAAGTTGTCCCATGTCTCGCAAGTCAGTATCGGGATATTGCATTAAACTGGGAGATGGATTAGTATGTTGGAAGTCGAAGAAGCAGAACACAGTTTCAAGATCTTTTGCAGAAGCAGAATACAGGTGTATGGCAACAACAGTAGCAGAATTGGTATGGTTGAAAGGATTGATCACAGAGCTTGGAGTCAAGCATGACATACCAACAACCTTATTCTGTGATAGTCAAGCTGCACTGCAAATAACAGGAAATTCAGTATTCCACGAAAGGACCAAACACATTAAAATCGATTGCCATTTCACACGTGAAAAAATTCAGAAGGAGAGTGTTGAAAGGGATAGAAATTACACAGCATAATTACCTTGTAAGCAAGTTGGGGATGAAAGATGTATATCATCCTCCAACTTGAGGGGTTTATAGGGTTGTTAAGAGGTGAGGGTAATTAAATCCTAGCTGGTAATGTGTATAAATAATACAACTCTTGACAGCTTATACATGTAATATACAAGAAGTATTTTCAGTTCTTTCCTCCTCCTTTTCCTTCCTCCTTTACTATTGCTTTCTTGTTACAATTGCTTGTTGGAGTCATAACCTCACATCGAAGACTTCTTGACATGCTTTTTTAGTACCAATAAAATAACTTAGGGTTCTTTTTAATACCAATAAAATAACTTATAATAAATAAAAATAATAGAAAAATATGAAGGCGTTTGTCTCCATTCGACTTTAACCAGTGATTAAATTGTAATTAATTTCCAAAGTATAACAATTGAAAGTTATAGGACTTAAATATAACAAGAAAATAAAAAAAGCCACGTCATCATAGTTTATCCATTCTAATTAATATATACGATCCTTTATAGTTTCATCCAATAAAATTTATTCACTTAATAACATGTATAAAAAAACTTAAAAATTCAATACTATTTTTTTATTTTATTTTATTAGAATTAAGTTAATATTTTTGGCAATGAATTTGGTTGTTTAATTAAATTAATTTTTGATTCATTTAGAAAATTCAATGAATATTTGGATATCGGATCAAACTATTAGCAAGCATGATTCTTGCTCAAAGAGTAAAAGAGACTAAATTTATCACTTGGACCGATGCCATTTATTTTTTTAAATTTTTTTATACAAAATATATTTTTTTATATTGTACAAATTATCTTGCCTCAATGGTTAAAGAAACGGTTGTTGTTCCTAGAAGTTACAAGCCTGAGCACCAGTATTTGCAGCACAGAATTTAAAAGATCAATGTTCAATAGTTAAGAGTATATTTTAGAACATATATTACTTATACCCACTATAGCTGATTTAAAAAATATATTTTTTTATAAATTTTTAATCTTAAATCGTAAATCTTTAAATTCTAAATTCAATTAAAATATTAATATAAATTACAGTTTATACAAACTTGTATATCAAAGTAACATTAAATAATTTAAAATACTTGACAAATTGACATGTCATTAGAATAATAACTTTATATTTATATAATTTTATAAAATTATTTTTTAATTGATATTATATTTTTTAAATAAACACCTTTAACATTGTGGTATCAACCTATAACTGTTATATTAAGATGCCTAAATCACTGTACCAATAGATTTTGGCCAAAAAAGAAAATGGCTTAGGGACTTAAATCTAAGACATTTAAGCTGTGCTGGAGCACCTAATCCACTAAAGTAGAACTTATAGTTAATTTTTAATTAAAAATAATTTATACTATAAGTAATGCATGATATCACCCCCCCTCAAACACATGAATCTACGCAATACACTTCAAGTTGTTACATATTTCAAGGTGATACGATTTTTTTTATGGTTTTTATTTTGAGATTAAAGATCAAATGTAACATCAGAGTCGAAGGTGTTATACATTTCAACATATAAATTAAAGATTATTTAAAAAATCGTTGAGCCTTTTTATTAACGAAACACACGTTAAATTTTCAATACATTAATATTAACGAAACACACTATCAATTTTTCAATACATTAGCACCCCTTACACAAGGAGTACATGAATACAGTAAAATCCTACATAATCTATTACAAACACACATAAACCTCAATTGCACGTGATTTTATTTTCATATCAAACTACCTACCCAGAGTAGCCCAAAACACATACAACTTACGACCAACATGGTCCAACTTTTGGTAGTATGCATGCCTCCATGACCTGATGAAGAACAGGGGAGCCACCACGCACCAAAATCCCATTACAAAACCAACCACTATGCTCACATAGAACCCATTCACTTTAGATCGTCCATGACTTCCTTTACTGCTGCCTCCATCAGTTGGAACATCTTTTGTGATACAGGTTTTACTCACAGGAGGTCCGCAAAGATGATTGGGAATGTAAGAAGAGTTTTGAAAGCTTTGAAGTTGAGTGCTGGTCGGGATTTGTCCTCTCAGGTTGTTGTAGGAGACGTTGAAGTGATTCAAGAAGTTCAAATTGGAGAAACTTGAAGGGATTCCACCCTGCAACTGATTCATGGACAAATCAAGGGACTCCATGGATTCCATGTTGCCAATGTTGTCTGGTATGTTTCCAGTTAGGAGATTCCCTGATAAATTTAATGAGAGTAGCCCAGTGAGAGTTCCAAGTTCTTTGGGGATCTCTCCTGTGAGATTGTTAGTTGAAAGGTCTAGACTCTTAACAAGTCCTAATGTGTTACTGTATTCATCCTGTCGTCCTTTCAACACCAATAATGCACTCGGATGAAAATATTTACCATTGATGTTTATCAAGGACCACATATCAAGAACAGTGAAGATTTTATTTTTGGTGGCCATTGCATTCAAGTTCCTAAAACATTTTGGAATATCTCCTGAAATGTTGTTATGGGCAAGGTCCAAGTTCTGAAGAGATTGAAGAGCACAAATCTTGTGAGGGATATGGCCATCAAAGTTATTTGATCGGAGTCTCAGAACCAAAAGGCTTGAGAGTTTGTCACCCATCCATGCAGGGACACTTCCACTGAAATGGTTGTCACTAAGATCAAGAATAACCAAATCCATACAATTTTGCAATGTGGAGGGTAATTCTCCAAACATGCTATTGTTCCGAAGGTTTAGCTGTAGTAGATTTATATATCCCAAAGAAGATGGGATTTTCCCTGTCAAATTGTTGTTTTCCAAATTTAAGAAGAACAATCCTTGCCATTGATTCCAGCAATCTGGAATCTCTCCCAAGAGAAGATTTGTACCAATGTCAAGAATCCACATGGCTCTCTGTTCTGATGAATTACAAACTAATTCAACAAGGGATCCTGAAAATGAATTGTTGGACAAAATTAAAGCAAATAAAGTTGGCAATACTCTTGGTAATGGACCCGTGAATCGGTTTGAGCTCAAGTCAAGAAAGGTACCGACGTTCCAATATGAAATCTCTCCGGTAAGATCATTAGAGGAAAGATCGACATAACCAAACTGGGAGGAATGTTTCCAAAACCAAGTAGGAACTACATCTGAAATTCCCGCATGGGAGATATCTAAATCAGCCAAGTTCTTTTGTGATTTTAACCATTGGGGAAACTTGGGGCCAAGATACCAATCACCCAATTCTATAGTTTCACACTGAAACGGGGGAACCCAACTTGAGTTTGGTTGGAATCTCAACATGTTTCCGGATGCGTTCAATGTTGTCAATCTGTTGAGATTAGAAAAAAGGGTTTCTGATACAACTCCTTCCAAACGATTTTGGCCAATATTTAGAGTTTTTAAGTTTGCCAAGTCTCCCAGACTAGGAGGAAAAATACCGTTTAATTGATTTTCTGAAACATCAAAGAACTTCAAAGATGACAACTCCCCTATGGACAATGGAATTGGACCGGAAATATTGTTCTGAGCAATATCTAGAGTTTCTAAGTTTGCCAATTGTCCCAGACTTGGAGGAAAAGTACTGTTTAATCGATTTTCTGAAATATCAAAGAACTTCAAAGATGACAACTCCCCTATTGACAATGGAATTGGACCGGAAATTTTGTTCTGAGCAATATTTAGAGTTTCTAAGTTTGCCAATTGTCCCAGACTTGGAGGAAAAGTACCGTTTATTTGATTTTCTGAAACATCAAAGAACTTCAAAGATGGCAACTCCCCTATTGACAATGGAATTGGACCGGAAATTTTGTTCTGAGCAAGGGACAGGTAAACTAGACTTTTGAAGTGACCAAGTTGATCGGTTAAATGGCCAGAAAGTTTGTTATATGCCACATCCAAGGACTCTAAGGAATGCAAACTACATCTAGACAAGCTCTGTAGGACTTCTGATATGTCTCCTTCAAGTTGATTAAAAGATAAATCCATCTCCTTCAAATTGCAAAGATGTTCCAACGAAGTTGGTAATCTTCCTTGGAGCTTATTATGCGAAAGATCAAGGGATTGAAGATGGTTTAAAC
Source organism: Abelmoschus esculentus (assembly GCA_035048815.1). Taxonomy (NCBI): domain Eukaryota; kingdom Viridiplantae; phylum Streptophyta; class Magnoliopsida; order Malvales; family Malvaceae; genus Abelmoschus; species Abelmoschus esculentus. The sequence continues at coordinate 22,505,492 of JAUCBN010000004.1, forward strand.
TATACAACCAGTTGGGTATGGATGGATTGAGAAAGTTGTAACTAAGATCAACAACTTCAAGAAACGACTTGTTCCCCAAGTAATCTGGAAATGGTCCTTCCAAATCGCAACCAGACAAGTGCAACTCTAACAAAGAAGGAAGATTGAATGTTACCTGTAACCAATCAGATGCTTTATGAAGATCCACACCACTCAAATCAAGGTACTGCAAGGAAGAAAGTCCAGAAACCCATTCAAGGCTTTTAGCTGACATATCTAGTCTCATATCCAGATATTGTAGCTTTGAAAGATTCCCCAGGTTCTGAGGGATCGCCCCTTGGAATTGTGCCAGAGAGAGGTTAAGATATGTTAGACTCCCCAGCCAGCCAAAGAAGTCTGGGATTTGTATGGTGCTAAAGTTGTTATAGCTCAAGTCCAGGGAAGTGAGATGCTTGAGTTGGAGCAAAGAAGGATTTATTGTGCCTCCTAGCTTTGAACGCTCTTTAGCTTCCCGTTCAGCAACTGGTACAAAATAGTCATCAAGAGGAGCCGCCAAGTGCAGTTGGGTGACGTGTCCTGTTGAGTTATTGCAGAAGACACCATTCCATTTACAGCAATCTCCACCTTCAATCCAAGAAGCTAGCCTGTTTGAAGGATCGATCAGATCATTCTTCAACTTCAACAGAGCTTCTCTCTCACTCTCAATGCACACCACATTGGAATTGGCACCACAACAGCTAAAACAGACAGCAGCAGCAATGACATTCAGAAGAAGAAATGTGACTAATGAAATTGTAACACTTGCCATAGTTGTAAATGCATAGTCCCCACCATTCCCAGCTACATCTTAATATATAGACTAATCTGAAACAATAATATTCTACACATCAGATGCAAGGAAATTTCTTCCAAGACCCCAAATTTCCACACACAGAAAAAACATTTCATTCCTACTCTTGTCAGAAATAATGCAGCCGAGTACGCTTAAATTCATACTCTTCCATTTGACGTGTTTTTCTTTACTTTTTGACGATAATTAGGCCATAATTAAAGTGCCATGATTGATTAGGAGAAAAAATGAATAAAGTAGAAGCGCGAATCACATTTAATATGAAAGCTTAATAGCTAATTTCTCCTGCACCATAAGTTAATTTTCAATTTAGCGATTCTACTATTTTTGTTCTTTAGTTTGTCCCATAGGGGTCATTAAAAAAGTCATGCAACCAATAAAAATATGAGATGTGTAATATAAAGGAATTATATCTTAACATTTTGTATAGTTACTCTGTATAGAAATCTTAGTTTTTTTCAAACATAAAAGTTTATTTCTTGTAGTGATTTTAGATATATATGTATAGATTTATTTGAAGTCAATGAAAAGATCATTATTCTTTGATCCTAATTTTTGATTTTCTTCATGGTATCAGAGTAACGATCGATAACAATACTATTAGTTCTTACACTCTGATCCCCAACGACAATCCAGGCAACATAATTACCCAGGTACAGTTGAAGGGAGAAAATTATAAAGAGTGGATGAGCAGTCCGGACTGCGTTGAGGGAAAAAAGAAATACGAAGCGGGTGAACAACGCGAGGAGCTGTATTTTCTCAAGGTGGTTTCAGTAATGCTTGTAAAGCTTCTAGAGTTACAGACTTTGATCTTTGGCACAGAAGAATAGGACATCCCTCGAATAAGGTGCTAGAGTTGCTTCCTGCAGCAAATAAATCTAGTAAAAATAGAGATAACTGAAGTTGTGATGCTTGTTTTAGAGCAAAACAGACTAGAGAGATGTTTACTCCAGTGACAATAAAGCTAATTATGATAATTTAAGGATTATGTGACAAATAATGTGAAATTCAACTCATTACAGAGCCTATCTCTCCAATTCCCTTCCTCAGGTATGCCTTATTCTATAGCTGACTTTGTTAATTATGATAAGCTTCTTCACAACATTGGTCCTTCTTGGCAAGCATTAGTGCAGGTTCAGAAGCAACTTCTTATAATGAAGCAATGAGAGATGAATGGTGGTGAGATGGTATCAGAAAATAAATTCAAGATATGAACGAGAGAATTGAGTGTGTGATACGAGTCAATCTAGATTAATCACGATAAAACTCTAAAGAATCACAACTTTAGAAAAAACATATATATATATATAAGTGACATAAAAATCAGAGCTAGAAAATGTATGAAAAGTCAAGGTCAAAGCCACGTGAAAAAAGAATCCTTATAGGAATAAACTAGAAAATAAAATAAAGATCTTGTATTTATGTACTTAGTTGTATTTTATTCCTAGTTGAATTCATACTTTGGAAAGGTTTGCCCTAAGTCAAGCTTATAAATATTGTATCCTATGTAGAGGGATAACATCTCGAAATCAAGTATTCATAGAAAACCATAAACATCCCCACCCATTGGGGTTTAGGTTAGTTGTGGAGTAGTTGTGGAAAAAGTTTGTAATTTGTTTAGTTTTTATTAATGAAAGTTCTTGATTCATAGTTTATTCTCTATTGTTTTATACTCTTTCTTGTATACGAGCTCTCGAAAGATAAGTTTTCGATGAAAAATCTATTTGTCTAAACTATGGAAAGTTAGGAAAAATCTATTTATTGTGCCTCCTAGCTTTGAATCAGCAATTGGTACAAAATAGTCATCAGGATGAGCCGCCAAGTGCAGTTGGTTGACGTGTCCTGTTGAGTTATTGCAGAAGACACCATTCCATTTACAACAATCTCCACCTTCAACCCAAGAAGATAGCCTGTTTGCAGGATCGATCAGATCATTCTTCAACTTCAACAGAGCTTTTCTCTCACTCTCAATGCACACCACATTGGAATCGGCGTCGCAAATAGCTGCGATGACAAGAAGAAATGAGAATAAGGGAATTGTAACGCTTCTCATGCTTGCAATGGCTTTGTTTTCTAACCAACTTTGATTATATAAGAGTAATCTAAACAAAAACATTGTATACCCCATGCGCTTGGAACTTTCTTCCAAGACCTCAAATATCCACACACAAAACACATTTCATTCATACTTTTGTTGGTATCAATTATTGAAAAGAAATAAAGTAGCCAAGTACCCTAAATTCATAGTCTTCCATTGTATGCGTTTTCCATTACATTTTTACTAGTAACATGATAATTTTGGACGGCTGGTATCGATTTAATTTGTTCATGCAGTATTACTACTAGATAGAACGATGTTTAAATAGTAGGTAGAGGGGAACGAAGTACCGATACCGATGTCATTGGTATTGAACAATTTCGAATATAAGACAGATGTTTGCTGTTGGTCTCACTCAGAGTCAGTTCCTGGAGATTCAACAGGTTACTAGGATTTTTATTGGAATTTTACCTGTGAGATATCTTGAGATACCTCTAGTTACAAGGAAGTTTACTGTCAGGGATTGCGCAAGCCTCTCGGAGAAAATCAAAAGTAAGTTTAATCAATGATCGCATAAGCATATGAGTTGTGCTGATTGGCTACAACTTATAAGGGTTGTGTTGTTTAGTATGGTGCACTATTAGTGCAGACAAGTGATCTCAGATTGAAATTGTTTGTCTGTGCAACACTTTTGGAATGAAATTCGTTTGCATGCTCCAAGGGTTGCCTGACATAAAGTGGTATAGTTTTCTCTTACCGGACGGTTCAAAGATTTTTGGGTTCTGTGTAATTTATTAAAATGTAAACTTCAGAAGCAATTATCCTTTTAGACACCCCTGTGCGTTCGCTTCTATTGCGACTATCTAAAACCAAATATTCTATAGAAACAATCATAATAGGAATAATCAATAAGATTCTATAATCAATTATCACATTTAAAATTTATAATCTTTTAACAATTATAACTTATCAAAAGAGTATTTTCAAAATTTTTACAATGAATTTTAAATAAATGTAGTTTATCAAAAATTTGGACCCTCTTTTTTAAGGGGTCCTGTACGATGCTCCTGTTATGCCTGTTCAGAACCCCTCTGTACAATTCTATAGAGACTTTCAACTAAAGATAGATTGAGACATATGGGACCGGAGGTGGATGAGCTTTGTGTGAACCATGGGAGAGGATTCGAGAGCATGGATTGAGACATAACGTCAGAACGTGAATAGAGTAAAAACGGATTTTTGTTCTAAATTCATTGTCTTCCCTTTTATGATTTTTTCCAGGAAGGGGAGCCTTTATTTTTTACGAGAAATAGGCCATGAAAGTACAATAATTTTTTTGGAACATAAAGCTTCAAAAGTAGCAAGATTGGTTAGTGGGAAAATGAATAAAGTAGGAACACGAATCATTCACACGTTTATAAGAAAGCTTAATAGCTAATTTCTCATGAACCAGAAGTTTATTCTCAATTTAACTAATTATTTTTTTAATTAAATAAAAAGATATTATATTATTACAATAAGATTTAAACTTATATAAGATTAAATAATATAAATATATTTAGTTATTAGGTCAATTACTGGATATTTGTATTATTTTTTTAAAATTTATCTCTATACAACTTTATCAATTGCTTTATTTCTTAAGTCGTTGTAAAGAAAATTTCCACACAAAATCATTTTATATCTCATACACATGAAACAAATCCTATTATTTGAATTAAGTTAATATTAGTATTAATGAATTTAGTTGTTTAATGAGCCCAATAGTAAAATCCTATTATTTGAATTGAGAAAAAAATTCAGCCCAAGGTTGAACTTAAACCCTCATTTTTTACTTTTCACCTTGCAACAGTATGAATCGACCATACTTCTTTCTATACTATTTAAATTTCTTTATTAATTATATTTTAGAATTAAAAATATTTTATTTGGAAAATTATGACGCTTGTCAAATATCGTATCTATCCCCATGATTCGAGTATCGATCCCCTTTGAATTGAATAATTTATAAATGTAAATTAAAAATTAAAACTAATTTAATTGCTAATGATTAAATTATATTTGGATAAATAGAATAAAATGAATACAACAATTATACACATTTTCATAATATGCTACAACTAGGTAATGTTTGGTGATTGCTTATATTATTATAATTAAGATTGCTTGTATTAGCAAATTTAGGAATCTTTTATGGATCATAGGTATTGGTGTCATGTGTGGGCACTTATTTGATTATGAGCCTTTGTTTGGTGGGATCCAAATACATAGTGAGCGAGTATTGCTGCACATGACGGTCATTCGATGTAAGATTTCGGGTGATGTATGAAGACCATTTGATGTGAGATTTTGGGTGATGTATGAAGGCCATTCGATGTGAGATTTCAGGTGATGCCTTTTGCTCGAGATTCTGAGCCCTCCTCAATACAAGATTTCAAGTGAAGATTCGATGTGAGATTCTAAGTATATTCGCTCAATGTGAGATTCATAGTATATTCGCTCAATGCGAGATTCTGAATAGTTCGATATGAGATTCCAAGCATGAGTGAGTTTTCTAGTGTCGGGTGACATTAGGCCTCACTCTTGGATTGTTATATTAACTTCACGTGAGATTTCGAGAACGAGTGTTGTTCTAGTGTTGGGTAATATTTGGTCTCACCCTTGGTTGTTATATTTATGTAATTGAAGTATATATGATATTGCATTTTATGTTTAGCATGTGTTTAGGTGGTTACGGTAGCGTCATGCGTTTAATTATCTGTCTTTATTTCTCGTACTAGCATACATGCTTATGTTTATGTTTAGCATGATGTATAATAGAGTAGACGTGTATCACTGAGCTTTGTAAGCTAAGCACTCGAAATTATTGTTTCGATATGCAGGTTGGACGTTGGTTTGGGGGATCGAAAAACACTATCAGATCAAGACTCTAGCTCATGGTGATCTTAAGACTAGATATTTGAGTTAGTGATTTATGTATTCATAGGACTTTACATGTTGGAGTATGTATTTATTCTTTTGGAAAGTGTATTATTTTAAACGTACATTCAAATATTTTAAATTGGATCTCCTTGTAACATTTTATTTAATTATATTTGTAAACTTTAATTGTTGGCTTTAAAGTTTTGCAAATACTTGTTGGACTAATTTGGTTTAAATTGTTTTATGATTTTGAGTTTATATATACTTAAAGACCAAATGTAATATCTAGCTCGAGAGTGTTACACACTTTAACACATAAATCGAAGATTATTCAGAAAGTTGTTGAGCCTTTTTACTAACAAAACACTCATAAAGTTTTCAATACATTAATACCCTTACACAAAAGGGAGTACATGAATAAAGTAAAATCCTATATATTCTATTACAAACACACATAAACCTCAATTGCACGTGATTTTATTTTCATATCAAACTACCTACCCAGAGTAGCCCAAAACACATACAACTTATGACCAACATGGTCCAACTTTTGGTAGTATGCATGCCTCCAAGACCTGATGAAGAACAGAGGAGCCACCACACCCCAAAATCCCATTACAAACCCAACCACTATGCTCACATATAACCCATTCACTTTAAATCTCCCATGACTTCCTTCACTGCTGTCTCCCTCACTTGGAACACCTCTTGTGATGCAGTTTTTACTGACAGGAGGTCCGCAAAGATGATTGGGCATGTAATAAGACTTTTGAAAGCTTTGAAGTTGAGTGCTTGTCGGGATTTGTCCTCTCAGGTTGTTGTAGGAAACGTTGAAGTGATTCAAGAAGTTCAAATTTGAGAAACTTGAAGGGATTCCACCCTGCAACTGATTCATGGACAAATCAAGGGACTCCATGGATTCCATGTTGCCAATGTTGTCTGGTATATTTCCTGTTAGGAGATTCCATGACAAATTTAATGAGATTAGTCCAGTGAGAGTTCCAAGTTCGTTGGGGATCTCTCCTGTGAGACGGTTAGCCGAAAGGTCTAGACTCTTAACAAGTTCTAATATGGAATCATATTCATCCTCTCGTCCTCTCAACACCAATGATGCACTTGGAAGATATGATTTACCATTTAATGCAAAGATCAAACCAAGTGGATTGGAGTTTTCATTTTTGGTGGTCATTGCAGTCAAGTTCCTAAAACATTTTGGAATAGCTCCTGAAATGTTGTTATGAGCAAGGTCTAAGTTCTGAAGAGATTGAAGAGCGCAAATCTCGTGAGGGATATGGCCATCCAAGTTATTTGATCGGAGACTCAGAACCACAAGGCTTGAGAGCTTCTCACCAATCCATGCAGGGACACTTCCACTGAAATGGTTTTCACTAAGATCAAGAATAAGCAAATTCATACCATTCTGCAATGAGGATGGTAATTCTCCAAACATGCTATTGTTCCGAAGGTTTAGCTGTGTAAGATATATATTTCCCAAAGAAGATGGGATTTTCCCTGTCAAATTGTTGTTTTCCAAATTTAAGACTTCCAATATTTGCCATTATTCCATGTTCAGTTAATGAGATCTTGTGGTCAGGGGTCGTCGTGGAGGCCGATGGGTCTTTGTTTCCTTCGGACTCATCATGTCGTACAAGGATGATGTGTTTCGGATTAAAAAAAACAAGAGCGTGGAGTACGTGAGAAAGTTTTTCGGAATTGAGAACAACTATACACCGAAGGAACAGTCTGAGATCAGGGCGCAATACGAATGGGTGTATGAAGATGTCGATCCTGACAAAGATTGATTGAGTTCGATGATGGGGGTTAGTTTTACTTTTACAGTATTTTTCCTATTTCCTGTTATTGAAAACGTAGTTACTTGAATTGGGGTTTTGTCATCTGTTGGATTTAGTGGTATGTCCTGGTGAATCCGAATTTTGTTATTCGGAGTTCGACTCTGCTTATGAAATTTGGTAATTGGTATATCCTCCTCTACAATGCAAGATATCACACAGGCAGAACATGAAGGTTCTTGGAATATGAGATTACTAGAATTGTGTTCAAAATAGGTTGAATGTACGTTTCTTTTTGTTAACCGGTTTTCTCACAAGGCACTTGAAATTTGATGTTTCATACTCAAGTATCCATGGAAGGAAAATCTCTGGGAGTGTATAGCGTTTAACAGCCTTGCATTCCGTTAAACGGATAAAAGAGAGTGCTTTCTTGTTCGAAAAAGAGCTTCAGACTGCACTCGAAAGCTCGACGCTTGACAACCTTGCTTCCAACAAAAAGATGGTTCAAATAAGTGGAGGAAGACAATGAAGATTCAAGAAAATTTTGAAAAGAATTTCGAATGAAAAAATTGTTGACAAAAGGTGAGTAAAAGAAGAACGAAAGGAAGCAAAATAAACTCTTTCGATTCTCGGTAAGCTGCCAAGTAAGAAATACAATTTTTTTTAAAAAGAAATTTCAGATGAAGGATTGAAGAAACAAGATTATTCAATTATGGCACAAACTAGTCCAGCTCATTTGGTTGTACCTTTTGTTCAAGAGAAAACAAATCTAAGAAGAAAGAACTTTAAGAAGAAGGGTGAATGAAGAAATAAAACAACAAGCAGTAAGAATGTTTTCTTTCTCTGTGGAACATCAAGAAGGTTTAGAGCAGGGAGAATGTTAAGTATTACTATTCTGTTAGTTAGCTTTGTATTAGTTTTAAAATCAGTTAGTTTGTTAATTTCAAGCCTATATAACAAGTGATGCAAAATAGTCATAAGGAGGAGCCGCCAAGTGCAATTGGTTGACGTGTCCTGTTGAGTTATTGCAGAAGACACCATTCCATTTACAGCAATCCCCACCTTCAACCCAAGAAGCTAGCCTGTTTGAAGGATCCATCAGGTCATTCTTCAACTTCAACAGAGCTTCTCTCTCACTCTCAATGCACACCACATTGGAATTGGCATTGCAAATAGCTGCGATGACAAGAAGAAATGAGAATAAGGGAATTGTAACGCTTCTCATGCTTGCAGTGGCTTAGTTTTCTGACCAACTCCGAATATATAAGAGTAAACATTGTATACCCCATGCGCTTGGAACTTTCTTCCAAGACCTCAAATTTCCACACACAAAACACATTTCATTCATACTCTTGTCGGTATCAATTATTGAAAAGAACTAAAGAAGCCAAGTACCCTAAATTCATAGTCTTCCATAATTGTACGCGTTTTTCATTACTTTTTGACGATAAACAGGCCATACAAGTAACATGATAATTTTGGACGGTTGGTATCAATTTTGTTCATGCAGTATCACTACTGGATAGAACAATGTTTAAATAGTAGGTCGAGGGGAACGTAGTACCGATACTGATGTCATTGGTATTGAACAATTCCGAATATAAAACAAAGATGTTTGCTGTTGGTCTCACTCAGAGTCAGTTACTGGAGATTCAACAGGTTACTAGATTTATGATTGGAATTTTACCTGTGAGATATCTTGATATACCTTAGTTACTAGGAAGTTTATTGTCAGGGATTGCGCAACCCTCTTAGAGAAAATCAAAAGTAAGTTTAAGCAATGATCATATAAGCATATGAGTTATGCTGGTCGGCTACAACTTATAAGGATTATGTTGTTTAGTATGGAGAACTATTAGTGCAGACAAGTGATCTCAGCTTGAAACTGTTTGTCTGTGCAACACTTTTGGAATGGAATTCGTTTGCATGCTCCAAAGGTTGCCTGACATAAAGTGGTATGGTTCTCTCTTACACAGTCTTAAACATGCCATGATTGTTTGAATGATAATTCTAAAGAGACTCTCAACTAAAGATGGATTGAGACATATGAGACCTGAGGTGGATGAGCTTTGTGTGAACCCTGGAAGAGGATTCGAGAGCATGGATTGAGACATACGTGTGATCGTGAATAGAGTAAAATCGGATTTTTGTTCTAAATTCACTGTCTTCCCTTTTATGCTTTTTACCAGGAAAGGGGAGCCTTTATTTTTTACGAGAAAGTAGAAACAGGCCATGAAAGTACCATGATATTTTTGGAACATAAAACTTCAAAAGTAGCATGATTGGTTAGTGGGAAAATGAATAAAGTAGGAACAAGAATCTATCTAGAAATTATTAGATTAACTTTGTTAATTTGTCCGTTCATTTTTAAATAATTATCTAATAACTACCACTTACCAATTATATGTAGGAAAGAGGTATGATTCATCTTAAAAATTTAATTATTAGGTCAATTACGTATCAGATATTTATATTATTATTATTATTTTTTTAATTTGTCTATGTACAATTTGTCAATCACTTTATCTCTTAAGTCGTTGTAAAAAAAATTTCCACATAAAAATATTTTATACCTCATGCGCAAGGAACTTTCTTCCAAGACCTCAAATTTCCACATACAAAACACATTTCATTCATACTCTTGTCATTATCAATTATTGGAAAGAAATAAAGAAGCCGAGTACTCTAACAGGATTTCGTCCTTGTACTGTTATTTTTCAATCACTTTGTCTTCGAGAGGAAAGTATAAAATGAGATAGAGAAAATAAAAAATATATGAATTATTAAATTGAATAAAAGGATAAAGGGTTTATTTTGACCTCGAGTTTAATCCAATTTATTTTAATTTGTCCATTGTAATAAATTAACATCTAAATAATGTTAATCAACAAAACTGTTTGGCCGTTATTTTTTACATATCAACCGTCTTTACTACATGAAATGCCATGTCAGTGTTGAAAAGCAAAAATATTGACATGATACGGAATTGAGCTAGAGTCACGGCGAACAAAAATCATTTATCTCTTAACTATGTTTTTTTTCTATGCCTTATACTAAATATTGTTAAAAAATTAAATTTTAAATCCTAACCTTAATTTTTACATCATAAACTTTAAATCCTATGCCCTAAAAAAAACTTTATCCCTAATTCCTTAATCCCTAACATTATTTTCTACATCATAGACCCTAAATCTAATGACCTAAAAAACATTTTTTATCCCTAATTCCTTAAACCCTAACTGCAACCTCTAATCGATCTTAAACCCTAAACCCACTATTTAAAGTGAGACACTAATAGAAGCATGATAAAGAGATAAAAGATTTACACCCGATCTTGACAGGAAACTCACTCCTTTACCTAAAAATCAACCTTTTAATCTTATCAATAAACACCAAATGTAATATAAAACCTCATCCAAGTAGCATGGCTTCTTCTTCTTAATGAAACGCCAATCCTTAGTATTTTAGATTTTTTTTATTATTAAACAGCTTGAAACTATGTAGATTTAGGAACAAGGTTTGTCTATTAAGTTTCACACCTTGCTCTGCTCTAATGCAATGTAGCAATTTGCTGTACCGAACTCGGGTGTTAATAGTTTATTAAGGGTATAACCAGGGGAAAAAGGAAAAAAATGTGTAATGGTAGCAGTTTTAAAAGATTAACGAGATCGTAATCAGAGAATTATTAACTTGTTTAGATTCATCACATCATATATAGTTCTATTCAATGAGATTCATCCATTTAATGTAAAAAAGAAGGAAAGATTTTATAAAAGAGAAAAAATAAAAGATTCGTCCATTTTTCTTAAACTTGTGTATTAATATGGAAAGTGTAGCCTTTAAATTTGCCTATGCAGTCATATATGGGTGAAAATCATCTATCTAGTTCCAACATCACAAAAATCTCAAATCAAAATCTAAACAATTTCACATTTTCTTAACCCAATTTCAATTCAAACTAACACTGATGTAAAAAGCGCGAACAAAGGACTTCCCTTCTTTGCAAACCAAATAAAAGAGGATCTTATTAATTCGGCCATGGCAAATCCCGGTGGTCGGAGTCTCTAAAGGTGATCCGAACAATCAAAATGTGGTTTGTGCATCAGGGAGAGACATACCTCGGAACTAAGACCATCCAACGGTGGACAACGTAGATTCGACCTTTGCAACGTCTGAGCCATGGATCTCTTTGACATGTCATTTCGAGTCCCTTCTTTACAAACCAAACCGTTAGAAAAAAGGAGAAGGGGACGAGGGCTTCATCCTGGTGGCCTTGGTTTGCCGGAGTGATCATCGTAACAATAACGACGAAGAGAAGAAGAACGGCGAAAATGAGAAGGACGAAGACGCTATGGATCGAGAGAAGATAGGGTTTTGACGTTTGAATAAGTTTTAAAATCCCGTTATTTAACTTCCTTGATTTTCTTTCCTTTTCCATTTAATATTTTTTAATTTATATTCTATTTTTTTATAGTGACGTTTTTAAATTCAAACGCCGCTAAAACTAGATCTATTGTGCCGTTTATAGTCAAAAATATCGTGAAGTTTATTATTTTTCGGCGGTTATACCGTAAACGCCTCTATAAGTATAATATTAATGGCGTTTTTCTTTTAAAAAATCCACAAAAAGTGCCGCTATATTCTAAATTTGGTTTAGTGCATTAAAGGAACAAAAATTAAAAATTAAATTTTAAATTGTAACTCTAATTTTTATTTCTTAAACCTAAATCTTAAACCCTAAAATAATAGATCTTACCCTTAACCTTGAATCTTAAATTCTAAACCTACTATTTTAAAATAGTAGCACTGAAGACATAATAAAAGAATAAACGATTTACGACCTAATACAAGTGTCTTTTAGTACCAATAAAATAACTTATCTATTCTTAATTAATATATACGATCATTTATAGTTTTATTCAATAAAATTTATTCACTTAATAACATGTATGAAATAATTGAAAATTCAATCCTAATTTTCGATTTTCTTTTATTAGAATTTAGTTAGCAATGAATTTGGTTGTTTAATTAAATTAATTCTTGATTCATCTAGAAAATTCAATGAATATTTTCGTATCGGATCAAATTATTAGCAAGCATGTTTCTTGCTCGAAGAGTAGAAGAGATTAAATTTATCACTTTGACCGGCCGTATATAGTCATTTATTATTTCTAATCTTTTATACCAAATATTTTTTTATATTGTACAAATTATCTTGTTTCAATAGTTAAAAGAACGATTATTATTCTTGGAGGTTACGGGCTTGATCACCAGTATTTACAACACAAAGTTTAAAGAATCAATGTTTAATAGTTAAGAATATATTCTAAAATATATATTACTTGTATCTACTGTAGCTGATTTAAAAAAATATATATTTTCTTATAAATTTTTAATCTTAAATTTTAAATATTAAATTCTAAACTCAATTCCAATTTTAACACCTAAAATTAAAATATTAATATAAATTATAATTTATATAAGCTTGTGTATTAAAATAATATCAAACAATTTAAAATGACTTGATAAATTGACACGTCATAGAATAAAAACTTTATATTTTATATAATTTTATAAATTTATATTTTAATTAATATATTTTTAAATAAACACCTTTAATATTATCACATCAACGCATACTATTATATCAAAACGCTTAAACCATTGTACCAATAGATTTTGGCAAAAAAGGGAAATGGTTTAGGACTTGAATCTAAGACATTTAAGCTGTGCTAGAGCACCTAAGCCACTAAAGTAAATCTTATAATTAAATTTTAAATAAAAAAATTATATTATAAATAATGCAAAATTTAAAATAAAAAATGAATTTAATATATTTTTATTCTAAAAATAAATTTATTAACAAAACACACGTCAAGTTTTCAATACATTAATAGCCTTACCCTTACACACACAAAAGGGAGTACATGAATAGAAGTAAAATGCTATATAATCTTATTACAAACACACATAAACCTCAATTGCACATGATTTTGGTAGCCCAAAACACATACAACTGACGACCAACATGGTCCAGCTTTTGGTAGTATGCATGCCTCCAAGACCTGATGAAGAACAGGGGAGCCACAACACACCAAAATCCCATTACAAAACCAACCACTATGCTCACATAGAACCCATTCACTTTAAATCGCCCATGACTTCCTTCACTGCTGCCTCCATCAGTTGGAACACCTTCTGTGATGCAGGTTTTACTCACAGGAGGTCCGCAAAGATGATTTCCCATGTAAGAAGAGTTTTGAAAGCTTTGAAGTTGAGTGCTTGTAGGGATTTGTCCTCTCAGGTTGTTGTAGGAGACTTTGAAGTGATCCAAGAAGTACAAATTTGAGAAACTTGAAGGGATTCCACCATGCAACTGATTCATGGACAAATCAAGAGACTCCATTGATTCTATGTTGCCAATGTTGTCTGGTATATTTCCTGTTAGGAGATTCCATGACAAATTTAATGAGAGTAGCCCAGTGAGAGTTCCAAGTTCATTGGGGATCTCTCCTGTGAGACGGTTAGCCGAAAGGTCTAGACTTGTAACAAGTCCTAATATAGAACCATATTCATCCTGTCGTCCTTTCAACACCAATAATGAACTCAGATGAAATGATCTATCATTGAATGACGCTGACCAAATATCAAGATAATTGGAGTTTTTATTTTTGGAGGTCATTGTAGTCAAGTTCCTAAAACATTTTGGAATATTTCCTGAAATACTGTTATGGGCAAGGTCCAAGTTCTGAAGGGATTGAAGAGCACAAATCTTGTGAGGGATATGACCATCAAACTTATTTGACCGGAGTCTCAGAACCACAAGGCTTGAGAGCTTGTCACCAATCCATGCAGGGACACTTTTACTGAAATGGTTGTCACTAAGATCAAGAACAACCAAACCCACACAATTTTGCAATGTGGAGGGTAATTCTCCAAACATGCTATTGTTCCAAAGGTTTAGCTGTTCAAGATTTTTATTTCCCAAAGAAGATGGGATTTTCCCTGTCAAATTGTTGTTTTCCAAATTTAAGATGTCCAATCCTTGCCAATGATTCCAGCAATCTGGAATCTCTCCAAAGAGACAATTTGTACTAATGTCACCAATACCCATATCTCTCTGTTCTGATGAATTACAAACAAATTCAACAAGGGATCCTGAAAATGAATTTTTGGACAAAATTAAAGCTATTAAAGTTGGCAATAGTCTTGGTAATGCACCCGTGAATCGGTTTGAGCTCAAGTCAAGAAAGGTTCTGACTTTCAAATATGAAATCTCTCCGGTAAGATCATTAGAGGAAAGATCGACATAATCAAATTGGGAGGAAAGATTTAAAAACTAAGTAGGAACTACATCTGAAATTCCAAACTTGAAATATCAAAGAACTTCAAAGATGGCAACTCCCCTATTGGCAATGGAATTGGACCAGAAATTTTGTTCTGAGCAATATTAAGAGTTTCTAAGTTCTCCAATTGTCCCAGACTTGAAGGAAAAGTACCATTTAATTGATTTTCTGAAACATCAAAGATGGCAACTCCCCTATTGACAACGGAATTGGACCGGAAATTTTGTTCTGATCAAGGGACAGGTAAACTAGACTTTTAAAGTGACCAAGTTGATCGGTTAAATGGCCAGAAAGTTGGTTATCTGCCACATCCAAGGACTCTAAAGAATGCAAACTACATCTAGACAAGCTTTGTAGGATTTCTGATATGTCTCCTCTAATTTCGTTAGAAGATAAATCCAAGTCCTTCAAATTGCAAAGATGTTCCAACGAAGTTGGTAATCTTCCTTGGAGCTTATTAGATGAAAGATCAAGGGATTGAAGATGGTTTAAACTATACAACCAGTTGGGAATGGATGAATTGAGTGAGTTGTAACTAAGATCAACCACTTGAAGAAACGACTTGTTCCCCAAGTAATCTGGAAATGGGCCTTCCAAATCGCAACCAGACAAGTGCAACTCTAACAAAGAAGGAAGACTGAATGTTACCTGTAGCCAATCAGATGCTTTATGAAGATCCACACCACTCAAATCAAGGTACTTCAAGGAAGAAAGTCCAGAAACCCATTAGCTTCCATATACCATGGGCCCCACCACGACAACGTATAAAATTGACTTCTCATATCCAGATATTGTAGCTGTGAAAGATTCCCCAGATTCTGAGGGATTTCCCCTTGGAATTGTGCCAGAGAGAGGTTAAGATATGTTAGACTCCCCAGCCAGCCAAAGAAGTCCGGGATTTGTATAGTGCTAAAGTTGTTATAGCTCAAGTCCAGGGAAGTGAGATGCTTGAGTTGGAGCAAAGAAGGATTTATTGTGCCTCCTAGCTTTGACCGCTCCCTAGCTTCCCATTCATCAGAAGGAGAAGCCAAGTGCAGTTGGTTGACATGGCCTGTTGAGTTATTGCAGAAGACACCATTCCATTTACAGCAATCCCCACCTTCAACCCAAGAAGCTAGCCTGTTTGAAGGATCCATCAGGTCATTCTTCAACTTCAACAGAGCTTCTCTTTCACTCTCAATGCACACCACATTGGAATTGGCATCGCAAATAGCTGCGATGACAAGAAGAAATGAGAATAAGGGAATTGTAACGCATCTCATGCTTGCAAAGGCTTAGTTTTCTGACCAACTCCGAATATATAAGAATAATATAAACAAAAACACTGTATACCTCATGCGCAAGGAACTTTCTTCCATTGCACGCGTTTCTCATTACTTTTTGACGTTAAACAGGCCATACAAGTATCATGATAATTTTGGACGGTTGGTATCAATTTTGTTCATGCTGTATCACTACTGGATAGAACAATGTTTAAATAGTAGGTCGAGGGGAACGTAGTACCGATACTGATGTCATTGGTATTGAACAATTCCGAATATAAAACAAAGATGTTTGTTGTTGGTCTCACTCAGAGTCAGTTCCTGGAGATTCAACAGGTTACTAGGATTTTTATTGGAATTTTAGCTGTGAGATATCTTGAGATACCTCTAGTTACAAGGAAGTTTATTGTCAGGGATTGCGCAAGCCTCTCGGAGAAAATCAAAAGTAAGTTTAAGCAATGATCGCATAAGCATATGAGTTATGCTGATTGGCTACAACTTATAAGGGTTGTGTTGTTTAGTATGGTGAACTATTAGTGAAGACAAGTGATCTCAGCATGAAACTGTTTGTCTGTGCAACACATTTGGAATGAAATTCGTTTGCATGCTCCAAGGGTTGTCTGACTTAAAGTGGTATGGTTCTTTCTTACATAGTCTCACCGGTGGTTCAAAAATTTTAAGGCCCTCTAATTTATTAAAATGTGGACTTCAAAAGCAATTGTCTTTTTAGGTCATCTTGTGCGTTCGCTTTTATTGCGTCTATCGAGAACCGATTCTACAAAAAAATAATAATAGAAATAATGAATAAAATTCTATAATCAGTTATTTAGAAAGAATTATAACGTTTTAACAATTATAACTTATCTATTTAAGATATTTTTTAAAATTTTACAATAAATTTTAATATTAATATCTAATGAATTTAGTTTATCGACCCCTCTTTTTTTATGGGTCCATGTACGATTATTCCTATTAGGTCCATTCAAAACCCTCACCACACAGTTCTAAACATGCCATGATTGTTTGGATGACAATTCTAAAGAGACTTTCAACTAAAGATAGATTGAGACATATGGGACCGGAGGTGGACGAGCTTTGTGTGAACCATGGGAGAGGATTCGAGAGCATGGATTGAGACATACGTTAGAACGAGAATAGAGTAAAAACGGATTTTTGTTCTAAATTTATTGTCTTCCTTTTTATGCTTTTTTCCAGGAAGGGGAGCCTTTATTTTTTACGAGAAACAGGCCATGAAAGTACCATGATATTTAGTGGGAAAATGAATAAAGTAAGAACACGAATCAATCAAAAAATTATTAGATGAATATTTTTATTATGTTATCCGTGGTCCAAGAAATCAAGTCTCTTTATCTTAAATAACTACCTAATAACTATCCACTTATCAATTATATGTAAGAAATAAATGATGATTCATTTTAAAAATTTAGTTATTAGGTCAATTACTGCACATTTGTATTATTTCTTTTTATTTTTTTATTTATCTCTGTACAACTTTATCAATCACTTTAACTCTTAAGTCTTTGTAAATAAAATTTTCACACAAAAATATTTTATACCTCATGGGCGTGGGACTTTCTTCCAAGACCTCAAATTTCCACACACAGAACACATATCATTCATACTCTTGTCATTATCAATTATTGGAAAAAAAATAAAGAAGCCGAGTACTCTAACATGATTTCGTTCCTCTACTGTTATTTTCGATTACTTTGTCTCTGAGAGGAAAGTATAAAAGAAAACACTTAAAAAGCATTTAAAAGAAGTCGATACTCGATATCGCAGTAAAATAAGATGAAAAAATTAAAAATATATGAGTTATTAAATTAAATAAAAGGTTAAAGGGTTATCTTGGTCTCAAGTTCGATTCAATTTGATAATATTGTACTTCGCGCGAAAACACGTTCAATTAAATCTTTTAGTTTGTACATTGTACTAAATTAACGTTTAATTATTGTTGGGCGAAAATTATCTACCTCTCTCCCATGTCTCCATTCGTGCCTCTATTTTAAATCAGAGAGTTTAGGGTTTAGGGTTTAAGGTTAGGAGTTGTGGTTAGGATTTAGAAAATTATGAGTAAGGTGTATTTTTAGAGTATAGGGTTAGGGTTTAAGATATATAAAAAGGGTTAAGGTTTAAAACTCATTTTTTTCAAAATTTTTAGCAGGAGATATAGATAAAAGCATAGTAAAGAGAGAAATGATTTTTACCCACTAATATTAACCAACAAAATCGTTAATTTAGCCGTTATTTTTTTACATTCAACCGTTTTACTACATGGAATGCCATGTCAAAGTAAAAATATTGATATGGTTAGGAATGATCCTAAGAACAAAAATCATTTGTCTCCTAATCATGTTTTCTTATATGCCTTATATTATTTTTTAGATAAAATGTGTGTTTTATTTATCCAAGAAGTAGAAATCTACTACAATCAACCAAAGAACATTGGAACCCTATATATTATTGGTGTCCCCACTATATACAAAGCTTAAAATAAAATATGTCGTTACTATCTATGTATCTAGTATGTAATTGGATCAGAAATTCTGTTTCGAGCAAGGGACAGGTGAACAAGACTTTTAAAGTGACCAACTTGATCGGTTAAATGGCCAGAAAGTTGGTTATATGCCACATCCAAGGACTCTAAGGAATGCAAACTACATCTAGACAAGCTTTGTAGGATTTCTGATACGTCTCCTTCAAGCTGATTTAAAGATAAATCCACCTCTTTCAAATTGCAAAGATATTCCAACGAGGTTGCTATTCTTCCTTGGAACTTATTTAAATGAAAGATGAAGAGATTGAAGATGGTTTAAGCTATACAAGGAGTTGAGTATGGATGAATTGAGTGAGTTGTAACTAAGATCAACAACTTCAAGAAACGACATGTTCCCAATCTCCAAATAATCTGGAAATGGTTCTTCCAAATTGCAATCTGACAAGTACAACTTTAACAAACAAGGAAGATTGAATGTTACCTGTAGACAATCCTGTGCTTCATGAAGATACACACCACTCAAATCAAGGTACTGCAAAGAAGAAGTCCAGAAAGCCATTCAAGGCTTTTAGCTTCCATATCCCGTCGGTCCCACCACCACATCATCCTTGAATATTTATTAGTTCCAAGATCCAGATATTGTAGCTTTGAAAGATTCCCAAGGTTCTGAGGGATTGGCCCTTTGAATTGTGCCTGAGCGAGGTTAAGATATGTTAGACTCCCCAGCAAGCCAAAGAAGTCTGGGATGCGTATGCTGCTGAAATTGTTATTGCTCAAGTCTAGGGAAGTGAGATGCTTCAGATGGAGCAAAGAAGGATTTATTGTGCCTCGTAGGTTTGAATCAGCAATTGGTACCAAAGAGTCATCAACAGCACCCGCCAAGTGCAGTTGGGTAAGAATTTCGGTATATACCAAAAAGTGTGTACCGAATTTCTTATAATTTTTATAAGAAAAACAATACTGTTTTTTTTAGCTTATTTTAAGACTGCCGTTTTTTAGAATCACCATAGCATAAGGTTAATTTGCGGAGAAGAAATACTTGTTTATTCTAATAATTTTATAGTAACGGTAAGTAAGATTGATCTCACAGAAAATAATAGAAGATGAAGTTTATAAATAGTGTAAATAAAGTAAAAAGAGGAGGTTTATATTTTGGGCGTAAATTATTTGTTTCTTAATTATATTTTTTATGTCTATATTTCAAATGAGTGAGTTTAGTATTTAGAGTTTAAGATTTAAGGTTAGGGTTGTAGTTAAGGTTTAGAAAATTAATTCTAGAGTATATTTTTAGGGTATAGAGTTTAGAATACAAAAAATTAAAATTAAAGTTTACATATAAATTTTTAAAGTAGGAGGCATAGAGAGATATAATTGGTAAGCAAAAGATTTCTACTCTTAAATTTCAGAGTAAGATTTAAGGTAAACTACATAGATATTCGTCATATTATAGGGTTGGTATCGAAATGACCATCATATTTTAAAAAACGTCAAATACACTAGTCAACTATTAAAATGATATCAGTATAGTCACCGACCATTAAAAATTAATGGATTGATGATGTAACAATTAAAAATAAAATAATTACACATTTACTCCCTATTAAAGGAGAAAAATGAATTTCTCCGACTTGGAGCCCAAACCACTGAACCAAGCTGACTTTAGTGACATAAAGTCCTACAACATATATATATGGAATACAGTTTTTTATATTTATTCACACAAAACCGTAAATTTAATTTTTAATTTAATTAAAATATTAATTAAATTATTTTATATATAATAAATAAAAATATTTAAATTATAATAAATTATAATAAATTAAAATATTTAAATTATAATAAAAAATTATTTAACGAATCCTAAACCCAAACTCTAAGCCTTAAATTATAAACCTTAAACTCATTTAAAATTTTAAATTATATTTAAAATTTATTTAAAATACTAAACTCTAAATTCAAATATCATGTTTAGGGTTAAGGGTTCTAGATTTAGGGTTTAGAATTTAGATTTAGGGTTTAGTATTTTTAGATAAAAATTTTTCTTTAAAAAATTAAATAAATACTATCGTACAATTGAGAGTTTATTAGGTGAATTATATTCACCACGTCATCTGTGGTTCAAACAATCATATGATTATTTATCTTTAAATAACTACCTAATAATTAATCACCCACTAATTACTTATAGGAAAGAAATAATCATGATCCACCATAAAAAATTAAGATAAACAAATCTGATTAGTTGAGTACATGCCTAATAACTTTTTCAATTAATCACTCTAACCTACTAAAAATAATATAAATTTAATAAATATTTATTTGTTTAAAAAATTTACTTTATCAAACATTCAAACTAATATAACCTAACATTATTATTAAATAAAAAAACACCGTCATTCTCATCCTCTTAATAACTCTGTCCCTACCTAACACCCATGATTGAAATGTTTGAATGTTTCAAACTTTCTTCCAGAAATTAAGTAAATTTGTAAGGTTCTTTTTGATTATTTTTTAAAATATTTAAAATATTCTTCATTACCATGTTTGCACGAATGGGTGTTGATTTAGACTACCAGACAAAACCAAAGAAGCGGTCTTAACAAGAAAAATGTTCTTCGGTCAAATTCAACATTTTCCTGGGTGATATTATCAAAGACAATTTAGGAAACCATATTTGAAATGGATTTAAGAATGTGCTTGGAACAATACAATTTGTAAAGTAAAATTAATATTAAATTTAGTAACTCAAAATTTTAAATTTATAATACCTCAGATCTAAATCTCGATTCAATTTGATATCGTTATCATTTGTTACATTCATCATCGAATTATTACAATTATTTATTTTGTTATCTCATCACCAGAAATCGATCGATACCGTATAAAATACTAAAATATCAAATAGTTCATTCAAATGATTTATGATGAGCAGTGACATAATAAATGATGACCGATGTATGGATTGTTTGACGAGGGAAGGATGCTTAATTATATTGTTGGAAACAAAACCAACGTCAAATAGTAGGGCCAAATTTAAAGATTTAAGAATTTGGGTACTATTTTAAGATTATTTGAAAATTTAAAATATTTTAAAAATTTTAATTTATTTTTTAAAAAACATTACCGTATGTCTTATTTTTATTGGCTAACAAAGTTTTTTAACACACAATCACGACCTATATCTATTTGAGTAACGTTAAATACATATTTAATCTAAAAAATACTTTAAACGCTTATTTAAAAAGATATATAATTTAAATACTTATTTATCGCATAAACCTAAATTATATTTAATCAATTTAATGATGTTCAATGATGTTTAATATTAATAATGTTCAGCATTGTTCGATACACATAATAAATTTATCCATCTAAAAATATATAATTTAAATTACCCTTAAGCTTAAATTATATTCCTATTTCCCCTACTTGTTGATTAATGTTTGGGACTGTGCATGAATCTAAATTATATTCTTTTATAATTTAAACATCAAAATTTGTTGCTTCGCATACTAACAACTAACAAGTTGGTCCTTTTTTGTGACATCCAGTTCCTAGGCGGCGAGGTAAAAAATGAAAGGATTATTATTTTTCACTTTGGATTATATCTTTATATCTAATGATGGAAAAAAATAAAAACTAACCAGGATTAGCTTCTATTTCACCAATGTGGGTAAAAAAATAAAAACAAAGAATATGTTTATTTTTTTATTCAGTTATACAATGATTACATTAATATTTGTTCTAGTGTATGTTTTAAATCATTGAATACTAATCGCTCAATTATCATACTGACGTTATTGATGTTCAAACCTGTAATTTTTAAGAACAACAATCGTTATTTTAACCACTGAAACTAAATGACTCGTACAGAATATGTTTATTTTTAAATTAATAAAATTTCAGGTAGAGCTATGATAGTTTTTATTGGGTAAAATACATGTAACTTATTATGTGTTTGATTAAAAGCAAAACATTTTTCAGAAAATATAATTTAATTATTTTATTAAATAAAATAAATAGTGATAGAGTCTTAATGAGTCTATTTTATTAGTTTGTAAATTGTCTAATAGTTAAAGGTAGAGTAATGAATTTATTTAAGGGATATTATTTTTTTGGATGATATTTAAAAAGAGATAATTATTTATAAAAGAGTATCAAATTATTTATAAAGAGGTAATAATTATATATTTTTAAATTTTTATATATAAATTATATAAAAAATATGAATCTCCAAAATTTTTAGGGTGTAAACAGACAGTGAGGGTTCTGGACAGCCGCAATAGAAACGATTGCACAGGGTCCCCTAAAAGAGAGAGTACAAAATTTTAATAAACTACATTCATTAAATTCATTAAAAAATTTTGAAAATGTAATTAAGAAAGATGAGTTATAATTGTCAAAATGTTATAATTATTTTTTAAATGAGATAATTGATTATAAAATCTTATTAATAATTTCTTTTATTATTGTTTTTGCAGAACTAGCGAGGTTTTGGACAGACACAATAGAAAAGATCGCACATAGGCCCCTAAAAAGGATATTTGCTTCTAAGACTATAATTTTATAACTGGTGAAGGTTATAGATAATTACTTTTAAGGATCATATTTTAATAAATTATACATAACCTCTAAAATCTTTGAACCGCTCTTATCAACAGACACCCAATTATACACATGTTTCAGCTCATGCTAGTGGGGAAGTGATTCAGTTTATCAAATAATCTTATATATCGAATATTGAACCAATAGACAATAATAAAGAGTTTGACAGGTTCTCAGAGGGTGTGTCTATAGAAAGTTTTAAATTTAGAGTTTAATATATTAAATTATTTTGAAATAAGGCTGAACTAATTATATAAAATTTTGAAACTAAAATTATTATTATGTCCGATCATATTTATAAATATTTGATTTAATTTTAATTATTTAATAATTGATTTATAATAAAAATTTAATTATGCGATCTAATTACAATTTTAAAAAATAACATGTATGTAATCGAATAACTAAAAAAATTATATCATGGGTCAATCCCATCATCTGTCCATGAGACCAACCAATAAAAACTACCAACTTCATCAATTTTTTCATGTCATAATTTTTTTCCAAATGAATCTTCACTTAGAAAATTAAAAAATAATGAAGTAGACAGTTTCTATTGGTTGATCTTATAAATTATGTGATGGGACTGACCCATTATATAATTTCTCGAATAACTGAGTGAGATGATTAAAATAAATGCAAAGAAGGTCAAAATTGTCAAGCCGTCAAAGACTACTAAATATATTATTTTTAATTAAAGAAGTGTCACTTTCTAAGATATTATTTTTAATTAGAAATAATTCTATTAAATGTTTTAAATTTTGACTATGTAATAATGAATAGGATGGATGGGAGTTGGAGAGGTTAGGTCGTTTCATGAAAAAATTTAATATTTATATATCTTTAATTTTTTTTTTATTTTATAGATTTATCTTATAACATAAATTATATATATTTTTAATCAGTTATAATGATTATATTAGTATCTGTTTTAGAGTATAATCTTAATCATTAGACATTGATCGTTCAATTATTGTGCTGACATTATTAATATTCGAACCCGTAACCTCTAAAAACAATAATCGTTCCTTTAATCACCCTGTAAGATAATTCGTGCACATAAATCATGTATTTATTTCTAAATTAATTATAATAAATAATAATTTAATTAGGTTTTATAAATGCAATGAAATGGACAAGTGAATATCTTATCATAAACTATTATTATTTTTATTTTTATTGTAATCTTGTATTATGGAAATTTTATATATATTTTTTCTAAAATATTTCTGTTTAATACTCAATGATTATATATATACATTTCTTTTGGTATCCTTATATATATTTACATATTTTGTAATAAAAAATATTTTTAGTATTTATCATATAATATAATATATGTAATTTTTATGTATATAAACTTGAAAAAGAAAGGTAATTTTAGTGGGATATTATATTCCATAAAAATAATTAGGGGAATAAAGAAAAATGATGTATTTAGGGTATTACAGTAAAATCTACAGTGTTAAAGATATAATTAGGGGTGAGTATTCGATCGAGTCGAGTCAAAATTTTTTGAGTTATTCGAGTTGATGAGTCTAATTTTATTCTTCAAAAAAAAATTCGAGTCGAGTTTCGAGTTCTTATAAAGATTTAATTATAATTATTTATTATGTCATAGTACAATTTGATTGTAATTTAAACAACTTTCACTAATCATATAAGCTATGTATATATATTTCTTTATGTATAGTAATATTTCTTCATAATTTTATATATTATAAAAATTTGAGGGACTCGTCTCGAACTTAAAAATAAATCTTTTAGTTACTAAAAAATTTTGAGTTATTCGAATTTTCGTTTTATTTCAAACTTTATTTGAATTTTTTTTTTAAGTTATTCGAGTTTATGAAATTTTGAGTCGAGTAAAATATTTTCGCCTTGAGTCAAATTGAGTTATTCGTTTTTTTCGAACCGAGTTTTACTCACCTTAGGTATAACACCTCCTTCTCTTGGCGTTATCTTTTAGAAAAATATTATCCCACACATGCAACTTTATTTGTTACAGCTCGAGAAAAAGACTTAAGAAAGGGATAATATTTTTTAAGAAATAACACCAAAAAAAATAGTTTTATACTTTTAACACCGTTAATTTTATCGTAATATCTTAAATAAACGTAATTTCCTTTTATTCCCCTAATTATTTTTATGGAGCGTAATATCTCGTTTAACATTGCCGAAAAAGAAAAGTTGAAAAATATATTATAAACTTGAAAAAGAACCGGGCCAGACTTGTATTTTGAGTGTTAAAGGCCGAGCCAGGCCAATATATTGAGCATGTTTTTTTGTTCGAATATATGTTTTAGGCAAAATATTAAAACTGCCCATTTAATTAAATAACCACTTTAGATTTTATTATGTTTTGAAATAATTTAACTCACATGATTTTATTCTAAATTAAATTAATTTATATAAATTTTTAACTAAATAACGATAAACGATTTAAAATGATTTGATATAACATATTATAAAAAATAAATTTATATTTTATATATTTAATAAAATTATTTTTAACTGATATAATATTTTTAAATTAATACTTTTGTTTTATGACATTGACATATCATCATGCGTTGCTATATAAATTTATCACGTCATTTCAAAATATTTATTGTTAGTTAATTAATATTTTTTATCCATAAATAATTTATTTTAATTCAAAATAAAATATTAAAATTAATTTACTTTTAATTAAAATATAAATCAAAATAATTATTTAATCAAACGTTATATTTTTTTAACTTTTGTACCTTTTCCTAAATATCGAACAAAACTCAAGTGAACAACTTAACCTTAAGAGATTTAATTCTATTGACGTATGCATTTTTAAAAGCGACACTCAGTAAATTTAAATTTTGAATTTTAATATTTTATTAAAATTTTTGCTAGAATAAGATATTTTTTAATATTTTTATTTTTTTAAAAAAAATATTATTAATAAATATTGTTATAAAGTTACTATCTTTTATCATAAAAAAGAGCAAGTGAAATGGATACAGAAGCTGGTCAGGTTATTACCTGGATCCATTAAAGGAACATAAATTAAAAATACTTAAAAATTAAAAATTAAATTTTAACTTATAACTCTAATTTTTATATCTTAAACCCTAAATACCCCTAGCTTTAAATCTTAAATTCTAAACCTATTATTTTAAAATAGGAGTATTGAAGACATAATAAAAAAATAAACGATTTACGATCCAATACAAATGTTTCTTAGTATCAATAAAATAACTTATCTATTCTTAATTAATATATACGATTATTTATAGTTTTATCCAATAAAATTTATTCACTTAATAACATGAATGAAATAATTGAAAATTTAATTCTAATTTTTTATTTTCTTTTATTAGAATTTAGTTAATATTTTTGGCATTGAATTTGGTTGTTTAATTAAATTAATTCTTGATTCATCTAGAAAATTTAATGAATATTTGGGTATTGGATAAAATTAGTAGTTAACTTTTTTTTTTTGATAAATAAATTTTATTTATCCAAATAAAAACAACTCAATACCAAATTAAGAATTTTACCATCAATGACAAAAAATTAACTAAGATCCCAATTTTTAGTTATACAAAAATTATGGAGACTAAATCTATTGCATCCCAAGATTTTTCATTTTACACTATTGAATAAGAGTAAAAAGATTCATTTCAGATTTTAGATTCTTTCTATGCAAACGTGCATTACGCTCTTGCCAAATGTAGTAATTTAAACCATTCTATGCTAATCGTATAATCGCAGCACAAGACTTATCTCGTCCATCAACTTGAATAGAAGTAAGTAAATCCGGTCACTTCTCAAAAACAAATTGAGCCCCACACTTTTGTATTACTAGAGTCCAAAGGTTCCTTGCGAAACAACACTCCCCAAACAAATGGTCTCTTGTTTTGCACTCAGTACCACACAATAAGCATCAAGAGTCTCTATTATATCCCATTGTAGCATTCGACTTCTTGTAGGTAGCCTGTCGAGGACCACAAACCAAAAAATAATGAGAATCTTAAAAACCCTAAACCTTAAACCCTAAATCCTAAACCCTTGAAGGGCTCCCCAAACAACTTTTTTTCTAGTGTACTTTAGGTTGCTTAGCTCATTCTAAATTCTAGTAGCTTTATACCCCTCCTTCAAAACTCTCAAACAAAGCTAGATCAGTTCGTAAACTTAAAAAAAAATTCATGTCCAACTATGGTGTTCTTGACTAAAGCATTCCATATAGAAAACACCTTTTAATAAGTATGCATTCGCCCAAACCACCCCAAGTTAACATGTTTCTTGCTCAAGAGTAAAAGAGATTAAATTTATCACTTCAACTGACCGTATATAATCATTTATTCTTTCTAATCTTTTATACAAAATATTTTTTTATATTGTACCAATAATTTTATCTTAGTAATTAAAAGAACGATTGTTATTTTTGGAGGTCGCGGGCTTGAACGCCAGTATTTGTAACATAGAGTTTAAAGGATTAATGTTCAATGGTTAATAATATATTTTAAAACATATATTACTTTTACTAGCTGATTTAAAAAAATATTTTCTTATAAATTTTTAATCTTAAATTCTAAACTCAATTCAAGTCTTAACACCTAAAATTAAAATATTAATGTAAATTATAATTTATACAAGCTTGTGTATCAGAATAATATCAAGTAATTTAAAATGACTTGACAAATTTACATATCATAAAATAAAAACTTTATATTTTATATAATTTTATAAAATTATTTTTAACTAATATATATTTTAAATAAACACCTTTAACATTATCACATCATCGTATACTATATTATATCAAAACGCCTAAACCACTGTACCTATAGATTTTGGCAAAAAAGGGTAATGGTTTAGGAATTGAATCTAGACATTTAAGCTGTGCTGGAGCACCTAATTCACTAAAGTAAATCTTATAATTAATTTTTAATTAAAAATAATTTACATTATAAATAATGCAAAATTTAAAATAAAAAATGAATTTAATATATTTTATTCCGAAACTAAATTTATTTTTTCATTCAGAAAGGTTTTGAATTTTTATATTATCAAATCAAGGTGTAAATCGTTTATTCTTTAATTGTATCATGTAAGTGTCTCTACTTTAAATTAGTAGGTTTAGAGTTCAAGTTAGAGGTTATGGTTATAGTTTAAAGAATTAGTTGTAGAGTATTTTTTAAGACGTAAAGTTTAAGACATAAAATATTAAAGTTAGAATTTAAAATTTAATATTTTAAGATATTTTAACAAAACATAAAAGACACACCTAGAGGACAAGATATTTCTACTCGTCAAACCACGCTTACGTCCAATTTTCAATGGATTACACCAACTTGCAATGTCTTTTATTCACACAAAAGGTAATGCATGATATCAACTTACAACCCATAGTAGCCATGATTTTATTTTCTTATCAACCTACCTACCCATAGTAGCCCAAAACACATACAACTTACGACCAACATGGTCCAACTTTTGGTAGTATGCATGCCTCCATGACCGGATGAAGAACAGGGGAGCCACAACACACCAAAATCCCATTACAAAACCAACCACTATGCTCACATAGAACCCATTCACTTTAGATCGACCATGACTTCCTTCACTGCTGCTTCCATCTGTTGGAACAACTTTTGTGATGCAGTTTTTACTGACAGGAGGTCCACAAAGATGATTGGGCATGTAAGAAGAGTTTTGAAAGCTTTGAAGTTGAGTGCTTGTCGGGATTTGTCCTCTCAGATTGTTGTAAGAGACGTTGAAGTGATTCAAGAAGTTCAAATTTGAGAAACTTGAAGGGATTCCACCATGCAACTGATTCATGGACAAATCAAGGGACTCCATTGATTTCAAGTTGCCAATGTTGTCTGCTATATTTCCAGTTAGGAGATTCCATGACAAATTCAATGAACCTAGCCCAATGAGAGTTCCAAGTTCTTTGGGGATCTCTCCTGTGAGACGGTTAGCCGAAAGGTCTAGACTTGTAACAAGTCCTAATATGGAACCATATTCATCCTCTCTTCCTTTCAGCACCAATGATGCACTTAGAAGAAGTAATTTATCATTTAATGCAAAGGTCCACTGATCAAGTGGATTGGAGTTCTCATTTTTGATGGTCATTGCAGTCAAGTTCCTAAAGCATTTTGGAATAACTCCTGAAATGTTGTTATGGGCAAGGTCCAAGTTCTGAAGTGATTGAAGAGCACAAATTTTATGAGGGATATGGCCATCAAAGTTATTTGATCGGAGTCTCAGAACCACAAGTCTTGAGAGCTTCTCACCCATCCATGCAGGGACACTTCCACTGAAATTGTTTTCACTAAGATAAAGAACAACCAACCTCGAAGAGTTTAGCAATGCAATGTGTAATTCTCCAAACATGCTATTGTTCCGAAGGTTTAGCTGTACAAGATTTGTATTTCCCAAAGAAGGTGGAATTTTCCCTGTCAAATTGTTGTTTTCCAAATTTAAGACGAACAATCCTTGCCATTGATTCCAGCAATCTGGAATCTCTCCCAAGAGGCGATTTGTACTAATGTCAACAATACCCATATCTCTCTGTTCTGATGAATTACAAACAAATTCCACAAGGGATCCTGAAAATGAATTGTTGGACAAAATTAAAGCTGATAAAGTTGGCAATACTCTTGGTAATGCACCCGTGAATCGGTTTGAGCTCAAGTCAAGAAAGGTTCTGACTTTCAAATATGAAATCTCTCCGGTAAGATCATTAGAGGAAAGATCGACATAATCAAACTGGGAGGAAAGATTTAAAAACCAAGTGGGAACGACATCTGAAATTCCTGCATGGGAGATATTTAAATCAAACAAGTGATTTTGGAACTCTAACCATTGGGGAAACTTGGGGCCAAGATACCAATGAGACAAATCGATAGTTTCACACTGAAAAGGGGGAACCCAGTTTGAGTTTGGTTGGAATCGCAACATGTTTCCGGATGCTTTCAATGTTGTCAATCTGGTGAGATTAGAAAAAAGGGTTTCTGATACAACTCCTTCAAATAGATTTTGGACAATATTTAGAGTTTCTAAGTTTGCCAAGTGTCCCAGACTTGGAGGAAAAGTACCATTTAATTGATTTTGTGAAACATCAAAGAACTTCACAGATGACAACTCCCCTATTGACAATGGAATTGGACCGGAAATTTTGTTCTGAGCAATATTTAGAGTTTCTAAGTTTGCCAATTGTCCCAGACTTGGAGGAAAAATACCGTTTATTTGATTTTCTGAAACATCAAAGAACTTCAAAGATGGCAACTCACCTATTGACAATGGAATTGGACCGGAAATTTTGTTCTGAGCAAGGGACAGGTGAACTAGACTTTTGAAGTGACCAAGTTGATCGATTAAATGGCCAGAAAGTTTGTTATCTGCCACATCCAAGGACTCTAAGGAATGCAAACTACATCTAGACAAGCTCTGTAGGACTTCTGATATGTCTCCTTCAAGTTGATTAAAAGATAAATCCATCTCCTTCAAATTGCAAAGATGTTCCAACGAAGTTGGTAATCTTCCTTGGAGCTTGTTATATGAAAGATCAAGGGATTGAAGATGGTTTAAACTATACAACCAGCTGGGAATGGATGAATTGAGTGAGTTGTAACTAAGATCAACCGCTTGAAGAAACGACTTGTTCCCCAAGTAATCTGGAATTGGACCTTCCAATTTGCAACCAGACAAGTGCAACTCTAACAAAGAAGGAAGATTGAATGTTACCTGTTGCCAATCAGGTGCTTTATGAAGATCCACAGCACTCAAATCAAGGTACTTCAAGGAAGAAAGTCTAGAAACCCATTCAAGGTTTTTAGCTTCCATATTCCATGTGCCCGTTGGCCAGCTCGGATAAGAATCACATCTCATATCCAGATATTGTAGCTTTGAAAGATTCCCCAGGTTCTGAGGGATTTCCCCTTGGAATTGTGCCTGAGAGAGGTTAAGATATGTTAGACTCCCCAGCCAGCCAAAGAAGTCCGGGATTTGTATGGTGCTAAAG
Organism: Abelmoschus esculentus; assembly: GCA_035048815.1. Lineage (NCBI taxonomy): Eukaryota > Viridiplantae > Streptophyta > Magnoliopsida > Malvales > Malvaceae > Abelmoschus > Abelmoschus esculentus. The sequence goes on from JAUCBN010000004.1 coordinate 22,536,810, forward strand.
TTGTTATAGCTCAAGTCCAGTGTATTGAGATACTTCAAGTGGAGCAAAGAAGGATTTAGTGTGCCTCCTAGCATGGACCGCTTGTAAACTTCCCATTCAGCAAGTGATGCAAAATAGTCATCAGCAGGAGCCGCCAAGTTCAGTTGGGTGACGTGGCCTGTTGAGTTGTTGCAGAAGACACCATTCCATTTACAACAATCTCCACCTTGAACCCAAGAAGATAGCCTGTTTGAAGGATCGATCAGATCGTTCTTGAACTTTAAGAGAGCTTCTCTTTCACTTTCAATGCAAAGTAGACTGGAGTTGCCATCGCAGAAGCTAGTAAAGATAGCAGCTGCAATGACAAAAAGAAATCGAAACCAGGCATTTATAACAGCAGCTCTCATGATTGAAATTCTATACTACCAACCATTGATAGAAACTCAGAATATAAATGGAGCTTCACTTGCTTAAAATCCGAGAAATATAGAAAAAATACACATAAGACAAGAGAGTCAACTCAACCAAGTGTATATCATGTTGGGGAGAAAGAAATAATAATAAAATACTAATAAGCTTTTATTTAGAAAGAAGTTGGGGAGAAAGAAATTGAGGGAGAAAACTAGGTCACATGAAATTCAATACCCAACTTCTTTAGCCCAATTGGTTAAAGGAATGGTTAATGTTCTTAGAGGTTAAGGGTTCGAGCACCAGCGATGTCAACAAAGTGATTGAACGATCAATATCAAATGGTGGAGACTATATTTTAGAACAGATACCACTATAATCACTATTAGCTTTTTCAAAAAAAAGTTTACAGTGTTACATTATAAATTTAGCCTCATTTAAAATATGAGGTGATATTTGAGCATATATGATTGTGGAGTATTTTTTTTAACGATTAACTTAAATAAATTATCGAATTTTCATTAAAAATATTAAAATTCAAATATTTTATTCAAGAAGAGAAAACATAAGGAATGAAGATGCAATAAAAAGGGGTTTGTTGTGTTGAGAGTAAATGTGCCATTAGAGTAACCTTCGAATGGGCTGGTTAAAAGGATGGTCATGCAAAGAGGGTTTTGCAACAACTATTTACACTATTCATAATTTATACACACTTCTTTTTTGGAATAACATTAAATATTTTAATTAATTAGAAATGTATATATTTTTAAGACAAATATCGAGAATCGAATCTATATAAGATGTAATAATTAATATGATTATCTTTAATCACTCGATCAGATAATAACTTTTAAATTTTTTTTTTACACTTATATATAAAATTAATCTAGTTCAACTTTTGTCAGTTCTCTCACGATCTTATTCAGAATGTTAAATATCTACGATACAATAATAATAATAATACATATTTTTGTAATTAAAAAATGTAATTTAAAAGTTTAGTGAATATATTTTGTTATACACATGGGAGAGATTCACTTACATTATTAAGATGAAATTTATAAACCTTTATAAGTTTTTTTATAATTGTTATTTTAAATAATTTTATTGTTGAATTTATCAATATCATTATACTTATTTTGCATGTAAAGTTTTTATTTAATGTCATTTCTATGATACTAGTCTAACATAATATTTTTTTAATATATATATATAACCAGTAAAAAGTTTACATAAAATAAGTAGTAAAGTATTTTATTTATTTTTCCCAAAATTTTAGCATTTATGTGAATAAAATATAAAATTCAATCGTTAAATTATTAAAATATCAATTGTATAAAATTTAGGGTAAACTATTCCAGTGAACACCCAACTAATTGGAGATACCTATTTTGTTCACCCAACTAAAGAACTCGTCAATCAGATCACCTAACTTTTAAACTCTACCTATTTTGATCATTGCCGCTAAAATTCTGACGGAAAAGTTAATAGCAGTGACGTGGCAGTTAAATAAAATCTGCATAATTAAACATTCAATCCCTGTAATTTATTTATTATTTTAATTTAATTTAATTCTAATTTTAAATTAATAAATAAAATTAATCACCCAATTGATTGATGACACATGTCACAATCGAATGAAAAGAAAATTAAGAAAGTTCAATGCTTTTGGTCGGATTTAAACTTGTGACCTCTTAATTGTAAAACCAAGAGGTTTACCACTAAACCAACCCAATGTTTATACTATCAAATGCATCATAATATATATAAATCGTATAAAACAATAAATGTTAGAGAAAAAAGTAGAAAAGATCAAAGACGAATTATTTTATTTGAATATTATATTTTCGAATAAAAGTATTCCTACAATTAATAAATATAATTCATAGCGAATGGATGAGTGAAATAGACGAATGACACTAACAATATAAAATATAAAGATTATCACTTGAAAAATAAGGGTAAAAATCAACTGTCTCTTTATGATGTATCCTTCCATGCCTGAAAATTTTTTTAAAAAAATAAATTTTTAACCCTATCTTTTTTTTCTATATACTAAACCCTAAATCCTATACCTTAAAAATACACCACACTCTTAATTCCCTAACCCCAATCCATAACCTTGAATCCTAAACCTTCTAATTTGAAATGGAGGCATAAAAAAAAGAGATAATTTTCACCCAAAAAATAGAAGATAAAAAAATAATCTTAATTATTTATTATTAAAATTTAACGATCCAAAATTAATATAAGACTAAATGAGTTTTTTATACGATTTGATAATTGAAGTATATAACGCGACGTCGGGACAAGAGCAAAACTTCAGACGTGCACCCCACTTTCTCACCTTCAAATCAAAACCCTAAATTTCCCTTCACTCTCCATTAAATTTCCCAAAATAACAAAAACAAAGACTTTGCCTAGTAAATACAAAGAAACCACAACTCCCCAAGGCATTGACAGTTGACAAACCCAAAATCAAGGCAAAATATCAATTTCTTGGAAGTTATATAGGAATTGTATAAGTTCTTACTACAGTCTACATACCCAAAACAATAAAGTTTTAATGGTGTTCCATACTCCATAGTCATACCTTTGAAATCTTGTCTACTTTAAGATTTTAATTTCAAAATTATTTTTTATTGTTAACATTGTTAATTGACTTGTGTTAGTTTAAATTTTGTGATAGTATTAAATATTTAATTTCAAAGCAGGCATTTGAATATTAAAATGACGAGAAATTATATTATGGGTCATTTCAGTCATGTTATTTATGAGACTAATTAATCAAATGAATTTATTTAATTAATTTTGTTATTTTATTTTTTTATCAAGTGAATCTTTACTTAGTAAAAATTATTTTTAAACTTTATTTACGGTAAATATTAGTGAAGATTTATTTGATAAAAAATATAGTGACAAAATTAATTAAATAGATTTATTTGATTGGTTGGTCCCATGGATGATATGATGGAAATAACCTATAATATAATTTCTCCAAAATAATATATTCGAATTTAGCGAAAGTTCATTAATGATGTTATCTAGGAAACTCTAAAGGTTGTGTAAGAGATATAATGTCTCATTCCACTACATCAATGTGGGATTATTGATTAATGTTTTTATCTTTTCTCATGCGTGACATTCTCTTCTATTCAATCTTGTGACACCCTCGTCACGACTTAACTATACTCGTGATCAAGGGTCATATGTCACAGTTGTTCACCTTGTCTACACTGCTCACGGGTGTTCAACGTAAAATCGAATAGTTAAAAGATCACTTTGATACCACTTGTCATAAGGCATTATTATATTCTCAAGAGACATGTCTAATAAGATATACGTCACCGCTTATTTATATCAAGACTTTTTTTAATGTGAGGTTAATATCTCTATCTCTTTTAAAGCGTGACAATCGACATACAATAAATGATTAGATTTTAGTGTTTAGAATAAACAAATTGGATCTAAATATATGACATAAAAAGTGGAGGGAGTAAGTTTCAAAAGTCTGAAAAGTACAAGAACTGAGACAGAATTAAACCAAAAAACATTCTCTTAAACTTCTTTTAGTTCATTTCTTGGCCTTGGCAATTCTTTAGCTTTGATCGGTTAATATACTTGCTTTCCACTAGCCTCTCTCTCTCTGCTAACTTTTTCTAGAGAGTTGAATTCTTCCATTTTCCCTTGTTCAAAACCTTGATTCGGTCGTATTCATAATCAAAGATCAGTAGATCAGTATCCAAAACCCAGTTTTCTATTGCTTTGTAATCCTTTTCCTATTCGTGAGCTCAAAACCTTGAAAAAAAACATGGCTAATCTATGGTGGGCAGGGCAAGTAGGGTTACAAGGAATGGAAACATCAGCCACTTCATCATCTCCGATGAAGAGACCAGATCTGGGTATATCCATGACAAACAATGGTGAAACAGGCAGCGGTGGAACCGGAGAAGAGGAAGAAGACAAAGAGCATAGCGACGAGCCTAGAGAAGTTTCTACTCGTCGTCCCAGAGGTCGACCAGCAGGCTCCAAAAACAAGCCCAAACCACCAATTTTCGTCACCAGAGACAGTCCTAATGCACTAAGGAGTCACGTTATGGAGATAGCTAGTGGTTCTGATGTTGCCGAAACCCTAGCTCAGTTCGCTAGGAGGAGACAAAGAGGGGTTTCGGTTCTTAGCGGAAGTGGAACTGTCACCAACGTTACACTTAGGCAACCATCAGCACCCGGTGCAGTCATGGCTCTTCATGGTAGGTTCGAGATTTTGTCGTTAACCGGCGCGTTTCTGCCCGGACCAGCTCCTCCTGGATCGACCGCGTTAACGATATACCTAGCCGGTGGTCAAGGGCAGGTGGTTGGTGGTACTGTTGTAGGGTCACTGGTGGCATCAGGGCCTGTCATGGTAATAGCAGCAACTTTTTCCAACGCTACATATGAAAGATTGCCTTTGGAGGAGGAAGAGGAGGGTGCAGGTGGAACTCAAGGTCAGCTCGGTGGTGGTGGAGGTGGGAGCGGCGGATCACCACCAGGGATCGGAAGTGGAGGGCATCAACAAGGTGGGATTGGCGGCGATGGTTCAGGATTACCAGTTTATAATAATTTGGTGGGTAATGGTGGACAGTTGAACCATGAGGCTTATGGTTGGGCACGTGGTGGAAGGCCACAATATCTGTAAACATATAGAAAAACATTGCTTGTGAGAGATTTAGATATGCTTTCACTTGCATCACTTTGCAGAATAAGATCATCATGTTTACTATCTTCTTCTTCTCCTCCTCTTAAATCCCATTTCTTTATGTTGATGAAGGTGTATATCTTAGATTTATATTTTGATCCGGGATTCAAATAACGGTTTGTTATATCCGTAACAGTAATAAAACACTACGACTCTAAAAAAGAAACCGATAAATTCGAATCTTACATCGTTAGGCCGATTGAATTATATTTCGAAATTCTTCCATAAGCATCTAATTGTTCATCTCTCTTTTCCTCCGAATGACAAAGGAGAAAAAGGTTTTATATTTAACTTAGATCCTTCGTTCAAAGCTTCATTCCATGATCTCTAATTAGTTTTTATATGTTTTTAATATCAATATTCGGGGGGGGGGGGGGGGGTATATAGGAAATCACACATTACACACTTCCAACTCACATTGCTAACATTCTGATCGAACTCTTAACTTAGATTGAAGAATAAATTCTTGTTTGGCACTAGACCAGACATGTTCAACATGATCAGTTTTTGTTTGAAGTAAAGATTATATCCCTAATAATGTATTATTTATGTGTATATGTATATATCAAAGTAATAAATGAATAACCAACGGGTCGGGTTGGTCGAGTGGTAAGCAGCTTAGTTTTGTTTAATTAAATCTCGGGTTTAAGGTATTGCGCCTGCAAAAAATCTCTGATGGGAGACTTATTCATCAAAATTAAGTATGCGACGTGAGTTGGTTCGGATTAGATAATTGGCATTCTCCTCCCTCTTTTAGGTTGTGGGTTTAAAGCCTAGTAGGAGTAAATTTCCCTCCTCAAAGTAAAAATTATTCAAAAAATATCAATTTGAAAGTTAAAAATTTATTTTTTGTAATCATCGATATCTGATCTATTGACTTATAAATCTGAATTAAATAAAAAAAATTAAGACAATTCTTTTAATCCGATTTTCTATTCATTTAATTTTCATTTAAACAATTGCTCACTAGTGTTGAAAGTATACGACGTCATAAGATATTAGATAATATTTTTGGGATTTACAATAGTGATGTTGAAGATGTAACTCATGTCTTGTGAGAGTGTCAGAAAGTAAAAAGAATCTAATCTGTATTGGTTTCCAATAGAATACTTTCTCTTTCTATGTTGAAACCTTTACATAATTGATTTCACACGAATCTGGGTGTGATGAGCATAGAGGATGGAAATTATACAAATTGGACTCTATTATTTATCATTGTCTGCTGACAATTATGAAATGTTTTGCTGCAACATTTTTTTGAACGCTAAATTCGTAGGAAGACAAAACCTTATCGCCTATTGCAGGTCCCTTGTCCCAATAACAAGAATTTGGCCTAAAATGGAACAACTAATAACAAGAATTTGGCCTAAAATTTATAAATTAGGTATTTCAATCTTATTTGTTCAATTAAATCCAATTTCAATTATATTGATCATATTTAACAATTGATCGATACTATATCGCATTAGCTTATTTAATTAGTTGATTGTATTAATTGATTATATAAAAAATTTAGTATATTAATCGATAATTTATAATTATTTGTTTATTTAAACAAAAAATAATAAATAAATAATTATATTCAATAATTGTTTAAATAATTTATTAATTATCATATTTATATATATATATATATATAATTAGTTTTTTAATTATATAATATTACTAATTATATTATATGAAATGCAATGAAAAGGGTGGCAAACCAAGAATGGGTTCATCGCTTCATGCCATGTGCTATGTAAATTCTTCCAGTCACCATCTTTTTATGAAAAAAAGAACCAGTTTTATTTGTACATCATCCTCGAATTCTGAACTTTTATTAAATATTTAAAATCTGAAATATATTTTTAAAAATTATAAATATTAATTTCCTCAGAAGGTGACCCTAACATGTCTGTTAAGGTCCATGGTTTCTGGCATGCTTCTTCCTTTTAAAACAATTCTAAAATAAAGGCACTGAAATTGTTAGAAAACTCAGTACTATTTGACTGATTTTCTTCAGCTCAGTGGCAATCTGCAAAAAAGAACATAAAAGGCATGAAATGAAACACTCGTCGCTTCCTAGGTTCCAAATGTTCATTTCAGGCATATTTCCGTGTTTCCTGGCACTGATTTCATGCACCTGTTTCATCTACAACATGAGCCAATGTCAAGTACTGATAAAGTTCATAACAGTTATTTTACATAAATCTTTAAAGCAATAGGATGGAACAATGTAAAAGATGTTGGCATATCATAGATAGATCTGCAACAAACTGAAACGAGAATCTGGTTTCTTGAAGCCTGGTTTTTGAATTTGTCCTCCAGCAACAAGAATCTTAAGAAATCGGGTTTTAGAATTTGTCCACAAGCTGCAAGAATCTTAAAGCTTTGGCTTGATGCATGAACTTGAAAGTATATACAGCAAGGGTTGCACAGTCATCATCCTCATCCTAATCCTAATGCAATTTATTAAGCTAAAGGAAAGGTGTGAATTTAACTTAATGGCAAAAGATCAGTACGATGTCTCCCTAAAAAAACCCGATTCATCACATCATTCATAGTCCTAACCAATAAGATCCTTTCATCTCAATGCAGCTTCTAAGTAACAAGTAAATATCCTCTTCTACTTTTTTATCATGCCTCTATTCATGTCTCCTGTTAAAAGTTTCTAAAAAATTAAATTTTAAATCATAACCCTTATTTCTTATATCCTAAATCTTATATATTCAAGATAATTACGTATTTACAAAATACCGATTCGCACCCTTAAGTAACTACTCACTCCTTATTTATACGTAGGAAAAGGTGAAAACTCACAAAAAAAAATATATTGATGGATCTCATTGACGAGAACTATGAATAACGTGATGAGACGGATCCATCTAATAATTGTTCCTAAAAAGGCTATTTTTTCCCTAAACATATCAAAGGATTCTAGAGTTTTAGCCAAACATCAAGGACCCTCCTCACATGCACTCACATGATGATGACAATGTTAATGAACACCTTAGTAATTTTACCTTATTACTTGCACAACATTCCAAAGGCAAAGTAGTGGTGATGGTGGATCCCACCCGGCCCAGACTTAATAATCAAAATTTATTTGTTAAATTAACCTTCAACTAAAGCCAATAACACCTAATAGCTTCTCTTTTTCCTGCCCTAGTTGTCTTTCTAAGTGTATTTTTACCAATGGCTTGCAGCTCCTAGCTCTTCTTAAAAGTTGAAGAGGCTAATTAAACTATAATACTTTGAAGAGAGAATCTAGAAAATCGATGTGGTCCACCCAAATAAAGCCTAACCTGTATATTACAAACAATTTATTTATTCATTGATAATGGAGAATCATGCATCAGCATTTGAAATTTGAGAGCATGTTCCCTTCCCAAGTCTAAAATGCTTGATTATTTTATTTCCAGCATGTATCTGTCATGGGGTACATGGAGTCCTGAGTGAATTAGGTGCCATTTGACCTTACTCTCAAAAGGTTGCACCTCCTAGCTGGTTAGATAACCTCAAATCATTTCGAGTTTCCAATCGAAGATCGACACGTTCATCCCATTGAACACCATGTTCACCTCCATTGATGGACATTTCCAGTCTACTAAAGCAGGCATACTATTTTTTATGCAATCCTTGAATTATAAAACAGTCACCGGCTACCGACATTCATCGCCTGAAGGAGACAGAAACTAGAAAAAGCAAGTTAAAACTAAAGAAGAGTCCACTACCACCCTGACATTTTTATTGAACAGCAATCTTTTAGCATCTGTACATGGCAAAACAAGGACTGCAGGCTGCAGCTATGATTTTATACAGAGGGCCTCATTACTGTAACAAAACAAGGGGGCAGCTAGTGTATGTAGTCACCTGCATTCTCAAGACATCTCACTGTTTTACTAAGTGAATAACACAAAAGAAGAGCCACTCAATGAAACCAGAACTAGTTGACAATCTGTCTGATTAAGAATTTGCCTACCACATGTGCCATGATGTGAGCATCTTAGCTACTGCCTACTAGAATCCCAAAAATCCTGCTAGTATTCGGAGTTTGCTCAAACTCTGTTCAACTTGGTGTTTGATAACAGTCATTAGTGCATTCGTATATTTCTCTTTCAAGGTTAAAAAAACACATCCGAAAGCATCAATGGTCAAAACTAGAGAGAAAAACGTTATGCTCAGGAGACAAAAATGAATGCATGGGGTCAGACTACGAAACTCTTATTAAAGAATTCAGTTCAATCACTGAGACCAAGACTCCAGATGCATGCATACCAGAGGTGGTGGCATAAATAATACAAGATATGGAACTAAGATCAACCTGTCTCCTGCAAATAGTTTTTTCTTTTAAGGGAAGGGGTGATGGGGCATTCAGTTCATATCTTGAATCCAAAACTTGTGTAAGTTATTTTGTTGGTATTCTGATAAGAGAAAAAATTGTCACTATAAGCTATACGGAGATAATAATGAATATGCACATCTAGGGGTGAGCGTTCGAGCGAGTAAAGTAAAAAAATTAAATTTTTCGAGTTGAATCATCTTATTTTACGACTTGAACTTTTTTTGAATTTTTTCAATTCGAGTTGGTTTTAGCGAGTTTGAATCGATTCGGTTTTTCGAGTTTAAATACAAATTTTAATTGTACTATTTATAATACTATAGTACATTTTGATTCCAATTTAAATGATTTTCTCTTTATATCTACATATATATTTCTCCATATTATTTTTTTACATGTGTAAATAATATTTTGAATTATTATCATCATCATCAAATACCTTAGGTATGAATATGTCATCTCATTAAATTACGGGTCTCGTTAAAAACCTCTTTCTTATCTAGATAAGACCAAGACAAAATAAAAATAAAAAATAACGATAGATTAAATACAAAAATTAAAAAAAGACATAAAATAAATAACATAATTTAAATAGTATAATATAAAAGATACAAATAAATATTACATTAAATAAAATAAAAAATAATACGGAACATGACCGTATTGTAAAAAAAGAAAGTTAAAAGTCAAATTAAAAATTAAAAACAAAAAAAGATGTGACTGAAATAAAATTGAAAATAAAATTATATGGACTAAATGTGTAATTAGACTTAAAAACTTTTGAATTACTCGATTTTTTGGAATAATTCGAACTTCGAAATTTGAACTCGACTCAAAATTGAATTTTTTTCGAGTTATTCGATTCAACTTGAATAAATTAAAATTAAAAAATTAATTTTTTCGAGTTGAGTTTTGTTTACCCCTAAGCACATCTAGTCTCGTTCAAAAAAAAAACAGAAAAGAAGAGGAAAACCTGTCTCTTGAAACAGTCAATAATCAATATCACTAGCAGTCACAACAGGAACTTCTTGAGGGTTTCTACTCTAGATATGACAAATAATTTATAAATCCATAAATTTCTTTCCCTGGGTACTCAAGCAAGAAGGTTCCATTCTCTCTTTGATATAATGACTCGGGCAAACCAGACACAAATGCACTAGGAACAATGCCAGACTCAGATTTATATCTTATGCACAAATCCAGGTTATAGAAAGTACAAACTTAAAATTTTCCTGAGAGCCAAAATTCAGTACCTCAATGAAGCCAGCACAAATGAAGAGATTTCTGACAGTATCTAGACAGAAAAAATATGAACAGGTGCCATCTATTAGAAGAATAGATAGGAAGAGGTTGTTATTTCGGTTAGTTTGTTAAAAGGTTTCTCCTTCCCTATATAAAGAGAGGTAGTCTTGTATTCAATTCACCATGAAAGCTATCCTTCATTTCATTCATTGAAATTTAACACCATCCGAATGCATGTATTCCCTGAACCCAACTCTTTGATCTGGTTCAAATCTCAGCATCGTCGTATCATAGAGACCTGGATTTCATCAAACCGAAGCTTTCGTAAACTGATTCTGGCACCAAATTTGGCTAGAAAACACAAGGTCTGATTTGAAATTACATTACAGTCAAATATTTTTACAATAACTGAAAGCAGTAGCATTGTCGATTGTTGATTAATACCATAGTCCCTAAATAAGAGCATGCCACCAGGTGTTAATACAGAAAAGCACTCTCTGAGGGCTGTTGGCAGTATTTGGAGCGGTACTGCTGATAATGTGAATATCTAACAAGAGGTGAAGTTCCGAAACATATTTGACTGTAATGTATGCAATTAGAAATGCTAGAAGAATTCTATAATATAAGTGGCATTACACCACCTTTTCCCAAGATGTATTCAATTTGCAGACTAACCATGACACTCTGCACCAATACATGTCACCCAGCACCAAGTTAACAAGAGGTGAAGTTCTGAAACATATGCAAAATACATACACTTGAAGGAAAACAGAAGAAGAATATATTCAGCCAGAAATTCTTCTAAATGATGGCATGCATTGTTTTCCTGGCTAGTTTCCTGTCACTATATCGGTCGCACTATCTACACTTTCTGAGTTTATGCTCTTGTCTTTAATTTGAAACGGAGGCACGAATAGAAACATGAAAAAAAAGTAGACGATTTGCACCCGATTGTTAGATGCTTTACCCGATCAATATGGTAACGTTCAGCATGTACTATGTAGTAAATTATTTTTCCTTATTTCATATAAAATTATGATTTCTATTAACATCGACTATCAAGGCATTGATGAAAAAGTCATTTATGATTTAAAATATTAACAAATATATATCTTTTCTATCAAAAATCTATTTTTTCACCTCCTTAACATAACTTCTTGCATTAGTCCCAGCTTGTGTGAACAATATGTAGAATCAATGGTTGAAAAGATCCAGTCAATGGAGGCTTTTAGCATCCTGTCCCAAGAATTTGTGCTCCAAATTTTGATGCTTCAGCTTGAATGCTCAGATGCTAAGGTTTATGTCAATGACAAGCTGCTCGAAAACCTAACCATATATCTTGTACATGATGTCAACTGCATTATGCACCAGTAGAAGCATATGAACTCCGGTTTTGGAGCAACATGGATAAGGATAACACGGTAATGGCAGAAAACAATGAAAGAAACATCGACCCGAATAGCGTAATCGAGAATACTTCTTTCTCATTGATGGGGTAAAGAAAAGGTTGAACATGCAAACAATAGTGGCTCAAGAAACCTTAAACAGTTTCCAGAACCGAAAATTCAACTTATGGCAGAATGTTTCCAAGAATACCATATTCTGCTGATATAAATGTATGGTATTGAAAGAAAAGGAATTGGTGGCACACATTACTCTCCATGCATTTTTCAGTTTTATAAATATCACACCAGCTTTGGTTTTGGTATTACATAAGTGTACAGGTAATTTTACGTAGAGTCATTCCACGAAATCCCGAATCATGATGAGCAAATTGGTTAGCAAAATCTAATGCCTACATGTTGGTACACCATGGAATGACTGAATGCAAATGCTAAGTTAAAGATCTCTGTTCTATGGAAAAGTGAGCTGACTGGGAACATGAAAGGTACTGGAATAAGAAACTGATCCCCATACCTGCAGATCAAGCATTGAATCAAAGGCTCTGCTTACCAAGGGTTATACAAGTATACAACCCCTCCCCCTTGGCCTAAGTACGAGTGGCTCATCAAACCCCTTCCCCTGTCCGTTGCAAAACTCTTCGAAGCTCATCTGCCATCCCTTGCAATAAAACAGGTTTCTGAAGAACTGCATTCATTCCCATTTGTAGGCATCTCTCCCGCACATGATCCTCAGCACTAGCTGTCAAGGCTATAATCAATGGCCAATTACGGCTGCGAAACTTACGGATTCTCATTGCCACTTCAAATCCATCCATATCAGGCATGTGAAGGTCCAAAACAACGATTCTGAAAGAATTTTCAGCATGGCTGACAGCACTAAGGCATTCGAATCCAGTAGAAACAGCAATCACCTCACAACCCAACTTTTCTAGCAACTTCTTGCTCACAGTCCTGTTTATATCATCATCATCAGCTAGTAAAACTCGTAGACCTCGGAATCTGGAGTAGGAATTTGATTGCTCAGTAGATGCTCCATGCGCATACATGGTTCTTTGTATATACGATTGGATTTGAAACCTGAGAAGAAGTGTCATGCTCTGTGCAAAGCCCAGAGAATTTTTGGACATCCAAACGTTCCCTTGCATCATCTGCAAATACCAGAACGTTACATTTACATACAAATTAATACATGGCAATGCACCATACTTCTATAGAAGGAAACAATGGTTAAAGGACAGTAGATAAGAGACAAATAAACATTTCATTCTAATTCAAGAGAAGTAAAAGATCAGAAAATAGCATCAAGCGTGTCGAAAAGCTCAAAAAAACTTTAACAATTTCTATATGCTCTACAATTGAAACATTGAATTATTTCAAAGCTTACACTATGTTTCCAAAATAGCTTCGGTTAAAATATTCCACAATCCTAATGAAACCAACTCAAGACACACTATAAGTCTTATGAACCAATTGCAAAAAAAAGAGAGGCTAAAAGCAGCTACCATATTCATACAAGAACCTAGTGAAGGCTAAAAAGGGTTTTCGACCGATCAATGTCATGTCCAGAAATCATGAACCACTAAAAACTAGGGACTGAAATCGAAAAATGAAATAAAATTTCTGAAAAGCTTTCAGATGCCTTGAAAGTTTTCAGCAACGAATGATTATACACACAGGCAAAACAACAATACTAACGAATGAAACAGTATTTCATACCACTGGATGAATGGTTACTGCAAACGCCGTTCAAAATGCAGTAGCTAAAAGAATGTGAAAGGAAAATAGAAATAAAAGTGGGATATTCACCTGCACAAGCTTTTTACACAAAGTAAAATTTAAGCTTTCCTTGGTTTCATCCTTATTATGCTTCTCAGCAGAAATAGTTTTGGTCGAGACTGATGCATCAGCCAAAGAACTCCCCCCATGAATATCAATTTCAATCTTCAAGTACAGGTAATTATCTTGTATGTTTGATCTCCATGCATTTATATTGTTCTTCTCCTGGCTACCAGCATCAGATAGAACCCGAAATAAGACAGTTCCTCCTCCACCATTGATGTCCAGTAGATAGCCAACCATATGCAAAATCACTTGAAAAGTCCTTTTTTCATCACCAATCACTTGGTCAGGCAAAGTGCTCTGAACGCCAACTTCAAAACCAAAGCCTTTATGGACACATAAACATTTGGCAAGGCAAGAAGCTTCTTTAATCATGGAATGTAAGCTAAACGGTCTCATGTCGAGAGGAAATCTTCCACTATCTTTCGCTGAAATCTCCATCACATCATTTATCAAAGTTGAAAGAACGCTGCTTGTTTTGACTAATGTGTCAACAACAGTCTTCTGCTTGAAGTTCATATTTTCATCTTGAAACACGGAAAGTAAGCCCAAAATTGAGTGCATTGGTCTTTTCATACCATGACTCATTACTTTCTGAAAAGAGTTCCTCGCTTGGCTAGCCATCATTGCATTCTGTCTTGCCTGCTGCAACACATGATTTTGCTGGCTCAGTTTTTCTCTCATTCGTTGAGATTCTTCGAGAACTGCAGCATGGGATAGAGCTACAGCTACCTGATCAGCAACCACCTCGACAATTTCCATTTCTGGATAGCTCCACTCCCTAGAGTTTGTGCTCGGAAGAACCAATACCAGAATGGCATAGCATGTCTCGACCAATTCTGGCGTCCCACCTTTAAAGTTATAACCTTGAAGCATTGGCATCCTGATTGCTGCAACGGCACCTGCTTCATCTGATCCACTACCACTTGCAATCCCAAGGGCGGAGTCTGGTCTCAGGATTCTCACTCCTTCAGTCCCCTTTATCTCCTTCACATCAGGATCACTCGTAGGGATAGATTGGTGAAAACTCCTTGAAGAACTTGCTTTCAACTCATGAGTCAAATTCATTTGCGTTCCATTCTCATTTGGCATCCACACAGCACAGTTGATCAAACCCAAAGTCTTAGAAAGCTCAACCAAAGTGGTGTACAATATAGTATGTTTATCCAAGGATTTCCTGATTTCTTGCGTTAACATACGAACATGTGAACTTGCTTCCTTCTTCCTTTTCATCATATCAACCTCTTGATCCAATTCCAATACATTTTGCCTCAAGAAAACCTCCCTCACTTTCACTTTGAGCAAGAGAGGGAACAAAGTTAATAGCGTAATTGCGGTCGCACATGAGACGAGGGCAGTAAGCAGTTTGGCAATGGTGAGGGCCAGCATCAATTGGAATGAGTGGGGACCATAATAAGTCCATCCATTGAGAAGATGAGTCAATCCACAAAGCACTATAAAGGCTATAAACTGAACAAGGACCCATTTGAAGGGGATGTTCGAACAACTGATGAAGTAAAGAAGTTCGATAGGTATCGAAAAATATGCCACAGCAATGAAGAAATCACTCACCTTCTGGCACTCTAAAATGCTATGTACACTCCAAAAGCCCTCATCATCACAGTTACAAGTTGCATACTCATTATCAGTTCCAGAAACCGAGACCACGAAAAGAGAAATCAACAAGCCAAGAGCTAAGGCTCTTAACATTGCCACTCAAGTGACCAACTGGTTCAATCCATACAACTAAAATGCCAAACTTCCCACACCCTCAATATATATAAACTTTTGTATTCAACCAAATATAGAAAAGACAACCCCTTCAACTACAGCTAAAAGCTCCGGTATTCATTTCCTAAAGCCAATTCATTGACAAAAGACAACAAAATCCCATCTAGTACAATTCAAGATCTATAAAATGAACCCAGCTTTCCTAAATTTCAGAATCTAAAAACACCCTAAATTTCAGAACCAATCTTCCAATTCAGCCCCAACAATAAGTATTGGCAAAAGGAAGGAATAAATCAAGAAGAAGAAGAGACAACTTGCAACTTTCTTCGATTGAACAGCAAAAACTTCAAGGAAACAAACATCAAGAATCAAGGCCCAACCTTTTTCTTCACCTACCTCAAAAGCAAGATGGAAACAACAAGGAAGTGAAAAATGGATCAAAGAGCAAAGGTAAAAAAGAACAAACCTTTGGCAAAGAAAAGCACTACCAAGTACCAATCTCAATCAACACCAAAAAAATGATTTTTTTATATGTATGAATAAATCTTTCAACTTTCCAAGTGAAAATAACCACTACCCATTTTACCGAATCTACAGTTTTCCCAAAATCCAATCAAGAAACACCCCCCACTTCTTTTTCAACAAAGATCAAGTAAAACGCTGAAAAATTTATAAAACACTAAGCCATAAGATTTGTAACAAAGAGCAGAGAAAGATTGAAGATTGTTTAAGATTGGAAAGCAATCTCTCTTTGCTCTGTAGTTTGAAAGAAAGAAATGTTTAGGAAAAAACAACTCCAAGGACGATGCCACAGTAAGAAAAAAACCTCGTCATAAAGTTTAGACAAGACTTGAATGTTAAAAAAGTTTTTAAATTATACAATTTGTTCAAATTTTTTAAAATATATGATTAAAGTTTACTTGTTATCATTTAGTTGATAATTGAGGTTTTTATAAGAAAATTTTAATTATTTAAAATAAAAAATAATTTAAATAATAATTTTTAAAAAATTAGACAAGAATTGAGTATCTTATTAAAAAATAAATAATATTCATTTTAAGAGATATAGCGTTTAAATCTACAAAATATATGACTATTGTTAAAACATTAAAATTATGTATAAATAAATTTTATTTTATAATTATTTTAAATCATTAAAAATTAGACAACTAAAACAAATAAAGGACATAATTTACATACTTATTTTTTTAATCTTTTTAATAATTATTATCTAAAAATAATCACAAAATAATTTTTAGATACCTACTAGGATTAAAAAGAATTTATACACTTAAAAATATAATTTAATATTAATGAGTTAATCCGATCAATAATCAACTTATTATATTTAAACAAATCTTCAAGTTAAGGTATTACGCATACAAAAAATTCTTATTTATTAAAATCTACGGTACAATATAAATTAATTTATATTAATTATAACAAAATTTTAAAAACCAAAAAAATGATAAAAATATATTTTTAAAATTTTATTTTATAATTAAACCTTTAAAACATAATAACAACACCCATCCATGAAAACACCTCAGAAATAATAAATAAATAAATAAATAAATAAATTCTTCTAGTGTTAATAGAACCTGGACATCCCCCATCCCTTTCCTTTCCAGTCACATACTAGAAGTATTATTTTTTAGATCCTTTAGTCACCATTAGTGTCTAGTGGGCATTAATTAATATTTTCTAGACTTTTTTTTATAATATTATTATTTAAAAATAGTATATATATTATATTTTTTAATAGTATAAAGATTATTATAAAATAATATTTATTCATAATATTCATAATCCATTGAAAATACACATATTTTATAGATATTACGATTGAACCTCAAATATTATTATTCCTTAATTTATGGATCTAATTAGATTTGATATTGTAAAATTTTATTATAAAATAACCATTTTAATTTAATATTTATACATCTAATCTTATAAATTTATTTTATTTTGATAAAATTTTATAATCATTCTGTGTATATAAAATACTCAAAATCTATAAATAAATAATATTTTATAATTATTTTAAACTATTAAAACATACTCCAAATAGTCACGTTTACAAGAATGGATTTACTCTCTAATTTTGTTTGTGGGATTGGATTTGATCCAACGGTGTACATCAGTGGGATGATATAGTGACATGGCAGCATTGACCGTTGAAGGATCGGCGATGGGACCAGCGAGTTGACTCGGAGGGAGTTGGAACGTGGCGCACGTGATGTGGATGTAAATTATGAACTTTGGGATTAGATTTTATTGCTTATAAAAATCCAGTCTTGGATTTGTTTTCAGTTTTTAGATCGGATCACAGGTTATTAGTGTATGTATTCTTAATATAAAATTTGGAAAATTTACTGTAATATTGTTTTTGAATTTTTTAATTTAAAAAATATTATTTTTACCTTATTATTTTTCAGTATATTATAATTTATTATTGAGTTCAGAAGATCAAATGTTTTCAACCCGTCTTTGAACAATAAATAAATTAAATAATATAATTTATTTAAAGACGGGATGAAAAAAACCCGTCTTTGAACAATGTTTTCCTTTTTAAACTTGTTTTATTAGGGAAAAATACTATTAAAACAGTGCTTGGGTGAAAAACATTATTCAAAGACTGATTGCTTTTCCCCGTCTTTAAATAATGTTTATTATTTTTATTAAAACACTGCTTAAAGCCGGGTTGAAAGTAATCCAACTTGTGATTTGAACAGTAATTCACTATATTGTTGGAAATAATTTAAGTGGTTCAACATTTTTGGAGGAAAAAAAATTCCAACAATATTATTGAAAAAACATCATAAAATTTCAAGGTATAACTAAATGTATTTAATTTATTAATCAATTAATTTAAATTAAATATTATAAAAATTTATTATAAAAAAGATACTTTTAATTTAATTGCTTTATTTACATTATCAGAATTTAAATATTTAACTTTATTTAAAAAGTTTAATAGCTCATTCTATTAAATCAACTCATTATTAATCGTTTAATTTTTAAAATCTAACCTTGTCAGAGTAATTTGTGCACTTAGAAACACCAATTTATTAATTTTTCAGTAAATATTATAAAAAATTGTGTCTTATATTATTTTATAAAAAATTCGATATAATCAAAATATCGATACCAAAATTCTTAAAAAATTCAACTAACCCGTTAAACTAGCGGGTAAGATACTAGAGATTCAAATTATGACATTATATATGAAAAAGACTGGTTGAGAGTAATTGACCTCAATATTAATCGACCAATGAATTAGATTTTCGTGATTACAGGACAATATTTTGGTCCCAAATCTTCAGTACACTGCCTGAGTCAACTTTAAGATTTTTTTGTGAACAAATGCTCTTTTCCTTTTACAAGAACCTGTCTCTGTCTAACCACAATTATTACCATCACAGGCACTGAATGATCCCACTTTGAGGTAAAAAAGATTGAAATATTTGACAAGAGACAAGACCCCAAGATCTTACACAGAGGGAGACAGAAAATAAGGTAGTTGTTCTGGCAAGATCAAGCAACTTGGGTGTGCATGAAGATGAGCAAAAATTGGAAACAGAACAAGTAATACTAATGCTGTGAATTACATCATATTCTAAATGCCTTAACTAGTTAACTCCCATCCCTTACAAAAATTATCAAATTCAAATAAAAAATGAAACATAATAGGAAATATCCTCATGAGTCATGAAACTTTCCACAACTTGATTTTCCAACACAACGTTACAGACTCATTTATAGTTTTTTGCCATTGATGATTTTCCAATTTTTCTCTTCTTTAACAATTCTGTGCATGGCAAATTCAAATTTAACATATATTATTAGCTACAGATGAGGGGAAAGCAAGGGACCTTTTATAAAATGAAAAGAAAAGGAACTACACCAAATAACAGCAGGGGATTTTGAAATGATTGGACATGCAGGAGTTCTAACAGATTATATAAATTTAAAAGCATAACAATTGGCATGCATAACCCAAGAATATGTAGAACTGATGTCAAGACATGCATAAAGTATTAGTAAATTTTTTAACAGCAATAAGCACCATACCTCTCCTGCAACTACATTGATAACATGTGGAATAAAACCTTGAGCAGCATTGCCTGCACCGATTAGAGTGAAGAAGGAACGAGAATTAAGTATTTAATTGATTCTGAACCAAATAAAGCAAATGGTTATTCTACCTACTAGAAAACTGAAGCACACAACAGCAAGAAACATGCAATGTGAGCAGGGTTGAATGGCATTCATGAATGAATCAAATAGATAAAGATGGGATTCTGAATCAACCAAGAAGAAGAAGAATAGCGAAGCATATCCACCTTTCTTCCATTATCTTCACATTTTATGTATTGATGAATTTGATATAACAATTAACAGACATCCAAATTGAGAAACAAAGAAAAAGAAATATTTCTTTTACTCTTTTGTTCCTGTGTTAAAGAATTTAGTGTGTGATTGTGTTATTCTTTACTACCTGTAGCGACCCCTTTAAAAAATAATTTTATAAGTGTAATAAAAATGGGTGAAAAGTAAAAAGGGGTGCTAATTTGAAAATTAGAAATTAGGTTAAAAAAAAAAATTGGAAATTAAAATTTAGGTCTTGAAAATTGGGATTGAAAATTTAGACCTAAAATTTGGGGATTTTGAAATCTAGGGTTTAATTGAAATTAGAGTTTGAAAATACCTAAAAGGAATTAAAAATGGAAAAAAATGTTTTAAACAAAAATGAGTGGGAGCAATTTTAAAAAAAAATGGGTTGGAGTCGCCACCGGTCACTTTTGGTAGACCGGACACCTTAAAAACCAGAGATTCGGAAAAGACGGGTTCGAGAGTCGGTTACGGTTAAAAACGGGTTTAGGGTTTAAAACCGCCCAAAATTGGCACCTCTATCAAAATGACCGCTTAATTAATTTTGGAAATTGTGTTTTAAAGTAGCATTTAAATTAATGTTTGTTTAATATTCAAATTTATTTTATTTTTACCGTGTCTTTATTCGAAGGCAACGCATACACCACGACCTATACGTCGGAACGTGGGCCCGTTACGACCGAATAAAGACGTTTGAAATTAAGTTCATTAATTATTGAAGAGATGTGAGTTTAGCAAAATAAGATGAAAACAAATATATACAAAACAATATATAAGCATAAATAAATGTAAAGCAAACAAAATAAAATAATATGTACAAAATACATAACAATAAGCATGGCGAAAATAAATTAAAGGCATAAAAGAAAATAAAGCATAATAAAGATAAAAAAACATCATATATACAAAAATGCATGTGAACAATAAAATAAAGACAAAAATAAAGATGCATGGCTCAAAATATACAAAACATGACAAAAAATAAATAATGAATAATAAAAATGCACAACTAAATAAAGTATGTATGACACAATATGAATGAAACATAGAATAAACATATGCGAAACAAAAATATATGAGCAAAAAAGATATGAACAAAATTTTAAAATAAAACCGAATAACATAAAAAAGGCTACTGTAAATGACAAAAATAATAAAAAACGAAACAAAGGGTCAAAAATAAAAGAAAAATAAATTTCATATTCGAACAGTGGCTAGATTATAAACATTTAAAAACATCGGAGCCCTCATCCCGTTATTATGAAACGAGGAAGGGCTTAAAGGAAATTGAAAAACCACGGAGGGATCTGGTTGTGATAAAACCATTTAAAATCGGATGAAAGCCTATGGATTGGTGACCAAAATGAAATACAAAACAAAAATCCGAGGACTGCGGAAGGAATAAATAAGGGACGGAAGGATTTATGAAGTTAATAACCCATTTTTAAAATATTGGCTAAGTATAAAATACAAACAGAAGATTAAAACCAAGCCCCCTTTATCATTTCCCTCCAAAAAACAAACAAAAACCAAACTTTCTCTGAAATGTTCTTCTAGAAATGAAGAACATTGTTTATGTTCTTCCTTTTTCCAGAAGACGGCCACCACAAAACCTAGAACCGCCGTGGCTCCGCCGTGAAACAAGCGGTGGCCGGTGAGTTTGAAAACCTGTTTTCTTTTCCCTTTTCGAGACTTAACCCCGATTCAAACATTGAAAACACCAAAAACAAAACGAAATCCTTCCTTTTATTATGAAAACAGTACCGAAAAGGACCCCTTGTTCATTCGAAACCAAAAAAGAAAACCCTTTTTAGAGAAACAAAATGCCCTTTCTTCCTTTCGGCTCACTCTTGAAAGCACGAAGGCCCGTGAGATTATCACCGATTCAAGGAAAGATGAAGGGCGAAGATTCGATTTCGAGGTAAAAACCTAAAGCCTAAACTTATTTCAGTTCCCCTATTTGGTGCATGCAAAGAAAAACACTGAGAGGTTTTACCTCTAACGATTCTTTCTATTGAAAAAAAGGTGGTGGGGGGAACCCTTTACATGGTTTTGGTTCTTGGCTCTTATAGCCGAGATTACATCTCAAAAAAAAAAGAAGGAAAATAGCCCCTAATTTTCCATTGGTTCTCATGATGGATTCTGTTTTTTATTCTGCTCTGCAATTTCTGATATTTGTTGCGTTTTTTGCTCTGTGAATCTCTGAAATTTGTGACCGAATTCGTACCCTGAATTTCTGATATTCGTTAGTGTATTGTCTCTGAAATTCTGACATGGTGTTTGTCTTCTTGCATGAGTCATTGTGGTTGCCGGAATGGTGATCAGACGGTGAACGAACGGCGCCGGAAAGCTGAAGAGGCATCTGTGGTCCTAACAGTCGGGACGTGTGTTACACGCGGGAGCAGAGGAGCCGCGGGAAAGCCGAACGTCGCGCGTGGGAAGCTTGAGCGGGTGCGCGTGGTGCGTGGCGCGTTCCAGATGCTTCTCTCCCTTTTAATCTCGGCCGTTGGATCACGGATCAGATCCAACGGTCAAGATGCGGCTGCGCATAAAATGAAGATGTATCAGTTAGGGTTTGATTAATAGATTAGGGTTTTCATGTTTAGGGCTCAACAAGATTGGGCTTTGTAATTATTTATTTCGGGCTTAGGTAGAATATGGACTGTTTATAAAGTTGGGCTTTTATTTTATAAAATTTGTTTTGTTTTTATTTATTTAGTTATAAATAATAATAAGTATAGAATATAGTAATAAAAACAATATTTAAATAATAATAATAATAGTAACCGAAAAAAGAATAAATAAATAAATAAAATAATATATAATAATAATATTAAAACTGAAAAAGAAAGAATAAAAAATATTTAAAATTAATGTTTTTGGATTTTTTCTTATTTTTTATTATTATTATTTTTTTTAAAATAAAATAACAAATACATTAATATATTATAAACAACTATAATATTTTTTGTTTAATAATTACAAGCCCGTTATTCAAATTTAAGATTAAGCCCGGATAAAATTAGTGATTACAGTTGCCCCTCTTTGCTTATCGTTGTAAAACAATGATGAAGCAAAGACCACAAGCACTGATTTTATCCGACTTCCCTATTTGGAGATGCTTCGATTTCTGATCATTGCAACATCTGACGGTCCCTCTCTTCGAGTGTACGTCGCGAAATGTGACCCCCATCTTAGAGCGTATGTCATAGTGAACGGTCCCTCTCTTCGAGCGTATACCGTGGTGGGTGACCCCTCTCTTCGAGTGTGTGTCGCAAAGTATGACCCCCTTCTTCAGGCGTATGTCATAGTGAACGGTCCCTCTCTTCGAGCGTATACCGTGGTGGGCGACCCCTCTCTTCAAGTGTATGTCATAAAGTATGACCCCCCTTCTTCAGGCGTATGTCATAGTGAACGGTCCCTCTCTTCGAGCGTATACCGTGGTGGGCGACCCCTCTCTTCGAGTGTGTGTCGCAAAGTATGACCCCCTTCTTCAGGCGTATGTCATAGTGAACGGTCCCTCTCTTCGAGCGTATACCGTGGTGGGCGACCCCTCTCTTCGAGTGTGTGTCGCAAAGTACGACCCCCTTCTTCAGGCGTATGTCATAGTGAACGGTCCCTCTCTTCGAGCGTATACCGTGGTGGGCGACCCCTCTCTTCAAGTGTATGTCGCAAAGTATGACCCCCTTCTTCAGGCGTATGTCATAGTGAACGGTCCCTCTCTTCGAGCGTATACCGTGGTGGGCGACCCCTCTCTTCGAGTGTGTGTCGCAAAGTATGACCCCCTTCTTCAGGCGTATGTCATAGTGAACGGTCCCTCTCTTCGAGCGTATACCGTGAAGTTGTTCTTGGACTTGCTCCTGATCTTCTTTCCTGCAAAAATGCATACTATGCAAAAAACAATGGGTTAGCATGCCCCTATTCTATATGATGCATGTTTGGGATTACAAACGGAGGCTGTTTGGATTCTCCTCATCTAATCTTTTTGATTTCAACTTTTCTTTGTGAACCATCCCTATGTTAGGACTCAAACTCTTTGTATTTGTTATTGGTCTCTCTGAAAGCTTCTTCTTCAAAACGGTGATCGGAGATTTGCTTCTTTCAAAGCGTCCATTTGTGGATTTTCATTTTGACAGTCTTTTTCTTTCTTCCATCATCTCTTCTTTTCCCTTTTTTTTTTTTTCAGGCGCCCCTTCGGGTTTTCACCTTATGAAATTCTATTTTCTGCTATCCCCGCTGGTTTTGACGAGCTTGTCTGGATTCCGCTTCTCACTAACCTGTAGTTGATTGGATTGATCCGAGCAATGTTTGAAAATTCTTTGTTTATCGATGTTCCCTGTTAATTTGCTTATGAATAAAAAGAGATAAATATAATGCACCAAGAATATTTAATATAGCTAATATATTTCAAAGAGTCATGGCCAACGGGAAACATGTAAAGAAGGAAACAAGATTAAACTCAAGACAGAACTGACGATATCGAAGGTATGAATGATATTGTAACTTATCGACCGCAGAGAAGACCTTGTTACCCATCTTGGCGTAGTGGCCTCTGAAAAAGTTGACGGGATGACAAGCCTCACAATCATTTGAGCCGCCCTCTCGGGTTTTCAACTCAAAGTCTCCTTTGGTTCTAAGGCGCTCTTTTTCGGGTTTTCACCTTAAACCCTCCTATGGCCCTAAGGTGCCCTTTTCGAGTTTTCACCTTGAACCCTCCGTTTTTTTCTTTTTCCTTTTTTTTCTTTCTTTTTTTTTCTTTTTTCCTTCTTTTTTTTTTCTTTTTTCTTTTTTCTTTCTTTTCTTTTCTTTTTCTTCTTTTTCTTTTTCTTCTCGCCAGACTCAAGCGTAATATTTCTTGATTGAGTCAGAGTTCACGGGATTGCTCATCTCATTCCCGTCCATTTCTGTTAAAACGACAGCCCTCCCTGAAAAGACTTTCTTCACAACATACGGTCCTTCCCAATTAGGCATCCATTTTCCTCGAAAATCCTTTTGAACAGGCAGAATCTTTCTAAGCACCATGTCTCCCGCTTGAAATTCTCGGGGCCTAACTTTTTTATTATAGGCTCGCATCATTCTCTTTTGATACATTTGGCCATGACAAATGGCACTCAATCTTTTTTCTTCTATCAGATTCAATTGATCGAACCTAACTTGTATCCATTCAGCGTCTTCCAACCTTGTTTCGCTTAGTATTCGAAGAGAAGGTATCTCAACTTCCAGAGGTAAAACTGCTTCCATCCCGTAAACCAACGAATACGGGGTTGCCCCGGTCGAGGTTCTTATCGAAGTTCGGTAGGCAAACAGCGCGAATGGCAGTTTCTCATGCCAGTCTTTGAAGGTATCTGTAGTCTTGGCTATGATCTTTTTGATGTTCTTATTAGCGGCCTCTACTGCCCCATTCATCTTAGGGCGATACGCGGTAGAATTGTGATGTGTGATTTTGAACTGCTCACATACTTCTGAAATCATCTTGTTGTTCAGATTTGTGGCATTATCGGTGACAATCCTTTCAGGTAGACCATAACGGCAAATGATCTCCCTTTTCAAAAACTTGCAGACTGTGGTTCGCGTAATATTGGCATAGGAAGCTGCTTCTACCCATTTGGTAAAGTAATCAATTGCCACTAAAATGAAGCGGTGCCCGTTAGATGCTTTTGGATGAATTTGCCCGATAACATCTATCCCCCAAGCAGCAAAGGGCCAAGGCGAATTCATGGTGTGTAATGGTAATGGCGGCGAGTGTATTCTATCGGCATAGATCTGACATTTGTGACATTTCTTAGCATGCTTAATACAATCTCCCTCCATGGTGGACCAATAATAACCGCATCTCATGATTTTTCGAGCCATTGCGAAACCATTGGCATGAGTTCCGCATAAACCTTCATGTATTTCTGTCAATATTGCTTGAGCTTCTTTAGCGTCGACACACCTTAACAATACCTGGTCATTGCCCCTTTTGTAAAGTATATCCCCGTCAAGCACGTACCCGGATGCCATTCTCCTTATGGTTCTCTTATCAACATCAGTAGCTCCTTCAGGGTAAGCTTGGAGTTTGACATATCGGAGAATATCGTAATACCAAGAATTCCCATCCTTCTCTTCTTCCACATTATAACAGTGAGCTGGTAGTTCCGTACTTTGCATATCTAGCGATCTCATTTCAGCCGTTGTACTAGTCTTGAAAGCAGCAGCCAAAGTGGCTAAGGCATCAGCCATTTGGTTATCTTCTCTCGGTAAGTACTCGAAACTGATTTCTACAAAATTTTGAATCAACTCTTGAACCAGATTGTAATACTTGATCAACTTGGGGTCCTTAGTCTCCCATTCTTGCCGTAATTGATAAATAACTAGCGAAGAATCACCGAACACCCGCAGGGTACAAACTTTCCGCTCGATGGCTGCGTGAAGGCCCATCACACACGCTTCATATTCGGCCATATTGTTAGTGCAGAAGAAATTCAATCTACTCATGAGTGGATAGTAGACTTCCTCGGGAGAGATTAACATTGCCCCTATGCCATGGCCTAGGGCGTTAGAAGCCCCATCAAAGTATAGTCTCCATGGTGTTACGGTTTCTATCGTTTTTCCTTCGACTGCGGCGGATACCAATTCTTCATCTGGGAAGTCAAAATTCAGGGGTTCATAATTCTCTATAACTCGGCTGGCCAAAAAATCAGCCACTGCACTGCCTTTCACGGACTTTTGGTTCACATAGATGATATCAAATTCTGACAATAGCATTTGCCACCGGGCTATCTTTCCTGTCAGTGCAGGTGTCTCCATCAAAGCTTTTAAAGGGTCAGATCGTGATATCAAATAAGTGGTATGATATAACATATACTGCCTCAATCTCTTGGTAGCCCACACTAGGGCGCAACATAACTTCTGGGCCTGCGGGTATCGTGTTTCGCATTCTGTGAACTTCTTACTCAGATAATAGATTGCTCTTTCTTTTCTTCCTGCCTTATCTTGTTGGCCTAGTACGCAACCCATTGAACTTTCAAAAACTGTTAAGTATAAGATCAACGGTCGGTCGGGTATTGGAGCTACTAAAACTGGTGCTTTAGTTAAGTATTCCTTGATTTTCTCGAAAGCTGTCTGACAATCTTCATCCCACATTCCTGGGTTGTTCTTACGAAGCAGCTTGAAGATGGGATCACACTTATCCGTTAGCTGAGATATGAAGCGGGAAATATAGTTCAATCTCCCTAGGAAACCGCGTACTTCTTTCTGGGTTTGAGGTGATGGGAGGTCTCGTATAGCTTTGACTTTATCCGGGTCGATTTCTATCCCTCTTCGACTGACTATGAACCCGAGGAGCTTTCCGGACGTTACTGCAAAAGTACATTTGACAGGGTTGAGCTTTAGACGGTATTTTCTTAACCTCAAGAACAACTTCTGGAGATTCTGGATATGTTCGCACTCTGTTTTAGATTTGGCGATCATGTCATCCATATACACTTCAATCTCTTTGTGCATCATGTCATGAAAGAGGGTTACCATAGCTCTTTGATAGGTCGCCCCTGCATTTTTCAATCCAAAAGGCATGACCTTATAACAGAACGTTCCCCATAAGGTTACAAAAGTGGTCTTTTCCATGTCGTCAGGACACATCTTAATCTGGTTATAGCCCGAAAAGCCATCCATGAAGGAGAACCACGAATGCCCCGCAGTGTTATCAACCAGAGTGTCGATGTGTGGGAGAGGAAAGTTATCTTTAGGGCTGGCTTTATTGAGGTCACGGTAATCTACACACATGCGTACCTTCCCGTCTTTTTTGGGTACTGGTACAATATTGGCTACCCACTACGGGTATTCTGCTACTTTCAAAAATCCGGCTTCAAACTATTTTCTCACCTCTTCTCTTATCTTTAACAACATATCTGCTCTCAATCTGCGAAGCTTCTGTTGAACCGGTTTGCATTCGGGTCGTGTGGGTAGTTTGTGTACGACAATATTTGTGTTTAGGCCGGGCATGTCTTGGTATGTCCAAGCAAAAACGTCTTTAAACTCGGAAAGCAGTTCTATCAACCTCCTTCTTGTGTCTGGTGCCAAAGTAGTGCCGATTTTCACCTCTCTTTTTTCTTCACCAGACCCTAAATTTACTATTTCAAGCTCCTCCTGATGTGGTAGGATTTGTTTTTCTTCACTGGCCATCAATCTCATCAATTCATCGGGGATTTCTAATTCGTCTTCCTCTTCTTCGGTTTCCGTGACAAGTATGGGTCGCTCGAAATCCACTACGGGATCCAGTTCAGTATCTTTCATACAATCGATATTATTCAACCTGCAAGAGTTTAAATTTCATAGGTTGGGAATAGTATATGTATTTTACAAATAATAATGAATAAAGGAATAAAGAATGAAAAGAACGAAAGGCATGAAACAAAGATGCGTTTTCCATTTTGAGAAAAAAGAACACGAAGTTCCTTGTTTTCATTGAATGCAAGTGAAATTAACATAGAAGCCCTTTACAAAGAAATCCCATTGCTTTCGGGCAAAAGCGAATGGGGGGTGTTTTCAAACATTACTTTGATTTATTCCTAGCAACTATAGGAAGATCGATGCTTGTCCAATTATCAAGCTTCTCATCCGGGAGACATGGACGAATAGCAGATAGAGCAGACTTTCCTTTGGAGTTCTGGGAGATCATATTCACATCCATCATTTCAAAGATCTAACTGAACAGCTCCTCCTCATAAAACTTCCTCCCTTCTAAATTGGCTTGGTGTACCTTCTCCTCAGAATTCTCAACCCCTCCAAAAGTGAAAACATCCTTCAGATCAGTCTTGACCATTGGTTCCCACATGACATCCTCTCCTCTAAGCCGGGCCCTTCTTTGCTCCTCCCTCTTTTTCCTTTCTTGTTTCCTTTGTAGATATGTAGGACGAAAACCCAATCCAAACCTGTCTCTCTTGTCGATAACATTCCTGACCTTCAGACATCCTTGTAGATTCTTTCCCAGGCCTTTTCCTTTCTTAGCTCCCTTTCCAACGGTCTCAATTACCACCATCTTAGTGCAATTCGAATATCTCGGGGTTGGAATTCGATTTCCCTCCGCCACGAAGGTGGCGTTAATGAACTTCAATGCTCGAAATGAACATTCTAGAGCATCTTCATTAGGGGGGACATAGGGTGCTTCTGAAGTTACGGTAGCAATAATATCTTGTTCGGCATTGACAGTCACAAGTTTTCCATCCAACACATATTTCAATTTCTGATGGAGGGAAGAGGGTACCGCTCCGGCCGCATGAATCCATGGCCTCCCCAACAAACAATTGTAGGATGGTCGGATGTCCATAACTACGAACTCCACAGTATATTCAACTGGGCCTACTAGCAGGGGTATCTCAATCTTTCCGACCACTTCTCGTTGGGTGCCATCGAATGCTCGAACAGTGTTTTGGCAAAATTTTAGGTGGGAGTTATCGATAGGGAGTCGTTGCAATGTTGTCATGGGCATGACATTTAGGGCAGACCCGTTATCAATAAGTACTCTTGGCAAAACATGCCCCTTACAGTGAGTCGTGATATTCAAAGCCTTGGTTGAACCTCTTCCTTCTTCCGGGATTTCATCGTCACTGAATGTGATGTAATTATCAGCAGTAATGTGGTTCACTATCTGATCAAGCTTCTTGACAGTGATATCCTGTTCCACAAAGGTTTGGTTTAAAACCCTTAGCAATGCTTCTCGGTGCTTTTCTGAATTCAGTAACAGGTCTAGCACTGTGATTCTGGCCGGCTGTTTTCGAAGCTGATCCACTATACTATACTCGCTGTGCTTTAAGAACTTCAAAAATTCTTGAGCTTGGGCCTCAGTCACTGGCTCGAGAATCTTCGATGGGGGGTCGTCCCCTAATGCTTTTGCAGGTCCTGGTTCAACAGCCTTGCTCTTGCCCTTCAATTCGTCAGTGATCCTTTCCTCTATAGGGGAGTAGCACCTTCCACTCCTAGTAAAGTGGCCTACTTCATTTACCACCTCTGGGTCTCGCCCTGATGCACTATCTCCCTGAATCGGTTTCTCTTCTTCTGACATGACTGCCTCTTGTGTACCTGATCTTCCGGGTATAGAGATACTAGCAGCATAATTCCAAGGCACCATCTGTGTGCTTTTGAAAGGAAAAGTCGTCGGGGGAGAGATTATGAGCCTGGGGGTGCTTTGGCGAGATGACCCACTCTCATCGATCCTTCGGTTGAGAATAAAAGGTCTTTGAGCTGTGTATTTACCATCAGAGGTGTCGGTTGTGCAGATTTCCAGTTCTTCTTCACTTTTTACAAAAAACTCAATTTCCTTTGAATCCATCAATGCTTGAACCTTACGCTGAAATTCAGTGCAAACTTGAATATCATGATCCTTCAATTGGTGGTATTCGCAGTATTGGTTGCATCCTTCATTCACAATTACCATCCCCCGGTCGATTAAACGGGCCATGCATAGCTGCCGGAACACCCACCTCAAAGGAGATCGAACTTCTGATACTGTGGTTATGATTTTCTTGGGAGACCTCTCCTCAATGTTGTTTACTCCTTGATTTCCATGGTTAGGGAGTGGATTATTGGTGGTACTAAGTTCTCCCAACTGTAAGACTCCCGTGTTTAACAGATTCTGGACAAGCTTCATGAAAGCTATGCAATTCTCGATGCTGTGACCAGGGACACCGGCATGATATTCACATTGGACCTTCGGATCATACCATGCTGGGTACGGCGGGTTGAAAGGAGTCACATGGAAAGGTCGTACCAAATCAGCTTTGTGTAGCTGGGCATACAACTCCTTGTACGGGATCGGTATCGGGGTAAAGGTCATTTTCTCAAACTCTCTTTTTGGTTTTCTGTCATCTCTTCTATTACCCCCTGAGTGTTGTTAGCAGTAGATCGTGGCTGTGAAATTGTCAGATTCTGACACGTCTCGAAGGCATTCACTTCTTGTTCTTTTCTCTTAAACTGCTTTTTTGGTGGCTCACCTCCATCAATTCTACCACTTTTGATAGCCGCTTCGATACACTCGCCGGTCATGACCATATCGGCAAAGTTGCTTATCGGGTTGTTGATTAGCCGGTCATATAGCGCTCCCTTTAGCGTGTCCACGAACATAGGGGCAATTTCGTTTTCACGAAGTGGTGGCTGCACTTGCGCAGCCAAATCCCGCCATCGCTGAGCATACTCACGCAGGCTTTCACTTCTCTTTTGTTCCATGTTTTGCAACATGAGCCGATTAGGTATCATATCAGTGACATGTTTGTACTGATCAATGAATGCCTTTGCTAAGTCTTTCCATGACTTGATCTGTGCTCGAGTGAGTTGATTATACCATCTCATGGCGGATCCTACTAAACTGTCTTGGAAGCAATGGATAAGCAGCTTTTCGTTGCTAGTAAACCCGGCCATCTTCCGGCAGAACATGGTTACATGCGCCGTTGGGCATGTCGTGCCGTCATATTTCTCAAATTCAGGGGCTCTGAACTTCGGGGGGATTTCTAAGTCAGGGACCAAGCTAAGATCACCCGCATTCAAGCCGTGAGAATCTTCTTCCACCTCTCTTATCCGAAGTTTCTCTTCGAGATCCCTTCTGGTCTCCTCAAGTTGTTTGGAGAACTCTGCCTTTACTTTGCTAAGTTTCTCGAGCTCATCCAGATCGGGCACACTGACATTGTCATCATTTTCAGCTATCCCAAACAGTGGATTCTGGATCGAAGTGCCGGCTTGAAAGCTGAATGTTGTTCCTCTTTGAGGGGCAGAACCAAGAATGATAGGGGAATATATCGGGTCTAGTGCTGTCTGGGGTAAATTCTCTGCTGCTCCTTTCCCCTTGACATTTTCCGATTGTTTGAGTCCTAACATCTGGGATATTTGATTCAGCATGTCTTGCTGGGATTTGAGCATAGATTCTTTCAGTTCAGCTTGTGTCCTCTCTATTTGACTTTTCAAATCTGCCTCTAACTTGGCAAAGTGTTCTTCCATTCTCCTTGTTTGGTAACGGGTACAGTATTGATGCGGAATGATTGCAAATTCTGTTTTACAATATTTTCAAAAATTAAATTTGATTGTTTACACAATTAATGCATGTACGATGCATGAAAATGATGGAATGCTTCAAATAAATGCAGATAGAGGTGTTGATTCATATAGTGATCGTCCTCGAACCAACTTTCATTTTGAATTTAAAAGGTCTTCATTACAGGGTAAAGAAGAATAACAACTACAGATAAGCATTGGCCCTAATTCCTAACTCCTAGATGGTCTTGAGCAGCTGAATGAACCTAGTGGCTTCTTTCATGTCTGGTGCCACAAACGGTGCTAAAGCATCTGCCTCCGCGGCCAAATTCTTCACATATCGGGCTACTTCCTGGACCTGGACCATCAAGGTGGTATTGTAGTCATCTCGTTCTTGGATCATGCGGGTTGCATCGCGCAGCCGACGTAACCAATAATTATCTCCACCTTGTGCAGCTTCCTCAAGGACCACGAGTCGCCCCAAATAATCTTGTACTGTGGCCTCCAACTCCTCTATTCGTGCCTGGAGTGAGGTATTCTCTTGTTGACTGGCCTGTAGCTCCAAAAATCCATTTCTAGCTGCATACCTTTCCAAAGAGTGGTTCAATTCCCCAACTCTACCCTCTAGCTGAGCATTTTGGTCTTGGTATTGCTTTAAAGCTTCTGAAGTAGAAACATACAGGTCTTGCATCTCAAAGAAACGATTCTTGTTTTCCTGAGCCCTCCTTTTCCATGCATCGGTGTTTTCTCTTTCCCATATCGCGGCTTGTTTTCCTTTCTCCTTCTCAACTCTGTATCTCTCCTTCTCCCGGTCGATCGCTTTTCTAACATTCTTTTTTTCTTTCTCAACTTCGACTCTTCGGACCTCTGTCTCATTTTCCATAGCTTGCTTGCTTCTTTTCTTTTCTTCTTCCAAGATACGGACCCCATTTATCCTTTCTTTCTCAACAGCAAGAAACTTTTTCCGGTTGGCAACTTGTACTCTGGTATGAAGTTTAATTGTGTCTTTTCGGTACAGAGCATTCTTCTCACTCAAATCATCATTTGCCTTCTTCAATTGCTTGATAGTCCCATCCCTCACATCAAGGTCCAAACTTACCTTGTAGAGCTCTTCCGCGTGTAGGGTTTTCATTTCTTCCATTTGTTTTTTGACTTCCTCGATCTCACTGCTCAAAATATCGGCCTCTGAGGGAACTATGCGCATGTGCTCCTCTAGTGTCATAGTAGGCGTGTGGTCGGATACTGGAATCTTATCATTAATTCTGAGACGCCTCCAAAGGTCGTAGTCTGGCGTGGTCATACCTTGAGTACTTCCTTCCACTCGGACACGGTAACAATAGTCCCATGCTCTCTTTATGGTTTGAACCTGGGCTCGATATTCGTTCTTAAAAGGGAATTCTGTGCCACTTAGTCCTGTTGTGAAAGGGATAAACTATCGGGATCCGAACTGTCTTGATACTAATAACGGCGCACAGGCGATTCCTCCGTATAGACCAATCATCATGAGCCAATTATAATCACCGACTCTATAAAGAAAACGGAACTCATGGCCCATCCATGGAACTCTCCACACGATATCATCATCCCGCAGATTTCTGAATATCTCTGACCATTTCCTTTTGTCTAAATCTTCCTGCCATTTTCTAGCTAGATACTCTCGTATTGGGGAGAAGCTTCCTTGAAAACTACCTGATAGGACCTGGGTCGGCTCTTTCCAGAAGTGACTCTGAATCCAAATCTGAAGAAGCTGTGCACAACCTCTAAAACGTCCTTCCTCATGCTTTCGACAGGCATTCAAAGAGATAAAAGTTTCAGTCAAAATGGCCATTACTGGGTTGGCTTTCTTTTTTAAACGGTCAAACATATCAAGAATAGCCACATCTATGCTGCCCAACACTCGGGGAAAAATGACCAACCCGTATATGGCTACAGCAAACAAATCCATCTTCTTTTCTTCATCTGGGTGTATTGGTATTATGTCCCGAATATTTTCCCATGCAAATGCAACACTTTCTCCTCGAACCTGAATTAAACCTTTAGCCCAAGCTTCACTCATTCCGGCTAAGGAGCTTAACTTTGACTGATAGTTTTGAAACTTAGGGGGCTTTTCATAAATCCAATCTTTGTTAACATTCCTTCGGTTAATTAGAGCAGTATATTCCTCTATGGTGGGCATTAAGTCATTTCCATTAAAAGTGAAACAACAAAAAACAGAATTCCAGAACTGAAAAGCAGCACGTAGCAAAGGCTGATTGATCCTAATATACATCAACTGAGCTATATCTCCATAATTCTCACGAAACAGTCCTTGTAATCGCTGATCCCAACTCTCCCATATCTCTTTTAACTCATACAGATCATTCTGTTGGAGACTGACATAGGTATACCCGGGTACTATGCGCTCGCTCGGTAAGCTATTTCCAAAGGCTTTCTGATTAACTTCTGACCAATGTCGAACCGCTGAATTTAGATCTTGCGAATTAAGAAGCCTTTTATCCATGATGAAAGCTCTCAATGCGGGCAAACCACTCGAATCAACACCCTTATAAAATGCAAAAATAGATGCAAAGGAAGGAAACAAGAAAAAAAAAAAAAAAGATAAAAAAAAGGAAACACGTTAGTAAAGATATTATAAATAGAAGAAGCATAAATAAAAAACATATATAGATAAATAAAATAAAAAAGGGGCAAACAAAATCTAGATACCATACCTAATCCACCTAGGTTATCCGCATGGCTCTAATGGGGTGGGTTTACTATATTCTCTATATGCAGTTTTGGTTCTACGAGGTACCCAAATTGTCCTTGCTGTCCTCTTCTAAGAGTAGCAAGGCCCCCAATCATCACCCATTATAGGCTCATTTCAATCAGGTTCAATTTGGGAGGACCCTTTCGCTATGCCCATACGAAGGAACAATATCCTCACGAAAGCATAGGGTAGTCGAGCCCCGAAGGTACTTTGCCAGACCCATACGAAGGAACAATATCCTCACGAAAGACCAGCGTTTTCCTCCCACTTAAAGAGACGGGTTTGAATGATATAACTTCGAATTAAATAAACAAATAATAATTTAATTGCTACTTTAATTCAAAACTTCCAAAATTAGTTAAGCGATAATTTGAAAACAAGGCTTGACTCGTTTGAAAACAAATCCCCAGCGGAGTCGCCAACTGTAGCGACCCCTTTAAAAAATAATTTTATAAGTGTAATAAAAATGGGTGAAAAGTAAAAAGGGGTGCTAATTTGAAAATTATAAATTAGGTTAAAAAAAAATTGGAAATTAAATTTTAGGTCTTGAAAATTGGGATTGGAAATTTAGACCTAAAATTTGGGGATTTTGAAATCTAGGGTTTAATTGAAATTAGGGTTTGAAAATACCTAAAAGGAATTAAAAATGGAAAAAAATGTTTTAAACAAAAATGAGTGGGAGCAATTTTAAAAAAAAATGGGTTGGAGTCGCCACCGGTCACTTTTGGTAGACCGGACACCTTAAAAACCAGAGATTCGGAAAAGACGGGTTCGAGAGTCGGTTACGGTTAAAAACGGGTTTAGGGTTTAAAACCGCCCAAAATTGGCACCTCTATCAAAATGACCGCTTAATTAATTTTGGAAATTGTGTTTTAAAGTAGCATTTAAATTAATGTTTGTTTAATATTCAAATTTATTTTATTTTTACCGTGTCTTTATTCGAAGGCAACGCATACACCACGACCTATACGTCGGAACGTGGGCCCGTTACGACCGAATAAAGACGTTTGAAATTAAGTTCATTAATTATTGAAGAGATGTGAGTTTAGCAAAATAAGATGAAAACAAATATATACAAAACAATATATAAGCATAAATAAATGTAAAGCAAACAAAATAAAATAATATGTACAAAATACATAACAATAAGCATGGCGAAAATAAATTAAAGGCATAAAAGAAAATAAAGCATAATAAAGATAAAAAAAACATCATATATACAAAAATGCATGTGAACAATAAAATAAAGACAAAAATAAAGATGCATGGCTCAAAATATACAAAACATGACAAAAAATAAATAATGAATAATAAAAATGCACAACTAAATAAAGTATGTATGACACAATATGAATGAAACATAGAATAAACATATGCGAAACAAAAATATATGAGCAAAAAAGATATGAACAAAATTTTAAAATAAAACCGAATAACATAAAAAAGGCTACTGTAAATGACAAAAATAATAAAAAACGAAACAAAGGGTCAAAAATAAAAGAAAAATAAATTTCATATTCGAACAGTGGCTAGATTATAAACATTTAAAAACATCGGAGCCCTCATCCCGTTATTATGAAACGAGGAAGGGCTTAAAGGAAATTGAAAAACCACGGAGGGATCTGGTTGTGATAAAACCATTTAAAATCGGATGAAAGCCTATGGATTGGTGA
Source organism: Abelmoschus esculentus (assembly GCA_035048815.1). Lineage (NCBI taxonomy): Eukaryota > Viridiplantae > Streptophyta > Magnoliopsida > Malvales > Malvaceae > Abelmoschus > Abelmoschus esculentus. The sequence goes on from JAUCBN010000004.1 coordinate 22,573,291, forward strand.
CCAAAATGAAATACAAAACAAAAATCCGAGGACTGCGGAAGGAATAAATAAGGGACGGAAGGATTTATGAAGTTAATAACCCATTTTTAAAATATTGGCTAAGTATAAAATACAAACAGAAGATTAAAACCAAGCCCCCTTTATCATTTCCCTCCAAAAAACAAACAAAAACCAAACTTTCTCTGAAATGTTCTTCTAGAAATGAAGAACATTGTTTATGTTCTTCCTTTTTCCAGAAGACGGCCACCACAAAACCTAGAACCGCCGTGGCTCCGCCGTGAAACAAGCGGTGGCCGGTGAGTTTGAAAACCTGTTTTCTTTTCCCTTTTCGAGACTTAACCCCGATTCAAACATTGAAAACACCAAAAACAAAACGAAATCCTTCCTTTTATTATGAAAACAGTACCGAAAAGGACCCCTTGTTCATTCGAAACCAAAAAAGAAAACCCTTTTTAGAGAAACAAAATGCCCTTTCTTCCTTTCGGCTCACTCTTGAAAGCACGAAGGCCCGTGAGATTATCACCGATTCAAGGAAAGATGAAGGGCGAAGATTCGATTTCGAGGTAAAAACCTAAAGCCTAAACTTATTTCAGTTCCCCTATTTGGTGCATGCAAAGAAAAACACTGAGAGGTTTTACCTCTAACGATTCTTTCTATTGAAAAAAAGGTGGTGGGGGGAACCCTTTACATGGTTTTGGTTCTTGGCTCTTATAGCCGAGATTACATCTCAAAAAAAAAAGAAGGAAAATAGCCCCTAATTTTCCATTGGTTCTCATGATGGATTCTGTTTTTTATTCTGCTCTGCAATTTCTGATATTTGTTGCGTTTTTTGCTCTGTGAATCTCTGAAATTTGTGACCGAATTCGTACCCTGAATTTCTGATATTCGTTAGTGTATTGTCTCTGAAATTCTGACATGGTGTTTGTCTTCTTGCATGAGTCATTGTGGTTGCCGGAATGGTGATCAGACGGTGAACGAACGGCGCCGGAAAGCTGAAGAGGCATCTGTGGTCCTAACAGTCGGGACGTGTGTTACACGCGGGAGCAGAGGAGCCGCGGGAAAGCCGAACATCGCGCGTGGGAAGCTTGAGCGGGTGCGCGTGGTGCGTGGCGCGTTCCAGATGCTTCTCTCCCTTTTAATCTCGGCTGTTGGATCACGGATCAGATCCAACGGTCAAGATGCGTCTGCGCATAAAATGAAGATGTATCAGTTAGGGTTTGATTAACAGATTAGGGTTTTCATGTTTAGGGCTCAACAAGATTGGGCTTTGTAATTATTTATTTCGGGCTTAGGTAGAATATGGACTGTTTATAAAGTTGGGCTTTTATTTTATAAAATTTGTTTTGTTTTTATTTATTTAGTTATAAATAATAATAAGTATAGAATATAGTAATAAAAACAATATTTAAATAATAATAATAATAGTAACCGAAAAAAGAATAAATAAATAAATAAAATAATATATAATAATAATATTAAAACTGAAAAAGAAAGAATAAAAAATATTTAAAATTAATGTTTTTGGATTTTTTCTTATTTTTTATTATTATTATTTTTTTTAAAAATAAAATAACAAATACATTAATATATTATAAACAACTATAATATTTTTTGTTTAATAATTACAAGCCCGTTATTCAAATTTAAGATTAAGCCCGGATAAAATTAGTGATTACACTACCAGCTTGTTTAGTCTATAGAAATATGTGCAAGCAGCAAGCACCCAAACTAATCAACAAAATGAACACGCAACTAATATGTGCTTGCTTCGGATATACCAAAGTTACACAGAAGCCAGAACCATGTAGATATACCATCTTCTAGCCAATAACTAACTGGTGGGACTTCAAAAAATGAATCAAGGCAACCGTGCAAGTCATTTTTCTGGTTAAAAGTTATAGCAATATAAAGACATGCAAACAAAGCTTTTAAAAGTAAATGCAGCAAAACAATAAGAAATTTAATAATTTTACAACCTAAAACAAAGTAGGAACAAAATAAAAAAACAAATGAAATAAACCTACAAAATCAAAACCATCAATTGATTGAAAACCGAAAGGTAAACTATGAACTAAAAGTTCTAAAAATTAAAATCAAACAACTCAAAACAAAGCCATAGAAAGGAAGTCGGGTTCACTAGAACAACCAAACAGCAGGCCTACATAATTCAAAGTTCAAAACATCAAAAACCTCAACAAATTAGCAACAACTCCCCAGAAATCATCAAACTTGAAAAAGGATACAAGAAAGTAGAGAACTAATTTCCATAAAACCCATAGAGAAAATAAAAGAATGATTCGTAAACAAATTTGCAACGCAAGCCCCCCACCCCCAACCATCAAATTCACGAATAGGTATAAAAAAGAAAGAATCTTTATAAAAGAAAATACCGCAACCACAGCTAACAAAGGCATTCGCTTCTCACGTAATGCATCAAATTACTCTCATATCTAACAATTTTGCAAGAAAAGCTTCTTTACTTCCACGAAAGGTACAACAAGAAGAATTGTTTTCTTTCAAAGACACTCCAGAGCATATAAAGATAATGTTTCAAATCGCAATGCACCCCAAGAAAACCCTCTCAGTTTTCAACAATTTTGCAACAACCCCACACATCCAAACCATCAAATTCACCCAAAAAAAGTACCCAAAAGAAATTAACTTCACCAAATTCACCCACCTAAGCCAACTGACCGAGGTTTCTCCGAAGACCCGGAATACGAAGCACCGGCACCAAGAGACAACTGCTGTGGTCTTGGGTTATCCCCCATGGCCTGTTCTAGGTATCCATACTTCCTAGGCCGCCCTTTCTTCCGCCTGGCAGGCTGCAATGGTGACGTTCCCGACGAAAATACAAGGGTTTAGAAGAAAAATAACAATAATTACAAAACAAATAATATATAAAAAAAATAAATCATAAAAAATATTTATTTAATTAATATACACTTAATAATTTTATATCATCAACTTAGAACACAAATATCTAGTATAATATATTATATAATTAAAGACAAGCTCAAATATTTAATATTATAAAATAACCCTAAATAATAAATATTATAAAAACATTTTAATTTGAAATATAATATCTAATCAACTTAATATTATAAAAATATATTTAATATTTCAAGAAGAGACTATATTAAAAAATAAATCCAAATATTTCGAGAGATAATTAAAATATATTTGATGGGTCATAATGTTTTTTAATTCTATTTATATAGAATAAACAGGTTCCATACGAAAACCTTAAACCGAATTGCAAATTTTGATTTTTAAACCGAACCAAAAACCAAATCGTAATATATAAACTCGAACTGAACCAAATAACTCGATTCAAACCGATTTTTAGATTTTCTCGGTTTCGTTGCTCACCCCTCGTCATCAATAACCACCTTATAACAATTATGTAATCCTGCTTTATGCTCTTCTTTTGCAAGTTGAATGTTGTTCATGCACTTTAATCTTAAATTTCAACCCCTATATCCTATACCCTAAATTATGTACTCAATTCCATGGTTGCTGAGCTCATTTGGTATAAAAAAATAAACACATCTCCAGAATTAATTTTTCCCTAATGTGTAATTAAGGAAGAACAAAAGAACACATGGATAAAAGAAAACCTAGAAATCATGTGCTAGAGAAAAGAGTGTGAATTCATTTGTTTTGACCAAAGCTTGCCATCACTGAACCAGCCATGTTGAGATCACCAAGAAAGGAACCATTGCTACCAGGCCGTAGTTCACCAATGAATCGACATTTTCAGCCTTTTGAAATTTGTTGCAGAACGTAGTCCATGGACATTTTGAAGCACCTTCTTGACCCTGCAATAGTGGAACGTTCCCCTGCCGTAAGATACAGGTTACATAGAGATTAAAGCAAGTAGATATCTGCAGAAGGGAAGGGTGAAAACAATCACCTCGGGGCTTATGTCGCGAGTTTCATCCCAATCATTTGCTTCTTCTATCAATGTTGTACTCTCGGCGTGGTGTGCTGACTGATCCATAGACATTTGGGCGTTAAACCTGCTAGAGTTTCTCCTTGAAAAGGCTTTGTAGGCTGCATCTGTATGTATTGTTTCCATCACTGAGCCAAAGAAGGTTGTAACAGGTACCTAGATAGAAATAAACTTGGTTATAAGATACTTCTCAGTTTGGTATTATGCACGGCGGATGATCACGATAATACTGAAAACTGTATCAACAAGAATACAGGCAATAAAAAATGCAATTCCAATAGAAGGAAGTTTGAAATTTTGCACACAACGCTAGATTCACCAACGCGGGCGTATGGCTGATAATGACAAGCTCATTACCAGATACAGACACTTAAGCCTTAAATCGACCTCACAAAAATATTAGAGTACAGAGAACAATCATCCAAGGACGTACAGAGGCAAGAATATTAATATTGAAAACAGATTCATGACCTCGGTACCTCTTCTAAACTCCTTTTGTATAGATCTTTGCGGTAGTATGCAGTAGACATCAACCAACTTGGATTGTAAGAACTAAAAAGACTACAAAACAACCAGAAACCAGAGTTGTCTTTTTAGAGATGATGAAAATGCTTTGAGGAAGTGGCAAAAATGTCAAAAAGAAAAGCCAAGTTAAATAGATGAGAGAAAAAAAACTTCAATTGAAAAAAGCACGCTACATAAAAATTTAAAAAGCAAATATAGCTACCCTAGTATCATTATAAATTCCGAAGCTGATGTACCTGCTCAATGAGGCATTGTCGTATATATTTAGCCTCTCAAAAAAAGCAAGGGTATAATAGGTGAAACGATCAACTACTGATACACCAACCTGCGATAAGTGAAAAATTGAATAAGAACGAGAACAAGTGTCCGTGTAACTGGGAAGCTAACCTACCAAAAACACAATACCACTTGCATACTAGATACCCCCCACCCCCCGGACATGCCATTCAAAGGGTGATAAAATTAAAACAAACTCCTTGTATCACTTACATCAGAATCCAAGTGATGCGAGTATGAGTTCTCTCCTTTCATGCTACTTCCAATAGCCAAAACCCCAGGGGACTGAAGCTGCAAAAATAAAGAGCAAAGATCATCAATTTATTTAGCATCAGATCAAGCACATTTTATTGCCTACAAACACAGTTAAAAGTTTCAGAATGCCGCGTCATAAGTAAACAAAAATAGATCAGAATTGCACCAAAACAAGAATATCAGTGACCTGATGAAAAAGGCAATAGGTTAGATAGGTTTTCAAAAGATGTATTACAAATGGAAATATATGTGAAATATGTTGTGAACAGGAGGGGGTTATAATGTGATTCCATGGAGCAAAATGACCATAATGAATCCGCACCAATAACATATCAATACTGCGATGAATTTATTTAGAGTTAGAAGAAAACAGGATCTTTTGACAATTCCACATAAATAAATGATTGAAGAGCAACTTTCCTATCAGAAATATATGCATTTATGGCTAAAACCGAAAAACATAATATTTGGAGAAGTAAAACTCTATTTTATAGAGATAAAAACCTGATTGAAGAGGGTGGCCGCTTGACAAGTGTCCACCATTATCAACAATTCCTTGAATCTGAATTTGCATCATCAACAGCACGAGTCCATTTTTAAATAGAAGTCACAACTATAAATCAGCAGTAAAGTGAATATAAAGCTAAAAATAAAACAAGGTTCCTACCGGCCCAGACAAAAATTCCAAGTCATGACACCAACAGGCAACAGTAACTGTAAAAAGTTAGCTCTCACAACAAAATGCAAATTCTGCTACTTATCTACCCTATACTTCAAAATTCTATGTTATGTGAGAATTTGTTCAAGAATTAGGTGGAAACTGGGACAGGTACATTTCCTCATGACCTCCAAAAGCCATACAACTAACTTCCAATTTTATAGTTTTCATTCAGGAATATGTCAAAAGAAGGAGTTATAAGAGTAAAATTTTCTCACCTGTGCTTTTCTTTCATCTGTTTCACAGCATCAGCTAAATCATGACTCTGTAGTTCCTCTGAGTCTTGAAACTTTAAAAACTCATCTCCTCCATGCCCAGTCATATAAAGAAGAACGTGACTGCCTTCATCACTCAAGAGACGCTTTGATCTTGGAACAGCAGTCTCATGACGTCCAGTTAAAACACGCAAAAAATTTTCTACTGTTACTTCATAACCTCGATAATCTACCTGAGTGATGGCAATTTTCATACATTAGGATTGGTAAAAACAGAAGATTAATTGAAAAACGTTCCAAGCACAACTTTCAACAGTACACACACAGTGGAACGAACACCTATGATAATCAAAGCTTGGTACCATGTATGTTAACACTAGGCTAGAACCAACTACTATCCCAATGAATCCCTTCCTCCTCCCCACCCCACACATGCATGCACAAACAAGTCAAATAAGTAACTGCTCAGAAGGAACTAACCTCAACATTATCTCCATAAAGGTTAAGTCTATGGTTTTCGTTGTTGAAAACTTGAGCGGGATACTTGTTTCTAGTGTTGCAGGCCATGTCATCTGCAAGCATCAGTATTATCCTCTCATCAGGTATTCCTAACCGCTTAACTGTCCTGCAAATCCAAGTAAAGCAAACAAGTAACAAGAAAGTTTAAATTATAGCAGGAAAAAAATGAGGCAGGTGTTTGATTACCTATACAAGGACAAGGTGTTGGCCATATGACGATAATTAAACCTGAATGAGAACAGCAACAAAATTAATTCAATTGACAATTTGGGGACTCTATCTTGTGCAGTGCACATACTTGAGTTTGGCATCAAATAACAGCAAAACTTGCACATTTTATGTTTCAACTGATCAAATACAGTAACAGAAGGAATGTTAAAAATATTGTCGTGGGATCCTGTTCTAACTTGGCTTCTCTGTTACGCGATGACGGTAAATAAAAAGTGAGCATATATCTCGTGAGAAAAGAGAGAATTTGATTCAGGGGCAGGACCAGACCACTGTCATTACCACATATGGAACATGCATTTGCATTTCTATTGATGAACAAGAAGTAGAAAAGCATTCACCAAATCCCCATTATCCTCAAGGCTCAAACATTTTCGAAATCATCAAATGGGGAATACCTCCCCAACACAAACATAAATAAGAAGATGCTAAACAATAGGTTCTATAAATAAAATTGGAAAGCTGATAGTCAGTTGATTCATCCTTATTACCACTAGTTTGGTGTCAAAAAGACTTATGCAAAGAAACTAAGCTATTCCCCACCACCACCACCACAATTGATGCAAAAGCACAGAGTTCAAACGCTCAAATGAGTAACATATCAAATCAGCATCTAAAAACAACACCTACCTTCTCACAACTTCAGACCGTTTTTTTTTAAAGAGCTAGAAATCCAATCATACAAAAAAATTTGAGGGTAAAAAAAAGATGGGTTATCTTAATTATCCCCCAAAACAACATATGTACGATTCATTTGATCCAAAAACTCGATGAAAAGAAGAAAAAAAATAAAAGAATTAGGGAAATATAGAACAAAGTGTAAGAATTGAGGCTTTTATTACCAGAAACGAGAGGTACAAACTAAGACGGCCCAGTTGTTAGTATGCATGGCGGATTCAACAGATGAAGAACTGAATGCAATCGAACTGTAGAGAAGCAAACATGGTACTAGTAGTTTATGCAAAACCAGTTTAGGGCTTATGGAAGTTTCCATCTTGAATTCCACCCGGTTTTCTTTTCCAATGCACTAATCGATCAAAAAAGAAACAAATGATAAATCTAATTTCAGAAATCTGCAGCAAAGCTTGAACCAGCAACGCCGGAGAAAGAAAAACCAAACGACGCCGTTACTAAATTTTTAGGCTTATATGTACCAAAATACAGGAGTAATTTTTTTGCATTCAGGTATTAAAGTATTTTTTATAAAAATAAATATTTAATATATATATTTATCAATTTAAATAAATAAAATATTTTTTAATTAAAATAGATACGTAAATATTTTTTTAATTAAAGTAGGTGTTTAAAATATTTTTTATAAAAAAATATTTAGTATAATTATATAATTTTTATAATTTAAAAGAATTTAGATAAAAAATTATTTTCTAGATATTTATTTTAATAAAATATATTTTAAGTATTTATTTTAATAAAAAAATTATTAACATTTTAAATATCTAAATTAAAAAAAATTTAATCACTAAATTATTATATAAGCCAAAATTTTAATTAATGAACTTTATTTTGGTAACTCAAAACCCATTTAACTCCATTTTTAGGTTTAAAACCCAGTTTAACATTACTTTTTAAAGGTGCGGTGATAAAATATTTTTAAAAATTCTTTACAAAAGTACTTTTAGATTTTTGAATTTGAAATTTTAAGTGTTTAGTATAGCTGAAAAAATAATTTTAATAAGATAAATGACCATTTTAAATATAGTATTGTAAGTTATATTTATAAAAGATACCTAATTTTTTTAATGTTATAATATATAAAATATCATAAAAATATATACAAATATTTTTATTAATAAATATATATATTTTTTTAATAATTGTATGTATTCTATGAAAATAATAATAAATTTAAAATATTTTAATTAATACATATAATTTTTAAATTAAAAATATTTTATTAATTATATCTTTATAAAAATTATAAATTTATAAATTATAAATAAAATAATAGTAAATGAAGGTTAAATTTGTAATTTGACTCTCCAAAGCACTTTTTCAACTATAAAAGTTAAAAATTTTAGCTTTTATGTTTGAGTTGAAAATCACTTTTTAAATACAATTTTCTCCCAAAACTACCCGTTTAACATTACTTTTGATTTCATATCAATTTTTGGAACCAAAAGTTAATTTCAGAAGCATTGCTAAACACGACCTAACTTGAATCTGACTGTTCATAAAAAACATTTCAGGTCACAAAACTATATTTTAATGATAGCTTTAAGCAATAAACTTTAAAAGGAAATACAAAATAATCATTAAAATTTTCAAACGAAATAAATATTCTGTATATCATGATAGTTTATAATTTTTAAAAGTTTATTAATTAAAACGATAACTTAAACATAGTTTTGAAACCTCTAGTGTACTTAAACTTTTACCATCTAATTTTGCCTCAATTATATTTTGTAGAGAAACTTTCTCAGTTGGATCTTGTTTTAATCAAGCCATTGCAGACACACTCTTTCTCTCACTTTCTTGCTGGCCAAACAAGATATAACAATAAAATTTTCTATTTTTTTCTTCTTTGAAGGTGTTTTTTGCCTTGTTAAATTATGCATTCCTTGGATTGGTCATCTCATTTTAACATTTTGGTTGCTTCAGTTTAAGCATTTGATCTTCTGTCTATGGCTGTTTAATGCATTCTTTTTGTTGTTTTACTGGCGTTCTGTTTTAAAAAAAAAGTTGACTTTTTAATGATTTCTATAATTGTTTCATGAAGATGTAATGAATGTTAGTAAAGAATTGGATGGGAAATAATTGGCGTGGGTGAATATTCGATTGAGTTGAGTCGAGTAAAAAGATTTCGAGTTATTTGAGTTGGCGAATCATATTTTACCATTCAAACCTCATTTGAATTTTTTTTAATTTGATTTGAGTTTAAGAAATTCGAGTCGAGTCTAGTTTTCGAGTTTCTATAAAAATTTAATTGTAATTATTTATATAGTACAATTTAATTCCAATTTAAATAGCTTTCTCTAATCATACAAGATATATATATTTCTTCATATGTGACAATATTTCTTTATATTTTTATATATCAATATATATATCATAAATATTTCTTCATATGATTTTTTTTTAGTCCAGTCGAATTTATAAAATTTCGAGTCGAGTCAAAACGAATTGAGTATTTTCTTCTCGAGTTGAGTTACTCAGTTTTTTTCGAGTCGAGTTTTGTTCACCCCTACGTAAAAATACCGCAAAATTTGAAAATAGTATTTATCTGCTTAATTATTTTCCATCGACAAAAATGATGATTTAATGGTACAACATAAGATAAAATTTAGATGACTATGCTAAGAAAAAGAGATTATTGGGTGAATCATGTTTATCATGTCGTCCATGGCCCACTAATTACATGTAAGAAAGAGGAATGATTTACCTTTTAAAAAATAAGATAAACGGTCCAGATTAATTGAGATCATGGATGACTTGGTGAACAAGGTTCACCTAATAATTTTTCGCTAAGAAGGGAACAAAGACATTCCTCATTGAATCAATGACACCTATATGTAGAAAGAAAGAAAAAATTGACAAATATTTCTAATGTTAAAGCAAGATTATTTAACACCTCAAGGATCATTCTCGGTTAACAAGGTTGGAACTTGGCAGGTGAATCTTCCCCTTGGAGGTACAGGTGGAGAGAATGGTATGGAGAAGCTATCCATTGCAGGAATCGGATTAGATTAGTCCGAACGTGGCAATAAGAAACTAAAGCCTGTGTTCTCACGAATCAGTGCCGGCGGTTCGATGTCTGCAATATCTATTTGTGTCATCGACTTTGATAGGTCATCAACTGAGAATGGTATGCTGCAAAATGATAAAAAGTTGTGGAAATCGGTTTAAGAACTTGTTCAGATCATTTCCAGGTCATGTTTTCAGTTAGCTTTCATAACAAGGTATCCCAGATTGAAAGAAACAATGGCATAGGGTCAAAAAAATCATCACATAGTGGAATGTAAATGCTAACCTTGAATCATCATCCAGCAGGAAGGAATTACTAACAGCATTGTGTGAATCTTCTGTCATCGACACTCTCATATTGGCTATTACCTAGATGTCGGAAAACGAGCAAAGTCATTTTTAAACCGGTGGATCTCTCTTTAATCTGGGGTTTAGAAACTGTATCTCTTGAAACTTACATCTGGGGACACACTATGTGTGCCATACTTATCGTCCCAATACATCGTACTAATACGATACAGTTGCTGTATACTAAGGACCTGCAGGCGGAAAACGATGTTTGGGACTCGAGATTCAGGGAACATTTAAAAACTAGAGATAGTAGTATCTGATTTTATGTTACATTTGTATTACTTACAGGACAAAGATCATGGCGTATTTCATCCAGTGTTTTCTTGGACTTTTGATGTATTACCTAAATCAGAAACAGATAACGACCGCACCGGTTCTTTTATTGTCATAACAAGAAATGGAAAAACAGATTGAAAGTGTTATGAGAATGGGAGCATACTAGAAAACCAATGGCCTGCCGTATATGTCTGAGCTCATCCCACGCCAAACCTGCATACTGTATTTATATATCTATCAAGTTCTGCATGTACAGATCTTAGAACCAGAAAGCGAACTCGGAGGAAGTTAAAGGTACCTCATCGGTTGCCTCATAACACCAGTGTTCGAGTTCAGCTAATCCAGCTTTTACGTATTCGCCATTACTGAATGAACAACATTCTCTCCTCAACAAAAGGCTGCAACAGAACAGTGTTTTGATATGCCACATGAAAAAAAATCTGTATGTAGCAGAACAAGCTCAGGTATAAAGCATTAAATAGCAGAATGAGATCTAACCTGTTGAATAGTTGAACATTGATAAATGAGAATATCTGTGTAAACACCTTACGGACTAAGAAGGGTGGTACCTGTAAAGGGGATCAAACAACATGAATCCTTAGGGAAAGCTTTTTAATCGTGTATGGCAATGGTAAAAATATGAATACTTCGAGATTCGACATAACTAAGTTCGGATTGGAAATTTGAGAGTAAGCTTTATGCAGAAGACAAAGTATAGATACGAATAAAGGAGGAGGGGATGTTTAAACTAACATGATTTTCTTTCAATGTATTCAAGAATTTTCCAAGGCTCTTCACAATCCCTTGCCAGTGAGCAATCAAAGCCTGCTGGCCTGCAGTGTTAGCAACTGATCTTGATGCTCCCTTGACTAAGCTTGCTCTGGATGTTCTTGGTGCCTATGTCATTGTATCCATATTATTCATAAAACTATTTCTGTTTATTTCTTTGGAATATTGCCTTCACTAAATCTAATTCTGATATATATTACCTGGATGCACAATCCAAGCAATGGTGAAATTTCTTTCTTCAGACTATCTCTGATCATTCCATATATCTTCTCCACATATGCAGTAAGCTGTTGCTTAAAAAGCAAGGCTGGGTACTTGGCTTCAACTTGCCGTAAATTGTCCACCCCACCGATGATGCCACCATTAATCAAGGCAAGATTGACACCTTGTGGAGCTCCGCGGAAACTCTTCAAGAAAATAACAATAAAACATGGATTAGTTGCATAATTGAAATTTCCTGAGTATCATGACTTGCCATTAGTGAGAAAGCTTTTACCAGAGTCATTCGCCCAAACAAAGTAGCTGATGATGATCGACGTCTTTGTGGAGTCATTCCAGCAGCACCACTAGCTTTCAACGTGCGCTGGAGTAGCAAGAGAAGTGTGGAGGCATTGGATAACCAATAAGCCAAGATGTCATTATTATCCTGTGTCTGAAATTCAAATGCCAGCAGCGAGTTCAAGAATATGAGGTTTCTAATCATATCTTTTAGAAAAAGTTAGCGCGTAAAAATTTGATATTTCAACCTCAATAGCATTGCCAATAGTCTGAATGATCCGATCAAAGACAGTCGTTCGCTCAACTTCAAATGATCTCCATTGCAAAAGACATTTATATATGATACAAGCTGCAATAGGTCTTTTGTCTGCAAAGCCTAAAGGTTGAGCGATACATCGAATGAGCAACTCCTGGTTTTCCTGCTGTTTCTCGTTTAGAGATTTTTGTGGTTTCTCCTCCACTTCACTTGCCTCTCTACTGTTCATTGAGCTGCTGTGAAGATCCTGTCCAAATCCATTGATAAACATGAGAATTTAGACAACAAAGAATACCATCCACAATTTTTTTCACTCCTATTCATGGTGATCATAGTGTGAAGTTATAGCAGTGTTTACTCACAATGGGTACCCTTGGTTCTAGATTCCCACTTTCAGAACCTCTCTGCCAATCATTGCAGGTAAATCTACTTAGTCTTTTGAGACAATAAAAGTTAAAATGAAAATATACAGAAGCTCATTATTCTAAATACCTGTAAAATCGATCTCGAACGTCCTGAAAGGAATTTATTGGGAGTCATAGAGACAGCTTGTTGCCGTAGTACTTTATTCTCTGATTCTATATTAGAGAGCTTCTCCTCTAACCTGATTTCAAGTAACCATGTGAGCAAGAGTTTAATGTGGTGGTGATATATGGAAGTGAGCAAGAATTTCAACAGTATAAAATTCATATATTATATGTTCTTGACAAAAAAATTGAGCAGTTATACACTACCTACCCTCTCAATGTGTCCTGGAGTTGTTTAACTTTTTTCTCTGTTTCTTCCAATTTTTTTGCACTTTCTTCACTTGACTCTTTGAGTTCATGGCATTTTTCTTCTGCGTCGTCTGCTCTCTTTTTTTCTGAGTCCAATGTAGCCTGTTGAACAGCAATGTCAAAATCTTAAGTTATTATTTTTCCGAGTATATATATTCTCTTAGAGGAAACGACAGAGGCGGCAGCTTTCCACGAGGGAATTAAATTGCCATCTCGAATGGATTGCTTAGTGTGATGAATAGACTCTCACCAAATCTCGACATATCGACAGTGGGAATACATCTACAGGAAGCTCAGACAAAGTTTACTAATTTATAACAGTTTGAGAATTCAATATGTTAATAGGGTGGCCTATGCAGTGGCACATATCCTAGCTCATTGAGCTTTAGAAGATAATTCCACAGTAATGTTCAGCTTGGTTCATCCGGATTGTATTTTGTCGAATGTTTTGTCGGATATGATTAATAGCTAAATAAAATCATCTTTGTTCTTAAAAAAAGGTACTTATCCATTAAAAGAAATTAACTGAAAAGTAGACCTCTATACCTTTAGTGTTTCCAATTCTTCTGTTAAAGATTCAATTTTCCCTGTATCTTCAACTAAAACTTCTTTCTCTTGAACAACAGGTGGTGCTTCTTCGACGACTATCTTTGCATTCTCCCGTTCTTTTTCAAGCATTTCATTGGCTTCATCGATTGTTTTCTGCATTTCTTGTATTTGACTTTGCAGTTTCGCAACCTCCTGAGCTTTTGCTTCTTCTAAATCAGTCTGCATAAATGGTTCCCAGGCTTTCCATGAACATATATAAAAAAAGCAACATAGAAAAAATATAATCTCTGAAGATCCCAAAACACTTAAAAACTAATGCAATTCAAGATGTTGACATTGAATATGTTTCGAGATACATTGTTGCATAGACCACAGCCAAACAACTTCCAAGAGAACTGTCATGTTTCATGTTGTAGCAGTTCTCTACTGAATATTATCAATCTGCAGAATTAAAATTATTACCCTTAAACGCTTCTCGAGCTGCAAACGCCATGTAAGTTCCTCCACGTTCTTTTCAAGCTTATCCTTTGCTTCTTTTAGTGCACCTGTCTCCCTTGCAGCCTTCATAAGAACCAAGGGAAAATGGAAAGCATTAATACAAAGAACTGAATTGCATGTCCGATAAGCATTGGTTGATGAACATAGTGAACACAAAAAGATTCAAAACCTACTAGATAAGATAGATTATTTGAAAGAAGAAAATAAAATAAGGCTATAAAAGAAGATAATCCAACACAGACCATTTTGAGCTTTCTAAGCTCTCTTCTGGCAACTCTTCCCCTCCACCTGGTTTGTGTCACTATACATCCTCTTATGAGCTTCTTATAATATGTGGCAGCTCTACGACAGCGCCATTGAGCCTGCAATGTTTTTCATTTGTCCAAATTTAAACAAGGACTACTCTGAAATGGATTGACAAGTAGCAAAATTTTCAAGTAACCTAATATGACATAGAATATAACCTGAACCATTGTTGCAGCTTTGTTTAATTTCCTGGACCTGAGTTCCTTACGAGCAGCCATTGCTCTCATACCTGTCTGTATGACAAGGGCAGATACATGGAGTTTCTTATAGGCTTGTCTAGATTGGTACCGTCTCGTGTTCTTCTGAATTTTCAAAGCTGCACCTTGACTTCTCTTGTTACCATAAACTTTGCAAGCCAATCTTCCTACAGATTATGCATAAGGTAGTTGATTAATGACAAGATACTATCGAAAGCCACCAAAGCTTACACTAAAAGACTGAGCTCATTCCCGTAGATTTCTTTTTAACACTCACCTCTACATATAGACTGAAGATCAACAATGGCCTTTCGTATTGCAAGGAATCTTTTACGAGATATATGAGTGCAAATTCGCCGCTGTATAATTTTGGCAGCAGCACCGAGTACTTCTGCCCTCTTTGCATCTAATTCTGCCATCTGACCAGCTCTCAAAAAGACCTTTGTTAAGCCTATCTGCAAAATCCATTTCGAGGTCAATTAATGATGCTTCCTTACTACAGTATTACAGAGTACTAATGTATGTTCCAACAACTGCATTAAAATTGTTGTATTACCTGATATCCTTTAAGTCCAGTCTTGTCCAAAATCTTTTGGCATGCAATCTTTTCATCGTAGCTGCTTACGGATAATATCAGGAGAAGAGTATTGACAATGTCTTTTAATTGTAACCATCAGAGTGTAACTGTAAAGTTTCATGTCAGTTAATTGGAATTTTAAACTATAAGAGATCACTTACTTTCCTTCCAAAGCCTCGGGAAGAAGAATCCCGAATCGGTTAACAAACTCAAAGAAAGATCTGCGAGTTGGATATCCGGCCATACTGATTCTGATTGCCTCTAGAACACCCTACAACACCAACTTCTAGTTAAAAGGAAATACATTTAAGCAACAACATTGCTTTTGCAAAACCAATTCTAATCAAATCATAAAATAAAAAATCTGTACTCACGCCACAGCGTAGTTGTTGCATGACATTGACATTCTCAAATATAGCAGGTTTAAGTTGGTTGTTCGGCTTTACGCATCGGATGTAGTGAGGTTCCGTAGAATTTAATGTGTCCATTAGAGACTGTAGTTGTAGCTGCAGCATCATTTATCAAGAAAGTGTTACTTTTCAATCAATAGAAGGGACTCAACCAAGATCCTGAAGACAAACATAAAAGCAAAACTACCTTAAAACGAGAACCGATTGAGGAAAACTTGGCTGATTTTGATGTTTCTTCTGGAAGTGGAGGGAAAAGGCCTGCTACAAACGAACATTTGGAAGCACTCAACAAGTCTTGATGTTCAGGTACCACATAATCCTTGTTTTTGTCCAGAAACTGATCAGATTGGTATTGGACCTGAAAAATAATGTTGTTAGAAATCATTTAAAAGTGACATATCAGCTCCAAGTATTTATCCGTAAACACTTTGCTAATGGAACATACGTCTCCAGCATAATGAGCAATGGTGAAATCAGTGCGAGACAATTTCGGCTTAATGAATCTCTTGTGGTTCTTAAACGTCTGATAAAGCTTGTTTGCAAAAGTTTCATGAGTTGATTTCGGGAACATACTGAAAAAATATAGTGTAGTTAACAAGACAGTAATTATGCTTTTCATCAACTAGCAGCTTAAACTGAAGTTATGTACTGAATTGCAGATAAATTCTTTGAGAAGTAGCAAAAATTTGAAGCAAATACATGAAAGAACAATATTATACCAAGCTTCATCTAGAAGAGCTATAATCCCTCCAGGTTTCTGCCAATATAAGATGGAAAAAAATATCTCTTTAAGTAAAATAATGTACAATAGATATGAAAAAAGAGATGGTCAAGATGCATGATGTTTAGGGGTTAACCTTTTCAATAAGTTCCAGGACATCCTTATTATCAACAAACTCGATGTAGCTCCAATTGATCTTCTCTTTCGTGTACTCTTCTTGCTCCATCTTAAACACATGCTGAAGAATATATACCAGAAACACTTAATTTATAGTTTCTGATTGCAAAATAGATGAAATGGTCGACATGATTTAAGACCTTACCTGATTGAAATGCTGTTGCAACTTCTCATTTGTGAAGTTAATACAAAACTGCTCAAAGCTGCATGGTGAGATACCGTGAAATGAAGTCACAAGACTGCTTAACTGATTAAAAAGGTAGTTTTATGCAATATCTTGAATACAATAGATCATATTTATAAAAAGGATACAACCATTTATCATACCTGTTAGACTTAAAGCTTTCGAAACCGTAGATGTCGAGGACTCCTATTAAAAATTTTGAGTTTGGATCTTGTCCTATTGAATTATTAATTTTATCCACCAGCCTGCATACAAGGAGATGCAACTAAGCATTATCTCAACATCGTAAATTGTTCTGCTTTGCCTTATCATATGAGATTATCTCATGTTGAAGCTTCTCACCAATCGAACAATCGTGAATAAATTGTTTTAGCCAATCCATCCCTGCTAAATGTTGCGCTTTGAGGATCAAGGCTTCTCTTTATAACCTCCTCAGGTGTAACCATAACACGCTTACACAATGCATCTTCTAAGGCTTTAGCATCACACCTGAAATGAGGTCACATACTGAAAGTAAAGATACCAGAAATATTGACCCTGTGACATGAAGGAAAAGCACATACATGAGAAGCTCTGCTGTTGTTTGCAGATGGAACTTAGCCTGGTCATCTTTCGGAACGGATGAATCAGCTTCCTTTCCTTTAGTACTGAAAACAATGTTTCCAAGATGAAGAATTGCAGCAACAACTCTGAAAATGGCTTCCTGAGAAAGAAAGCGGACTGTCATTCCTCGTTTTTTATCATAAAGCAGCTGAATACTTTCAGATTGAAGAGTTGTACCTGATCCTTGCCACTAATTCCGACAATATCCATAGCTCTCCGCGTCTCAAGATATTCTTGGGCATCACTTACACCAACCAGTTCAAAGCACTTTGACTGATTAAGATAGTGATAGTTTTGGGGGCTTCCCAACTTGTACTTCTCAACTTCCTGCAAATGATAGTAACTTAAGCCCCAAGGTAAAAAGACTAATATTCATCAGCAGTCAGATTATCTCACAAGAAGCCGGAAAATACCTCATGTGGTGCAGCACAAAGAAGATAAAAACAGTGGTAGTTGCGCTCGGGATTGGAAACTTGGCAAACACGCGATCTTTCTAGAAGGTATGTTCTGATGGCAGCTCCTGATATTCTTCCATGCTTATCAAATTGGATCTCAACAAATTTACCGAAACGACTGCAACAGCATTAGTATTAGGAAATATCAGTGTCAAATATTAAATGTTATTAATCATCAGCTCGATACAAAAACGAAAATCAATATCCTTCCCTGGAGTTATTTCATTTTCCAAGAGTGTCTTACCTGGAGTTGTTATTTCGAACAGTTTTAGCATTGCCAAAGGCTTCAAGAACTGGATTAGACTGCATTCAGATAGTATAATGCTCTTATCAGTTATGATGCAAGAAATCAGGGAGACATTATGGAAGATAATACGAGATAAAGTTATCGTTCATACTTCAAGAACTTGTTGTTCAACTGTCCGTCCTTCGGTGGCAACTCGACCACCTAGATAGGCAAGGTATCGCATAAGCATCTTCGTGGTCTCGGTTTTACCTGCTCCACTTTCTCCACTAACCAGAATTGAATTGCTTTTTCCTTCATTAACCATGTCCCTGATTGAAGTTAAGATAATTGTTCAGAAACTTCTTCAGCAACTACCCCAAAAAGCATATAAAGTAAGGAAGAACAACAATAACCTGTATGCAACATCAGCAACCGCGAAAACATGAGGACTTAGTTCCCCAAATGGGGCTCCCTTGTATTGGTGCATCATATGAGAACCATAGATATGTGGCAATTTTTGGAATGGATTAATAGCAATTAATATATTTCCTGTATATGTCTGCCACCACCAGCATGTCAAACATTGATACATACATGCATATACATATATAGTCAAAAAAACTGAAAAAGCAAAACTAACAATTGTGATTACATCAAGGGAAGAGAAAACTTACATAAATTTCATTGAGTTCATATCTAGTACTCAGATTCTGCAAAACTCCAGGTTCATGAAGATAAGATAGCTTTGTCATGTCATCAACTCCACCAGGAGGAGCTTCCATGTCTTTCGGATATATTTTCGATAACTTTTCAGTGATCTTAAAGTTAACCAACATGACAGTAGTTAATCTCAGTTCAAGGAAACCGAGTAAAATACTTTTTACATAACACAAAAACCTGTATAGACACTTCCATTTTTCTTCAAACACATATTCGAACATGATACAAGAGTATGTTCTTCCAAATATATTAAAGAAAAAACTTGGAAAACGTTGAAAGTACCCTGAGTCAGACATATACTCAAATACATGACATTGATCCCAAATCCGGGTAAGATAGGTCAGTTAATATAGGTAATGAAACATACCGTTTTCCCATTAGAGGTCTTAATCTCGACATCTTTTCCGGTAATTTTCGAAACAACCCCATCGATCCAAGATACATCTGGGTCTTCAGCCCAGACATGAGAACCTACAGTAATATTTACAGTTGCCTGTAATAAAAGAATCAAGACCATTGTTAAATTATGCAAATAAACTTTTAGCGGTTCATTTCATATATATACATGCACACAAAACATTAACTTTTATCAATGTGTATGAATAATTACAACAAGTATCTGTCACGCATGAGAGAGACGAACATTAATCTCATATCAGAAAGTAAAGGGGAGGTCTTGCGATATAAAAACCAGTAATGCGGCAAATCGAGTACTAATATTTGAGGTTCAGATTACCATTGTTAAGCTCTCAACCCGAAGTCTGGCAATGCATAGTTATCCAACTCGAAAAATCGAATCATGGCTCCAAAACAAACTCACTTCCTAACCAAAACTTTTGATATCAACCCAAAGTTCAAGATAAAACAAGGAAACAACCCAAGTTGCCAAAAAGGTTAATTTTGTTGCAAGAAAATTAATCTCCAAAACAAAATTAAGACACCCCTAGTTTCTTTTTCAAGAAACTGCAATGCAAATGTATCTAACTTCTGGGGGAAATTGGAGAGACGGAGAGAAAAGAGTGGTGAGTTATTTGTGTTGTATGGAAGTGAATGATGGGTTATTGAGAATCTGACATTGTTCAATAATACCGTTAAGTTCGTTTTTTCTTCTTTGTTTTCCTTTGCTTTAGCACCAAATTCGTGGATCCAAGCCAAGCCTTTTATTTTTTATTTTCTCGCTCTACAAACCAAGTCACTTGCTTAATCTCATTGGAACATATATGATGATTTACAGACAATGAAACCATGAATTTCTGCAACTGACTTACGTTTGGTCCTTGCACTGATCGAATAAAAATAAATTATTTATGGAAAAACTACACACGAAATTGGTAAGTTCTTATTTTGTTTATTAATGTTTGAAAACCCACACCCACGTCATTAATTTTTACTTCTAAATGGTAAATGTATAATGTTAGTGATTATAACATAACTTTTCAAACTTTGATAAGTAAATAAAAAATTACGAAACATTAAGGGATATATTTTAAAATATACTTAACCAATAAAATATAAAACTTAAATTCCTAATCCTAATACACTATAACCTTAAACTTTAAACTCTAAATTTTAATAATAAATTTTAAATTCTACGTCCTATAACCTAAATTCTTAAACCCTAAACCACGTCTTAAATCTCTAAAGCCTAAAGTTAAAAGACAGTGGAAACAAAAATTCTACATAACTTAGTTTTAGGGTTTTGGGGTTAGATTTTTAAGATTTAAAGGTTAGATATTTATGTTTAATGGTTTAAAAATTATATATTGTGGTTAAAGTTTAGGATTTGAGTTAAAATTTAAAATTATGGATTAAAATTTAAATATCTAATGATAGAGTCAGGATTTAGAGTCAAATAGCAAAACATAAGTACTTAAAAATGGGCCAAATTTAAAAATAAATCAAATTTTAAAGAAATTTATATACAAGAACAAAGGTGAAAAATCTTGGAGTGGGGCACATACCTCTGTCACTATCCCTAACCCATAAATTTTAAATAATTAAACCTAAACTCGTAATATCTAAATTTTAAATTCTAATTCTAATCCTTAAAATTAAGGTGATTGTGAAATATATTGTTTCCACCTATGTGTATTAAATATAAATCAAAACATTAATGACTTGCTATTTAATTTATCCTCTATTTTTTTTACATAATGTTGATTTAACTTTCAGCTTTTATATATATAGTGTAAGCTTCGTCCTGTGTATAGACATTATGATTAAAAGTAATGAACTTAATCGAATAGATTCCTTTTTGTTATCCAAGTTTCCTACACAATCAAATAACCCTATAAAATTAAACAGAATAAAATGTTGGTGTCTCGTTTTTATTTGAGATCATATATTTATCATATCATATATCATATAATCCAAGTGTAATTCATTACCGACGTAGTATAACATTAGAATAGAAATCTTCTACATAAGACACAAAATTAAGCAAAGTTGAAACAGGAGACCCGACAGATTTACATGTTAGATTACCATAAGATGCAGTGTCTTAACACTCGAAAAACATAAGGATTTTTCGAGCATCGGGAACAAGTTCCTTCAGCAAGAAAACTTCGGCAGACCTGTACGTCGAACTGACATTACCTCTCAGTTCCCGTCATCGGTTGCTTTTAAAGGGTTTCACCCCCATCACCACCCTGACCTCCGGAGCTTCCTCCACGGCCTTCAGTTGACCCGGCACTCCCGACATCTTGTCTGCTTCCACTTGCCATTGGTCTGCCAGCATGAATCCCTTCACCTGAAGTACCGCGTCCAAAATCAGGAAAACCACCGGCCCCAAGTGCTCCGCTTCCACCTGCAGTGCTAGAGTCAGTTTGCAGCATGTGAAGGCCTGTGCTTCCACCGGAGCTCATGCCGAGCTGACCGTGCAAAGCTTGTTGTTGCAGTGCGGAAAATGGTTGCTGAGCATACAACATCGAGGACCGTGCAGCCATAAGTGATTGTTGTGTCATCTGTGGAGCTTGTTGGTGCTGCATGTAGTGTCCAGCTCCAGGCTGCATAATACCACCCGATGGAAACTACAAGCAATTGACAAAGACAAGTCAGCAAATGTAACACTTGAGAGATATCGGTGAAATTTTAATAAAAAGTGTTTAATTTTTTTATAAAAAAAACACTGCTTGAGGGATCTAGAAACAGGGTCGATACCTGTGTATGCACGGTCGGTGGATGGGGTTGAGAATCTGCAATTGCAGCCAGGTACATGAGGTTTTGCTGCAGCCTGGCTTGGTTCCTGCTACAACCGGAGCTAGTTAGTGACCCTTCTAAGACCTAAACTACAATTACCAAATTCTCATACTTCTCTCGGAAGCTAAGTAAATCCCGGTGGTTTCAAAACGTTTTTTTATCAACCAAATATGAAAATCTCACCGGAAAAATGGAAGTTAAAGCTTGACAAACCAGAGAAAAAAAGAGTAAAAAATTAACTTTATAACCATACACAGAAAGAATACCTCCGCAAACTAACTAAACTTGTACTCGGAACCCCAAAATATAGCAATTAAAGCAGCATAGTGACCGAGCAGTAAGCATGAGATAAAAAATAAAGAATTTATGACTATTGTTGTAGCAAATGACACTTTGACATGCTGAAGGGGGACCGAGGTTAAAACCCTGTCAGGAAAAGCAAGATGGCAAAGGTATAGGTTGGAGGACTTCTCCGAAAATGTAGACGGCTAGTTTCTTTTTGGTTATAACTTAGAAGTCACTTCAGATTTCTCCGTATATCAGTCGAGGACCTTGGCTTTAATACCATGTTTTGCTTTGATTGATAGCTACTTTTTCAAATTTATCGAATAACACTTATTTTCCGAACCTCTTGGTAGTAGAGAAGAAATTCAGGAACAAATTAGCAAAGCAGTTAAAAGTTGGATAGATATTAAGCATCAGATTACTAGTAAATATCATGCATCAGATATTAGAGATTAAAAAGTACCCCGCACTCGGGTTTGATAGATGTTAGAGACCATCAAATTAACACTTACTCAGCACATTCACCCAATTTCCCGGAATTCTGGCTCTCGACAATCTTTAAGATCAATGACTTGTTCTCATCAAGATACTGCAAGCATCAGAACGAAGTCATTGAACAAATTAAGAAATATTTTAAAAATAAATCGGAGAGAAGATGCAGTAAATACAGCTTTAGAATCTTTTTGGAAGTTCCTTGAGGACATAAAACAACCTAACAACCATTTTCATCTGACAGGGTATAGTGCTCATTAATAACAGTAACAACTCCAACAGAAGTACGAAAACGAACTGAGGATAATCTCCAGAAGGTAACTGAATCAAAGTATCATAGGATTTACCTTAATCCGAAACCCTGATTTCATATGACCAACTATACAAGAAAGTAAGAACATATTTGCATACATTAATAAAGATTCCTTCTGACATGCTTCATCCAAGCAACTAGTAGGATGCTGTGTTAGTTTCAGAAAGATTTAGGTAGAAAGCATGTTGTGTATCCGGGAAATACATTAAAACATACGAAAGCATATAGAAAGGACCACCGATAAATGATTATCGATATAGGACCACATAAACCAGTTAAAGACGTAACAAAAGGCCATTGTGTCAAATGGAACTAATGGAGGACCACCACAAAAAAGCATTAAGAACTAAAATCATGGGCCCCTAGAGCAATGAGGTGACAAAAGAATGCAAAACTTTTCCATGCATAACAATCCGAATCCGAACAAATTTATCAGTATCAACAAGCAGATAGTTCATATCAGTAATCCCCAGCACCTATATTCCCCTTAGAAACACCAATTAGAACAAATCCTCACTACATTACCCAGTTAGGTACATGAAATTGGTTTTCCTTCCACAGATTTTCGCATTTACTATTGCAGTTCCGTAAACCACCAGAGCAGCAAGTCTCAGGCAGAAGGAGAAGAAATCTATTTCTTTTGGCATTTTTCTAGTGTCTAGCTAATCATCTGAACTTATTTTGTATGAGTAATCTAAACCTGATGCTCATGAAGATTATAGCTCAGCATCTCCGACTCGACTAACGATTGCAAAGATACAAGGAAATTCCAATGAATAAAATCTTCATATTGTGTGCAAGGAAATTCCAATTAATAAATCATACACCCAGTGAAGAAACTTCTTTTGTCATTCCATAATAGGTGAAGTTCCTTCTAGGGATATCAAATCAATTCATTACAAAAAAGGGAAACTGAAATATGAACAACTAACATCAGAAAGAACCAGAAACACAGTATAACAAGTGAACTGTAGGATGAAGCATCACAAGCTGTTAAATTGCTGATCAATAAAAAAAATAGAACACACATGAACCCTAATAACTGGAAAACAAGTCCCAAATCCAAAATGACAAATACACAAACCCATATACCAAATGCCTGCAAATTTTAGAATGAAAACAACATTAAAACCTATATGCATGGTAAACTACTAATTACCAGTAAAAACTCCTTAAAACACACACAAAAAAAATTAAAAGTTGAAATCCACTTACAAACAAAAGGAGAAAAACAATAGCTTTTTGACAAGCAATAAAAAGAAGAATGCAGCTTCTTCCATTAATCTTTCACTAATCAAATGAAATAAGAATGAGAGCAAAAAGAATAATCACTTACATACATATACAAACTTATCAAAAACACATAGAATAGAAGGAAGATAAGGGAAGGACCTGTTGAATATGATCAGTAGTGACATTGTTGGGATAATAAGCTGCCATCATGGGCTGCATCTGCATCAGGTGCTGCTGCATTTTCTTTCTTTATATCCACAAAAAACTCTAAAAAATTTAAAAAGAATAAATAAAAATATATTTGTCTCACTCACCCTTTCAGTTTTTGTATGGAGAGAGCAATCCTAAAGTCCAAAAACACACTGAGCTGAAAGGGGAGAATCACTGCAAAAAAATTGCAGAGAGAGAGAGAGATACCCTTTTGCTTTTTCTATGTTTCTTCAATTTCTTTCTTACTTCACATTAAATATGTTATTAAAAGCTCATTCATTTAACCATATTTTCTTCATTAGAAACTGATTTTTAGGAAGAAGAGTTTCCCTCTATGGGTTGCTGCTCCTGTTTAGCTTACCTTTTGCTCGTCTGGGTGTAAGAGAGAATTGAGACAGACAAGGACGGTGGGTGGGAGACTAGAACCACCCGGGAGAGAGAGAGGGTCACGTGATGGCTGATACAGAGAATTGAGAGAGACAGAGCAGAGCTGCAAATTCAAACACTGGAAAAGAGAAAGGCCCCCCTTGAAATTTTTAAGTAATTAACGAAAGACAGAGCAGAACTATCCGGTATAGGAACTTAGAGAGAGAAAAAAGTTTTATATAAAAGCCAGTTTTAAATAATTATTTATGTAAATGACCTTCAATCATTATTATTTAGAAAAATGACCTCTAAATCGATAATCTTTACCACTAACCGTAACCATTAACCGATATAACAGTCACATTTTATAGGTTAATTAACCAAATCGTTGAATTTAAACGATTTCGGTTAACCGAACTGTTAAAATGATGATTAATGGTTACAGTTATAAATTTTGACTAATGGTTAACCTATAGGCTAACCGTTATTATATTATTTATATATATTTAAAAGATAAAATAATGTTTTACACTTAAATTGTGATTTTTATGTATTGAACTTTGATCATTATACGTTAGTTAAACATTTGTCTTTAAAACTTTGATAATGATTTTTATATCTTGATCTTTGATGGTGTATTGCTATAATTTTACATGTTTTACACTTTTAAATTTTAAAATATTATGAAACTTGTGTGTTTTATCTTGTTTTGAAGCTTTATAGTATGTAAATATGTTCTATTTACAGTGTAAGTAATTAGAATATCTTTATTTAAGTATTTTCATAAACGTTTTAATATATTATTTATTATAGAGATAATTATATTATTCTCTAAAAAATAATAAACACGTAAAAAAATTATAATAAGTTATATGTTAACTTATAATTAAACGGTGTTGATTAATCGCATCTTAACAGTTAATCGTTACGATTACTTGTTTCTTAATGGTTAGGTTACGATTAACTGGGTTAATTTTAATGTTTTGCCATTCAAAAACATAAAAAATAATTGATGGGTTAATTTTTTTGATTTAGTAAAATATTTTGACTTCTCAATTATGATTAATTTATAAACTTAAAAATTTATTTCATTTACGAAATAATCCTTTTATAATTTGTTATATCAAAATTTCAGTTTTACGTGATGTCAATTTGGCCAACTTATATATTTCGAATAATTATAATATGCTAATTACACATTAAAAAAATTTAGTTAATTAAATTAAATTTTAATTAAGTTAAAAATTTATAATTTTTTAAATAGATTTATTAGAGTCTAGGATTTCAAACGATCAATAAAAACTTGTTATTTGCAGAATGAGAGTTCGATACGATAATTACCGCAATACATTAACATGTTTTTTTAAGGAAAATTTTAAAACGTGCGACGAACATCGTTAAACACTATTAATGGTGAATATTGTTGAACACTATTAAATTGATTAATAAAAATAAAATTTTAAACACTTAACATACAATTAACAATTATTTAAAAACATAATTAAATTATTTTTATATATTGTTTTTTTATTTTTTAATAAGGATACATTATATATTTAGTACCTCATTTATTTTTGTATTTTTATTTTGGTACCCAAGTTAATTTTTTTATTAAATTGGTACCTATATTTACATATCATTTTTATTTCGGTATCTTGATTATTAAAAATAAGTGAAAGTAATGATGTTGTTTGGTCAAATAACAATTTTAGTCCCTAAAATTTATACAATCTATCTATTTAATCTAAAATACTATCAATTTAAACGTCATTTCTAATTTTTGAAAAAAATATAAAATTATTTTTTCTTCCTCTTCCGTTTGAAGTATGAAAAAAATAAGTATTGAACATCTTTTTCATTATCACTATAGTTTTCTGTAAATTTTCATCATTTACTTTTTTAATCTTGTAAAAATTAGCGACTTTAATAATAACAACAACAAAAAGTATAAAAAATACAGATTTAATTGTATATTTATACAAAAAAAATTGTAAGAATGACACATTAAATTGTATATTTATATATTTGTAGATATTAGATCAATTTTTTTTATAGATTTAATTAATTTGAGTTTGAATAGTACACTATCCATTATGAATTTATAGAAAATATAAACATCTCTAAATCGTATTGCTATAACACCGCAGTAGATATCATTTTTTATGCTTCTCGTTTTTGTAGGTTTTATTTTTTTTTTATTTTTTTTCATATTTTGTATTTTTGTTGTTATTAAAGTCAATATTATTTATAGAATAATTAAAAAATAATCGATAAAAATTTATAGAAAATTGTAGTGTCAATGTAGATGTTCAATATTTAGTTTTTCATACTTGGAACGAAAGAAAAAATAATAATAAATTTTCATTTTTAATCTAAAAAACACTTTACGTGAATGATTTTAAAATATTTTTAAATAATATTGACTGAGAGTCATTTACATAAATAATTATTTAAAATCTATTTTTTATATATATTACCTGTTTTTTACATTATTGCATTTCATTTGGACATGACTTTGTCTGTTGGTAACACCAAAAGCAATGTGTTTTGCTTATTCCATTATTACCTTTCCTTGGGACATGACTTTGTCTGTTGGTGTTTAACACCACTTGGGTCTTATCTCCGTACTAAAACACTCAGAACAAAAGCTATTCCTGTTCTTAGGATGATTATATGATTAGTAAGCTTAATTAGTATCGTGATTAGTATAGTAAGCTTAATTAGTATCACATGTTAAAATTGGAAGTTTTGAGGGATAATTTTAAAAATAATGATATTTAGGGTTATTTTTAGAGAAATATGTGGATTTAGAGTAATTTTAGAAAAATAGACCACAATTTACAGTGTAGTTTAGACCTCACTATCTGCAGGTGGCGAGGTCCTAAAAACACTGTAAATTTTTACTTATTTTCCCAAAATTATTCAAACCTCACCTATTTCCCTAAATATAATCCAAAACATCATTATAACTAGGGATGTTTAAAAATACTCGGCTTTGTTGATCTGACCCGATTACCGAACATAAATAATCGGGTATTTACCCTGAATTTTTTTAAATTCAGATTGGGTACCCGGCCCGTCATTTCCCGGGTCGGACCCAGGTCACAATATTAAAAATTTTCAGGTACTCGATCCTTTTTTATTTTTTAATATTTTAAATATAATTATTATTTAAATAAAATACATTTATATTCACTATATTCTTGAATCAAACAACTTAATTCCTAAATTTTAATCTCTCAAACTTTATTTTTAAAAAAAGAATTAGGGAATCATTATAAAAAAATTAAGATTTATTGTAATAATAAATTCATTTGTTCGAGTTGATAAAATTCGAACTTTACTCGTTTATATATACACGTTGTTTTTGTATGTGCATTAACCAAGATAAAAATCAACTAAATAATTTTTACTATTTAAATCATTAATTTTTGTACATTAAAATAAATTTAAATAATTAAATATTAAAAAAAATCTTACACCTTATGTTTTGTTTAAATTAGATTATGTAATTTATGTCTTAAATTTTATGTTTAGATTATGTAACTAGGGTTTTAAAATTTTATATTTGAATACTATATTATGTAATTCAAACTTTTACATTTTTATATATTTTTTAAGATTAAATTTAAAATTTATAAAAAAAAAATTAAAATGCGGTTACCTGTTACTCAAAGTACCGGGTACCGAAAAATCCGAGTCGGGACATAGGTATTTTTTTAATTACCCGAATACTCGAGTAACTAGATTTCAACACCCATAATTATAACCCTAACTTCCCAATTTTGAGAGTAATTTAATTTTTTTTGGATAAATAAGTTAAATCAAAACTTAAAAAATGGTACATATATATTGTTATTGTCTTTATAGAGATTGTGTGTTGGTTAAAATTATATATATACTATTTTTATGTATATTTTAATACTAAAAATAAATCTTATATTATGATTTTAAATCCTAAAAATTATACTCTTAAATCTAAAAAATAATTTCTATATTATACCCCCTAAATTCTAATCTAAACTCAAATATAAACTATAAGCTCAATTTTTTTAATATTTGGACCAACATAAGGATAAAAAAAATAATAGAGGATTTATATTCAAGAATATTATGTTATATTTTATAACGGATTATATTTTAATACATAAATTGTGTAAAAATAATTTATACAGTTTTTCGTATTTACTCTATAAAATTTAAATTCTTAACCCTAACACCGTAAAATCTAAACCCTAAACCTTAAACTCTAAATTCTAATAAAAAACTTTAAATTTCTATAAGTGAGTTAGAGTTTGATTTGTTCAGAAAAGAAAAATTATAAATCATAAATTCTAAATTCTAACTTAAATTTTAAAACTAAGATGGTCATGAAAAACCTTTGTATACTTTCATCGTATTGAATATAAATCCTAATTATAATTAAACTTTAACTATTAATTTGACTCAAGGATAAACTATATAAACAGTGTATAAACTTTTGGGATAGTTTTTGGTCGTTAAACTTCTAAAACGTATAATATAGTCACTAAACTTTTAATTCACTTTCATTAAGATCATTTCGATTAATTCATCAAACATGAG
This sequence comes from Abelmoschus esculentus, assembly GCA_035048815.1. Classification (NCBI taxonomy): domain Eukaryota; kingdom Viridiplantae; phylum Streptophyta; class Magnoliopsida; order Malvales; family Malvaceae; genus Abelmoschus; species Abelmoschus esculentus. The sequence goes on from JAUCBN010000004.1 coordinate 22,602,937, forward strand.
TAAAATTAAATGATAAAAAACATAATTTACTCGACTACAAAATAATACATGAACATAACACATCACTAAAAAAATCTATTGAGATGACAAACGAACAATAAATCAAACAAGTAAGAACACATGATTTTAAGGAGGTTTAACACTGTGTTTACGTCTTCGGGAACAATGAACGTCTCTTTTCTTTTTTATTAACTTGATAATACAATTAAGTTACAACATAATGAATATATAGAAGTAACCCCGGTACAATTATCAAAAACTCGTACCATAACCAGGGACGGAGCTAGGATCAAACATCGAGAGGGGCAATTATCCATTAAGCCTCTAAATCTAAAATTTGAGAGAGACAAAAACCTTATTTTACTACTATATAAACTAAGAACGACCTTAAATACAATTATACCAAAAGAATTTGGTTTGGGTAAGAGCCCCTCCCATGTTCAATATAGCTATGTCCCTGACCGTCAGGTACTGCGGGGGCTTCGCCTCCACACCCCAAACTCACCTAATCCTACCCGCAAACTAACTCGAAATTCCTTTATATAAACAAATACTCTTATTCTCGTTCCGCTCCAGTATTTATCCTTACCGATATATAAACCATACTTAACAAATTCATTTCATAATCTAAACTAATATTGATTTGCTTATTTTGAAGTTACGCAAAAACTTTATACTCATTTTAAAAATCTCAAATCCACCCCACCAGAGACGGAGCCACAAAAGAATTTTTTTATTTTTTTCCCTTATTTAAATTTTTTTAAAATTTAATTTTTTAGGAATTTGTCCCCCTATTTCTAAACATTTATATTTTACCCTCCTCAACCTCAAATCCTGGCTCCGTCCCTGCACCCCACTACATACTAAACAAAAGTACATGTACATCTAACACATGGGATATAAGTCATGTGGTGTTGCCCACCCAAAATTTGCACCATCTCCACCAACATATACAAGACTTCCATAGCTAGGACTAGGAAATCAAGATTGGACCAACCCATATCCAAATTAATCAAACTAAACAGACAAGACACAGAGAGAAAGAGAAATATCTTGCAATAGAGACAAAAACAAGTACGAAATTGGGAAAAACATATCGGTTGGAGGGTCATTTATGAAATATATTATTTTTGGAAATTGATGTGAGAACAGAAGAGTACTGGTGTGGAAATGGACCCCCAAGGTTCACATGCAATGAGAATAGAGATAGTGTTGTCCAGTCAAGTAGCAGGCTGTACCACTTCTCAGTCGAAATGACCCTCCCCCAGCCCCACAGCTTATCATCTCTTCTTAGGACTGTAGAATTCTCCATTCTTTTTTTTTCCCAACCTGTGTTTGGACTTTGGGGTGTGGGTCAACTCAGCTACACCTCTTGTCTAACTTGATAGATTCAAAAAAAAATGTACTTTTTAAATTCGATTATACTCGATTGAACTTGAATTATAATTTTATAAATTGATACAAAAAATTCAAATAAAATTTAACGTATAAAATGATATATTCAACAATTCAAAATTTTTGGTAATTAGTGAATTAATTTTTATATTCGAGTCAATTTCCTCGACTAGGATGGATACAAATAGGGTTTTTGATCAACCTATCCCAAAAACTTTATACCTCAACTTGAAATTGACCCGACTTGATATATTTAATTATAGGGTCTAATTGTAAAAAATAATTTTAGAGAATAATTATAAAAATAAATTATAGACCAAATTATAAATAAAAAATATATTTTAAGGACTTAATTATAAAAAATACAAAGAAAAAGATTATTACGAATGTCTTAAAATATATTTTAAAAAATTATACTATTAGTTTTAGGTTGGTCAGTTTTTTAATCCTAAACTCAATTACATCCTTAGTTTTTACAAAAAAATTGATCTCATCGGATCAAAATTTAATCAGATCGAGTAAAATATTTATTTTTATCCCCAATACTACATGATTCTAATATATGTATTTTATATATAATTATAAAAATTTATTTAAATCAAAACTAATTTGTATTATATAAAAGTTTATAATTAAGTTTAAACATAAACTCAAACAATTTAATTTAAATTTTTTAAATAAAATTTAAATTATAAAATAACACATTAACTCAAAAAAATTCAATTTTTTTTTAATTTAATTTAACAATCACCCCAATGTTTTGTCCTTTCCATTCATTCTTATCCTCAATGTTTTGTCCTTTCTACTAAAAATTGTAAGGACCTAAAATGTAATTAAATCATAAAATTTTGAAGTGATTGAGATTTAATTTAACTGCCAATGGTTAAAAAGGTAATTAAACCAAAATGACCTTCACCATACAATTCTCTGGGCCAGTACAATAGCTTTACATAGATGCAAAAATCTAATACTCGGATAATACTAATTAATCATTGTTTAAGAAAACAAAGACTTTGCTTTTAAATAAATATACATTTTATTTAATTAATTAGAAAATAACTCTCAAGCTTGATTATTTAGAAAAATAACCTGCTATAAGTTCTTAGGAGGTAAATTCGTGTCTTAAAAAAACAAGTTTTAAACTCGTATCCTATTAAAAACGACTTCTGTTTTAAAATTATACTCCTAGTAAATTAGTTTTTCTTTCTTTCGTATCAACTTACTCAATACGAAACTTGAGTTCCATAAAAAAAACGATTTCTTCTTATGTGGACGATTTGAAAGTTATTTTTTCAAATAATCTTCGATGATAATCATTCTTCTAATTAAATAATAAAAAGGTTATTGATTTAAAATTGTTTATAAAGATAGACAAAAATCTTACTACATAAATAGACGAACAAATACAAAAAGATGTAAAAAAAATCTAAACCAAGGACGATTCTTATTTTTTGCTGATTTTTTATTGATAACCTATAAATTATATGTCTCGTTAAAATTTTTTCTAATTTAAGATAAAAGAATAGAGTACATACAACTCAAGTAAAAAAAATAAACAAAATTTCGCAATAAAATCACAAGACATAAATTACAGACCCATAATAAAATAAAACAATAAAATATATATTTTTTTATATTTGTGAATATGTTCATACAAACAATAAAATCTAAACCAAGGACGATTCTTATTTTTTGTTCGATTTACTTCAAACCCTAAATCCCGACTCTATCTCTCGATGCAATGAAAGGATTCTTTAAGAGAAATTAAATTATTTGTTATCGGTAAAACTTGAACTCATAATTTTAAGTTTAAATGTTATTAATTTTAATATCACATGTTTAAGTAGTCCAAGTGTACCATATACACGAGTTCAAATACCTCGAGTGATATCAATGTCGGATCTAAATATTTTTTGAAGATGAATCTAAATTAAAATATTTTTAAAAGTAGATATAAATCATAAAAACTTTAAAATTTTGAAATAAATCATAAAATTTAAAAGTAAATATATAAAATTTAAAATAAGTTTATGACTCCTGTCATGATATCATGTATCCATAAAAAGTACCTTTAACCTTAGAATTATTGGTTTCAGTCCCACCAACAAATAACAATAAAATTTTCACTTGTGGACCCTTCCAACAGTACGATAGAGAAATTATTGAATTAAAACAAAATAGAACAGATCAGATAACACAAGAAAATTTGTACAGAGAGGCGGGGAAAAAAATAAAAAAAAATCGTACTAAAATTTTATAAAAATTATAAGAATTTTGGTATTAATATTTTAGTATATATAAATTTTTATAAAAAATACAAGGATTTCGATACATATCGAAAAACTAATATTGAAATTCTTAATTTTTATTTTATAATAATTTCAGTATAGTCTCATTTTAGTTTCTTTTTAATTTGTCTGTTTTTAGAAAACCCGATAATACGGTATCAAATAAAAAAGGTTTAATATCCAAATAGGTGCCCAAATTATGCTTATGGGTCATTTTTTATGCCTAAACTATTTTTAGCTCTGAATTGGTGCCTAAAGTTTCAATTATGATCATTTCAAGTGCCTAACTATCAACTATCATTATTTTTATTTTATTTTATTTTTAACTTAATCTTTTTTAAAAAAATTAAAAGTTTTAAATCTGTTCAAAATAGTATCAAATCTCTAACTCTAAACTTCAAACCTCCAAATTATCATCATTATCATCGTTTATTGTATCATTGGAGACCATCATTATCATTGACGGACTACCACGATTGTTTCCCCTAACCATTCATCGCTGGTAATCGGTGGTAGGTGTATGGATCAACTTCTATATCGAAAAAATCAAAATCGTGAAAATAAAGTCATCGACATGCCTACCGTCGATTATAGGTGATGGTTGATTGAGAGAAACGATCATGGTGGTCCGACGACGTTAATGGTGATCTCTAGTAAGGTAGTAAATGGTGACAACGATTATAATTTGGGGATTTTGAGTTAGCTATTTAAGACTATTTTGTAAAAACTTAAAACTGTCAATTAAAAAATAAAATTTTAATTTCAGTTAAAAATTAATTAAAAAAATAAAATTAAAACTTACACTTCTCACTTTTTATTGGCAAACAGTTTTTTATGGTTAGACACTTAAAATGACCTAAATTAAAACTTTAGGCACCTATTTAGAGCTAAAAATAGTTTAAGCACCAAAAACAATCTATAAGCATAGTTTAGACACCTATTTAGATATTAAACCAATAAAAAATAATTTAATGATGGAAAAGTTTTAAGAAGTACGTCGTATACTATTGAACATCACTAACATAATACGTCGTTAAACACTATTAATTTTTTTAATAAATATTAAAAATTTCAAAAATTTATTATAATTAAAATTATTTAAAAGAAACATAGAAATTAGATTTAGTAAACATTTTATATTTTACTATTTAAAATCTAAATCTAATGCTTTAAATCCCAAATCATAAGCTTTTAACCCTTAAAAAATATCATAAACTCTAAACTATAAATCTTAAATAAGACCCATAAATCTTAAAATTAATATTCATGTGCAAACTTTAAGAACATTTGTATCAAAATATTTTTATAAAAAAAATTATTCAATACGTATATCTTATAATATTTATATTATCCAACATTTTCTGTTTTAAGGCTTAGATATTTAGTATTTAAGCTTTATAAATTTTGATTAATTTTAGAGTTTATATTTTTAAAATTTTATAATTAAAGATTTATACTTAATTTAAAAAAAATAAACACAAAAGGTTATATATATATTTTTTACATAAATATAAAAAATACTCTAAAAATTCCCCAATAAAACATCTAAAATATTAAAAAAACAATATGTTTGAACAAGGAAACCATACGAAATACTTTTGACTAGGTCAACGAAATTTGACAAGAAATATTCAAGTAAAAGATTTGACTCAGACACGTTTGACAAAAGATTAGGTAAGTGTTTGAATTCTGATTTGGTCAACGAAGCATTAAGATAATTTAATCTGTTCAATTATGAAATTATTTTTTCTTAGTAATGAATTTGAATTGTTATTGTGATTTTTTATTGATATAATATTGTTTTGATTATATAGATTTGAATAAAAATTTTAATTTGGTTATAATTTTTAGAGTTTATAGTATAAAATTTTTAATTATATTTAATTCATGAGTTTTGAAAATATTATGGATAATTAAATATTTTATTATAATATATTAAGATTTAGAGTAATTTCGAATCGAATCATAATGTTGTTGATCTGTTACGTATTAGAGGTTATTATTTAAGATTTATATCTAATACGCTGGTCGTAGAAATTTTTATTTTCCACAAAGTGTTTTTGTTTTAGAGTAGAATTTAGGGATTAAAATTTAGGGGTTAAGATTATGGTTTAAAGTTTAGAGGTTAGGATTTAATTTTAAGATAATATAATAATGATTTAAGTTTTTACTAATAACCCTAAATTCTAACCTTAAACTCTAAATTTTATTCACAATCACTAAATATTAAACTATTAAATCTAAACTTTATATCTTAAACTAAATCTCGAAACCCTAAAACTAAAGTTTTTATGATGGGTACAAATCGTCTACCTCTTTCTCATACCTCTATTTGTGCATCTGTTTCAAATTAGAGGGTTTAGGGTTTAGGGTTCTAGGTTAGAGGTTGTGGTTAGGGTTTAGGGAATTAGGGGAAGACTGTATTTTTAGGGTATAAGGTTTAGGGTTTAAGATATAGAAAATAAGTGTTAGGGTTTAAAATTTATTTTTTTAGAAATTTTTAACATGAGACACGGATGAAAGCATGATAAAGAGATAGAGAATTTCTATTTTTTATGATAACTATTGCCAATATATTAAATAATTATCTTATTATTTAACACTTCGTGATTATAAATTATCATTTAATATTCCGTGATAAGATTTTTAAAATTTTATTTTTTAAGTAAAATAAAATAAAAAAACTCTTACGTGATAACTTTTTTTAAAATTTGATGGTGTGATTATAAGATAATATTTGTTTAATTTTCTTTGTCCTTTAATACGATATACACCTAATACTCGAACCCAGATCACCTTAATAAAATATATCATCCTTTATCATTACGACCGCTCCACGTAATCCGAACATAAATTATAAATAAACCACGGAAAAATATAAAAAACAACCGTAATTAAACCCCAGAATAATAAATAAAACAATATCAATTAATTGAGTTATACATTAGTTTCCAGTCAATTTCACAACTAGCATTTTCCTCAAGAAAAAAAAAATTCAATTAACAAGAAATTACATGTTAAACATCTGTTAACAAATCCTTTACATTCATACAACATCCTGTAGCAATCAAAATGACGAAATCTTGCTTTTGATCTGTTTCAAGACCGAGACACGAAAGGGTACCGGAGGAGGTGCATGATGATGAACAACATCTCCGCCGCCAACCGCATTCATCTCGGCCAACGTGCACCGCCCTCGACTGCGTCCGGGTATATTCGTGCATGGATTCCCTGCCGACGGCGGCACCGGACCTCTTGGGAGCGCTTGGATTATAAGTTTTTCGTTGACTGCAGCATGCACATGCAGAAGTCTGGCTGCTGAAACATATTGGTGGAAGAAAATAATGCAGAAAAAGAATGTGACAGCGAACTTTGTAAGTTTATCTGAAGCCATGATTATGGAAACAAAGGTTTTGAATTTAGGGTTTTTGAATTTGAATGAAAGAAATTATGATGTTAGAGATGGAGAGAGTTCGTGGATTTATATAACTGCATGGGGACTGGGGAGTTTAAGGTTTTGTTAGTATGTGAACTTGATGTTTGAACTCTTCAAATCAAAACACCCGCGGTTTAATCACTTTTAGGTTTTGAATAATAAACTGGTAGGAAGACTAGATCAAATACACGGACCTTGGAACTTCAAGCTGAAGGAAGCCAAACACTAAAGTCCAGGTAACATATATATATATATATACAGTCCAGAAATTTATTTGATGGTGGGCACATATGAAATTTTGAAATATCAGGGTGGGCACAAAGCTTAAATATTATAAAAACTTACGGATTAATTCATAAAAATTAAAAAAATTAAAAGTAAATATATGAATTTTAAAAAGTTCAGGGTGTGCACGGGCCCATCCTATTCAAAGCATGGATCTGCCACTGTATATATATATAATTCGTTTGTACTTATAAGAGTTTTAAACTGTTATACGTCTTTAGATTGTTAACTGAGTGAAAAAATGTTTGAAATTAGTATTAAAATATGTGAAGAGTAATCACTTAGAAAAAAGTAAGAAGTTAATCTTAGCCACCAGTTTCACTCATCTAACGTTTAAAAAGTGTAAAACTTTAAAACTATTATACATTGTTTAAGTGGATCGTAACTCGTATATATATATATATATATATATATATATATATGGAATGAGATTAAGTTATAAACTAATTCATGACTATTAGATGGGTGAAATAGATGAATAAGATTAACAGTAAAAAGAATAAGATTATCACATGAATAAAAAAAAATATTAACCATTTATTATCATTGTAAAATGGTCTAAAATTAATGTAAAACTAAATGAGTTTTACACCATGTAAGTTGATTCTAACTCTCTTAATATATAGGGATGAGATCAAGTTAAATAGAGTAAAACTTAAAAAGTTTTACACTAATCCATGATCATTGAAAGAGTAAAATCGATAGATTAAATTAACAATAGAAAATGTGAAGATTATAGCCTGAAAAAAAATAAAGTAATAATCGTAACCATTTATTATCATCATCGAACGGTCCAAATTTAGTATAAAACTAAACGAGTTTTACACCATGTAAGTTGATCCTAACACACACACATATATATATATATATATATATATATATATATGATGCATTGTCGGTATAAACATCAATTTTATATAACCATGTTTATTTTAGGTTTAAGATTTAAGTTTAGAGTTTAAGAATTTAGAATTTAAGATATTGAAACTGTAATGACCCGGATTTAGATCTGAGTGTCGGGTTAACCCGAGGGGTTTGGGCTTCGGTTTTGGGTCCCGAGTTTATTTAGTTTGGGCCTCAGGCTTGTTGGGCTTGTTGGTTGTTGGGCTTATGAGTTATTAGTTGAGGACTTTTTGGTAAAGGATGAAAAGGGGGTTTAGGGACATTATTTTCTGCACTTTGCAGAGGGTATGAGATCATCCCGTACAACCTCATTTTCTTCATCCTTTGTCTTGGCAACAATCATCAAAGGTAAGGTTTTTGAGGATTTTCTGGTGGAATCTCGTTTTAGTGGTGAAGGGTAAGTTCTTGGGTTGTTGGAGATCTATCTAAAGAGGTAAAAATGTAGGAGAGTGATGAAGATGAAGGTTTAAGTGGGGGTTTAGGGTGTAATCCGGGAATGAAGATTTGAGGGTTATTTCTATATTTTCTTGATGTTTTTAAGAGTTAAAGACATCCTTAGATGTATCTAAGAGTTGGCATCTCCGATTCGATATTGGTATCGAATTGAGGAAGGCCTCCTTAGTTGACCTTTGAGTTGGTCAAAGGGTATCAATACCAGTATCGATATCAGTGTTTCGATACCCTCTTTGGGTGGGTATCGATGCAAGGTGTATCGATACCCTTATGTAGGGTATCGATACCCCTGTATAATCTTGCCAAATTTGAGTAGAGAATTGACGTTCGGTGATGGTAATAGATAGTCCCATTAATCTTAAAAGCCATGAAATGGAACGTTAAACCAAAATCGATAATTATAACCTCGAACGATTAATTTGAGATAATCGTAATACGTCTTCTTGTGCTAAGATCCTTGGTGGATCGTTTGTGTGGTTTGAGTCTTTGTGTGAAGGAAATCCGGATATCCAAAAGTGTTGCAACACGTCGAAGGCCGTTAGGCTTGGAGGTGCTCGATTTACAACCGAATTAACTTGCCAAGTGATGGAGAATTGGCTAATTTGGGTGTTTGTGGTGGAAGCAAAAATTGGACAATAAACACAAGGATTTATAGTGGTTCGGCCATGCCTACATCCACTACCTTAGCTTTCCACTAAGGATTTCCCAAATTCACTAAGAATTCCAACTTTTTTAGGCCAAAGGGATAACCTTACAATCCTAGACTCAAACTCGAATCTAGCATCCAAAGTTCATAACCGAACTTTGGGAATTCACTTAAACAATAGAAATCTTAAGCAAACTTGTTTAATCCTTATAACAAGGCTAATTGTTTGCAATCTAAGCACTCATCCAATTCCTAATTACATTTGAGCATATATTGACAATTAAGCTCACAAGTGTTTGTCTACCCAAATAATAGGAAATTAAGCACTAAGACAATTTCTTGATCATAATGTTGTTACAAGTGAAGCATTAGTCTTCTCTTGATGCTTGAGGCTTCCTTTTATCATCCCAAAAGAGCTTCTAGCCGTTGGTGACCGTTGGGATTGGTTTGGAGCCGTTTGGATCTGATTTCAAGGCTTATTTCCTCTTCTGGTGCAGGAGGTATCGATACACGTATGACCGGTATCGAAACACCCTCTTTGGGAAATAATCATTGACCTACATTTATGAACAGGTATCGATACCAGTATCGATACCGCTCCTAGCCGTTGAGGGTTTTCATAAAATCGTTTTGACCGTTGGGGGTGTATTGAAACAAGGTTCAAAACTAAACCTCACAGTGATGAAAAGGTATTGATACCAGTATCGATACCACTGTGATTTTGCCTTTGAAAACATGGCACTGATGAACAGGTATCGAAACACCTTGAAGGTGTATCGAAACACCTGGGTAAAAATCACTTCTTTGGTTTCTTTAAATCATTTAAAACATATTTAAAATCTCTCAAAAACATCTTAAATATATTTTCAATTAGTTTGGATATAAGAACCATTTTTGAAATCTTTTCAAATTAGTCCAAAACTATTTTTCAATTATTATATCAAAATATTAGTTCTATAAAGGCCATCCGATGTAATATGTCGGTGATGTATTGAAGACTTTCATTCTGAGTATTGGGCGGCCTCACTCGAAGATGTTCGATGTAACATTCCAAGCATGAGATTGGTTGAGCGGCCTCCATCCTTTTCCGAACGTTGGGTGACCTCGTTCGAAGATGTCTGATGTAACATTCCGGGCATAGGATTTGAGGGCGGCCTCAATCCTGAGTGTAGGATCCCGATGCTATGTGGGCGCGGGCCTCACTCTTGTGTGTTAGTTTGTGGTAACTTGTATATGTTGTGTGCGATAATATACATCTCATTTATGCCATGTGTTAGGCGAGCATGCTAGACCATCTTACCATGTACGATATTTATATGCCTTACTTTACTGCTTATGATATGCATGATATTGGCCGAGTTCGGCGTACCCACTGAGCTTTTGTAGCTCAGCGTTCAAAATATGTTTTCGTATGTAGTTTAGGTGAAGCTGGTTCTTGTGGAGCACCATCGAGGTCTGGATTTCAGCATCGACTATGTGTCAGAGTACAATAATAGATGTAGTGGGCTAGTACTATGTTGAACCCTATATGTATTTGTAACTCTATTTATTTTAATTTGGATCGAATATTTTAAATGGTTTTGTAATATTTGGAGCTCTGGATTACTTTAACTATTTTGGGCTTTTGTTTTACTTTAAATGATTTTATGGATAGTATTTGGACCTGAGTTTGGTTTTATTATTGGGCTTTGGAAAGAATTTTGAAATACAGGTTTTGAGCTAGAGGCCCAATATGATATCCGGATCGGGGTGTTACATTTAATGATATTAGAGCTTAGGTTGAGTCAGTTTTAGGAAGTCCCGGTGGAGTCTAGTGTGTTATATAGGTGTTAGACAAGTACTTGCCCATGAGTCGATATAGTACTTCCCTTAAAGCTGAAATTTCGATGGTGTAATCCTATTGTTGTTGTTTGTGCAGAAGTGGTTAAGTATGCCGAGGCGTGTTAGAGATCGGAAGAAAAGTCGGGGTTCTCGAGGAGGAGACTCCGACTATGTGTATGAGCCCGATGAGGAGGTGTCATCGGATGATGTAGTTGGTCATGGAGCCAACTACTTTGCTCAGTTGAATCGGACCTTGCGCAGGATAGTGAGAGCTATACCGAGGCCACCCTCTACGCCTCGTGAGGCATCGGTTAAGAGGGTGCGGAGACAGGGAGCTGTAAACTTCTTTGGTACGAGACAGGATAATCTCTTACAGACTGATCAGTGGTTGCATGATACAAGATGGATAATGAGACTGAGATCAAAAGACAAGTTGTCCTGTGTGTTGTCACTTCTGAAGGGCAACATGAGAGAGTGGTGGGAGACGGTAGAGCAGGGTTGGTACCCTCATCGTCCAAAGTGAAGGACTTTCTTGAGGAGTTTCAGAGTTTGCTTTTAGTGTGGGTTTCCGGATCATCTTGTGAGAGACTGTCCTGATGTTATGATGTCTCCTCTAGGGCAGGCTCAGAGGTCTGTGTTTCAGGCTCAGAGGGGTCATGGATTCTTGCGTGGCGGAGCTAGCCATGCATCATGAGGCACATTTCAGTTTACTGTTAGAGACCGGCGAGACAGTATGTGGTGAGGGCATAGGAGGACTGTGCAGCTACAGATGTGATTGATAAGTGCCTAAAAGGCTATCATTTACTACTCCTTTCATGGATATTATGCACTCATTATACACCAACTTAAGCTGATGTATATACTTAATGCACAACAATTGATGTTTTGCTGCTATAACTTATATCTGAAGAAAAAGCTGGTTTTACGACATCTTTTATATATTTACAAGAAAGACCTGCCGAGGCAGCAATAAGGCCGAGGCAGAACCAAGGCCGAGGCAGCAGCTGGAGCACTAGCATCAATACTGTAGGCGACTGGAAGATAAAAATACAAGGAACGTTTCTGGACATGCAGCACATGGATCGGAGCTGGTTAGCACGTGAAAAGCCCAAGTCAAAGGCCACAAAGGAGAAACATCCTATTAGGAGTAAACTTGGAAATATTTTATTTATGAAATTTATTGTAATCCTACTCCAATTAGTATTCCTACTTAGGAAAGGTTTGCCCTAGGTCTAGACTATATATAGCATAGCCGATCATTGTATAGAGGGAGCCGAATTGAGAAAGCTTAACCCTAAGAATTATTGTGTTTCTTTCTTCCATTATGTTCTAAGCTTTCTTAGGGTTAGGTGAAGGTTGTCGAATATTAGTGTGAGGAGATTGTATTTTGTTTCTTGTTCAATGCAATAAAGTATCAAAGTTTGCTTATTCTTTGCCATTCTTTGTTCTTACATCCAAGCTCGAGAGAGAAGTTTGTAAGTAATTCATTTATCTAATATCGAGAGAGTTAGATTCATGAAAGGAATAAGTACGGTGTTTCAATCACTAACTCGGCCTAGAGATAGGTTAAGAGTTTCAGCGGCTAAGAGAAGTGTGGGATTGATTGATGATTATAATTGATTCACGCCGAGAGGTATCATCAAGGACTGGTCATCAACAATACTTCGACTTAGAGATAAGAGGAGGCATTCAAGGACACTTTGCCGAGCTTTGGTAAAATCTGCCCAAGAGTAAGAGATTGCCGCAGCAGATAAAAACTATCGCTGCCGAGGCAATAATCTGCAGTGCTACCGAGACAGTGTTGTGCAATTGTATTGGACAGAAGCAGATCAATCAAATCCACTATACAACACAACTAGATCCTTCCCTCTTTCTCAATTTGATCTTCTTTATTTCGGTTTTCTTTATTTTAGTTATTAGTTTAATCCAAAACCAATTCACCTGTGTTCTTTATTTTACAGAGCAAGAAGACCAAAAAAAGACATATTAAGTACACCAATCCCTGTGGAGACGATACACGATATACTTATCACTTTATTACTTGCGACGTGTACACTGTACAGATTGCGCTTTTATTACACGCACTAAGTTTTTGGCGCCGTTGCCGGGGATTGATAACTAAATTTTGTTTTCTTTATTTTCTTGTTTTTAGTTATTTTTACTAATATATTTTCTTTTTCTTTAAAAATTATAGGTGTGTTTCAAGTTGAAGGATTTTCAAGATGTAAGGAGAAAGAAAGAAATCTATTCGGGAGTTGATGTTAGAAGATATGAATCGAGCCAATCAAGAATTTTCTAGATTAAATGATGATTATCTTTGCCAACCAAGAGCAATCCAACAAGTTTATGTCTGGGCAAATTTTTGTTTTAATTGTGGAGATGATCATTTGGTTAGCAATTGCCCATATAATACTGGAACATATGGCCACATAGAGGACCATAGATGGGACCAACAACAAAATCCTTCATGGTATGATCAAAACGCTCAAAATTTTTACCATGACAATTTTGTTGATGTTACAGATAAGCCATGACAATATAATTCTTCTCAAGAGTATCCAAATTCATTTGAGGAAACATTGAAAGCGTCAATGGCTAGAATTGAAGAATTAATGACAGAACAATCAAGGTTATTGGATGCAAGTATAGCTAGATTAGATGCACCTTTGCGAGATTCAGAAGATCAATTGCAGTGATCTATATATACCATGGATACCATGGAATCTGAGGATTACTCTCACTCACAGTTGTCTAGGAAATTACATGAAGACATGCTCGATCAACAAGATGACAATGCCGTGATAATGGAAAATGAGAAGGTAATGATTGAACCTTTTGAATTCTTTAAAAACTCATCTCTTCCATTGCAAGTATCTTTCGAGGAGTCAACGTTACAAGATTTGAACCCATCACAAATAGGATATGATTATTTGGAAGATGATATTTTATCTATGATAATTCCATCTAATAGTAGCTCTAAACCAAAATCTCTACTGATGGAGATTTTTGAGAAACATAAAGAACAATGTGGGTTGATTCTTGAAGACTTCAAGAAAGATGATTTTTCATTTGACGTACACAAAATTTTGGCAAAGGATTGCCACGGCAATTGGCTAGCACAACAATTGCCTCGACAACAAAGGCTATATCCAACCATTCTGAAAGTCAACAAGAATGAGGTAATTAAATGGTTGGATATTGATATAATTTTTTCTAACGAGATATTCATGCCTTCAGGAATAATATCAAGTTGGAGGATAGACATGAACTACAAAAGAACACAAACGGAAGACACCTCTACCATGATAACACAAATGGGAGTATCCGTACCCGTATTAGCCCATATCTTTTTGAATAAAATTGTCACTCAATGGAGGGTGCAGATGGACTATAAGAAATATCAGAAACGACCCTCCATAAGTTTTCTTTATATTCTTATTTTATTTTAATTTTCTCTTTTATTTTATTTGGTATTTTCATGAATTCTCTTAATTATGGTGTTTAGGAATAATTATCTTCTCATTACTTGAATGTTTCTTTCTTTATTGATGTTTATCTTTTTAGGTTAGGACAATAAAGCAAGAATAAAGGAGAAGTAGTTCACAAGCAGGAAGCCTGATGCCGAGGCAGTGAACAGTATCAGAGCCGCAGCAGTCTCAACGGGAAGAAACAATATTCTTTCCAAGAAACTCTCCAAAAATCTTCAAGTCTTCACATACTCATCCATGACAGCATACACCAGCTTTGCCCCCACCGCTGTTGAAGACCGATTCAATAGATCTTTTGTTGCTCGGCAATTGTGGGAAGAGCAAGGGTTCAACCACGCTGATGAGGAGAACTAAGGCATCGAAGGCTACTTGTTCGATAGGATTAGATATCAAGAATGACAAGTCTTTTTCCTACAACCTGCCCAGGCAAATGCCACCATAGTGCGAGAATTTTATACACATGGGCCGAGCAAAGACTCTCTCTATGTCCACTGCCGAGGCAGACCTGTCCGCCTTGATGCCAAGGCACTCAATCAGTTCTACGGCCTAACACCTGAACGTGATGTACATGCTGAATTCTATGAAGATGCCACCAATGAGGACTACGAATTGATCAAGGATGACCTTTGCTACAACAATACCCCTTGGGAAACTGGTGCCCATAGAGGTTCTGTAGCAAGACAAAGCCTCAAGCCCGAGGCTAAGCTTTGGTGTACCTTTGTCAAGAGACGCCTCATCCCGACCTCCCACAACAGCACGATAGACCGTAGACGATTGGTGCTCATCCAATCAATCATGAACAAGAGGAGCATTCATGTTGCAGAAATTATTTTACGAGAAATTTACGAGTGCGGTAAGAAAGAAAGAGGTCCTTTATACTTCCCTTGTTTAATCTTTGGGTTATGTATTGCTGCAGGTGTACCAATCGAAGATACGGACGAATACACCCCCCCAAGGCAAGGCTGGACTAGAGAATTCTGCCACAAGATAATGCAGATCACGAAGGTAGACCCAATGCAAGCAACTCCTCAGCAGTTCACTGCCGACTTTACTGTCGGAGGACAGTACACGATAGACATGCCTGGCACTGCCCAAGCCGCTACCGCAGCAGATCCCTACCAAGAGATTCTACAGAGGATGACAGACATGGACCTTCGCCAGCAGAGATACATGGAATACCAGAGAGACTTCAACAACACTCTCGCCCAAACGATGATCCATAACTTCCCCAGCCAATGGATGCACTTTCCAGACTTCCCTGCCAACATATTTGTCACTGCAGCACCCTACACAGAAACCACCCCTGCACCAGGGCCGAGATCGTCCTTCCCCTCCAGACCTCCACAACAGTTCAATACTGCTGGTTCATCTAGGCCAGTAGGCTCGGCCGCGGCATCATCCACCAGCAGGCGACCATCAAAAAGGAGAGCAGCTTTTCGAACTCCCCCAAGGGTTCCTATCTCTATGAGCAGTCTCTCCAGAGAAATCGATGAGTATATGCACCAAAGCTCATCCAAGGAAGAAGGACCAGATGCTGAGGCAAGAGGAGGAACAAACATAATGCATACAGAAGAAGTTGTCGAAGAAGAAAAAGGCGAAGAAGTGAACGCCCCTTTGCGAAAACCAACACCAACAAGAGTGTAGCCACCTAGACAAGCAAAAATTCAATCACCAGCACAAGGATCCAGAATGAAGGAGTCGACAGGAAAACCTAGAAGAAAAATTGCTACAAGTAGTTCTTCGGAATCTGAATAAATTTTTACTGCCTTTTACTTATTTTTTGTTTTTACCTATTGTATGATTGGAGCATTGAGGACAATGCTCAGTTTGAGTTTGGGGGTGTAGGTGCACTACCGAGGCAGCCCACTGCCGTGGCCCGACCATGAAAAAGGAGTAAATTTTTCCTTATTGAAAATTTTTAAGTTCATATACATGCCTTTTACTTGAAATTTTGTCTTTACTTTTGCACTGTTCTACATCAGCTTTGCCTTAGTTTATTCTCTTAAGGCAATAGAAATATTTCTCCTTACCATGACTAGGATCTGTTTTGAAGGGATAACCTTAGTATACTTAAGGAATAAAACCTAGAAGCTTGCTATAAGGTTAAGAACATTAAACACTTTTGGGACTTGTTTGATTTGGGAATTCTTTTAATAAACTTAGGTGATAAAGACTTAGATGTTGTGGAAAAGTGACTAGAGGTGCCTAACACCGGCTCTAGAAAGTACTCTTCTTCATGCTAGAGGTGCCCAAAATTGGCTCTAGTATGCTAAATAGATTATCAAAAGAAAAAGAAGGAAATAGAAAACACATGCCTTGAGGTGCCCGAAATTGGCTCAAGCTAATGTTGTTTTAAGAAGAGAGCACTAAATCCAAGTCTACTTGTCTTGAACTTAGAGTTTATCTAAGAAAGCCTTTGATCAACCTTGTTCACAAAAAACCACACACCTACATAAATCTTATAGCTTGTTTACGAGTAAAGTCCTTGAGTAAACTAGAGGCTAAAACTAAGGAATAGACATAGTTATGGTGGGGAGAATAGATGGAAAAGTAAGACCAAAGGAGAATAAGGTTCAGCAATTTGATGTTTTACATTGCTTGAGGACAAGCAATAGTTCGAGTTTGGGGGTGTGATAAGTGCCTAAAAGGTTATCATTTACTACTCCTTTCATGGACATTATGCACTCATTATACACCAACTTAAGCTGATGTATATACTTAATGCACAACAATTGATGTTTTGCTGCTATAACTTATATCTGAAGAAAAAGTTGGTTTTACGGTATCTTTTATATATTTGTAGGAAAGACCTGCCGAGGCAACAATAAGGTCGAGGCAGCAGCTGGAGCACTAGCATCAATATTGTAAGCGACTGGAAGATAAAAATACAAGGAACGTTTCTGGACATGCAGCACATGGATCGGAGCTGGTTAGCACGTGAAAAGCCCAAGTCAAAGGCCACAAAGGAGAAATATCCTATTAGGAGTAAACTTGGAAATATTTTATTTATGGAATTTATTGTAATCCTACTCCAATTAGTATTCCTACTTAGGAAAGGTTTGCCCTAGGTCTAGACTATAGATAGCATAGCCGACCATTGTATAGAGGGAGCCGAATTGAGAGAGCTTAACCCTAAGAATTATTGTGTTTCTTTCTTCCATTATGTTTTAAGCTTTCTTAGGGTTAGGTGAAGGTTGTCGAATATTAGTGTGAGGAGATTGTATTTTGTTTCTTGTTCAATGCAATAAAGTATCAAAGTTTGCTTATTCTTTGCCATTCTTTGTTCTTACATCCAAGCTCGAGAGAGAAGTTTGTAAGTAATTCATTTATCTAATATCGAGAGAGTTAGATTCACGAAAGGAATAAGTACGGTGTTTCAATCACTAACTCGGCCTAGAGATAGGTTAAGAGTTTCAGCGGCTAAGAGAAGTGTGGGATTGGTTGATGATTATAATTGATTCACGCCGAGAGGTATCATCAAGGACTGGTCATCAATAGTACTTCGACTTAGAGATAAGCGGAGGCATTCAAGGACACTTTGCCGAGCTTTGGTAAAATCTGCCCAAGAGCAAGAGATTACCGCGGCAGATAAACACTATCACTGTCGAGGCAGTAATCTGCAGTGCTACCGAGACAGTGTTGTGCAATTGTATTGGACAGAAGCATATCAATCAAATCCACTATACGACACAACTGGATCCTTCCTTCTTTCTCAATTTGATCTCCTTTATTTTGGTTTTCTTTATTTTAGTTATTAGTTTAATCCAAAACCAATTCACTTGTGTTCTTTATTTTACAGAGTAAGAAGACCAAAAAAAGACATATTAAGTACACCAATCCCTGTGGAGACGATACACGATATACTTATCACTTTATTACTTGCGACGTGTACACTGCAAAGATTGCGCTTTTATTAAACGCACTAGATGTGATCACATGTACGTTCAGTTTGTTTTCTGTACCTATAGTTGCTCTTGTGGACTCGGAGTCTACCCACTCGTATATCCGTAGTGGGATATCTCAGCAGTGGGGGTTACCAGCGGAGGATCTTGAGGTAGGAGTCTGTGTGACAAGCCCGTTGGGGTTGGATGTATTGGTGGATAAGATGTATCGGAGGTGTCCGATCGAGGTGCAAGGGTCTATCTTTCCGGTCGATCTTATGGTCTTGCCGTTCTAGGAGTTCGACGCAATCCTAGGGATGGATTGGTTGTTCGAACACGATGCAAGTTTAGGGTGTAGATCTAAGAGCTTAAAGCTTAGGGTGGTTGATGGTTCTAAGCTTGTTGTAAGGGGTGAGGGAAACCCGTGTTTACCGAATGTGGTGTCAGCGTTGTCAGCTCAGAGGTTGATCCAGCAAGGTTGTGAGGCTTTCTTAGCTCATGTGGTGGATGTAAGTGTGGAGGGTCTAGTGTTGAAGAGTTTAAGAACAGTTTGTGAGTATCCTGATGTGTTTCCGGAGGAGTTGTCTGGTTTACCTCTCGACCGTAAGTTGGAGTTCCGGATAGAGGTGTTGCCAGGTACGGCACCGGTGTTCATAGCACCGTATCGTATGACACCGACAGAGATGAGATAGTTGAAGCAACAGATACAAGAGTTGCTTGAGAGAGGTTTTATCAGACCGAGTGTGTCACCGTAGGGAGCACAGATTTTGTTTGTTAAGAAGAAGGTCGGATCGATGCGGATGTGCATCGACTACCGTCAGCTCAACAAGGTCACGATCAAGAATCGTTATCCTTTGCCTAGGATCGATGACTTGTTTGATCAGTTGAGGGGTACCCGTGTATTTTCTAAGATAGATCTGATGTCAGGATCGATACTGTTTTGGCTCAAGAATGCACCTGCAGCTTTCATGGACTTGATGAACCAGATCTTTCATCCTTATCTAGATCAGTTTGTGTTGTGTTCATCGATGATATCTTGGTGTATTCAAGCTCAGAGGAGGAGCATGATTATTACCTAAGAGTGGTTCTTCAAGTATTGAGGGATAGGTGTCTGTACGCCAAGTTCAGTAAGTGTGAGTTTTGGTTGTCTGAGGTGGCATGTCTTTGCCACATTGTTGCAGCAGATGGAATCCGAGTAGACCCTTAGAAGATCCAAGCTATGATGGAATGGAAACCACCAAGGAATATATCAAAAATCCGTAGCTTTCTTGGACTTGCCGGATACTATAGGAGGTTTGTTAAGGGTTTTTCTATCATAGTTGCACATTTGACCAAGTTGCTTTAGAAAGGTGTTCCTTTCGTGTGGAATGAGAAAAGGCAGCAAAGTTTTGAGTAGTTGAAAGCTTATCTTACGGAGGCACCGGTCTTGACGTAACCGAAATTGGGGATAGATTATATGGTGTTTAGTGATGCTTCCTTGAATAGGTTGAGTTGTGTGCTCATGCAAGAGGGTAAGGCATGAAGATATGAAGGCATTATCTCTATGGGGAGAAATGCTACATCTACACTGACCACAAGAGTTTGAAGTATATGCTCACCCAGAAGGAGTTGAATCTGAGACAACGTCAGTGAATAGAGTTATTGAAGGACTATGATTGTGTCATAGAGTATCATTCCGGCAAGGCGAGTATGGTCGCCGATGCCTTGAGTCGGAAGTTCATGTCGGACTTGAGAGCCTTGTTTGCTCGGTTAAGGATGACCGATGATGGTGACCTTTTGGCTGAGTTACGTGTGGAGCTCACGCTTGTTCAGGAGATAAAGAGAGTACAAGTATTAGATGAGTAGTTGGTAGCTCAGTTAGAGGCTGTTCAGAGAGGTGAGTCGTCAGACTTTGAAGTTCGAGATGGTGGGTTCTTGTACTTTTAAGGTCGATTGTGTGTTCCAGTTTTAGAAGATTTGAGGGACTGTATCTTGAGGGAAGCTCATCGTGGTCCGTTTTCTGTGCATCCGGGTAGTAACAAGATGTACCAGGATCTTCGTCCTTTCTTTTGGTGGTCGTGTATGAAAAGAGATGTTTCAGAGTTCGTTACGAGGTATTTAGCTTGTCAGCAAGTGAAGGTGGAGCATCAGGTTCTTTCAGGGTTGCTTCACCTATCCAGATTCCACAATGGAAGTGAGATCAAGTGACCATGGACTTCGTCATCAGGTTGCCGATGACAGTAAGGAAACATGATGCTATTGGGGTTATAGTTGATCGGCTGACCAAGTCGGCTCACTTCTTACCGGTAAGGATGAACTTCAGTCTGGAAAATTTGGCTCAGTTGTACTTAAAGGATATTGTAAGGTTGCATGGTGTACCTTTATCGATCATATCGGATAGGGATCCGAGGTTCACAGCGAGGTTGTGGAGTTCTATCCTTGAGGCTTTAGATACCAAGTTGCACTTCAGTACAACCTTTCATCCTCAGACCGATGGACAGTCTGAGAGTTATCCAGATCTTGGAGGATATGCTTCGGTGTTGTGCTGTGGACTTTGCTCACAGTTGGGAAGAGCATTTACCGTTGGTAGAGTTTGCTTACAACAACAGTTATCATTCAAGTATCAAGATGGCTCCTTTTGAAGCCTTGTACGAGCGTAGGTGTAGGACACCTTTGTGTTGGATGGAGCTTAATGAGAGAAAGATTGTGGGTTCAAAGCTTGTTAAGGAGTCCGAGAAAAAGGTTCAGATCATCAAAGAAAGGTTGCAAGCGGCTTTTGATAGGCAGAAAGCTTATGCTGATAAGAAGCGTAAGCACATCAAGTATGAGCTTGGTGAGAAAGTGTTTCTCAAGGTATCTTCGTGGAAAGGTATCATCCGTTTTGGTCGCAAAGGAAAGTTAAGTCCAAGGTACATCGGGCCATATGAGGTTCTTTAGAGGATTGGACCGGTAGCTTATCGGCTAGCTTTACCTCCAAAGTTGGCTCGTATACACGATGTGTTCCACGTGTCTATGTTGAGACGTTACCATTCCGATCTTTCGCATATGGTTCAGCTCGAGAAGATCGAAGTTAATATAGATTTGACTTATGAGGAAAGGCCTATCGAAATTGTGTATAGAGGAGTTAAAGAGCTTCAGAACAAGTGTATACCTTTGGTAAAACTGTTGTGGAGGAACCATGGAATCGAAGAAACGACGTGGGAAGCAGAAAAGGACATGAGAACTTTGTATCCTCATCTCTTCCTGACAGGTAAATTTCGAGGACGAAATTTTCTTTAAGGATGGGAGAGTTGTAATGACCCAGATTTGGATCCGAGTGTCGGGTTAACCCGAGGGGTTTGGGCTTCGGTTTTGGGCCCCGAGTTTGTTTAGTTTGGGCCTCAGGCTTGTTAGGCTTGTTGGTTGTTGGGCTTATGAGTTATTAGTTGAGGACTTTTTGGTAAATGGATAAAGCATGAAAAAGGGTTTATGGGGCATTATTTTCTGCACTTTGCAGAGGGTATGAGATCATCCCCTACAACCTCATTTTCTTCATCCTTTGTCTTGGCAACAATCATCAAATGTAAGGTTTTTGAGGGTTTTCTGGTGGAATCTCGTTTTAGTGGTGAAGGGTAAGTTCTTGGGTTGTTGGAGATCTATCTAAAAAGGTAAAAATGTAGGAGAGTGATGAAGATGAAGGTTTAAGTGGGGGGTTAAGGTATAATCCGAGAATGAAGCTTTGAGGGTTGTTTCTATGTTTTCTTGATGTTTTTAAGAGTTAAAGACATCCTTGGATATGTCTAAGAGTTGGTACTCCCAACTCTTCTAGTCGTCATTCATGTCATAGTAGAATGCATACATGTAAGTTTAAGGCATGTTGGATTGGTTTCTTGAGCTTAGTTAGCTTTAATGGTGATTTTCGTATTAATGTAATTGATGGTTGGAAAATGGTGTTAAAATACTCTAAACACTCATAAAATTGATTTGAAACACTTTAGGACCAATTAGATTGAGTTTGGGGAAGAATCTCTAGAATTTCTAAGTGCAGACATGCATTTCGTGCAGGGGGTATCGATACCGGTGGCCCATGTATCGATACCCCTGAGAGAAAATAGGCTTGTTGAGCAAGGGTATCGAACCATGGTTCGATATCGAATCTTCTAATGGCATCTCCGATTCAATATTGGTATCGAATCGAGGAAGGCCTCCTTAGTTGACCTTTGAGTTGGTCAAAGGGTATCGGTATTAGTATCGATACCAGTGTTTCGATACCCTCTTTGGGTGGGTATCGATGCAGGGTGTTTCGATACCCTACATAAGAGTATCGATACCCCTGTGTAATCTTGCCAAGTTTGAGTAGAGAATTGAGGTTCGGTGATGGTAATAGATAGTCCCATTAATCTTAAAAGCCATGAAATGGAACGTTAAGCCAAAATCGATAATTATAACCTCGAAGGATTAATTTGAGATAATCGTAATACGTCTTCTTGTGCTAAGATCCTTGGTGGATCATTTGTGTGGTTTGAGTCTTTGTGTGATGGAAATTCGGATATCCAAAAGTGTTGCAACACGTCGAAGTCCATCCGATGTAATATGTCGGGTGATGTATTGAAGACTTTTATTCCGAGTGTTGGGCGGCCTTACTCGAAGATGTTCGATGTAACATTCCGAGCATGAGATTGGTTGGGCGGCCTCCATCCCTTTCCGAATGTTGGGCGGCCTCGTTCGAAGATGTCCGATGTAACAATCCGGGCATAGGAATTGAGGGCGGCCTCAATCCTGAGTGTAGGATCCTGATGCTGTGTGAACGCGGGCCTCACTCTTGTGTGTTAGTTTGTGGTGACTTGTATATGTTGTGTGCAATAATATATATCTCATTTATGTCATGTGTTAGGCGAGCATGCTAGACCATCTTACCATGCACGATATTTATATGCCTTGCTTTACTGCTTATGATATGCATGATGTTGGTCGAGTTCGGCATACCCACTGAGCTTTTGTAGTTCAGCGTTCGAAATGTGTTTTCGTGCGTAGGTTAGGTGAAGATGGTTCTTGTGGAGCACCATCGAGGTTTGGATTTCAGCATCGACTATGTGTCAGAGTACAGTAATAGATGTAGTGGGTTAGTACTATGTTGAACCCTATATGTATTTGTAATTCTGTTTATTTTAATTTGGGTCGAATGTTTTAAATGGGTTTATAATATTTGGAGCTCCGGATTACTTTAACTATTTTGGGCTTTTGTTTTACTTTAAATAATTTTATGGATCGTATTTGGACCTGAGTTTGGTTTTATTATTGGGCTTTGGAAAGAATTTTGAAATACAAGTTTTGGCCTCCGGCCCAATGTGACATCTAGATCGGGTTGTTACAGAAACTACGGATTATGGTTAGATATTAGTGTTTAGTGTTTAAGATTTTTGTTTTAAAATTTAAATAGATATGCTTTTGGAGAAAAATTCTTCCATCATCTATGCATCAAATTTTAACTCATATAAGAAAAAATATTTTTATTTAATGTTTTAACCGTAAGTGAATATGATAAAAGATTAATATTCTTTACACCGATGAAAAATCAAAATATTTATTAAAAATAAAGTTTTAAGATTTAATTTAAAGTTTAGAAATTTAAATCTAAAAATTTCAAATTTTATATTTTAAATTAATTGTTGTGAATAAAGTAAAGAAGAACTAAAACAAGAATAAGGAACAAGAATGAAAGAACAAAGAGAAGATATAAAGAGAGATATTTGTATTATTCTCAATATTGACTTGTGTACAATGCCTTCACAAACTCATCTATTTATAGGCATAAGAAGTACATAATATATTAAACTTTAATTAATGAAGATAATATTCATAATGATAGAGTTCTTATTATGATAGACATCCACATAGATAAATATTATTCATAACACTCCCCCTTGGATGTCTATGAAGATAATGTGCCTCATTAAAACCTTACTAAGATAAAAACCCTGTGGGAAAAAAAAATTCTTAGTGAAGGAAAAAGAGTACACACATCTTTGATACGCATAACATGTTGCCTCATTAAAAACCTTACCAGGAAAACCCATTGGGACAAAACCTCGGTTAAGGGAAAAAGAGTGCAACGCGTATTTACTCCCCCTCATGAAAATATCACATAAGATCTTTGAATCTTCATAATTCAATATTGAATACAATCTTCAAATGTTGAAGTAGATCATGCACTAGTGGATAAATCTTTTAAATCATTGCTTGAAATGATTCATTGAATACTATTCATCTGAAAATCATGAGGGACGAAACTTCAAAAATATGTTTCGTTTTATCATATTTGATATATCCACCTTAAGATATAAATTTTGTATTATCTCTGTACAAGATAGCTTGCATCTTATCTTGTAAAAATATTCACATATCTTCAGGATATCTTTAGCCAAACACATATTTCGGTTTTGCCTCATGCATAACAATTATTTAAAGGTAATGATCTCATAGCACTTTAATAATATTTCTGGATCAGCTAAGATACGATGCTTCCAGATCAAATAATGTGTATATTGTGCTTTTAGACCAAAAATATCATTACCCTTTTCTAGAGGCAGAAAGAGTCTTTGTTTACATTGAAAGACTTAGCAGTCATAAGGATGATCAATGAATATGCGTTATGCATGTAAAGTCTCTTTCAACATTTTTCTATATGTCGATTGATGCACAAGGATTTGAGGAGATCTCTTCACGAGTCTCAATGATATTCAAATCATTGACATAAATAATAATAAAAATTCAGAGCTAAACCTCTTAATAAAAATACTCGGGGAAATAATTCATATAGCATTATGCTAATAAATATTCAATGAGGCGATCATACCACATACGCCTAAATTGTTTCAAGCCATATATTCAATATGATTGAATAATGTTCTTGAGAACTTGAATTAACTGCTTATGGCAGTCTAAATCCTTTTAGAAGCTTCATGTAAATGTTGTTATCAAGAGGCTCACATAAATAAGATGTAACAACATCCATTAGACGAAACTAAGTCATTTCATTTATTGCCAGAGTATCTAAAAATAATTGTATCCACCACAGAGGAATATATTTTCCTCATTCAATTTCATATATTTGTGAGAATCCTTGTGCAACCAAGTGAACTTATATCTCATGATTTCCCCTTTTGATTTCTCTTTCTCACAAAGACTCGTTTATATTCACGAGTTTTACACATTTCAATGTACGGGCTATAAGCCCAAATACTTCTCTTCTGAAAGAGATTTTAGTTTTGCCTCAATTGCCTCTTTCCATGTTGGCCAATCATTTCTTTGTTTACATTGCCCAATTGACAATGATTCATGATCCACATCATCAAAATAAAATCTTTAGTGCTATATTTCATGCAAATATATAAACGACGTCGATTTAATTTTAGTTCCACTTATAACAGACATGACATAATATATTGAGATCTCTTTATTATCAGGTACCTGAGTCATGTCAATGTCTCTGTTGGAGACCATTTAATCTCTTCTAGAGATTTTATAATCATGGATTCCTCGATCAGACCATCATAAAATATAGCTCCTTTTTTTTCGAGGATTTCTTTGGAACTTACTTGTCTACTACGCTTCAAGAGTAAGTTAGACTCATTAGCAACTAGAGTTTGTCAATCCATGACATCAAATTTAATCGGAGCATTCATAGTTGGTATACGTGACTTAGTCACTCTTTTAGGGTCAGCAAAATCATCTGGCAATTGATTTGCTAAATGAATTATCCATTGAACTTATAGTTCATGTAGTACGTGGATCAAAAAGAGAAAATGATAATTCATTCCAACTTATTTCTTTCACCAACTATTTATTTTCTCCCCCTAATGTTGGGTAAATTGACTCATTAAAATGATAGGCAATAAATAGGGTTATAAATAAATTCCCTATCAGAAGCTCAAGATATTTAAATCTGATACATATTCCTAACAAAACTCATCTTTGTGCGTTGTGGTGGAGCAATTAGAACATATATCGCACACAAAAATCTAAGATGAGAAATATTTGGTTCCTGACCAAAAACCATTTGTAATGGGGAGAACTTATGATCATTTGTTGGCTTGATGCGAATTAGTGATACTACATATAAAATGATATGTCATCAACATTATCAAGACCGTTGTCTTTATAAGATAATCTGGAAAATGTGCTCATAATTTTATCAATTGAGCAAGTAACCTCGCAAACACCAAGTTGCGGGTTAATAACAAGGATACATATAACCATCTAGTCGATGCATCGATAAAAATCATAAAATATCTAGATGGTCTTTAAGAAAGGTGTATGGGCCCATATATATCACCTTGTATCCGTTCCAGAAAATTAATAGAGTTACACTCTATATTAACTGTTGATGATTGAATAATCAAATTGCTTTCATAGCAAGTATCACATGAAAATTACCTTGAAGAAAATCTTAGTTCTTCAATAAGTGACCACATAAAAGTGTCAACAAATTTTCGCATCATAATTGAACCGGGATGGTCTAACCGGTCATGCCAAATAATTATCAGTAAACATGTGGTTTACAATAGCATGAGCTTCGATTTGTACTAATTCTTCTGTAGTACAATATGAATGACAGTACATGTAATTTTGTCAATATTTCATTATTGTCTTCAGTTATACTCGTAATATTGAGATAGTCAGCATCCCCTTGACTAATATTCTTAATATATTTCTGCAAATATCTTTAAAATTCAATAAGTCTCTTTGCGACTTTGACGAGTATAATGCACTGTAAATATGAGATAAAGTCTCATTTGGCAATAACATATTTGCTCAACGATGCTCAGTCGGAGCTTTCTATGATATTAGTACTTCCGGATATAGTACTCATATTATTCTCTTGCAATTAAAATGGGAAAATATGCATACTTATGCACCTTTTAATACGTGCTTTATTTCATTCACTTCGGGGAATGAAAAATATGTGCTCTGTACCATTCACTTCGGGGAATGGAAAATATTAAAAAAAATAGCACATCATATCAAATCGGATCAAAGATAAGCTCTTCAAAAGCTCTTCCGAAGCACTGATATTTTAGTACTTTGAGATATAGTACTCACATTTTCCCTTGTATTTAAATGGGAAAATATTTCTTATGCTTAAATATTGTATGAGTACTTGCACTGTCCGCCAAGCATAAATAGCCAGAATTCATTGTATATTTTATTCCGAAAGTAATAATATTCTTCAAATGACAAATTAATATAAAGGGTAAATAAATAACATAAATAAATAATAAATATAAAACAAAATGAATAAAAGATCAAAAGGATATAAAATAAATGGCGGATTATTCTCTTGAAGGACTATGAGAAAATTAACAATATCCAATTGAGTTGGATCAATAAAGCCATTATTTTCGCCACAAAGAAAATCTGTTTATATTTTCTTTAATTTATCATTCATGATTATGGATAAAGTCCATAATTCTTCGACGTTTGACAAGTACGAGATCAATGGTTTGTACCATCGTATTGATAACATAAAGATTTTGATATGATCTCTATCATTCTTGTCATCTTTATAATTCCACTTCTTATGGATATAAGAATTCTCAAAATAATCATCTTATCCATGTCTATTTTATGATCTCAATCATGACCACAATTACTAATGTAACATTTATTCTTTCCGCTATAAAATATCACATTCACTTCAGGGAATGAAGCAGAGACTGATAGGTATTCAAAACCCTTGTATGATATTGTGTCTGTAAGACAACATTAATGTGTGAAAAGTGGAGTATGTTTTTCTAACATATCCTCATCAATGATACTCTGTCACATAATTGAGTTTTATTCACTAACCATATAATGAATTATCACGTTTACATTCACTTCAAGGAATGAAACAAATTCAATAATCGCATGGAATAAACATCATGCTTTTATTCGCTTCAGGGAATGACATAAATCCAATAATCGCATGGAATAAACATCATGCTTGCATTCACTTCAAGGAATGTCATAAATCCAATAATTGCATGGAATAATCATCATGCATGCATTCGCTTCAGGGAATGTCTCCCATAAAAATTCTTGGATCAAGACGATTTTCGTAACTTGAACTTGGGAGAAGTCTATAGTCGATTTTTCGACATAAAAATAATATTGCTTTCAAGCAAATATAAACTTTATAACATTAAAACTATTAAATAGTAATTGATCAGCCGATATATATTCAATATATAAAAGGAACAAAAATTTAATCCTTATACGCGACGTTGTTAAACCAGTCCACAAGGTCCTTTAAAAAGAACCTCCTTTGAGGCCAGTAGCCTCGCAGAACGGGATGTCCAGCCAATATACTCGGATTAAACCAAACATAATAAAGAATATATTAATTAATTAGAATATAATTAGCTTTTACCATAGTGATCGGTTTTTACCCTTTGCCTAACTTAATAGCTTTGGAATTGTCGACAAGAACCACGGTAATTGAGTCACTTTATCGCTACACAAATACCAAACAACCAAAGAATTTTTAAAAATTAAAAATTAAATCAAAGATCAAGAGAGAAAAATAACCGATAATTAAAATATAATTGAGGGAGAATAACTTATCTTTGATTTATGCCAGTAACAAATTCTTTTCAATAACTCCTTCAAGATTTGAATGACAAACACCTCCGTTGGTTAGAGTCTCGTGCTGATAACGTGTTGTGAATAAAGTAAAGAAGAACTAAAACAAGAATAAGGAACAAGAATGAAAGAACAAAGAGAAGATATAAAGAGAGATATTTGTATTATTCTCAATATTGACTTGTGTACAATGCCTTCACAAACTCATTTATTTATAGGCATAAGAAGTACATAATATATTAAACTCTAATTAATGAAGATAATATTCATAATGATAGAGTTATTATTATGATAGACATCCACATAGATAAATATTATTCATAACATTAATATATATATAATTTTTTTATACAGACTATGTATCAAATAATATATATTTTTGTGACTCAAAATTGAATGAGTCTATGTCACGTGATTTTGTAAACGTATTTTAGACTCATAAACTTTTGTAATTATTTCCCAAGGATGTGGACCAACGTATTTTACTCAAGCTGAGCTTCGAAATTATTTCATGGAAGCTTACAAGAATATTTATAATATTTGACAACCAATATAATACTCTGTATTAATGAATAATTATATAAATTAATTTAGAGTTAAAATTACATGATTATAGTAAAATAATATAAAATATGAATTGCATTAAAAGATCGTACTAAAATAAAATGTGATAATATTTTTTTAGTTTAACCTTCGTATCAAGTTAATTAATTGAATAATTCAGATAGAGTATTACAGAGATTTATTGTAAGAGTGATATTTTTAACCTAATTTACCTCATTTATAATATCATAATTTAAACTTTTAACTTTACTTAAAAAATTATTTTCTTATCCTACAAGATCAACTGGTTGTTCATAAAATGTAACGATGTCGGGTTAAACAATAGAAAGAATGTATTAAATTTTTTATATCACAAACTATTAAGATTTGTCTCAATAATTTTTTTCGCATAATCATTATTTTCTTCTTAAGAAATATAGGTTTAAGGGCCTAATTCCCCCCTAAATTATGTAATTTTTATCGAGTTAGTCCGTAAAGTATTTTTCTGGATATTTTATGTTCTTAATTAAAAATTGTAAAATCATACTCTCTTTTTATTAAATGTGAGAAGTTATTAGATGAACTTTTTTTTATCACACAATTCGTAATTTAATCTGATCCGTTTATCTTAAAATAATTATTTAGTAATTATTCACTCTCCAATTATATGTAAAAAAATGTGATGACTAATATGATTGGTTGGACCACAGATGACGTAACGAAGTTCATCTAATAACTCTTTGTTAAATGTTGTATAAATGGAGAGATTATATCATGAATATTTTCCATCATGTCATCCATGGTCTATATAATCAAGTTCGTTCATCTTTAAGTAACTATCTGATAACTACTCACTCATCAATTACAAGTAGGAAAGAAGTGATGATTCATCACTTTTATTTAAGTCAGCTTATATTTTGTTAATAAAATCATACATGATGCATTCCAATTGGCTTGTAACGTTTTTTTAACGATGTCTAACAAAAGAATTACATGGAATTACGATTTGTAGTCAAGAAAATAAAATTTCCTGAAAAATATTTTAAGGTCTAACTCGATAAAAAAATACATAATTTTTATCATATTTTAAGGACTAACTAATACGATTTGCATAAACGGACTGTAGGAGGTGGTTTGGCATCGTTGGTTAGAAAGGTTTGTTAATTACTTGATCAATCTTGGGAGATCAAAATTTGTCATATTCGTCAGACAACGAATAAGATTGCTGATGGATTAGCTAAAATGGCTCAATTTGGTAGATGTTCCTTCATTTGGAGAACTGGACTTCTCATCTTGTATCTTTATGTTTCTACCGGATGCAATTTTAACTTTGATTTATGATGACTTGTGACCCAATGTGAGTGTGAATCTCTAATGTTTACTTAGGTGTTATCATTTTGTAAATACTATCAAGTATGTTTTTTTTTCCTCATTTAGATTTAGAAGGATTTTTTAATGAGGCACTTGACGATATATTTCTCTTTCAAATTTATAAAAAAATACATAATTTTAAAGAAAATTAGGCCATTAAGCCAAAAATATATCTTATATTAAGATATAAAATATTACTATTTTATGTATTTAAAATATGTTATTTTTTAAGTGAGATTAATGTTTTTATCCTAATTCTTTAGATTTAATTTGTACATATTATATTTAATATAGCAGCGGTAAAAGAATTTTCACAAACGTTTTAATTATATAGTTTAAAGATTTAATTTAAAGTATATAATTTGATTTAGAAATTAAAGTTAAAAGAGGTTATGATTTAAGTTAATATGGTTAGAAATTTAAGTTTTAATCTATAAACACTAATTTCTATCCGTAAACCTAGATTCTAATCACAATTATTAAATTATAAACTTATAATCCTATCTTTAAAATTAAATACGAGCCCTCTGGCTCAAGTGGTTAAAAGAATTATTGTCAGTAGAGTGATTAAGTAATCAATGTTAAATGATGAAAATTATATTCTAAAACAGATATTACCGTAATTATTAACTTATTAAAAAAATACCTGAACTTTAAAACTAAAACGCATAATAAATTATATTAAAATAATTATCCTTAAAACCCTTATATTAAAATCTGAATTATATAATACACTGATTATTACTGACAGAACCAGATTAATTATTTTCTATGAATACTTTATTCTGTAGCCCTGGACTAGCTGGGGCTCTGACAAGTGTGCCAATACATTTTTATTAGAATAAGATGCCTTTTCGTTTTAAATATCATTTAATATTTCAAAATAAAACTTATTTTCACTTTATTATTGTAGGACAATAAAAATAATTTCTCTAACAAGGGAAATACCTGTTGAAGCAAACATGAAACACCATTGGAACTTGGAAGCATGTGTTAACAGGTTTGGGACATGTTCATGTTACTTCTGCAGAAAATCAATCCAGTTTTTCTTGCTTCATATGTAAAAATTCATAAATCAGTACAAAATCAATGTGTTGGACATGAGATTATTAATCTCCATTAACAGATAACAAGCTACTGAACTTCACTTAAACAAAAACAATGTTATTAACTCAATCAGAAACAAGACAAGAATTATCTTATTACAACAAAAGAGTACCCTTTTTTCCCACATCAATTCTTCTGTTGTATTTTCTGTTATTTTCCCAACTTGTTTGGACAGGTTGTAGCTATGATGTCTCAAGTAGATATGCTAAGATCATGACATGAGTTGTTATTTGATCTTCCCTTGTTGAAGAAAGTGCAGAAAATCGAGTTCTTCGTTACTCTTACTGATTTAAATAATTTTCCCAACCGTCTTTTCGTAGCTTATCGGCTTTTGACAAGACATAGTCCCTTGTGTCTTCTTGATACTGGTTCATTCTGGCAGTAAGTTCGCCGCAAAACGCGGAAAAGAATTAGAATTCACATGTTTCAAGTTATATAGCTAGAGAAGGGAACTTACCTTGTCCATAGATCAGCATCACCGACTCCCAAAATCCTTACTGCTAGCAATCCTGCATTTGTTGCATTGTTTACTGCAACCGTCGCGACTGGGACACCCCTTGGCATCTGTAGCATAAGATGAGTATAAACAAACAACCAGCATTTGGGAAATGTAGATGTCGAGTACAAGTTTGAGTGTACCTGCACGATTGATAAGAGTGAATCTATTCCGTCCAATGTAGAAGCACGGACTGGAACACCGATAACAGGTAAAGGTGTAAGTGCAGCTACCATACCTATAATTCAAAACAGACCTTATTAATGTCACTAACATAACTGATGCATGTTGGAGAACGAGGTTAAACAATCGTTTTAGATATAACTTGCCTGGTAAGTGAGCTGCACCACCAGCACCAGCGATGATAACCTGAATGCCTCGCTCCCGAGCAGAGGAGGCATAAGTGTACATCAGTTCAGGGGTCCTGTGTGCTGAGACTATCCGGACCTGTAAATAAATTAATCAATGGAATCAAAGTGGAAACGCTTCATTTGAAATGAAACTTCCAAGCTATAAAAAGTGCTACCTCAGTAGAAACCCCAAACATATTTAAGATTCTTGCTGCATCCTTCATAACTGGAAGATCAGAATCCGAACCCATTACAATCCCAACACGTGGGGCAACTGCATTTAGCGACAAAAAGGAGCAGTACATCAGTAAAACCAACAAACGGTAGTTTCAAATCTCTACACAGTTCAGTTTCAGTTATGTCAGCCTATTTCTGTCTGGACTTTCATTAAATTTGCACTCAATAAGTGCAAGAAGAAACAAACTGACAACAAAATTGAACTTCAAGCATCTACTCTAGTCAACTGACCTTCATTCGGATTTTCATAACCTTCTTCCTTCAGCATTGATTTCAGCCGTGCTTCCACAACACCAACAGAAGGGCCAAGAAGAGTTAAATGACCCATCTTCCTTTGCTTTCGCATTTCTGGTGGTGGTGGTGGGATCATGTTAGACAATTAACAAGACCATGTGTACAAGAAAGAAAAAAAGACAACGGAAATAATAAGCCCAAGGGAACTTGAAGCAGACCTAACCTGGTTTATCGTACCAATGAACAGTAGCCCCTGGAATCTCCAGTGCCCTTGCTACAATTTGATTTGCCATTTTGAAACCTGGCTCCCCCTGAAACCATAAAATTTTTAGTGCAACTCAAATCTGAGAAACCATTGCACTATCAATAAGAACAAGGAAAAAAGAAATTGTCCGTAAATTATAATCGTGTATAAACGTTTTAGTTTATCATGAGAAACACAAAAGTGGAAAGGTGTGGGAGTTGTCGAGAAAGAACTTACGTCATCCTCACCCAGTAGATTGTACATGATAGCAGCTGGTGTTTTCATGGATGTATCACCGAGAGGTAGACCAACAACAGCCCGCAAATGCTGTTCAAACTGTGATGTATAGCAGGACTCGATAGTGTGATGACCGCTATTATGAGGTCTTGGAGCTACTTCATTTAGTAGAATCTAGTTGAAAAAAAAGGTCAATAAGAGGCGTAAATTGATGAATTATAGCGGACATCTAGGCGTGGAATTAGACACTCATAAAGATAGCAAATGTACACCTGACCATCCCTTGTCAAAAACAACTCCACTGCAAAGACACCAGCCCCTTCTAATGAACCGATAGCTTTCTGCGCAACGTCATTGGCTAGTTTTCTGACCCTCCATGGCACATCAGCAGGTGCCTTAACAATGTGACATATGTTTTCCCTAAAAGAACTCACAAATTTACAATCATAGTTCATATTGAATGACTTGCAGACCTCCTCACAAGTCATATGTTAATAAAATCACATAATGCTTAATTATCATAAAATAAATAAGGTAAAGTGAAAAAAGAAAGAAAGAAAACTGAATGTCTTACTTGTGAATAGTTTCAACAACAGGATAACACAGGATAGAGTTATCTCTTCCTCTTGCTACGATGACCGCCAACTCCTAAAACCAATATGAGTTCAATTGAGAATAATATATATACACAAATAGCAATTATCTATATATATCGTATCAGGCAGTGTGGAGCATACCACATCGACAGAGTGAGCTGGAAGTTGTAAAGAATATGTAAATGAAAGAAAAAGGGAAAGGGCTAATAAATAAGTCAATAGTACATTCTAGACATCCACCTTCACGAAAGGAGCCCATTTCTCAACATACAAGCCACGGCCAAATCCACCAAGAGCTGCAGTAAAGATGAAAAAATTTTAAACCAGGAAAGCAACTGATTAATTTTATACTCAAATTTACAAACCAGTTATAGGTCAAAATTAGACACTACTAAAGAAAAAGACAGAAACAGGACAACTTCTCCAGTCTCTAGTGACAACCAACGTGCAAACATCTACATCAAACTAGAAGTGCTCTTCTGTAAATGTTGATACAGTAACATATATACAGATTATAGTAGATATGAGGTCCAACAGATTTGGAATCGTATCCACAAGAGAGATTTTAGTTTTTGACAAATATTTAGAGAAATCCTATGACTTCAAAAAAAATGAAAGTAAAGAGATTATGAATTAAGGGAAAAAGGATATTAAAGCATCCTTTCTAATAGCATCTTCACTACCATCTACGGCAGAAGGAAGCTCCTCTTCACTCGTCGCAACAGCATTTCCTCGCCCATCATAGGCTAATCTCTTGCTCTTAATCATTAGAGGATAGCTAAACTGTACACCTGCTTTCTTGGCTCCTTCTAGATCATCAATCTGTTTTATCAGTACAGTGAAATCAATATATACATATAGTTTTTAATGAGATTAGCAGTCAGCACAATACAATGACCCCCTTAAAAAAATAGAACCCAACCTCCATAAACTCAGGAAGTGGAATGCCATGCCGCGAAAAATGAACTTTCTGGAGATATTTATCCTGTAAGATTGTAAATCCAGCGTCATAATTAATCATGAAAAACATTAATCATGCTTAACATCCATTCAAGTATCAAAAGAAAATTGATGCAATTTATTAAAAACATTTGCAAAGTTACTTGGATAATTCGAATGGTAGAAGCTCTAGGTTCACAATCCACTCCTTGTTGTTCAAGCTTCTCCAGAGTGGCAACATCGACATGTTCGATTTCGACTGTCAAAACTCCACATCTAACTACCAAGAAACAGATTATGAATGTAAATACTCCATATAGAACAAATAAAGGCAATCATTCCAGGATCAAATTTGGACCTTTCAGCAAATGCTTGAACAGTAGCACTGTCATCAAAGCTGCCAACCATATGATCATAAGCCAGGGCACTGGCGGGGCAATTCTCTGAAGGGTCCAAAACCATGACTTTAATGGCCAGCTTGGAAGCTGCTTGGCATAACATACGACCCAATTGGCCTCCTCCTAATACACCCACAATCGTTTCGGATAGTCCATGAACCGGAGGAGCATCATCCCTCCTACAAAAAACGAAACACTTCAAACGTAAATAATTCATAAAAACAAAAAAGACCCAAAATTTTTGCTCTTTTGTTTTCGTTGGAAACGCATAAAGGAAGGGAAAAAGGGTGATAAACTGTCTAATAATCCGAAGAATAAAAGAAAACCTGCGAGAGAAATCGGTCTCGTTAGAGTCACGTGAGGCGCGGCAAGCCAGGATGGGAACAGAGAGCTTTGAGGAATAAGAAGAGTGCTGGAGGCGACGATTGTGGTGGTGGTTCTTGGTAGCGGCGGCGGCGGCGGCCTTGGAGAAGAAACCGAATGAGGGAGGCGTTGCTGACCGAGAAATAAACTGAGATGGCCTGAAAGCCAAAACCGGTTCAGCGGTGGAGCTCGAGAAGACTGCCATTGAGCTTTGTTGGAGCATTCCTTTTCTGTCACTTTCTCAGGAAAAATGAGGAGTTTAGGCTCCAAAGGTGAACGGCACTACTACTTCTCTTCCCCTTGGGCTTTCTTTTATATTTTCATTTTTTAGAAAATTAAATTATGAAAAAAAAACATTTATATACAGTTTTATTGACAAATAATAATTTATTATAGTTTTAATTTTGTTGATTATATCCATTAATTATGCAATTAAAATACAATTTTAATTATATATAGTTTTAAAAATATATTTAAATTTTTTGAGTATACGAATTTCTATTTATAGTGGTGAAAATATAAAAATAAAATATTAAATTAAAAATATGATTTTTTTTCATCTAAAAATATGATTTTTAATTTAGTAATTACTATGTGTGGGGTCAAACTTTCGCATGAACTGCAAAAACTTCGTTGTTTCGTTAAGATATGATATTTTGTAATTTTTTAATCTATTACTACTATTTATTTAAAAAATTTATTTTTTAAAGAAAACAATTTAATAAAAAACTGGATTTAGTTAATTAATAAACCTACAGCTCTCTTAGGAAAAAGTAAATCATAAATCATTTATTTAATTAACTTTTTATTTTAAATATATTTATTTAATTAATTTTTTATTTTATCTCTTTTATTAAATAAATTTTTATTTAATAAAAACTGTTTTTTAATTTAATTTATAGTAAGTATTAGTGAAGATTTACTTGATAAAAAATAAAAAATAATTAAATAGATATATTTGATTGGTTGATCTCATAGATAGTGTGATTAGTATAACATATGATATAATTTTTTTATTTTTTATTTTTAATAAATATTTTTAAAAAATTAAAATCTAATATATTTGTTAGGAAAAGTAGTATATATTCATGGATATATGTAAATAAATTTAAACGAACGTAAATAAATGTATTATCAAACTTTTATGAATATAAATAAATGAGCAAGTTCTTTATTCGAGAAATTATATTATGGGTAAGTCCTACCACATGTCCATGAGACCAACCACTAAAAATCACTCATATTATTATTTTTTATGTCGAATATTTTTTAAAGTGAATCTTCACTTAGAAAAAACTGTTTTTAAAATGAATTAACAGTAAATATTAATGAAGATTCACTTTGAAAAATATATGAATTTCTCTCATGATAAGACTTACTCATGATATAATTTCTCTCTTTGTTCATATTCATGAATTTAATTAAACAAGTTTATTTAATAAACAAACATAAAACAAATTTCCCGTCTAACAATTCATTAAAGTTCTCGTCAAATAATTCATAAACAGTTAATTAAACGTATGATTCGTTAACAACACTAAACTTAAATTTTTTATTAAAAACCCAAACTTGACTTGCTGATCTATTCTAATTTACAACATTATTGAGTTGATTTCAGTATATCAAACTTAACTTTACACTCCACGACACTTAAACATCACAACCTTGTACAAAATCCAATCACTCAAATCAAATCAAATCTCTAATTTTAGCTTAAAAAAAAGAAAAAAAGGGGGGGAATACTTCAATCTTCCAACTCAGATTAACAAGAGAAAAGGGGGAAATCTCACCAACTCCATTTTTGATGGTATGCAAAACATGTCAGGCTAGATATTTACAGACTTGACATGAACATGTCACACAATCTGCAATAATATTTGAAATCATGTCCTATATCATGTTCCTGTCTAGGGAGAGAACAATCTCTGCAATACTTTGGCAACTAGCATCTCTTGCAGGCATCTGTTAAATTAACACAAAAAAAAGCAATATTATCATGCAAATCCATTTTCACACTTTCAGACATGGATGATTTTGGGTAATTAAGGAGATAAAAGATGAAAATTAAAGTACTCGCCTTTATAGTGTTTCTAAGTTATGCTTCAAGGCTGAGTTCCTCCTGGTATCCTTGTTCATGTCCAGTCAATGGATTCTTCATGGTGACCTTGTCCGTGCCCTCGAATGACTTGCCTGTTTCTTCAACTGTGGTGTTGATGTTAGTTTTTTCGATATCTGGCTCTGTATGTAAGCTTGTCTGTTCTTCAATGCCATTAGCTTCTGAATGATTCACCGTGTCATATGGCATGAATTCGTTGGGGAACTTCGTCCTGTAAAGCTCTAGCTCGGCTTCAAGATCTTGAATCTCTTTCTCTTTCTCTGTAAGAAGGTTGTTTGTGTTTTGTAGTGCTTCCATATCGTACTCGGCTTGTTCTTCCATCATTCTCAGGTGCTGCAAGGCTTCCATTTGCAGCGTCGCCTTCTCTTCTTGCAACCGTGTAATCATGGCCATTGCTTGATTCGTAGCAACTGCGGACGCGTTTCTTTCTTCCTCCAATTCCTTGTACAAAGCGCTCAATAATTTCCTGTCATGCTCAACTTGTCGTTTTAGCCGATCGACAACACTTTCCCCTTCGATTTCACTAACAATGCTTCCATCTATAGACAAACCAGACTCATTTCTATCCAGTGAGACCCTCCGTTGAAGTATCTCTATACCATTAAATGCAGAAGAATCTAATGCTTTTAAATCATCACCATTTATGGATATCCTTGGACTTACAGAAATCTTAGGACTTGCAGCGATCCTCGGACTTGCATTGTTCATCCATTGCTCCATCCCTCGAGACGATAATTGTGACAATAAGACCTTTAGATCCTCACTATGTCTAGAAGAATCTTTTCCAATCCATTGTTCAACAAACAAACCAGATAATTGTCTTCCTTTACTGCCTACAGCTAGCTTATAAGCATCGGTTAGGTCCAACGAATTGAGTACTTGGATGCTAGTGTCATTAGTGGCTCGGTTTTCTTCCAATGTTGATTCGGGTACAGGAAGTGGCTGCTCTGTTGAAAAACGGATTTCTTCGCAGTTCGCCTCAGCTATCTCCTCAACTCCTACAGTTTCCGTAACACCTACGGCACAGATTAACCATAAAATATAAGTTATTAAGGATGTCACAGCAGCTGATAGAGAACTAGGATGGATGTTTCTACAAAATTCAACTTACTACTCTCTTTTGATGCTTCAACTGAAAATGCAACGACAATTGGTGGAGAAACGACACTGATGGAAACATGCTTGCTCTCCTTGGGTACATCAACCGGAGTTTCATTGTCGATGGTAATATGCTTGCTCTCCTTGGGAACATCAACCCGAATTTCATTGTCGATTGATGACGAAGAAAGAAAATCAAGGGAAATAAGCTTACTCTCTTCTGATACTTGAATAGGAGCTTCACTAGGATTTGACAATGGAGAGTCTTTATCAAGGGAATCAAGATTCATTTCTATTGGCACGTCGATAGAAGCTTCCCCGAGCTTAGAAGAAGCGGATGGCTCAATTTCGCAACTCGCTTGCTCCCAATTAAGTTCCTCCAAGCCATGTTTTGAATCAGTAGATTCCAATGATATAGTGTTAAGAGGCTCTTCAATGATGGTTGATTCCGGTTCCGGTTGTGAAATGAGTATAGAAGGCTTATGTGCAGAAACAGGATCCATGAATTTCTCCAAAGGAAAATCTTCGGACAAAGTAAAAGTTTGAGGCTCCGGCTGCATGTGTTGATCAACAAGACCTCTTTGTGGATTATGAGTTTGGATAATTACACCATCTTCCTCCCCGCCAGCATCACTATTCACTTCAGACTCCGAATCCGAAGCAATCTTAAGCTCCTTGTATGAAACATGAGATAAAGGATCTGGATGTTTTTTTCTCTGATGTCTAGCTTTAACCGAAACAGACACATTGCCACTCTCGTTCTGCTCATACTTACCATGTTCAATGGAAACCGGTAAAGGCATATCAAATTCAGAAGACTGAAACACAACCGATCGTGTATGCATCGATGTTTTGGCATAGCCTTTTGGCATCCATGGCTCATTGCAACAAGAACAGTGCCTTCGAGTCAAACATCCAAGTTTATGATTCTCCAGTGAGGGATCATCCTCGAGACTACAATCGAAATCTTCCCCCAACTTACCGACCAACAACCGGTAGGTTTCAGAATTAGACTTGTTTATTGTAGCAAATGAGAAAAGGCAACTTTCACACATTCCTTGAACATCAACCAGCTTGTTATGAGCATGACAGTACACTAAGGAAGAAATCTCCAACTTATGATCATTACATACAAGATCCCAATAAAACTTCCGTTTTTCTTGCCCGAAAACATGATCGAGTCTTGAGCATAGCAAACATGGCGTTTGTAATTTGCATTTATGAGCAAATTTTTTGATTAGGTATGAAACAATAGCATCAATAAACAGCATAAAAAGCAGCAGCCATTCGAAAAAGGCCGATGATAATGCCGTACTAAACCGATGCGGAATTTTCTTCGAGTTGACAGAAGAAGTTCCCCCTCTACCCATGTCCAATATGATTATGTAACTTCAGAACAAGATACTTAAATGCTTCAAATAAATCAAAGTCTGATTCTCCGAAAATGAAATCAATAATCCAAGGCCAGAATGAACACTGCCAACAAAAGGAGATTGACAGAGATGAGAAAAACGATCGAAGACGAAGACGAAACACCTGCCTAGACTCGAACTAACCAAAATTTAAAGGAACAAATACAAGCAAAACTTCCAGCTAAGTAAAACAAAGTAATTGCAAACTCAGATGCTAAAGGACACACCATTGGAGACATACATCTATGACATAAAATTCTCTGCAACAACATCATGCATGATGTCTTTAATCTATATCCCATTTATTAAAAATATTCGAAATCATTTCTCATATAAGATCTATGCATGCAAGAGATAGTGGATAAACACAATTCCAGAACAGGATAAATATTAAATAGCCATAATTGCTAAAAATAGATCTCAAAGAACAAATTCATGAATTAGATTCTTCATTCTTATGCTAAAACAAGCTCAAGCACAAGAAACAAAAGAATTCCCAATCCCCCATACATAAAAGCCTAAATCAGAAGCTAACAAAAAGTTATGAACTCTGTGACAATACTCACAAGATGACATACGCAGGTCAAGCTGTGATATTTCCAAGGCAAAAAAAAAAAGAGAAACTTTTGTAAGTAATCATAGAGAGAAAGCTTACCTGTTTATGTGAGAAACTCAAGGGGGAAAACCCAGAAAAGATGACTGAAAACTCAGAGGAAAATCGTCTAATCAATTATCTAAGTGACCCGGCTTCAAATTCATTAAAACACACAAACAAACCCATGTAACAGCTATTATTGAAACAAAAGTAGCTTATATATGGGAATAAATAGAACAGGTAACAACAAGAATGCACGTTGTTTTCACGTATTTTTGGTATAAAAAAGTGAAAATAAAATAAATGAGCAGCCGACAAAGACCACAAAGTCGGCTGCTGATTCAGAAAATACTAGAAGCCGAAAGTAAAGGAAAGACAAAATAAAGGAAAGAGTCCAGAGAGAATTCACTGTCAAAAACCAAAGAAAAAGAAGAAAAAGGTTTGATTTTTATCAACAGCAGCACCCCCCAACAACAAAACAAAACATCATTTCGCTTATTTGTTAAGAAATATATGGTGATGGAGAATCAATGGA
This sequence comes from Abelmoschus esculentus, assembly GCA_035048815.1. Lineage (NCBI taxonomy): Eukaryota > Viridiplantae > Streptophyta > Magnoliopsida > Malvales > Malvaceae > Abelmoschus > Abelmoschus esculentus. The sequence continues at coordinate 22,644,985 of JAUCBN010000004.1, forward strand.
AAATGGGTTGCTTTAAAACTTTTGCTAAAAGTATTAAAAATGGTTATACTTTTTATAGTGATTGGGGTGAGTTGGTTGGTGAAGAAATTGCAAAACCGTGTTGACTGGTGCTGCCGATGAGGATGAAGTATTCCATGGAGTTGTTCAAACTGCCCAATTATTATGTTTTGATTAGTTAGTGCCATAACTGAGTTAGGTAACTTTGATTTACATACAATTCTTTCAAACTGTTGAAATGGGATTTGCCTTACAATAAACAAGTTATTGTTCTGCCCGTTTCACCAGTAAGTAGAATGAATGATTACTTGATTGATTTGCACGTAGGGACCAAAATTCAGATATCATGTTAACTTGAATGAACTATTCTAAAAAGTTGTAATTGATTAGTCAAGTTGGATGTATTATTGAAGGGAACATTCATACAAGGCAAGTGGATAGCTAAATGACAAATAGAACAAAGCATTTACTGGCAAAGCTAATACCTGATTATTACTAACTTAAAAAAGATGAAAGCAAGACTCATTTTGCACAGATGGGACAATGCCCCAAGTTTTATAGCAGCAATTTATCTTAAACTAGAAAAACCAGCACTTCATATTGGTGCTGCACAAGTTGTTCTAAAATGGCCCGTCTGGTTGCAACGGCTACAATGCACAACTCGCTTCTCACGGCCACGATCTTCTGCTCGATCTCGCTTCTTTCGTGGTCGACCGGGTGGTTTAAGTGATTTGGGTGGGTGAATGATAAGTTGAACGGCTTTGTTGGCATCTGGATCCCCCTCGAACAACTCTTTCCATAGACTTTTATCTGGGATCGGATGAATGGTTTGAGAATACGCCTTTCGATATGTAGCTACCGTGAAACAGCTCTCGGTAAATCGATGAACATTCTGCCTGCAAGAAAGAAGTGCTGCCACAGCATGGGCACAGGGCAAACCGTACAACTGCCAGCCACGACAAAGGCAACAGCGATTCCGAATGTCCACAATATTTGTCCCTTCATGAGATATAACTTCGAATTCAGCTTCATTCGCACGAAGCACTTGGTATGTGCGTGCATGTTCAAGGGCTTCTGTAACACGCCTTTCAGCAGAAGGAACAAGGATCGATGCCCACTGCATACTTATTTCCCGCCGTTCATTGAACCAAGTCATAAGCTGCCTCCTAATGCATTCCATCATCTGAATTATTGGAAGCCCTGAAGCTTCTAAAATCCAAGAATTCAGTGATTCAACTATGTTTGCTGTTAGATGCCCAAATCGTGTGCCTTCAAAATAAGCTGTTGCCCACAAACGAGGTGGGATTCGCCGGATCCAATATGCAGCATCTTGTGATATCTCTTCAACCTCAAGAATCTTTGCTTCAAATTCAATTACAGTCAGGGCATGGGCAGCTTCCCATAAAAGGTTGACAAGCATAGTATTATTGAACTCCTTTCGGAAACTTTCACTCAAGTGACGTATGCAAAATCCATGAAAAGCGGTAGGGAAGTTTGCTTCAACACCATCTACAACTCCCTTCTGTCTATCAGACAAAATTGTAAGCCTTGGCATGTTTTCGGTATTAATTTCAAGGAGGTTATGAAGTTCAGAGAGAAACCACATCCAGTTTTCATCATTCTCTTCATCAACAACACCAAATGCCAGAGGAAACAAAGCACCATCACTGTCAAAACCAGTAGCAAGAAGCAATGTTCCAAGATACTTGCTTTTCAAGAATGTCCTATCTAAACCAAGGAGTGGTCGACAAGCATTCAGAAAACCATAAATGGAGGCCTGAAATGATATGAAAAGACGTTGGAAACTGTTATCAGTTGGGTTTCCATAGACTAATGCAATACTCCCCGGATTTGTCCGCTTGATCTGCTCACAATATTGAGGGAGTAAGTGATACCCTTCCTCGAAAGATCCACGCATAGCAGCCATGATACGTTCCTTGCCTCGCCAGGCTTGCTTGTAAGATAAGGTGATCCCATGAGCCCGGTGAATCTCTTCCAATATCTCCTTGGGCTTGTAATTAGGGTTCTCCTTTAATTTCTGTTCAACAGTGTTTGCCACCCACTGCACAGAGGCTTGTTGATGGCCAAGATGAGCAATCCCTCCACATGTATGGGTCTCATGGATGGTTCTAATTGTGAATGTTGGGACACCAGGTAGCTTTGCTGCATGTATACGCCAGGGACATCCCTCACTTGCACATTTAGCAGTAAAACGAGTCTTGTCGGATTTGATGGTCTGCATTTCAAAGTGAAGGGCAATAGCTGTATCCCTCAACGCCCTGCGACAGCTTTTGACATCCGGGAATTCTAGGCCAACTTCCAATTCATAACTCGGATTAGAATTCCGAACCTGAAGGACAGTAGGAAGACTAACTATCATCTGGGAGTGCTGTAAATCTCGGACAGGATCAATTCCCATATCGTGGCAGTCATCCACAGCCAATGTCAGACTATCATCGAGTTCTTGGTTTTCAGAAACAGTCAACTCATTGTTCTCAGATAAGGCTAACTCATTGTCACCATGGTCTGGTTTTTGATCAGTACCTAACTCATTATCATGCCCATAACTGTGGCCATCATCCCCTTCTTGTTCATGCCTCTGTCCTAAATCCAACTCGTGATCATGAGAATGACCTAAACCTAGGTCATGATCATGAGCCTGTCCCAAGCCAAAATGGTGCTCGTGGGTTTGTCCTAATTCCAAATCATGGTTCTGGGTAAGACCCAAATTATGATCATGGCCAAGTACCAGTTGCTGATTCTGCCTCAATGCTAGATTATGGCTTCGTCCAAGCATCAAATCATGATTAGCCATTTAAAAAATCAATCACAGGTATATAGGGGCAGCAGGACCCAAATATGCAGGCTAATGATCATAAAGGCAGATTTTCTTCCTATGTCAACACATACCTGCCAAATGTAAAACATTGTCATTACAATGAGACAAAAATGGTATACTGTCAACACATGAAGAAAAGCATCACAAAAGATCCATTCTAAGCACCTAACTTCTCGCTTCATGTTCGTGTACAATCGAGCTATGTCAACCAACATGGGAAACAAAAACATATACATAATGAATAGCAAGAAAACCTACATATTAAGGTAAAGAAGGACACCGGAAACACATACTCAACACCAATTTGACTTCTATTGAAGATCTTAAAACAAAACAAACTTTGAGCAAGCATTTCTTAACAATATCGGGTGGACAACATCAAAGCTAAAATCTTTAAGCAGCTGGCAAGGATATTAAGGCTAACAATCTGAAGCTAAACTAACTGAATAAGGTACAAAATTTACACAAAATAAGGAATAACCATAAACCATCAATCAAAACACCATAAAAGAGCTATGAAATTAGTAAAACCAAAAACAGCAGGGGGGGGGGGGGGGAGCATTAAGCACTTTGATTGAAAATTCTCAAAGTTAATAACTTCAGAACACTTCAACAAAGTAAACTAAATCAAGTCACCACATTTGAAAGAGAAAAAAAAACCCATCAATTGAAAACATTAGAAAACAAAAAACCCACAAAGGAAATCTTCAAAAAGAAGAAGAAGATCGAAGTACCTGGATTAAGGGGGAACAACGAACTTGAAACCCTAGTTCAAGAAACCAAATGACAAGAAAACACAACAAACAAAGCTTCAACAAGGGAAAACACGATGTGGGTATCTCCCAAAAACACAAGAAAAGAAGAGCTGAAGCCAGAAAAAACCCCAGATCGAAGAAGAAACTAGGGATTAGATCAGCAACCAAATTGGGGTTGAAGCTTAGGAAGGAACAAAGAGGCAGGAAATTTGAAAAGTTTGGAATTTATGTCTGACTGTATGTTTTGGCGGGTAAAATGGTTGACGAGAGGACTTGTTTGTTCCGGGAGAAAATCGGGAATTAACGAGAGAAAGTGGCCGATGGGAAGGGCAAATGGGGAGATTGAGGAATTACAGGGGCAGAAGGGGGAGAGTGGAGAAGGGTATACGAAAAGAGACAATGTTCTGATAGAGGTTGAGGGTATTTATGTCAAACTGAGTTGGACCTTGCCAGTTGCATTCTCTTCTTATTTCTTTGGGTTTTCGTAATTACTATTTTGGCCTTCTCTTGATATTTAGAAATGATTTGGTTAAAATAAATAAATTCAAGGACTCAAACCTAAATTGACTCAATTTGATTCAAATATGTTTTTTTATTAAGTAGTATTAATAATTTTTTAAAGATAAATATCGGATTTTAATTCAAGATTTAAAATGAATATTTTTAATCACTAGGTTAATTAATGAAAATCTGTTATTCGATTATTTTTTATTATATCACATAAAATTCGAGTATTTATAATATAAATAACTTAAAATATTTTGACTTAACTACATTTAAGATTTTAATATAATAAAAATATATAAAATAACTAAATATTAAATGAGTTATTTCTTATACACAAATATATATAAAAAAAATTATACAATCTTTTTAGTTAGAACGGTTTTGTTCCCGAAGATCACGAGTTTGAATATCAATAATGTTAGCACAATGATTGAGCGATCAATGTCCAATGATTGAAAATATACTTTAGAACAAATACTATTATAACCACTGTCACTGATTCAAACAAATTAAATATTAAAATTTTCGCAAAAAACTTTAAATTCTAACATAAATTCTAAATTTTAATAGACCGGATTGAACTTGACTGAATATGCATGGTGTTAGTACCATCTAACAACTAAACTTGAACTCACCTGTGAACAACTCTCATGGTTGGCTTGTTCATGAACCAAATTATGTCTATTGAGGGGTGAATTTAAAACACAATTTGTACATCATGGTAGAAAATGAGAACTGAAGGACTGGGGTAATTGAAAGAAAATTTCAAAATATTGCGGTGGCTCAACCCTAGACAGATTTTAACATTTTTTTTCTTTCACACATAGCCACCGGTACAAACACTATAGCAGAGTCCATACTTCAAAACAAATTCTGTAATTTCCATAATTTTTATGATCTAAAAGATGACATTGAGATGGAACTAGCTTTGCTTAATACCCATAGTTTGAACCGTAAATCGAGCTGTAGCCTCCAGCATGACCTTGATTGGATGGCGGTGATGCGTATACAGAACCATGGGTGGCATAAGGATTATAAGCTTGGTCTGCAGCCCCACCACCTTGTCCCTGACCTGATGCTGCAGCTGCAGCTGCAGCTTCAGCCATAAAATTCTGCAACATAATATAAGTTCAAACTATGATACATCAGAATGATTGTGATTTGTGAATGATAACATTAGTTCCCTGTGCTACTACAAGAGGGCAAACCATCGGGAAGATGGAAAACGGCATTGCAAGGAAACCAGAAGAATAAGCAATGGAAAACAAAGGGAAACTGTTTTCAGTTCAGAAGGCAGGGGAAAGGAACATGCCTGAATCAGTTGCTGAGCAGTTTGAACTTGCGAAGCAGTTCCGCTTATTTCAACAGTCATTTCCCCAGGAACACCCCTAGTTTCTTGAATGGTGACAGTTGCCCCACTAGCACGTCGAATATAGCTAATATTTGCACCAGCTGTCCCAATAACAGCATCAGTATAAGATAGCGGAATTTGCATTTGCTGAGTGACCTGCAAACACAAGTAACTTTGTTAATATATTACAATATGATTATTTGAGCCAAGAACAATCACTAACACTTTACATGGCATGAAAGACTTTGCTATCAGGAGTCTACACTGAGTCCAACAATCTTTGAAATAACAGCCCAAAAATTGACCCACAGCCAGAATCAAAACCAAAGAATGCTAGATAAATGTATGAGGATGAGTACATGGATCTCAACAAAATGCAAGAGCATTAAAGGTTTTGCTAAAACATTCCCATTTCACCCCTTTCAGGCCAAGTCAGGACAACTTACTCTACATGGAACTCTGATACTAAAAATACAGCAAGCTGTCACCATTACTTGAAAATTTCAAAAATCAATAACAAGGAATAACATTAACAGCCTCTAAGTATGTAATGGTGGTACCTGTGTGATCATAGATGGTGCATTGGGATTTGATGATCCATGGGCACCCATTGGGGCTTCTCTTCCATAGGCAGAAATACCCTGATGCGGCTGTTTATCCATAGGAGGCATATCAGGAGGGTAGTAGTTGTCAAGTTGCCGATGAGGAGGCATGTACTGAGGATTGTGTCCAAAGCCAGCACCTCCACTATAATTTTGAGGGACACCTTGAGGTGGACCCCAGGTTTGATGAGGTGGCATGTGGTCCATCTGAGGCTTAGCCTTTTGCATCTGATATAAACATGTAACAGATTTTCATTACAGTCTATACACTGCTGGAAGCCTAATTAATCAGTAGGTTAAAAAAACGTAGGAGCCTGACATTCATTTCAAATAAGGGAATTATACTGTGGTCCACCAAAAACTTCCTGAGGTGAGATGCAATTAGCTCCAATCCTTTGTGCACGCCAACTACTTCTCCCACAACTTCAACAACCCTATCATCTTGAAGAGCAAAGATTGGGAGGTCTTCTGCAGAATTTCATTTTGTTTAACAAAAGAAAAGAGAAGAATTGTTAATAAATTATGATAAACAAAACCGATCAAAAGCACAAGAAATTACAAATGAAATCCCTTGAACAAAATGACAGTATGAAATGATCAAACAAAGGATGTCAAACCTTTTTAAAATTATCAGCATTTGAAGTTTTGAACTAAAAACCATATTCTTGAATTCTAGTCCCATTATTTACTAACAATTTCTTGAAACACATTGCAGCCGAGCAATATTAAGGACTACTTCGATAAACAATTGAAAGCAGTTTATGAAGATAGGCATTAAGCTTTACTCTTTCAGCAACTCCAACAAGCAACTTTAAAGAAAAAGGCAAATGTTTCCACACTAAGAGAAAAAGGCAAAAAAGAAAGAAACAAATCCAGAGAACAAAACCTGCTCCAAGAACTCTAACAATACAAGTAGACAATTCTTGAATGGACTTGACAGTTGTTCCTTGTTTTCCGATCAAACTTCCAGCTTGTGAGGCAGGGACTAGCAGCCTTGTTGAAACCTTGGTTACCACATCCAAAGTCGCATGAGATGAATCACCCTCCAAGCCATCAATAAGACGTTTATGGACCCTTAAAAGCCCATCCACAGCAGGCGGAAGAGAAGAATCAGGCTCCTCCTTTGCAGATACCATTACCTATTCACAAGACAAAGAAGCAATAGCACATAGGCTAAGTTGTTATAACTCGTACTCCATCTTGCAGGATAGAATATGGAAGAAAACAAGAAACTAAAACAAAACCCAGTTTTCCTATATGCCACAAGCAACAAGGAAGATGGTATAAAAATGAAGGATAAAAGCATTGAAGAGGTGAAAATGCCATATTGGATTAGATTTGACATAATCTATAGTATACAGTTACACTCCCTCGGTTTAAAGGAAGGGTTACTTATTACTTTTAACAATGATAAAGAACTTTTACTATAACTGTTTTATTTATCTTGACACTAGTTTAATTACCTTTAGCCAATATAATGTCAAAGTATCTGTGAAAATTATTATCCTCGTTAAAGAAATAGACTTATTAACCAAGTTGTTTTTACCTGTTAAGTTTTTGTAAGTGAATTGAATCACAAATTTTGAGTTCAATTAGGAAATATATCGTATGTGCATATACTATATGTGTTATTGATACAAACTTCACATGAATTTGGGTAGACTTAGACCACAACTACTGCAGACATATGTGTATTGTGCTACAAATGGGCGTTCAATTTTAGCTTGATGTTGAGGGATCTTTGATCTATTTCCACTGGTTCCTTTAAGATTCATTTGACAATTGACACCAGTCATCCAGGTTCTAAAGTTAACAGTGAGAAAACAAAGCTTCTTGGTACAGTTGTTCATACCAGATGTGTGTGTTAGTTCAAAACAAACTTTCAGTACTCTGAAATGCTCAATGATGATCCCTGCAATCTGAGAATTTGGTTCATCATAAGTGGTCTTATTGATGATTGACTCCTTTTCCTTAAAATTTGCAAATGGAACCTGCACATACTCGTTTTTGTTATTGCAATAAAGGGAACTGTATTTTTATTTCATAGGTTGCTTCTTACGTCCGTTATCTTAAAATATTCTTGAATTAGTAAAATACTTAGAATGATATTATGACTTTGGGATGTAATTACCTGCCAAAGTGTTACAACTTTAAGAGGTGATGACCAATTATTATGCAACAATGAATTATATTAATTCAAATCACTCTAGTGTTGAGCACTTTAAACCCTGCATGCATTAATCTACAACTTCCATCCTTCATCCTAATCTTTAATGTTTTATTCTATAACTTCTTCATAGAATTGGTTTAGATTAGAAGAAATATTTTAAAGCTTAACTTTTTTAACTTGTTGATGTATATTCTTTATTTCACGTTATTTATTATGTTCAATTTTTTATGTTTTGAATTAATATATCATTTATGTAAGCATTCCCTTAAACTAGGAGAGATCTAACTAAAGTCAAAGATCAAATCATTCACATTTTCCACATCATTGTATAACTAAATGGATTCAATATAAACACAAAATAGGAAAATACATGCACATGGAATGTCAATAAATAAAAACAGGAAAAAATTCCAATGGCCATCATAGAGGTATCTCCTGCAATGACTGTCAGCTTAAGTTTGCAATTAAGGAAAGCCACTATGTACAGCAATTAATGAAAGTACCCATATGACATATCACCATAGTTCAACTAGACACATAGGGTGGGCCTGAGAAGTAGAACTGGTTCTGCCATAGTTGTCTATTATCTTAATCAAAGAATGAATATAATATAAAATGAGAAGAGAAGGTACAAACGTACAGCTCTCTCAGTTGTCCCTGGAGGACCATCAAGTATCTTGACACGAGCTCTTGTCTCCTCTACTATCTTTTTTATAAATTCCCCTTTACGCCCAATTATACTGCCCACCTTTTGTGCAGGAACCAACATCCGGAACACGCTCTCTCCAGGCCATCCAGGCCACTTCTTTTCACCACCTCCAACCACTGCCTCATTCTCATGTTCTTGTTTTGGTTGATGTTCTGATTCCTGCTGCAAGTTCTGTTCCAAGTTCTCTTCTGGATTTTCGTCCAAGTTTAAGTTCTGCTCCAAGTTCTCTTCTGGATTTTCGTCCAAGTTTAAGTTCTGCTCCAAGTTCTCTTCTGGATTTTCTTCCAAGTTTATATTCTGCTCCAAGTTCACATTCTGCTCCGAATTCGCAATGTGCTCCAAGTTTGCATTGTGCTCAAATCCCACATTCTGCTTCAAGTTCAAATCATGCCCCAGGTTCATATTCTGTTCCAAGTTTCCATGTTCTTGAGCCTGTTCCACTTCATGTTCAATAAAGCTTTGATCAACTTCAGCCATAAGCGTTTTGCTGCAGCCAATAAAACAGAAAGAATTCATGACTGTTTCTTTCAAATAAAGGTTGAAAATAGCACATTGATAATAGAAACTAGCAATTATTTGTCCAATTAGTCATCCCTTGAACCCTAAACATACAAGTGTTAAAATCCAACAATATTTGTTTTACCAAAAAGAAAACTAAACTCCAGAAAAAAAAAAGCATATAATCATAAAAAAAGACCCCACCAATGGGAAAACCTTCGAACACTAAAACATTTGAAGAACAAGAAAAACTAACTATAAACCACAAAAACCCTAACTTGCCCCAGAGAAAATTTCAGCTCGAAAAAGAAAGATGCGTACAATTACAAAACAAAGAGAACCCATTACTAGTAAAGCCCTTAAAACCTCAAATCAGAGAGGAAAAAATAAAATAAACTACGACACGAAACCCTAAAACCATATCAACAGATTGAATTAGGTGACTTACATGATATGAAGAGAGAAGATAAAAGAAAATGGGTTTCGACTTCAGGCACGAAAATTGTGAAAACAATAAGAGAGTGAGACTGAACTAAATCTGGTTAGGTTTTTAGGGATTCCTGTAAGAGAGAAAGAGAAAGGAGAAAATTGTGAAATTATCTGGATTGGAAATGGGTAGGGTTTTATTTATGCAGGGACCTTGGAGAAAGCTGATATTGCATTGTTTACCCCTTAATTTTGTGGGTTTTGTATTTTCTGTGTTAAATAAGTTTTTTTGTTAAATTCTTAAATTAGTCCTTGTACTATATATAACTTGTGAATTAATCACTATATATTAATTCAGTCAAATTTAATCAGTGTATTCTTCGAATTTTGAAATTTTGGTCTACTCTAACGACAATAGTAAAATATTTTGTCAAATTATGCTATTGGTCCTTGTAATACACATAAGTTATTGGTTTAGTTTTTGTTCTCCAATTTTATCATTTCAAGTATCTATAATTTAAATATATTATCCATGTATCGAATAGATTAAGACCAAAATTTTAAAATTCGAATAGATTAAGACCGACATTCGAAAATACAGTAATTAAACATAATCAGCTGCATCATTTTCATATGAAAATGGAGGATCTAAGCATCTTTCCTTAATTCCTTCTCATAACTTTCATTTTCCATGTGAACATGTATGCCATGAAAACTAGCATCAACTCACTGAACTTTTCTTCCATAGCCAATAACTCAGTTCAGGGAAATGATGGACATCATCTCAATGGGAAAAAGACAACACTCCATTAAAGCCGGTCTTATAAGAGAAAGATCGAACTATGTAGATAGCATTCGATGCAAGTAACGGACCACGATTACTGTCTGAATTTCTTTAGGTTTTAACTGCTGAATCGAAACACGATGCATGGACGGTTTGATACGACTTAAACAAGCAAAGTACATTTCTTAAGGGGAAGCAGAAAGGGTAGAACAATAGATATCATGAGTATCATGCAAGCATACCAAATGAACTCCTCAAAATCCATTGACTACAGAGAGGTTGCCGATGGAGACCGGGCAATTCTGAAGAATGGATCGAATCGGTGACCTGTTGAAACCTGAATGAGGTTTAGGGAGACAGGAAATGATTTTTAAAACCCAACACATTTGTGTATTAGGAAATTACAAAATGACAGATAAATTTTGATTGCAGAAACATAAAATGTGTCTCGATTCGAGTCATGGATACCAGCTTCAACTTACTAAATCCATCGCCAAAATCATTCTGAGTAAGACAATCGTGGGCAAAACTGACCATATCAAATCGAACAATCCAATTCAAGTCACCATGCAATGTACACCGATTCGAATAAATTCGGTGTAGTTTAAGTAATAGGCTGCATGAAGATTACTATAAAAAACTTGTTGATCAAGACTCAAGTACCGTATATTTTCACATACAGGAATGAGTATGATAGCTTGGAACCATTTCAAAGCTCTTGTTTGAGTCCTGATTACAGATGTAGAGCAGAATCAAATTGCATATTTTATAGCTAATACAGCTTTATTTTTATCAAACAGATAAAAGGTATGAATTAGGCTTCAACTATGTCACCCGGATTTGAGTCGAGAGTGTGTAATACGAAGGATCAAACCCCATATACCATGTCTAAACATGTGTTTGACACTCATAAGACACCGATACTTTAGAAAAGAACGAAAAATTCGTGTGAGATTGACTATTCAATCATTCGATTTTTGTGTTAACAACGAGAAGTACAAGTTCAAAAAGAAACAATGTAAAAACATGGATGATCTATCTCTACTCTCTTAAGCATCAACTAATCCACAAGTTTCAATGAGTACCTACCTATACCATCAAGGACCAAGGTAGACACATAACAACGAATTCAAACATCGAACTACAACAATGAGCATCGAATATTTTTGATTGTACTAAATTGTCATTCCTTGTTTTTGGTATCAGTCTCCGGTGCTGCATTGGAAGCATTCATCAGCAAGTCAAACTTGTCCGACTTCCCCAACACGATTTCGATCTGAAACAGGGGGCAAGTAGAGATCAGAATAAATTCAACTACCAAATCCAGAAGTAAACCATGTAGATTGTAAGAATATGAACCCGCCTTGGCTTTTAGGACCACACGCCCTTTGTTCTCGTCTTTCATGCTGACCGTGGATGTCGAAACTTCTGCTTTGTTCCATAAACAGTCAATATCAATTCATTCATGATTGATGAGAAACTTCTTTAGATTAAGAGAAAAAGATTCTTACTCTTCTCAATAGCCAATCCATTATTCTTCAAGATCTCAGCAATAGTAACAACAGTAGTGATTGCTGCATTACAAGTTCGATGGCGGAAAATCAAGAAGCATTATGACAATGAATCGATTTCATAGCAGAAAGACGCGAATAGGCGGCAAACTACCAGATGGACATTAAAGCACCAAAACAGGTAAAAATACTAGGAAATTGATGTACATGGAAATCAGAAAAAGGGTAATTTTAGGAAATCAATCATTTGCAACTGTTCATAATTTAATGTCCATAGTTCACAGAAACAAAACTGAGAAATGTACCCATGCCCAAGGCAGAAAGCTCAACCTCATTATGCTGCTGAATGTATCTCTGCATCAAAAGGAAACAAAACTGAAACATGAAGCAAAGCTTTGACTATGAACTTATATTAGATCTATAACCCCAGATTTACTACAAACATTAACAAGGATAAATTATCATAATTAGCCTCTAAATCTTTAATGAACTGAAAATCTAGGAAACAATAATTCTGTTTTTGAATATAAAAAAGTAGTAATTAGCAACCCATTGTGATTAAAAAGATCAAATGCCATATTAAAGAAGACCCCCAAAACCAAGATCAGTCAAATGCATCATCTTGTATGAAACACATCGAATAAAAACACAAACCCAGATTAAAAAACTTACTTTGGCAAGATTAACATAGAAAAAGAGAGGCTTTTTAGTGTTGGACACTTGAATTCTGTTCTTCTTCTGTGTCTCCACTCCTCCTGTAGCAGTCACTGCCTCTACACCCATTGTTGTTCTCGGATTAATGCTCCTAGAATTCTATGATTTTGATTTCTTCGCTTTGGATCGTGTTTTCTTTTTCCCTTCTTTTCTTTCTTTATTATTTCAGTTTTTCTTGATTTCTTTATGTTGCTTTGTGTAGCGGGAAGCTCGGGAGCTGAAAATACCGTTACGAAATGGTAGTTATATAGGGGAACACGTAGACCAATGATAATTGAACACGTGGTGAGATGTTATTGGTTTTGAAGTAGTAAGAGAGAAAAACGGGTGTTCTTTAATGAATAATAAATAAATTGTGTATTTAATGGATGAAACGACAGCTGTACCTTCAAATATGGGCTTAGAGCCCATCAACTTGAGTTTTCTTTATGGGCTTCCAAAAGTGGGTCATATAATATGAAAAAAATCGGGGATATGCATGTACGTTTATAGTTTATGTTCGGGGTACGAGATTGTCGTTTTTAATAATATCGTTTTTACGATTTAAAGATATTTTTTTAGAAGTGTAATAATGTACCTTATCAATACACTTAATATTTATCGGTATATAATACAAAAATTGATCTCTTAAATTCTATTTTTGGTAGGGGAAAAATATTAAAACCGAGACGGAATCAGGATGAAACTTATGATTTTATTTATTTATTTTTGAAAAAAATTAAAACTTAGCCTTACCAAAAAAGTCCTACTAAGTGTTTAAATTGAATGAAAGGGTCAAGACTTAATTTGCTTAGTTTCAAAATTAAGGGGGCTTAAATAATAATAATAATAATAATTCTTAGAGATTTTTTTATTTATTTATTAGAAAAATTGTATTCCATTTTCCCTACAAAAGATTTGGAATCTTTTGAGTGGTCATTTTCACATTAAAATAAATACGAAAAATCAAAAGTTTCTTTTGATAGGCAAATAAGAGCATGCAAAGAACATGTTTGGGACAACAAAGTGTTGTCCTAATACATGCACACGTACGAAAATATTTGTCGGCATGAACATGTTAAATGCATCGATTGATACATATACAGTGTAAAAGTTTAAGATTTAGTCCCTAAAATACTCATAAAATTAATATATTAAGTCAAATTATGTTATTAATCTTTGTATTACAATTGTAGGTTTAGTTATGGTACTTTTAAGTCCCTTTAATTTAATCATATTACCCTTATATTATCTAGATCAAGATTGAAATTTTAACATTTGAAAAGTTCATGGACTAGAATTGATCATAGTACATATATTATATATACTATTTATGTATAATATAAGGATCAATGATAAAACTAAAACTAAATTTTATTACAATTTCGACAAGGGCGGTTCGAATATTTAAGGGGTCTTGTACAATTTATTGAAATGATGCTTTAATTTATAATAAAAAAAAAATTGTTTTTTTTAAGTAGAGTTTTCTTAATACAAAAATATTAGGTTACATAACATAAAACTGACTTATGAATATCTAAAATTTTTACTTAAAAACTGATGTTATTTTTGTATAATTTAAAATAAAATCATCTACACCGTTTATAATATCATTTCCCCTCAAATGATCAGTCTCGGTTATTATAAAATATAAGTTAATTTTTTTTTTGGCATAGTTGTCTGTAAATATGTTTTCATAAACTTCAATGCTAAAAACCTTCGTTCTGCAAAAACAATAATAATAAAAATAGTCAATAAAACTCTACAGGTAATTATCGAATTTGGGAAAAAATTATAAAAAAATTACTAGTATTTTTTTAATAAATCTATTGCTTCTATTTTCCATGGGTAAAAGCTCTCTAAATAATTTCAGTTTAACAAAAAAGTCATTTTTATTAACATCAAATAACTCTCTTTTTTAATATATTTTTATTATTATTGCAATAAAATTTAAAATTAACGTCATTCAAAAAATATAATTTATCATAATAAAATAAGAAGTCAACAAATAACACATCCTATTTGAAAAATGTCGCTACCAATCAAAATATATAAAATTACAAACTAAAATTTGTAAGTGTATTTTTAAATAAAATTACCAACGTACTCGTACATATAAAATGAGAATATTAAGCTTAAACTAATTTTAATAAATTTTTTATAGAATTAAGCATACCAACAAAGTTCAGAAGCTTCCTGAATCTCCTTGTCTCTGTCCAAACGAGACGCATAAAGAAGGAAGGAAGGAGTTGTAGACGATCCAAATTGTCATGTAAAAAGAATTGCTATCCATGATTGATTTCATCGGCAAACAACTATCAACCGAGTGAGGATATAACTTGTCAAAAGATCACCGACAAAAACATAAATCATGAACTAGCGCCTATTGAATCAAACCACAAAAGCAAATAAATCAAACCACCGACAAACAACAATCGATCGCTAGGGTATGCTGAAACTTGCCACAAGAGCAGATGAATCAAACCACAAAACAAAAACATGTCATGTCACAAAGACAGAAGAAAACGTGTCACAAGGACAGAAAGAGTGTGCTACAAAAGCAGAGAGTCTTATTAAAATTAAAAATAAAAATAAAAGATTTATAGATCCGTGGTCGACAATCAATACCAAAATTGATTGCCGACCACCGATCAAAGGGATGAATAAAGTGAAGAACGATTAGAAACGAAAAAAATTTTAGAAAAAGAAAAATATACACACAACTATTGAAACTCCCAAATAAAACATTTGAGCATTGACTTTATTAGTTTTGTCGATATAATGACCAAAAAATCTATATTGAATAATGTCTTATATGTTCTCCGCATTTGGTCCAGAATCACACATAAATATCGTTTTGGTCCAACTTCAATTGTACATCTTATTTAGCGTTATATTTGAATCACATTTTATAAAAACTAAGAACCCATTTAATTATAAAAAATAAAACCCATTTTATTTTTACTACTTGCTCCTTTGAAAATTTGGAACATTTTTTCATTGCTCTTTTGAAAATTTGGAACATTTTTTTCAACGATAATAAAAGTAACAATAATATTTCCTATTGACAATTAACAAGACAATGTACTTAGTCCATAATTAATTAAGATTAGATAACTTGGTGCTTCAAAATTAGCTTTTATTAAGACTGTAATGTTTGACTAAAACAAAAAAAATATCATTAGTAAAAGGAAATTTAACTCATATTATTATTATTGTTATTTATAAGGACAAATTATATAATAAATCATCTTTATTTATAATATCAATCAATTAATATTATTTATTTTTATTAATCTTTATATTATTTTTAATTAAGTAAATTTTTATTTAATAAAATTATTTTTTTAATTTAATAAATATGAATAAAGATTCATATGGTTAGGTTAATATTATTATATAAACAATCAATTTAACCTCGAACCTCGGTAATCAATCGGTATTATCTCAGGTAAAAGTTTTGATTAGTAACTTTATTAGAAAAATTCGTTACATATTTATAAAATTAAAAATGCGCAAATTACTTAAAATATAATATAGTATCAATCGGACAAACTATCCCACGGGGGATTTATTATAGTAAGTAATTTACTTTTAAGACCAACCCTAATTTCGAAAAGATCAAAATTCATTTATTTTCTTTTATAGCCTTTTTTGACTCAACGTTAAATAATTAAATTTTAACCTTTAATTTTTAATTATAAATCTTAAATTTTAAACTTTAAACTTATATAAATTTTAATTTTAAACTTAAATTTTAAATCATAAAATTTATTTTTTTAATATTAAATATAATTAGGAATACAAATAAGAAATGTTATCCTAAAGAAAAGATATTAGTATCAGAATAAAGTCAAAGGTGCCATCTTTCCGCCGGCCCTTTGCTTTTCTAGAGAATCAAGAAAATAAATAAGGGGAAAAGATATAAAGTCTAATTTGATGCTTAAAAGATATATAACATAGCAAACTTCAATACGCAATTTTGGATATGAATAAACTATTATAATGTGACTTGAAAGCTTCAAAATCACAATTCATGTAGGCATACTTTTTCACCAGTAATATTCGATTCGTTGGTCGATTAATTTAAATTAATTTTCTTCATTCACAACGTTAGGAATTGAACTACTGACCTCGCATAAAAGATTCAACGTTCCATCATACCAGACCAACAAATTGTTGGTATGCACTATTTTTCTTTACTCGAAAATTTTTAAGTTATTTTATCAGGTTAATATCGAATTTATTTCATTACGAATTTGAAATAAATCTTGATTTACTACTGTATTTTTATTGATCAAGGTTAGACTTCAAGTTGTTTCGAGTTAAAAAAATTTCAGTTGAATCATTATAAGTTTGATTATTTTGAGTCTTGATCAGTTCGAATTTCTTTCATTTTAGATTTCGATCATGTTAAGTTTCAGTTACGAATTTATTTCATTTTTGAAATAAAAAATGTTATTTCGAGTTTTGGTGACTTGGAGGTTAATTGTGTTACTTAATATTGGTACGAGATTGTAATTTGATGTGTATTGAACTATTGTATTGTTATAGACATTTTGCTAATTTATAAAAATTAATAAAATTAGGTATTTTTTATTTAAGTTTAGAGAAAGTTTTTAATGAGATCTTTTATTTTTTAAAAAAGTTAGATTGATTGGATTTAAATTCAAATTTAAATTTATAAATTGAGATAATATTTGTTTTGAAAATAGAAAATTTTAACTAAAGTTATTAACCTAATAAGTAAATGTTAAATTTCCATTCATTTTTTTTGTTCAAAAGGTTACATCTAATTTTATCTCCATTTTCCTATTCTACCCCACCTCCATATGACATTGGCATGATTTAGATGCTTATCACATCATATAAAAATAAAAACATAGAAATTCCATATCAAAATATGTCCCTTAAATATTTGTTTCAATTTGGTCATACATTTGCCTAAACATCTACATGAACCCCACCTCCCCTGCCTATACATAACAACACAAGAAATGAGAAAAGAAAAGATGGGTCTCTCCGTGCTTCACTGATCGATCTAAATATATAATTCATTTGAAAAGTAATATTTATTGTGTGAACTTGGCAGAAAAAGAAGCGTTGTTATCTCTAAGAGATCAAATTTAAATAAGTTATACGTATAATGTATATTTTTAAAAAGTTAAGGTCAAAATAATAAATATTTTTATATAATCACGTCAAAATATTAAAACTGTTAAAATTATAAACTTTTCGCTTAATTAAAGGGTTAAAAGAATTAAACATTATAACAATATATTATTATGAATTTAATTAATGTTTATAACAAAAAAAATTTCAAAAACATTAAGGGTGGTCTAAAATCAAATTTCACCTAACATCAACTGAGATTAAAAATATCATTTATTATGACATCACATACTTAATTGATTTCTTATGTATTTTTTTTACAAATATCACTGAATTTTTATTAAATTTATAAAAAAAATTATAATTACATCGCAATTAAGAAGTAAAAATAATTGGATTAAACAATTAAAAAATTCTTACAACCCAAAATAAAAAAAATAAAAATTTCTATAAAAATAAGCATACTAATAAAATTTGAAAACTTTCTGAATTTCCTTATCTCTGACCAAACGAGATGCATAATGAAGGAAGAAGGAGTTGTAGGCGATCCAAACTGTCATGCAAAAAGTACAGCTACCTAGGACTGATTTCATCGTCAAACAAACATCAACCGAGTGAGGATAAATCTTTTCAAGTGACCGTCGACAAAAACATTAATCAGAAACTAGTATTGATTGATTCTCTTTGCGAACAACAATCAATCTCTAGGGTATGATGCGACATGCCACAAAGACAGACAAACCAAGCCCCCAAAATAAAAACATATTACAATGACAGAAAAAGTGTCACAAAGACAAAAATATAAATTCTTATTATAAATAAATAAATAAAATAATAGATTCGGTGGTCAACAACTAATACTAAGATTAATTGTCGATCATTGATCAAGTGAAAAGAGACTAAATTTAAAATTTTGATTGAGAAAAACGACGGCTAGAGTTAAAGAAAAAAAATTTCTTATGTATTTTAATCATCATTTCTATAAAATTATAATTACGACATCAAATTAAATATATATCAACATATAAAAAATAAAGACAAAAATTCGATTTTTTGTTTGTATATTTTGATTGTAATGTTGGTCCAAATGTTGTGAATTTAGGATTTGGTCCCCCCAATCTTGATGTTGGACATGACTATAGAAAATGTGCCTAAATTTGAAAAGTGTGCTGCTTAAATCACTCGGCATGACCCACGAGCATTGACCGCAGGGGAATGATAGCTACTAAACTAGGATATGTATTAGGTCTTTGTAACGTATCCAACACGCACTTCACAAATATAATTATGTAGGTACATAATAATAAGTAATCGTATGTGTTTTAGGTCCGCTAAGATTAAATTAAATATAAATTATTTTAAATTGATTTGATCTTTTAATTTAATTTAGGTTGAGTGTGGGTAAATTTTAAAATATTTGAGTAAATTATCAAAATTAGAAATAAATAAATCATTTCCAATTAAAGGAATTTAGGGACTAACATGAATAAAAATATTATTAAATTATAAATATTAAATTAAATTATAAAAAATAAGGATTAATTTGGAAAAATAAATAAATTTTAGTTAATAGAATAAACAAAGATATTATTAGAATAAGTTGCCAAAAATATAAATAAATATGATGTGACTTGATTAAAAAATAAATTGTAAGGACTAGAATAAATAAAAATATTATTAGAATAAATTATCAAAAGTAAAAATATATATGATTTAATTTTGGCTAAATATAACGATTTAGAGACTACAATAAACAAAAATATCATCATATTAAAAATATTAAATTAGATTAAAAAAAATTGTAATAAATAAGATTCAATTATATTAAAAATTAGAGACTAATATAACAAAAATAAACCCCGAATACATAAACTAATCCATTACCCCCAACATTCTACTTAAAATATTTACCCTTAAACCCCAAACATAAACCCTTAAATCTTACCATCACTATTCACTAATAATTAAAAGCACAAACTTAATCCCCTGTAGAATCTAAACTAATCACATAATCTCGAACACTCAACTTAACATATTAACCCATAAAACACAAATATATATTTTTAAAAAGACAAATGAATATTTGTACTTAGTAGTGTAAGTGTAATTTAGTCAAAAGAAAAAGAAAATATAAATATATATTTTTAATATTTTAAATTAATTATATATGTTACATATAATAAAAAAATTATTTAATACTTTAGATTAGTTTAAAAATTAGTAGTTTATTTATAAATACTTTAAATTTATTATATATATTCAAATATAGTTTAATAAATTAATAATAAATAATTGAATTATTTAATAAAAAAATTAAATACAAAAATTAATAATTTAAATGGTGAAAAATTAGTTTATTATATTATAATATAATAAATTCATCACATCATGAAATCATATATTTTTTCAATATTAAGTCGGGTTAATAACAAGTCAAATTTAAAACAAGTCGAGTTAATTAATCGAGTTCAAAACATGTTGGATAAAATCAAATCTCGAATCGATTCAATCGAGTAATATCAGTTATTTGTCAAGTTAGCGTCGAGTTTGTGTTCCTATCAATTGGATGTAGGTCGGATTTCAGGTCTATGAAAAAAATTCAATTCGGATTCAATTTGTTCTCGGTTGGATGTAGTTCTGTTTTGATTACTACAATAGTAAATCATACTTGATTTTGGGTTAATAACAACGGTTACAAATCAGTTACGGGTTATCCCTTTCTCGACTTAAACTAAGTTTTAACTCAAGCAAGTTTTAGCCGAATTTTTTTGGTCAGGTCGGCTTTTTATATATCTACGTACGTACAAAGCACTTGAATATTTTTTAAAAAATAAATAAATTTTATGAATTTTTTATCCAATTCAAAAATTAATTAAATTATTCTCCCAATTTTAATTATTAATTTTTAATAAGGGAAATGATATTTTAAAATAGGGGAAATGATATAAATAGAATAAATATTAATAAATTTCATATATTTAAAATAGGGAAAATGCTATTACTTATATAGATAATTAGGTGAAGGATATGTTCAAACCCTAAGCATGAAAATATCACTTTCATTTAATTATTAAGATAATGAAACTATCAATAATTTTATTTTTTATTATAATTATTAATATTTAAATTATTGGTCGATTAACACAAATTAAGTATTTCATAAATTTATTAGAGAACTATCTTCTAAATGTTATGAATATATTTATTTATGGTGGATATCCATATATTAAGTTAAAGTTTAATGAGCTTTATTATTAGGGTTTAATATCCATTGGAATTAGGGTTTTTATCTTATGCCTATAAATATAAACTTTTGGACAAAGCATTGTACACAACCCTACTTTGAGAATATAATAAAATCTCTCTCTTTGTCTCTTATCTTTGTTCTCCTATTTTATTCTTGTTCTTTATTTTATTTACAACACTAAATCTAATTTGTTCTGTCCACAATATTAAAATTAAAACATAATATTAATCAAAATGATAAATTATATTAGAAATTTTGACTTAAGTGAAACTTAAATTATTTGATATCAATTTAAGGACAATATTATTATTATTAAATAAAATTAGTGTAACTCAACTAAAATAATTATATAAAAACTAAAATAAAAAATATATATTTATATCTTTTCCTATTTTTAAAATGTTAAAAATAAATAATTTTTCTGTTCATTTATTTTTCTTCCATTACTAATACAATCAACCAAGTTGTAATAATGAATCCTCAAGCTTGACGGGTTTTACAACTACTAATTAATTTTATGAGATTTATAATAAATTTTTATAATATTTAATATAAAATAATGACTTAAATAAAAAAATAATCCCTAAATTATATATTTTATTTATGATTAGTTTTTAAATCATTTTTCAATTAAAATAAATATTTAAATTATTGTATAAGATTAATTTAAGTTTGGTAGTTATCGAGAAATTATATCATGAACCTGGCTTACCACATCAACAACGGTCTCAACCAATAATCACTCATTTCATCATTATTTTCCAAATCATTTTTTTTAACCGACAAATCTTTAATATTTTTTCTATGTCATTTAATAAATATATTTTTTAAAAGTTAAATCAATGACATGGATGATTAGCGGTGGAATGAATGGTTTACATTGGTTAGGGACTACGGATGACGTGATAAGTCGGACCCATGATATAATCTCTCTTAATTATCTCAGTTAAAAAAATTATTTTGCCAATAAAAAATGATACATCATAAAGATATTTTAACCAATAAATAGTTTAAAGACTAAAAACAAAAAATAACATAATTTAGATACTTATTTTAATTAAAATTAATTTATAAACTTAAAATGATAAAAATAATTATATAAATAAATATTTAAAAACTAAAGTTATCCCTTATCAATAAGTGAAAAATATAGTCTATGGCTGATTTTTCATTTAAACCTAAAATAATTAATTCTTGTTTCGAATATAGATATAAGAAATTGTATTAAAACATGAGGATAAAAACTGAAAAAACTGTCCCCCATCAATAACCAACAACTCGACATTATAAAGGAAAAGAATTTAAAACACAGCTTTCTAAGCCTGAAAGAGAGCTAAATAAAAGGAAAAGCGTCTGGTTAATTGATACAAATAAGAGAGAGAGAAACTGTAAGGAAAGAAAACCAGGAGGAGGTGGAGGAGGAGAAAAAGGGTTTCAAGATCTTCTGAGATCAAGCTACAAAAAGAAACATGTAAGTCAATACATACCTAAACGTATCAAAGTTCTGATCTTTTTTGAGTTTTGGGTGTTTGTTTCTTTTGTTTTTCTTTGAAAAAAAGCAATTCGGGTTTGATCTGTTTGATTGATTTTCCACCTTTTCAAGGTATGTTGCTTCTTTCTTATCATGTTTCCTGGGGTTTTTTCTTGGTTAAAGGTATGATTTTCTTGGGGTGGTGGTGGTTCTGTTTTCTTTATGGGAAAGTTCTCTGAGAAACGAAGAGTTTTGGTAAATTTATCCTTTTTCTTTCATCCATCCATGCTTTTTTTATTCTGAGTTTTCTCTGTTTGGCCTAAAAGTGTTGGATTTGTGGAATTCTTTTAGCTCTTTCAAGTTAAATGTTAATTCTTTTCCTTTTTCTTATTGTGTTTGTTTCTTGTGATTTTTTCCTTGTAATGAGCAGTATTGCAAAAAGCTTTCATTCAATTGGTTATTAATTTTTGGTCTGAAAGTTTTGGATTTGTTGAGGTTTTTTTCTCATGTTTTTGCTATTGCATGATCCATTTCATTTGTCTTAAAAGGGTTCTTCGATTTGGTCTAAAAGCCAATAAACAATTGTTTTTTGCCTAACTCATCTCCTCTGTTTGTCCTGTCTCTGGATGAACATGATTTCTCTTTTTCCTTGTAATTTATTTTTCACCCCCTTGTTTTTGGCTTCATGGATCTTTATTTCTCTCTTGTTGTGTTTTACTTTATTACAATCATATGTAAAAGAGACATATTTGCATACAAAAATAGTGTCTTAAGTTCCTTATATTTGTGTATTTTAAGGTTTCATTTCATGTGCCATGTGCCCTCAAATGTTTCCATAAACCCTCTTCTAGGTTCTTCTTTGGGAACCTCTTTGTACCTCAAGGTTTATATCAGGTGTGGCATTTGTACTGCAGATCTACATGAAAGTAGGTTTCATTCGATTCGATAATTTTTTTTTTTTTAATTTCATGGGCTATAAATTCGAAGGGGAACTTGTTTCGAAACTCTTTTCATTCCCGGTGCAGTTCTTGTTTCGGCAACCCGAAATTGCCTACTGTAGTTGGTGGTTTTGAATGTTGTGTATTTTGTTAAGTGTAACATGTTTTTATACTATTCTGATGCTCAACTTATGTCTAATGTAGTGTAATGGGGAGGGAAGTTCAAGGCTCGCGCACGGTTAATAAGCCAAATAGTGTGGTTAAATCGAATGGTGCGGTGAATTCAAATGATAATCCGGGAACTTCTGAAGGCGCCGGCAACAAGAAGTTAAATACCACTGCATTGAAATCCACTGGTGCTGGAAATACTCAAGCACACCTCAGTCCCTCCAAAGCTGGTGCAAATGGCACTGCAAATGCTGACCCTACAACTTCCACTACTAAAGATTCTGAGGTAACTACAATTCTCGAGTTAAGTCGAAATTTCTGAACGAGTGAATACAACATGGACTTAGTGGCTATATAAGACTTAAAGACAAATGGATTGCATAGCATTCTATATAAGAGGTTCGACCAGTAAGAGGATGACATTCACTTAGGGGCTAGGGCATCTGAAAGGAAACTTAGCAATAATGTAGAATTTTCATTCCTATTCTTATGTGTGGTTTAAAATCTTTTTGGCATGCATGTTGAAATGATACAACGGCGATATGTGCACGGTGCTGATCTTCGAGATTTTTACATTTGTTTCAGACAAGCTCTCCAAAGACTCCTCTTTTGACAAGGAAGCATGTTGACGATGATGATAGTTGGTCTGTCGCTTCCTCGTATCCTCTATTTGAAGTTATCTTTATAATTATTGTTGAGGGACTTCCATATCGAAACTCTCTTTTATTCTTTATTTAAACTCTTCTAGCAGAAAGCTTTGTATTGTAGTTAGCTATTATTGTTTCAGTTGAATTATCCTTAGCTTTGTCTAGTACTATAACCTCTGTTCGAACTGCTAGATCAAGGGTAACGGTAGGGACTGCTCCAACATTTAGAAGTGCTGAACGTGCCGAGAAACGGAAGGAGGTACGTTCTTTGATCAAACAACCAATATTTGCATTCTGTTTGATCAAACAATGGATAATATTTATATTTTTTCATCAATCCAGTTTTACCAGAAGTTGGAGGAAAAACACCAGGCCCTGGAGGCAGAGAGACAGCAGTATGAGGCCCTTAAGCAGGAAGAGCAAGAAGCAGCCCTTAAGCAACTGCGAAAGAGCCTGGTTGTCAAAGCAAATCCAGTGCCTAGTTTCTACTATGAAGGACCTCCACCAAAGGCTGAACGGAAGAAGGTATCCTCTTGAACCTTTTCTCCTCGTTTCTCTACGAGTCCTCGAAGTAGTAAACCCGAAAAATATTTCCCATACCGGGACTCACCATTACCAGTCAAAGAGGCCTTCTGTTGAGGCCATTTGACATCCATTTTATTCAGAGACAAAAGCCTTGTACTTTTCATTTAGCTTTGGTGGATAATGAAACCTTTCATTCTTGCTTTTATTTCATTTCAGCTGCCATTAACCCGGCCAAAGTCCCCAAATCTTAACCGACGAAAGAGCTGTGGCGATATAGTCTACATATCCGAGGAAGACAAGGCAAAAGCATGCCGCCAGGGTCACCGCTACAGCATCAGTTACCATAGGGAACAAACCAATTCTGAAACTGAGCTCAAAAGTAAAGGTCAGAAGAATGGATTAGGCAGCAAGTTGAAAGATCAAGCAAAGGATGGTACTAAATCGGCCGAGCAGAGTAATGCTAACCCGTTCAGTCATGAACATCAGATTTTTCACGACTAACTCATAATCTGAGAAGTGGTCTTGAATTTCCCAAGTTCCATATGAATGTCCTGAAAGGAATCTAGCTTGTTTTCTTACCAGCAGCAATGACTTGTGTCTTTCTTTTGTTAAAAGAAGTGGTTTGTGATGATGTGAATTGTATATGTTGTGGAAGTTGTATTATTACATATAAACTTTGTGATATATGAAAGAGGTATTGATTCAGATTTGGAATCCGGTAAGGATTCGTGTTTGTTTGTTTATTATTAGTGGCGGATGCAGAAGAATATTTGAAGGCGAAAACTCATAAAATTTTAGAGTGTGTACAACTTATAAATATTAAAAAAATTTAAGGATTAATTCATAAAATTTTAAAAAAATTAAAGACAAATGTGTGAATTTAAAAAATTTTAGGGTGAGTCCAAGTCTATCCTACACTATAACCAGATCCGGCATTGTTTATTGTTGTGTTCATTTAAATTTTTAAATGTTTATTTATTTTTTAAGATATTTTCGTTAATTGTTCATTAACATGTTTGTTCATAGTTTGCTACCATCTTCGTTTAAATATCCTCTGATGAGTTTGTTTATGTATTCATCAAAATGATAAAATCACACAATTAGTCCTTAAATTTTTTAAATTTTATAGTTTGAACTTTAAAATTTATTTTGTGTTCGATTTAATCACATCTTCACTAATAATTAAAATGAAAAGAGGAACCAGGTAAACAAGATTATTCTTGCGGGTGGACCGTAAGGATGACGACCCAAGACACACTCATTATATTTGTTTTTTATCGAGCGTATTTAATTTTAATGATAATTTTTTTAATATTTATTATTAGGGTTAAATTTTTTAATATTTATTATTAGAGGTCAATTATTAATTCTTTAATAGTTGTTATTATATGAGTTTCTTTTTTTCAATACTTGTGATTAGGGTCTCAATTTTTTAATATTTGTTATTAGGATACTCTTAAAATTTAAATTTTTTAATATTTATTATTATGAGTCTCAAATATTTTACAATTCTTATTGTTAGGAGCCTAATTTTTAAAACAAGCTATTAGGGGTTTACTTTTAAAATACAATTTTTTAATATTTGTTAATAAGTACATACTATTAAAATTTAATTTTTTTCATTACTTGTTATTAGAGCTTATTTTTTTCTAATACTTGTTACTAGAAGTCTGATATTAATTTTTTTCCCAATATTTATTATAAAGGGCCTAATTTTTAGATTCACTTGTAGGCAACCCAAATCTCAAGAACAAACCTTCGAGTAAATGAACTTATAAATAAGTCTATAAATTTGTTTTTTAAACGAATTTATTCGTGAATATAAATGAACCGAACAAACATTTATTCATATTTATTTCTTAAATAAACGTAAAAAAAATATTTATACTTGTTTATTTCTTAACAAACAAACATTATACTAATAATTTATAAATCATTTATCAAACGTTATGTTCATTTACACCTGTGTATTTCAACACGAATGTAACATGTCTTGTCATATCTCCTAGGAGTATTCATGCCATCCATTGTTTCTTGCTTGACAAGGCAAAATGACTATTCTTTGGGTAGAGAATTTGTTATGTATGGACATGACCATCCAATGTATTAAAGGGTGTTTTTGGTTACGTATCGGCTTAATTAATTAATAATTTTAAAATAATTATATTTAAATTATTTAATTATAAATTATGTTACATTTAAGTCTCCCTTTATACTTAAATTTTTTTATTAATTTAAATATTATTAATTAATAATTTTAAATAAAGTATTATAATATTAATAAATATACAAGTGATTTGAAAATAAAAATAACCAAATTAAAGTATTTTTTAAATATAAAGATAACTCAAATGTAAACTTACCTTTAATCATGAAAAAAAGTCAAAATTTGAGGTTAAAGGAACAAAATATAATTATTTAAAAGTAAAAAATAAATTTATAAAAAAATTAAAAATTTATATAAAGAGAAAAAAATGAAGAAAAAAAATCTTCAAAGATAAGTGACGATTACCCCTCCTTACTCCATATAATTTCGCCCTTACCTTTAATTAAATAATTTAAATATAATTTTTAATAATTAAATAACTAAAACATAATTATATTCATAATTAAGTAACCCTTCCATAGTTTACTCAATAAATCAATTTAATGTATAGATTGATCCTAAACTAATAACTAAAACAAAACCTAAATATGAAAATAAAACACTGAAAAGATTTAGAAAATCTTTAAAAATAAAATTAAATTATTTAAAAATTAAAAATAAAATTATCATAAGAGATTTAATCTCTAATTTAATTTATTTAAAAATATTAAGATCACTAGATCAACAACTATTTCTCGTTCAACTACCAAATTAAACCTCAGATTACAACCTAATTTACGAAATCATTAAAAATGAAATGAAAACCCTACAAAAATTAAATAATATAATTACATATACAATCTGTCGTTCCAGAACTACCCCTAACTAACCATCAAATTTACACCTACTTGGCAAAACAAAAACCACCCATTAACAAATGATCCATCCTCTTCAGTTCTTCGACTTCTTTGCCGCTTTCTTAGCCGGCGATTTAACACTCTTTGGCTTCCTCGCCACCACAACCTTCTTCTTTGCCGGAGACTTTACTTTCTTCGCTGGCGTACTTGTTTTGGCCGTCTTCGCCGCTTTACCTGGCTTAGTCACTGCTTTAGCCTTAGGTTTCGCCGCAACTTTAGCCTTCGCCTTAACAGGCGTTGCGACTTTTGCTTTTGCCGCGGCTTTGACTGCCTTCGGCTTCGCGGCGGTAGGCTTCTTGGCAACGGCGGAGGTCGGAGGGAGCTTATAGGAGGCTTTAACCTTGACGAGCTTTCCAGAAGCAACAAACTTCTTCACTTGAACAAGTAAAAGCTTCTGGAAATTCGAGGGCAACCGCTTATACTTTTCTTCAATGAATTTCGCAATCGCATATTGGCTCGATCCATTTCTTTCTTTCAACGAAAGGATAGCGCTACCTATCATCTGAAAAAATCAATCACAAAAAAGAATCAAAATTCGATCAAAAACACGAAGAGAGAATAACATAGGGTTTCCGAAGGGAGAAAATACATCAAGAAACGGAGGATGAGAAGAAGCGGGTTTCGGCTTCTTAACGCCTGCAGCGGAAGCACAGTTGAGATAAGGACAGTTGAGATAACGCCTGCAGCCTGCAGCGGCTTCTTCTTCGCGACGGAAGCTACGGCGGAGGCAGTAGCGGCGGCCATGAAAGGACAGTTGAGAGATGTTGATTCTTCCGATTATGTTGATTTTGCAAAACGGCGGTTAAGAGTTAGAGATTTATACGGGAAATGGAGAAAGCTGATTGGTGGGAAAGGAAATGACGGAGATCGGTTTGCTGTTCGAAATTTTGAACTTTGGCCGTTGGATTGGAAAGTTAAGGACGGTTGAGATAAGGAATATGGATAAGGTGAGGATCGTGAAGCGAGTTCAAGATTAAAGAGAAAATGAGAGATTGAGATTGTGTTTTTGAGTTGATTTTAAATTAATGTAAATTGATTTTTACTTAATTAATTTTTATGACAGTTAATTTGGTTTATAGTTTAAGATTTAAGATTTTCGAGGAATGTTTAATTAGGATATTTAATTAAAAAAATTGAGAGAATTTATATTTTGAATTTGAGGTAATTAAGTTTAGGTAGTTTTTGCATTGAGATTTAGAGATCGGTATAAATTAGGTAAGGTCGATTTTTTTTGTCTATTTAAACTCGATCCAAATTTTTTACTCTCCACTCATCATCCAATTTAATTTGTGTTAAAAAGACTTTGACTCGATTTGAATCTGATTCAATTTTTAACTTTCAAAATCAATTCGATCTAACATTATTTTTATTATTTAAAAAAGAAAAAATATATAATCATCGACCTCGTAATCATGTAAATATCAGTCTCATAATCTTTAATCATGTATAACCATCCAAATCTTATATCATAAATTTATAATATTAGAACCAAAATATATTCAATACGAATGTAAACCCAAAACCTAACAGGTATGAAAACTATCCATAATCAATCATGTTAAATCATCCAAAATAATAAACTAAATAAACTGAATGCGAAAACGTACCTAAATTAATCGATAAATTGAAAACATATAGAGTCTTTGACCAAATATCTATGAATTTATATAAATAATATGGATGAAATATATATGATTTCAGATAAATTATATAATTTATTATCAAAAAAACAGAGATAGTCTTTATAACAACAACAACAAAGTTCATATATGTTGTGTTTTTTTATCAACCATCCCTTAAGAAAAATCTTCAAACCATACAAAATAATCTATTTACATCGTCATCCTGTACATTTTTAATTTTTAATTTGTACTCTCGTGCACACTATATCTTTAATATATACTAAAAAATGGGGGAAAGAATAAAACTAAAATACAATATAACATGGAACAAAAATAATATAAAATATTATTATTATTATTATTATTGATTCAGTTTTACAGTGATTACAATAGTATATGTTTTAGTGTATACTCTTAACTATTGGACATTGATCGTTCAATCACTATGCTGAGTGTTGACATTGCTGGTGCTCGAACTCGTGACCTCTAGGAACAACAACCGTTCCTTTAACAACTGAAGCTAAATAGCTCGTGTTATAAAACATTATTTAAGTGTTAGGGTCGGTTTGATAAAAAAAATTAATCATAAACTTTATTTTGATTTGAATCCTAAATTTTTAAGTATTTTATTTAATCTGATTCGATTCAAATTTAAATATTAAAAATAATAATTTTATCATATCGAGTTGAATTCGGGTTTCATACACATCTATAGACTGAATCTTACTATATTTGGAGATAATTTTGTTCCATAAATTTTAACGTTGGAATCATATGTGCTTTTAAGATTGTAATGTTGTTAAAGAGAAATTATCATTAACTTTTTTCATCACGTCATATGTGATCTCATCTAATTAGATTGATTCATTTTATACTTTTTAAAAGTGAATCATCACCTATTTCTATATGTAATTAATGAGTGAGTAGTTATAAGGTAATCAGTGACGAAGCCACGTGGGAGTGGGTGGGGCAATCGCCCTCATCCCCGAAGAATTTTCTTTTTACACTTTCATCTCTTTATTTTTTTTATGAATTTGTCCTCTACTTCTAAATATTTATGGTTTGCCCCCCCAAACTCTAAATTCTAGCTCTGTCCCTGCAGGTAATTACTTAAAGATGAACAAACTTGATTGTATAGACTACGAATATCGTGATGAAAATAATTTATGATATAATATCTCCCTGTTAAACGGTTATATTACTGTATCAATTATAGGGATACATATAAATATTTTTATGTAGAGAAAATATCTTAATAAACAGATAAAATTGATGCACAACCTAGGGTTACATAAATTCAAAGTTCACAATTCCTATTCCTATTCTATATATAAGAATAAGACCCCTTTCCATCTACTTCTGTGGTTTCAATCCCCATACTCTATGTTGATGCACATTCTCACACAGGGTTCCATTGTTGATGCAGGGCAAGCTGATCAACAATGTACAATACCTATCTGTTTCATATCTAGACAAGACAAACCGGGTTTTGTTGCCGGGTTTTAACAATCGGAGGTCGGGTTTTTGAAGATCAAAGAATGCATTCTTCTTCATGTATGTGCAGAGTTTGTTGAGGGTAGCCTCGAATGGTTATGCTCGCCTTCGTACGTGACGATCAGCATCGAAGGCTCTTCCAGACATCTCTCGACATGCTTCCTTGCCGGGCAGCCTCTCACACTGCTGCACTTATAGTATCCTCTGCATCATGAAAGGCTTGTTCGTTAACGGAGTGATTTCGACGACGGTTTAAGAAACAACATAGACAATCTAACACTAATGTTGCACCTAACAACATCAGGTAAATGCAGGGATATCAGCAACAAATTAGAACACATGAAAGGGTTACCTAGACAGATCACACTATGTTACTAGACTTTTCATTTTTCTTAAACTGTTCGAATTTTGCAATCGTTTCGAGCGGCGGATTATGGATAATGTAGTCAAAACTAGTTGCAATGGCATCAAATTGAAGGAATGAGAGGGTTACCTAGGGTGTGGAGAACCCTTGATTGGCTTTTGGCCATATTTCCTCCATGAATATTCATCAGCAGGGATATCAGCAACTTTGTTACTAATTGCAGGCACTTTAATAGACCTCTTAATCCTCAGCTTCCTAGAAACAAATAAGCAATTAGAGTAAACAAACAGAACTTAATTAATCTCAAAACACATGAAATTAGAGTTAAAAACCAACCTCCTCTTTGAACAATGGCATTTACCACTGGAACCACATTTCATACTGCCATCTTGTCCCTTACCTGAACACCTCCTTCTCGGTTGCTGCTCGATTTGATCGAAACGGTGCGGCATACTGATCAAATGGAACGAATTCACATCCAAATTCGAAATACTACCATCCAAACTCAAAGATGACACAAATGATCTTGTTGGTGTGGAACTAGATCCATCAAATTTGAGGTTTATGCCACCACTACTCTTGGCAAACACCATATCTGCATGATGTTTCATTTGCTGTTGTTGCTGAAATTGCAGCCTCTGCATCTGTTGCTGCTGCTGCTGAACAAAGCTGAAATCCTGTGAAGGGTTCTGATCAAAGAACACCTTGTGTGCCATCTGCAACTGGTTTTTACCCCTTTGATCAACATCAAGGGGTGGCTTTTCAAACATGTTTGAAGGGTACACTTGAAGGGGTTTTGGTGATAAAATTGTTCTGCAATTAGGACTTTCCAGGAAAATTTTCTGAGGCAAACTTGATCTGAACTCCTTCAACTTCCTTACTCTTGAATGACTCAAATCATTGTTGAGAAGAGACACTACTTTTTTAAACTTAAACACAGCTTCACCAGTTTCCACCATTAATTTGCTGTACTGAACTTGATCCTTGGGCAAAGACAAGAGATCAAAAACCCTATTACAGCTCTCAATAGCTTCCTTGTTTGCTTGTTCAACTTTCTCCATGTTCAAACCTCAAGAAAAACAAAACCAAATCAAACCCAGATTCCTAAAACACCTTAAGAATCAAATGAGCTAAAGACTAAAGCTTTACACAAGGCCATTGATACCCAAAGCTAAAGACTAAAGCTTTATCAAAAGCAAAACTAAGAGGATATGAGATTTGAACAGAGGAGAGAGAAGAGAAAGAAAGATGTAAAATTTATCTATCCCATCAATTGGAAGGCGTGAAAGGGGACTTTTGCTTTGTTGCTGAGACTTGTTAAAATCAGTCTTGAATGAAATTAAAAAACCCATTGTTTTTCCTGTTGATTTTCAGAGGGTAGAATATAAAAAGAAAGGAAAAGAACTGAAGTCTCTGTCAAAGATCCTGGTTTGGGGTAGTAATGAAATGCCACGTGTACGGAGAATGTTGACTAGGCAGGGTTTTATTGTCTGGTAGTGTGTGATGTGGGGTCCACTATGAAGAACTAGTTGACTGACAGGATTCTCTTTGTCTTTCTATTCGTTGGATTCATTATTAGGAAATTATATATCATTAAAAAAGACGAGTATATCAGTTACGTCGAACATCATTAAACATTATTAACATTAAATATCACTGAACATAGTTAAATTAATTAATAAAGAATAAAAATCTCAATAACTTAATATGCAATTAATAATTATATATTAAATTCTTGAAATTTTCAATCTTTATTAATTAATTTAATAATGTTCAATAATGTACAACATTAATAATGTTTAACGATATTCGACACCTAATATAGAATTTTCCTATTAAAATTTACAATATTTCATTTGTTTTTATTTTTGTTTTTATCATCATTTGAAAGCAAAGACAAGATATTTTTCAGGATAAAATAAACAAATATCACTAAACTATTCTTGAAAATATATCATGATCCTCAAACTTTCAAATATTATATAATATTTATTAAACTTTAATTTTATTATAAAATAATTACTAAATCATTAATTGTCGTTTAATAGGGATGTCACAATTATAAAAAATTATACAATAACATATTTAATTTTTTTATATTTACACATTTAATTAATACAAATATTAATAATGAGAGTTAAATTATGATTAAATTGATTAAATATGTAAATATAAATGATTGAATGTATTATTATTAAAAAAATTAACTGTCATATTATTCACTTACTCACTTGACAATGATCATTTTATAACAAAAATTAAAGTTTAATGGTTATTGTTTATTTTTAAAAGTTTGGTGATCAATTTGTATTTTTAGAGATAATTTAGTGATTATTTATGTATTTTATTTTTTTATTAAATGGAGAGACGATATATTTGTAGCACCCCTAACCCTGTTAAGAGCCAGGAGTGGTACCGAAAACACATGACAAGCAAGATAAGCATAAATGGTCAAATCTAAACTAGTTAATTCGATTTTAGGACCCATTTAAAACCTTTTTACCAATCTAGTTTGCATAAAAATTTCCTTTATCCTAACATTCGATTTGCAATATTCCATTTAAAATTTCAGCATGATCTACCTATTTTGTTCTGAACCAAATATGCATATGAAGCATTATAACCGTCTTAACCTGTAACAATATACTAATATATAATCTATCACTTATCCATGTCATTCAAATATATATATCTAGCAATCATTTAAACTATCCAAACATGCTTCTTAAGTTCTTTCATATCATAACATATGTCAACTTATATATACAACTATGTTCTCAAAAATAGCTTATATACAAAACATGTTATAAACCAAATATACAGAAGCTAACTAATAAACAAACTAGCCACCATAACTAGGAGTTCACAAAAACTAAAATACCATACATGATCTCCTAGCTTGTGTTGCCTCAGAAATCTCAAGTTAGCCTCTAAAGCTCTGAACCTGAAATTTTGGGAAGTAGGGAACAAACGAGTGATAAGTACAATCTAGTACTTAGTGAGGTAGCTCCTATAACTATCCATTTTTCAAACATATATTAATCATACAACATGAATATCAAACAATATCAGGATTATCAAATCATATACATGCTTTGTTCTATTAGCATCCTAACCAAGCATGCTTCTATTTCATGTAATAAAGCAATCAAACATGCTTTCAATCAATTCCAAATAATCATATATCACATATCATACTCATATTAGCAAAGCATATAACATATAACAAAAAGGCATCATTACAGTTCACTTATATCATTTCATACTTGATATGTATCAAGTGAATAACAACCATTAAATGCCAAAACAAGTTTATTTCAATTAACATTTCGATATCATTTAGACCTTGGCTTTTAGTCAGTACTAGGTAATCAGGTCAATAGTATGGTACACAAAGTACCGGGCAATATGATACATAAAGTATCCAGTAGGGTGCCAAACACCACAAGTAGTACACCACTGTACTATCAGGGGATACCCTAGGTATCTAACAGTAGAGTGACTAACCACTCACAGTAATAAGGTGACTTACCACCTTAAATAAGAAGATGACTCACCATCTTCATCAGTATGGTACACCAAGTACCTAAACAGTAGAGCTCAATGACCCTAAGGCATGCCGTTCTACCTATAGCCAATGAGTTACCAAGGACTTGTAGTTCATGTAAATCTTTCAAGTTCATACATTTCATTATGTATACATGAATCATATCATTTCAAGTGAATATGATGTATGCATGCTTACATGCTTTAAATTCTAACAATTAGCCTATCATGTACATGCTTATCAATGTCAATTGATGCAAACATTAACATGCATTCATTTAAACATTTTATCAAGCATACACATGCATATATCATTCAAGCAACAAATCAAATAGTCATTGTATATCAATCAATTCAAGTATCACTCAAGTTTTCATTCAATTTTTCCTACTTCCCTTATGATTACCAAATATACATTTAGTCAATTTTCATGATATTTAAAACAATGCAAGGTTGGTTAGGAACTATCCCCAACCCTAAGGTTGCTACACTCACAAAAAAGTTAAGATGTTCTATCCTCGTATGATAACTCCTTTCTCCCGATCTTTGGAAGACCCAACGTGTAAGTCCTCCTCCAATTGATCTTCTCTTTGATCTTCATTAACATACACAAAAACATATATATTTCATTAGAACCAATCCATCATTTATTCATTTAACTAATAAGCATTAAACATTAAACTTTTATATATACTCCAACAAATTGCCCAATTGACTATCCTTCACTAAATCGGGCATATCTCATAATCTGTAAGTCGGAATTGTGATTGCCATATACCGTTGGAAAGATATCGAACCCATCTAAATGACCATAATGGCCTTGCATTTTATATCCTAGCCAATTAAAGCAGTTTATTCAATAAAGTTTCGTTTTCCAGATTCTCGTAGGTCCTGACCTACCTTCACTAAACTCCTTATATCTCCCTGCTCACAACTCCAAATGATGCACCGTTTTTTTTTCAATTAAACTAGACTCATAATAGTACATTCATTAAAATTTTCAGCCTCAAATTCCTTACATACAATAAATGACACTCGTTCAAACACACTATCCAGAACATGGCATTCTGGACAGCATGTATAATTGTATATCCTTCATTTCTTGCCTCCATTTGATCACCTAGACCACCATTTTCACTCATTCAAAGCTTCAATCATATAGTTAACTCATTATAGAACACATTTTGTATACAAATAACTTCAAATTCGCCCTCTAATAGACCCAATTCGGGTAACAAAAACCAATTCCGGTTTTCAGCCCTACCAATGGACTGTTTTGGTTCATACCTAATTTTCTTGCATGAAACCACTAACCCTAGCTTACTAAACAACAAATTAATGCTCTTAACATCTTATTCAAGTCTTTTAAACTATAAATTAAGCAAAAACCAACCCCAAATATCCAAAAAAATCAAGATAACTTACTATGTTGAAAACAATCCAAAGCTTCTTCTAGCTTGAAATATAAGCTCTAATGGCCTCCTTATGCTTCCTTAGTTGTTTATAAACCACCCTTAAGCTTCTTAGCTCTCTAATTTGATGAAAAGATGAAGAAATTTGAAGCTCTCTAAGCCTCCATGGTGTTTATCGTGATATTTGGGGGAAGAAGAAGAAAGTGGAGTCAAACAAGACAAAATGAGATTAAAAACCCACTCATCTTTATCCATTATATTTTATTTTTCATATATCTTTAATCACATAATTTTTATTATAATATCAATTTCTTATTTTTTATTATTATATATATATTTTTAATTACAAGATGACTATTTGTCAATTGAGCATTTGAAATGTTTTCATGAAGCTTTTCTTTAATTTAATTGAGCCTTAAATCCTTGTTAAAATACTCTTCATTATTTTAATTTATCTTAATTCGAGCCAAAATCGATCTTACAAGGCTCAATTTCAAGAAAGTGCACTTAAAACGTCGTTTTGCAATTCTCTAAGCTTCCAATAGCCTAACTTAATCTCCAATTACTCAACGACTTATTTACGTTTTCTAACTAGGCCGGTTAAGGATATTATAATATTTTTAAGTCAAATTTTAAAATTCAAACACATACAAAATAAAATGATATAAAAATTATTAATTATTTAATTGATTAGTGAATTTTCAAAATTATGTTTTTTTATTTATCCTACGTATGATTAAGGATTCTTGAACATAGTTCTCGTTAGGGGTGATAATGAGTCGAGCCTGACTCGGTTCGGCTCGAAAACAGTGTTATTAGACTCGATTCGGGTTTGAGGCTTGACGAGTTCGGAATTTTAGGCTCGGGCTCAGCTCG
Source organism: Abelmoschus esculentus (assembly GCA_035048815.1). Lineage (NCBI taxonomy): Eukaryota > Viridiplantae > Streptophyta > Magnoliopsida > Malvales > Malvaceae > Abelmoschus > Abelmoschus esculentus. The sequence goes on from JAUCBN010000004.1 coordinate 22,682,252, forward strand.
AAAATAATATTATAGGACTTGGCTCGGGCTCGTCAGGCTCGGCTCGACTCAAAATAGATAATTTTGTTATATTTTTCTATAAAAGATAGGATCTCGTTAAAAACTCTTTTCATAACCAACAACGAAACAAAATTCAATATTGAGAAAGAGAAAAAAATACTCAATTTATTTTAGTTAATTTATTTTTAGTAGATTTTTCTTATTTTATTTTCTTATTTTTCTTTTGCTAATGAGTTTACGTTTAATGTATATGTAGCATATATATATTATAATTATTCCGAGCCTATTCGCGAGCTTTTCGAGCCGAACTTGGGTAGGCTTGGCTCAGTTCATTAAGGTCTCAAGCCGAACCTGAGCCCGAGTCGAGCTCACTCGAGCTGAGTTTTGACCAAGCTTTGATCGAGCCCGAGTAACTCGCGAGCTGGTCAAGCTCATTATTACCCCTAGTTCTAGCTTAAGGAAGGATGCTTTTCGTGTATAATTAGGTTTAGAGTTTAAAGGTTTGGAGTTTAGGGATTATATTAGAATTCATGGTTTAGAGTTTATAAGTTAAGATTTAAGGTAATATGGTGAGGGATTAACCTATAAACTCTAAATTCTGATAACATCCCTTAAATTTTAAACTCATAAATCTTACCCTTGAGTTTAATCTCTAAATTTTTAAATTAAAACATATAAATTTTTTAATTTTTATGGTAAGTATATATAATAATTATCCTTACACTAAACTCTTCAATATCATATAAATATTTTTTCGTTGAGTTAATACATGAATAGTAAACGTTTAATATTTTTTCATTTTAATTTATAGTTTTTATTGAAAATAAAAAATAAAAAATTGAACAATTGAACGGAAATTCAAATTAGATAAAGCAGAAAAAAACATGAGAACTTGAAAGAATTGTTAAATATTGTTTGTGGGCAACGATAGCGTTTAAAGGGAAAAGCCCAAAAAGGTCATTGAAGTATCTTGAAATGTTAAATTTGATCACACAATTTTCAAATGTTATAAACTGACCATTAAACTTATGATTTTTTAATATAAAATGACACCACACCGCTAATTGCCATTAAGGGAGTGATATATCAGTTTAAAAAATTGTATAATGACCTGTTTTATTATTATCTTTCAAATCATTTTTTTCAACCAATAAATCTTCGTTTATTTTTTAATGTTATTTAAAAAATATGTTTTTTGAAAGTTAAATTAATGACATAAATAATTAACGATAGAATGAATGATTTTTATTGGTCAGGGATCATAAATAACGTGACGAATCAAACACGTAATATAATCTTTTCATGGGATGAAACCAATAATATCTCAAAAAGTTTATATATTAATAAGATATTGTTTATGGATTGACATTATAATTTCCTCCAATTAAATTCTATTTAGATGGAAACCCATACACCCTCTCATTATATCCCACTAAACAAAGACAAGAGAGGATAATAAACCCACTTTTTTTTTCTCACATAAAAGCCAACTTTATAATATAAATCAAATTAATGTTTTAATATAACACATATATCTTAGATTTAATATAAAGTAATTATTTTAATGTTAGTTTTCACTACAGTAAAATAGGTTTTTAATGTATTTTTATTAGTGTTTTAAAAGTAAATATTGTTAAATTTATATATTTAGTGGCGTTTGTTGAATAAACGTTACAATAGATTGATATATAATAATGTTTTTGGATAAACGTTATTATAGACATTTATTTTACTGGTGTTTGTCTAATATTTAAATTCATATCAATTTTATTTATATTTAACTGAAACCCTATAAAGAAGCGAAGAGCAAGTATAGAATGTACTCCAAACGTTGCTATATAACTTGATATTTTATTACGTTTTCTTTTCACAAACGCTGCTAATTATTGTGGTATTTGATCTAGCGATACTTTTACGATATTTTTTTTTCTAGAGCCCGAAAGATTTTTAACGATGCTTAAAAACGTTGCTATATAGTTAAAAAACAGTGTTAAAACCTTGTTTTATTGTAGTGTTCACTAAATTTATTTCTTTTGTGCTTCGAAATTGCCTCATAAAAACTATTTTTTGAAAAATTTAATAACTTTTATTAATCATATTTTTCAACAAAAATAAAATTTAACTTTTTAATAAAAAAAATCTCATTTTAATTACTTTAATCACATATTTTATATTTTTTTTCTAAAATTATGTGAAAAAAAGTAAACATGAGATGTAATTTATGGGACATAGGGAGCATTACATATGTATAAACCTTAAATTCAAAAACTTATTATTAAACTTTTAAACCCTAAATTAATCTATAGAGTTAAATTACAATGTGTTATGCAACAGACTACATATTATGTGCATAAAAAAAAATTATCTATGATTTTTTGAATTTTAATGTATCTTATTATTGAAATATTTATTTTGATATAAATCAATAAACAAATATTTTTAGACTTAAATAAAATGACAAAAATACTTTAAAAGTTCAAAACATTTAAAATATATGTTTAAAATTATTTTATAGTGATTTGACCCAATCAAATATTTTCGAGTGATTTAAAAGTCAAAAATAAATATTTGATATTACATGTACTGGGATGATAATGTCATGTACTAATACGCTTTTGCAGTGGCGGATTCAAAAAAATATTTGAGGGTGAGCACACATAAAATTTTAAAATTTCAGAGTGGGTACAACTATTAAATATTAAAAAAATTTAAGAACTAACCTATAAAATTTTAAAAAATTGAAGGCAAATGTGTGAATTTTAAAATATTCAGGGTGGGCACAGACCCACCCTATATACTAAATACATCCGTCACTGCGCTTTTGTTTCCCAACACTTTACGTATTGATATCTAAGTATCGTACTGATACAGACAAATGCATGTCAATACCACTATACTTAAAATGCATTTATGATTAAAATTAATGTCTTAAACGATTAATTTTCATCCCAACGACTATAAACGATTAATTTTCGATCCAAACAATTATAAACAATTATTTTTTATTCTCAACGGCTAATTTTTCATTTCACACTATAAATAAAAGATAAAGACACTTAAAAAAAGACACACACATAATGACCAAAAAATAATATTTAAATTTTATTTTTTTTATTTCTTTTGTATATATTGTATAAAGATTATTTTCATTGCTTTATTATTTATTATCGTATGAGCTTAGCTCTTATAAACATCTGCATTGTGAGATTTTATTATTTATACAAATTGTATTTTACTAATTTAACATAAAAAGAAACTAAAATGATTTTATCTTAGTAGTTACCGCATAAATTTATAAAATTACTCTTTAACCTTTAAAAAGAAAAATCTTATAGTAGTGAACTAAAATTCTTTAGCCGAGCTAAGAATTTAAGTAGAAATTATCTGCTTCTTTATCATGCCTCTATTTATGTCTTTTGTTGAAAATTTTTAAAAATTGAATTTTAAACCCTAACCCCTTTTTTATATCTTAAACCCTAAATCCTACCCTCTAAAAATATACCCTACCTTTAATTCTTTAAACCCTAACCTAACCCCTAACCTAGAACCCTAAACTTTAAACCCTACACCATATACCCTCTAATTTAAAATAGATTTAGCACAGGAGGAGGCAGTGTCAGCAGCCTTGTTCTTTGGTGAAAGGAAGGACAAACACTAATACACTATTGATCTCATCAATCCTTAAAAGGACGTGGGGAGACTCTAACATAAAACACCAACAGAAATGTTGAAAAATTTAGTCAAAAAAGACACAACAAAACTTGAAGGAAACAGGAAAAAAGGGGAACTCAGGAATGCTTTTTTCTCATCAAACGATCAGAGAAAGATGATGACCCTATCATCACAGTGAAAAATTTTCATCATTGCTCCCCTTATGCACCAGCCGAGAATAGAACCCGGGTCTGTACCGTGGCAGGGTACTATTCTACCACTAGACCACTGGTGCATTGATGTCAACGGCTTGTTGTTCCTTTTAAACAAATTTAAAGAAAGGGTAACATTTGGTCCTACTGCTATTATCTACTTGAAGCAAAATTTAGTATCTACGGGATGGGTGTTTGGTTCAAAGATTTTCAGACAAATTATGCCATGTCTGCTGTTGATTTTAGTTGTAATATCCGCAGGCTATCAAGAAGAGAAAATGGATGTTGAAAATTACAGGATGTGACTCACCGGGAATCGGTGCTACGCCGTCCCCTTGATGAAGAAGCCAAGTAAGTTCTGTACTTGAAAACCTATGGAAACGTGGCTTCAAAGTTGAAGTTGGTAATCAGATTTCTATACAAAGAGGATATGTTAAAAAGACAAATAAGCTGGTTCGCATACCAGGAAACTAATTGCAGGCAAGGTTTCCAGTACCCTCCTTTGCTGCCAAAGAAACCATGACCGAGAGGGGTATATGGAACAATCCCAATTCCAAGTTCCCTGCATAGATACACACATTTAGATATGGTTTGAGAATTGCAGCAGTGAAAAGAGTCATGATTGATAGCATGAGTTTTTGGTGGCTAACTGTATCTTCTGTGTTGGTAGTTGATTCATGAATTCCTTTATCAAGACAACAACAATACTAAAAGCATAACAACATATCAGTGTGATCTGCAACATCAGGAACCTGTTGAAATAGAGATTGAAAATACCGAGTTTGTCCAAGCATGTTTACCTTACCAACCAAGAATGCCAACATCTTCGAGGTGCTTCAGGTTAACCCTCCTTGCGGAAGGGGAGTATTCATGAGTACCGTTTATTATGACACCGGTTAATCCAATTTTACGAAACCAAACGTCAGTGGGTTCAATGCCTGAAAAAAATGATATGGTTTCACCACAGATCACGAATTTCATGAAGACAAAAACAATAATGGAAACAAAAAATATTATCAATGTGATCAACTAATTAGCCAGTTGTTTAAACATTGGAATTCAACATGAAGAGTTTGTCCAACCATGTTTAAAAACGTAAGGGAGGGGAAAAAGGGAGCTCAGAAATGGGATTTCTCATCTTTTTACTCAGAGAAGCGTGATGACCCTTCATCACATGAGAACAGTTATCCTCATCGATCCCTTAAATGCACCAGCCGGGAATCGAACCCGGGTCTGTACCGTGGCAGGGTACTATTCTACCACTAGACCACTGGTGCTTCGATGACTGTGGCTTGTAACAAGACATATAAATCCATTTTATCACATGTGCATTTGTTTCTTTAACAAACGGTTACATGTGTATTTTCAGCATTAATTTTAAGCTTCACCCTTAGGTTTGGTAGTAGAGAAAAATATGCAATTTTTACCAGGGATGGTAGATGTATCGTTTCTGAAGTTGGGTCAAATCTACGAGAGTATCCCATGCCGAGTCTATGTCTCACAAGGCTGATATTGTTGTTGTGTTATTAGCCAAATATGATGTGAATTCGAAATCGGTATCTTTCTTAATGACCAATTTGACAAGTTCCCTGATGTCAGTGTTTATGTTGGTTTGATTAAATTCATACATCAATGAGTCATTAGGTACTCAGTTTCATAAGTCTTCAAAGTTTGATAATCTATCCTGTTTCTTCCCTATGCCCCTGCTTCACTAGATGGTTAAGTTTTGGAAAATAAGAGGTATCTCAGGACTTCACTCTTTTAGGCATCCGGAGAACACAAATGTCGAGGAGTGTGGTTAAAGCTCTTGCTTGTGTTGTTTAAAGTCTGCAGGTGAAAAATTTGATAATGTTCATTAAGTTCCAATCATGTCTGTTTGTTTAGTTTTTTGTCCCCAAGCATGTGATCGTCTCTAGGTGTATGTATTTGAAAGGTTGTAGTTTGTCTTTGTGTGAGGTTGAATAAAATTGCTAGAATGTCGAAGGCTGTAAATGTGAAGTGTGCCTACCTGTCTCGAAGTAGGAAAGTGACTGCAAACGTGGTTAGCGACCTTTCTGTTTCATTTTGCTTCAGCAGAAACGGATTGCTATCTAAAAATGATTTCGTTGGTGGTCAATAATGGTTTTGTTGCATACATTGCATAGCTCAAAACATATGCAGATAGTGATCTTTTAGAATTCATAGATGTCCATCTGTTTCCTAGAGTTCCATGGATTGAAGTATCAGTTTCTTCTCCTCTGTTGGCAATTAGAATCATATTTATTCCCTAGTTTCTTGATAAATGACTCTATTACCGTGTGACTTCGATTTGTGACTGGCAGGAATTGAGTGGAAGTCTTGACAATGATGCATCAAATGCTGCTGTCCCGGTTGCTGGCGAGGCACATGTTATTTCTCTGTCGATTGAAGGTTTGCTAGGTGTTGTCTTAAATGTAGCTTCACATACGGATAAAACTCCTGGGTTTGTCTCTTTATATTTCCATGCTAGGCCTGCATTATGACAAAGGAGACTTACAGTGGAAAAACAATGGAATGTGGGACATAAAGGATGAAGTCATCTGAAGGAATTGTTGAAGAAGGGGAATCTCAAAGGTTGCACTGATATTCTTGTTGCCACAGCAACATCACCGAGCTTTCCAATGTGGACTGTTCGAATTTGGAGTTACTTATGTTGCTGAATAAAGATCCATCTTTCCGAGTCTGTAACACTATTTTCAAAGAAATGAATAAGCTGAAGGTGTTAAGTGCGATCGGCATGAGTTTACTGAGAAAGATACAAGAAAATATGCCCAAAGAAGATCTGTTCTTGAGGAAGTTGGAAAGATACAAGATTGTTATAAGAGAATTTAGTAGGTATTCCGATTTGTTTACCTAGAGTAAAGCTTCAAAACCGCTGCAACTTGTTTTCAATGAGTGGCGTTGAGAAAATATGGCATGATGCTCAGATAACCCTAAGCTCAAATGATCAGAATATCGTGATAACCCTTTAATCATAGTAGCATGATTATCCTCATTGCTCCACTGGCTGCACAAGCCAGGATTCAAACCCGGGTCTGTTCCGTGGCAGGGTACTATTCTACCACTAGACCACTGGTGCTTTGATTCCAATGTCTAGCCATAATAAGATATATAGATGTATCAGATGTGTATTTTTTCTTTGATAAACGGTTACATATGTATTTTTCAACATTAATTTTGAGTTTGTCCCTTAGGTTGGATAGTAGGGGAAAATATTCAACTTTCTACTAGGGTTAATACTTAATTGCTTATTTGCTTTAGTCATATTGAGACCTATATTTTAAATGGATCCAAAATTTTAAAAGATTTTTATCTAGTTGTGAGCATCGTATTACAAAGAATTTCTCTTCACATATCCCATGTCCTAACTCGGAGTCGACCGATAGATCTGATGCTGGCCAAGGTTGCACTAATCAAGAAGTTTATGGCACTGCCTCTAGGCCCTAAGGGCCCTGACCCTGCTTTGCTTTTTCCTTCTGCTTCTAACACTTGACAGCTTTGGAATAATACATGAACCTATATTGAAGATTTTATATGATTTTGAGATGATACCAAAATTCATGTTACAGAATCAAAATTTCCAAGCTTTTCTCAGAATTAGCCGGTATTCGAATTCGAAAATTCAACAAAGAATTAGCCATTGTGTTACTGCGGATCTAACAATACAAATCTAAAAAGTATTTTATATAACCAGAATACAATTTCAAGTCTTGTGATTGTTCACCCGTGCCGCTAGAGGAGAGAATAAAGACCAGAATATCTGTTATTTCATCAGCATTCCTTGCATTGGTCAGATCTTATTTGTTGACAAATACAAGCAAAACAACATCTCAATTCATACTGAATAAAAGGAATTAGTTCACTATTAGCATATTTCAATAGTTCTTCCTTATTCGACGCTGATATAGATACCTCATTCAACGTACTATGCAACTCATCCCTCGCCTCAACCACACGACACACGGTCTATGTCGTTGAGATTTGTGTTCGATGAACTCGCCGATCACATTTTGCGGAGTTTGTATAAAATACTGGTTTTACCCGGTGCATTGAGGACCCAACAGTAATATACGCATCTCTTCCTCCTTCTTGGTGTTGTAGACAATTCGAGTGGCTTGTGTGAGTCACCAGCAGATCTCAGGTTTCCGAGGATGATATTGACGGAGCCTGGAAACACACAGATGTTACAGAGAGAAAGCACCAGAAATGCTTGCTCTCACTGCAGCCTGTAAAGTCTTCAATAGAAGTGGTGGCAGTGTAGCCTGGCCTTCTCGACCCGACTAAGCACATCGGTAATCCCTTTTAGAGAACGGATGCTGCTACAAGAACAATGAAACGAGGACTAAAAATCATTTATCAAAACAAGATCCTTTATACCAGTAGCAGGTTACTACCAGCTGCTTCACTTGGAGAAATAAAAATTTTAATTTTCAAGAAAATTTTAATAAAATTCACATTTGCAGTTGGTTGTCGGGGACCAATTTATAAATAAGTGTTTTATTTAGGTTTCGGGGTGTCATTTGCTCTATTTTATATTTTTAGTCAAACGGAACGTTTTGATGTAAAGGGGTTAAATATCTATCTTTCTCTATTGTTCAGTTTTTATCGAGAAATTTAATGAACATTGTAGCCATCTTCTCTCTTGGCTCTTCTATTTCTTCTTCTATCTTTAATTCTTCTATCTTCTTTACCTTCAAATTATTTTGTTTTAGTTTGTCTTTACAAAGGCATCAAAGCCTTCGATTTTGGCCTTTATTATTTGAAATCCACTGCTACAAGGGCAAGGTTTTATTAGTTATACCCATCTTTAATCTGTTCGTTTTACTCTATTACTTTCATTGTTCCTTGTTCCTAGATTTTCACTTTATTTGGTATGTCGTTTATGGGCGAAGTTCACGGGCGAAGATCCGATTTTGGACCAATTTCGACAGTGTTTGAGCGTTATTTGGGGACAACATCTCATAAAGATTTCAGTGAAGATTCAAATGCACACAGACAAGTTGATGAGCAGAACCGAATCCTCTTGATCACCGTCAATCATAGGTTGTATTCCATTACTACAGAAACTCTATATCTAATTTTTCATCATATGGGTTGGTGGAGAAGATCGTCCCACTTTTAAAATCCAGTGATTTTCAGTTTTTAGTCCAATTTCGACAGAGTCAGAATGCCATATCTGTTAAAACATTTCTTTAGGAGCGTTATATCTATGACGGATGTTGTCAGATGGATATTCAATTTTTTAAGGGTGAAGAGTCAACAGAAATTGTTGTAGTGAAATCTGATTTACAGTTTAATGCTTTGACTGAAGTTTAAGTGTTTGATAAAATGTCAGAGGATGAGATCATGATGGTTAACAAGGATTCAACTGAGACAAGAGTATTGACAATTGAGAATCTGGGTACAAAACCTTCAGTTGTGCCAAACACAACGTTTAAAGAACAAATTGAAGTTGGAGCAAGTCTGTGGGTTCATGAGGAGTTAGATGGGGGACCAATCGAAGTTAGGGCGAGTTTGTGTGCGATTGAAGAGTCTCTTTTTGTGGGTCAGTTATTCGAGACAAAACCTGCAACAGATTTTAGGACAATTGAATTCTCCTTACACGATATATTTGGAAAGATTAGATTAAGTTCAGGGAAGGAAAAAGAAAGGATAAACATAGCTCTCTTTTTCTCGTCTTCACTTTTTGCCGAAGATGAAGATATCTTTGTTGATGAGAAAGCTTCAGATGTTCAACATAGCTTTGTAGAAAGGAAACACCAGTTTCCTGGAATGGAGTTGCTTATTCGAGAATTTCCATTTCACCAATTGAATGCTAACTTACCCTGGTCAGGTACCTTTGCATTTGCAGAATGGCTAGTTCAACATCAATCATGGCTACATACATTTTATTGTGATGATGGATCCATATCTCAAATTATTGATGTTGATGACATGTATCGATTTAGATTATTATTGATGGAATAGGTTGGTTTTAAGGACTCAATTAAAGATTTGATGGAATTGTTCCAGAACAAGGCTCAAATTTTATTATTGGATTCATCGATGATGGTTAAGGAGGTGTTCGATGAAAGTTTTTTGAGGCAAGGTGAGGACTCAGGAAAAGTAAAACACATTACCAAGTTTCTTGAGAGGTACGATCCATACGGTTTTAGACTATTACTCATGGAAAAAATAGACTATTTCCAAATAGCTTTTGTGCCGTTGAACTCAAAGAAAACCAGTTGTGAAGGGAGAGAAATAGGGGAAAAGGTTACGATGGAGACACCTTGGAATATGAGGGCGATTTCTAAAGTCAAAGGGTCGTTGTTAAGGTTCATAAAGGAGGAGACTCTCGGTGTTACATCTCCTATGGTGTATATTGCAATGTTGTTCATTTGGTTCGCTTGGTATGTAGAGGATCACGATTTGCATAGGTTGAATTATTTGCATATGGAAGCAGGGAAGACATGGTACGGTGTTCTAAGGAATGCTGAAATTGTCTTCGAAGAGGTGCTCAAGTTCAATGGCTTTGGAAGAGAGTTCAATCCTCATGTTACTTTTTCTAGTATGGGTAAGAAGACCACGATGATGTCTCATGAACTATTTGTTTGGGTTGGGATTTCAAGTTGCAAATTAGTGCAAAATGTTGGAGAACTTGTCGACATGGAAATTGTACGATTGGTTTATAATTGGTTTTTGATCATTGTCGATATGAAGTTATTGTTGGTTCATACTTCATTTCCAATCAAAACTATAAGAGTATGTGGACACATATGGTCTAATCATCTTTAGAAAAATGGATAAATATTTTATTTAGGTTTCAAGGTGTCATTTACTCTATTTTATATTTATATAGAAATTTAATGAACATTGTAGCCATAACGTGATGACCCAATCATCACAGTGAACAATTTTCCTCATTGCTCCCCTTAATTGCACCAGCTGGGAATCAAACCCGGGTCTGTACCGTGGCAGGTACTATTCTACCACTAGACCACTGGTGCATTGATGTCCATGGTTTGTTGTTCATATTAAACAAAGTGAAAGTAAGGGTAACACTTTGGTCCTAGTGCTATTATCTATTCAAGCCAAAATTTAGTATCTACGGGATTGGTGTTTGGTTCAAAGATTTTCAGGCGAATTATGCTATGTCTGCTGTTGATTTTAGTTGTAATATCCGCAGGCTATCAAGAAGAGAAAATGGATGTTGAAAATTACAGAATGTGACTCACCGGGAATCGATGCTACGTCGTCCCCTTGATGAAGAAGCCAAGCAAGTGCTAATTGTGCAGGGGTAGATCCATGCTTCTCACCCAACTTCTGGATTCTAAAATATAAGATCTTGTGTATCTCGTTCTGTGGCATTGTTGGCAGACATTAACTCATATGACACCAGTTCCTGCATGTTGCCTGGTAATTTGTACATCATCCAGCAACCTACATGACTGAATCCAACTACTAGGAGAGATGATATTTAATGAAAACATATCTGCAGATTAGGCTTCTTGAGAACATGGTAGGAATGCTTAGCATTATGCATTAAAACCGGTTGAATCCAATTTTACGAAACCGAACGTCAGTTGCTTCCACGCCTTGAAAAAATGATATTGGTTTCACAGATCATGAATTCCATTAACACAAAGACAATATTAGAAACAAAAAATCTTCTCAGTGTGACCAACAGATTAGCCATTTGTTTAAACATTGGAATTCAATAGGAAGAATTGTCCAAGAAATGTTTAACTAAGGGAGGGGAAAAAATGGAGCTCAGGTGTACAATTTCTCATCAAATTAACAGAATATCGTTATAACCCTTTCATTACAGTAGCACGATTATCCTCATCGCTCCACAGAATGCACCAGCAGGGAATCCAACCCGAGTCTGTACCATGGCAGGGTACTATTCTACCACTAGACCACTGGTGCATTTGATTGGTTGATTCTAAAATATAAATTAAGACCTGTAATACATGTATGTCCCTTAAATTAGATGATAGAGAAGGATTCATTGCTTTACTCATCCTTACGTTTTAATACATGTGTTGCTTTGAGCATTAATTTTGTGTATGGCCGTATATTATATGATACAAAAGATCTGCACATGTTACCCAGGTAAGGAGGGTTCATTGCTTTTGTGATCAACTTTTAAGTAATCTGCACACAGATCATCATAACTTAGAAGTAGCATGTTAGGAAAATGAAATTGTTTACTCAATTCAGTTGTGAATTGTATCACTACAGAACATCAGTGTCTGCTGCTTAGTATCAAATCATAACTTGAAATATTACTACCAACAAATCACTCATAAAAGAATCATACAAACATTGTACTTTGTATTTTGGTAATGCAGGCTTCCAAATCTTACTACGACTATGATTCGTCGATACGAACTTCTACTCTTTCAATGGTTTCAGTTGTTGGAGAGTCTAATAACCCAAAAACTCATTATTTTGCTGCAGACTCTGCAAAGATGTCTATTTCAAGTTGAAACCTTGCTTCCCTTTGCTGGTGTATTACAACACTTCCAATGGATCAAGTTGACTTAAATCCTCTGGTGAGCTTTACTTTTCAGTGAATCAATGTCACTATCAAGTTTTTTTCCCTCTTGGTTGTTCCTGAAAAACGTTTGAAAGAAAGGGTCAAAAACCTTTGGTCCTACGGCAATTATCTAAACCATGCAAGTTTTCTTATATATTGCCATTGCTACTCATCGAACGATCAGAGAAGCTCCAATCCTATACAAAACCCTTGAAGGATTTCTTTATAATTGTGAACAAGCACGAGGAAATCTTAATCAAACTTGTCCATTGCAATAGCCAGATACTATGCAGAAGAAAGTATGAAAAATCTGATAGACACTTGAGAACAAAAACCGAGGAACAGTATTGAATAACTCGTTGAACTTCAACATACCTATTCTTTTCAAGAATCACTTACTCTAATGGAAAAAAAACTACAAAAATCCAGAATCAGTTTTAAAAGTGATAGAGAAATTTCAGGCTGTACAAAATGTGACCTCCAGTCATTGACTTCACCGTTTTAAGGAATCTGAATCCTGTGATGCTTATCAGCCATGTTTTGGTTTTTGTTTGGTGTGATTGAAACTGAGTATAAACAAATTTAGCAGAGGGGATGTAAAGGGTCAGCATCCTCAAAAGATTTAGCAGGGACTAGGGAGTAATAATAGAAAAAAAGGGCTCAAGAGTGCAGTTTCTAATCAAACGATCAGAAAGCGTGATGACCCATTCATTACAGTTGCAGGTTATCTTCATTGGTCCACTTAATCGTGCCCCAGACAGGAATCAAAACCGGGTTTGTAACATGGCAGGGTACTTTTTCGACCACTGGTGCTTCGATGGCTATGGCTTGTAACAAAGCATACCAATGTTACTATCAAGATTCTTGATCTTAGTGCTAGTGCTATTATCTAATCAATTAAAGCAAATTTTAGTATCTATGGATTGGTGTTTTGTTCAAAGATTTTGAAGCCAATTATGCTACTTCTGCTGTGGATTTTACTTGCAATATCCGCAGACTATCAAGAAGAGAAAATGGATGTTGAAAATTACAGAATGTGACTCACCGGGAATCGGTGCTTTGTCGTCTCCTTGACGAAGAAGACAAGCAAGTGCTTATTGTGCAGACATTAAAAAAAAAGGAGGAAAAAGAGGAGCTCAGCTATGCAAATTCTCACCAATTTTTACTCGGAGAATCGCGATGACCCTATCATCACAGAAGCATGATTAACCTCATTGCTCCTCTTAATGCACCAGCCGGGAATCGAACCCGGATCTGTACCGTGGCAGGGTACTATTCTACCACTAGACCACTGGTGCTTCGATGGGAATGGCTTGTGACAAGATATATAGATTCGGAGTTACATGTGTATTTTGAACATTAATTTTGCATGTGGCCCTTAGATTACATGGCAGAGAAAGATGAGCAATTTTTGACCATGCCAGGGTTAATTGCTTGTTGGACACTCTGATTCGAAACAGTTTAAGTAGTTGAACAATTCAACAGTTTAATCTGTTCTCATATATGGATTTGAACATGATGGAATTGCTCAACACATGCAATATCTTTGTTAAAGTTGGAGGAGATGGACATTGCAGAGAAAAAACAATAGGATTCTTGTTCTATAATTTGAAGAAGTTTATTTAATCAAAACAAGATTGACTGCAAATTAATCTATATTTAACATAGTAGATTCTTACAGTAAAACACAAGTTTAGCTGAAGTGTCACAGTAGTAATTATACAATACCAACACTGCTTCATCTTTCCTATGATGCTTGAGTTCTATCCATGGTTGCCTTCTTTAGTTCTTTTGTTCCGATTTATCGGCCTTTTGGATCGACAAGTTGAGAGAAGATGTCAATCTGATTGTTAGGGTCTTCAGTCAATTCAAGGTTACTGCCTTTGCTGCTGTTGTTTGCTTGTCTTAGGCTTCTTATGCTAGAATTGCTTATTGTGGAGATGTCTTGATCGATCGAACCGCTGGCACTATCTGTGCTTTCTTGCAGCTGAAGAGCAAACTCGAGGTTCCACAAGACATCGCCCATGTGAGGCCGGTCGATTCCCTGATCGGATAAGCATTTCACTGCTGTGTCTGCAAACTTGTTTAGACATTCTGGATTTATTTTCCCTTTCAAATGAGGATCGATGATGTCTTCTAGTGTTCCATTCTTGTGACAATGGAGGGCCCAATCTGCAAGACTAACTTGTTCCTTTGGAAGGCTGGGATTCAGAACCGGTCTAGCGCATAATGCCTCGAATAGGACAACACCGAAGGAGTAAACATCGGATTTTTCGGTGAGTTGCTGCCTTCGGAAATATTCGGGGTCTAGGTAACCAAAGCTACCTTTTACAACTGTAGTTACATGGCCTTGATTCATGTTGGGACCGGTTTTCGACAGCCCGAAATCCGAAACTTTGGCAACCCATTTTTCATCTAAGAGAATATTTGTTGTCTTTACATCCCTGTGAATAATGGTGTACTTAGCCCCTGTGTGAAGATAGTGAAGTCCCCTGGCTGCTCCAATGCAGATTTCCAACCTTTGTTTCCATGAAAGTTGAGGTTTCTTATTGTTGTAAAGGTGTTCCCTGAAAGTTCCAAGTGCCATGTAGTCATAAACCAAGCACATTTCGCCACCATCGTCACAGAAACCGATCAATGAGACCAAATGCTTGTGTCTCAGCTTTGAAAGCATCTCGATTTCGGTTTTGAACTCGTTAATGCCTTGTTCGGATGATGGATTGGATCGCTTGATAGCCACTTTCATGCCTCCGTCAAGAACTCCTTCATACACCTTACCAAACCCTCCGACTCCAATGACATTAGAATCAATGAAGTTCTTTGTGGCTTGTCTGATTTCCGATATGGAGAAATGGCGAGAAAGGCCTTGAGCCAATGCTGAAGCGTCGCTACTACTGCTCTTGCCATAGTAGCTTCCATTTGAAGGGGAGCTCCCATGCAGCGGCAGCCAGCTAGATGCACGTGATTCAGCCCCACCAGCTCGTTTCCTCTTTATGCAGACGTAAACTATCAGTGCAATCAGCACAAAAGATGCTGCAGCACCTCCTGCAGCTCCTGCAAGTACACTATTGTTGGACTTGGACTTGGCGGGGAAAGACTTAGACTTACTCCCTGACTCAAGAAGCATGGAGGAAGGTTGCGGATTGCTTCCGGCCAAGTTATTGTTCTCATCATTCAACTTAAATATTTCAACTCCATTGAGCTGAGAATCATAGTACTGCGGTTGCGATACGGTCGACGGAGTCATTTGTATCCAAACCAGTTCATCACCTGGTCCATCATTAACAAATATTGCATAATCTTTGTAAGTTGGAATTCCTCTTCCACCGGTCCATGCAATTATATCAGCTGCATATGGATCGGCTTGTGCAGATTGATTGTTGATGTATATATTGAAAACTCTCTGGTTCACCAAGTCATCTTGGAAATCGCAAAAATGCAATCTTACAATGTATGTGAAATTGGCATCAACCTGAAACCACCATGTCAGGTTGAACTTTAAGTTTAAATGACCAATTCTTCCCATTGATCTAGCTGTCCTATAAACATCTTCGGGAGCCGAAGAATGCGACAGCTTCTTGTATCGAATCCGAACACCTTCGTCCGCCTCTGTATTGACACCCATTGCAGCAGCATAAACGTAAGGGTCATCATTATACCAACTTCGGTAAAGGCCACCGGAATCTTTGCTAGGAGGAATATACTGTCCACCAACATTCAGCCTGAACATCATCTGCAAATTCTCGGACGAAACATCGAAATCCGATGATGAATCTTCTCCCACCACAGTTGTCATTCCGAATAGATTCGGCATGACAATCAATTCGATCCCGTTTAGGAAAGCGAAAGAGTTGGTGTAGTTAGTAGAAGGTGTGAAGGTAATGTTTAAAGTCTCGGAATCCGAAGGTGCCAAGGAATACTCTCTAACGAGATAAGCCTGTGTAAGGGCTTCACACGTGATTGCGGCACTGAAATTGCTCATCAGTGTGACTTCCCCTGCAGTCACTGAGAAATATGAATTGCTGATGTTGAAGTTGGGGTAAGCTGCAGGATAAAAATGAAACCTGGCCAGGTACCGTTCCTTCGGTTTTATCGGGAACTGATACATCGCCGGAGACGTGAAGATTCGAGTATTCATGTACGGTATTATCGAAAGAAGTGAAGGGTCTTGATATCCAGCTTGAAGCTGAGTTGAACCATGGGATGATTTGAGGTACTTCTCATCTGATTCCCAGTTTCTTCCATCTTCATCTTTGCCACCCTTGGAACCACAGGACACAGCCAAAGGCTGGCTTGAAACAACAACAAAGGCCTCGAAAATGAGAGCAAACCAGACAACAGAAAACCAAAAACGTTGTCTGTTTTTCATGATGTTAGAAAATGGCAACAACACACTAAAGAGAATTCAATGGCGTACAGGAAACAAGGCAAGAAAACAAAATCAAATCTTTTTAAAATTCTCCTGTAGACCCTAAACCAGGTTAACTCTCCCTTTCTTGGTTTTAAATTTTATAACATTAAATAATCTCTATTCTTCCATGGAAACAAACAGTTGCAGGAAGTTCCCATTATTAAAGAGATCAAACCAGAAAAACCAACAAAAGGTTTTGATCTGGTATCAAAATGTGTTAATTTGTTGGTAAATTTACATAATACTGTTCTTGATGTTAAAGGAATGTTGTCACACTTGTCATTTAGACACCAGACAGCCGGTAAGAACAGAATCTTGTAGCAAAATACAATGCAACAGACAAGGAAGAACTGTCTGTTTTTATTTTTATGGTATTTGGCAATGGCTGCTGTCCAAATATAACATTGTGGAGGTTGCAATTGCAACCAACAGTTACAAAAATGGATGGTTGAATAACAAACCGAATCCTCCTTAACGAATTCCATACTTTTTGGTCCTCCATTAAAGCCTTCCAAATCTTCTCCAAGGTTAACCTGGCAGGGTTGGTAAATTTCAAAAGAAACAGATACACAGAACTTGCAATATATAGGCCATTTTGAAACAGAGCTCCCCCTCCCCTCCCATTCCTTCACTTTTTTTCTCTTTATCATTTCTCGGCCGCATTAGCTCCGGTTGCTTCTGCGGCCGGTTAGAGGGTGACAAAACAAGAACAAGCTTCCCTTTATGTTCCATTGATTACAAGCTCGAAACAAGAAACGTTTTGGTGTGTGTTTTTGAATTCGGTACAGAAACTTGTATTTCCTTTTGAAAAACAAGGTTTCCTTTTTTCAAAAGGAAATGATGAAGGACAGAGAGCCAAGAAGAGAGGCCATCACATCTTCGTCGTCATCTTCATCATCGTCAACATCATTATGCGATTCCGATACGGAAGATTTGAATCGCATGCCGTTGGTTCCGTTACCCTTGATGAAGAACAACAGGAGATTTCTATCGAAGCAGTTATCGATGGTGGAGACATCCCGAGACATTGCTTGGGAAAGAAGGCGCCTCCAGATTCTTCGTCAAGAAAGAGGAAACAATGGGATTAGTGATGATGGATTAACTGATGAAGACCTGCATGAACTAAAAGGGTGCATAGAGCTTGGATTCGGATTCAACGAAGAACAAGGTCAAAAACTAACGAGCACATTGCCCGCTTTAGACCTTTATTTTGCCGTAAACCGCCAGCTTTCTCCGTGCCAACTTTCTCCGAGTCCGGCTTCAACCCCTCAAAGACAAAGTTCATCATCAACATTATCACTCAGTGGTGGATCATCTTCTCTCGGAAGTCCTCGAAGTGAATTGGATTGGAAAATATGTACCCCAGGTAATGTCACAACCCCAAAACACACACATACATTCATACATTACAATAAACATGGTGGCATTGGTGTTCTGCAGGGGAAGATCCTGAGCTAGTGAAGACAAAGCTAAGGCATTGGGCACAGGCAGTGGCATGTTCTGTGCTGCAATCATATTAGCAAGCACCGGGGTGGGTTATTTACATAGGGGCGGGTTTTTTTCACATACACAATAATGTTGGTTTTATTATTTCACAAAATACGGATGTTTTAGATTATTTCGTGAAGTAGAGATGATTTTAAAATCGCCGTTTAAGTGTCGTCGACTTCTAAAAACACAGTGAAATCGTTCGAGAGAAGTGTAGACGACTTCTAAACCATCTCTACTTCACGAAATAAAAACAAACACGTCCTACATTGTGAAATCTGTATTCCAACATTATTAACCAGGTAAATTACCCCATAGAGGCATAAGAAAAGGGGGGAGAAACAAAAAGGAGAAACACTGTAGAATCAGAAGAGAAGAGGGTACATCATGTTGGTTTGATTTTATTGATTTAGTGTTGTTTCTTCGAATTAGACCGACAGATGTACCAGAACATGAAATGTTGAAGCATTTAGGGCTTTTGTTCTTGTTTCAAAGGAGAAAAAGGCAGTAGTGTCAGTGTCACAACATGTAAAACAACACCATGACAGTGTCTGTGTGGAAAGAACATATTGAGTGTGCTGTGGAAAGAACATATTGAGTGTGCTGTGGGAACATATCTGTTTATGTTCTGAAATCTCATTGTTTCTTGGAGGATTTGATACCATACGGAGTATAAAATTTTCAAGGATAAAACTTGCATTTAGATGCCATACGAAGTTATAACTTATACATTTAATGATTATTTTAGTGATATAGGATGTTAAAAAATATTAAAAAATCTTAAATTAGTCTTGAGTTTTAGATTTTATGTATGAAAAAAAACATTATTTAGAGATTCATTCATTAAAATTAAATACGTGTCGTAAATTGACTTGAAATAGTTAGAATAAAATCATAAAAGAAACTAAAAATAAAAAATTAAAGAATATGTAAATGGCCAACACTAAGCATTCATAGTGAATTAGTTGATTAGCGGTTTTTTTAAAAGACAATTAACGATGCTTTTAATGAAGGAGGTTACTTTCGGGTTTCGTTGGATATATAGGTGGTTTAAAGTTTTTATTTGAGAAAATATAATGTTTAAAGTTTATTTTGAAATCTAGGTCAATTTCTACAGTGTAGGTATGAGAATATCACCTGCGCATGACAACTTGGGGGAGAATGGCATGTACATGTGACATTTTTTAATTTTGTAATTTTTTTCTTGTAAAATTTGAAAGAAAAACGTCACTTATACATGACGTTCTCCTATTCATACTGTAAAAATTGATATAAATTCTCAAATATAGATAAAAATTACTTATATTTTAAAATAAAATTTTATATTAGATTATTCTCGGAATTTTCGTGATAAAAATATAAAAAAGTTTAAAATTTGTCAAAGTAAAAATATTCTATCAAAAGTTGACGATATTTTGACATTATACGACCAAAAAATTAAAGGGAAAAATTTATCCTTTTTTTATAAATTAAAATTTATATAAATTTATTAGATTTAATATTCAAAATTTTAATATATGATTTATAATTATAATTATAATTTTAGATTACATAATTTAAATTAGAAAAATATATATTTTACTTTACTATTATTAAGAGTTAAAAGGGTTATACTACTATTTGGTGCCTGAATTTGGTTTCAGCAAACTGATACTTGTTTAAATTTGGTAAGCTTGAAAATTTCTTCTTCTCAGAAGAAGAAACCCTTTAAAAGAATCCTCCCAAAGATCCAAACTTTAGGGTTTAATCTCTTTTCCATTCTCTACAACTTACGGCACCATTACGTCTGCCCCAACCCCCATTTCCTCACACGCTAAACACACGCGCCGCCCATGGCCGGAACTCTTCTCTGTCTCCTTTTTCTCCCTCCCTTTCTCCGCCGGTGATGCCAAGGCTCGAATAAAGCTTAACGTCTCCTACTTCCGGGTAAATTACGTAATCATAGCACTAACGATCCTCTTCTTAACTCTCCTTTGGCACCCTACTTCGGTTATAGTTTTCTTGATAACTTTCGTTTTCTGGTGGTTTTTGTATCTCTTTAATGACAACCCTGTTGTTGTTTTGAACAAAACAGTGGATGATAATGTTGTTTTGGGGGTTTTGAGTTTTGCTACTGTGCTTTTATTGGTTTTGACGCATGTGGGTGTTAATGTGTTAGCGGGGTTGATCATTGCGGTGGTTGTTATTGGTTTTCATGCGGCTGCCTTTAGAGGAACTGGAGATTTAGGTTTTCCTGTTGAAGAGGAGGAAAATGGGTTGCTTTCTGTTGTTGGAAGCATGCCTTTGAGTCCCACTTCTGGATATAATAGGATTTGATTTGATCTTTTTGGTGTTGATTCATAGTGGGATTATGCTGCAATGAGATTGTGGGAAATGGAGCATAGGAATTGGTCTTTTCATCACTGTTTAGGATTTTGGTTGAGGTCTGTCTTGTGGTTAAGTGTTATTAGTTTAACCTTTGAGATGGATGGTATCCTTGTGGTTGTTTGAAATTGAAGTTGGAGATGATATTATGGTGTTTTTAGGTTTGACATTGTTGTGGAATTTAGAGGTTTTTGTTGTTTGCTTTGAACCGTGTTATGTGGGTACAGGGTATTTCTTGTTTAAGATTGTGAATGTAGGGTGTGAGGCATTGGTTTGATCCTCTTAGTGGTTTGTATTTGAGGCATGAGTTGTTTCATTCATTAGACGATCCCCTCGATCGTTCTGCATTTTGGCCAATTGCCATGACTGTTGATTGGAATTTTGTGGATAGGGATAATCATCATGTTGCAAAATCTGGCATTTTCTCTTTGGGGTTTTGGCATGGGAGCTTTGGTTTGTTGATCATATGATGCTGATTCTGGAAGTAACTTTGTTTTAGTTACTCACTCGAGTGTAAGCACTAATTCTGTTGTTTTCCGACGCAACACAATCGAATGAATCTAATGAACAAACAACTTTCTTTCCTTGCGAAATCGGTGTCTTTAGAACATGTCTCGTAATGGTTGTTTGATAACCCTAAGGGTGCCTTCCTTTCATGGAAAGGATGATTACCAGAGCTAATAATCTTTTACAGACTTGCATTCTTATCTTTGTTTTAAGAGCATTCTTACTAGGAGGTATTATTCTTTTCTCAACAGTGCTCTTCACCCTAATGGTGGGAATGTTATTCCCCTCATTTTCATAGGTATTAATATTATTTTAATACATAAATGGTGTTGTATATATTTAAATAATATATTTTTATTAATATTGTCTTTATGACCTTTCTAAGATTGTAACATAGGATTTTATGTTGCTTAATGCGTTAAAACTTGATGTTATTAATTTTATTATTTGATTTATAAGATATTTTCATCTTCAAAAGTTCAGTAAGTTAATTTTTATCCTTTTTATTATATATTTTAATTTCTTCGAAAATTGGAATGAATCAAATCTAGAACAATATTGCCTCTGTTGAATTTTAATCGATGTTGCTTACTTATAATACATTATTCATATAAAGGAAGTGATACATTTGTTAAACTCGGAAGTAGTTTTTGCTCTTATTCCTTGTTCTGACATGTGTCTAAGGTTGTGATGCCATAACATTATAGAATCTGAACTACATGAGGCAACAAAAGCTTTTGCTTCTAGTAAAGCCTTTCCCTTCACCAGATGGAAATTTGTCGTTATATTTTCATGGACTTAGTCTTTCCCGAATTATCCGTGCAGTGCTAGGTGGTGGTTGTGACAATAAGCTCTTTATGGAATACCTTCATGATTTATTTTTGTGTTTTAATATGCTTATATTCGTTAAGGCTTCTGTTGAAGATTTTCTTGCCCGTCTTCCTTGTTCTTGTGCCGATTTTCTTCTTATAGAACAACAGTTGTAACATCAATGGTAAGATTGTTGTTTGTCAAGTTGGTGATGAGTTGATCATTCGAATCAAGTATACTGTTTTTCGATATATAATGTAAATAGTGTTCATCACCTTCGATGAATGAGTAATATCTAACTTATTTTTTTATGATGGAGGATCCATTTTTCAGTGCCATAGCTATTATTTCAGATAGTTCCCATTTGTCACCTCTCATTAACATCGGCAGGTTTAGGCATATAAGCTTTTGTTGTTTTGGACAATTTGCATGGATCTGAGTCATATTTTTAATTAATAAAATGCTAATATTTTTATATTTTTAATTAATTATGGATATTAAAAACCCAGAAAGGAAAACAACCCAGAATTGAGTTATCCAAATGCAAGAAAAAGAAAAACCAGACCAGAAACAACAGTGAACGGACACGTAAGACAATGACATATAAACCCTTTTATCCATTAGTATTAACATGATTATTTTATTATATTATATTAATAACTAAAATAATAATTGTGTTGTGAATTACTTAACTTTGTGATGTCATCGTAGTGATGAGTTAGTTGTTACAGTTCTTCGTAGGCATTCGATATGAAATCAGACAATTACAGTGTTACTCTAATATCACTTGTCACGGGGTATTATCATTTTTTTAAAAGTAAGTCTTTAAGATGTACAAGGTTATATTTTATATATCTCATGACCTTCCTTTTAGAAATCGTTAATATTATGTTGATAAAAGATATAATTATTAATGAAGAAAAAAAGATATGGAAATTAAATTTTACTTAGGTTGCGTTTAACATTGCGTTATAAATCAGCTTTTAGGCCAAAAGATGGTTTACAACGCAACGCTAAACAATTAACTTTTGGAGAAAAAAACTGTATTTGAAAAGTGTTTTTCAATCCAGATGAAAAAGCTAAAATTTTTAGCTTTTGCGGTTGAAAAAATACTTTTAGAAGTCAGATTATAATTTTAATATTCATTTACTATGTTTATTATAATTTAATTTTTATAAATACATAATTATATTTAACATATTTTTTTAGTTTAAAAATTATATATATTCATGTCAAATTCTAAGAAAACACTTTTTTCAAAAGTACAAGTCATTTTTTAAAAATAATTTATGTATTCATTTATTAATATTTTTATATTTTATCATAATTTAAGTTAATATTATAATATAAAAGTATTTGATTATCATTTAAATATATATTTTTAATTTATAACATCATATCTAAAATAGTCATTTACTTTCTCAAAAAGCACTTTTTGACAGCAATATTAAACACATATATCTCAAACCAAAAATTTAAAAAGAATTTTTCTATTATACTTTTTCACCACACTTTTCCACTGCACTTTTCAAAAATAATATTAAACTGGCCCTTATTATTGTTATTATTATTATTATTTATTTTTCAACTCGAAGGATTTCATTTCGAGTCTTCTCGTCCGAAATTAGAACGAATTTTCATTCACAATAGTAACAATAACATTTTCCATCGATACAACTAAAGATTCTGCAAGTCGAATAACAAACGTGGGCACAGTCGGTTGTGCTTGTGCATTCACTATTCACGGCCGGAACAGACTCAGAACCAACAACCGGCTGCTGGCACGTACACTTTCCGGCAGCATCACAAGCGCAAATGCCCGAACCATTACAATCCAGAGTATTAGAACATTGAATTTCTTCCTCCGCTACTGAGTTCGATACGCCTGTAAATTACATTAAAACAAGGTTTAAACATTTAAATATTTTATTTAAACAAAATAATAAAATAAATAAAGATTATATATATACTGACAAGAAATTATAATCAAGACCATAAGAAGAGAAGCCATGTCGGAAAAACCCATCTTCCTTTCTTAGAAGATTGTGTAGAAAAGAAAAATAAGGATGAAATAATGATGTACAAAAGTTTTTAAGGATTTTACAGGATGTTTTGGGAAGGTCATGTAAAAATATAAATGGATATTAAATTAAAATATTACCTATTAGGGAAATAATTTTTTTTAACATTTATGGTATTATAATAAATTCACATCCATACTTAGAAGAAATTATATCATGGGTAAGTCCCACCACGTTACTTATGGACCAACTACTAAAAATCATATATTTCATCATTTTTTTATGTCATTTTTTTAAGTGAATCTTTACTCATTTACTGTTAATTTATTTTAAAAATAATTTTTCAAGTGAAGATTCACTTAAAAAAAAATATGACATGAAAAATTGATGAGGTAGATAAATTTTAGTGGTTGATCCATGAACACGTAGTGGGACTGATCCATAATATAATTTCTTCATACCTAGACATTATAATATCTATACATGGAAAATTAATTTATAATTAAATATTTTATTATATATTTCTATAATAAGGAATAAAATCATGTAGAGTCTCAGAGGAGTTGTTTCTCTGAAATTTTTTTAATATAATTATATTTTTTTTGTTTTTTTAATTTAATAATTAAATAAGATTTTTTTTCTTTTTTTAGTTGTTTAGGTTTAAATGTTTAGTAGACTATTATTATTTTAAATATTAAATTTTAGCTTTGTACCTAACTCATACTTCCTCAATGACATAATTATTACATATTTTTTTTTATTTTAGTCATTTAATTATTAATTTTGGTAAAATAATCACCAATATTATATTTTTTATTTTTTTATTTTATCGTTAAAAACTCAAAAAAAAAACAAGAAAGCGGGAATAGTCTAGGGTCAATATAAGAAAAAAAATAATAAATTGATGACAAGAATCAAAGAAATGAAAAACAAAACTAATTACATACTATCCCAATTAATGATCAAATTCCTATCAAAAGAAAGATGACAAGGAGAGATTATTAGGTGAGAACCCTGTTTATCACATCATTTATGGTCTAAGCAATCAGGACTGTTGATCTTTAAATAACCACCTAATAATAAATCCCTATCAAAAGAAAGATGACAAGTAGAGATTATTAGGTGAACCTTGTTTATCACATCATCTATGGTCCAAGCAATCAGGATCGTTGATCTTTAAATAATCACCTAATAACCATCCACCCACTAAATACACGTAAGAAATAGATGATGATTCATTTAGAAAAAAATTAAAATCAACGGTCCTGATTAATTGGGACCATGAATGACGTGGTGAACAGAGTTCACTTAATAATTTTTCGATAACAAGAATTAAAACATAAATCAATATTATGTTTAATTTATTCAAAAATAAAATCGACCGAACATAATTATTTCCCATGTAAGCGGTTGTTCCTTTAAAATTTAGGAAGTGAAGGCTCGAAACCACCCACGCAAACATTTGGGACTTGTTTCTTACCATAGGGCCTGAATCACCGGTGTTAGAAGTAATTTTACGTAAAATAATAGTTTAGTGACCAAAATATAAACATAAAATTAATTTAGTAACCAAAAATGATGTTTGCATTAAAATTTACTGTCACCAAACCAACTTATCATTTTTAAAATTTGAATGATCATTTTATAATTTTTATAGTCGATGATTTAATAAAAAATTCTTAAAATCGGTAAAATTATTTATGTAGCCAAGTAATAATAATATTACTCCACCATCCCCTCGCCATAGGCTAGCAGTGGAGCTACCATGGTGTAAATGACCTTCTCCTAAGCCTATCTGGGGCCTAAGTGTGCGGACGTTGTGGCTAAGTGGATGGCACAACGTCTCTTTAGGGTGTGTCTCTAGGGATGGTTTGAGGTTTGATTACCCCTTATCGCGCTCGTGTTGGAACCCTAGGGTTGTCTTCTAGCATTCGTTAGGCCCCGCAGGATTCTATGTTAGACTGGTTATGTTACCCGATAATAATTGAGATGACGCTTTCGTGTTCGGTCCTTGATAAAGAACGTGTTGAAGGATGACTTATTTAGGATGTGTTTCTTTTCAAGTGTTGCACGACGTGCCGAACATGCTGGGATGTCATCGCCGTGACAGTTAAAAAAATAATTTATAGGAGATAGTATAATTTTTTAATATATAATTTATTTTTAAAGTTCCAGCCATTTTCAATTTTCATATAGGATTGGTCTCATCTCATCCTTATCACTTTGTTCATGGATCTTGTCTATTTGTCTCCTCAACCAATTACAATAAAACATTATAAAATTCATTATAAATATTAAATAAATAAAATATAACAAAATGCAGAGAATCTCTTCTTATAATATTACATTAAAGAAAAGAAATCACATGCAAACGTATTACAAAACAAGGACTGTATTAATTAAAAACATTAATAATAATTTTATGTATTAATTATTACACAAGCCATGCATTGACAGCATGATGAACACATTCAAACTCCCTGCTCGATCCCTCTTGAACCGGTTTGCTGTTCTGGTTTTTTAGTGACACTTGATTCCTAATCGACAGTGTTGTGTAGTACAACGACCATCAGCTTCTGTTCTTGCATTTCTCCACTGCTCTTGGTGCTGTAGTTCCAATGAAAAATTAAACAATCATCTAGTGATGTTCATGGGTCGGGTTGCATTTATACCGAGTCCAAACTGAATAACGAGATAATTCGATCTTTAAACAGATTTAAATTAAGTAATTACTAACCAAGTCCGATTGCTTCAGATCCTTTCGTGATTCGTAAACGTTTGCATGAATCACCAAACATCCTGTAATAACAACAGAAATCAAGTTAAATTAGATTACGGGGAAAAAAGTAGTTGAATTTGGGAATTAACTTACTCCCATGGGACATCCCCAACAAGCATCCAATCTCCGTCTTTATCTTCGTAAGTCGGAACATATTCGGAACCATTTAAGAGATCTATCAATTTGCTTTCGTTCATGAAATCTTTCATTCCTTGTGAGCCTCCATAGTTACCGATTGTGAAGGAGATGAACATTTTCCCCAAGGCATCGGATAGGTCTTGGTAACTTTTGTATGATTTCAAGTCTACCTTGCGTAGATATGGTGCACCATCCATGCTGACCTTAACGAACGCCGACGGTG
The DNA here is from genome assembly GCA_035048815.1 of Abelmoschus esculentus. Classification (NCBI taxonomy): domain Eukaryota; kingdom Viridiplantae; phylum Streptophyta; class Magnoliopsida; order Malvales; family Malvaceae; genus Abelmoschus; species Abelmoschus esculentus. The sequence continues at coordinate 22,709,395 of JAUCBN010000004.1, forward strand.
ATGCGGTGTTGGTGGTCGTGCTGCTGTCGGTTTTCTCGCACTCAACGGAGTTGTTCTTTTGAACCGTCGTGATGTTTTTTCGGAAGGACCGGACTGGTGGCCATCCAACCACTTGTGACCTAAAATTAGATATTCAAAAAAATTACCATAAGATCATTTAGCAAGAAAATAACATAAAAATATTCATCAACTGTTGAAAATGGAATCTGGTAGGACTTCACTATTGATAAATACCAAAAGTTTGGTAACTTAGCTGTAGACTATGTTTGCACTTTCGTGTTGAAGTTTTGAATTATTGTTTGGTTGCTGGGAAAAAGTAGGAAAGATTCCACATGTTTTGTTTTCTTCCCACTTTTCCACGACAAATTATTCAAGACACCTAATAATCCCACTTAAAACTGTTTCTGCCGATTTACAAGGCCAAGACTCAATCTTCTTTTAACGACGAAACCGCCAAACACTATCGCTTCCAAAAATATGCGTTGATGTTCATGCATCAACTTTACCGACGGAAATATTTTCGTCACTAAAAAAAATGCATTAGTTCATACAAAATATGCCCATGCTCTCTTAATGCTTTTTTTTCCATAGAAAATCAAGAAACTTAAAAAGGGGAAATATAGAAAATAAAAGATTAAGCTAAGCTTACTTTATAGCGGGTTTTGCAGGATCAGCAGGGACAAACCGAGGATCAACAAGGACAAACCGAGGATCAACGATGTTCTTGTCCTTTGTCTTCTTAGCTTCATCCACCGATGATTCCTTTGTTGTTGAAAGATTAAGCTTCAAATCAACCATATCCGAGTACCCTCTTTTCCCGATATTTTTGGTTGTTTCAGTATCGTTTTTGATGCCTCTAGACAACCCTAAACGTAACTCAGTCTCTTCGAAATTAATCATGCTATACTTGTCACGCTCCAAACACATAACACTATTCACTATGTTCATAATACGTGAATAAAATCAAAACCGATCCGACTTTATTCTTTATCTCCTCTCTCTTTACTTGCCTTATGCTTAATTTCTTCTTATTTTCCCCTACCTTCTCCCTTTGTTGCTCTTGATGTGTTTTGGTGATGGAATAATGTAAGAAATGTTGAGAAGAAGACCATCATATGGCTTATGTCTAAAGAATATAATATATGGTTTCTGAATGTCATGTTTGTGGGATATGGAAGGTGAGGATTGTGCCAAGTGGAAGATTGTGTTATTTCAACCGTCCAAGATGTGTAGGGGAAGTGATGTCACGGGTGATGTCATATTTAGAATGATGTTTATTTTGGTCTATTATCTCATAATTTAGGAGCACTATATGAGATTTTGATACAAATTATCTCGTGCTTAAAATAAAATATTTTTAATTTAAATGAACATTTTCATTAGTTTTATACAGTTTAATATTATGTTACATTATAGATTATTGTATTATAAATAATTATAAATGAAGTAGATGGATGATTTCGAGTATACAAAATAAAAACGACTTTATAATATCTCAAAATTAATTATAAATTAATAATTAATAATAAAATATTTAAAAATTAACTTACTATGTACATAAATAAATATTTATTTTTTAAAATAAAAAGTTAATCACCTTAAAAAAACAACCTTCCCAACTTAGTTTGAATACTGATTTTCGATTTATTAATCAATTAATTTAGATCAAGCTTTATAGTATCTCATTAAAGAGGTGACCCTTTTATTCTAGTTGTCTTCATTCACAATGTCAAGATTCGAATTTTTAACCTTGCTTAATGAATCTATATCCTCATTCTATTTGGCTAACTAATCGTTGGTTAGTATCTTTTTTTGACAAAAGACTATTTATACTTCTACCTATAGGGGAAGAAAAAGACTCTAGGAGAAAGGATGTTCTTACGGAGTTTTAAATTCGAAACCTAAAACAAAAAGATAAGAATAAATGAACAATTTTAATCAACCGATTTTCAACGTTTACTCGGGTAGTACAATTTTATTTTTCGTGTAACATGAAATATTTATATAATTAGGGTTTCTTCTTCTATTGCTTATCTATTTTACTTGGCCTATGAACTTGGTATTGGTTGGACCACCTATGGATAATAACGAATTTTATCTTTTAGTTTACAATAAAGTTTTTAGTCAAACCATTTACTTGACTATAATGTCCTTTTCTTACATTAAATATGGCGCATTTGGAAAACTACTCCTTTCATTATGGGTGTTTAAAAATATTCGATCTAGTCGATCTGATCCAATTATTTATTGATTTGATTCGAAAATTTGAATATCTGATTCGGTTTTTATTTTTGGATCGAATATCCGATCCGATTTTAAATTTTTCGGATCGGATACGGATCACAATATTTCAAGTTTCGGATTATCCGAAAATTCCAAAATTAAACTTTTTATTAATATTAATCTTTGTTGTATTTAACAATTTAGTGATTGTTATATTTAAAAATTTTAAAAATTAAAATTTTTATAATTGTGAATCTTATTGTATTTAGTAATTTGTTGTTTATTATATTCAAAATTTTAAAATTTTTGCAAATACAACCTTCAAATTCGAAAAATTAGTATAATCAATTATATTTTTGGATAATTGGATATCCGATCCGAATATACGGATATCCGCTTTTTTCCAGATCGAATACGGATCACTATATCATTGATCCGAAAACCTGAATATCCAAAAAAAATCGAATTTGATCCGATCCGATATCCGACAATAAATAACCTATCTTTCGCTATTCAATTTGCTATTTTTGATTTCTCCAATACAAAATACAATGTGACAGTAACTGTTAAATTAAATTATAAAAACGGATTATCCAAAAGACAATTCTAATCATATATGTTTAATTAACTCACAGATAAAAATAAATTTATGTTAAATAAATATAAATACCTTAAAATATATAAATATAATATTAAAATTTTAAATAAAAATTATTATTTATTTAAACTCGATTTATTTACACTTGAAAATGTCCCCTCGTGTGGGCCACAAAGCCCACTGTCAACATCCCTTATAATCCACACGTGTGAATCCTTAACACAGAATGGAGCCACGTCAACATCTATCTGGGACACCACACGTGTGACCATTTGATAAGATTAAGGATTTATTATGTTCATAAAAAAAACATACTGATATCTGTAAGTATAGATTTAAATCTTAAAATATCAGGATAATTTATAAATATTTAGTAAAAAATTAAAGATAAACTCATAAAATTTTAAAAAATAAAATTAAACATATGATGTTTAGAAAATTCAGATTGAAGTTTACCTTCAGATTAGGGGTGTGCAAAATCGGATTCGGTTAACCGATAAATTTGGTTCACCTAATTCTTGACTTTAAACCGTAATCATTCAACTAGTAAACTTTTTTTCGATTAACAAAAAACTTCAGTTCGGATAATAGTTTTTTTATTTTATTTATTAACGATATAAATTTTAATAACATATTATAAAAATTATATAATTTTAAAGAATAATACATGATTGTAAAACTAAATTTGATTTTGATATAACAAATAAATATAAGGACTATTTTTGAAATAACTTTTAAGTCCTTAAGTCAATATTTTATATTCAAGTCAAACAAAGGCTTTAAAATAAATTTCTAAGTGATTTTCAAAGGCGGTATCGAACCACCATTCGATACCCCTGTGTTTTCAAAGCCTTGTTCTTGACTTTAAAGAACAGGTATCGAAGCACCATTCGAAACCAAAGCTTACTGTCAAGAGCATGGTTCGAAGCATGGTTCGATACCAGCACTTACAGATTCATTTGGTATCGAAGCATAGTTCGAACCACTTGAAATATTCTATTAAATATTTTAAATACGAATTAAAAAGACCCCTGGTATCGATACCAGTATCGATACCGACCTTAATTCCCAACGGCTATTTTTGATTTAAATGTTTTGACCGTTGGAAATTAATTATATTTTGAATGGTGGATATGATGTTTCGAAGCATGGTTCGATACCATGAATCACAGATTCAATTGGTACCGAAGCATGGTTCGATACCACCTTAAATCTCCAACGGATATTTTTGAATTAAATGTTTTGACCGTTGGTGTTAATTATATTTTAAATGATGGATTACGTGTTCCGAAGCATAGTTCGATACCATGAATCACAGATTCATTGGGTATCGAAGCATGGTTCGATACCCCCTGCGGCAGACAGCACTCATGTTGGAAAATGGAGTTCAAACGGCTATATTTTGATTCCCAACAACTACAACGGATACAAATCAATGAGATGGTATAAAATGAAGCATTTGCAACAGCATTAAGCAAGGATTGAACCTCAAGCAACATCCAAGCTATCAAATCCAACTCCAAGCAAAAATTGCATATCTTTAGCCTCCCAACTCCTTTGTATTTCATTTTGATTTTCATAATCTGAGTTTGGGGAGAGTTTGTTTGTATTTTGGGCAATATCCATCTTGTGAGAGATTACTTATTTGCCTATTCTTGTTCATATAACCTTGTGAGGGTTGAATCAATCTTTAAGGAGAAAGATTGATTCGTATTGTAACGGTTACCCCTTGAACCGAGAAAAAGGTCGAATTCAATAGTGAATTGGTTTCAAAATCCTTAGTGGGAGCTAAGGTAGTGGATGTAAAGCTTGTTCGAAGCTTGAACCACTATATATCTTTGTGTTCTTCATTTTCCAATTTTTACCGAAAATTTTCCAACTTAATTTTTAATTTCCAATTCACCCCCCTCTTGGTCATTCTTCAACAACGATCAACTCAACAATGATATTAGTATATTTTTTAATATTAACAAGTTAAACATTTAAATTTTATAAAATAAAATTATAATTTTAGTTTTTAAAATTAGAAAATAAATTAAAATATAAATTTTTAATATAAAATATTAAAATAATATATAATATAATAATAATCGATCGGTTCGGTTAACATATTTTTTCTATCATCGTAATCGTAACCGAAACGATTTTTATAAAAGAAACAAAAATTCAAACTTAAATCGAATTTTTTGATTCTGTTTTTTCAAATTTCAAAATCGGTTTCATTTTATCGTTTTTTTTCACACCCCTACTTCGTATGTATTTGTATCCACCCCTACTTAAAAGAAAATGTTTTAATGCTTAATTTTTTTATATTTCTTCGTAGACTTTAATTAGAAAATTGAACCATTATATATCATGTGTCCCAATTTGTATTGCTTAGTTTTCCATCCACAAAAATAAATTTTAATTCACCCCTCTTGACTATTTCAATTGATCGTTCGAACTTTTATGAAAAGATAAATTAGATTTGACGATCATATATTCAAGGATGACAATTAACAACGAAAATGACGATGATTTGAGGGTTAGATTTTTAAAATTTTAAGGGCGGGAAATGTTTTCTAAAACTAGGAGAATTTTAAATTTTATTAGAATTTTAATTTTAATTTTGCAAAAAAAAATTTCTTTTAATTTTAAATAAGATAAAATAAATATATATTATATCATGTTTTAATTTGTTAACGATTTTTTAATGATAATTAATTATCGAGTACCTAAAATTATAACGGTATAAATTTTAGATATTTATTTTTAATAAAAAATATTTTAAATACTTAAAATTAAAAAATATATAATTAGACATTTATCTTTCATTTAAGACTAAAATTAATATAAGAACTAAACTGATCCATGAAAAAAATTAAACAATTATTTTTTTGAAACATTCATGTGGTTGAATGTCCTTACCATTATGAGGTAATTGGGTCCATAAGGTGACCATGCCCACATGTAAGGTTACCCAGACTTAATACTTAAAGTATCAAATTAAAGCCCTAAATTAGACCATGTCTTACCCATCAACAACAACCCATGTGGGACTCATCCAAGGTCACAGTCATCACATCCAACGCTCTAGATTTATTCCCTAGGAAATTGATCAATCATCTGGAACCGTCTGATCATCTTTTTTCTGATATCGTAGACTTCAATGACGGATCCATGCTTTGAAAAGAGTGAGCCCGTGCCTACCTGAATTTTTCAAATTTTACATATTTACCTTTAATTTTCTTATTTTTTATGAATTAGTCCTTAAGATTTTATAATATTTAAGCTTTATGTCCACCTAGAGATTTCAAAATTTTATACGTACCCACCCTCAAATAAATTTCTAGATCCGCCACTGACAGACTTCATCGATATTTAAATGGGCAGCTAACCTTTGTCCCAACCTTGTCCCTCTATTCTTAGGACAAGTACCTAAATTATGTTGTTCATGTGACAAACATCTTAGCTGCCCTATGTCCAAATTCATGCACTAACCTTTGTCACCACATATTCCCTTTCTATAAGGTACCTAGAAATTTCTCAAACACATGCATATGTTCCTCCTCCTCCTCATCTAAGCCTTCCTTGAATTATATATAGCACAACTCGTAACAAATATTTCGGGTTATATAGTATATCGATCGATCAATCCGATAACAAAGTTTAATCCATCTGATTATTTGAAAGTATGGTGTTTGAGAAAGATCTTAATCTCGATGCAACCGAGCTTCGATTAGGTTTGCTGGGCACATCGGAGGAGTCGGAGAATCAAGCTTCTACAACTCTTAGGATCAGCAACAAAAGAGCCTTGTCTGATACGAACGAAGATTCGAATGCCGCCGTTACGAAGCAATGTGATCAAGAAACAACCCCACCCACCAAGTAAGCAAATGGGAGAATCCATGTTTTTCTCATATAGTTTCTTTTCCTTGATCAATGCTTACTGATGATATATGCATGTGACATTGTAGGACACAAGTCGTAGGGTGGCCGCCGATCCGATCGTACAGAAAAAACAACCTCCAAACAAAAAAACCCGAATCCGAAACAAGTGGAATGTACATCAAAGTTAGCATGGATGGAGCTCCTTATCTTAGGAAGGTAGATTTAAAGAATTACAAGGGATACCCAGAAGTGCTCAAGGCATTGGAAGACATGTTCAAGTTCAAAGTTGGTAAATATTCAAAAAGAGAAGGATACAATGGATCAAAATTTGTGCCTACTTATGAAGATAAAGATGGTGATTGGATGTTGGTTGGAGATGTACCATGGGAGTAAGTTCTTGACCCTATAATATATATGTTTAATTCATTAAATTTTTTTATTTAAACAAATATATTTAAATTTTGTGGGTTTTATTTTTATACAGGATGTTCGTTAATTCTTGTAAAAGATTACGGATTACGAAAGAATCAGAAGCAAGAGGCTTGAGTCGTGTTGTATGATAATCCCATAACTTATCAGTTTCAAAGCTACTTGACAAATGATGGAGAAAAAAATTAAGGTCATTGTTTTTCATGTATAGTTTGGGAAATCTGCAGGTTTAAATTTTTATGGAATTTGTATAAAGGGAAACTATGAGATTCATAAGGTTTTCCTTTTTTTTCTCCATGTATCATGTAACAAGGAAAATTTATGTTTTTGATTTAAGAAAGGGAAAATTTTGAGTTTGATGTTCATCTAATATCACTTATAAGGTTGGGTAAAAATCCCGATTATATAATTTCGATCCCGGATTCGGTTAGACCCGATAAATTTTTATTCAATATTGATTCTGGTGAGACTAAGATTAGATCCAAAGTTTAGATCTCAGTCATAACCAGGACTAGATCTTGATTTTCTGGATCTTGTACCTGGTGGGTACACTAGATCAAGAATAAATACCCAATAATAGTTTTTTTTGCTTGTAATAGATAATATTCTTTTATTTATTTTTTCTTATTAAACTTTTTTATGTATAAATATTATGAGTATGACTCATTTTAAAATTTTAATTTTCAAGCCTACAATATTCTAATTTTATTATTTAATAATATTATTGATAATTAAAAATTTTCTCTTATTACTCATATTTTTTAATAATAAGTTAATTGACTGGGTATTTGGTATTGGTACTGGTTCTCATTAGTAACGAGACTAAATCTTAAAATTTAAGATCCGTGTAACCGGGATCGACTAGATTAAAATTTTAAGAATCGATAATTATCATAACCGAGACCAATTCTACTTAAATTAACCGGATACTCAGTCTTGTCCACCCTAACCACTCATGTAATAGAATTTGTAAGTAAAAAAGAAGTTAGAAAATGAGGTTAAAGACTGGTCACAATTCTAATAGTCTTTTAAAATAATTTATTTATATATTTAATTTTTAATAAAGTATATTTAACAAATATTTAAATTCAAATTTCTTAAAATAATATTATAATTTTTTCAACGAGTTGCCTCATTGGGTTCCCTCAAATTTCAATTGTTAAAGACATATCACATCAAAGTTTGAAATAAGTGGTAATTTGTTTGATAAAGTCAAATTAATAACTATTCATTGTCTGCTAAAGATAAAATTGGGATAAATTACAATAAATGACACTTTTGTTTAGGTTTCTTTTATTTTGATAACCAAACTTTAAAAACTAAAATTTCAGTCACTTATATTATCAAAATTATTACATTTTGATCATTGAATCATTAACTTTTATTAAATTAATGATGTGACACTTTAGCAAAAAGTTTATTTTTACTTAATTCTTAAATTTTAAATAAAATATTATTTTAATATTTTCTTTAATAAAAAAATAATTATTTCTATATATTATCGTTACTAGTTTTTCCAACATCGATCACCTTCTCTAGTAGTGGCAGATGCACATATGAGATAAGGTGGGCCCAAACACCATTAAGATCTTAGGATATATAAACGGTAATGTTACATATTTTATTAGACATGTCTTTTAAAAAAAGGATAATGACCTCATAACAAGTGATATTGCTGTCTGATTTCATACGGAGCGCCCATGAGAATAGTAAGCTTCTACTTATGTTTTAGACACACATTACATGCAAATATCTTTTTAGCGAAAATTCATAAACCGTAAAAATTAAGTGATTTTAAACATATAATTTCTAATATATATATAAAAACACACATATACACACTAATTATAATGTTATTTATTGAATTTTCAGGTTTAACAGATGGCATTATATAGCCTTAGATGTATGAGTACATGTTACTGTTTAGGTGCTTGATGGTAACCTAATTCAATACGCTTTTTCCTCGCTAATGAAGCCTCAAGATAACCTAATTCAATATGTTTTCTCCCTTCGATTTGTACCGGCGAAAGTGCTGCATCAAAAACAGTATCGTCGGTAATAATATCATTGACTGCAGAATCTGTGTCTTTGGCACTCTCGATAGCATCTCCGATGAAGCTTAACCCGCTTGGAGTGAAGATTTGCGGGTCGCGGCCGACGACGGAATGCACTAACAGCACCAGAACCAGTGGGAATACAACTAAACCCATATTTGCCATTGTTTTATTTTTCTGAAAAAATAAAATATTAAGCTAAAAAACAATAAATTTTAGGTGATGAAGTTTATGTTTGGAAATGGGAGTTAATTTATAGAGTTTGAAATGAGATATTTACTGATAATTCTAGGGTTTGTTGAATGGTTTTATGCCTAATGACCATACAAGTGTAAGATAAAGAATATTTTTCATACATAATTAAAAATAGCGTAAATGGATGGCCACGATGATACGATATTTAAAATCTAACGAAGAGATAACGTGGTTGTTAACGTAAATTTGTGTAATTATATGATTATATAAATAATAAAGTTATTTGCTCATAGGTTTTAACAAGTAATTTAATTAATATTATTTAAATAATTAAATAATTTATTTAATAAAATTAAAAGATCGATGACTAAATTAGAATTTTTATAATTAAGTGATTATTTATATACTATATCATTATTTGATAAAATATATAACTATACAAATTTTTGTATAGTCAATTCATCTTTTCATTACATTTTAGCGATATATAACTTAAATAATATTATTTAAATAATTTTATTAATAAAATTAAAAATCAATAATAAAATTACAATATCCTATAATTAAATGATTATTTATGTAGTATACCTTTAAAACTATTTAAGGATCAAGGGTTATTATTATTTTTGTAATAATTTTAATTTATTGTTTTTGGTTTTATGATATTTTGCATTAATTTAACTCTTGAAGTAGTTAAACTATATCATTGTTTAAGGTTTAATAATACTTTTATGTTTCATAAGCACTTTAGATTGATAAATATTCGATTAAGGTTTAGGATTTAAGGGTTGAGATTTAAAAATTAAGAGAAAATAGTGATACAATTACTACTACAGGGGTCAAAACGATGCAAAAATATCATAAAAACGAAATCGATAAATTAAGACTACTACAAGAACAAAAGTAACCATTAAGCCTATTTTTTATTTCGCTTAAAAGTTTAATAATCCCCTAAACTTTTATAAAAATATAATTAAATTCTTAATTATTTTAAACGCAATTAAACTCTCAAACTCAAAGAAAAAAATCAATTTGACATTTTGGTCGACATGATGAATCTATATTTCTTTTTCTCTAAATCGAATTATAATGACATATTAAATATAAAATGAATTAAGCCTTTATATAAAAATAATAAAAAAATCAAACGTTAAAAATAAGATAAATGAAACATGAATAAACAAATATGTCAAATATTAATAAGTTAAAAAATAGAATTTAAAAATAGGATAATCTTTGAATTTAACATTTTTCTTAAGGTTCACCTTAATTTTTTTTTATTACTCTTCTGGTTTTAAAGTCTAGCTCTGACTAATCCAGACCGACCTGCATCGCACACCTAGTTTTAATAGCTCCTAGTAGGGATTTTTTGCGTACACAATATCTAGAACTTAAGACTTACTTAAGCAGAACTAAATTGCTTAACACTTAGACCAACCCTGTCGGTAACCTTAACTTTTTTTTCATATTAGAAAAATATCAATATTTTAATAAATGTTAATACTTCTGAGAAAAAAATTTGAAAATATCCAATACATATAAAACTAAAATTTGAATATGAAATTTTACACTAAAATTAAATTAAATATAATTTGGACTATCATAAAAATATATTGATTTTTTATTAACAAGGGTTCATCCGAGTAATAAGTAATTTAGTTTCGTTTAAGCATGTTTTATGTTCAAAGTATTGTGTATATAAATAATCTTTATTAAAAGATTTATCTACTAAAATTAAGTGTACGATACAGATCTGTCCGAATTAATTAAGACAAACCCTTAAAAACTAAAAGAATAATATTTTTTTTTTGATTTCTCCGCTTCTGAGTAGGGGTGAGTATTCGATCGAATCGAGCCGAGTCAAAAAATTTCGAGTTATTTGAGTTGACGAGTCATATTTTACAACTCAAACTTTATTTGAAATTTTTTCGGTTCGAGTCAAGTTTAAGAAATTCGAGTCGAGTCGAGTCGAATCAAATCGAGTTTTTAAGTTTCTATAAATATTTAATTGTAATCATTTATTATGTTATAGTATGATTTGATTTCAATTTAAACGACTTTCTCTAATCATATAAGATATGTATATATATTTTTTCATATGTTGCGATATTTCTTTATATTTTTATATATTAATATATATATATATATCATAAAAAAATTGATAGATTCGTCTCAAACTTAAAAAATAATCATTTAATTACTAAAAATTTCGAGTTATTCGAATTTCCATTTTATAACTCGAACTTTATTTGAAATTTTTTCGAGTCAAGTCGAGTCTATAAAATTTTGAATCGAGTCAAAACGAATTAAGTATTTTCACCTCGAGTTATTCGATTTTTTCGAGTCGAGTTTTGCTCACCCTACTTCTGAGTTCTCATTGTCCGAATCAAAGCCCAATTGATTTTTTCACCAATTATACATGTTTTTCATGATTTAATCCAAAACTGAATTGAGTTCAAAAATATATAAAATGGAAACCTAATTGTAGTGGAAACTTTTTTTTTTCAGTTAATTAAGTTTTAAATTAAAAAATTGAATTAATTAAGTTCTTTGATCAATTTTGGTTATTAAATTTGAACAATTTTTTTTTATTTAATGTTACAGTGTAACGTACCATAGTATTTTCACTTAATATTTTTAAAAATTTTATTTTATTTAAAAAATTCTTTAAATATTCTAAAAATTCTAAAATAACTTATAAAATTTATAAAAAATACTTTTTGAATTTTTTTTATAAATACAATATAATAGAATTGTACTATATCATGTGTCGATAATATATGAAGAAAAAATTATCAAGATTTAATAGTTAAAATTGGTCAAAGAACTTAATTGATTAATTTTTTTGGTTCAAGGGATAAATTGAGTGTAAAATAAGTTCAAGGCTTAATTGATTTTTTGTCAAAAGTTTAAGGATTTTTTAGACCCTTAAGAGTTTTTAAAATGACTCTTACCACCTCATCTAGATTCATAATCAAAGTAAGAGGACCTTTAATAATCGATAATTAAAGTTTAAGGTCCTCTTAATCAATTGTTAATGACTCGATCCTCATTTTGGATGTGTAAAATAATTTTAAAATTTATGACCAACGTCGACTCTTATATAAACTAACAAAATGCGTAATATTAATTATTGGACTCGTTCCAATAGATACTTTGAGAAACCAAAATCATTCGAGAGTTGAATATTATATGGATCAATAAAAAACAAATGATTAGATCACCGTATATACCACTTCAATATACAAATGCGGGGAATAAGAGTTAATTGCATCATACATTTTTAAATTATGACCCTCATTCTATATTAGTTTCTAAATTTTTAATCATTTCAATTTCATCATCATACTATAAAATTAATTCTAAATTAATCCTCAAATTTTTGAAAACTTCAATTTCATCCTCAAACTATGACATTAATTCTAAATAGGCTCCTAAATTTTTTAAATTAAAAAAAATCATCCTTGAATTATCATTTATGTCACATCATTTTATTATATAATGCATGTAAATATTTCATGAAAAATAAGGATTTTTTAATGATTTTATTACCAAAAGATATGGTTGACGTATAACGATAATTTAGGAATAATATTATAACATTTAGTGATAAGTGTCTAAAAGTCCTATTTTTTATACCATTTTCCCACTCGTTTATTGCTAATAAAGGACAAATTTAAGGTTAACAATGGATATTTCTGTATACTTTCCATATTTCAGCATCCAAACACATAAATCATAAATTCATCTAATATTTGGCATAAAGCAGATGCGTTTGATAATTTTCTTTCGTAAACAGGAAACTACATTACAGAGATGGCCAAATGAGAAGATAGATGCTGGAATGCAAATGAAGCACCCATCACGGTAGCATTTTGGAGGTTGCGGCAGCAGAACAAAGACGACAACCAGTGCTCGACAAAGAGAAAAAAAGATGCTGATCTTAACGGACAAAGAGCGAGAGAAAGACAGCCGATTTAAGGAGTCAAGCCCTGGTCAAAGTCAAAGTGCGAGAAAGAAGAGTTATTTTAAGAAATAGAATAAAGTGTTATAGTTTAATTAGGAGTTATATTCCTTTCTCATTTAGAACTCTTTCCTTGCATGGAAGACTTTACCCTAGGGCTTGGTCTATATAAGCCACCTATTAAGTCTAGGTTTAAGGGAGTCGGAATCGAGAGTTGAATCTTATATCTCATATACCCTTAGCCGCCGACTACACCATGTTCTAAACCCTTCGGAGGTTTAAGTTGTTTGTGGAGTAGTTGGGGAAGAAGGTTGTGTTATTTTTTATACTTATTAATGCAAAACTTATTTCATAGTTTATTCTCTCTTGGTATTTACTCTTCTTTGCATATGAGCTCGAAAGATAGTATGTGAAGAAAAACCTATTTGCCTAGCATCGGAAGATGTAGGTTCACGAAACGAGAGAATACGGTCTTTGCTCATGAACATTGACTAATCCGGTTGAGAGATTAACCGCCCAGGATTTCAGCGACTAACAAGACGCATGTGTTTGGTTGTTGTCCGCCATTGATTCACGCCGGGAGGTATCATCAAGACGTGGGTTTCATCAGTTCTCTTTGCGTACGGATAAGGAAGAAGATATACAAGGATGCTCTGTCGAACTATGGAATGTTGAATTGTCAACAAGGCATAACCCCGCCTAGGCAGCTGTAGCGACCTTTTGTGCGATTCGCCGAGGCAGCAGTTCAATCCATTGCATTAATAAATGGATACTTAATACAACTGGATTCTCCTCTATAAAGCACTCAATTTAGCCTCGCTTCTATCATTTTTATTCCTTCGTTATTTAGTTTTATTTTTAATAGTTAATTTAGTGATCTCTGTTGAATATAGCTGAGCTATATCTCAGGAAGTTTCCAGAAGCTGCTCTCCAGAAGCTGTTGATGTTAGTGGTTTAACAATCGTTTCTGTTAAGTGGTTAGGTTAAGGCGCCAATATTGTTAAACTTGTATGTTAGCCTATATAAGCAGTGTATGTGTTTACTGTTTACATCAATGAATATTCACTTCTCTTCATATATTCTCTATATTTCTTGTTAAGTTTGATATGGTATCAATCGCTGGGTTCTTCCGCTGATGCAAGAAGGAGTTTCATCATGTTAAGTCCTGTTGATGTTCATGGTACTTCTAATGGAGGGTCTAAAGCTGGGCAGCAGTTTACTAATAAGAAGATAAATTTGGTTCTTGATGAAAAGAATTTTTTGTTGTGGAAACAACAAATTTTTCTTACAATACGCAGTCACAAGTTGGAGTCTCTACTATATGGTGATATGGAAGTTCTATCGCAAACGCTTGTCTCTGCTGATGGCAGCCGTGTCAAGAATTCAGAATATGAAGACTTTGTTGCTCAAGACAGTGTTGTTGCTTCATGGTTACTGTCCACCATTAGTGCTCATCTTCTTCCCGAATTTGTCGATTTGAAACCACGTCACAGGTGTGGGATACAGTTGTACAAATCTTCTCAAATAAGTCGCCAACATCTGTTATGAGTCTTCATTACAAGTTGCGGTCCATAAAGAAAGGTTCTGATAAAAGTATGATGCTTTACCTGTCTCGTATAAAGGAGGTATGTGATTCTTTAGCTTCGTGTGGTTGTAAAATTTTTCGAGTTGAGCATATTACGAGTATCTTGAATGGTTTACCAAGGGAGTTTTAGTCTTTTATGGCAGTCATAACTGCCAAGAAAGATCTTCTTTCTGTAGATAGAGTGTGTAATATCCTGATAGATGCTGAAACCCAGTTGGTTGGTTTCAATTCAGCCCAAGAATTTGTGCTTATGAGTGCTAATGCTGTTAATGTAGTGCATGGTAGGCAGATGATACCTGCTGGTACTCAGCATATGGTATACAATGGTCAACAGAATCAAGTTTATAGGGCTCTGCGACCTGCTTATGTTTCGTCTGGTAGGCAAGGTGGTCGTGGTCGTGGAAGGTCTCGAATGCAGTGCCAACTATGTGGTAAGAATGGGCATACAGTAAGTCGTTGCTGGCATAGATTCGATCAAGGTTTTTCTGGTGTTGATACTAGTCAAAATGGTGATGTTGGACAAATTCAATACACGGTATATGTAGATGAGGATGAAGGTACTAATGTTGCCTCAACTTTTGTTGGTGTTAATGCTGCCCCAACGTTTGCTCATGTTGCCTCAAACCTTGCTCAATCTGCACCTCCAGCTCAGGCTCATCTCATGGCTACTTCTCAGTCTAGGACAGAACAGCGGGTGGTAGATTCTAGAGCCTCTCATCATGTCACTCCGGATCCATCCAATATAGTTCATGGCACATCCTATAAAGGACCAGGTATGTTGGTTGTAGGTAATGGGACTGGTTTATGCATCAATAAAGCTGGATATTCTAATGTTCTAACATCTTCCAGATCACTTATGTTGAACAATTTATTACATGTTCCTCAAGTGACTCGTAACCTTCTCTCGGTGTCTAAGTTTACTAGGGATAATCACGTATATTTTGAGTTTCATGCTGCCAACTGCTTGGTTCGTGATGAGAAGACTGGTCAAGTTCTCCTTGAAGGGCATGAACATGTTGGTTTATATCAATTTGCTATTTCTATAGATAGACAGAAGGAGTATAAGGATACTCTTGCTAGAGTGTTTGTAAGCTCATATGAGTTGATACATAGGAGACATGGGCATCCGGCTCATGAAACTCTAGTTCAAATTTGTAAGGATTCTAATGTACGAATTGACAATGATGTTAATAAAATGAGTATGTATGTTGCTTGTAAATTGGGAAAGAATCATAAGCTCCCGTTTAATACATCTAATACTGTGTATGATACTCCATTTCAGTTGGTGTTTACGGATCTTTGGGGTCCTGCCCATGTGGCTTCAAAAGGATTTAAGTATTATGTTAGCTTTGTCGATGCTTGTACTAGGTATTCTTGGGTATATTTATTGAAAGAGAAAAATCAAGCACTTATGGCTTTCCAACAGTTTTAGATGTTAGTCAAGAATCAATTCAATACCATGATAAAGGAACTCCAAAGTGATTGGGGAGGTGAGTATCGAGGATTGACAAAGCTACTCTATGCGGAAGGAATTAAACATCGTGTAACTTGTCCCCATACGTCTGAGCAGAAAGGGGTAGTAGAGCGTAAACATAGGCATCTGGTTGAGTTAGCTTTGATTTTGCTTGTACAAGCGTCTCTACCCATGTACTTATGGTCATATATTGTGTCCATGGCAGCTTATCTCATAAACAGGCTTCCTACTAAGGTTCTTCAAGGCAGATCACCCTTTGAAGTATTAAATAGAAAGAAGCCGTAATATGATTTTGTTAAAGTTTTTAGGTGTAGGTGCTTTCCTCATCTTAGGGATTTCCAGAAGCATAAGCTTGAGTTCAGATCGCAGCCATGTACTTTCCTTGGCATCAGTCCTCAACACAAAGGTTACTTGTGCATGGCAGTAAATGGAAGAATTTTTGTTTCTAGGCATGTTATATTTGATGAGATGACCTTTTCTTTTGCAGATAAAAATCTTACATTATCACAGTAGTGTTCTACTCGGTCAAGATATGAGCCGTGCTCGTTTCCAGACAATATAATGAAACGTGGACCACCTGACAGGAAAGCTCGAGGAACTTCAGCTGTTACTGGGACATTTGCTCAAGATGGTGGGTGTGCTGATGGCTTATGTCATGAAGAAAAAAGTCCATCTAACAATATGGAGAATGTGCAGCAAGCACCAGAAGAAGTAATAGGGACTTCAATTCACAGTCCACAAGGAATACGTGGACCCAATGAAGGTACGAAGGCTTCAGCTCATAATCCACAAGGAATATATGAACCTAGTGAAGGTATGGAGGTTTCAGTCCACAGTCCACAAGAAATGCATGGCTCTAGTAGAGATAGATGCGTGAGTGAAAATGCTAGGGAACCAGCTAATGATGTGGCAGCTGAGATGCCAAGTGTTTCATCTAGAGAAAATGATGAGCTAACTGAAGGATCAGGAGGTATGGTCCATGAAGTGTGTGATCAATCACAAAATGATATATCTGCTCCTAGTCTCAGGCAAGAAACAATTACTAATAGACATGCAATGACAACACGTAGCAAAAAATGGTATATTTAAACCAAAAGCCTATGCAGCAGTTTGTTCAGATGATGATGTTGCTGAGCCAATTAGTATTCAACAAGCGCTACAGTCAGTAAATTGGAGGAATGCTGTAGAAGCTGAATTAGAAGCATTAGAAAAGAATGGCACATGGACTATGGAAGAATTGCCACAGGACAGGAAGGTTGTGGGGTGCAAATGATTGTTTAAGGTGAAGCGTAATCCAGATGGGTCAGTTCATCGATACAAGGCTCGTTTGGTGGTAAGGGGGTACTCACAAACTCCCGGTTAAGATTATCAAGAGACATTTAGTCCTGTGGTAAAAGCTACAACACTAAACATAATGCTTTCATTGATTGTGTCTAACAATTGGAAGCTAAGGCAAGTGGATATTAACAATGCGTTTTTGAATGAAGATCTAGATGAAGCTGTTTATATGCAACAACCACCTGGATTCGAGAAAATAGGGGAGAATGGACAACAGTTAGTGTGCAGACTAAGAAATGCTCTCTATGGCTTAAAGCAGGCTCCTAGAAACTGACATAATAAGCTCAAGCAGTATTTGGTAAGTATTGATTTTCGATGCTCAAAAGCTGATACATCTGTCTTTGTAAAACAATCGGAGGGAAAATACATCTATATGCTGGTATATGTGGATGACATAATCCTTACAGGAGAGTCTGAAGAACATATTAATCAAGTGGTAACTATGTTGAATGAAAAATTCTCATTAAAAGATTTAGGGGACCTGAATTTCTTCCTTGGTATTGAAGTGACTAGGAGTCCAAGCAAGTTATTTCTCAGTCAGAGAAAATATGTTCGAGAGTTGCTAGCTAAAGCCGAAATGGAAAATGCGAAAGCTACTCCTACACCTATACTGCCTTCCTCGAAGCTCACCAGGTCTGAAGGCAGTATAATTTCAGATGTGTATCTTTATAGGAGCATTGTAGGGACTTTACTTTATGCATGTCACACAAGATCAGACATAGTCTTTAGTGTGTATAAGGTGGCTCAATTTATGCATGAACCAGGTGAGGAACATTAGGCAGCAGTTAAAAGAATACTAAGGTATCTGGCAGGTACATTGAACTATGGTCTTGTGTTTACTGCTGAAAACTTTACAAAGGTTGTAATTACAGCATTTGCTGATGCGGATTGGACTGGTAGTCTTGATGATAGGCGGTCACTGACTGGAAATTGTGTGTTCTTAGGAAACAACATTGTAGCTTGAGTGTCAAAGAAGCAAAAGTTGGTTTCAAGATCAACCTCAGAAGCTGAGTATCGAAGTATTGTAGATGTCGTAGCTGAGGTAACGTGGATAAGTGCCTTGCTGCAAGACTTAGGAATTCAACAGGAGAAGATCCCAATAGTTTGGTCAGATAACACGAGTGCGATTGCTATGAGTGCAAATCCGATGTACCATGTAAAGTTCAAACATGTTGAGCTTGATATTCATTTTGTCAGGGAAAAGGTTGCTGCTAAACAAATGCAAATCAATTATGTTCCGGCTAATCATCAAGTAACTGATGGTTTCACCAAGCCATTATCACGAGTTTTCTTTGAAGAATTTAGACATCGAATTAGAGTTACAACAGAAGAAAAAATAGAGGAAAGTAGGGTGAATGCTGAATATAGCTGAGCTGTATCTCAGGAAGTTTCCAGAAGCTGCTCTCCAAAAGCTGCTGCTGTTAGTGGTTTAACAACCGTTTCTGTTAAGTGGTTAGGTTAAGCCGTCAATATTGTTAAACTTGTATGTTAGCCTATATAAGCAGTGTATGTGTTTACTGTTTACATCAATGAATATTCACTTCTCTTCATATATTCTCTATATTTTCTGTTAAGTTTGATAATCTTAACTCAACAAATTATTTGTGTCTTTATTTTCTATAGTGCAACCATAAGAAGTAGTGAAGTCGACGCAGTTCCAGTGGTTTCGACAACCTCAAATATTACAATCTGACAAAGGTGGAAAACAGAAGGACTTCTGAGCCTCCATCATTTAGAACGTTAACGAATTTAAGATAAGAGTCACAATTTGAGGATAAAACTGAAATGCTAAAAATTTAAGGACTAATTTAAAAGTAATATCGATGAAATTAAAATATTTAAAAATTTAAAGATTAATTTAAAATAAAAATCATAATTTAGAAAGATGTAATTAACTTTAAAAATAAATTATAAACAAATAAAAGCCAATATAAAATAGAAGTACATTATATAATTCAAGTTGCATTAAAATTTTCTTCAAATACATCATGGAGATACCTATCCATCCATTTTCAATGTCCCCACTTTCCATTATTTAAGAAAGGAAGAAGAAATAAAGCAAGTTCCTACCACCATTAATTTTTGGTCATCTTCCACTCACCCCAACTTTCAATGGTCCCTTCACTTTACACCATGGGATATAGTACCATCAAAATCCCTTCCAAGTTTGTTATAAATAGATTGACGTTGCTAGTTCGAATTTGGGCTTGATTCGAAGCACATAACAGCTATTGCGAGTGAGCTTGGAGTGATTTCCGCATGCATCATGTTGCTTTCGATCTTTATGAAGGAGTGTTTGATTCGGGTTTGACGATTGTTGGTGCATCCGGTTGATGTGATGGGAAGATCGCGGCTGCCAGTGATATCGGCACGATGCAGAGTGCCTTGGACTGAAGAAACTGCATGGCAGCTCCAATGTCTTCTTCCATCAGCTTAGCCACTTGCTGTTCGGTACCATCGTTAGACCATTTTTCCCAAGCAGGCTGGCTTCCACCTCCAGCACCATCTCCCTATTCATAGAAAGATGGAAAGTAAGAAACTTAGGAAACACGGTAGGTTGGAAAACGACACCTACCACTTGATCCAGTTACTAGGTTCATAGAAAACGACTTGAGAAAGTGTTAAATTATGTCCATTCATGAATTCCAAAGCAACAAGGAACTTAGGCAACAACAAATGAGATACCTTAACATACAAGTAATCACATCGTTTTTAATGTTTCATGCATGATGGTTTAGTGCTTAATCATGGAAATCTGAATGCTTAGTTTTTCAGACGGCAAAATTCACCGATTAAGAATTACGATTATTCTGTATTACCTCAACGGATAATAGGGGTACATCGGCTACAAGCTGAGCCACAGCACCAGCTGCACCAAGTCTGCTCATGCTCAGAACCTGTTCAAATATTCAACAAAACCGTTTACGTGCAGCAAAAGTAACCGATTTCGGGACTAGACGAGAATCGATGTAGTTTGACATCGAAACAGACAGGATGCTTTAAGGTCTTCTTTTCCACTTTTCAACAATGACGAATTCAATGTTTAAAAGCATTATCATAAGATATTTGCAACTTTATTACCTTTGTTAAAATGATTCCTTTATAAAAATATACTGAGAAAGACTATTTTAACATAAAAAATGCGAGGAATATTGGTTAAGTTGAGATCGATATCGAGATTTCGGATACTAATACCTTAACTTGAAGTCTAAGAAACTTCACATAATCTACAATTTCATCAAGCATAGCTGCCCTATCCGTCTGCAGAAGATTTAGCAATGCATCAGCATTCTTTCACGTTTCATATAACGTAAAGAATAATCGAATGGAGTCGCAAACAATTACGCATAAAACGTTTATAAATCATGCCGATAAAATCCGAACCTTGTTGCAGCTAGGAACCAACTCCTGCAAAGCTTTCATTCTTTCAGCAATTCTTTCTCTACGCAACTGCATTCACCAGAAAAAACATGGAGGGACCAATGAAGGTACAAAAACATACAAGATGAGAAACTAAGTAGCAACATGCAAAAGATCTTTTGACGAAAAAGGAAACTGAGTTTACCCGCTCGGCAATACTGTGGGGATCGGTTGCCTGTCCTCGCCTCGCCCGTACCCTTGGACGGATGGAAGGCCGGTGTGGTGCAGTAGCAACAGGACTTGATGTTGGCTGGCTATGAAATGGCTACACAAGGATAGAACAGATTATGCACTCAAAATTATCTAGGAGTGCCAGTGATTATCATGTGGAGACAGTTCAAATAGTTCAGCCTTTGATCTTCATATTGATCCTAGAATAGAATTCGTCTTCCCGTTTTATGTCTCATTTATACGTCTGACCGATAATTTTATGTCACGTTTATTTTCTTATGGCACCGAATCTTGTTTCCGATAAATGAACTATCCTATAAAACAAGGATAGCATGTATTTTTAGGATTAACTTAAAATTTATAATTAGGATTTAAAATCTAATTCAGTTTTGGACACAGAGAGACAACAAATGATAACTTACCAAATAAAAAATGTTCCCTAAATTCATGCAATTAATCAAGAAATTTTGTTTTAAATATATAGGGATAAAATTAGTTACGAATTATAAACTTTTTTAAGTTTTATATATTTTTCAAATTGTTAAATAATTCAAAACAAATAATTTAAATTAACAATCAATTATTCGAAGATTATAGCTCGAAACGAACAATTCAGCTATTTGTTTGAGTAAACAGAAACCTCAAGTCAACTCATGTTGCGATTGTTTTACACGCGCTAAATCCAAACACTCAAGTCGCGTCTTATAAATCTATTTCGGACAAAGATCATCACTTCCTGTTGAAAAGGACCCCTCAGGTCTATCACCTTTCACCTTTGTAAATGGAATAGAATCTTAGCTAGAATTCCAGAGCTTTCCACACGTGCATAACACTTTATATCCCGTGTCAGTAATTACTTCCCTTTAACCCCACTCTCATTAGAGAACGTGAATCACACGAGTAATAATTATACACCTAATTTTTTTTCTTTCAAATGTCAAATATACCCCCGCCCTTAATCATGATGAACCGTACAAAAAGTCAAATTTTACAGTACATCCGTAAAAGGGAGAGAAAACAAAAAGGTGGCTCAATCTAATTAAGAATATAAATTTCTTTGGTATATGCTAAAATATAATAATTGTTGATTTTATTTATTTTTTAAAAAATGACCTTAACTTTTAATCATAGAAATATATAGGGTAAATAATACCATTATTTTAAATTTTTTAATTATTTAAATTAATAAATTATTATTTTTAACAAAATCAGTACTAGTAGGCTTAATATTCAAATAAGTGTCTAAATTATATTTGTGAGTCATTTTTTGTGCTCATACTATTTTTAGCTCTATATAAGTGCCTAAAATTTCAATTATGGTCATTTTAAGTGCCTAACCATCAACTACCATTGATTTTATTAATTTTTTATTTTATTTATTTTTAACTTGTTTTTTAAAAAAAACTAAAAAATTTAAATCTTTACAAAATAGTTTCAAATCTCTAATTCCAAACATCAAACCTTCAAATTATCATCATTATCACAGTTTATTGTATCATCAGAGACCACCACTACCGTTGTTGTACTAACATGATCATTTTTCCTGACCACTCATCATAGTTAATCGGTGGTAGGTGTGTCGATCAACTTCCTAACATCGAAAGAAACCAAAATTGCGAAAATAAAATCGTCGGCATACCTATCGTCGGTTATAGGCAATGGTTGGTTGGGAAAAACGATCATGGTGGTCCAAAGACGGTAATGGTGGTCTCCGATGAGGTAGTAAATGGTGACAACGATGATAATTTGAGGATTTTAGGCTTTAGGTTAGGGATTTGAGACTATTTTGTAAGAATTTAAAGTTGTCAATTAAAAAATAAAATTTTAATTTTATTTAAAAAATAATTAAAAATTAAAACTTGCCAATTGTCACTTTTTTATTAGAAAATATTTTTTTATTAATGATTTGGCACTTAAAATGACCTAAATTAAAACTTTAGGCACATATTTAAAGTTAAAAATAGTTTAAGCACCAAAAGTGATCAACAAGCATAGTTTGGGTACCTATTTGGATATTAAGCCTTACTAGTATTATATATTTTTATTTTATTATTAAAAAATAAAAAAATAATAGTTTGATGAATAAAATAGAAAAGAAGCAATATATTGATGATCAGAATAGAAAAAAGTAAGATTAACGACTGAAATAGAAAAAAATGAAATATTAGAGATGATTTTATCAAAATTGATAGTTTAATAACTAAAGCAAGAAAACAGAAATAATTTAGTGACCCAAAGTGAAAAAAATGAAAATATAAAGGGTATATCTGTCCAGAAAAAATAAGTTTACCTGGTGGAGCTGCTGTGGAGGCTGATGCGGCGGTGAAGGGCGGATTTGCTGAGTCTGCATTTGTCCAAAAGGTGGAAACAAACCTACCATATGCATGGAATCTCTCTCCTGAGATAAAGCAAAGAAAAAAAAATACATATGACCGATTTACCCTTCTAATTTACTTCATATTAAGCATATAATTTTAAAAAATATAAACAAATTTTTAAGGGAAAAATGTCATTTCCCCTTAAGTCCAATTTGGGATTAATTTTCCAGTAGGAAAAAGCTGACTTTAAGGGGAAAAATTAGGTCAAAATGCAAAGTTTTCAGGCTTGAAAATATTTTCAATTGAATTATGAAAGCATGTAAATTTTCAGAAACCCTTGAAAAATAATGCTTTTATGCCTAATATTCTATTATTTTAAATCTTCATAAATGAAAATGAAAATAAAAATTTATTTATTTTTCCTTTTTTTATATTTAAAAAATAATATTAAAATATTTTTTTAGAGTCAGAAGTATTTTTTAATAATTTCTACAAAAAGTATTCTACCTTAAAAGAGATCATTTTTCATCAATTCTTTATACAGGTGAAAAAGGTATAAAAAATAGAAAAAATGACAGCCCAAAAATGCAATAATTCATTACTCATGGACAAAAACTAAATTATAATAGAATCCCATATTTTATAACTAGCTTTAAAAAGGAAAGGGAAAGAGAAATAAATATAGGGACGGTAACACGTGTTTCGATCTAATTTTAATATATTTAATTTTTTATTAAAATATAATAAAAATTATAATTTAATTTTCATCTTAATTTGATATTTTAAAAAAATAGATTAAACCTGGCTAAAAAATATTATATATAAAAATATAATAAAACATATAAATATATTAGTTCGGATTGAAGAATTTTTTATTTTAAACCCGATTTTATTTTTCTAATAACCCTTGATCCGAACCTAATTTTTTGATAAAAAATTTGTTCCTATTAAGTTGAATCAGGTCGAGTGGAATTCTTATCCTTAGATAAAGATTAGTACTAAATAAATAAAAATAGAGGTTTAATAGATGTGAAAGAGAGGTTGATTGAATGTCATACACTGATTCCAGACACAGCAGAAGCAGCTGAACAAGAAGCATCAAAATTGTTGTCGTTGTTGTTGTCAACAACTACTCTATCTTCATGTCTTAAGAATCCATGTTCCAAATTCAACCCTAAAGGCATCATTCCCATTCCTCTAAACCCTCCACCATCGCCACCGCTTGCACCTCCACTTGACCCTAACTGCAACCCCATAGGCAAGGTGGCAGCACCCCCTCCACTACCACCACCACCGTAGCCCGGTGGTACTGCCAGGACCTGCTCGAAGAAATCATCACCCAACCCAGGCTCCTGTTGTTGATTACCTGCCATATTCAGAAACTCAAAACAAACCAACTTCTTCTCTCCCTCTATTACTTGTTTCTGGATGTTTTAAAGAGCGGAAAGAGATTCTAAAAACTGGGTTTCTGGTGGGGTTTGAACGTGGCGACCGAGAAAAGTTGGAAGGGGTGCTGGTGAAATGGGTGACAGATCCGGAGCACGATAATCTGGAAAGGAAATTGTGGATTCCGAGAAGAATTCTGTTTCAGCTGGTGTTTTTTTGAGGTCTGGTTTTGAAGAGAACGAAGAGAAATGATTATAATACTGAAGAGAATGCGTTTTAGGCGAACTCGACTACAAGCGAGTGGGGGAAGAAGCAAACCAACCAACTGGGTTTATGTCTTTAAGATATAAAGGTATGAAATGGGGTCAGGATTGTGCTTTGGTGAACTATAGTTTGTGTTTTATGAGATTTTATTTGTATTTAATATGTGAAATCATCGAATTTTATTATTAAATCTATTTTAATTATTAAAGTTTTAAATCAATCGATTTAGTTATTAAAATTTAAATATTAAATATTTTTTATTATTTTTAAATTTTAAACAATCATAAATAATGGTTTTTCGGGTTTTAATATCATCAGTCATTTATTTTTTTCTTAAATTTGAATTCGATCTTTATTTTATCAGAAAGTATTTAAAAATTAAATAAAAATATCATAATTTTTCTCTCACTGATCTTTCTTTGACCAGTTTCTATGTATGTTATTTCTCTAGTGCTGCTAAAGTTTTTTAACATTCAGATCTTAGAAAGATTCTTTTGTTTGCATATAGATGGACATTGTAAGAAAATAATAAAGAATGACAAAAAAATCAACGTTTAAATTTTATTGGGTAAATTGAACGATTCTAAAATTTTATAGATCAAAATGGGTTTGAGAATAAAATTCAGTAATAATATTCGTAATTTATTCTATATTTATAATTTATCCTATATAAATTTATCCTATAAATCCTTTTGAATATTCTTATCTCTATCCAAACTAAACGTTTTACGGGGTGAAAAAAAGTGATAAGTGAACCAAACTATCAAACATATTGTTTTGTTATCCAAATTTGATTATATCGACAAACAATTATTAACTAACTGAGGATCTATCTTTATATTACCACTGACAGAACTAAAATTAGATACTAATGCTGTAAATTTTTTTGAAAAAACATCAAACGATCGTTAAAATATACTAAAATCATATTAAAATAAGCTAAAATCCATTTAATTACCTATTTTCACATCATACTCTTATCATTAAGCAAGTAACAAGGTACAAATGCACCAACAACACATTCTTTATTGATCTATTTTCAGTTGTAATGATAAATCCAAGATGATGTTGAAACTGTAATCTTATGTTTCTTTATTGTCTATTTTCAGTTGTAATGATAAATCCAAGATGAAGTTGAAACTGTAATCTTGAGTTTCTTCTTTTTTCTGTACAATCTCAATCTCAATTTCAATCTCAAACTCAACTTGTCTAATTTCTTGATTCCCTGTACAGATTTCATTCCCTCCTCCATATTTTTTCTCTCCTGTAGTTTGGTTTTCTGGTTCGTGTGGCATGGATTTGGCTTCTATGAAATAAAAAGAACTTGGTAATGGAAGGAAACATGCGACTTAATAAGGTCTTGATCAGAGATGGCAAATAGGCGGAGTGGGTGCAGATATTCCCTCCCTATACTTATACCCGCTTAAAATTTTTATATCCACCACTTATCCATCACTCACGGTAAGTATAATTTTCAAATCTACATCCGTCCACACGGGTACATTCTTAAATCCATCCTCACATCCACCACTCAAAATATAACTGCTTGTACAAGCTTACAAGCAACTACTAATATCGAATTATGTAAAAATAAATCGTAAACTATTATAGAAAAAATAAAATTTCGCATACTTTATTGATTGATTAAGTGTATATAACATATTTATACCTATATAAATTTAAGTACATCTAACTAACTAATTTAACTAAAACGCATTTTTATTGATATAAATTCTACTTAACTACAACTAACTAATATATATATAGTTAACTTAACTAAAATATATTTACACTTTTATAAATTTTACTTATCCACACATTATAAATTTTTAACCTGATTAATTTAAGCACGATCATAAATCATCAGTTTTTCAAACTAAATTAATTGAGTTTAAAGTCTACAACCTTAAGGATTAACATAGATTTTAAAATAAATTAATATCTTAGTACATAAAATACCATAATAAAAGGCATAATCAAAGTCTACAAATACAAATGGTTTAAAATTCATATGACGGACAGATACGGAATGGGTGGATACGGTGCGGGTAAGGTCTTAAACCCATTATCTACTCAATACCCATGATGGGTATAAATTTTTACATCCACGCTCACCCACTATCCACCAAACTTATACCCATCATTACTTCAACTTCAACTGATGCAGGTGTAGTGAGAAATCTGTAAAATTATACTCATCTATCATCCTAGCCTTGATAATGATGCGGGGGGTTCTGCAATCTGCAACCATAATTTTAAAACTCTCCACCATTCTTTACCGAAGGTTTTAGAAAAGCATAATACATACAACACAACATACAATACAATAAAGCACCCAGGCAGGGCAGCATAGATATAAAACAGCAGTGGAAATGGCCTGCCTACTACCATGCAGTGAAGCCTTCTGCTCTGTCCACAGCTTGTTTTGCAACAAAAATCCATCCAACTATTCCCTTGTCTACCATTTCACAACTCTTTGTCGAATTCTCTCGAAGATCCTAATGAACCACCACGGTTTTCTGGTTGCGAACACGATGTATCCCATGCTCAGCCCCAACACAATCCCACATCCATACCCCATCAATATAGAAAACTTCCAATTCAATCCATCATCATCTGGATCAACTTTGGTTGGAGTAATTCCCTCACCATTATCACAGCTTCTTGATAATGGCAAACCACATAAACCCAAGTTTCCTATGTAGGAATCATTAGAGAAAGTATCAAATTGTTTGCCTTGAGGAATAGGTCCTGTAAGATCATTATAAGAAAGGTTTAGCACCTCTAAGAATCCCATATTTTTTAACTCCATTGGAATTCTTCCTCGAAGCTTGTTCGATGAGAGATCTAACGATTCGAGTTCGGATAATTCACTTAGAGATGATGGGATAGAACCTGTTAAACAATTATGGGAGAGGTTTAGGGCAATAAGGGAGTGAAGCTCGCCTAGTGTTCTAGGAATGTCTCCCACGAACTGATTGCTCGAAAGGTCAATTGCTGTCCAAATGGTTGATATCGAGTGAAACTCCATTTCCATCCCTTTGGTTGACAACGACATAGGATGTGGTTCCCTTACCGGCTGGGAAGAAGGCTATCGGTTGCAAATGATTATTTCGGGTTAAATACAACTCTGATGAATCTATTGATAAACTAAAAGCTCGACTCGTGGTTAAGGGTTCCACTCAGATACTTGATTTTGATTTCGTGGAGACATTCAGTCCAGTGGTTCGATTTACGACCATCAATGTACTCTTATCCATAGCTATCACACGAGCATGACCTATACATCAGATTGATGTAAACAACGTTTTTTTTAAAAGACGACTTAGCTGAGGTGGTTTACATGCACTATCCCTCTGGGTTTGTTCAAACTGATATAGCCAGTGTACCACTGGTGTGTCAACTAAAAAAGGCTCTATATGAGTTACGTCAAGCCCCTCGCAACTGGTTTCTCAAACTTACATCGTGCTTGGTCACACGTGGTTTTCATACCTCCAAAGCTGATACGTCCTTATTTATCAACCTCTCTACATCTCATACTATATATGTGGTCGTTTATGTTGACGATATACTCATTACTGAAAGCTCTCTCAATTCCATTCAACAGATGATTCATACACTCTATGATCAGTTTTCTATCAAAGATTTAGGACAGCTTCATTATTTTTTAGGTGTTGAAGTTAAGCATCTTGTTCATGGGCTCTTTTTGAGTCAAAAACAATATGTTCTTGACTTACTACAGAAAATTGATTTTCTTGAAGCCCACTCAACTGTTACCCCATAGTCACTTATCCTAAACTGAGTCGTCATCAAGGAGATTCTTTAGGAGATGTTCATGGGCATCGAAGTATTGTGGGAGCACTTCAATACCTATGTCATACACACCCTGATATTTCTTATGCTGTAAATAAAGTAGTCCAATACATGCAATCTCCTACAGATATCCATTGAAATGCAGTTCAAAGGATTCTTTAATATTTAAAAGGATCGTTTGATCATGGTCTGTGGTTTGCACCTCAACAACACTCTGATACAACTCTAATTGGTCTATGTAATATCGATTTTTTTACAAAAAATATAAAAATTTTGATATATAACAAAAGAATAATACTGAAATTCTTATAACTTTTATAATAATTTCAATACAACTTCATTTTAGTTTGTTTAATCTGTCTCACGTTAAAAAAATACTTAAAATATAATCTAAAAAAAATCAGTTATAACTAAGAGATTCATCTAAGTGTATAATATTTTAGATTAAGTTGAGTTATATCTTTATAATAAATTATATAATTATTTTTTAATAGTAAATTACATAATTATTCTGATTATAACTTAAAAAAGCTATTATAAAATATTTGTATGATTAGAGTTGAACAAGGGTTGGAGAATACAATCGACTCTTTTTAAAATTTAAAATTTATATGATTTAGATTTTTTTATAATTTTTAGAAAAATTATTTTTATTTCTTAAAATTTTATAAGTTCGCCTATAACATAAAATTTTACATTCATACTTATATAATATTCTCGATTTTAATCAAAATCGTTATCAATTATATAATTTTTTAAAATAGAGTAACATTTTAGGTTAAAAGATGTTATAATATAATATTTTTAATTATAACTGAAATTATTATCAATTGTATAATTTTTAGATTAGAGATTGTTAAAACACATAATTTTATCAATTATGTAATTAAGGTCTAAAAGTTTTGAATTTAGAGATTGTTGTTAGAATTTAGTGTTTATAGTAAAAACTCATAATTTTATGTTAAAACTTAAATATTTAATTATTTTATTCTAAATTCTAAACACTAAATTTAAAACACATAAACTTAAATCATAAATCATAAACGAAATCTTTAACCGTAATCAAGAATAGAGATGAGAATAGGTTGAGTCAGGCCAGGTTTTTGGCTCATACGAACCTAATCTAAATGTAAACACCCTAAACTCGACTCCTACTTGATATGAATATTTAAAAAAAACTAACCCAAAAATAAATATCTCAAACCCTATTTTGACCCAATATGACCTATAAAAATAATTTTAGGGATTAAACTATAAAAGAATAATTTTAGGGAATATAATTATAAAAAATTATAATTTTAAAAACTAAATTATAAATAAAAAATTTAATTTTAAAAACTTAATTATAAAAATATATAAAAAATGAGTATTACTATAAATATTCTTAAAATATTAAAAAAGAATTACATATTTAATCTTAAGTCGGATCAGATATTTACACCCTAAATTTAAATTTAATCTAAATTCGATTTTTCATCAAAAAATTTACTTTTTTTTTTTATTTAGCTAAAGTGGTTAGTTCTGTTTTAAAGTATACTTTCAACCTTTTAACATTGATTCACTCAATTAACTGACAACACTGGTGCTCGAACCCGTGACCTCTAGAAAGAATAATCATTCTTTTACCAATGAGGCTAGATGGTTCGTGCAAAGAACAAGACTTCAAATCCCTTAAAAAGGGCACTTTTACTCCTCAACAATTAGCTTCCATGGGCACATCACTTACGGTCACTGCCAATGTTCAACTTCCCGCTTCTCTTAAACCTAAAAAAACTAATAGCTTCACACCAAATTAAGCAAATCCATGCCCAGTTAATCACCAATGGCCTCAAAGATCCATCCTTTTATGCCAAATTAATTGAAAGCTACTGCTTTTTACCCTCTCAACAAAATACCCAATATGCACGATCGATATCCCAACACTTTCACAGCCATAGTTTGTTCCTTTTCAACACTCTCTTAAGATGCAGCCGACCCAAGGACTCGGTCTTTACTTTTTCAAACTGGGTTTCAAAAGGGCAATTAGTTTTTGATGATTTCACTTACATTTTTGTGCTTGGAGCTTGTGCTAGATCGCAATCGTTGTCAACACTATGGTTTGGAAGACAAGTTCATGTGAAAGCTTTCAAATCTGGTTTTATGTCGAATCTTTTAGTAAGGACTACATTGATTCATTTCTATGCGAATAATAAGGATATTTTTTCAGCAAGGAGAGTGTTTGATGAAATGTCTGAGAGAAGTAGTGTTACTTGGAATGCAATGATTAAAGGCTATATTTCACAAAAGGAGAGAGCTAAGAAATGTTGTAAGGAAGCTTTGGTGCTGTTTAGAGGTTTGTTGAGTGATGTTTCTGGGCAGAAGACTACTGATACGACCTTGGTTTGTGTTCTTTCAGCTTGTTCTCAACTGGGAGAGGTTTACGGTGGGGCTTCTGTTCATGGTTTTATAGAGAAGACAATTTGTAGGCCTGAGAATGATGTTTTTATTGGAACTGGTCTTGTTGACATGTATGCAAAATGTGGATATATTGATACTGCTTTATGTGTTTTTAGGTTAATGAGAGTGAAAAATGTTCTGACTTGGACTGCCATGGTAACTGGTTTAGCTGTTAATGGGAGAGGAAAAGAAGCATTGGAGCTTTTGGATGCTATGGAAGCTTCTGGTATTAAACCTAACCCTGTGACTTTCACTAGCTTGTTTTCAGCTTGCTGTCATGCTGGGCTAGTTGAAGAGGGGCTTCACTTATTTCACAATACGAGGGACAGATTCGGTATCGAGCCTCAGATACAACATTATGGCTGCATTGTTGATCTACTTGGCAGGGCAGGATATCTAAACGAAGCCTACGATTTCATCATAGAGATGCCAATGAAACCTGATGCCATATTGTGGAGGAGTTTATTAAGCGCGTGTAATGTTCATGGAAATCTTCTAATGGCTGAGAAAGTGGGGAAGATTCTGCTTCGGCTAGAGCCACCAA
The DNA here is from genome assembly GCA_035048815.1 of Abelmoschus esculentus. Taxonomy (NCBI): domain Eukaryota; kingdom Viridiplantae; phylum Streptophyta; class Magnoliopsida; order Malvales; family Malvaceae; genus Abelmoschus; species Abelmoschus esculentus. Next base: position 22,741,477 of record JAUCBN010000004.1, read on the forward strand.
ACAATTCTCTACATGTGCCTGTTACTAGTGAAGATTATATAGCTTTATCAAATGTTTATGCTTCTGCCGGAAGATGGCAGCAAGTGGAGATGGTAAGAAAGAAGATGAAGTCGAAGAGAGTAGAAACCAAACCTGGTGGTAGTTGCATCAGACTATCAGCAAATCACATAGATGAGTTTACCCGATAACGAAAAGAGTAACACAGCTTAATTTTTTTTTCTTTTCATTTCTCTCTTGTAATAAACATCAGGATTATTGGTAATTGTATTCAAGGTAGAAAAGGTTTCCTGATAGATCACAAGGATGGAATTAAAAGAAAGGCTAACAAGATGTATCGAAAAGTCCACAGCATGCTATGAAAATGGCAGTGGTAGAATCGACCATCAGATAGATTAGTCACTTTCCAGCAGATATCACATGATTAAATGAAAGGTTTAATCTAGCAGTTGCCATTACTGCATAGTTAACCAAAAGAATAGCATTGTTTCCACTAGTTAAACCAGAAATAATAGCATAGTTTAGTCAAATTCCAAGACATTCTTTAGTATCTTTCTTCAGACCCTGGTTGTATGCTTTGCTCCTATTGCTTCCTGTTCGATTGGGATCCACAGGGGCTCAAACCCCCACGGATCCGTTTTTGCAGATGTTCCAAGCTAGCCACTCGCTGCAAAGAACTCGTCCGTCCGTTTTTGTTTCCTGTTACTGCAGATCTTCCGGAATTTGTTTGTATGTTTTCAACAGAAGAAATATCTGTGAGTGCATTGTTGATTCTCCAGTCATGACTGGATATAGGATTGTCTGCAGGAAAGAGGGTATGCTTTCGACCATCGTCCCCTGCAACAGCCGCATCTGTTGATGTATCAGAGGGACTTCCATCAAATGCTGAGATGCAAATCGTCGACATCTCCGTGGAGGCATGGAACATGTGGTTCAAACCAGTAGTTCTCTTGATAGCCTCTTCAGCCATTTTTACCTATAAAAGTAGTCACCAATGGACATAGTAATTAAGAAGTGATTTCCAAAACATCTGGTATGCGAAGATCTCTAAAATTTCGGATTTGAAAAAAAATTGTGTGCGTATCACGTTAGCCACCAATATCTCTCGATTTTTAAGTCGGATTTTCAACGAGGCGTGAGCCTCGCAAGATACTGAAAGGAATTAAGACCAGTGGATCAATGATCAACTTACTTTTGCTTTCAATGTTTCAACATCGGCTTTTAAAACTCTGTTGTCAACTGCTGCTTCATTGTGTTTTTGGCTAATGTCAGTCAAACGCTCCAACAAGTTTGCATTTTCAGCTCTCAGTTGAGCAACCTTCAATAAATAATGGATAAGAACATTCATTAACTCGAAAACGAAACAGAAACAAGACGAAAAGCGGAGGAAAAATGAGCCTGAACCACCATATGGATCAATTGGTGGGATAAGCAAAAGACCTGTGTCTCAAGCTCTGTCAAATGAGCCTGCTTTCTTTTTCTAGAACGCCTAGCAGACTCTCGGTTTGAAAGCATCCTGAACCACCATACGGATCAATTGGTGGGATTAATGAACAGATCAAACATTCTTAAGAAGTTTAATGGAAATGTTTTTGATGCCAAATGCATCATACAATACACAACTGAAAACGACGATAACATGAAACAACGACAACATTCGTTACATCCAGTTTAGACATGTCAACAACTTAAAAGAAGAATCAACGATTACCTTCTTACACGTTTTGCATCTGCAGGATCCATGTTCTCCGTTGTTCCGTTTTCTCTTTCATCTTCATCCTCATCCTCTTCCGACTGTTCTATCAACAATACCGCACTTGTGCTTGGCCTCACCTGAGCTCCAAGTTTCCTCTGTCCATTGGTAAAAGAAGAAATTCCAACCACAGCATTATCATCCTTGTCATCAGCTCCTATATTCAGTAAAACAGGAACATAATACATAAGAAAGCATTACTCTGAGAACTCGAATTCACATGCCACTATGAAAATCAAAAACCGTTAGGAAAGATGAAAAGAACAGTTGCTCGTAAGAAGCTTCGGTGACAACTTTAAACCTTCAGAAACAGTTTTGGATCCCAATTGTACAGCATTAGATGCCTGTGATCCACAGTCAGCTATAGCAGCATTGTCTTGAGGTTTTACAATAGATGCCTGTTCGAAATATACCTAAACATACTCAGTCGAAAGTTTTACGAGCGAAACGGAATCACATGATGTTAAACTGATGGCAAAGAAACATGAAAGATGCATCTAACAGATGCATATAAGATTAAAAACTATAACCATGAGCTTGGTTGATTTCGAGTTGGAGAAAAGAGTGACATGAATGCATCAGCTTTCAGTTCATTCGAATAAAACTCGACAGATACAAGAATTCAACACAAGTTCTACAACTTGTTTCCAGTTTCCAGCTAGTTTCAGAGTCAATAGCTTGTATCATGATATCATGAGGAACAAGGCAAGCTAAGTACAGCTCATACTTGACTAATCTCCAGCTCTTTCATTGTCCTACAAGGAGTTGTAAGGAAATACACATTTTTTCTAATAAAATACTCTAAAAATCATTAAAAAAATATAGAAGGCAACCCAATTTGGCAAGTTTATTCCAATTTGGCAAATTCCAACCAAAATCAAAGTTGGAAAGAAAATCCAGTAAACAAAGAAAATGACTTCTATTAATACTAAAAATAAACATTTCAATGAATAACATTCAAAACAAAACCTTGATTTTCCCATGAACTTGGACCAAAGCTACATGAGCCTAAAACAAGAAAAAGTTTCAGATTTTAGAACATATGTAGACATTTTTGAGCTGATAAAGGGGGAAAATCAAGCTTTTTAGTAACCCAAAATGGAAAAACAGAATGTAATTAAAAACGAATCAACACCCAGACCACCAAACTCCCCTTTTAAATTTTCTCAGAAACCAAACACAACCCAGAAAAAGAATACCATCTTTTGCAAAAGAAAATAAATATCATTATAGCTCTAAAATTTTTTCATACAACCCAAATGGAGAACGGAAAAGAGTCCTTACCATTGACACGGCAACAGCAGCACAAGCCAAGCTAAGTTTCTTCTTAAGAAAATCCTGATATTCCTCTAAATCTGCAGGAACATTATTGTTATTATTATTCTCAAAACACCCATTTTTCTCGTTCTTCGCCTCCTCCTCTTCGTTATGTTCTCCACCTTTCTTGTCATCTTCTTCTCTAAGGAACTGCTGAAAAGCCCACTCCGAAGCACTGCGGTTCATTTTAGAACCGTGATTGTTGTCCTTTTCTTCGTCACCACCGGAGGAGGATGAGGATGAAGACCAGAATTGATCGGACATTTCTTCAACTGAGAAAATTCTATCCATTGTGATTGGTTGGGTCGTAGGAGGGTTGTTTTTGTTCGTTTTATGCAGCTGCTGATTCAGATTCATGTCAAATTGATTGGCATTCAGAATTTTTTTATTTATTCTTCTAATTAATATGTTGAAATGTGGGCCTACAAATTTTATAAATGGATAAGGTGAGATTTTATTGGATGAGTATATAATGTGTATCGAACTATTATCAACATTGAACATCATTATATATTATTAAATTAATTAATAAAAATTAAAAATTATAATAATTATATGTCGAGTCTATCATTTTTTTATTACTTATATATTGAGTCTTAAGATTTTTAATCTTTATTAATCAATTTAATAGTATTTAACAGTGTTTAATATTAATGGTATTCAGCGTGTTCGACGCTCGTAATTTTTTTTATTATATAATATAGATTTGACAACTAATTTAATCATTACTATTTAGATACAATTAAGATTTCATGGATCCAAAATTTATAGAATGGTTTTAATAAAAAAATATTATTTTTTAAAAAATTTAAATTTGAATAATTTATTTTTATATGGAATGTGTATGTTTTTAAAGGGTTAATTTTAGAGTAGACTTGGTAAATTTGCTTTAAAATTTGAGATTTTGATCAATTTATTTGATTCGAGATCAGATATTAATTCGAACATATTTATATGAATTTGATCTAAAATTTAAAATAAATTAAATTGAACTTTAGTTGAATTGAAATAGACAAGGATTAATTTTAACTAAACTGAAGGCGAACCGAAATAAAAAAAAAAGATTATATGTAGACTATCGTACGACTAACTAAAAAGTTCAAAATATTGACTTTATAAAATCATATAAGAGTGTAATAAATTGACCTGATCTGAAAATAATTGATTTGTTGACTAGACAATGGTGCTGGAGGGTATAACCGCACCCTTAAAATTTTTATATTATCTTATATTCTATATATTTTCTTTGTACTTTATATTGATAATCTAATTTTGTACTCCTAAATTCTTCTAATTTCGTGCCCCTTATATTTCTAATATAACCTTTTGATAGTGTGCATCCCTTTATAAGAAACTCTGAGTCCATCCCTATGATCAGATATTAACCTAAACAAAAAATAATTGATACAACATGATTTAACTCAATATTCGAACAGATGCAGCGTAGACCCGAATCAAACCCACACCAAAATTGAATCAAATGTAATCAAACTTGAAATAATCGAAATCGAAATCAACCCGAATGACTCGTCTATCCCCTGTTGATTAACCGAAATTTGTTGTAAAATTTGGGTAAATTACACAAATAATCACTCAACTATGCTAAAATAGTCTTTTTAACCACCGAACTTTCAAAGTTATAAAACAATCATTAAACTTATGAAATTATTATAAATTGATCATTGATTTATTGTATATTATAAATTATTGATAAATATTAAAAAATTTAATGATTATTTTTAATAATTTAATTATCATTTTATACTAATTTGATAAAATTTAATGATAATTTTATAGATTTTAAAAATTTAGTGACTAAAAACAAATATATAATATATAAAACATAAAACTTCGACTAATTTGGTTAATTAATCGATTTTAAACCGAATTAACCGTTAGCCAAACTTTTAAAAAAAAATTAACCACTCATCGATGAAATTTTTTTTGTGGTTGACTGTTTAACCGAATTAATTCAGTTTGGTCGGTTAATTCTGTTTAACCGACCGTTTGAACACCCCTATAATTAACTGTTAATTTAAATTATATGTTTTAATCATTTAATAATTTTAAAAATATATAAATTTTTTAAAAAAATATATTATGTAACTTAATCCTATCTCTGTATATAATTTATTAAATTTTTATAAAAAATAAAATTTATTATATTATAAAAATGATAACATGATAAAAATAAGGGTAAACTACATAAATGGTCCCCGACTATACCTCAATTATCTTTTGTATCCCTCGACTATCAAAAGTTACAAATTGGTCCAACGACTTAAAAATTATAACAAATTAGTCCAATACCGTTAAAAAATTAACGGTTGATGATGTGACGTTAATCTAAATTGATATAATTATATAATTAGTCCCCAAATTCTACACTTATTTTAATTTGACCCTAATTTTAAAAATTAACCCACATAATTTTAATAATCTATCAATTTAATCCCCATTGCTTCCTTATCCTCCTCTTCTCTATATACATCCTCCTCTTCATCCCCCCATCGCTTCCTTATCCAACGCTGATGATTCTGTTCCTGAATTTAAGTCTCAACTATTGGTCAAAAACCTTGTCTCTAATTCTCTAGCAAATCTCAATCCACCTTTATTTGCTAAATCTTCGTCAATCAATATAACAACATAGTAACAAATAACAAAAGCACCAGATATCAGTGGGTTCTGGACATGCGCAATAGGAGCGATCGCACAAGGCCCCCTATAAAGGAGGACCCCAAAATTTTGATAAAACATTCTTTAGATGATGTTAATTCCGAAATTCATTGAAAATTTTTGAAAATACAATTAAGAAAGATGCATTATAATTGTTTAAACGTTATAATTATTTCTTAAATGTGACAATTGGTTATAGAATCTTATTGATTATTCTTATTATTATTGCTTCTATAGAACTAATGAAGTTTTGGATAGGCACAATAGAAACAATTGCACAGGGGTCCCTAGAAAGGATATTTGCTTCTAAGGGTTATAATTTTATAACTAGTAAAAGTTATGAACAATTATTTCTAAGGGTCGTATTTTAATAAATTGCACAGGGCCCCCAAAATTTTAGAACCGTACCTGCCAGAGATAATCTGCTAGCAACTAACGACGATGGTTCAACCAGTAGCAATCGGAGTACTTGATGGAGATGCTTCCAGGGTGGCACGTGGAAGATTTCCTTGATTCATCTTCACCTCCCTTTGGTTTCTGTAAGGTTTGCATTGATATATGGTTATCTCTTTCTTTCTATTTAACTTTGACAATTTCTTTTTTGAATGATATGGTTTTCTTTTGTATCTCAATATTTTTCTTTCGTTTCTGGGTCTAATTGGTTCTGAGTGATGATTATATGTTGTCGTTCCTTGATGCTGATCTTGAGTGCAATATTAATACTTCCTCACCAGAAAGTTTAGGGTTTTGGGTTCCCCAGTCACCATCTTCCTTGTATCCACCCCAGTGTTCTACACAAATGGGAGGGCAAATCGGGATCAACGAGACAGAGAAAATCATAGGCATGAAAGCTAAGAGGAGATGGACAGATGATTCCCAGTCCTCAATTACGATGAGGACGACGATTGGTCTGCAAATGTTGCTACCATCGGTTAAAATTTGGTTTTGTAGGAACATAAGCTTTGGTTGGACGAGAGATTAAATCGATAGGTTATTAAAATTACGTGAATTAATTTTTAAAATTAGTGTCAAATTAAAATAAGTGTAGAACTTGGGGACTAATTATATAATTATATCAATTTAAGTTAACTGTCACGTCATCCACCGTTAATTTTTAACAGTATTAGACCAATTTGTTATAATTTTTAAGTTGTTGAACCAATTTATAACTTTTAATAATCGAAGAATACAAAAGAAAATTAGGATATAGTTCAGGGATCATTTATGTAGTTTACCCTAAAAATAATATCTTATAATAAAACTATTTAAACGTGTTTCACCGTTGATGTTTGGGAGTCGATTTGATTATGAGATCAAATTTTAAAGAAGTAAATATCTAAAATGTTATATAAATTAGTACAATCGATAAATCAATATAATTTAAATACCTATATAAATTATTACGAGATATATATAATTTGTAATAATAAATATAAGAAAGGATAAATTACACAGATAGTCATCATACTATAGGGTTGGTATCGAAATGATCACTATATTTTAAAACGCGTCAAATATGTCAGTCAACTATTAAAATGGTATCAATATAGTCATTGACCGTTAAAAATTAACAGGCTGATGACGCGACAGTTAAAAATAAATTAGAATAATTACACATTTATTCTCTGTTATTCATACTTTTTTGTAATTTAATCCTCATTTTATTATAATAAAATTATTATTTTTAAAAATAATTATTCCAATTTATTATAATAAATAAGGACTAAATTATAAAAATGTATGAATAGCAGAGAGTAAATGTATAATTATTCTAATTTATTTTTAACTGTCACGTCATCAGCCCGTTAGTTTTTTATGGTCAATGACTATATTGATACCATTTTAATAGTTGACTGATATATTTGACTTGTTTTAAAGTATGGTGGTCATTTCAATACCAACCTGTAATCACTAATTTTATCTGGATCTAAACCCTATTTTAAATTTTTAGTTCTTTCGAATAACAGGCTTAAGTTTAAATTCTTATAAGTAAAATCAAAAAATATATATTGCTTTTTATTTCATCATTTTCGGTTTTACTATTAGCTTATTTATTATTTTAATTATTATTACATATTAAAGAATCCAAAAACATTATAGTATTAAAAGTTATCTTTTTTGTTTTGTTTTATTTTCGGTTTTATCATTATTATTATTATTATTATATTATAATATAAATTAAGTAAATAAAATAAACAAAATCAGATTATTAAATAAAAACCCATATTAAAAATAAACCCAAGTTTATATATTTCAGTCCATTTACATTTCTTACAACCCAATAAAGTTATAATATACAAACCCAAAAGAATTAATAACAGCCCACATTTAAATATTACAAGAGCCCAATTTATTCAATAATCATCAGTCTAACAGAAATTAAATCACAAGTCCACTACCCAAGCCCAAACCGAATTTAATTACAATCTGATAACCCATCAGCTAAACCCTAACACCATCTTGTTCCTCTGCGCAGCCGGCTTACAACCGTTGGATCTAATCAAGATCAAACGGCTCAGATCGACGCGAAGAAAGAAGCTTCTAGATCTCACGCTGCACACGCGCGGCGATCTGTCTCCCTCACGCAAGCGTACAGAACACGCACCCGACTCTTCCGCTGCCATCGAACTCTTCAGATTCCAATCGTCCTTTCGGCTCCTGTCGGCCACCGTCCGATGAGCTCCGACCGTGACTCATACAAACAAACAAAACACAAATGTCAAGACGTGCAAAGATTACAACAAATCGCACCAACATCTCAGACAATACTCAGAATTCTCAGACGAATGTTGGACATATATCGAAAAATCTCAGAGGATTTCAGAACACAAATCGGCCAAAATTACAGCAAAAATCAGAGCCAAACGTACCAAATTCCAGCAAAGAGCAAACGTCAGAACCAATAGCATTTTTTAGTGTTTTCTTCCCCTTTTCAATTATTTGTAATATTCGGCTATAAAACCGAATCATCAACACATTTGTAAGGGTTCCACCACCAATATGAAATCAATACAAGAGCTTTTCTTTCGAGGTATAACCTCTTTTGCAAATAGAAATAGGAATCGAAAATAGGTTTTAGATTTTCGTTTTACCTTTGAAACCACACACTTCCCTCGGCCGATCGTCTGGTCTTCTAATCGTTGGTGATAACCCCACGGCCTCCGGGCTTCGAAAGGGTGAACCAAATAAAAAGGAAATCGATCAGTTCTCAAGAGGGGGTTCTTTCTCTTCTTTTTGTTTCGAGATTTAAGAAAACAAAGGTTTTCAGGTTTGTTTTTAAGAAAAGAGTTTGGTTCTGATTTGTTTGGGGTTTAAAAACAAAGCGAAAAGGAGTTTTCAAACTCGCCGGCCACCGCAAGTGTTTCTCGCGGCGGTTTTCTGGAAAATGATGGCGGCGACTGGGTTTTCTCTGAAGAACATGAAGATTGTTCTTCATGTTCTTGTTTTGGATGATGAAAAGAGAGTTAATCTCTCATTTTGTTTGGGAATTTTCGGATAAAAATGACAAAGGGGGTGGGTTTCTTTTTTATTTTTGTGTTTTACACTGGAGGACCAAAATGAAAATGGGCTTATTATTTCATTAAATCCCTCCGTCCTATTTTAACCCCGGTCGCAGTCCCTGTAATTTCGTTTGTTTTTTCAATTTCGTCCCTTTTTCAAAGCTAATCACATTTTTTAAATGGTTTTATTACCACCACGTCCCTCCGTGTCTCTTAAATATCTCTAGCAGCCCTTCCTCGCTGGAAAATAGCGTTGTGAGGGCCTAAAAGATTCTGATTTCTTTCAATCTGGCCACTGTTCGAATATAAAATTTGTTTTTCTTTTTTTTGACCCTTTTGTTTTGTTTTAATTTACCTCTTATTTATTTATTTACTTATTTATTTATTTATTTTGGCATTATTTGTTCATGTTTGTTTTTTATGTTTTACGTTGTTTGCATTTGTACACATTTATTTTGTCATGTATGTTTCATTTTATTTATGCATTTATTTTATTGTACACACATGTGATTATTTTGTATATATTGTTTGTTTTATTTTTGCTAATCTCATCACACATTGCTAATTAATGAACATAATAATACTTCTTTATTCGGTCGTAACGGGCCCGACACCCGGCGTAGGGGTGACGGTGTATGCGTTATCTTCGGATAAAGATACGATAAAATTAAAACGAATCTGAATCATTAAACAAACTTTAATTTAAATGCCACTTTAAATCAAAATTTCAAAATTAATTAAGCGGTAATTGGTAAAGGTGTCAATCTTGGGCAATTTTAAACGCTAAACCCGTTTTTAATCGTAACCGACTCTCAAACCCAAAACATTTCGAATCTCTGGTTTTTACGGTGTCCGGTCTACCAAAGTGATCGGTGGCGACTTCAACCTTTTTTAAAAAAATCATTTTCCAATTTCCAAAATCCACCTTTTTGATAAATTCCCAAATTTCATCTTTTTAATCCATAAAAATCCAATTTCTCAAAATTCCCCTTTTTTGAAACCCTAGATTTCCAATTTAGGGTTAACATTTCAAAATCCCCAATTTTTCAAAATCCCTAAATTTTAGGTCTAATTTTCCAATTTTAATTTTCAGAACCTAATTTTCCACTAGTGACCTATCTTTTTTCCTATACATAATATTTTTAATTATTTTAAAAGGGTCGCTACACAACCCAATAGTATGATGATTATCTATGTAATTTACCCTAAATATAAAGAAAAGTGTATGTATATATTTTTTGCATAAAGATAATTTTAACCCTTAACGTTTATGATTTTTATCATTTTGGCCCTCATTCTTTTTTCAGGATAAATTTAGCCCTTAAGCTATATATTTTTGACAAATATCTCATTTTTTAACTAGTATAATGATTAGATAATTAAAAATTAACGATAATGATGTCATATATATGTAGAATAATATTTAAGATTTGAGAATGCTTAGTAGTCTTTTATTTTAGATTTAATTAATTTTTAATATTTTATTTAAATTTTAATGGTTTTATATTTTATGTTAGAATAAAATTATATTTTACATGTATATATTTATCATTATCGTAAAAAATTTAACGATAATAACATGTTATATATGTAGAATGAGGCTAGATGCCATGTTATTTAAAATAGATTATCACATATATATGACATGTCAATATCGTTAAATGTTTAACGGTCTAATCATTATGTTAGTTAAAAAATAAGTTATTTGTCAAAAAGACATATATTAAGGGTTAAATTTATCTCGAAAAAAGAATAAAGGTCAAAATAATAAAAATAATAAACGTTAAGGGTTAAAACAATCTTTATGCCTATATTTTTAACCGAAATCATTTAATGTAAAATTAACTTAATTTATGCTAAATATATGTGTACTCACACAAAGATCTACAAAATTATTATTTTTCTTAAAAAATAATGAGAAATGAAGTAAATTTATAAATTATTACATGATATACATAATTTGTTGTGTGTTTTTGGGCAGTTAGTTTCGAAATCACTCATTGAATTTCGAAACAACGATATTAATTTTTTTAATTCTTGTAGATCGATTCTTTTTCTCTTTATTACATTTCAATTCATTTTATTTAAAAGTTAGAAATATTTATTTAACAATTCATGACCTTTTTCATGAATAAAGGATATATTATCCAAAATAGAAATCATCTATTTCTCTTATGGTGTCTTAATAAAAAATATAAATTTAAAGTTAATATTTAAAATTTTAAAAATTTAAAAATAATAATTATTTTAAAAATTAGAATTATATTTTTAATATTAGAGTAAGAAAAAAAAACACCGCTGAACATTATTAAACTAATTAATAAAGATTAAAATTTTTAAATACTTAACATGTAATTATAAATTATTTAAAATAGTTTTTTTTATTAAATTACTTTCTATATATATTATTTTATTTTTTAAATTAATTTTAAAAAATAAAAAATCTTAAACTCTAAACCTTAAAACCTAAATCACTAAACGTTAAACTCTAAAACCTAAAATCTAAAATCTAAAATCTAAAAACCTTAAATCAAAAACTTAAAATAAAAAACCTGAAAAATACTAAACCATAAATACTAAATCTAAACCCTAAAATAATCAAAACCACTGTATCTAAATCTTAAACTAATTTTGGGTTTCAAATTTAGGGTTTATACTTTTTAGAGTTTCAAATTTTCTATTTTGGGGTTAGGTTATGGATATATTTTTAGATTTATTGGTTTAGGGTTTTATTGTTTTATTGTTTAGAGTTTATGATTTAGTGTTTTGAATTTTAGGATCTAATGTTTAGTATTTTTACCTTGAGTTTAGGGTTTTAGATTTTGAATTTAATATTTTTATTTTTAAATTAAAAATAATTTAAATAAATTATTTAAAAAATTAAAATATAATATATAATTCGTTTAAAATTTTATTTTAAATAATTTAAAATTATATATTTAGTACTTAAAATTTTTATTTTTTATTAATTAATTTAATAATATTTAACGATGTTCATCGTTAATAGTATTTAACAATGTTCGACGCATGTGATATACTCATTCTTTTGTTCATACTATCAATTGTCTCACTGTCCTGGAAATTTCTTCATCCAAATGTGACAAGAAGATTTATGGGAATATTTTTTAATGGCCTTGAAGAAAACTTTGACCATAGTCATGACAAGTTTTCTATTTTGTTATTACAGGAAAAGGAAAAACATTTATGGAGTGGTTACATTAAAATTATTTTAATAATCGTATGTTATATTTATTAAACTATAAATATAATGATCAAATTAATATTAATTTTATATTAATTATGATTGAATTAATGCACGAGTCCTTTAGTTTAAATGGTTAAATCGAATAGTTGTTGTTCTGGATTCGAACATTAGTGATGTCAGTAAAATGATTGAGCGATCAATGTCTATATTATAAACCTTGTTCATCACGTCATTCGTATTGTATAAAATCTTTTACTTTATTTGATGTTATTTCTAACTAAATAAAACAAGTCTTTTCTAAAAAAAGGAAAATAAAGGAAGCTAAGAAATTACTAAATATGGCAAATATCTATAGTTCAACGTGGAAATTGTAGTCTTTAAAAGTCTGTTGGCCTTCCAATGGACTTGACCATACTTTACTTATTTCAGGGGATAATCCTAAGACATTGTTTTCAAGATTTTATTGTATGATTTATAATAATTTTGATAAATTTTAAAAAATATTTTATATACTCTTTTGATATTTTTATTAAATTTGTTAATTTATATTAATATTAAACTTTATATAATAATATTAAATTTTATTTTTAATTAAAATAAATTGTTGTTTTAACGAGCTTATCGAGCAACGAGTGAAGTTGAACAACAAAATATTTTAAGAAATATGAGTTAAACACAATTTTAACGAGTTTAATGAGCAATAAATTGATTCAAACAATACATTTTTTAACTAGTACGAATCGAACGTTACCCAATTTACGATCGACTTGTTCGATAAACACCCCTAATTAATCATGTATGCACAGTGCTTATGTCTTAATAAAGGCTAAGAATATAAAAACCCTCATCCCCGTGTATCTTCTTGCTCACTTTGCTTACAAAATTTCTTTGGAATCATCATTAATTTATCTTCCACAACCTTGAGATTTCTTTGGATTTTAACCATAAATTCGTAATCAATTATTTCTTTTTCTCCACTCACGTCATAGATGCCTTGAAAAAATATATTGCTTACCTTAAAAATCTTCTCTCAGTATCCATGAAACTACAAGGAACTTTCTTCTCCAACAGAAACAGGAAAGGAGAAAGAGATGAAAAACATAAATGGGGAATCAGTTATGGATTAAACACTGATTTGATTTGTTTCAGAACAGTTACATGGAGAAAATTAAAGTGAAAGCGCGTTTAGAAATTTCCAGGAAAGTTGAGGCAATGTGTGTGTATATATATATTTGTAATATACTTACTCCCATCACAACCAAAAGTATTCCCTTTATTCAGACTGATTTTCCTTCCATCTGCAGTACCCTGAAGAGTTTTTCTTACTGAAATAGTTGTTGTAACATGTCGTTGAGACATCGTAACTCTGGTGAACCAGCTATGTCTGATGCTGAAGATATTCCGATGGCAAAAGTCCAGCAACGAAGGTGGCGTTCGGTTTTCGTAGCCATATGTTCCGCCAGGATTTTTGTTTCTTTGTATAAGAAAGTTATGGACAAGAAACAGATCCTGCGCAGTCTATCCTACATTGCTGTCGATATCCATGACAGTGACTCGAGTGGTGATCGCTTGCCGTCTCTATGTGTTGATCAGAAAACACTCACCGAGTTGGTAAGAGAGAAGAGCCTTGAAACCCTAAGTAAGCTTGGAGGCGTGAAACAGATTGCTGCAGGTCTTGAAACGGATGAGAAAGATGGTATAAGTGCCACTGAAGCTGATCTTGCACATCGGATCGACGTATTTGGTGCCAACAAGTATCCGAAGCCGCCTAACAAAAGCTTTTTTAGCTTTGTTTTTGAAGCTTTCAAGGATACCACCATTATTATACTCTTGGTTTGTGCTGTACTCTCTCTTGGTTTCGGCATTAAGCAGCATGGCATAGCGGACGGATGGTATGATGGTGGGAGTATTATCATTGCTGTGTTCCTAGTTGTTGCTGTATCTGCAGTGAGTAACTTTAAGCAAAACAGACAATTCGAGAAACTTTCAAATGAGAGTAATGATATAAAAGTGGAAGTTGTGAGAGATGGGCACCGCCAGTTCATATCGGTCTTTGAAGTCGTCGTGGGTGATGTTGTGTGCTTGAAAATCGGTGATCAAATCCCGGCGGATGGACTGTTCTTGGATGGACACTCTTTGAAGGTGGATGAATCCAGTATGACTGGTGAAAGCGACCGTGTCGAAATCAATGGCAGCAACAATCCTTTTGTCCTTTCCGGTACAAAGGTGACGAGCGGGTTTGGTTTCATGCTTGTCACTTCCGTTGGCATGAATACGGCATGGGGTGAGATGATGAGTTCCATAAGTCGTGAGTTAGATGAAGAAACTCCATTACAGGCTCGCCTCAACAAGCTGACTTCTGCAATTGGGAAGATCGGATTGGCAGTGGCTGTACTTGTTCTTGCGGTGCTGCTTATTCGTTACTTCACTGGAAACACAAAAGATGACAAGGGAAACAAGGATTATATTCGAGGCAAGACGAAGCTTGACAGCGTGATGAACTCAGTTGTGGAGATTTTTTCAGCAGCAATCACCATTGTGGTCGTTGCGATTCCAGAAGGTCTACCTTTGGCAGTAACCCTAACTTTGGCTTATTCTATGAAGCAAATGATGGCTGATCATGCAATGGTCAGAAAACTTTCTGCTTGCGAGACGATGGGTTCAGCCACAACGATCTGCACAGATAAGACAGGTACCCTTACTTTAAATGAAATGAAGGTTACCGAGTCTTGGCTAGGGAAAGAATTAATGGACAATATTTCCTCAGAAATAGCACCTATTGTCCTTGAGTTACTGCAACAAGCTGTCTCTTTAAACACGACCGGTACTGTTTATATGCCAAACTCTCAATCACTTCCTGAGATTTCAGGTA
Organism: Abelmoschus esculentus; assembly: GCA_035048815.1. Lineage (NCBI taxonomy): Eukaryota > Viridiplantae > Streptophyta > Magnoliopsida > Malvales > Malvaceae > Abelmoschus > Abelmoschus esculentus. The sequence goes on from JAUCBN010000004.1 coordinate 22,756,797, forward strand.
GTCCAACAGAGAAAGCAATACTCTCTTGGGCCGTCTCTGATTTAGGGATGAACCTAGATGAACCGAAGCGAAATTATGAACTCATCCGGGTGGAAGCCTTCAATTCAGAGAAGAAGAGGAGCGGGGTTCTGATACGGAGGAAGAGTGATGGTGCTACACAGGTACACTGGAAGGGTGCTGCAGAGATGATCTTGGCCATGTGCTCACAATATTGTGATAGAAGTGGAACAGTTAAAGCCATAAATGATGAAGAAAGAATAGAGCTGGAGAAAATTATTGAGAATATGGCAGCCAAAAGCTTGAGGTGCATAGCATTTGCACACACAAACATTCCTGAAGACGATGAGCCAGTTTTGAAAGAAAGTGGACTCACCTTGTTAGGGCTGGTAGGTTTGAAAGATCCATGTCGTCCTGGTGTCAGAATAGCTGTAGAAGCTTGCATAAATGCTGGAGTAAACATCAAGATGATAACCGGAGACAACGTCTTCACAGCGAAAGCTATTGCAATTGAATGTGGCATTTTGCAACCTAATGAAGATCTGAATGAGGCTGTAGTAGAAGGTGTACAATTCAGAAACTACTCGCCGGAAGAGAGAATCGCAAGAATCAATAAAATCCGTGTAATGGCCAGATCCTCACCTTTTGACAAACTTCTGATGGTACAGTGTCTGAAGCAGAATGGTCATGTTGTAGCAGTCACTGGGGATGGCACTAATGATGCACCAGCTTTAAAGGAAGCAGATATTGGACTTTCCATGGGAATCCAAGGAACTGAAGTTGCCAAGGAAAGCTCAGACATAGTCATCTTGGATGATAACTTTACCTCTGTGGTGACGGTTTTAAGGTGGGGTAGGTGTGTCTTCAACAACATTCAAAAGTTTATTCAGTTTCAGCTCACAGTGAATATCGCAGCACTAGTCATCAACTTCATTGCAGCAATATCTTCTGGTGAAGTTCCACTGACAGCAGTCCAGCTATTGTGGGTGAATCTAATAATGGATACGTTTGGGGCTTTAGCTTTGGCCACTGAGCGACCTACCAACGATCTCATGACAATGCTACCTGTGGGTCGATCGAAGCCCCTTATATCCAATATCATGTGGAGGAACCTCATTGCTCAAGCCTTGTATCAGGTAGCAGTTCTACTAACCCTTCAGTTCAGGGGAAAATCTATCTTCGGTGTGGATGAAAAGGTCAAGAACACACTCATTTTCAACACTTTTGTCTTCTGCCAAGTGTTCAATGAGTTCAATGCCAGAAAGCTAGAGAAGAAGAATATCTTTCAGGGACTACACAAGAACAGACTCTTCCTTGGGATCATTGCCATAACCATAGTTCTTCAAGTGGTAATGGTAGAATTCTTTAAGCGGTTTGCTGACACTCAGAGGCTGAACTGGGGACAATGGGGCACTTGTATTGGAATTGCAGCTTTGTCCTGGCCACTTGGCTGGCTAGTTAAGTACGTTCCGGCATGATGCAATCTCTTCTCAATCAAAGGACTTTGGCATCCTGAAAGAAATCAGTCAGCTCCAATAAGATGCTATTTTTCTTTTGTCTAGGTAGTAGGAATTACAGTATATAACCTTAGTAGTTAAGAATTATTTCTTTTATCATTCCGATTAAAATTCCAATTTCCCTCTTTTCAATATTATCTCGGTTCTAGTTTCATTTCATGTGTTGAATATATAAACTCTATGTGAACAATGAAGATATATCATGAAATTCCCTTGAATTCAAAATTTTAAGAGAAAGTACATAATTCACTTCTAGCATCGAAAGAAAAAAGAAAAAAACTATAAGAAGCTTAACACCATCCTCAACAATAAAAGCCAACTCATTGACCAGTCAATAACATTTCAAGTCTTCCATCTTTCACTTGTACTCCATCTTTCTCACCAGTAGCAACATAGCATAATTTTAGAAGAAACCTTTTGTCGTAAAATATGCAAGCAACATAAAATTAGATCAGTCAGTTCACACAATAGAGCTTGAAATTCATCAGCACAAAGTAAGGGACAGACTCTTTCACAAGCAGAAACACAATCATTGTCGTCCTATGTTGTCGGTATTAAAACACGTTTGGGGTCCGTTACTCCAACAAAAAGAAGGGTGAGTTTGATAAGTTGTCGTCTCAGATTTTCTTTCTCCAATGTTGCAAAACTGTACACCTATGACAGTATTGTAACTCAAGCCACAAAATTGGGGCCTGCACAGCTATATTGTCTTAGTATGAGCCAAGTATTTAACAGCCTCATCAATTAAGTTCTTCCTATTTCCCGGTTCTCAACTAAGCTCATTTCATTATAAATAATTCAAAACCGCATGTTTCTTCGACTCTTCATTTTACTTTAAGTACATTGTGTATGATGCATATTCATACATTGATCCGGAGATACAACCTTAGTTTTAAAAAGCACACCTAGGCGGAAAACTTCTTTGTGATGCAAGTCCCAATTTCGGACACATACCCGTCTCCAACACCGACACCGAGTCTCAGTAACATAACAAAACTTCTTTATGATGCAATCCAAATCCAAAGAGATAATGGGATATCTAATCCCAGTTTTGTTTATTTCTTCCTTTTTGAGCATAACTTTAAACACCAAAAAATAAAATATATTAACTTAGTAACACTTTTAATTGCAATTATACATACAGCAAAACAGCACCAAGGCACATAGAGCAAGTGGGAGAATAAATTATTTGGATTATTAATTTTTATAGAATTAACTATAAACAATCTCAGAATACTATAATCATGCAAAGACTGAAACTTGCTCCAGTTTATCAGATCAAAATCAATTAATTAAACTGAACAAAACATATTTTATCATAAAGATTACTATTTTAATGGGGAAAATAGACAACCCCATTAAGCAAGGAAGCATCTTTATTAAAAAAAATGAAATGGGTCAGTAAAAGACAGCAATTTTCAATGAAAAACAAAACCTAGGATGAAACCACAGCAATGTATAGTTATTTTGACTAGTTGTTGAAGGACAAATCCATAAAAGCATGGGGTCCAAAGCCAACTATGAAATTGAACAAAATCCCAGGAAAAGGGAAAGCAAAGACAGGGAAATAGAAAAGAGAGATAGCTTTGAAGTGTGGCTGACCTTGACGAGACACTGGAGACATTGTACTGCGAATATTTATCTCCATTAATTGAAGAACGCAACTTTATATAATTTGTACTTTTTACCTTCTCCTGGTGAGAAAACATCAATGGTTTCACAGAGGAATCCGACTATATAATTTTTTTCATATAAAAAATGGATGAAAAACACAACTTTGGTGTGAGGAAACTGGAAAGTGGGAATTTTTACGTAGTATCCCATTATATAGTTTTTAAACCCTTTTTTTTATCTGAAAGTATCCCACGCATTGGGTTTAAAATTAGGGATTTGCGTTTAAAATTGGGAGAATAATTAGAATTAAGAGTTAGGGTTAGAGTAAAAATTTAAATATAAATAATACGTTGAGAATTTAGTTATTGATTTTAAAAATAATTGATAAGATTATTTATATTTTTGGATGGTAAATTTTTTGACATTTTGATTTAGTTCAAATTAAAAATTATAGCTTGTTAATCTGGTAATAAAAAATAAAAAAAAATTATTATAATAATTATTTATATTTATCTCATATATTTTTTTATCATTAATTTTAAAAATTAAATATTACGATGATTATTAAAAATATTTATTATTAATTTTATATATGAATTTTTAAAAATTTATCTTTTAAATCTAAACTTTATTTTTTTATTATAATCTTCTTTTTCAACAATTAACAATAAATTTAACATTAACCATTCTCCTATCATATATATTAAGAATTCAAATCCCCAATACACATCCTTAAGGAATTGCTTGATGAGTCCATTTTTACACGGTCCTGTCCAAATAACAGCTTCATCAGGGTCAGGAAGCATGAACCCAACTGACATGACCCCAAGGTTAGATTCAACATAGACAGGAGACCACCCGAGATTGCTCTGGTGAATGTCTTGACCCTCTAGACCAAGCATCTTCGGAATACTTGGGCCACATATATCAATGTCCAGGAGACCTACCAGGAAACCCTTAGTGGGTGGCTAGTGCAAGGGAGAGTTGTGCAGAGAACGTAAACTTTTGTTCACTAACCATAGCAATTGTAAAAGGGATTACCAATGTGCTTAGTCGGGTCGAGAAGACCAGATAGATACCTTCACCTAACATGGAAGCTCGCTAATACAACCCACAATGGAGAAGAAATTCAAAGTTAAAGTAACAATGACTGCAAAAACAGCAGCAGAATAGTATGATGCTTATGGTCCAAGGCATGATACCATTGCCTCTAGTTTTTAGATATGGTTAGAATGAAACCATTGCATCTAGGAATGGGACTCCCATACCATATATCTCACTATACATTATTGCTGCACTGCCACCACTCCTATTGAAGACTTCACAGGCTGCAATGAGAGCAAGCATTTCTGGGGCTTTCTCTCTGTAACATCCGTGTGTTTACCAGTCTTCGTCAATGTCATCCTCGGAAACCTGAGATTTGCTGGCGACTCAGACAAGTCACTCGAGTTGTCTACAACACCAAGAACTCACACTCCATCTTTGTTCTGTATACTAACAAGTTCCTCAAGTATACAGCTGAGAAAAGCTTGGAAATTTTGATTGGTATCAGTTCAGAATCATATAAAATCTTCAATATAGGTTCTTGTATTATTCCAAAGCTGTCAAGTATTAGAAACAGAAGGAGAAAGCAAAGCAGGGTCAGGGCCCTTAGGGCCTAGAGTCAGTGGCACAAACTTCTTGATTAGTGCAACCTTGGTCGGCATCAGATCTACTGGTCGACTCCGAGCTAGGACATGAAATTCAGGAAAATATATTCTATGAGAGATCCAAGATCTATTTTTTAATTCAATTATTTTACTTTTTGATTACGTTGTAATTATAATTTTTTATGGATTTAATAAAAATTTAATAGTATTTGTAAAAAAAATAATACTAACTCTCAAACTTAAGGTCAAATAAAGATAATATTTTTTTAATACGATGCTCACAATTAGATAAAAATCTTTTAAAATTTTGGATCCATTTAAAATATAGGTCTCAATATGACTAACGCAATTAACCCTGGTAAAAAGTTGAATACTTTCCCCTACTATCTAACCTAAGGGCCAAACTCAAAATTAATGCTGAAAAATACACATCTGATACAATTATATGTCTTGTTACAAAACACAACCATCAAAGCACCAGTGGTCTAGTGGTAGAATAGTACCCTGCCACGGTACAGACCCGGGTTCGATTCCCGGCTGGTGCATTTAGTGGGGCAATGATGATTACCGTGCTTATGTGATGATAGGGTCATCACGATTCTCTGATCTTTCGATGAGAGAAATTGCATACCTGAGCTCTTTTTTTTTTAATGCTTGGACAAACTCTTCATGTTTAAACAAATGGCTAATTTGTTGATCACGGTGATACGATTTTTTCTTTCTAATATTTTCTGTCTTAATGGAAATTATGATCTGTGAAACCAATGTCATTTTTTCAAGGAATGGAAGCAACTGCCGTTCGGTTTCGTAAAATTATATTCGACCAGTGTCATAATAATCGGTACCCTTGAATACTCCCATTCCGCAATGAAGATGTTGGCATGCGATAGAGGAATCACTTTGTTTGATACATCAGATATGTAGCTAATGAAATTTGGGTTGGAACAGTAAACATGGTTGGACAATCTCATGGTATATTGGTCTCGACTACCAGCACAGAGTTGACACCAATATTACTGTAAGTGCTGCACTAAAGTCTCATGTTTTCCTTGTTTCATACTCTTATTGTTGGGAAATGATATGGTTCATATTTATGGATTTAGATGTCTGAACTCAAGAAGTGGGTGGATGATGGAAAAATAAAGTACATTGGATATCTGAAGCTAACCCTGAAACCATAAAGACTAAGAGAGCACATGCGGTTCATCCGATAACTGCTGTGCAGACGGGGTGGTCACTGTGGATTCGAAGAACAAATAGTCCCCCTTTGGACTTTGCAGATTTGTTGGTGTATCTTGAACCATTTAAACTTTTTTAGAAAAAAAGGCAAATTAACTTCATATCCAAACTCTGACCCTACTACTCCATTTTCATTTCCTAGGTTTGAGACTCCATAAACTCATGCTATCAACCATGACTCCTTTCACTGCTGCAAGACAAATCATGGTGAATGCCTATCTAAATGTGGAGGGAACTTGGAACTGGGATTGTTCCATATAGCCCTCTCGGTCATGGTTTCTTTGGCGGAAAAGGAGTGGTGGAAGTGGAAACCTTGCCTGCAATTAGTTTTCTGGTGTGATATGTCTTCAACATAACTTAAATCTTTGTAGAGTAAACTGATTTCCAACTTTAACATTGAAGCTACGTTTCCCTAGGTTTCATGCACAAAACTTGGACAAAAACAAGATCTTATATTTTAGAATCCAGGTGTTGCTGAGAAGCATGGACGTCAAGTCTCAACCATCGCAGCACCAGTGGTCTAGTGGTAGAATAGTACCCTGCCACAGTACAGACCTGGGTTCATTTTTCGGCTGGTGCACTCAGTGGAGCAATGAGGATAACCGTGCTCATGTGATGATAGGGTCATCCAAAACTACCAGGATCCTTTTGCTGGTCTTCAATCGCTGGTGTAGCTGCATTGCTCTTCCACAATAAGTCTCCTTGTCAATATGTAGGCCTAGCATGGAAACATACAGAGACAAAACCAGGAGTTTTATCCGTACGTGAAGCTACATTTGACAACACCTAGCGAACCTTCAACCGACAGAGAAATAACATGTGCCTCACCAGCAACCGGGACTGCAGCATTTGATGCATCATTGTCAAGACTTCTATGGTACTAGAATTTACCACCAACAAAATCATTTTTAGATAGCAATTCATTTCTGCTGAAGCAAAATGAAACAGAAAGGTCACCAACCACATTTGCAGTAACTTTCCTACCTCCAGACAGGAAGATAGGCACACTCCATATTTACAGCATTCGACATTCTAACAATTTTATTCAACCTCACACAAAGACAAACTACAAACTTTTAAATATATACACCTAGAGACAATCACATGCTTGGGGACAAAAAACTAAAAAAACGGACATGATTGGAACTTAATGAACATCATCAAATATTTCACCTGCAGACTTTAAACAACTCAAACAAGTGCTTTAACCACACCCTCCTCGACATTTGTGTTCTTCAGGATGCCTAAAAGAGTGAAGTCGTTAGTTGCCTCTTATTTTCCAAAACTTAACCATCTAGTGAAGCAGGGGCATAGAGAAGAAACAGGATAGATTATCAAACTTTGAAGACATCTGAAACTGAGTACCTAATGACTCATTGATGTATGAATTGAATCAAACCAACATAAACACTGACATCAGGGAATTTGTCAAATTGGTCATTAAGAAAGATACCGAGTTCAAATTCACATCAAATTTGGCTAATAACACAACAACAATATCAGCCTTGTGAGACATAGACTCGGCATAGGGATACTCTCGGAGATTTGACCCAAATTCATAAACGATACATCTACCATCCCTGGTAAAAAATTGCATATTTTTCTCTACTACCAAACCTAAGGGCCAAACTTAAAATTAATGCTGAAAATACACATGTAACCGTTTGTCAAAGAAAAAAATACACGTGATACAACGATCAATATGTCTTGTTACAAGTGACAGCCATCGAAGCACCAGTGGTCTAGTGGTAGAATAGTACCCTGCCACGGTACAGACAGGGTTCGTTTCCCGGCTGATGCACTTAGGGGATCGATGAGGATAACTGTTCTCATGTGATGAAGGGTCATCACGCTTCTCTGAGTAAAAAGAAGAGAAATTGCATTTCTGAGCTCCCTTTTCCCCCCTCCCTTACGTTTTTAAACATGGTTGGACAAACTCTTCATGTTGAATTCCAATGTTTAAACAGCTGGCTAATTAGTTGATCACACTGATAATATTTTTTGTTTCCATTATTGTTTTTGTCTTCATGAAATTCGTGATCTGTGGTGAAACCAGTATCATTTTTTTCAGGCATTGAACCCACTGACGTTTGGTTTCTTAAAATTGGATTAACCGGTGTCATAATAAACGGTACTCATGAATACTCCCCTTCCGCAAGGAGGGTTAACCTGAAGCACCTCAAAGATGTTGGCATTCTTGGTTGGTAAGGTAAACATGCTTGGACAAACTCGGTATTTTCAATCCCAATTTCAACAGGTTCCTGATGTTGCGGATCACACTGATATGCTGTTATGCTTTTAGTATTGTTGTTGTCGTGATAAAGGAATTCATGAATCAACTACCAACACAGAAGATACAGTTAGCCACCAAAAACTCATGCTATCAGTCATGACTCTTTTCACTGCTGCAATTCTGCAAACCATATCTAAATGTGTGTATCTATGCAGGGAACTTGGAATTGGGATTGTTCCATATACCCCTCCCGGTCATGGTTTCTTTGGCAGCAAAGGAGGGTACTGGAAACCTTGCCTGCAATTAGTTTTCTGGTATGCGAACACCCATCCCGTAGATACTAAATTTTGCCTCAAGTAGATAATAGCACTAGGACCAAAGTGTTACCCTTTCACTTTGTTTTGTAGGAACAACAAATCATAGACATCAATGCACCAGTGGTCTAGTGGTAGAATAGTACCCTGCCACGGTACAGACCCGGGTTCGATTCCCGGCTGGTGCAACCAAGGGGAGCAATGAGGATAATCTGCTCTTGTGGTGATAGGGTTATCACGCTTCTCTGATCGTTTGATTAGAAAAAAAGCATACCTGAGTTCCCCTTTTTTCCGTTCTTTTTTTATTCCTTCAAGTTTTGTTGTTGTCTTTTTTGACTAAATTTTTCAACATTTCTGTTGGTGTTGTATGTTAGAGTCTCCCTACGTCCTTTTAAGGATTGATGGGATCAATAGTGTTTGTCCTTCCTGTCAACAAATGAACAAGGCTGCTGATACTGCCTCCTCCTCTGCTAAATCTATTTATACTTCCTGCATTTTGGGGGTAACAAAGAGACAAAGATGGGAGAGGAGATTCACAGGATTCAAATTCCTACACTCAAACTGGCAGCTCAAGGTTACATTTTGTTCTTCTTTCTCATACTAGTCGACATAAAAGTTGTTTCTGAGTTGCCCTGAATTCTAATCAGTTTTAAAACTGTTGCAGACTTTAGAATTGTGGCTCACCGGTGCTTCTCTTTTCTATAGATTTTAAAGTTTGGATTTTGGTGCATGGGGCTTAGTGGAGTTGACAATGATCCTGTTCCCGAAGACGTTGCCGTATTGATTATTAAGCATGCATCCACGAAGCACCATGGTCTAGTGGTAGAATAGTACCCTGACACAATACAGACCCGGTTTCTCACACGAAAACAAAGACCAAAACATGTCTGAGATTTCTGAGTTGCATGTACAGCCTGAAATTTCTCATCATTTTTAAAACTGATTCTGGTTTTTTGGATAAGAAGCATGTCCTTGAAAAGAATAGGTAAGTTCAAGTTCAAGGAGTTATTCGAAACTGTTCTTCAGTTTTTGTTTCTCCAGTATCTCTTGGATTTTTCCTACTTTCTTCTGCACAGTATCTGACTATTGCAGTGGACATGTTTGGTTAAGAAGTCCTCGTGCTCATGGGCGGAGCCATGTAGGTAATTGGGTATCTGTTGTCACCCAAAATTTTTAGAAAATTATATTTTTCTATACAATTTATATATAAAAATTTAAAAAATATATAATTGACACCCCTTTATAAATAATTAACTCTTTTCAAATACCGTTCAAGAAAATGACGCCCCTTATATAAATTCTTAGCTCTGCCCCTTGTGCTTGTTCACAATTATAAAGAAATCCTTCAAGGATTTTGTCTAGGTCGGAGCTCGGAACATGATGTTAATTGCAAACTTGAAATCAATGAATTCTTAGCGCGGCTAAAGACTTACCTGGACGGGGTCAATGGATGATCAACAACACCCATGGCTTAGGTTAGTGTCCTCCATTGCACTAAGGAGGGTGCTCGCTTAAGGTCTCCCCAAAGTGGGAGAGCCTACGTTATAATTTGTGACAGTGGAGGGCATGTGTTCGCGCAGCCCTCATCCAATTCTAATTCAATTTTTTCCTGTGAAATGTTTGTTTGTTTCCTCATTTCTGTATGTTGGTTGGTTTCCCCATTTCTGTAACACTTTTACATGCCATCTCATGCCCTGTGAAATGTTTGTAGGATTTTTATATCAAAATGCCACATCTTTAAATTTAACTAAAGAACTTTAATTATATTACTAATAAAAAATAAAGAGACTAAACTCTTGAAAATACAAGTTGAAGACTAAATTATAAATATATGAAGAGTGCATGGGTTAAAAGCATATTTTAGCCAAATTTAAACTAATACTATTGACATCCCACACTTCCTAAAATTCAATCTGAATAACTAAACATCGTTAATGCTTTGCCTTGAACACCTTGATTCAGTAAATTCGCAGTCAAACTCACAGGGTTGAACCCACCATCCATTCCTTCAACAGTCACAGATGCAATGCAACAAGGTCATCAATTTGTGTAGGTAAAATAAATGTTGCAGAAATGACATATTTGGGTTAAAAAACTGAGGAAGAAAGTAAGAATTTGGAGTCTTTACTCTTTGACATAATTCGTCATCCTTATCAGCTGCAACTTTAATATAAAAATATTATTTTCAAAAAGACTCAAAAAATCAACAATGCAAAATAGACCCAATAAGTTTAAGCCCTAAAAAAACTATATATTTATGGGTAAGTAGAAATTCTTTACTCCTAATCATATTTTCTGTTATGTTTTTTATTAAAAAATTTAAAAATTAATTTCTAAACTCTAACTTTGATTTTTTATACCCTAAATTTTAAATTTTAAAAAATACAAACTATTCCTTATTCCATATATTCTAAAAACAACCATTAATATCACGACCCGAATTCAGATCGGAGAGACAGATTAACTTAAAGTGTTGGATTTTAACGTTTAGGCATCGAATTGAAATTTTGGGGTTTAGGCTTTTGGGCTTATAGGTGTTGGTTATTGGGTTATGGAAGTTTAAGTTGAGGCATTAAAGTCTTTTCCTAATTAGAATGAAAAGAGTGAAGAGGAGAATAATTTCTCCCGTAAAAAAAGAGAGAGTGCTGAAATTACTCTTGTTTCCTCATTGTTTCTTCTATCTTCTTTCTTCTTTTCTTTCTAAACCTTAAGTTTAAGAAAAAAAATTTAGAGTTTCTATCAGGAATCTCGTTTTAAAGTTGAATGAGAAATTATAGAGTTGTTGGAGATCTACCAAATAAGAGAAACAAGTTGGAGATCCCTCTGAGAGTTTTAAAAAAAAAAAGTTTAAAGAAAAGAAAGAACGAGTTGCATCTGATTTTTTATTATAGCTTGGTACTCCTCTAACTCACTAGAATCATGCATCTCATAAAAATAGATTGATTGCATATATGTTGAATTGCTTGAATGTTTTGGTATCTTAGAGACCCCTTCAAAGATGAATTTGTGTTTGATTGATTAGTTGGGATAAACTAGGTAGAAACACACCAATTATTGCTCCAATAACTTGTAAGAATAATATGGGGATCATTTATCTTGCATGGAAATGGGAAAATGGAAGCTTTGAGACCTAGACCTGAATTTTCAAGAAGGGGTCACTAGACTAAAATTGAGGCCTTCTCGAGGGGCGTATCAGTACGGGTGGCCCGTGTAGTGATACCCCTTGTTTAATTCAAATTCCATTAGCATATATATGTATCGGTACGCAGGGGGCGTATCGATACCACTGTTGTATTGGTTTACAAATAGGTAGGCGTATCGATACGCCATATACGTATATCGACATGGGTACATATCGATATCGATACAGTGTTTGACAGTATCGGAACGGGTAGGCAATTAGGGCCATTTGAAGGCAGTTATGTATCGGTACGCCTTGAGGGCGTATCAATACTGGGGGTCTATCGATACCCCATATAGGTGTATCGATACTCGGTGGACAATATGTCTAAAAATTAACTCTTTTATTTGGGTTCTATAATTCAGTGTAAAGGGACCTAAAGGTCTCCTGAGGTGTAAAATGAATACTAAAACTGAGAAACTGATATTTTAACCTCGTTCATGAGATAATTGGTTAATCACTTGATAAATAGTGGGTAATTAAATGGTGTTAGAAATCAGTAAGGTATTGATGGTATAAATATGTGTTGTGTGGTATACTAGGGACTTTGTTGTATGCTGATGGGTTACCTATTGTTATAATATTATGAGGTGGGTCCGGACACCCTATATATACATGAATTAAAGTGTTGCAACACTCGAAGACATGTCGAACGTAGGATCATGATACTTAGTGGACGCGACCCAGTTCGAAGATGTTTGATGGACCATTCTAAGCATGGATGTAGGATCTTGATGCTTAGTGGACGCGGGCCATGCTCGTAATGTATAATCCCGATGTTTAGTGGTCTTTAATTTCTATAATTATTAATTATACTTTGAGTCCAAATTTTTAATTTCTATAATTAATTTAATAGTGTTCAACAATGTTTAGTTTTAGTGGTCTTTAATGTATTCGACTCCCGTTGTAGACTTATCTTACCTATTAATTATGATTATAAACATACAAATGTTTTGATTTTAAGGATAAGTCTACCACGTGCGTCGAACACTGTTGAACATCATTAATACTAAACACCGTCAAATACTATTAAATTAATTAATAAAAATTAAAAATCTCAAAGATCTAATATATAATTAATAATTATATGTTGAGCCTATCACTCTTTTATTAATTGCATGTTAAGTCCTTATAATTTTTAATTTTTATTAATTAATTCTTATTCTAATGCACATGTTTATAGGATAAAGGGTGGGCATAAGGATGAGCAATAAAAATTCGAAAATCGACTTGATGGTGGTATTCAGATAATTTATAGTTTACAAGTTTATAATGAATTTGATTTTTTATTTAATTTATAATTATTTTATAATGCAAAATAAGTAGTTTATAGTACTATAGAAGAATTATTAATTTTATGTAGTTAAAAAATATTTTTAAAAAATATTTATGAAACAAAACTTTAAAATATTACCAAATAATGTTTTCAATTCATAAAAAATCTATTTTCCTGTAATAAAATGAATTTTTTAAAAGCCAAAGTTCATACGAAAACTCGATTAATTAAACTCAAAATCAATAAATTACTAAAATAATTTATCAAATTAAAAAACACCGAATAATATACACATATAGGCCAATCCAAGGGTAATTAGGTTTGGGTTGTTCTCAACCTTCCCTTTTATTGAGGGAAGACCTCAGTTTTGATGCCCAAATTTAAGCTCTCACTTCAGTTCTCTCTTGCAATTAGGACCAAAGTAAAAGAATAAGTTGTGAAGCAAATTCAATATCCCAAGACTTTTGGGGAGAAAAATTATTGTATTTCAATTTTTAGAGTTTTATTTTGATTAATCTAAATCGATTCGTATTATATATTTAAATTTTATTGAGTAAGTCTTTAGATGTTTGATATGCATAACATTTCGAACTAAAAATATAATTAAAAATAACAAATTATTTATCACTTAAATTAACCATCGTTGATAACTTTAAAAACGCTTTAAATTATTATAAGTAAAATTTAACTATTAATTACTAAAAGAATTAAAGTATTCAAGTCTTGTTTTAATAACCGAAATTTTATTATATTTTATTCAAATTAATAAAATTAAATAAATATTAGATTAAATTAAATATTTTTATGTCGAATCGAGTTTTATCCGTACATATTCTAACCGTATCGGTTATCATACAAATTCTCCCCTGTAGTTGTCGTATGATATCCCAACATCCCCACCTCCTCTAATGTGTCCTGAAATCTCAGTCTTTGTCGGATACAACAAGTTGGATGCCACATTGGCCACTCACAACCATGGGTTTCTCAAATACGAGAAGTTATATTATGAACTCTTTTTATCACGTTATCCGTGATTTTATCCAATTAAATTATCTTATTTTATATTTTTTTAAAGTGAATCATCACTTCTTTCTTACATATAATAGGTGAGCGAGTAGTTATCAGGCGATTACATAAAAATAAACAGTTTTGATTGCATAAATCATAAATAACGTGGTGAAAATGATTCATAATATAATCTCTCGTCAAATACATGCACCGGTCAAATTAATTAACGCCACGACCATGTCCTTTCAAAAAAAAAATATAATTGTATGATAAATTACACAGGTGAATATTCAATTTTAAATTTATTTTTATTTTGATTATTAAATTAAAAAACCATCAATCAAATAACTTTATTTCAAACACCAACTATTAAAATATAATTAAAAATGTACAAAATTTTTTATAATTATATATTTTATTCAGGTTAGTCATAACACTTGTCAGATGGTAAAGATCATAATATTTATTCATACTAATTCTTAAACATTAATATTATGCGTATATCTTATAAATAAAATAATTCAAATATAAAACTCTTAAACTAAATATTATTTGTTTTTTTATTAAAATCATTTATTGTATTAGTATAATCTATTAAACTTTGTTGGTAGTACTTTTCCATTTGTCTTGTCCCTAAATAAAACTTATGGTTTAATAGCAAGAATAATGATAATGATTATGGCATGATTAAGACATGCCCTATGTAATGGCAAACAAAGAAGGAACTCTAAGCCAAGGGTTCTTTTTAATTATACAATCAAGTACCTTTTTTCTTTGCCTTTGACCTTTGATTTTGACTTATATATGCCCAACTCCTCCACTTTTCATTTTTTAATAAAAAATAACATCAAAAAAATTATTGGTTTTATTTTAATTTAAAAATGGAGAGAGAAAACCCTTCGAGTGATCTTAATAAAAAATAATTTTAAATAGGTATAGAGTTAAGATCAAACATTAAAAAGTATAAAAGTCAATTAAACTTTTAAATTTAAAATTTGGGAGGGATAAAAATTTTATTTTATTATTATTTAAACTAAGAAGGACCTTAAATATAATTATACCAAAAAATTTAGGAAAAACTCCCTAACAACATGACTTTGTCCCTTTACACCATAAATTCTTAACCTCAAACTAATAATCTAAACTCTAAATTAAATATACTTATAAAAAACTTTTTTAATATATTGGTGTGATCACAGTTAATATATATTTAATTTTTTTCTTAGCCTTTTAATAACGCGTATATATTGTGCACACATAGTACTAGAATTTGGGTCACTTGAAAAAAATACATTATCCTATACTACTGAAACCACTTTACAAGTTAAAAAAAAAACTTTTTTCACCGTTAATGCATAAAAGAAAAATCTCTTAAATATTGTTGTTTAAGTTTATTTTTCCATAATATTGCACTTGAAAAAATATTTTTTAAAATATTGTTGATTCTACATTAAAAGTGAAGTTTAATCCATTAGAATCTGATTTTGAATAATGATTTTTTTAGATTAAAAAATTAAAGTCGGGAGCAGGAGGCTCCGACTTTGAATAGTAAAAAATTCAAAAAAAAAAAACACTAAAACCGAGAGCAAGAGATTCCGACTTTGAATAGTAAAAAATTCAAAAAAAACACTAAAATCAGTCGCAAGAGACTCCGACTTTAAATAATATTTTACTTTTTTTAATCCGGTTACTATTTATAGTCGGATTCCAATGAATTTGACTTCATTGATACTGTTTAAACTACAATACTTTGAGATATAATTTTACAAGTTTAATATTATAAAAAAATTAAAAAACAATATTTATAAAATTTAGCCCTGCATAAAATTTCTTCCTATAAAAATGTGACATAACACGATAAATATCTTTACTTCTAATATTTTTATTTTTATTTTCTTCGTGTCCTCCATCAAAGTGTCAAAAACCTTCTGATGTGCCGAGTCGTTGAGCCTTCCACCCACTCCCTTAACTCTCCTCACGTAAAACTTGATCTCTTTTTATTACATTTCACGAGTCAGACAGACCTTGTCCACGAAATAAGTGGGTGGGTTCAACATTGAATCTCGACACTCACTGTTCTTCACCATTTTAAAGGTGTTCTTTTCGATGTCTTAATATAAATCTGTAGCTTCATTTTAACAACATATGTGATATATTTTGTTGAATATTTTATCGATTTTTTAAAAATGTATGAGAAACATTGTTTATTGGATAGTCGATTAAATCACTTACAATCAGTTGATACAGAAGACAACTAAAGCTAGTTAGTCTAAAGTATACCTTAGTAGAGAAGTCAGAGATGTTTTAGGACGTGAATTCCGACTCTTTCGTATATTTTGGACGGTTCTCGATAAAGTTTGAGAAATAAAACATAAACATGTATTCATATTGACGTATTATTATTATTTCTTCAATATAACACTGACCCTAAAATTTAAACCAACCTTAATTCTAAAAATTAAATTATAAATTTTATACCATAAATTCTAAAATCGATCTTAAATTTTAAATCTAACACCTAAACTCCCTTATTTCTAAAATTTAAAAATATATAAACTAAATTTACGTTATTTATATATAAAAAATTTATATATAAACTAATCTTCATCGTATTTTAGCCTGTGATACTTTATGATGTGACATGACTGTGTATTGCTTTTGCCGAGGCTGAGGATAGGATTCTGGGTTTTAGCCTATGGCTAATTGGCTACGGAGGCAGCAGAATCTTGAAAGGAAGCAAAGGATTACCCTACCCTAGCCTACCCTACCCTAGCATAGTTTTGGTATGCAGTGAAGCAGGTAGACAATAAGAAATTGACAGGTGACAATTCGGCTTTTTGAAGAAACATAAAAATGAACTTCTAAATATTAATTTTTCAATGTATATATTTAAATATTAAATCTTAAATTTCAAATTTAATAATTTTAAGATTTTTTTAATTGTTCTTCTGATTTCAGAGTCTAACCTTAATTAATCCAGACCGACCCACGTCGCACACTTAGTCTTAGTAGGTAAGTCTTCCGACAAGGATTTTCTACGTACACAAATCTCGAACCTGAGACTTGCTTAAACGGAACCAAACTGCTTACCACTTAGACCAATCCGTATAATTTAAATTTTACGATTTTAATTTCAGTCTAAACGGTAATTATAAAATCTGTTAAGTTAAATTTTATTATTAGTTCATGTCATATAAATAAGTTATAGATTTAGTCTATGTTCTTCAATAGAATAAACTCATTTAGATTTTATTATTATTTCGTCATATTCTTTATCTATTGATATCATTAATCTATTCATAATTATTTTTTAAATAATTATTCATTCTATAAAAATAATATATATAAAAATAATTAAAATAATTGATTATTACTGATTAAGATTATAAATCACGTGATAAAAATAGTTTGTATAATATTTTTTTATCAAATAACAATTAAGATTAAAATGTAATACGCTTGAAATTGATAATTCATGAATAGGAATTTTTTGTTTTTTTTATAGTACCATTGATAATTATTGATTGATAAAACCATAATTGAACTAGAATATAAGTTGGATATTAGCTGGGCAAAACTTGACCCGCTTCCCCTATAAAACCATACCCGTGAGGGTCCAATTAGTACAAAACGACATCACAAAGCCACTCTCTGTATATGCATTTTATCCGACCTGATCGGATTTTGATCCGATCTAATTTAATCGAATTAAATTTTTTAATAAAAAAAAATAGGTTTAGATTCGGTCAAATTGAGTTTTTACCGAAAAGAGGTTGGATCGGGTTTAATTTTAAGGTGTATAATATCCGACCTGACTCAAGATTAATTATATAATATTCTTTAATTTTTAAGGATATTTATAATAATATTCTTCTACTTCTATTTTTTATAACTAGGTTTTTAATTTTTTATATATAATTTAATCTTTAAAATTATAATTTTTTATAATTAAGTCCTATTTTTTACAATCAAATTCATAAAATTATTTTTTATAGTTGAGTCGAGATCGAGTTTAGTATATTTATTTTAGGGTTTTTGTGTGTAAAAAATGTTCAAATTAAATCAAGAACGAATTTAAAATATTTATATTTGGATCGGATTCGGGTGTATCAAAAACCTGATCGGACCTATCTATGTTCATCTCTAACTTTGTCATGACCCGAGTCCCACTTTTAGTAAATTCGACAAACAGTGAGAAGGCTTTTGGTAATTTCGGGGAGGAAGAAACGCACCGTTTTGTTATTGCAGATCAGTCGAAAGGGGTGTCGGGACCCCACTTGGTCTCTCTTAATGGTCTTCTTCCATCAGACACTTGAAATTATAGGGTTAAAATTATTATTATTTTAATATTTGAGTGCTTGAATTTTAGTGAAAGTGGATAAATTATTAAAAAAGCCCACAAAATCTGACAATTTTACTGATCAAACCCTTCATTCTTTTTAGTAGTAATTATTTTCCTTTCATTTTGAGTTGATGCCTCGTTCTATCTATCCTTTTCACAACAGTCCTAAAAGTAATAAAAATATCAAATAACTACTTTGAGTTAACAGGATTCAGATTTTGACCCATCTTCGTACTTTTTCTAACCACTCACTTTAATGGATTCCTTTCCCTCCAAAAATTTACAGGGGAGATATAAGATATTCGATTTATTTTGTACGGATTTGAATATTACAAATTTATTTTTAAAATATACTGTAAGATAATATAGTATTATCTGATACGTATTTTTTCTTAACCAGTTGATATTATAAACACTTTGCACGTACAGTTGTTCAAATTTATGTCTCTTAATATTTTTGACGTATCAACTTATAGGATTGGGTAGATCCATATCCACTTCGAACTTTTTTAAAGTTCACATATTTAGTTTTTAAATTTTATAATTTTTATGTATTAGTCTTTTATTTTTTAATTTTAATAATTTGTTTTTATCCTAAATTTTGAGATTTTTATAATTTGTGTTTACCTTTCAAAATACGGGTGCAAATCGTCTACCTTTTCCTCATGCCTCTATTCGTGCCTCCACTTTAAATTAGAAGATTTAGAGTTTAAGGTTTAAAGTTGGGGTTTGTGGTTAGGATTTAGGGAATTAGGGGTAATATGTATTTTTTAGAGCGTAGGATTTAGGGTTTAGGATATAAAAAATAAAGGTTAGGGTTTAAAATTTAATTTTTTAGAAAATTTTAACAATAAGCATGGATGGAGGCATGATAGAGAGGTAGATGATTTTTACTCCCAAAATATAGTAATTTGTGTCCACCCTTAAAAATATTTTCTGAATCCTGCATTACCTCCTAATATGAACATCATCGTCTTTTTTACTTAAGTCAAATATAAATTTATTTTTTTAGAGTAAATATTTTAATTATTTTTTGAGGAAAAATCCTAGTTCTAGTCATAATCATACCTAAAGGAAGGTCCGGAGGGAAATGATGTGCTAGTAGGTTTAGAACTCATAATCTAAAAAATTACGAAGGAACAAAGATGAACATCTTGACCAACCAATTAAATGTGTTTACTATAAATATCCTTTAATCACTATTTTATAATATTTTTTCAAACAATTTTCGCATGCGAAGAATAAGTAAAAAATTGCTCTTAATGAATTTAAAACCCACGACAAAAAAAAAACAAAAAACATTAACCGAAAACTCTATTCACTTGCTCTAGATATCGTTGACTATATTTATAATAATTTTGAAACAAATGTATATATACCTCCAAATATTTAAAACCTAAATCTTGTTTTATAGATTTAAATTTGGATATTTTAAACAATCTCATGCTAATAATCATTGTCAATAAAAGCAATTATAAGCAATTTTGTTCTAATCCCATTCCAAATCAGTCTTAATCATCAACTTTGTTTCCACTTTTGTTTGCATATTAATTATATATAGTCGGTGGAGTTCTGGACAGGCGCAATAGGAGCGATCGCATAGAGCCCCCTAAAAAAGAGGGCTCAAAATTTTGATAAAACATTCATTAGATGATGTTAATCTTGAAATTCATTGAAATTTTTTAAAAATGCTATTAAGAAATATACATTATAATTGTTAAAATATTATGATTATTTCTTAAATACGATAATTGATTATAGAATCTTGTTGATTATTCTTATTACTATTGTTTCTGTAAAAATAATGAAGTTTTGGACAGACGAAATAGAAACGGTCGCACATGGGCCCCTAAAAGGACATTTGTTTCTAAGGGCTATAATTTTATAACTAGCGGAGGTTATAGACAAATATTTCTAAGGGTCGTATTTTAATAAATTGCACAGGACCCCTAAAATTTTTGTACCGCCCCTGTATACAGTGCTTATCAAAAGCTAAACATAACTATGAGCTCCTCACCCTTCACTAATCCACAATCTTTGTCCAATATTAACTAAAATCTCCATTAAACTAATCTCAGTATCCAACACCACCACTTCCTTTCATTTTCCCCATAAAAGTTCAGATTTTTAATATATATTGTGGTCCAATCTACTATTTCAAGCTCTCTCTCTCTCACACACACACTGTCATTTTCTTCCTTGAAACTAAAAACAACCCAATGGCAGAACAACTGCAGCAGGCAGCAGCTTCCTTTGCTTGTTCTTGTTGTTGTTCTTCTCATGCTCCTCTTTCTTTGTACCGTAAACAGTATTTTTCTAGCTTCTGCTCAAATGTCTAAGTACACATTATTCTTCTGCTTGTGATCTCTTTGGTTCAGTATTTTACATACCCTTTATCACTATTAAACTCAGGTATATTGAACAGACCTCTTTTTCCTCTGAATCTGTAGATTTCCTTTTCTTCTTATCTCTTTACTGTTCAACGGGTGTTTTTCTTTTTATTATGAATTTCTTCAGAAAAAGCTGCATTTTCCCTTTTCCTAGTTCTTTGCTTTCTTGATGATGAATTGTAGTTGTTAATGTTTTAATTTTTTTCTGGTTGCTTTGAAGCTGAGAGGGGAGTTTACCTGTAATGTGCATTGTCTGCTTCACTCAGATACTTTGTTTCTACATCTTTTCACTGTTCTCTTCAATCTCCTCTTCTATTCAACTGCTTTTGATGTTTTGTTTAGTTTGGCCCTAAATAGGAAGCTTACACCAGTCAAATTAAGCTTAATACAAGTGGAAATGGCTTCTTTACTGAGTTAGTAATTCCGGGGTTGGACTAAACTTAGTAATTTAGCTTGATGGTATAGAAAACAAAGCTTTTTACACAAGATTCTGACATGAAATTGATGTATTTGAAGCCTTTTAACATTGTTGTTTGAAGATGTTTAGAACCATTGTTTAGATTAGCCCTCTTTAGACCTGTATGCAAAGGGAACTCAAGCTTTTGTTCAATCATAAGCTTTTGTCATCTTCATATAATGCAGAAATTCCTTGTTCTGAATTTCTACATCTGGACTGATAGTACATATATCTTGCTAGAAATTACTGTATTTTCTTTTGCATCTCTAGCTTTTGTGAAGGATGCATGACTATAAAATGGCCTAACTTATTTTCTTTGGTGCAATTAAGTAAAGGAATCAAGTACATCCTTTTTTTTTAACATGGAGCAATATGAAGTATTAGAGCAAATTGGGAAGGGAGCTTTCGGCTCGGCTCTTCTAGTGAGGCATAAGCATGAAAAGAAGAAGTAAGATTGCTAAAATACTCTATCACATATGAAATATATGAGAAGATGAACAGTTTGACATGGTTATTTGCTTCATCTTTTGACAAGTGACTTGTCCTTTCTCTTATCTTTGGGAATGTTAATAAGGTATGTGCTGAAAAAGATTCGTCTTGCCCGCCAGACCGATAGGTCACGGAGATCTGCTCATCAGGAGGTACATTAGTGAGAAAAGAAAAGATGGATTCCAGTTGCTTTATATGATTAATGTGTTATCATTTTTGGACATGGAACAACATTGAAGTTTGTTTAGACCAAACTTGTACTAGAGTTGTTGTCCTAAGTTGCTGCCCTACATGTTTCATTGGTATGAACCTAGTTTAATTCGATCTATAGATTAACATTTCAATTTGTTCATGTAGATGGAGCTCATTTCTAAATTCCGAAATCCATTTATTGTGGAGTACAAAAATTCCTGGGTAGAAAAGGTATTTTTGCTATTTTCCATTTAATGGATACTGTGCTGGATAAGCCTCAGCTCTCACAATAGTATGTCATGATTGTCAATTTGTCACAACATAAATATCGAAACTTTCTCGAAGAGCCTAACTCGTGTGAACACATGTCTTTGCTACCAGGGTTGCTATGTATGCATCATTATAGGTTACTGTGAAGGTGGAGACATGTAAGTTTCATTTTTCTGCTGATACCGAGATTTGTGAGATAGTGCATTTGTTCTGTAACTCGAAGAACCTTGCAAGAACTGAGCAAATCATAATGAGATATTCTGTATAAAAACAGGGCTGAAGCCATAAAGAAAGCAAATGGCATGCTTTTCTCTGAAGAGGTTTGTTTAATCCCATGCTTTTGACTTCAGTTCTTTATTCATTGAAGAATCATAACTCTGAAAATTTTGCTTCCGTGCATGTTCAGAAACTGTGCAAGTGGCTTGTTCAGCTCCTGATGGCTCTTGACTATTTGCACTTGAATCACATTCTTCATCGCGATGTTAAGGTTCATGGCATGCTTTTATGCTCTTGTGGAAGGTGTAAATCTCTTCGAAAATGCCCCAAGTAGCTTTAATTAATGATATATTGTTTCGTTTTTTTCAGTGTTCAAACATTTTCTTGACAAAAGATCATGACATACGTCTTGGTGAGTGATTTTCGGTATTTTCACATAATTCCTTCGATAGAGATTATAACTTATAATACAAATGTGATTAAAACTAATGCAGGTGATTTTGGTCTTGCCAAAATTCTGACTTCAGACGATCTTGCCTCATCTGTAAGTAAAATCTAAATTATGTAACCTTTGAGAATTAAATGTATTACTTGATTTTATCGATTGTACTTAATTTTTCTTTTACGAAGGTCGTTGGAACTCCAAGCTATATGTGTCCCGAGCTTCTGGCCGATATACCGTATGGTTCTAAATCAGATATCTGGTCATTAGGTAAGCATGCTTCACCAGACGATGCTTGTGCTTGTCAGTCGGTCTCGATATGACTTCTAGAATTTTGATCTTTATGTGTGTATTTGACTCGAAAATATGTTTCCAGGGTGCTGCATTTATGAAATGACTTCTCTCAAGCCTGCATTTAAAGCATTTGTGAGTTCTTTTACTCTTTCTTTTGTAATTATTTGCAGCTTGTTGCATATACACCCTTTTGTTAGTCTGGTTAGGACTTCGTAGAGACGATTCCGATAACATACGGTTTTGATTATTCATTATTGCATAGTCTTTACAAAATATTCTGTTTATAAATGTTTTAGATAGTGAATTAAGATGTTCAGGACCTCAGGTAGCATCTAAACGGTTTCGTACCGTATTGGTTCCGAACTTTTACAGGGTTGCCTTATTGGACATTCTGGTATATTGTTTGTAATGTTTCAAGCTGTTGTTTGTTTAAAATCTTACGTAGAAACTCGGAATCAGTGCATATATCTGGTCCTCGTGAATTTGCTGCATGATGCTTGTCACTATTACGGTTTCACCAGGACATCTAGGCTATCTGAGATAAACTGTATTGTGGCATATCGTATTTATTTCTCGTGGTATTTCGATGTCATATTCGACTGTTGCCGAATCTCTTGAGCAGGATATGCAAGCACTGATAAACAAGATTAACAAATCAATAGTTGCTCCGCTTCCGACAAAGTATTCCGGTGCCTTGTAAGCCTCATTTTCCTTCTAAAATACTCGGCTTTTGCCTTGTGAATTTAATTTACGAACATGTCGGAGCTTCACCGGAGTTTCAAAGGATGAATCATGTTGGTCTAATTATCACATTGATTTTGTTTTCAGCCGTGGCCTTGTTAAAAGCATGCTGCGCAAAAATCCTGAACTTAGACCAAGTGTATGTATAAGCTCTCCCCTCGAGTTGAATTGCAATTCGATATAGAAATGGTTTCGGAATGTGTTTATGATCTTTCCTCTCATCCAAGGTATGCATCGATTTTGACAGGCTGAGGAACTGCTCAGGCATCCACACCTTCAGCCTTATGTTGTGAAAGTTCATCATAAAATTAATAATCCCAGAAGGAATACTTTACCCGAGCTTTGTCCTGAAACAAATATAAAGAAAACTCGATTCTCGGATCCCATAGATATCAGCTTCTCTGTTTACAGGGAATGGCGTCGATCCTTAGGTAACGACAGGACTTTGAATCCAAGCATATCTGGAGCTGAACAAGATTCTGTTTGCTCTACCAAAGGAATACATCAGGAGGCACTAAGTTATCTGAATAGAAGGATAGACGATTTGTCTATTGACAGCAGCCAAGGAACAGTTATTTGCAAGCCAATTACTTCGAAACTTTCAAATGCCACCAAGACTCCGAAACGTTCTCCGACAAAAGCTTCTGCAACTCCGAAGATAAAGGAAGAGCCTTTGAGAAACCGTGACTCGGTAAATTCTATTTTGTTCCTGTATTTGATTCGAAATCTGGGTTTTTAATGTTAATGGTATTGTGTTTACAGATTCATGTTTCGCGCACTCCGGTCAAAAGGCCTCTCCCATCGACTCGAAGAGCTTCTTTGCCACTGTCAACGAGAACTACGGTTCGAGAATCTCCTTGTAGATCTAACGCAGGCATTCTTAACAGCATACAATCACCTGATGTTTCTGTCAATGCTCCTCGTATTGATAAGATAGCTGAATTCCCGTTAGCCTCATATGAAGATGCGTTCTTCCCCATGAACAAAACTTCACCAAAATCTGCACAGGGATTCTCTAGCTCACCACAATTTGTAGATCGTTCAATCATGAAAGACAAATGTACGGTTCAAAAACGTGATCAATTGTCTAGAAAGGCCGATTTTACTGATGCATGGCAAGGAATTCAACGCAGCATGTTTAAAGTGGATGGAGATGATGTAAGTGTTTCCTCCGATCAAAACGCAACTGCTGGGGCATCTAGCCATACCTCATCAGATGCACAGAGACGAAGGTTTGACCCCTCATCGTTCCAGCAACGTGCTGAAGCATTGGAAGGATTGCTTGAATTTAGTGCTAGGTTGTTGCAGCAAGAGAGGTATGATGAGCTTGGTGTGCTACTAAAACCATTTGGACCTGGAAAGGTCTCCCCTAGGGAAACTGCCATCTGGTTGACTAAGAGCTTTAAGGAGAACACTGCCAAGCCTGAGGATTAATTCCGACAAAACGCTGTTGTTTGTATCATCTGTAGCTGTAACCTGTACCAATCTTTTAGAGTCCAACTTATCCGCTTTTAGGCAACTATTCTAGTTGATAGAACCTTAGTAGAAAGGCATTTGGGTTTTCAAGCAAATGCTAATTGTTAGTTCTAGTCTCTACTCTCTAGTTGATCTTCCTGCACCTTCACAGTTCCCCCTTGTGCATCAAGTTTCATAATTTTCTTCAAAATGGATATTGGGGTTCAAGTATATTACGAACGAACTTTTCGTCTAACTAGTTTTGTTTTGTATGTTTATATTCCTCTATCCTGATTGATACAGCATGTTCGCTTAAAACTAGTAATAAGGGAAATGGTAATCTTGATGATTGAACTTGTGGTAATAAAAAAACCTGTTTGATTCAGTATGAGAAAAGAAGAGTTCTTTTGTAGTAATTAAAAACTACCTTAGGCTCCAGGAAATAGGAAAGCTATACACCGCCATGTATAGGGATTGTACTCGTATATTAAACATACAACTAATGTTGTGAAGTCAAAACAGGGAGAGCCAAGTGATCCAGAAACATGTCCTTTGGACTATAAAATTATAAATACTAGTTCATAAAAAGAATGTGCTTGGTTTGCATGGAGAGTAAAGTTTGTCAAATGTATGAAAACAAGTACCTTACATGTACATGAAAACGAGAACCAGTGAACTGGAGTAAACCTTGTTTTTCTGTTCCTGATTTGTTATACACGCCAGGTTGATCCTAATCTCGTAAACCATGAGCGGCAACAAGTTTATCAGTTGAGTGTCTTGTGGAATGCAACCTGCAAATGAAGCAAATAAAGAAGATGATGTTTTGTGATGAGGTATTATTGTGGAAATAAATTCTAAATCCTATGATTCAGAACTGAAGAACAAAAGAAACATTTAGGCAAAGTGCATACGGAAGTTGATGTCTTGAGAAGCTCTCTTATGGCCATTGTGGCATAACAAGAAGCAGGAAGTGTGAAGGCTAATTTGAGGGCTTTCTGAGGTTCCTGAGAATTAGAGTCAGGTGCAGAATGAACTTGCAGAGGGTCAACTTCTCTAGAAACCTCCACCTCATCATTGTCAGTTGAAAACTTTTTGTCATCATCAAAGCTCTCTAATTGGTCCGGATGATCAAATGGCTCTTCGCTTTCGGTTCCATTTGTCGGATGCTCTTCTTTGACCAGGTTTACAGGTTTAGTTTTGGCAATTTTGTCTAAATCAGTCTCTGACAATGCTATATTTCCATCCGTATATGACAGCAATTCCCTGACACAACATAGATGATGTTAGTCTCTACCATGTTGCCTAGTCACCTTAAAGAATAACACTTTTAGAAAAGATGTTAAGAAAAACAGACAATACCATTGAAAGTCTATCGGCTTCTGAAAAACACGCCTGTAGCTTCCAGTCATGCTGGTTATTGAAAATTCCCTGCAAGGAAAATAAAAAAAATAATGATCAAAACACAATGGCTATGGGAAGAACATTCTCGGGAAAAATATAGAGAAGGTTTCAATTATGACTTTCGTACTTGACACTATGAACGCTCTCCGTCAAGCTGATGCCATCCTGATGAAAAAACAAAAATGTTTAGAACCCCTGTATTTAATATTTTAATGTGCATATATATTATAATAATGATAGCAAACCTTCTTTGCCATATCATGATAAACATCGGCAACCTCATTCGTTGGATAAATTATTCTAGAACTGTCGAGCAAACATGATAACATTGTCAGGAAAGAAACAATTAACAGCTCATTATGGAAATAATATGAGAAATGTAAAATCTGCTATAACCCCTTTAATGTATCTCCTTACCCAGGCATAGGAAGGATGACATCCTCTATAGTATAATTTCCAGCACTGATATCCGCTGCAGTTATGACCTGAGAGAAAGTGGAAGCTATCTAAAATTCTTTGAATTTAGGTTCAAAACATTGATGCTAAGTGAATATAATATACAACCATATGCTCCGACTCTTCATTTTTCTTTAACTTTCCATATCCAACACACATGTCCAAAACATATCCGTATATGGTGGTACGAGGATATGATTATACAAAGACCCTCCAAATACATGGAAAAACTTCAAAACATTGAACATGCCCTCCATGTTCACATACCCGAATCCGACACTCACATCTCAATCAGAGTAACATAGGAATGCAGCATATCTTTGGCTAATGGCACCAAAATCTGAACATCTTTCACATTTACTCTTGCCACCAAATCAAAATTAGGAAATAAATTCTGCGGATGGAATTGAATTAAACAAACTTGTTTGATGTCTTTCCAACAAATCAAAATTATCTCTAAAATTTCCTTTAAACCTCCGAGTTTACAATCAGAAAATTTTAGAAG
Organism: Abelmoschus esculentus; assembly: GCA_035048815.1. Classification (NCBI taxonomy): domain Eukaryota; kingdom Viridiplantae; phylum Streptophyta; class Magnoliopsida; order Malvales; family Malvaceae; genus Abelmoschus; species Abelmoschus esculentus. The sequence goes on from JAUCBN010000004.1 coordinate 22,784,475, forward strand.
ACTCTAAATGAAAAAGTGATAACTGACCTTAACAAGATTATTTTTCTTTAGTGGAAGATCTTTTCCAGATATTTCATCTAATTGACTACAGTCATCTGCATCTTCAAAGCTATCATCTTCATGTTCAGACGGTACAGCTTCCGTTTTTTCAGCATCATCTCCTTTGATGTATACCAAGTCTCCCAGTGCAACTTCATTGCTTCCTGCATATGGTAGGTTAACAGAATAATGTTAGATCGGTTAAAATGAAACATTTTAAAAGAGCTATAACAAACAGCAACGCGATAATGACTTTCTTCCTGCATACCGTATTTTTGCACTCTCATGCTTGCTGCATGGTTCCACAGATAGCTTTGGTAACTATGTACATACCTGATCAATAGAAAAGAGATAATCTAAGATTCAATATCTCAATAATCATCTTAAATAATTCCCAACATCAATCAGATAGGATAAGGTATTCAACTCAATTAATTGACTCATGCGTTGACATGAATGAACATACAAACAGTAAAGTCTGATATTACATGTACTTCCCAGAAAATAGATACAGTAGTTTGGCAGTTCAAGAATCTGGATTCGGTAACTTCAAATTAGTGGAAGCTGCACTAAATTGATTTGATTTCTATTATCATGTGCTTTCCTGTTCAATATGTCAGACTTCAGAGCAATCCATGTTTGAGGTAATGTGGTTGTTAACAGTAAAATAAAACTGGAAATTAATGGTATCACAATCTCATTTGAGCACAAATGCATGAATATGATTGATTTAAACAAGGAATATGCGACAGTGAGATGGATTCACATGCAAAGTAAAAGATTGGGCCTGAATCTATTTATATGGTTAGAACTTAGCACACCAAAATAGACAAACGATGAAAACTTAGAGCATGCCATGGTCATTACTCATTACTCCTCTATGACAGATGACTGTTTCAGAATTAAAAAAAATGTATTCCTCACTTCCCGATGCATCAAGCACTTACATCATTCTCAAAGTCCTAGGTATAGCTTTCAGGGCTTGCAAGTAATTCCCAGGACATTTCTTCAAACACTGCAGCTGTATGAGAATGAAAGGGGGGGGGGGGGGGGGAGGAGGAATAAGCATTCATTTTTACTATGAAACATACAGAAGAAAATCTTGATTATGGACCCTTTTGAAAATATATAAACGGATATCAATGCCTAGGAGGAGTGACAAAGCTGGGAGATTACCATAGCCCTTTCTGCAACTAAATGGCGAGGTAATTGCCTGAGAGTGCCATCTATGTCACCAGTTTCTTTATAATATTCCCTCGCCTTGCTTATAATATTTCTTTGTATTTAGAGACTTAAGTCAAGAAAACAACTGATAATTATATCCCCACGCTGAATGCAGACCCTCAAGTAGTCTAGCATATTAAAAACACTTTGCCAAAAAAGAATGAATTATCAAATGTAAAAAAGGATATCCCCTTCTCTTGGATCAAGAATAATGCTTGCAGCAGCTTTCCACTCTCCTCGCAGTAATGTGGCGCCAATGTGGTGAGTTGGAACAGAGCCACTTCCAAAACGCTGAAAATTATGAAGGTTTTAAAAAGAAAATAAAAGAAAGAAGAATCAGGAATAGGGGAGGAAGAGAGAATGATCAAGGAAGTACTTGTAAACCAAAGTAGTTGATGAAGCCATGCCTTCCCAAGGACTCTGCAGATGCTTTAATAGTATCTTCCGAATCCGCAACAACACCTCTGAGGAGATAAATGAGTTCAATGAATGATGGATGTTAACATAATGAGAAAAAATAGAAACAGAATTCAAAGTGGGAAACTCTCACCGCAATGTGATGGTGAAGCGGTTTCCTAAAAGCTGCCCAAGAAGGAGGTCCTCCTTGACATAGCTGGATGAGTATCAGACTATAAATAATGGTTCATAACACAATACCTTGACAGGAAATGAAAGTTAGATCCATCACTCTTACCAGAAGTCTCCCACTTTAATACCAATCAACCTTTCATTAAGGGCAGCTAATCTACTTGCATGCTGCTTGAAAACAGTTACCTGGAAACCCAACAAAGTGATCCACTTAAGCATGATCCATTTTGCACGGGGGGGGAGAGAGAGACAGAGACATATACACAGAACTGTACATGAATAAGAAAAATATAAAGTAGCCACAGACTGTCCATTTTCCATACACAGTGGAAGTTCTGGATGCGCTTAGATTGAAGACAGAGTGACAAGACATTAATCAAGCAGTAGCATTTTATTGCTTAATACTCTATACCTTTGAAATGAATACTAAAAGAGTTCGGAAAAACCAGAAGAACCATAATGAACAGGAATGTCTCCCAAGGGCATCTTTGGCATATGCCAGCAATTTCTTTTTACTTTTTACCTCATAAAATTTCATGAAGTGACATCCACCCATCAGTTTCTTCAAGATGCTAAAGAATAGCTTTTACAAAATTAGTTTATAATAGAATTAACACTACATCATGCGGGCTATTGATTGTATAATCTTCCAAAATGAACTAGACAATGCAAGCCAGAGCAAGTAACCTCCAACCAAAACCCCGATTAGTTTAGCACAAAAGAAACAAAAGCAGGACCAACTTACCCTTTGAGTTGAAACTGAACGCTTATCTTTTGTACCCGCAAAACCAAATGACCTTGTCTGTCAAACAAAAGATTAATGAAAAAGTTTTCCACTTAATAGGTAATCACAGGGCTTCAATAAATCATGTCTCATACCTGAACGCCAAGCATCTTTCCAATTAATCCTAAAGCTTCCTGTGTATCTTTATTCTCCTTGAAAAGATGGAATCTGAATATTAACATAGAAGATCACCTTCAAAATGCAGTTCAAGTGCAATTCTAGACACTTCATAGCATTGATAGAAAACTAGAAATGATTTTTCCCTACTATTTTAAAAGGGGATCAAATTAATGTAGAAGAACAACATGCTACCTAAGGAACTTGCCAAGATGCTCTGGCCAGTGGCTTGAACCTCTACTATCATAGGGCTTATCACCTCTCTTCCTCTTCTTGGAATTTCCCCCCTTTTTATTATTCCCAGAGTTTAATCTCACACGAATGCATTTTGAGGAAGAATCAGGGCCATCAACGGTGTCAGTGACAAGAAATCTAAGATTCTCTTTAAAGAAATTATGCATTGCCTGAAAATGTCAAAATAAGAATGAAAAGGCTCTTCTAATTAGTTTGATTCCCTCTTCCCAATAGATTGAGTAACACCCTACACGAGCTAAAGATGCAGAAAGATTAATGGATAAATAGATTGAAAATAATATAAAGCTTACCGTTCGATGCGATTTATCCGAGTCTGGAGATAGAACAATGGGGGAGATATCTTCCTCACTGCCTGATGTAATTTGCTTAATTAAAGCTTCTAAGCTATCCACATCAGTTTCACAGGCAAGTGATCTGAATTTTTCAATTTCAGACGCATAACTTTTGTTAAGTTGATCGGATGTCTTTGTTTCACCTTCCTCAAAAGCCTGAGTCTATATCGAAAAAGAAAAGGACTATCATCTATTAACTATATATAAAGTATAAACTAAATTTGAAAAATGGAATTTGAGTCAGATTACCTCTGGAGGGGCATCTAAAGAGGTCAAATGAACAACATTTCCTTCATTGTCCACTTCATTCACAATGAAATCAGAATACCTAAAAAAGAATCCCAAGCAAACAAATTACAAAATTACATTGCCAACTGCAATTATAACCCATTTCATAACAAGGAAAATCCCTCTCAAAACTTCCAATTTTCCTCACATATCCGCCATTATTTTTAAAGACAGAATCTCATTGTACCTACAAAGATACAACTACAAAGCACAGACTTGTGTCAAGCTAGACTATTTACCACTAAACTAAACCCCATTCCACCATCTTAATTAAACAAACAGATTGCTAAGCACGCTCACGAAAATAAACAAATCAAACATAAGGGTACTTGCAAAATCATAAATGGGTTTAAAAGAAACAAAAAGGAAGTGACTTTTCACCTTTGTTTGAGGATGCCACGGAAACCAGGAAGGTTCGAGATGGAACATAGGATTCCCACATCGGATTCGGTTATGGTCGTCATTATAGTCAAGGAATTTGAGGAGTTGTTGATTGGGGATTTTTTCAAGTTCGATTTTGAAAACGAAAAGAAGTTCCTTTTGCAGTGGAAGCAACAGTTATTGGGTTTTAGCACCGAGACGCCATACCGCCACATCTCTCCTTCTGGTTTCCAGGGTTTACAATTACGGCTCGGCTGCAATACGCTGCGTTTCATTGCTTTGATAGGGTCTTCTTAGGTGGCTTAGTGCTCTATTTTGGGCCTTTGAAGCCATTGTTTGGTTTGAACTTTAGACCAAGAAATAGATTCGATGAATATAAGAAAACAAAGATCCATTTTAGAGACCAAACATAACAAAAAAAAATGTAAACTATTTCAATGATAGGGATGACAATGGATCGGATTTAGATCGAACTTTATAAAGTTTAAGTCTAATCTAATTAATATCGGACTTTTAAAAAATTAAAGTCTGAATCCAAGTCTATTTACATAAATCCAATCTAATAAAATATCTAAAATCCAAATCCAATTATTTTTAAAGTAACAACTCAAATAAATATCTTTAAATAAAAAAAAAATTATATCAAACAAATATTTTTTTGATATTATCAAAAAAATATTTTTAAATTTATAACACAAACAAATCTCAACAAATATTACAATCCAATATAAACAAATTAAAGTAACAACTCAAATTTTTTAAATATAAAAATTTTAAATATTTTTATTCGAGTTTATATATGGATCGAATTTATATCGTATATGAATTCGGACTGAATTCGGATCAGATCATGGTAATATCCATATTCGATCCATCTCCTATTAGGACTCAGACATTATTTTTGGACTAGGATTCAGACTTTTTTTAATCAGATTTGGATCAAATTTTTTTCTTTCGATCGAATTCGGATTATATTGCCATCCCTATTCATTAACCACCTAACTAATTGGAAATACCTATTTTGACCATCCAAATAAAGAACTCGTCAATCAAGTCACCCAACTTTTAAACCTATCTATTTAAGTCACCGCCGTTAAAATTTTAACGAAAAAGTTAACGAGAGTGACGTGTCTGTTAAATAAAATCTGTATAATTATACATTTAATCCCTATAATTTATATATTATTTTAATTTAATCTTAATTTTAAATTAATAAATAAAATTAATTATTCAATCAATTAATGATTGTGGGGTTTAAACCTGGGTTCAAAGGAAGGAGAACAAGCTTCCTTATCACTGAGCCAAACCTTCGTTCACGCAATAGTATTATAACATAGTGTATTTAAAATATATCATTTGAGAAAATAGAATAAATTAAATATAGTGTGAGGGGTTCGAATATAATTTTAATAAAAAATAAAATAATACTTGATATTAAATATAAGAATAAAAATATTTGGATATTCAAAAAAATTTATATTAAATATACGAATAAAAATATTCATTGAAAAATAATAAATATTCTAATATTTGGATTAAAAAATATTCAAATAAAAATATCTAGATTTTAAATATTCAAATATTCGAATAAAAATCATAAATATTTTTATTCCAACATCTGAATAAAAATCATAAGTATTCAAATATTTTTATTCGAATATTTATTATATGAATATTTTTATTTATATATTTATTATTTGAATATTTTTATTTTTTTATTCTAATATTTAAAATATAAATATTTCTATTCAAATATTTTTAAATCCAAATATTCGAATATTTTTAAATCCAAATATTTGAATATTTATGATTTTTATTCGAATATTTATTATACAAATATTTTTATTCGTATATTTAATATCAAAAACTTTGAATATCCAAATATTTTTATTTGTATATTTAATATAAGTATTGATTTTATTTTTTATTTAAATTATATTCGAACCCTTTACATTATATTTACTCTATTCTATTTTTTCAAAGGACATATTTTAAATACATTACGTTACAATACCATTGCATGGATGAAGGTTTGGCCTAGTGATAAGGAGGCTTGTTCTCCACCCTTTGAACCCGGGTTTAAACCCCACAGCCACAAAGTCTTCATTTTATTTCTTCTTTTCTTTCTCACCAACCAGGTGGTAAATAAAATTAATCATCCAATCCGGTGATGACACGTGTCATTAATCGGTTGGGTGATTAATTTTATTTATTAATTTAAAATTACGATTAAATTAAAATAATAAATAAATTACAAAGATTAAATATATAATTATACAGATTTTATTTAACTGCCACATCATTGTCATTAACTTTTTCGTTAGAATTTTAACGATAGTGACTCAAATAGGTAGGGTTTAAAAGTTGAATAACCTGATTGACGAGTTTTTTAATTTGATGATCAAAATAAATATCTCTAATTAGTTCGATAGTCACTGAAATTATTAATTTTTTTTAGGGAATGTCCCTGATGCAGGACCCTACGCTTTGAATGTTGATGGAGCCATTTCTCCTCACAAAGGTATGGGGGATGCAAATATCCTTCCAATGGAAGTAGGAGCAACCTATCTTGGTACAGAGTTCGCAGGGTCTCTTGTTGAGAGACTTTTCAGGTTCCATACGATTGTGAACAGGACATTAAGTATCTTCAACACCGGCATGGCTGTTCCTTAGATTTTGATGGTATAGGAGCAAATTAAAATTTTAGGCTTTTAAAATATTTATTAAATAAATATTTTTTATTAAATTAAATTAAATTATTTTTTATTACTCTTGATAAATCATCTAAAAATATATCAAAGTTCAAATAAAAATATTAATAAATTTTATTTAATATTCAAATAGTCACACAAAATAATTTCTACGTGCATTTCAAACGGAATAAATAGATATGAGTTTTTGTTCTCTTAGAATATCAAATCAGAATAATAAATAAAAAGTTTAAATCAAAATGTAAGAATATAACATAAGAAAGAGAGAAAATAGAAGAGAAATAAATATGTAAAAAGTAAAAATATTGTAAGGATTATTTATAGGTGTATTTGAAAATTTTAAATTTATTAAAAATTTAAAAAATGTTAAATTATTATTAAAATTTTAATGATAACCTAAAAGTCTAAAACCTATTAATTCTTAGATTAATAAAATAAAAAAATAATTTAATAAAGTTTTAAACAATTATATATTTATTAGTGGGGACTACAAATTAAAATTTACAAGATTTCAAACGGCATTGCATTGATTGTGGCAAGCTGTAGCTGACATTCTAAACTGTGGGTCCATATTTATTGTATTTTTAATTTATTTTTTATTATTTTTAACGATATATTTTAATTTTATTTAAAAGTGAGGCCCATACAATAGTAGTGCCTTAGGCCTGCGCCCTTATTGCCCGGGCCCACCTAATCACCCGGATCCAGTTGCTGCTTGCTTCTTCTTGCTCGAGCTAAAACTCTCCAATAAATTGATGACATATATCACTATTTAATTAGATAATTAATTAATTAATTTTAATTAAAATTAGGATTAAATTGATAAATGGAGCATTTCATAGTTTTCATACTCGCAACTCCTCTCTTTGAATAATTTCTCTTCCTTTCTTTCGACCAACTCTCCAAGCTTACTCCAATGGAGGCTACTGAAGCAAAGTTGATGGGAAATGGGGTGGAAAAAACAGATTCAACAGATGACTTAATTCCAGTCATTCGATCAATTGTCTCTTCCAAGGAAAAAAAAGAAACAGATCTTTTCTACGTGCTGGATTTGGGTGCAATCAGGTCCTTGGTCAAGACATGGTTCTATTATCTTCCCATGGTTCAACCTTTCTACGCTGTTAAATGCAACCCTAACCCTGCTTTCCTCAAAGAACTGGCAGCTCTCGGCACCGGTTTCGACTGTGCAAGTCTTGCCGAGATCGAAACCATTTTATCTCTCGGCGTTTCGCCTGATCGGATCGTTTTCGCGAACACATGTAAACCGGAGTCTCACATCAAGTACGCAGCTAAAGTTGGTGTTAAATTAACTACTTTCGACTCCATTTGCGAGATTGAGAAGATCAGAAAATGGCACCCAAAGTGTGCACTGTTGATGCGGATCAAAGTCCCGGACACCAGCGGGGGATCAATCATGTTCGGTTCCAAATACGGTGCACTCCCTGATGAAATCGTCCCGTTTCTAAGAGCTGCACAAGAAGCGAAGCTCAAAGTCGTTGGCGTCTCGTTTCATATAAGAACCAGAGCGATTAACTTCCACGCATTCGAAGACGCCATCCAAGTTGCTAAAACAACTTTAGACGCAGCAGCTCGACTCGGGTTGCCTAAAATGCATGTCATAGACATCGGCGGTGGCTTCACGTCGGGTCCTAAATTTATCGAAGCAGCCTCCGCCGTTAAAATTTCTCTGCAGAAATATTTTCCCAACGAACCAGGTACTGAGGGCTTAAAAATCATGGCAGAACCCGGTCGTTTCTTTGCTAGTTCATCGTTTACATTGGCAACGAGCATCATAGGGAAACGTGTTCGTGGTGGGGTTAAGGAGTATTGGATCAACGATGGTATCTCCGGTTCTATGAACTTTTTAAAGTACGGTCACGACGAAGTTGTCTGCACTCCTCTCCGTCTGACCACCCAAAACCCGACGTTCAAAGGGATTAAAACCTGGAGTTCCACAGTTTTTGGACCAACCTGCGATCCTGAAGATATTGTTTTTACTGATTTAGAGTTGCCAGAGCTTGACGTTAATGATCTGCTGGTGTTTCAGAACATGGGAGCTTATACGACATCTCGTGGAAACGATTTCAACGGATTTAAAACCTCAGCCATTCCAACTTATTTGGCCAACAAAAATTAATGATTTTCTATGGAAATTAAGTTTGGAAAGTGTAGTTAATCGTTCCTCCCTCTCTCTCTCTCCTGTGAACCTTAGCAGCTTACTTCTCTTATCGATTTAAAAAAAACTTATTTTTATATATTTTTTTTGTCTTTGTGACGTATTTTTAATGTTAATTTTGTGAGATTTGGTGTTCATCCAATAACTTTCACAATGAATATTTTTATTTGTGTTTGTCGGTAGTCAATAGAGTTTTTTTTTTCTTTTAAGTTATTTTCAAATATAATACGTAATGGATCATCTTTTTTTTAAAATAGACGTAAAAGATAATTATTATTTTTGAGATTTTATCTAATTTTATATCTTAAATCTTAATCCTAAATTTTTTAAACTCTAAACATAAATTTTAACTTTATATTTTAAATTTGTCCATCTCTTAATCATTTATATTTTACTCCAAACCTTAAATTTTAGCTGCGTCTAAAAGAAAAAGTTTAGACGAATGGAAAAGATATTTCTAGTGAATCTAAAATTTATAACCTAAAAAAAATAAAAAAAATAAAGCTATCGAATATTCTTACTTTACTTTTTAATTCTATTTCTATTGTATGTATGTTTATTATCTCTACTTTTAAATATTTATGTTTTATCCTCTTTAACCCCAAAATCCTAATTCTGTCCGTGTACGTTATATCGGAACCATTTCCAGAATAGGTATTGTTCCTATCATGGGATTTTATTTCTTGTATTTTGTTAAAAAGTAGTATCCTACTTTAAATGGAGGATCCATACACAAACGTGAGCATTCTACACACAGGGACTCAAGTAGTATCCTACTTGCTCCGAAAATACAACCAAGACGTACGAAATCTCTAAAATTAATAATTATTTTTTATGTCTATTTTAAAAAAATGTTTTATTATATATTATATTTGCATATAACCGAAAACGGAAAAATATTATGTAACCATCGACAAACACAAATAAAAAATAAATTGTTAAAGGTCATTATATAAATATCAAAACTCCATAACAATGAAAATGTGCCACAAAAATATAAAATTTTTCCATAATACGTGAACAAAATAAATTTAACATCAGTACTAAAATAAATAACATCGAAAATAATGAGTTGTTGAAATTCCAAGAAGAAACAAGAGAAACGAGCCACTAGACTTCCCAAACTTATTTCCATAGAAAATCATGAATTTTGATTGGCCAAATGAGTTGGAACACGAAAACTACATTGAAATTTTCACTTTTCAAGGAAAAAAACTACCTATATGGCCATGTTGGTACTTGGTAGAAAATGCATACCATGATTGGGGCAACATGACTAAATATAATATAATCGATAAGGAGAATATATTTTTTTTAATTTTGCATACCCATTATTCAAGGAAAATGATAAAAAAATAATAATTTTAGGCTGGTTATATGGGTATTCAAAGTACGAACAAGATTGAATATTATTATTTTGATCATTATTTTGATTTCGATTTCGATAAGAAAAATTATTAATGACAAAATTTTTGTGTTGTTGTTTCTTAGTTGCAACGCTTCTTCCTCTATACCACTTATTAATATTAGTCTAATAGGGTTGATCTATAACACATATTCATATCATAGATATAATTTTTTGTTTAATGTTTGAATGAACAAGTGAAGCATTTAAGATTACATTAATTGGGAATGAATTCTTTATTTAAAAAAATTCATTTTCAACAAGTGTATTTTTTTGTTTTCAATGATTTTTTATTCTGAATAATATATATTTTTTAAGATAGATTGATAGGTAGGTGGGTAGGTAGGGAAGCAAACAGACATGTAGATAGGTAGGTCGGTAGACAGATAGGAAAGGAGGGAGGAGGAAGGTAGATAGGCAAACAAATAGGTAGATATATATGTATGTAAGTATATATGCATGCATACAGGCAGACATACATACATATAGATAGATAGATAATAATGTCACATGCAGATAGGTAGGTAGGTAGATAGATAATGACACCACTTACAGATGACGTTCAAATTTGATTTACAAAATTACACTCAAGATGCCACCTGCAAATGAAGTCTAGAAAAATATTATAGACATGCACATTATCTACTTGTGGCATCTTATTGAGCCAGTTTTATTCGACTAACACATAATTAACATTTCATCGTAACTGCTAATTTATAACTCAATTCTTGTAATATGGCTCACGACGTCACCTGTAGGTGACGTTTTTAAATTTTTATAGTTTTTTTTGTAGAACCCAAATTATAGGGTAATGTACCCTGCATACAAAAATTTAACTACAAAATATAATATTTTTTAAAAATGCCAACCATTTTGGATTAAAAAAATTTATAAAAGGGGTATTCAAAAAAATCTGTAAAATAAATTTTTTTGGAATGAAATAAAAAATCATTTTGAAATCAAAAATTGTTTTAATTTTTTTTTAAATTTCATTTCCAATCAAAATTGAAAGAGTTCATAAGTTTAACAATTGAAAAATAAAATCCTGAATCAAAACTAAAGGAAAATCCAACCATTTTGGGTCAATAGATAAGTTACCATACCGTTCCTCTCCTTTTTACCCGTCTGCATTCACATCCAAGGTTTAATTACACTTTTTGTCCCTGAAGTTTTACTTTTATTTCATATTTATTTTATTTTTACCCTTTATTTTCTGTTTTTTTTATTTGGTCCCTTTGCAGATTTTAATTTTTTTTCTTATAATTATAGTTTATACCCTCTAATTTTTGTTTCTTTTTTTTTTCATTTTTGGCATGTTCAAATGGTGTTTTTCCATTTTGTCCTCATATTTCATGTTTATTTTATATTGACCCATATTATTCCTTTTATATATTATGCATTAATATGTATTATTATGTTATATATGTATATTATATGTTATATTATAATATATGTTTATTATATATTATTTTATATGTATATATTATAATGTTTATTTTTTATGTGTATTCTTGGTTATTTATTTATTTGTTTGATCTTGATCTATATTATTAATTTATAGTTTGGTTATATTTATGCTTTTTTATCTATTTTTTTTAATATTTTTATTTCTCATAACATAAATTTTCATAATTTATATTTTGTATTTATTTATTTATTTCCTTAACTGTATTTTAGTTAATTTTATTATATTATTTTTTCTTACATTTATTATTTTGTTAGTAAATATATATTTTTATCTTATTAGTTAGTCCTCAAGATTTTATTATCCTATTTAGAAGTTTCATCCCGAATCTTCGAGCGTTATCTTTTCGGGTATCATAAATTAAGAGATTTTAGCTGTTCGAATCATATTTTTATGTTTTTTGCGGGAATTAAATTTTAAATTAAAATTTGAATTTTTATATTTTGCAACAATAACACTTACAAATCGCCGTACTAATTATGGGTTGTGGAGTGTTAATTCTTTTCCACGCGTAATCGACTCATGAACCCAAACTTTTAAAAATTTTTAAGTAAAACTTAAAATTTATTTTTTAAAGATATATTTTTAAATCTTTATAAAACAATCTTAAATCCCTAACTCAAAACCCCAAATTACTATCGATGTCGCCGTTTATTGTCTCATCAAGACTATCACTATCGTCGTCGAACCACCAAGATTATTTTTCTCAACCATCCATCATCAATAACTGAAGGTAAGTGTGCCGAGAACTTTCTTTTTGTGATTTTGGTTTCTTTCGACGTTAGAAAATCAGTCGACACACCTATCATCGGTTATTGATGATGAGTGATCGGAGGAAATGATCGTGGTGGTCTGACAGTAGTAGTGGTAGTCTTCGATGAGACAGTAAATGATAACATCGACTATAATTTGAGGATTATGAGTTAGGATTTGAGATTGTTTCATAAAGATTTAAAATTATCATTTTTTAAAATTAAATTTAAAATAAAAAATTTAAAAATATGTTTTTAATAAAATAATGATATTCGATGATTAAGAACCTAAAATGACCAAAAGTGATTCACAAACATAGTTGTAACAATTATTTGGATATTGAACCTAAAAATAACATAAAAAATCAAACAAAATCATTGTTTTAAAGATAAATTTATTTTATTTTTTAAAAGGATCGAGCAATAATAATTGCAGATCTGTTGGCCAAATAAGTTGGAATGGCTGAGGTTTTAAATCCGTTGAAATCGTTTCCGCGAGAAGTAGTATAAGCTCCCATGTTATGAAACACCAGCAGATCATTAACGTCAAGCTCTGGCAACTCAAAATCATTGAAAACAATATCTTCAGGATCGCATGTTGGTCCAAAAACTGTGGAACTCCAGGTTTTAATCCCTTTGAACGTCGGGTTTTGGGTGGTGAGACGGAGAGGAGTGTAGACAACTTCGTCGTGACCGTACTTCAAAAGGTTCATAGAACCGGAGATACCATCGTTGATCCAGTACTCCTTAACCCCACCACGAACACGTTTCCCGATGATGCTCGTTGCCAATGTAAACGGTGAATTGGCAAAGAGACGACCGGGTTCCGCCATGATTTTTAGGCCCTCGGTACCTGGTTCGTTGGGAAAATATTTCTGCAAAGCAGCTTTCACGGTGGAGGCTGCTTCGATAAATTTCGGACCCGACGTGAACCCACCGCCGATGTTTAGGACATGCATTTTAGGCAACCCGAGTCGAGCTGCTGCGTCGAACGTTGTTTTAGCAACTTGGATGGCGTCTTCGAATGCGTGGAAGTTAATCGCTCTGCTCCCGATATGAAACGAGACGCCAACGACTCTGAGCTTGGCTTGTTGTGCAGCTCTTAGAAGCGGGACGATTTCATCAGGGAGTGCACCGAATTTGGAGCCGAACTTGAACGTGGCACCGCTCGTTTCAGGGACTTTGATTCTGATCAGCAGTTCACACTTTTGGTGCCATTTTCTGATCTTTTCAATCTCGCAAATGGAGTCGAAAGTCGTTAATTTAACACCAACTTTAGCTGCGTACTTGATGTGAGACTCCGGTTTACACGTGTTTGCGAAAACGATCCGATCAGGCGAAACGCCGAGAGATAAAATGGTTTCGATCTCGGCAAGACTTGCACAGTCGAAACCGGTGCCGAGAGCTGCCAGTTCTTTGAGGAAAGCAGGGTTAGGGTTGCATTTCACAGCGTAGAAAGGTTGAACCATGGGAAGATTATAGAACCATGTCTTGACCAAGGACCTGATTGCTTCCAAATCCAGCACGTAAAAAAGATCTTTTTCTTTTTTTTCCTTGGAAGAGACAATTGATCGAATGACTGGAATTAAGTCAGCTGTTGAATCTGTCTTTTCCACCCCATTTCCCATCAACTTTGCTTCAGTAGCCTCCATTGGAGTAAGCTTGGAGAGTTGGTTGAAAGAAAGGAAGAGAAATTATTCAAAGAGAGGAGTGGTGAGTCTGGAAACTATGAATGATGCCCTATTTATAGAAATAAATCGTACTCCCTCCCTCCTAAGAAATCATTATTACCAGTTTACCATATCAAAAAAGGAGAAAAAAACTTTTACTTATTCTATTTTTTTTATGTTTTAATATTAAAAATAAATTGCACGAACCCTCTAACTCAAGTGGTTAAAGAAACGGTAGCACCAACGATGTCAGTAACAGAGTAATTGAGCGAACAATGTCAAATAGTGAATATTATATTCTAGAATAGATACTACTGTAATCATTATTAGCTAGTTCAAAAAATTAGATTTTAAATTTTAATCTTAAATTTTAAATTATAAAAGTATATTATATCTTTAATTCTTTAATTCTTTAACCTAAACCTAAATTTTAGTGTTAGACTTAAATAAAACACTACACCAACATTTTTTATCTCTTTCACAGTATTTAAAATGCCGCTAAAAACTTTTTCGACACTTAAAAACACCAGCAAACGTGGCATAAGAAAGGACCACAAAAATTTAAAATTTAATTGAAAATATATAAATTTTTATTTAAATTATTATACATGTTTTAAATTTATAGGAAAACCACCTCCTCTTCATTTATTTCTGGGGTCCACTAAAAAAGTTAGAGAAAGTGATGTTTTCCATGTCATTTATAGAAGCATGTGACTCACATGCAGTATAAATTATGGCTCCTTTCAAATACAGAAGAAAAAAAAGTAGGCGAGGCTCCATCAAACATGTTTTTAATTAAAAACATGAACAGAGAAGTGAGGACCGACGGCAGCCGTGGCCGGTGGGTAGATTGAGGAATTAGTTCATTTTTTTTTTAATCTTGAGAATTTAAAGTTTTTTTAAATATATATTATTATTATAAATAATATTAATATATAAAAATAATATTATATATTAATATATAAAATAACTTAAATTAATCTTAATTAGTGGTAAAACATTTTATAATCTTAATTTTGTTTAGTGATTAAACATTTATTTTAATTATAAAGGTCTTGAGTTCAAACCTCATTAATCGCATGTTTTTATTATTTTTATATCAGTAAAACGATATCGTTTTAGACTGTATTAGACATCAAAAGAGTCGCACCATCAATGTTGCATAATTAGACACGTCATTATCCCATTAGGGAGTTAATAATAAAATGATATAAACGAGTTAAAAAGTAAAATTTAATGCTAGATTTAAATTTTTAAAATTCAGTGGCAAATACGAGTGAACGATTATAGTTTGTGTCACATGGTATAATTTACCCTTAAAATTAACTAATTAATTTATACTTTTATCGGTAATTATTTTACTTATACGATGAAAATAAAATGTTTTTACAAACACCTTAGTTTTAAGGTTTATGGTTTGATTTTAAGATTTAAGTTTAGTGATTTAAAATTGACGAATTGTGACTAGAATTTATGATTGGGGGTTAGAATTTTAGATTTATATATTAAAACTTAAATCTCAAACTATATTATTCTAAACTTTAAACCAAAACTTTTAATCACAAGCCCTGAATTCTAAACTTGAACTTAAATCATTAACCTCTAAGTAATAAATTTTAACTTTAAATCTTAAAATTAAGGCATATATAAAACCTTTTATTTACGTCAACTGTATATTAAATATAAATCTAACTTTTATATATTTAAAAAAGCAAAAGTAAACTATTAGGGTTAGTAGTTCTCTTCTCCGTTGTTTTTTCTTTTTCTTATATTTTTTACTTAATACCCAAATAAGTGTCCAAACTATGTTTGTGGGTCACTTTTGGTGACTAAACTATTTTTAACTCTAAATAAGTGCCTAAAGTTTCAATTGTGATCATTTTAAGTGCCTAACCATCAATTACAGTTATTTTTATTATTTTTTTATTTTATTTATTTTTAACTTATTTTTTTTAAAAATTAAAATTTTTAAATCTTTACAAAATAGTCTCAAATCTCTAACTCCAAACCTAAACCTCCAAATTATTATCATTATCACCGTTAATTCTATCATCGGAGATCACCACTATCGTCGTTGGACTACCATGATCGTTTTTCCTAACCACACATCACTGGTAATCGTGGTAGGTGTGTCGATCGACTTCCTAATGTCGAAAGAAACCAAAATCACAAAAATAAATTCGTCGGCATACCTACTGTTGATTATATTCAATGTTTGGTTGGGGAAAACGATCATGGTAGTCCGGCGACGGTAATGATGGTCCCCGATGAGGTAGTAAACGATGACAACGATGATAATTTAGGATTTTGGGATAGGGATTTGGACTATTTTATAAGAATTTAAAACTATCAATATAAGGAAAATGAAATTTTAATTTAATTAAAAAATATTTAAAAAATTAAAAATTAAAACTCGTACTTGTCAAATTTTTTTGGTAAAAGGTTTTTTATTACTAGTTAGGCACTTAAAATTAGAGGTGACAAACGAGTCAACCGATTCAGGTTCGGTTCTAGTCCTTTTTATTATGATTGTAACTGATTTAAATTCAATTCGTTTTGATTTGTGTCTGATTCAAATTTTCGGTTTTAGTTCAAGTCTACATTGATTTCGGTTCAGGTATCGAGTCAAGTCAGTTGATTTTTCGGTTTGGTTGGGTTTCAGTTTAGTTATTATTGATTCGATTATTTCGGGTTAATTGATTTTGGATCGGGTCAATATCGGTTTAGCATGACATCGATCGGTCCCTATCGGGATTTTAGACCGAGTTAGGTTTTTACACACTATATATCACTTTGTATAATATGTATATTTATTTTTTTATGAATTTGCATGACAATTCACATCCTATTTTTCTTTATTTATTTTAATATTTTCTTTATTTCGAGTTATCTTTTAAATCGGTTCAACTAGAATTTGGATCGGTTTAGAACGGTTCGGTTTGGGTTTCAGATCAAATTCATGTCATCATATTTGTTGGGCTTGGAGGGGCTCGATGCACAACCGATATAGCTTGCCAAGTGATGGAGAATCGGTGATTTAGGTGGAAGCAAAAATATAGACAATAAACACAAGGATTTATAGTTGTTAGGCCACGCCTACATCCACTACCTTAGCTTCCCACTAAGGATTTCCCAAATTCACTAAGAATCTCTTCCTTTTGAGGACAAACGGCTAACCTTACAAACCTTGATTCAAACCCGAATCAAGCATCCAAAGTTCACAACCCGAACTTTGGGAATCCTTTCAACAAAGAGATAAACAAAGCAAACTTTGATAATCCTTCTAACAAGGCTAATGTTTGCAATCTAAAGCACTCACCCAATTCCTAATTACACTTGAGCATATATTGACAATTAAGCTCACAAGTGTTTGTCTACCCAAATAATAGGAAATTAAGCACTAAGACAATTCTTGAATCATAATGTTGTTTACAATGAAGCATTAGTCTTCTATTGATGCTTGAGGTTTCCTTTTATCATCCAAAATGAGCTTCTAGCCGTTTATGACCGTTGGGGATGTTTTGGAGCTGATTTCAAGGCATATTTCTGTTTCTGGTATAGGAGGTATCGATACCCCTGAAACTGGTATCGAAACACCTGCTTTGGGAAATAGCCGTTGAACCGCTCCTAGCCGTTGGGGTTTTCATAAAATCGTTTATGACCGTTGGGGGTGTTTAGAAACAGGTATCGTAACCAAACTTCACAGTGGTGAAAGGGTATCGATACTGATATCGATACCACTGTAGTTTTGCCTTTGAAAACAATGCTGTATCGAAACACCTGAGAGGTGTATCGAAACACCTAGTTAAAATCACTTCTTTGGTTTCTTTAAATCATTTAAAACACATTTAAAAACTCTCAAAAACTTCTTAAATATATTTTCAAGTTGTTTGGACATAATAACCATTTTTGAAATCTTTTCAAATTAGTCCTAAACTATTTTTCAATTATTATATTAAAACATTAGTTCTACAATATTTGAGTTAATTTTGGGTCTCAATTTGAGTAAATCAGTTCGATTTTCGGATCTCGGGTCAAGTTTGTCAAGGTTACTTAAAATGATCTAAATTAAAACTTTAGACACATATTTAAAGCTAAAAATAATTTAAACACTAATAATGATCCATAAATATAGTTTGGATACCTATTTATAAATTAAGCCTTTATTTTTTTTATTAGCGTTGAGAATATTAGTTATGTGCTGATTATCCGTCGCTGGTTATTTGATTTTATTTGATTTATAATATGATTTTTATTTTGGATTTTTTCGTACATTTTATTATGTTTTGTTTCACCTGCCTTTGTAGTATGTCTTGCAATGTATTTTTCCTTTGTCTTAGGACATAATTTCCATCTGTTTTAGTGTACCTTTGTTAATCCTATCTCTTACATTATTACATAAGTGTTTTTTAGATGAATGTGTTTTATGTATTTCAACTAAAAAAATTATAAAAACCTATATCAGTTCCCACTCTAGGTAGAGGGGTTTATACAGATATTTTTGTATATTCTGTACACGATCATATAATTTATGCTTAACATAATCCTTTACAAGTTGTATCACTTCAGTATAGCATCGGAAAACCTTACAAAAATGTTTATTATTCCTCTCCTTCAAAGCATATACATGCACCCATTTCAAGCTAATTTGAAAATCAGAGCCGGGAGAGTCTTTCCTTTGAACCGAGATAGAACCCAAGCCAACTCTTGTTCCCAAGGCAAACAAACACGAGGGACTTGACAGACATATAAGATGCTTTCCCAAACCTGTTTAGAATAAGGGCAATGAAAAAATAGATGATCTCGAGTCTCACCATCGATGTTACAAAGCAAACAACGTCCATCATTCGCAATACCAAACCGAGTCAATCTAGCTTTGGTGGGTAATTTGTCTAAAATAGCCATCCAAGTACAAAAGGAATGACGGGGTATATTGCCAGGATGTCAAACCAATCTATCCCAATGCACTCGATCCTTCTTCTCCCTTACTTTGTCATATTACATAAGTGTTTTGATAGATACAAATAATAATATTTATTTACTGAATTTCTATAAATAATAGTTATTATATGTTTTAGTTCGTTAGTTTCATACCCTTTAGAATTTCGTATTTTAATTTTTTCATATTTGAGATTTTTTGTTGAATATAATGGTCAAGTCTTTCTTCATGTTTTTTGGGCTTGTTTTACTATATATTTTTTTCCTTTTAATAAAATTCGATATAATTTTTGTATAAAAAATAAAACTAAAATATAAAAGGGGTAAACTATCTTAATGATCACTATTATTCGACTTTGTTCACTTTTGGTGGTTTATTTGAAAAAGATAAATTAATGTATTAATTACTTATGTTTTCTTTTTTAAACATTTCATCACTAGAATGTTAATTAATGTTAGACAACTGACGACGTGCTGATTAAACAAAATATAAAAAAAATAAAATTAACTAATGTATTAATTATTTACGTTTTCGTTTTTTTAAACATTTCATCACTAGGATGTTAATTACTTTTAGACAACTGACAATGTGTTAATTTAACAAAATAAATGAAAGGATAATTTATTTAGATAGATTTCTATTTTGATCATCAAATTAAAAATAATTTATATAATTATATATTTGATCTTTTATATTTATACATATAATCAATTAGATGGTAACAAAATTTTAATATATATTTATTTTTCTCTAACCAGATAAAAAATATAATTAAAAAGAAATAAAAGGGTGAAGGTGGGTCTTTCAAGGAAATCCCTAAACCCTAACCATTGCACCCAAAGTTGAATTGCATCAGTTTTCATATATTAGAGTAAAAATTATCTGTCTCTTTATCATGTATCATTTTATGCTTTCTTTGAATTAAAAAAAAAAATTTAAACTTTAACCCTTATTTTTTACATCTTATAAAACTTACACCCTAAAAAATATACCCTACCCCTAATTTCCTAAACCCTAACCACAACTTCTAACCTTAAACCTTAAACCTTTTAATTAAAAAAATGAATGAAGACATAAGAAAAAGATAAACGATTTACACCCATATTACTGGGTTTCTTCTCAGAAGTGAAAATTTCACTGTAGTTTTTGTGTTCCAACTTATTTGGCCAATCAAAATTAATGATTTTTATGGAAATAAGTTTGGCGAGTGTAGTTGCTCGTTTCTTTTTTTTTTTTTACCTCCGATAACTTATTTTCTTTTTTAACGTTATTATTTTTAATATTAATTATTAACTATCGATGATTTTTTTAATTTGTTTTTTACGTATATTTTAGTGTGTTTTTCTGTCTCTGTGGTATATTTCTATTATTAATTTTATGGATTTTTAGTGTTTGTACAAAGACTTTCACGACGATTTATTTCTGATTCGTGTTTGTCGGTGGTCACTTAAAGCCTCTTCTTTCAAGTTATTTGTAGGGATATTACGGATTGATCGAATTGTATGAAGTTTCACAATTGAATATCTAAAAATTGAGTAGTCTTAATAAAATTTTTAAAAATTTGATGATAAAAAAAAATGTCCTAAAGTTCAGTAATATTTTTATGATTTATCTATGAAAAAGAAAACTAACAAATCACATCAATATTTTCTAAGTAAAGGCAATGAGATTGCCTAAAATAAGAAGGAAATAAAAATTGAGCTCTCTTAATAAAAAATTAATAACTAAGATAAAAACATTCTAAAAGCTCGATGATTATAGATATACTTTATCCTTATAATTAATACACTGGACCAACCTTTTCATAAACGGTTACCATGATTCTTAGCCAAACAATTGCCAACCACTTCTTACTATTGTTACAGATCGCACCCCTCAAAATAATTGGATTTTTATCTTGTCTCATCCAATCAAGCTTGTCGGAAGAAATAAATTCATAAATCATCACGTGTTTTATTTATTTTTAACATCTTACGTGAGAATATAGATTACTAGACATCAAGTAATTTATTTAGTGTTTTTATGACAATTGACAATGATATTCTCAACTTTTCCCCCATTTTTATACTATTTTCTATAAATATTATCTAATTCCCTTCCTCCTTAAAGTGAGAGAAAGAGACAATGGCGAAGTTACGTGGGAGCAGGGGAATAAATTTCACCTTTGTCTCATATATATATATATATTTAAAAATAATTTATTTATAAATTTATTCGCCTCTTAATCATTTACATTTTATTATCAATCTTAAATTTTAGCTGCGTTTATGAGAAGAGAAGTTTTAAACGAAAGAAAAAAAATGCTTATAGTAAATCTAGAATTCATCACCTAAAAATTTTAAAAAATAAAAATTAATTAATTAATTAATCCATTAAATATATTTATTTTATTTTTTAATTCTATTTTCATTGTATGTATATTTATGACATGGAACGTGTTTCATGAGTTTATTCCCATTATCCTCACATCCACAGATTTCATGAGACATTTATTTCGGACAATAAACCGCACGTGGTAATCAAAAGAAAATTCATTAAACTAAAACAAATTACAAGATCAAAAAATAATGTCGGATTCAAAAATATTTTTAAGAATAAATATAAATTAAAATATTTTTAAGGTAAGTATAAATCTTAAAATTTTATGATGGATATAAATGATAATATTATTTTTAAAAAGTTAAAAATTAAAATGGGAATGAACTCACCCATCCTTGCATGTGCATCAAAGTTAGAATTAGAGTTGAGGGAGTGGTCATTCCATTTTAAATCAAAAAAAAGTTAGAATTAGAGTTAGAGTTAAAATCAGAATCAAAATCGTAATTAAGTCGGATTTGAATCAACATTGAATATCGTAACTAAGGAGGTAGAAGATTCTGAACCAACAACACCTGAAGATACCAGTCGAACCCCTTACAATGATTAAGTTAAACAAGAGGATAAAAAGGCAGTGCAAGTTACTATTATCGATAAGAAAGAAAGATATACGATAAAACTAAATGAGCCTGAAATATTGACTCATAAGCCCCAAATGAAAAAAAACTAAGTTTAGGTGACCAATGATAAGAGAGAAGGGTGATGTTTTCATACTACATGATCCTAGTGGTTTATCATTTTTATCATGACTCCATTTATGTTTTCTTGTTAAAAATTTTTAAAAAATTGAATTTTAAACCATAACCCTTATTTTCTATATCCTAAACTTTACACTCTAAAAATACACACCTACTCCTAATTTCTTAAACTCTAACCATAACCCCTAATCCTCTAATTTAAAACGAAAGCACAAATAAAAACGTGTAAAAGAAATAAACGATTTGTACCATAAAATCCAGGGAACTTAAGGTAGCATATGGAATGCTTTTAATTTAAAACCCAAGATAAAGTTGCAATTGTTTAAAAGAGATAATCCAAGGAGGTGAGTTAAAAGATATGAGAAATACTTCTCCACTTTCAACATTCCAGAGGAACATAAACTAGAAGCAGTTACAGTTCAAAGATTTTTGAGGTCTTGTATAATTTATTAAAATGTGTCCCTTAGAAGTAATTGTTTATAACTCTCACTAGTTCTAAAAGTGTGACCCTTAGAAGTAATTTTCCTTTTCAGGGCCCCTGTGCGATCGTCGTTTTTATTGCGCTTGTTCAGAACCTCACTAGTTCTATAGAAACAATAGGAATAAGAATAATCAATAATATTATCACATTTAAGACGTAATTATAACGTAGAATTTTGAGATTAATATCATCTAATGAATATAGCATATCAAAATTTTGAGCCCCTCTTTTTTAAGGGGTTTTGTGCGGTCGCTTTTATCGCGCTTGTTCAGAACTCCCACCGACTAAAAGTAACATTCGTGTATCTTAAAGGAAGGGTTAAGACTTGGTTTGACAGGTATATCATACAAAAATACAGAACAATTTAGAGAGAGTTTTCAGCAAACTTATACCATAAATTTGGTGACAAGAATTATAGTGATGTAATAGAAGAATTTAACAAATTGATACAAAAGACATCCGTGAAAGATTACCAAGATAAATTTAAAGAATTGAAACTTGTAATATTGCTGAGTAATCCATATTTAAAAGAGGGATTCACCAACACTCAATTTGATAGGGTAAAATTTTATGAACTTAAAATTCTCAGTGATGCTTACAGGAAACTCAAACTCCATAAACTATCACTAAATTGTATGGAGGACGTAGAAACTACAAATCTAACATCAGCAGAACAACGTACAGAAAAAGAGTTTCAACACTACTGAACAAGATTAGGAGGAAAGAATGTTGAAAATTTTCATCAATGCTCTCACATGTAATGAAGGACATAGCACCATCAGAATACAAGACAAGACACCATTAGAGGCAAATCATTGAGTATTTTAGTAGACGACGAGAGCAGTCACAGTTTCATAACTGCAAGATAAACTAAGGAAGAAACTGAGCTAATTATTACTAACCCACTAGTAATAACCCTACTTAAGTGGAGACATTACTTTGAAGGGACTACTTTTATTATCAAAACAGACCATGAATCCCTAAAACACCTCTTGGAGCAGAAACTCACAACAACATTCCAAAAAAAGTCCTCAACATCAAATGCAGTTGTTGATGCCTTATCTTGAAAGCATGAAGACAGCTCTGATCTATTTGCTCTAACAACCACTAAAATCACACTTGTTTGGGTACTTGAGGATGATAAGCTGACAGGTGAGCTGATTGAGAAGTTGGATGAAGGAAAATGGGCTTATTCAAAAGGTATTTTGAGACACAAAAGAAAGGTTTATGTAAGTACTTCTGGTAACTTGATACAACACCTAATTTGTGATCTACATGACTCTCCCCAAGAATTAAGGCTCATTTCTATAGGCCTGAGCTCAAATCAGAAATCAAAACCTATGTCAAACAATGTAATACCTGTCAGAGGATTAAAGATGAACATATGGCACAACTAGACCTCCTTCAGCCCTTACCTATACCTAACCAAGCCTGAGAAATTATTACAATGAAGTTTATAGAAAGTCTCGTTCCTTTTATGAAATTCAATTATATTTTGGTAGTCATAAACAAGTTTACCAAATATGCATACTTTCTTCCCTTGTCTCATCCTTACACTGTTGTTGACATTGCAAGGAATACTTAAATCAAATTTATAAACAACATAGCCAGCCTCAAATTGTTATTTTTGATCGAGAGAAAACGTTTACAAGCCTATTATGGAGCATCCTACTTGCTCCCAAAATACAACCAAGATGAAATCTCAAAAATCGACAATTATTTTTTATGCATATTCTAAAAAAGACGTTTCGTTACATATTACATTTGCATACAACCTAAAACGGGAAGAAATTTTATGTAACCATTGACAAACACGAATCAAAAATAAATCGTTGAGGGTCATTATATAAATACCAAAACCTCATAACAATAAAAACGTATCACAAAAATATAGAAATTCACAATAAAACGTTAAACGTGAACAAAATAAATTTAACATCAACGATCAACAACCAACACTAAAATAGATATCGTAGAAAAATTAAGATGTTGAGATTCCAAGAAGAAACAAGAGAAACAAGCATCTAGACTTCCCAAACTTATTTCCATAGAAAATCATGAATTTTGATTGGCCAAATGAGTTACGAAAACTACATTGAAATTTTCACTTTTCAAGGAAAAAAACCCTCGGGCGGATCTATATGGCCATGTTGGTACTTGGTAGCAAATGCATAACATTATTTGGGCAACATGACTAAATATAATATAATCGATATAGGAGAATATTTTTTTTATTTTGCATACCCATTATTCAAGGAGAATGATAAAATTTTTTTGGCAATTTTAGGCTGGTTATATGGGTATTCAAAGTAGGAACAAGATTGAACATTATTATCCTAATCATTATATTAATTTCTATTTCAATAAAAAAAATATTAATAACAAAGTTTTTGTGTTAGTTGATTCTTAGTTGCAACGCTTCTTCCTCTATACCACTTATTAATATTAGTCTAATAGGGTTGACCTATAACGCAAATTCATATCATAGATACAATTTTTTGTTTAATGTTCGAATCAACAATTAAAGCATTTAAAATTGCATTAATTGAGGATACGTTACGGAATGAATTACTTTATTTATAAATTTTATTTTCAACAAGCGTATCATTTTTGTTTTCAATGATTTTTTATTTTGAATAATATATTTTTTTAAAATAGATAGATAGGTAGGTAGGGAATCAAACATGTATATAGATATATAGGTAGGTACGTAGGTAAGGAGGGAGGGAGGAGGAAGGTAGGTAGACAAACAAATATGTATGTATGTATGTAAGTGTACCAACTTCTTTTTGCGATTTTGGTTTCTTTCGACGTTAGAAAACCAATCGACACACCTATCATCGGTTATTGATGATGAGTGATTGGAGGAAATGATCGTGGTAGTCTGACAGTAGTAGTGATAGTCTTCGGTGAGACGATAAATGATAACATCAACGATAATTTGAGGATTCTGAGTTAGGATTTGAGATTGTTTTGTAAAGATTTAAAATTATATTTTTTAAAATTAAATTAAAAATAAAATAAAATAAAAAAATAAATAAAATAAAAATTTTAAAAAATATGTTTTTTAATAAAAATAACAATATTTGATGATTAAAGACCTAAAATGATCAAAAATGATTCACAAACATAATTTGAACATTTATTTAAATATTAAACCTAAATATAACATAAAAATACCATTGTTTTAAACATAATTTTATTTTTTTAAAAGGATCTAACAATAATTATGGCAGAGATCATACAACATAATAGTTAATCTTAAAATTTCCTCGGCACTTATTAATTTTTGTTGGCCAAATAAGTTGGAATGGCTGAGGTTTTAAATCCGTTGAAATCGTTTCCGCGAGATGTCGTATAAGCTCCCATGTTCTGAAACACCAGCAGATCATTAACGTCAAGCTCTGGCAACTCAAAATCAGTAAAAACAATATCTTCAGGATCGCAGGTTGGTCCAAAAACTGTGGAACTCCAGGTTTTAATCCCTTTGAACGTCGGGTTTTGGGTGGTCAGACGGAGAGGAGTGCAGACAACTTCGTCGTGACCGTACTTTAAAAAGTTCATAGAACCGGAGATACCATCGTTGATCCAATACTCCTTAACCCCACCACGAACACGTTTCCCTATGATGCTCGTTGCCAATGTAAACGGTGGATTGGCAAAGAGACGACCGGGTTCCGCCATGATTTTTAGGCCCTCAGTACCTGGTTCGTTGGGAAAATATTTCTGCAAAGCAGCTTTCACGGTGGAGGCTGCTTCGATAAATTTCGGACCCGACGTGAACCCACCGCCGATGTTTAGGACATGCATTTTAGGCAACCCGAGTCGAGCTGCTGCGTCGAACGTTGTTTTAGCAACTTGGATGGCGTCTTCGAATGCGTGGAAGTTAATCGCTCTGCTCCCGATATGAAACGAGACGCCAACGACTCTGAGCTTGGCTTGTTGTGCAGCTCTTAGAAGCGGGACGATTTCATCAGGGAGTGCACCGAATTTGGAACCGAACTTGAACGTGGCGCCGCTCGTTTCAGGGACTTTGATTCTGATCAGCAGTTCACACTTTGGGTGCCATTTTCTGATCTTTTCAATCTCGCAAATGGAGTCGAAAGTCGTTAATTTAACACCAACTTTAGCTGCGTACTTGATGTGAGACTCCGGTTTACATGTGTTTGCGAAAACGATCCGATCAGGGGAAACGCCGAGAGATAAAATGGTTTCGATCTCGGCAAGACTTGCACAGTCGAAACTGGTGCCGAGAGCTGCCAGTTCTTTGAGGAAAGCAGTGTTAGGGTTGCATTTAACAGCGTAGAAAGGTTGAACCATGGGAAGATTATAGAACCATGTGTTGACCAAGGACCTGGTTGCATCCAAATCCAGCACGTAGAAAAGGTCTTTTTCTTGTTTTTCCTTGGAAGAGACAATTGATCGAATGACTGGAATTAAGTCAGCTGTTGAATCTGTCTTTTCCACCCCATTTCCCATCAACTTTGCTTCAGTAGCCTCCATTGGTGTAAGCTTGGAGAGTTGGTTGAAACAAAGGAAGAGAAATTATTCAAAGAGAGGAGTGGTGAGTCTGGAAACTATGAAGATGATCCATTTATAGAAATAAATCGTACAAAACCTTTGACTTAGTCGCTTTTTATACTTTAATACTAAAAAATTAAATTTTAAATTTTAAATTATAAACTCTAATCTATAATTCTTTAATTCAAAACCTAATTTTTATTGTGGGACATAAATAAAGCACTGCACCAAAATTTTGTAGCTCTTTTACGGTGTTTAAAATAACTCTATAAACCTTCCCGACACTTAAAAAATATCGCAGCAAATGTCGTATATTAATGTATATAATATATATATATATATATATATATAAAAAGTAATAAGTATACATATATTATGTGTACATATATATGCATATTTATATATAAGTATACATACATATATTAATGTATACTATAGAGTATATAAGTATATATATATATACTTATACTTACATACATATTTATATATTATATATAAATATATATTTATATATAGTATTATACATTTTATATTTTCAAATATAATATACATTTTATATTTTCATATATAGTACTATCATATCATATATAGTACAAATTTTATTTATAGAATATATTTCATATATATTATAAATTCCATCATATAGAATACATTTTATATTTTGTGTAAATTCCATATACATAATATATATTTCATATAGTATAAATTTCATATTTTATTTTTGAAATATATTAAACTATATTGTATATGTATAAATTATAATGTATTAAAGTACATTAAAATTAAATTTTTTATCGAATTTAATTATTATTAATTTATAATTTTTACAATTTAGTCCTTACAACTTTATTTTTATTCCAAATTGACTACTATTTATTTTTCTAATTTAGTTTAGTGTTTTTAATAAGATGATATTTCATTTTATTAATGTTTATCCTTTTTAATTTAAAACTTTATTCTTTTTAGTTCAATGTTTATTCCTTATTAATTTTTAATTTTTGTAATTTAACCCAATTTTTAAGATATGAATCATTTGATGATATTTTTGTTTAGTCTAGTGCATAATATTTATTTTTAATGAGATTCATGCTAGTTAAAGACGTTAGATATTAAATAATTAATTCAAAATGAATGATCAACCATTCAACCCAAATTTTTTTGGTTATTTACTTAATTACTTATTTGTACCAAACTCAAACTTAATAATTTTAATTAATATGAATTTAAAACTTGAATTAATTCGACCTGAAATAAAACCGACTTGAAATGAACTCGACCTGAAATGCAACCAACCTGAAATGAATCTGACCTGAAATCTTTCCAACCTGAAATGAACATGTCAATTATCTAATTTGGACCCGAACCTTTGAACCCAACCTGAAATAGACCCGACCTGAAATGGACCCGCACCCAATCCGAATCGAGTCAAAACATCAAATTAACCTAAAATGACCTGTATCCGGTTTTACCCAACTTGACAGTACCTGACCTGAAACTCATCTGAGTAACTGTTTTTACATCCCTACCCGACACTTAAAAAACACTGCAGCAAATGTCGCGTAAGAAAGTACCACAAAAATTTAAAATTTAATTGAAAATATATAAAATTTTAAAATTTTATTTAATTATTATACATGTTTTAATTTTTAAGAAAACCACCTCCTCTTCATTTCCTTCTATGTCCAATAAAAAAAATTACAGAAAGTGATGTTTTTCATGTCAGTTTATAGAAACATAATTGAATTTTTTTCATTGTTTAAAAAATTACTTTCTGTAATTTCAGATGGGATTCATCTGACGATGAAAACGGACCGGGGGAATCGCCAGGGAATACTCAATATTCTCCGATGTCCTATGGTGGATCTTTTGCCATGGAGGAAACCAGTAGACAGATGGGGCATTCAAGGTACTGTTTGGTTGCTAGCAAGCAAATGGTAGGGATATTTCTAACCGTTTGGGTTAAGAGCGATCTTCGTGATGATGTTTGCAACATGAAAGTGTCATGTGTTGGCAGAGGACTGATGGGTTATCTGGGAAACAAGGTACATTTTTGCCTATGAAATTTTTCTCCGATTTGAGTGGTTTTCTTGAACTATAAGTAACAAGGCATGTAACCCCCTAGACCGGCCTATGCGGGAAGCCAGTCTAGAGTGCTCACATTGTATGTTTAAAACATAAATCGAGTTTCAAGTAAAACAAAATAACCAGTACGAAAATAAGTTAGAGTTCCACTTTTAATAAATCTAACGTTACTAAAATTGGGCGTCCTGGAATCATCACTAACCGCAAAAACAAACCATAAATCCGAAATAAAATATAATGTTTAAAAACACCATAATAGAAATAGTACATGTCACCCTGACGCAAACTGAAGATTTAAAAATATTACTTATAATAAAGTCCGGAAAATGAGTAGATCCTCCTGGTGCCAAAACCGGGATGCCTACCTACGGCTATCTGAAAGGGGAGAAAAACGGGTATGAGCTACAGAGTTCAGTGTGTTCCACAGTGCATATAATGAAAACATAAAAATAGTAACGCGAACAGATCGTATGCAAGATATGCTACCCTCCAACCGAACTCCTGGACACAGCTCCCCAGAACTGTATCTAACACAGGCATTAACCTAAGCCCATCAGGGCGAAGGTACCGGCCTAAGGATATACCTTAGGTTACAGGCGAAAATTACCCCGGCTGTAGCACGGGAACCGATAACAGGACGGAATTACCCTAGCCGTAACTGAGTACCGTAAATAGGCGGAATTACCAGCTGGATCAGGGCTGAACCGAATATCAGGCACTACACATCACCCCAATCCCAAATTAACATGCATGCAATAATAGTAGCACTAAAATCAGGAAATATCATGAGGGATGTGTCAGGCATAAAGTTAAAACAGGATATGATCATGCTTAAAGTTCAAAACATAAGACTATGTAAAATCAGTAAAAACAGTCATGTGCACATGATAGGTTCTTTAAAACAGGAAAACAGTAATATAGCACACAAGGAAACACACCTCTACTGGCAGAAATAGTCAGGTGATCTACTGGGCGTTCGAGCCTCGCTCTGTAGCTGTACTGGACCCTAAAAATATAAGATATAATTTTCATTAATACCGGAGCTAAAGTATTGAATTAACTATTCACGGGTACTAAAAACATACGGGTCACGATCGGATCTCGGGATCGGTCAAAGCGGGAGGAACTGGGTTGGTTCAGTGCACGATCGGGAGAACTATGGGGTCCTACAAATAAACAGACATAAGTTTTAGACTTTAAATAAAACTCTGGACTTAACTTAACTTGGAAGAAAAGTTTGACTCGAGACTTAAAAGTCCAATTTGGAGGCTTTCGGGTTCGAATTTCGAGAAACGGACTTCACAGACGGACTCAGGACGTCGAAAAACACAAAATAGGGTTTTTTGGAAAATTTGACTTTTTGGTCAAAGTCAACGCTGACGTCAGCAGTCAAAGTCAACGCTG
Source organism: Abelmoschus esculentus (assembly GCA_035048815.1). NCBI lineage: Eukaryota > Viridiplantae > Streptophyta > Magnoliopsida > Malvales > Malvaceae > Abelmoschus > Abelmoschus esculentus. Next base: position 22,815,163 of record JAUCBN010000004.1, read on the forward strand.
ACGTCATGCTGACGTCACGGTCAACGGGTCAACGGGTCAACGGGTCGGGTCGGTCAACGGGTCAACGGGCTAAGGGTTGACCGGTTCGGTTTGGGACTGGTTCGGTCCAGGTTGGATCGGTTCAGGCCGGTTTGGTCCGGTTCAAGCCGGTTTGGATCGGCCGGCTCCAGGCCACCGCCCAGGGCGGTCGGAACTTGCCACTGGCGGCGCGTGGAGGCCACGCGCGGCTCATTCTGGCCGGAAAACACACCCAGAGGTCGGATTTCTCAGATATATCCACTACAAACACTAAAAACCCGATTAAAACTCTTAAAACTGACTTTAATGGCCTAAAACCTAATTAACTTACCCAATCGAGACCTTTCTCCGACGAGGGCTTTGCCGGCAGCCAACGGCGACGATCTCAGGGGGTTACGATCGGCCTTCGATGGGGAGAAGAATGAGACCGGTGACGCGCCTGAACGGCGTCGACAGCGGTCGGATCGGGCGATTTCCAGAAGGGCAAAACCCTAGTTCTGACGAAGGCTTCCGATGCGATTCGCGGCGGTGCAGGCGGCCAACCGGCGCGTCGGGAGAGGGGTTCTGCTCGGGGCTCACCGGCCGTTCGAACGGTGCCGGCGGTGACACTCACGGCGGCCGGAGGAGGAATTCGGCGGTTAAGGGGTTTGAGGGGTTAAGGGTTTAATTCGGTTCGAATGCAAAACCGATTTCAGATCCAAACTTTTCTTTATATAGGGTCCAAAAATCAGAAACCCTAATTAAAATAAATTCTATTAATTTATTTTATTATTATTATTTATTTACTTATTTTAAATTTTTATTTTGTTATTTAATATTTATCTATTTTTTTATACAAGTGTTACAAGGCATACGTGTTTCTTGAGTTTTCCAGGGATCCATTTCTATTAGCATGTCTTTGCATCAAACCACCTTTTGCTTCGTCCGTAGCCATTTAACATCCGGGCAAAAGGAGGGCGATGAGCTGCGAAGAAACTCCGATGTTATGGAGATCCTAAGGAAGACAAGGTTTCCCAGGGTCCATGGTGTGGGAGAGGAGAATTCTCCCCAAACGATTCTTGAACATGAGTAAGCCTTCATATGTTAATTGTTAAATTATTACCTTACTTTCCCTGATATTATAGCCTTTGGTAAACAATGCTACTTTTCGAATGTATTGGCGTAGTCGTATTATATGGCTTGGGGATCTGAATTATCGGATTGCTCTGTCTTACCGTTCTGCAAAAGCTCTCGTTGAGATGCGCAATTGGAGGGCACTGTTAGAGAATGACCAGGCATGTTCTTATCCTTTCTGAGTTGATTCAATATATTCGTTTTCCCATACATTTTCGAGGACTTGTATGCTTCTCTTAATTCCTCTAAGAATCTGAAAAGAACTGATGGTTTTACAGCTCCGGAGAGAACAGAGACGAGGCCGTGTTTTCCAGGGATGGAGTGAAGGAAAAATATATTTCCCTCCTACATACAAATATTCTAATAATTCAGACAAATATGCTGGGGAGGATACACACCCGAAGGAGACCCTGCATGGTAATATCTCGTTATTTACTCAAATTTTCAAGTCTGTCAGAAGAAATTGTCTCGTGTTTATTCTTTTACTATCGATCTAATAGTATCATAATGTCATGCAACTTGATGTTTGTGAAGGTGTGATCGTATACTCTGGTATGGAATAGGCCTATATCAGCTATCCTATGTTCGTGGGGAGTTTGGTGTGATATTTTTGTTTAGTCTAGTGCATAATATTTATTTTTAATGAGATTCATGCTAGTTAAAGACGTTAGATATTAAATAATTAATTCAAAATGAATGATCAACCATTCAACCCAAAGTTAAAACCGACTTGAAATGAACTCGACCTGAAATGCAACTGAACTGAAATGAATCTGACCTGAAATCTTCTCGACCTGAAATGAACCTGTCAATTATCTAATTTGGACCTGAACTGTTTGAACCCGACCTGAAATGAATCCGACCTGAAATAGACCCGACCTAAAATGGACCCAACCTGAAATAGACCCGACCTGAAATGAACCCGACCTGAAATAGACCCGACCTAAAATGGACCCGACCTAAAATGGACCCGCACCCGACCCGAATCGAGTCAAAACATCAAATTAACCTGAAATGACTTGTATCCGATTTTACCCAACTTGACAGTACCCGACCTGAATCCCATCCGAGTAACTGTTTTTACGTTCCTACCCGACACTTAAAAAACACCGCAGCAAATGTCGCGTAAGAAAGTATCACAAAAATTTAAAATTTAATTGAAAACATATAAAAATTTTAAAATTTTATTTAAATTATTATACATGTTTTAAATTTTTAAGAAAACCACCTCCTCTTCATTTACTTCTAGGTCCAATAAAAAAATTACAGAAAGTGATGTTTTTCGTGTCAAAACATAATTGATTTTTTTTTCATTGTTTAAAAGATAAATTATGGCCCAACCGAGGCTCCTTTCAAATACAGAAGAATTAAAAAGTAGGCGAAGAGGCTCCATCAAACATGTTTATATCACTCTATCGTTAATTTTTTTAACTGGATAATAACGTAGCTAACACCTTGATAACATGATTGCTGTACCAAAATAATATTATTTTCGTACAATTATTTCGATGCCTAAAAGTTCAAAATAATATCGTTTTAATAGATAAAAATATAAAAAATATACTCAAAGGAGTTTAAACCTAAAACCCTTAAAATTTAAGGTTTATGATTAGATTTTAGGATTTAAGTTTAGTGATTTAAAATTGACGGATTGTGACTAAAATTTATAGTTTGAAGTTATAATTTAGGATTTATAGATTAAAGCCTAAATCTCTAACTATATTATTCTAAACTTTAAATCATAACTTTTAACCATAAATCCTAAATTATAAACCCTTAAATTTAAACCATTAACCTCTAAATGATAAATTTTAACTCTAAACCTTAAAACTAAAATATGTACAAAAACTTTTTATTTACATCGTCTTTATATTAAATATAAATCTTTGTGTTGATTAGTGGTGAGCAAAACTCGACTCGACTCGAGGCAAAAATACTCGACTCGTTTTGACTCGACTCGAAAAAATTTCAAATAAAGTTCAAATTATAAAATAGAAATTCGAATAACTCAAAATTTTTAGTAATTAAAGGATTGATTTTTAAGTTTGAGACGAATCTCTTAAATTTTTATGATATATATACATTATATTGCTACACATGAAAAAAAATATATATGCATATCTTATATGGTTAGAGAAAGTCATTTAAATTGAAATCAAATAATACTATAACATAATAAAAAATTACAATTAAAAATTTATAGGAACTCGAAAACTCGACTCGATTCTATTCGACTCGAACTAAAAAAAATTTTAAATAAAGTTTGAGTTGTAAAATATGACTCATCAATTAGAATAACTCAAAATTTTTTGATTCGACTCGATTCGATCGAATACTCACTCCTAGTGTTGATTATCAATCACCGATAATTATTTTATTTTATTTATTTATTTATTTATTTTTATAATAAGATTCTCTTTTGTTTTGGATTTTTTTGTACATCTTATTATATTTTTTTTCACCTGCCTTTGTAGTATGTCTTGCGGTACATATTTTGTTTGTTTTAGGACATGATTCTTATCTGTCTTAGTGATATTTTTGTTGATCATCTATCTTACATTATTACATAAGCATTTTGTTAATTAATGTTGACAAATGACGATGTACTGACTTGATATAATAAAAAAATAATTTATTTAAATAAACTCTTATATTGATCATTAAACTAAAAATAATTTATATAATTATATATTTAATATTTTGTACTTATATATACAATTTATCTGATGGTGACAAAAATTTAATATTAAATTTAATATTTTTATTTTTCTTCGATCAAATGACAAAAACTAATTAAAAAGAAATAGAAGGGTGAAGGAGCTCTTCCTGGGAAATCCTCAAACCCTAACTATTGCACCATTCTATACTTTTGAGTTGAATTTCATTAGTTTCTCTTCTTTCTGGAAATATTAATTATTACCTTTCGATGATTTAATTTGTTTTTTTCTATATTTTGTTATGTTTTCTCTGTTTGACGCGTTTTTTATTATTAATTTTGTGGGGTTTTGGTATTTATATAATGATCCTTACGACGAGTTATTTCTAATTTATGTTTATCAGTAATCACATAAAACTTCTTCCCCTTTTAAGTTGGTTGTAAATTTAATAAATAATAGATTGTCTGTTTTAGAATATATAAAAGTGATTGTCGATTTTAAGATTTTTATCTAACTCATATATTAACAACTCCCCAAGGAATCTTCCTATAATGGATTGTGAATTTTTTTGTGTGTAAAAAAAAGAAAAGTATGATCTGACTAAGATTTACCATTTTATGTTTTGTAACTAATTTTGTAAAATATCTTAAAAGTTCGATAATCATTTTTGTGATTTACCTGTAAAAAAAAATTAACAAGTCACGTCAATACTTTCTAATAAAAGACAATGAAATTAACCATAAAAACGAAATAAAAATTAAATATTTTAATAAAAATTTAATAATTAGAATAAAAATATTCTGATCATCGATGTACTTTAGCCTTATAATTATTACACTGGACCAACCTATTCATAAAAGGTTACCATACATCTCAGCCAGACAATTGCCAACAACTAATTTGATATGCATAAATGGATTTCACACCTTTCATTATAAAAAAAATATCAACAAAAATCATCAGTCTTTTTATCTTTTTCATACGTTAACCTTAAAAATCAAATTTTTAAGTTTAATTTTAAATTTTATATCCTAAATATTAAAAAAATACTCTATTCCAAATTTTTAAACTCTAAACATAAATTTTAACATTAAAGTTTGAATCTAAACTGTAATACCCTTGGTTTTGGGTGTCACATTTGGGCCTCAAGCTCAACTTAAACTCAAAATTTTCAAATCATTTTTAAATCCAAAAAAAGATTCATTAACTCAAACTAATTTAATCCAAATAATTAAAACATAAATTTAGGTTCAGAAGTATTATGTAGCTTCAATTTAAAGATATCAACATTCGATCAAATACAAATGAGTTTAAAAGATTTACAACAAACTTATATAGGTATTAAGTGTAATCACTCATTTTTTTAGGGGACGAGAAAATGTAAGATCCCACATTGCTTGAGGATCTCATTTCCCTTCACCCAAGTGCCTATGAAAAGAGGGCATACGCCACATGAAAAAAGGGAATCGATTGGGTGAAGGGTAGTACCTTATGATCTTAATTTGAGAGTATGTCTCTCCCTAAATTTTTGGGTGGTTCGATTAGAGTTTTTATTTTAGATCTGATCTAGTTAAATATTTTAAAAGGGTCGTGGTAGATCTTGGTGAGGATCAGTCTGGGTTAGAAGTTTGAATCTTTAGGTATATTTTTTTTCTTTTTATTTATGTTGTATTTTGTATAATTAAAATTTGTTGTTAATTTAGTTATGTATTAGATTAATATTTTATATTTTGTATTTATGTATGTTTTAATTTATGTTTAGATTAATGTTTATGTATGTTTTAAATTTATATTTTAGATCGGTTTTAATGTATGTGTGTGTGTGTGTGTTTTAATTTATGTTTAGATCGATTGTATGTAATTAATTTAATTTTAACTAAGGATTGTATGACGACTTTAATTTTTTTTAATGCGGTCCCTAAATTCGGTCGTAAGCGGAGCCAACTCCAATGTGGTGGTGGTGGTTCGGACGCTTACCTTCGGTTTTAGGTGCTCTAAAATAAATTCGCACATTCAATTAAAAATTAATTTGATAACACTTTAGCCCGGAAAATTTAATATTAACAAAGTGGTAATAAAAAAAAGTATCAATTTTTGGTCGATGTGGGAGTGCTAATCCTTCCCCATCCGTAATCGACTCTAGAATCCCAATTTTTCCAAATCTCTGATTTTACGGTGTCCGATCTACCTAAAAGTCTAGTGGCAACTCCAATTTTTCAAAATCATTTTTAAACCAAAACCCCTCGTTTGGAAGACATTATTTTAAAATCGACACATCAATTGTTTTCCAAACAAAAAAAAGAATTTTCAACGACACCTAGTGATTTTTTTAGATCGCTACAGATAGCGACTCTGGTGGGGAAAATTTTTATTTTTTAAAAACAAAAAAAGAGTCGAGTTTTTAAAAACGATTACCGCTTTACTAAAATTAAAATTTTCGGGCTAAAGTAAATATCGAATTAATGTTTAATTGAATATGCGCTTTTATTTTTCCGCATTTAAAATTGACATCTAAACCAGTTCTTTTTAAGTGGGGGAAAAGGCTAATGCTTTCTTGGAGATATCGTTCTCACATGTAGGCCCTAACCGAAGTACCTTTAGGGCTCCACTAACTTATGCTTTCGTAAGGATATCGTTCCTTCGTGTAGGCATAAGCGAACGAGTTCCCTTGAATTGAACCCGATCAATATAAGCCTATAATGAGTGATGATCGGGGGCCTTGATACTCTTAGTAGAAGATAACTTGGACAATTCGGGTCCCTTTTAGCACCAACACTGCATGTAGAGAACTAGATTACCCACACTATTAGAGCCATGCAGACACCCCAGGTGAACTAGACGTGATATCTAGAATTGCTCTTTTCTGTTTACTTTTATACAATTTAATTTTCTAAAATTAATCTTTTGCATTACTAATCTAGTTTTTATATGTGTTTGTTTCCCTTTTGCATGCATCATTGCATCTTACATTGTATTAGGAGGTATTCATTCCATGGAAGATAGGTATTTAAAAACCTCAACCTCGTAGTTAGAAACTAATTAGAAATATAGATCAAAAACCAATAAAGAATCCAGTAAAGGCGAGTCTACCGAGAACAGATAATTTTCATGCATTTTATCTAAGTCTACAACAAAATGACCATCAAAAATTCCTAAATCGATAAAAAATATGTAACAGAAACCGCCAAATGTCTAACAGTATAAGGGTTTATCAAAGATGCAGAACCGATACCATTTGCCATCTAGGGTTCGAGTCAGATTCAGATACAAAACAACGATTTAAAAAGACAATCGATCGAATTTTTCAAGCATGTCAATGAAGAAATGGTTTTTGTAAAACCAACTTTGATTTTGATATAACAAATAAGCTAAAAGACTATTTTGTAAATAAATTTTTAAGGTCAAAACAGTATGACAAGTCAACAAAGTTTTCCAAATCAAAACAATAATTCAAAATGTGTTTTACTTAAGATTTTTGAAGCCAAAACATTCAAATCGTACATGCGTTTCGATACCACCTCAACTATTATCGATACCGTGCTTAAAATTTCAAAGAATATTCTTGAGATTTTCCAGGTGCATCGATATAGTACAAACCCGATTCGATACCATTTGAAACTGTAATTTTCTATTTCAAAACCTCTTTAGAAGCGTATCGATACCACTGTGCAATTAAAAATAAATTTAAATATGTTAATCGGTTTCGATACCACAACTCAGCGTTTCGATACCTGGGTTATTTTTCAAGAATTTTAAGTATTAAATGTTTTGACCGTTGATATGTCAGTTAATTTTCAAAAGTTTGTTAACGAATATCGATATATCCTATAGGCATTTCGATACTAGTTTTGGCAGATTCAAAACTTTTTAATACAACCTCCAATCTGTTTTGATACACCTTGATATAAAGGCAGACCCGTTTCGATACCGTTACAAATGGTATCGATAACCCCTTGTTAAATGCACATAACGATTCTTTCTATTTTGGTAGCTTTTCGATACAGGTACCCCGAGTATCGATACCGGTAGTTGCAAAAATGTATTTATGGTGGGAAGATAAAGTTTTAACGTCTATATTTATATTCACAACCACTTCAACGGTTAGAAATAAAAGAAAGGGTATAAAATCAAGCTCCTAAAGCAACATCAACAATTATTGATCCAAAAGACAACATCCAAGCATTCAATCCAACCTCTAGAGCTTAATTGCTAAATCCTTGTACACCAAACTCTTGTTGCTTTATTGTAATCTTAATTCTTGAGTCTGGTGAGTGTTCTTATTTGTAATTGGGCAAAATAATTCTGTGAGAAAAACAAAAAATTGTCATTCTTCTTGTTTGTAACCTAGTGAGGTTGAATCAATCTTTGGGTAGAAAGATTGATTCGGTTTGTAATGGCTATACCTTGAATCGAGAAAAAAGTCAAATTCTTAGTGAATTGGGTTGAAAATCCTTAGTGGAAGCTAAGTTAGTCGATATAGAGCTTGTTCGAAGCTTGAACGACTATAAATCGTGTGTTCTTTATTTTTCTATTTTTTCCAATTATCTCACAATTTTTTAAATTGTCGATTCACCCCTCTTAACCATTTTCCACTAATTGATCAACTCAAACAATTTTATCAGACTAAAAAAAAGACAAGATGTTAGTACTTTACCGGCCTATTTTACGAGGATCAAGGTCACCCTTTAAGATTATCGGAAATAGCTCAAAATTTTAAAATAATTATCAGCGAAAAGAAACCACTTGTAGGAGCATCAACACCGTAAGTTTAGTCATGTAATATTTAACCAAGATCATTGCCGGATGATCTCGAAAATTGAGGTAGAGAAGGGTGGTCAGAAACGTAATCGAGTTAGCCGAAGATACCCTCTCTTCATTTATTTCTGGGTCAATAAAAAATTAGAGAATGTGATGTTTTACATGTCATGTTTTTTTTTTTGAGAGCAACAAAAACAATCATTTTCATTTCCACTCAACCCAACCATTGCAGTTAACTAAAATCCAAAATAAAAATTTCATAATTACAAAAAATGGAACAGTAGTTCATTCCACACATCAGGTAGGCACCAGTGTATGCAGTCCGAGTAGCTTGCAGGGTTTCCCAATTCTGAGGGCTCAGGGTCTCCCAGAACTTCCTATAGATGGAAGGGTGACCGTCTTTCCGATATTCCGAAAGCTGCGTAATGTTGATAACCGATACTTTCGAACCCAAACGGGAAACCAGATTATCCACCATGCGCATGGTAGCCAAGTCCGAACCACTTCCCCAGTACCCCTCCCTGTCGATAGGTCTCGTTTCATTATAGCAGTTTCCTTCACTTCCGGATTCCCACTCTCGTCTCCAGAAATGCGTTGGCGACATCGTAACAAAAAAGACGCGTTTCTTGAGGGGAATGACCTTTGATGCTACCCAGTCTGCCCAAGCTCCCATGGCCAGTTCCATTGCTCCTAACCCGTCGAGCTCCTCGCAGGCTCCATTTTCCTCACCACTCCACATCAGCTTAACCGGGCCTTGTCTCCACCATAAGTACGAGTTAAAAACTAGAATATCTGCTCCCACTGTTCCGAATGCTTGAGTACTGAATCTGGACGGATAATTCGTTCAGCCAGTCTGTGTTTAACTGGATCATCGGAATTAGACTCAACCAGTAGAGGAGTCATAGATCTCTTATTCGCCGGGATCACCGACTGCAACAAACACACCATCGATATCCATTGGTTTCTATTCAGAGAATCTCCCACAAACATTAGCCTCTTCCCTCTCAACTTCTCCAACATTTCGATCGCATTCCATCTCTTCAAGTTGCAGCCATGAGGCTGTCATCGCCAGTGCTGATACTGCAAATCAGACCTCCCATGCTTATGACACGATAACTGCTTCGACATGTACGGACATTCCGACTCTCCGTAAAGCGGGTACGACCGGTTATCGAAAACCCACTTCCCGGAGAACAAATCAAAGCTCTCTTGGCTTACACTCCGCCGCCGACCCGAATCCACATCCAAGCCGGCCCACCGGATTTTCTTCCCACTAAAGCTCCTAGTAGAGTTGCAGCTACTGAATCTATCCAAAACTTCCGAAGCTCGTTGAGGAAGATTTGGTTTTACATAAGTAAACGGCGTCGGTTGGCTGCTGGGAACAAGTGGTCTTTCCTGGAAACTTTGAATGCTGAATTCATTGTAGAGAACTGAACAAGCTATGAAAACCAGAAGAATAGCAAGTAAAGGGAAGTTGGTTTTCTTTCTGCTCCATTTACTGGACATGGAAGACATGGTTAACGGCAGAGCCATGGGGTCAAGCAGATATAAAGATGGCAGCTCTGCCACGTTTTTCATGTCATGTATAGAAACATAATTGAATTTTTTTCATTTAAAAAGATAAATTTTAAAAATACGTTCCTAATAAAAAAATATTAAAAATAACCTATAATAAAACTAGAATAATTTTAATTTTAGTCTCCATTATTAAAAAAATCTTTTGATTTATCCTAATTCTAATTCTAATTAATTAATTAATTAAATAATACATGTTATCATCTTATCGAAGAACCTTAATTCGAACAAGATGAAGCTAGTGTCACGGGTCAGAGTCTGACCCCGTGACAAGCTATCAGCTGCATCCAGGTGATTTTTCTCCCTCAACATTCAAAGCGTAGGTTCCTCCATCAGGGCCATTCCTTTGGACCAGTAGAGGAGACGAAGTCGGTGCCGTCGCAGCATGTGACTCACATGCAGTATAAATTATGGCTCCTTTCAAATCAGGGCTATTTTTTTTTATTAAAAAAAATAGATAGGTTCGTAATTATTATGTTTAAGATAAATTATATCAAATGCCATTAAACTATAATTATCGACTCATTTTTGTTATTAAATTTTTAAAATATTTAAATTTTATTTCTGACTATTTTTGTTATTGAACTTTTAAAATGTTTAAATTTTATTTTAAATTTTATTTTTTGACTCGTTTAGGTCATTCTATCGTTAACTTTTTACGTGACGGTAACGTAGCTAACACCATGATGACATGATTGTTACACCAAAACGATATCGTTTTGATATTAAAAAAATATACTCAAAGGAGTTTAAACCTAACCCCTTGAAATTTAAAGTTAGGGATGATAATGGATCGGACTTGAATCGGATTTATAAAGTTCAAGTCCAATCCAATTAATAATCGGACTTTTAAAAAAATTAAAGTCCGAATCCAAGTCCATTTAGATAAATCTAAATTTAATCCATTAAAATATCTAAAATTTAAATTCAAAAGTCCAAATCCAATTATTTTTTAAAGTAACAACTCAAACAAATATCTTTAAATGAAAAAACTAATTTTTATCAAATAAATATTTTTAAATTTATAGCACAAACAAATCTCAACAAACATTACAATCAAATTAGAGTAACAACTCACTTTTTAAATCTAAAAATTTTAAATATTTTTATTCAGATTTATATATGAATCGGATTTATATCGGATATAAATTTGGATTGGATCACGGTAATATCCATATCCAATCCACCTCCTATTAGGACTCGAACCTTTTTTCGGATTCGAATTTTAATTTTTTTTAATTGAATTTAGATCGAATTTTTTTCTTCGAATCAAACTCGGATTATATTACCGTATCTATTTAAGGTAAACACCTAACAACAAAGCCAACTTAAATTTTTTATTTATTTAAATCTAACCTAAACAATATATATAAATAACATAAATAAAACATTTATACAGAGTTTTAGATAGCGGTGGGTAGATTTAAGAATTAGGTATTTTTTTAGGTTTTGAGAATTTAAAGTTTCTTAAAGATATATATTATCATTATAAATAATATTAATATATAATATTATATATATTATATATATTAATATACAAAATAATTTAAATTAATCTCGAGTATAGTTTAACACATATAATTTGTAATAAAACATTTTATAATTTTAATTTTGTTTAGCGATTAAACATTTCTTTTAATTATAAAGACTTGAGTTCAAACCTCTAAGTGCATGTTTTTATTATTTTTATATCAGTAAAACGATATCGTTTTGTATTATATTAGACATCAAAAGAGTCGCGCTAAAATAGTGTCATTTTGGTGGTACAAATCGTTTCCCTTTTTTTCATGTCTCCATTCGTGTCTTCGTTTTGAATTAAAGGGTTTAGGGGTGTAGGATTTAGGGTTCTAAGTTAGGGTTGGGGTTAGGGGTAGGTTTAGGGAATTAGGGGTAGGGTGTATTTTTTAGAGGGTAAGATTTAGGGTTTATGATATAGAAAATAAGGGTTAGGGTTTAAAATTCAATTTTTTAGAATTTTTAATAGAAGGTGTGATAAAGAGGTAAAAGATTTCTACTCCATTTTGGTACATCCTTAATGTCGTGTAGTTAGACACGTCAGTATCCTATTAAGGAGTTAAGGGTAAAATAACGAGTCAGAAAATAAAATTTAGTGATAGATTTGAATATTTTAAAAATTTAGTGACAAATACGAGTGAACGATTATAGTTTTATGACACATGATATAGTTTACCCTTAAAATTAACTAATTAATTTATACTTTTATCGGTAATTATTTCACACGTGCAATGAAAATAAAACATTTCTATAAACACCCTAGTTTTAAGGTTTATGGTTAGATTTTAAGATTTAGGTTTACTGATTTAAAATTGACGGATTGTAGCTAGAATTTATGATTCGGTATTAAAACTTAAATCTCTAATCATATTATTTTAAACTTTAAACTAAAACTTTTAACCACAAACCCTAAATTCTAAACCCCTAAACTTAAACTATTAATCTCTAAATAATAAATTTTAATCTTAAAACTTAAAATTAAAACATATATAATTTTTTTTATTTACATCTAGGGTCAGTAGTTCTCTTCTCTCTGTTGTTTTTTCTTTTATTTTTTGTATTAGTGTTGGGAATTATTTTATTTATTAAATTTTTATAATAAGATTCTCTTTTGTTTTGGAATTTTCTTTTTCGTACATCTTATTATGTCTTGTTTCAGTTGTCTTTGTAGTATGTCTTGTGATGCATTTTTCGTTTGTTTTAAGATATCTGTCTTAATGATACTTTTGTTGATCATTTATCTTACATTATTACATAAATTTTTAATTAAATAAAAATAATAACATTTTATCATTAGGATGTTAATTACTGTTAGACAATTAACGACGTACTAACTTGACATAATAAAAGAAAGAATAATTTATCTAAATAATTTTTTATTTTGATCAAATTAAAAATATTTATATAATTACACATTTAATCTTTTATATTTACGTATACAATCTATCGAATTGTGACAAAAATTTAATATTACACTTAATATATATTTATTTTTCTTCAATCAAATAACAAAAAACTAATTAAAAAGAAATAAAAGGGTGAAGGAGCTCTTCGTAGGAAATCCTCAAACTCTAACTATCGAATTGATGGAGCCATTTCTCCTAACAAAGTTATAGGGGATGGAAATATCCTTCAAATGGAAGTAGGAGCAACCTACTTCGCATTGTCTCTTGTTTAGAAACTTTGCAGGTTCAATACGATTGTGAACCGTGGGTGTTTAAAAATATCCGATCCGATCTGAAAATTTAGATATCCGATTTGATTTTTATTTTTAGATCGGATATCCGATCCGATTTTAAATTTTTCGAATTAGATATAGATCACACAATTTCTAAGTTTTGAATTACTCAAAAATTCAAAATTTTATTAATAATAATCTTATTATTTTTAACAATCGACTGCTTGTTATATTTAAAATTTTAAAATTGAATCTTGTTTTATTTAGTAATTTATTGTTTATTATATTCAAAATTCTAAAATGATCATAAATTCAAAATTCTAAAATGATCATAAATACAAAATTCAAATTCGAAAAATTTAATCAAATTATATTTTTGGATAATCGAATATCTGAGTATCTGATTTGAATATTCGATATCCGATTATATGGATATTCGTTCTTTCTCGGATCAGATATAAATCACTATTTTATCGGTCCGAAAATCAGTATATCCAAAAAATTAAATCTGATCCGTCCGGTATCCGGCAATTAACACTAGTGAAAAAGACATTAAGCATCTTCATCACCCTGATGTAGCTGCTAGCTCGCTTCCTCTTGTTCGAGTTAAAACTCTCTAATAAACAGATGACATGTGTCACTATTTAATTAGATAATTAATTAATTTTAATTTAAAATTAAAATTAAGATCAAATTGATAAATTTTATCAATAATGAGAATCAAATATATAATTATTTTAGTTTTATTATTATAATCTATTTTTAATATTTAATATAATAATAATTTATTTTTTATTAAGTGTTTATTTTTTAAAAAAATTATATTATTTGTAAAGCTCCCACTCACTGCATTTAGTTCTAGAATTAACCAAACACTTTCACAAGAATAAAAAACATTTCTGAAGCGGTACGATTTAAGATTTAAAATATAAGATTAAAATTTAAAATTTAATTTTTTAATATAAAGTATGAAAAGACCAATAAGCCAAAGGTTTTTTGTCCATGTGGTAATAATTAATACTAATTTCTTAGGAGGGAGTGGGTACGATTTATTTTTATAAATGGAGCATCATTCATAGTTTCCAGACTCGCAACTCGATCTCTTTGAATAATTTCTTTTCCTTTCTTTCAACCAGGTCTCCAAGCTTACTCCAATGGAGGCTACTGAAGCAAAGTTGATGGGAAATGGGGTGAAAAAAACAGATGACTTGATTCCATTCATTCGATCAGTTGTCTCTTCCAAGGAAAAACAAGAAAAAGACCTTTTCTACGTACTGGATTTGGATGCAACCAGGTCCTTGGTCAACACATGGTTCTATAATCTTCCCATGGTTCAACCTTTCTACGCTGTGAAATGCAACCCTAACCCTGCTCTCCTCAAAGAACTGGCAGCTCTCGGCACCGGTTTCGACTGTGCAAGTCTTGCCGAGATCGAAACCATTTTATCTCTCGGCGTTTCGCCTGATCGGATCGTTTTCGCGAACACATGTAAACCGGAGTCTCACATCAAGTACGCAGCTAAAGTTGGTGTTAAATTAACGACTTTCGACTCCATTTGTGAGATTGAAAAGATCGGAAAATGGCACCCAAAGTGTGCACTGTTAAATCAATTATTATTGCTCGATCCTTTTAAAAGTAAAATAAATTTTAAGTGCCTACTTTTTATTCTTCTGTATTTGAAAGGAGCCATAATTTATACTGCATGTGAGTCACATGCTGCGACGGCACAGACTTCGTCTCCTCTGCTGGTCCAAAGGAATGGCCCTGATGGAGGAACCTACGCTTTGAATGCTGATGGAGGCAAATCACCTGGATGCAGATGCTGGATCGCTTTATCTTGTTCGAGTTAAGGTTCTTCGATAAGATGATGACATGTATCATCATTTAATTAATTAATTTTAAATAAAATTAGAATTAGGATAAATTGATAAATTTTGTTAATAAGGGAGACTAAATTTATAATTATTCTAGTTTTATTATTAGAATTTATTTTTTTAATATTTATTATTATAGATTATTTTTAATATTTTTTATTGGGAACGTGTTTTTAAAATTTATTTTTTTAAATAATGAAAAAAAAATCAATTATGTTTCTATAAATGACATGAAAAACATCACTTTCTCTAACTTTTTTAGTGGACCCCAGAAATAAATGAAGAGGAGGTGGTTTTCCTATAAATTTAAAACATGTATAATAATTTAAATAAAAATTTATATATTTTTAATTAAATTTTAAATTTTTGTGGTCCTTCTTATGCCACGTTTGCTGGTGTTTTTAAGTGTCGGAAAAATTTCTAGCGGCATTTTAAACACTGTGAAAGAGGTAAAAAATGTTGGTGTAGTGTTTTATTTAAGTCTAACACTAAAATTTAGGTTTAGGGTTAAAGAATTAAAGAATTAGAGATATAATATATTTTTAGAATTTGAAATTTAAAATTAAAATTTAATTTTTTTAAACTAGTTAATAATGATTACAATAGTATCTATTCTAGAATATAATCTTTACTATTTGATATTGTTCGCTCAATTACTCTGCTACTGACATCGTTGGTGCTACCATTTCTTTAACCATTTGAGCTAGAGGGTTCGTACAATTTATTTTTAATATTAAAACATAAAAAAATAAAATAAGTAAAAGTTTTTTTTTTGCTTTTTTGATATGGTAAACTGGTAATAATGATTTCTTAGGAGGGAGTGAGTACGATTTATTTCTATAAATAGGGCATCATTCATAGTTTCCAGACTCACCACTCCTCTCTTTGAATAATTTCTCTTCCTTTCTTTCAACCAACTCTCCAAGCTTACTCCAATGGATGCTACTGAAGCAAAGTTGATGGGAAATGGGGTGGAAAAGACAGATTCAACAGCTGACTTAATTCCAGTCATTCGATCAATTGTCTCTTCCAAGGAAAAAAAAGAAAAAGATCTTTTTTACGTGCTGGATTTGGAAGCAATCAGGTCCTTGGTCAAGACATGGTTCTATAATCTTCCCATGGTTCAACCTTTCTACGCTGTGAAATGCAACCCTAACCCTGCTTTCCTCAAAGAACTGGCAGCTCTCGGCACCGGTTTCGACTGTGCAAGTCTTGCCGAGATCGAAACCATTTTATCTCTCGGCGTTTCGCCTGATCGGATTGTTTTCGCAAACACATGTAAACCGGAGTCTCACATCAAGTACGCGGCTAAAGTTGGTGTTAAATTAACGACTTTCGACTCCACTTGCGAGATTGAAAAGATCAGAAAATGGCACCCAAAGTGTGCACTGCTGATCAGAATCAAAGTCCCTGAAACGAGCGGTGCCACGTTCAAGTTCGGCTCCAAATTCGGTGCACTCCCTGATGAAATCGTCCCGCTTCTAAGAGCTGCACAACAAGCTAAGCTCAAAGTCGTTGGCGTCTCGTTTCATATCGGGAGCAGAGCGATTAACTTCCACGCATTCGAAGACGCCATCCAAGTTGCTAAAACAACGTTCGACGCAGCAGCTCGACTCGGGTTGCCTAAAATGCATGTCCTAAACATCGGCGGTGGGTTCACGTCGGGTCCGAAATTTATCGAAGCAGCCTCCACCGTGAAAGCTGCTTTGCAGAAATATTTTCCCAACGAACCAGGTACCGAGGGCCTAAAAATCATGGCGGAACCCGGTCGTCTCTTTGCCAATTCACCGTTTACATTGGCAACGAGCATCATCGGGAAACGTGTTCGTGGTGGGGTTAAGGAGTACTGGATCAACGATGGTATCTCCGGTTCTATGAACTTTTTGAAGTACGGTCACGACGAAGTTGTCTACACTCCTCTCCGTCTGACCACCCAAAACCCGACGTTCAAAGGGATTAAAACCTGGAGTTCCACAGTTTTTGGACCAACCTGCGATCCTGAAGATATTGTTTTTACTGATTTAGAGTTGCCAGAGCTTGAAGTTAATGATCTGCTGGTGTTTCATAACATGGGAGCTTATACTACTTCTCGCGGAAACGATTTCAACGGATTTAAAACCTCAGCCATTCCAACTTATTTGGCCAACAAAAATTAATGATTTTCTATGGAAATTAAGTTTGGAAAGTGTAGTTGCTGGTTCCTCTCTCTCCCTCTTTTCTGTGAACCTTAGCAGCTTATTTCTCTTATTGATTATTGACCATTGATGATTTATCTTTTTTTTTTAAATTGTTTTTTATATCTTATTGTATTATGTGTTGGAAAATAGTGAGCAAATGATCATCTTTGAAGCATTTTTTGGAAGTGTAAGGATGAGGAGTCTAATAAGGAAATTATTGATTTCTATTCTACTCCGCGAGATCTTTACAACGGTAGCTCATATGCTCAATATTGTTGAGTGATGAATGAGAAATTGATGCTCAAAGTAAGAAGGTTGGAATAAAGTAAGGAATGAGAAACCCATTATCCCATATTGATGGATAAATTAAGTGGAAGTGTTTATATACACTTACCCACATAGTTGTCATTTAATAACTTAACTCTTGGGTTGGGGTGCACGACGAGGGCGATGCAAATGTCTGGACCGATCAGACTCTTTTTGGGCTTGCGGTTATAACTGCTCAGGATATTTTGGATAATGGAAGATATTGGCTATTATTAGTATAAATTTGAATTTAATTCAATTTAAAATACTAATAATAGCATTATCCCTAATATTTCGAATTTTAAATTCGTTTAAGTTTCTCACTGTTGCCCTAACTCTCTACTATAAATATGAGATTGATTTCTCAGTTTTAAACACAACAAAAACATCTCATATCTCTCAAAATGTGTTTTCTCTCCTGCTTTTTCTTCCGGTGACTGGCGAAGGCAAGAACGGTTCGAGAACTCAGCAAATGTGATATTGTTGGAGTTTCTCTTGTTGTTGTATCTTGGGAGACAGACTACCAATAAACTCAGCACCATCGGAGTGGCAGAAAATCTGTCTTAAGGAAACTGCAATTGGGCAGGCCTCAACACGATTCCGATTTATCGTTTCTAAAATGGGTTTGATCTAAAATTTTATCTATTTTATTTCATATCTTTTGGGTTTTATTTTGGTTTAAATAATAATAATTTAGATTGTTTTATTTTATTATTATTTTCTTGGATTAACCACTTATTTTTCCACAATCTTTAAGACAGATTTTTGGTTAGATCTAAGACGAACCGATTATTATCGAAGATAATCGAAAGAATGGTTTCCATAAAAAAAATCGATTTCAATTGACATATACGTGGAATAGGATGAAGGAAACGTTGCTGGCATGGTTCTGACCATGAAAAAAAAAATTGAGATCCAATCATGATTGCATCACGATAGCAAACATGAATTCACGATTGGGTGAATTGGAAACTCTTAACTACCAAGTTGAGGAAGTTCCATTTTTGGAATTTTTCAACAGTGCTGAAACCTTTGCAATTTGGGTGAAATGAAATTCTTAACTTCCACGTTTGGGTGAATTTCAATAGTGCCATGAAATTTCGGCCAAACCTAAAATTGGTTACGGAATGTGGTGTAGCAGCATATTCGGCCAACCACGTTTAATCATGAATATTACTTTGAGGATATTCATACGATTAAATTGATCGAATTTGATAAATTTATTCTTTGGAATAAAATTGAGATAGCAAACAAATATGTTTCGGAATTTATCCTGTCGTTTTTAAACGGGTTTGTTAAAAATCTCAAATTGGGACAAATCTGTTCAACAGAAATTGTCATGAAAAGTAACCGAGGTTACGGATTTTGTGAAATACCAAAATCAAATAAACGGAAATTTAATTTTCGATTTATTAGAATTATAATTAATTCTGAGTTTGTTTCCTTTATTAAAAGAGAAACAATGGATATGGTTGATAAAATCAAATACATGGTTGCATGTATTGATAAAACTTTATTCATGGGAATAAAGGTTTTGTTTTAGACAATATTGTCTATTGATCAAATAAAGCATTTATTCAATATATGATTAAATTGCTTATTTGATACGAAATATGGTAATATTAAAATTTTATATTTAAATTTAAGGTAATCGTGGATTCCTTAAATAAGTGTTATGATATTTTTGTGATCATACCATATATGCGAATTAAGGTAATATTCCTTAATGATATAAAGAATACATGTGTTCATGTATTATGGTAATTTTAATATCATAAATTATGATATTAATTCAATAATAATATTTTGATATTATTATGTTTAAATCAATTTATTTATTTCAAAAATAATATTGACCTTATTGTTGAATATGGCATGAAAAAAGAATATCCTTTTTATGTGGAATAATAATTATTGAGATAATTATTATTTGTGTTTGGAAACACTTTGGATTATTATTTTTTTAATTAATAATTTTTCCTTTAGAAAGTGTAAACACAAAGAATGTGGATTGTTTTGGAAACAAAAATTTCGTAAATAATTCGTTTGGGAATTATTTCCCACCGTTATAATGGATTTACTTAATCTTTTTTTCAAATAAAGTGAACAAATCTGTTTTAACAGAATTTGTTATTAGAAGTAACATTGGTTACTAATTCTACAATGTTGATTCGACCAAGGTCTTGAATCAAAGTATAGAAGAAATTTATTCTCTATGTTAAAATTTCTTAAAGCCTATTCTGATGTATGTTATGAAATACACAGTGTTTAAAATTGGCTTAAGAATTATGATGGTCATTGGACCGTAAATGGAAGATGTTGGTGCTAAGAAATTCTTAGTGATTGATTCTAAATGATAATGAATCAAAGACAGTGACTTAATTGATCACTCAAACTTGAATGATTTCAAGAACTTCCATAAACAGGTGATTGAAAGAAAATTTAAAAGTGCATGTCTAGGATTGGTTCTTTGAAAAGATTTGGTTCTTAAGTGTGCCTAATGCACCACCTCTCTTATCATAAGCAACCTACCTGGTGCACTGTTTATTATTATTCTTTAAATTAAAATCCTATCGTCTAACAAAAATTGGAAATTATGAGATATGGAATAAGTCTTTAGACTACATCCAAATGAGATCAATATTATGATAAAATCTTTGTCATAATAATTGATATGATGAGCAATTGTTTGAAGGAAATTTATTACCTTCATGATAGAACAATTTAATTTTGCTTAAAAGCAAAGTTGATATAAGGAAATTATTTCTTATAAGAAGGATGTTGAAACCCAAATTGATTAATTTGAGGAAAAACTTTTTGTGAGTAATGTTGCAACATCCAAAGGTACAATGATTTTGAAGATAACTTCTAAAAGAATTAAATCTTCAGAATGTGCTTAACATGTGGGGGAGTTGTTCTATCAACTAAGTGCGAGACACCATATGAGTTATGGAAGGAAATAAAACCTTTCTACAACTACATAAAAATGTGGGGTGTCACGCCAAGGTAATATTCTGTTACCAAAGAAAATGAAAATAAGTGGATTGTATTTTCATTGGCTATATGAAACATAGCAACGATTATCATATTAATTTTTGTAGAAAATATGATAATGAAAAAGAATGACTTATTCTTTAAATACACTTCCTAGAGAAGTTGATCCAAGTTTCGTAAAATGAACTAGAGTCCACATGTTCAACAAACGGTTGAATTAAAGATATTGTCATGATGACAAGTGTGACAAATGATGGTATGTCAAATAGACTAGGATATATGATCCTATGTTGATGACGTACAATAAATTGGTAAATATACCAAAGACCTATCAATTCAAGATTGATATGAAAAATATGAGATTGATAGATTTGATTCTGGGTATCCAAATCAAACAGTCACTTGAAATGTCTCATATTGACAAAGTCACACTACATGGAAAAAGAAGTTTGGCCAGGATATTTTTTGGTATAGCCAAAATTCCAAATACGAGTCAATACTTGTTGAAATGGAATATGCAAATGTCATATACAATCTAAGTGAATTGTAGACAAAATAGTGCTTTCACTGTGAGTAGTTTAAGCAGAATTCACAAAATAATTCATGGTCAAACCTGGATAATAATTGTGAGAATTTTGAGATATCTTAAAGATACTCAAGATTGTAAAGCATTATTCCATAAAGATTCTTCGATATAAGTGAATATTTTCACATTGAATGAATAAGCTATGTCATATGTTTTCTCAAGATAAACGTTTACAACCAGATTCAAAATAGAATCTGAGTTTGAGATCCAGATAACTCTGGAAAAAGTCAAATGACTTTAAAATGTCTTGGAGGATACTCATGAATGGCCTGAGCATGTGCCAACAATATTTATTGATAGAGCACATAGTCTTATGAGTTAACGGTAATTTGAGACATATGGGTCATCAATTTAATACCGTTAGACAACTTATCTCAAATTGAGTTATCGCTACTGATTTGATAAAATCAAAGGATAACATTGTAGATCCACTAACCTATGGGTTAAATTGAGATCAAGTTGAGAAAATATCTAAAGGAATGTGACTAAAGCCTATGAAAAATAAAGGCGCTATGTGAAGGAAAAACCCTACCTAGTTGACTGGAGATCCCAAGATCTAGGTTCAAAGGGACAACCTAATTGCATAGACCTGTGCGGTCACTGTGGGGGTTCCCTCCCAGGTCCATTCCTATGATGTGAACAGTGACAAGAATTTGGTAAAGGTTAAGCAAAAGCTTTTAATGACCATTGTGTGCTTCGGTGAGTCGAGCAACATAAGTCACCTATGTTAGAGTGAAGTGGGGCAGCTTCAAGGAGACTATTGGGCATAGTTCTCTCAAACTCTCGCAGAACCAGGAGATGTCCACGGCCATAAGGGCATAACCATGAGAGTTGTATCTCTTGTCAGAGAGATAGGTGTGTGAAGTATGTCATCGTTTACACCAACGGCTAACAGTTCAAGGACATCGCGTCTACTGATTAGCTAGTAAAGTAAATATACTTTCACAAGGGAAGGTTCAAAGGTGGACACCTACCTATCCTATGCATCTATCAATCGTAGAGCCTATCACCACATTGTGCCAAAATATTTTGATAAAAACATCAATTTCATTCATGTGGGGGATTGTTGGAAAATAGTGAGCAAATGACCATCTTTGAAGCATTTTTTGGAAGTGTAAGGATGAGGAGTCTAATAAGGAAATTATTGATTCCTATTCTACTCCGCAAGATCTTTACAACGGTAGCTCATATGCTCAATATTGTTGAGTGATGAATGAGAAATTGATGCTCAAAGTAAGAAGGTTGGAATAAAGTAAGGAATGAGAAACCCCATTATCCCATATTGATGGGATAAATGAAGTGGGAAGTGTTTATATACACTTACCCACATAGTTGTCATTGAATGACTTAACTCTTGGGTTGGGGTGTACGACTAGGGCGATGCAAATGTCCGGAGCGGTCAGGCCCTTTTTGGGCTTACGGATATTTTACTCGTGAATAATTTTCCTTAATTTATTTTATTGTTAATATCCAAAAAGAGTTTGTATTCAGTTGAAATACGTATAAAGAAGCGGGTATAACTGCTCAGGATATTTTGGATAATGGGAAGATATTGACTATTATTAGTATAAATTTGAATTTAATTCAATTTAAAATACTAATAATAGCATTATCCCTAATATTTCGAATTTTAAATTCGTTTAAGTTTCTCACTGTTGCCCTAACTCTCTACTATAAATATGAGATTGATTTCTCAGTTTTAAACACAACAAAAACATCTCACATCTCTCAAAATATGTTTTCTCTCCTGCTTTTTCTTCCGGTGACTGGCGAAGGCAAGAACGGTTCGGGAACTCAGCAAATGTGCTATTGTTGGAGTTTCTCTTGTTGTTGTATCTTGGGAGACAAACTACCAATAAACTCAGCACCATCGGAGTGGCAGAAAATCTGTCTTAAGGAAACTGCAATTGGGCAGGCCTCAACACGATTCCGATTTATCGTTTCTAAAATGGGTTTGATCTAAAATTTTATCTATTTTATTTCATATCTTTTGGGTTTTTATTTCTGTTCGTTAAATAATAATATTATTTTATTTTATTATTATTTTTATTCTTGGATTAACCACTTATTGTCCAACATTATGAATTATGAAATCTTCTTCGATGTAAAGAAAAAGCGTTTGATCTGTCTAATGCATCGCTTATATTTTTGTTTAAGATTTACTATTTTTTGTTGTATTGTTTTTATAAATATTTTAATGAAAGACAATGAGATTAACTAAAATTGATCTAATTAATAAAAATTTAATAACTAAAATGAAAACATTCTAAAAGCTTAATGACCATTGATGTACTTTAGCCTTATAATTAATTTACTGGACTACCTTAAAAAATCAAATTTTAAAGTTTATATCTTAAATCTTAAAAATTTATTCTATTTCAAATTTTTTAAACTCTAAACATAAACTTTAACCTTAAATTTTGAATCTGTCCATCTCTCAATCATTTATATTTTGGTCTTAACCTAAAATTTTAGTTATCTCTCGGGAAAAAAAAATAGGTGAAAGAAATAGATATTTCTAGTGAATTTAAAGTTCATGACTTAAATAATTAAAAAAAAAATTAATTAATTAATTAATCGATTAAATATATTTACTTTACTTTTTTTTGACAAATGCTATTGAATTTTTATTAAATCCATAAAAAATTATAATTACAACGTAATTAAGAAGCAAAATAATTGGATTAAAAAATCCAAAAATTCTTATAACCCAAAACAACGAAAAATAAAATTCCTATGAAAATAAGCATACCAATAAAATTCAGCAGCTTCCTGAATCTCCTTGTCTCTGTCCAAACGAGACGCATAGTGAAGGAAGAAGGAGTTGTAGGCGATTCAAACTGTCGTGCAAAAAGTACCGCTACCCAGGACTGATTTTATTGACAAACAACCATCAACCGAGTGAGGATAAGTCTCTTCAAGTGACCACCGACAAAACAATAAATCAGAAAACTAGCATCGATTGAATCTCTGTGCGAACAACAACCGATCGCTAGCGTATGCTGCAACATGCCATAAGGACAGACGAATCAAACCCCAAAACAAAAATAAAAATGTCACAAGGACAGAGAAAAGCGTATCACAAAGACAGAAAAAAGAGATCCTTATTAAAATAAAACACTAAAATTGATTGTCGACCACCGATCAAAAGAAATAATCAGAACGAAAAACTAAAAAAAGATAGAATTTGTAAAGGAAACGACGGCAGAAATTAGAGAGAATTAGATTTTCGCAAAGAGAAAGATATATATTTTTTTAAAACTAGAATATATGTATGTTTATGATATGGAACGTGTTTCATGAGTTTATTCCCATTATCCTCACATCCACATATTTCATGAGATATTTATTCCGTGCAAATGTCATGTGGTAATAAAAAAGAAAATTATAAATCTTAAATTTTAAAATATACATTCGAAGATAAATTATATCATGAGTCTGGATTATCACATCAATCATGATCTCATCCAATCATAATTACATATTTCACTAATTATTTTTTAAGTTATTTTTTTAATTAATGAAATTATATTATTCTTTATATCATTTTAAAAAATATATTTTTTAAAAGTTAAAATAAGAACATAAATAATTAGTGATAGAATAAATTATTCTTTAAGTAAAGACTACTAATGACGTAACGAGTCAGATCCATAATATAATCTCTCTCAAGCTATAATTTGTTATAAATTCTATTTTTATGTCCTAAACCCTAAACCTTACACATAAAAATATACA
Organism: Abelmoschus esculentus; assembly: GCA_035048815.1. Classification (NCBI taxonomy): domain Eukaryota; kingdom Viridiplantae; phylum Streptophyta; class Magnoliopsida; order Malvales; family Malvaceae; genus Abelmoschus; species Abelmoschus esculentus. The sequence goes on from JAUCBN010000004.1 coordinate 22,840,152, forward strand.
TCCTATCCTTAATCTCTAAACAGTAATTATAACCCCTACCCTTAGACTATAAATTCTAAATTCTAAACCTACTATTTTTTTTGAAAAAGTTAACCATGATTACAATAGTATATATTCTACAATATAATCTCCACCATTTGACATTGATCGCTCAATCACTCTGCTGCATTGTTGATGCTTGAACCCGTGATCTTTAGGAACAACAATCGTTCTTTTAATCACTTGGGCTAGAGGATTCATACTCTAAATTAACCTACTAATTTAAAATAAAGACACCAATAAAAATAATTTTCACCTGTCCCATATATATTAAAAATAATTAATTTATGAGATGTTTACCTTTTAATCATTTATATTTTACTTTTAACCTCAAATTTTAATTTTATTTTTAAGAAGAGAAATTTTTGAAAAAAAAAATATTTATAATGAATTTAAAACTCGTAACTTAAAAAATTTAAAAAATAAATATAAATAGATTACCAATAGATGAAATGTGCTTACTTTACTTTTAGTTTTATTTTCATTGTATGTATGTTTATGATATGCAACATGTTTCATGAATTTTTTTTTCACAATATTTTCACATCCACATATTTCATAAGATATTTATTCAACATGACCATCGCAACCAAGAATCTTGCGTAGGGTTTTAGGTTTAGAGTTTAGGATTTTAAAATTTTAGGAGTTATAATTTAATATTTTTATTTTTTGAATTGATTAATGTTAATATTTGATCTAATTATTTTAAAAAATAAAATATATAATATATAAAAATAATTTAATTTAAACTTTATTTTAAATAATTTATAATTATATGTTTTTGGGATTTTTAATTTTTATTAATTAATTTAATAGTATTCAACTATGAATGTCGTAGAATTTTCTCTTTTTTTTGATTAAGTAGAAAGATTACATCTTTTTCTCATACCGGAATTCAAACCCATACAAGATAAAGCAGGATGAGCATCCTTGACCACTAGACCGATCAGTGGATCTCCATAGAATTTTCTTTTTAGTATATACATGTTTGAATTTTTTTTTCAATTTTTTTTCATTGAAATATTTGCTATTGTTGTTATTGTTTATTTTCTAAAAAATTTTATGCTTATTATTATGAGTAATTATTATATGTGTTTATGATTTTTTTTTTTGGAAGAGTCTTAGTTTTATGATTTAGGGATTGTTTAGGATTTAAAAGTTTGTGTGTGAGTTTTGGATTTAGGGAGTGAAATTAAAATTCAGTATTTAGAGTTAAAATTTAAGGTTTATAGATTAAAACCTAAATCTCTTATCATAATACCCTAAAAACTAAAATCTACCCTATAAACCCTAAATTCTAAACATTTAAATTCATAAACCCTAAATTTTAAATTGAATTCTACAACCCTAAAACTAAGGTGTTTATGAAAAATTTTCAATTTCACCGTTAATGCGTGAGATATTTTTATTAATATTATAATTATTGATTATTGATTTTCTAATAAGTTTTTATAACTTATCTATCATTTTCTAGAAAATAGATAGAATGCTTTTTTTGACTCCTTAGCTTTACTAGTTAGACATATTTTTAATTCTTAAATCTTTATTCTATCATTTTTAATCCTCAAACTTTTTTTTTCAAAATTAAGGTCCTTTTTATACAAAACCTATTTTAATGTCCTTTTTATCTTTATTGATACATTAAGGTCCTTTTTATCGTGTTATCAAAAAATTATAAAAAAAATATCTTTAGAACAATTGAATCAATTAACATTTTTATTAATTTTAATTGTTAAATCTTAACAGTTTTTAAGTATTATTGGCATATAATACACTATAATTTTATTACGTTGTATTTATAGAATTTTTTAAAAAATATTTTTTATAAATTTAAAAGTTTTTTAGAACATTGAGATTAAAAAAAAGTTAATATAAAAAATTCTATGAATATCTACCGAAAAGATTATGACGTTGATGCATTGTACTAACAGATTTAAAAATATCTATTAAGATTTAATCTTTAAAATTGATCAAAATACTTGATTGATTTAATTTTTTTGATTCGATAACTTATTCGATACAAAAAAATTTATAATCTCAATTGATTTATTTGATAAAAAAGAATTTATAATCTTGATTGATTTATTTGATATAAAATACTTGACTGATACACAATAAATTTTATGTGTTTTGATTGTTTGTTTCTAATAATTTTTTATATATTTTTTATCTTTATGATACGTTTTCTTTGTTTTCATGGTATGTATCTGTTTTATGATTTTTTAAATATTTTATATCCCTTTGATATTCGTACTATATTTCTTTTGTTATTTATTTATTTATTTATGTTTTATTTTATTTTCTATTAATAAAACTGTCCATAAAAATATATCCATCTTCTCCTCCTTTCAAAAGAATGAATCTTCTCCTGTTTTTAAGTACAAAATGTTTATTGTTATCAACAACATATTAATGAACTCCATTGAAGCAACTTCAAAACCACCACCTCCCCGGCCAAGAATAATACATACAGTCAAAGTATATATATATATATATATATATATATACCACTGTCAACCTCAGAACATATTCTACAAACTGATGGAATGAGCAAATGGTCAAATCCTACTCCTCCTGTGTTACACCAGAGCCTTTAAACTACTTCGGCGGTGATCCTTGATCAAATTTCGATATCTGCACGGGTTTTGATCGGTTTAAGCTTGATCCCTAGACCCTCGGGGGAGAGAAGTTCGGGAGCTATGCACGATTGGCTTGACGGACTCGAAGGGTTTGAACCATTACTTGATGAGGTAGCAAAATGTGGTTGTCTTTGGAAACCAAATCCCATTAGAAAGAATTCAATAGGGACTAGCATGGCCAAAGGGTGCTCTTCTGTTACCAAGGAGCCAAATGCTTTAACCTGAGAAAAGAATCAGAAACGAACACACAAAATCATGTTCATGCAAAGAAAGCAGAAGAAATGGGAAAGAATAAACTCTCCGAATTGAAATCTACCTCGACGAGAGTGCAGTTCTTTCTTCCGATTTTGGTACTCATATGCACAGATTCTGCATGGAAGGGACTGCATTCACCCACAAGAATAAGAGTCTTAAACTGCAAGTTCTTCAAGTCACCTGTAAGGTCATGTCTCCTGCATATATATACCGCAGTCAATGCTACACATGAGGAAGTTTGAAGAAAAAAACTCGAAAGAGTTCATCTCCGAAATGAGGAAGTTTGAGAAAGAGAATAGACATGAACTTACCTATTAATTGCTTGAAGAAAGAGCATAACATTCGGACTTTGCCTTTCATCCAATAACTGCAATCAAATTACCAAAAGGATCAGGCTTCTTGTTTTGTTATATAAATAGGAAACCTCTACCCGGCCTCCTATTCAAAGTGCTGGTGGTTGCAGAATGCCTTCTCAGTATATCCTGACTAAGTGCCGGGGTTTATTTGTTATCAGTTTCCTTACTTTCAGGCAAGCTTGGACGATCTCGGACTCTGCACCATGCATACCATACCTGAGCTCCTACAAGAAGAATTCAACAATTACAACACTAACAAGTACCAGAACATTAAAATAAAACAGTGATGTTGATTACCTTACTGAAATACCGTTGAAGAAGGCATTCTTTTAATACACCACACATACCGTAGAAGTATAACAAGTTCATCAACACCTGAAAAGGGACATTTTAGTGCAGAGCAGGTTCATTATAACTGTAAAACATATGACCGAACGACGTATTTTATAAGTGTGAGCAAATTAGAACCTTGTTGTAGAGCCATTCAGTCCATGTAGGAGCTTTGCAAACAGGAGATACGAGAATTAATCCAAGCACTCGCTCACTATATTTCATCTGGCACAAAGGATGAAAACAACGAGACCATCAGTGTCAGAATATCAGCAGAAAAAATATTTATGGACTTTTGCATCTTATGCCAACTTACTGCAAATAGTGTAAGGATGTATGCCCCAGCTGTTACACCCAAGCATAGAACTCTCTTCAGTCTGATAATAAAAGCTCGAATTAGTAATACAAATGAATAAACGCAAGAAAAAAGAAGGAAAAGATATCTCCCCCCAACAATCTACGTGTATTCTATTGTTCATGTCAGGTCCATATGCTTTACTGATTTAATTTCGTGGAAAAATACATTCGAATTAATATAATTGAGACTTTGGCACGCAATGATACACCGTGGGAGCAATGGTTGCTATGAAGTTTTATCAAGAATATATATCGGACATCTAACAGGGTGTGTATATAAAATGAGGGGAAAGTTTAGATTACAAAATGTACATTGTCTACACCTAAATTACTCGGATTCGGACAAGAATCAGCATCCCAAATCACTTTTGGATGAATTGGAAAAGCAAATTTACATTGAACTTCATTAAAAGATTAATAAAGGAAGAAAGTAGCTGAATTGTGTCCCGTTTAGTCATCATGCTTACTACAAGAAAAGAGTTGGAATTTGACAAGCATTTACGAACCCGAAGAAATCAAGAACTTCAGCAACCTGATCTGCTAAGTCATCCACACTAAGCAATGGAACATCCGAAGATATCACATTCGCTCCCAACTGCAAAAACTCTTAAACAAATGGCATACACATTCTATAAGTATCACCTAATTAGTAAAGCACCAGCTGACAAGCTACAATTTTAACATTTTGAATTTTGAATCAAAATCCCATTGTTCAAACTTCAAACAAACACATTTCTAAAACCGAGTCACAGACCTCGTGCCCTGGGGCATCAATGTGGTAAACACAAAAGTTTTGAAGCAACAAAGAATCTGCATCCGGGCAAACGAATAGGCCTTGGAAACAAGACATGTCTGTAAACATTTCAACAAACACAAAACAATCATATATCAAAAGACAACCAGAATTCAACATTTTGGAATCAGAATCCATAATCCATTAAACCCCAAAAAGGTAAAACAGAGTTCAAGAACTACCACAAGAATCCACTGATGTCTAAAAAACAAAACAACCCACTTAAAGAACTTATGAAATGAACAAATTCGTAGGGATGAATCAAATAATAAAATCTGTACAAGCTGCAAAACTCAATTCAATTTCAACATATGTGAACTTGTGAAGTAAAAGGAGCAAACCCATTAACTCAAACGAAACAGAAATCAAGAAAGTCCCAATATTTCCAAATTCCAATAAAAAGGAAACAAGAAATGAATACATACAGTCGAGAGCAACATCTGGGTAAGTTATCAAAGCTGGTTTCTCCATATCACCACAAACAAAAACAGATAAAGAACCTCTGTTTGTTTTCACCAAAAACTCCTGCAAAAAATATTATTTATTAATAACAGTATTTAAAATAAAGATAATCTGGACAGTGGGAAGAGAAAAAGATTGAAGCATTGTTCTTAGCAGTTTTGTTCGTTAGTTTAGTTACTTTACCTTCCCTCCAAAAGGAACCATATCAATCGCAATGGACACCGAGTCACTTGACTCGTCCATGACTCGTTTTGTTTCCTTCACTCGGTTCCGAGAAACACAATGAAACTCACTGATTGGACTCCATTAAGATGATTATCCCAAAAAATGAAACTCTTTGACATGAAAGTCTCAAGCTTTCTTCAATGACAACTCCAGACGTTTAAAAAAAAATAAAAATGGTTTTCGAGATAATAGTTAAATGGCGTAAAAGCCCTCAATTTGGTGCTGTAATTACAGGATAAGCGTTGTCATGTTGTTTGGAATGACAGTTTTGCCATCAGTCAACTCGTTGACTCTTATTATTTTCTTTTGTTTTTATTTGGGGCAAGTGACCGTTAAAGAGGCAGATTCAACGGTCATCTGAGGGGTAATAATTTTGCAGAGATGGTTCGGTTTATTTCGGATTATAAATTAATTTTAAATTATATTTAAATTGATTTGAATCTCGAATTAAATTTATCAGATATTTAAATTACTTTCGTAATTGTCATCAGACAGCTGGAAACCACTAAAAGAAACACTCCAAATAAAATGAGAGATTATATTATGGGTCTGGCATCCCTAACTAATAAAAATTATCTATTTCATCACTAATTATCTATGTCATTAATTTAATTTTTAAAATATAATTTTTTTTATATGATATGAAAAAAATAGTGAAGATTTATTAAGTGGAAAAAATGACATAGAAAATAGTGGTGAGGTGGGTAGTTATAATGAGATGGGACCATAATTAATGTTAGGGTTGTTCAAAATTATCCGACCCGACTACCCAACAACCCGAAACAAAAATGACGGGTAATTCCCGAAAAAAATTACCCGACCCGAGAATAATTGGGTCGTGCTTGGGGAGATTTTTTTAATTATCAGGTACCCGACCCGACTAATTTAAAATTATATATTTTTTAGTTTTAAATTATATTTCTATGGTAAGTTCCTTAATATTTGTACATAAAATTAAATTTAAATCTTTAAATTAATTTTATGTTTGTATTATATAGTTTTAATTTTTTAAAATTTTAAATATATTTTATTAATTTGTTAATATCGAAAGAAAAAACGATATTAATATTTTTAATATCATTTTAACGATAAACTCTAATAAATATATGTGTATATACATTAAAATATTTTAAAATTAACTTTAAATCATTAATATTTATGTTTGTTCATATATTATAAAATTATAAAATTTGTGTTTAATATGTGATTTTTTTAATTTTAAAATAAAAAATTTAAAAATGTATATACGAACCGGGTACTCGTTACCCGATTAGCCGAGTACCCGATATAAATGGTCCGGGACATGGGCAAAAAAATCACTACCCGAAAGAACCGGGTACCCGGTAATGAATATCCCTAATTGATGTGGTAAGCTAAACCCATGATATAATTTCTCGTTTTAATTTATTTTTTTTATTTAATTAAAATTCGAAGAATATATGAAATTAAAAAAATTAATTTATATATATACTAAAAATAAGTTTAAGATTTTTATTAAGGTTTAAAGTTAAAATTTATAGTTAGGGTTTAAAAAAATTGAGGTATAGTATATTTTAAGTCATAAAATTTAAAGTTTAAAATTTAAGTTCATGAATGAGATTTTAATTTTTTTAATATTTAAATATAAAAAAAATACTAAAAAAACAATTTTTTATTCAATTAAAATAATATTTTTATAATATATTTTGTAATAATTAATTTATTAATAATTTAAATATTACTCTTAATTATAATAAATTGTTTAAGAATGAGAAAAGGTAAAAAGAACGAGTAAATTAGGGATATGATTTTAATTGCTCAATTTCATGTTCCCTTGGATACAAAAACGCGTTCTGACGCCAGCTCACAACAATTAGATTTAGCGTTTATAATTAAAATTTAAAGTTTGAATTTAAAATTAGATTTTATAAAATATGTATGATTTAATTTTTAGGGTTTAAGGTTTAAAAATTACGGTTAAAGTTTATAATTCAATTTTTTTGATAATATACATGTCTGTTTTATGGTTCATATTCGTGGTGTAAGACTACCTCTTACAATAATATCATCTTTAAGGTTTAAACTTACGTTCTCTTCTTAAAATACAATATATTTTTTCAGTACACCCAATAATCGTTGGTTAAGATTATTTTTTTAGTGTTAAACATGAATAGATACACAAAAAATACATATTTTTTGTTCAAATACCATATTATTGTAAATTAAATATGAGCCTTCTAACCCAAGTGGTTAACGGAACGGTTGTTGTTCCTAAAGGTTACGAGTTCGAGCACCGGTAATTATAACAAAGTGATTGAATGATCAATGTCAAATGGTTGAGATTATCTTCCAGAACAAATACTACTGTAATCACTATTAGCTAAATAAAAAAATTATTTTTTTCAAAACAAATCTTTTTTATTCAAAATTTATGTTTGGATTCTTCTACTTCAATTATTTTGGACTTCCTATTAAAAACTTCTAGCCTATTATGTTTCTAATTCAAATTCAAATTGTTTCTTTTAAAAAAATAAAAATTAATTTTTTTTTCAAATAAAAAAATTAATTTTTATTTTTTTAAAAGAAACAATTTGAATTTGAATTAGAAACATAATAGGCTAGAAGTTTTTAATAGGAAGTCCAAAATAATTGAAGTAGAAGAATCCAAACATAAATTTTGAATAAAAAAGATTTGTCTTAAGTGTAAAGGACGAAAATGCAAATTGGGAAAACGCCAAGGGCAGAGATGGAATATTATATAGTAATAGGCTATAATGGATTCTCTCTCTGCTGCTCAGATTTGATCTTTAAATCATTGATTATTGACGGATTTAACCTTAATCACAGTTAAAATGCACACAAAAAATTATACTACTAATTACTATGTTTAGAAAATATTTAAATAAAAAGGGAGAGTGAACTCGAATCGATTTTCATATATTTGACACATTCGTAAACTGATTGTATTTTATCGTGTCGCATTTGTAATATATATAAGATTATAGTCGAAAGTTCGACAAATCGGTCGATAACGGCGATTTTGAATGCCCTGGAAGTGGAAACTATATGCTGCAGTGGTTAGAATTAGCAACCATGTTGTTGTTGCAGAGCTATGGCGATGGATGAAATTCGATGTATATGATTTCCTAACTTTAATGGAACATTCAAAAGTCTAGAGGCCGGACGAGTATGCCGGTGCTGGTGCCGGAGTCGGTGTGCCAGGGTGCAGCTCTAAAGGGTACAACTGTTTAAAATGCTTTCATGAGCTGAAATTCCAAACAAGTTTTTCTTACCACACTGCAATCTATCAAGAAAACTTGCATAGTTTCATAGCTAATACCAAGACACTAATTAGGTGATTCCGATCACGAAAGCTACCGAGCTTAACATGCCTAACCATCCGAGAAAGACGACATTTTTAAATCCTACATCGAAATGCACAAGTTTCCCAAGTATTCTCAAACAAATACAGTTTCTGCAAGAAAGATCCTACACTAGCATGATGTTGCTTAAGGTTTCTAAGACTAAAGCTATCAGAACTTCATTTTCGGTTCCATCGTCTACCAAGGAACATTATGCAAGAAGGAAAACCCGATCTAATCGGAAATTAACATAGAAGACAGAGTTCAATACTGATATTGAAGCAATCCAAGCAAATGATGTTCCATGTGCTAACAAGCTTAAACCAATGACTTAAAACCGGAAGCCATTGTTATGCTTCGAGAAGATATCGACCCGACTAGTCTACTAAACAGGCTCAAACTGCAGCTGAAGGAAGATTAGAACAACTATCCATGGACGAACATTTTTGTTTTCATAAATCAAAATTGAGGATTGAACTAATGTATTGAGGATATACAGCCAGTAAGAACAAAAAAAGTAGTCTTTGATACATTAATAGCTCGAGTTGAGTTAACTCGAGGTTGAAAAACTGAAGATAAGATGAACACAAATGCACCAACTTTTAATCAAATTGATGGTAAGTAAATCAGAGTAGACAAATCATCACTCACTTAAAGCATCTGTTAGCATTCGAGAGTTCAGAAGAATTCCCTGCAACTACTCATTCTTCCAAGCATACAAAATTAGTGAAAAACCGGGAGACAGCGACTTCGAATCTTGAAATCTTTGCGAGAATGACCATTGCAATGAGCTCGGACTGGGAATGTTTTGGCTAAACCACAGCTTCTCTTCTGCTGCAACAGATGTCTTGAACAAAAAAACAGCATTTCCACCAGGTGAAGTTCCAAAGAGCCAATTATGAACATCCCAAAACACTTCAACCGGCATCCCATCGATCAAAATGGTATGGTTCCCTCTGAACTTCCACCGCAGCCTCTTGACTTGCATCAAAGACTTTCTATCCACACGAATTATAAGGCACGGATCGCTCACACCGAGTGTGTCACATTCAATTATCAGATCATGAATTCGACCATTATCACAAAACTGTGCCTTGGTAGCAAATACCCTCTTTCCAAAAACATGTTCTTTCTTGGCCACCAAAATGGCACTAGAAGGAATATGATTTGCACCAGTTTTCTTACAAGCTTCTTTCCTCATGTCCCCAAGAAGCAACACCATTTGCTTATTGGCAACAACACAGATATAAAACCCTTCAAGCGGTTCAGGTCCGGATCCGAAATTAGCCGAAGAAAGGTCCCAAAATACATCGATTTTACAAGAATATGCTTCTAAACTCTTGGACCCTTTTCTCTTGGAGAACAACCAAGGCTTTATATCAACCTTACAAGGACATTGATTTGCAGAATCATCAATCTCTATACTCAACCTTTGCCCCATCAAACTCTTGGTCCAAGTAACAGTTATTAAACAAAACCGACCCCGAATTCGACATTGATAAACACAAGTAACCAAATTCTGTGCATTTTTGCTAGTACTTGATGAGGAAGAATCAGCCACTTGAACTCCATTTTCACCAAAACAAGATTGAAAATCTCTCATTTCCCCTCCTAAAATTAAGATCTTTTTCTCTTTAATTCTTCCCACAAACTGTTTACTCCTCACCTACTGTAACCTAAAAGTGCACAATTAAAACATATTTAACACCATGAAACAAAGCAAAAAGTAACAGAAAAAAGAGAGTAAAGAAGTAAATTGAGCCCTTACCTTAAACCGAACAGTTGTTAAAACTGTCTCAGAAAAAACACCCCCCAAAACTGCCTCAAAACCCGGTTGTCTAGGTTTGATTTGATCTGAGATGTAACATTTTTCTTTTCTGCAAGAAACTGAAAACACCCATCAATGAAAACTTGATAAAGTTTCAAGATTTAAAGACAGATTAAGAGAATGTGGGGGAGCATGTTTCAAGTAAAGCAAACCTTCAACAAAGAGAAGTAGACAAAAAAGCAGAGTTCTTTCACTGTAATTTCTCAGTTATCATTATCAATGATACCAAAACAAATTGGAAATCCCTTTTTTAGGAAATAAATTTACCTCCAAATAATGACAGCCTTGGAAAAAAAGAATTTTTTTCTAAAATATGAAAGATTTTAGCAACTGAGCATTGCTTGAAAGACTGGAGAATATATAGTAAGTGCAAATAAATTGAGCTCTAAGAGAGAAAAAAAATGGAAGTGGTTCATCTGGTGGACCCAGGAAAAACATGGCAATTGCAGTTTGCAAGCACGATTTATGTATATAAATAAATTAACTAATTAATTAATTAAAAATATCTGGTTTTGATGCTTTGAAATGAAGACATGGTAAGCATGTTAATGGTGGATACTTTCATGATTGATGATTATATTTGTTTATGTTTTTTTTTTAATTTAAAGGTTTATGAAATATACTTATATTCTTAGAATTTAAAATAAATATATTTAACCAATAATTGAAAATTTGAGATACATATAATAGATTTGATTATGGTATATATATATACACATACGAAATAAAAAATTAATCTCAATTAAATATAATTAATTTTAAATTAAATAAAAAATTAAGAAATAAACCGAAGAAAATTAAAACATATGAAAACTATATTATTTTTCATCGTAATTTCTTTTATAAATGCCACTTGATTTTTATTAAATCCATAGAAAAATTATAATTACAACGCAATCAAGAATTGTAATAATTGGATTAAACAATTCAAAAAATTTTACAACCCAAAACAAAGAAAAATAAAAAAATTTATAGAAATAAGTATACTAATAAAATTTAGAAGCTTCCTGAATCTCCTTGTCTCTGTCCAAACGAGACGCATAACGAAGAAAGAAAGGAGTTGTAGACGATCAAAACTGTCATGCAAAAAGTATCGCTACCCAGGACTGATTTCATCGGCAAACGACTATCAACCAAGTGGGGATAAATCTTTTCAAGTGACCACCGACAAAAACATAAATCAGAAAACTAGCATCGATTGAATCTCTGTGTGAACAACAATCGATCGCTAGGGTATGCTGAAACATGCCACAAAGACAGATGAATCAAATCACAAAACAAAAATAAAAACATGTCATAAAGACAAAAGAAAATCATACGAAAACTATATTACTTTCCATCACAATTTAAGAAATATATTGTTTGTGTTAAAATATTACCAAATCTCAAACTGATCTAGTTGGTAAGCCATTAGGGGTGTTCAAACGGTCAATTAAACCGAATTAATTCAGTTAAACGGTCGATCACCGAATTTTATTCGGTTGGTAAGTGGTTAATGTTTTTTTAAAGTTCGATTAACTGTTAATTTGGTTTGAAATAGATTAATTAACCGAATTTTTATATTTTATATATTATATAAATTTGTTTTTAGCCGCTAAACTTTTAAAAATTATAAATTTGTCATTAAATTTTATCAAATTAATATAAAATAATAATTAAATTTATTAAATTATTAAAAAATATTCATTAAATTTTTTAATATTTATCAATAATTTATAATATACAATAATTAAATCATCAATTTATAATAATTAGATAAGTTTAATGGTTGTTTTATAATTTTTGAAAGTTTGGTGGCTAAAATTACTATTTTAACATTGTTGAGTGATCATTTTTGTAATTAACCCAAAATTTTATAACAAATTTTGGTTAACCGAATTAACCAAAATTTGTTCGATTCGGTTAATGTATTTCAAAAAAAAAATTAATTCGATTAACAATTAAAGATTCAAAAAATTCTATTAATTTGATTTTTGGTAATTCGGTTCGACCACCGACCAAATTACCTATTTGAACACCTCTATAAGCCATTGGCTTTCTTTTTATTATAACTTGGCTTTGTAATTTTTTTAGGTGTAAAATTTTATATTTCTTTTCTCTAATAAAACGACGTTGTTTTAAATAATATATAAGCATCAAAATAGTCTTATCAACACGATATAGTATAGGTTCGACGTTCAGTTCCGTTAGTATTGACTATGTCACGGTATAGTTAAAGACTTAATAATAGGGTAATATAAACGAATCAAAAATTAAAGTTTAGTGTTATAATTGAATCAATTAAAAATACGATAGTAGAAATAAGTCAACACTAATAGTTTGATGTTATATGGTACAATTTACCCTATTAATAATAAATTAAGATAATTTTGTAGTAAGTGAAGGATTGGTTGAGGAAAAGGCTGAGAACTCTAACGAGTCAAAAAGGATTTTATTTCGTAGAAAATATGTCGGAGATTTAATGGTTGTGTGATTAAAATATAAAAGAATTTAAGGATTAAAATAAAATTATCTTAAAAGTTGAGTGATTAATTGAGTGATTTACCATTAATGCCGTAAAATAACAATTCCTCTAATAATGATGAGTAAATTAAGATAATTTTGTAGTGACTAAAATGAAGGAATTTAAAATTGGGTGACCAAATGAATAGTTTATTTTTTTAGAAACTTTATATACAAATATATTAAATAAAATAGGAAAGTGTGTCCCACGTACGACTTCCGCGTGTGAGATAATGAGGGGATAGGTTAAGATTTTAGTTTTAAAAAATTAAAATTAAAATAGACGGAAAATAAAAAGAAGTGATCTTCACGTGAAATTGTCCACGGTTAGTTGGGGTGCAACGTAACTACGTGGGTAGTGGGGCCTACACCCCAACTTTTCTGGCATAAATACTACTTAGGTCCTCATAATTTCAAAAATTGATAACTTCAGCCTCAATACCCAAACTTTAAGAAATAATATCTTATTATTGTACTAATACTTATTGTTTTTACACAAAATTAAGAAATAGTATTTTATCATATACTAATAATATAAATTCTACACATTTTAGGTTAATAGAATTATTTTTATTTTCAATACATAATCATAAAACAATGCTATATTAATAGTGTGTATATTAATAGTGTGTAGTACTTTATAAAAATTGAATTAAATTAAAATTATATATATATAATTGGTGACGAAATCAAATGAAATGGAGAGAGGCAATTCTCACTTCAAAAAAGTTTTTTTTAATCTTTGTTTTATTTAAACTTTTTAAAATTTGATTTATTTATAAATTTATGATTTATTTTTTGGAAAATAAGATTTGGGATATATTCTTAGCTAGTGGCGGATTCAGAAATTTTTTTCAGGTGGGCACAATTAAATTAATACACATATTTTAAAGACAAAAATACTAATTACCTCTATAGGAAAATAATGTATTCCTCCCAAAAAAATTTGAATATACGTATTACGAAAAAAATTAATCAACTACAGCAATATCTACAGTGCTAAAGGGAGAACACCACTTTCTCTTGGCGTTTTCCATTTAAAACTAATTGTCTCTATAGGTAATTACATCATCATCGAGAAGTCAGTTTATTGATAAATTATCTTCATAGGTAATTACATCATCATTAAGAAGTCAGTTTATTGATAAGTTACCTCCACATGTAATTACACTATCAACTGAAATAAATTAATTTAAAATAGAAAATATCAGGAGAAAGTGACATTCACCCCTTGGAACTATAGAAATTGTAGTAATTGATTAATTTCCCCCCGTAACAACGTATATTCAAAAAAATTTTGAGTGGAATACATTATTCCTCAAAATATTATTATTGAGTTTATTTTGTTATTTAGATTGGGAAATGAGAATAGTTATTGGGTTTAGGTGTAGAGTTTATTTGGACTCTCAATTAAATAAATTTTAGGCTTTAATTTTGGTCTAACTTGGTGATTTAAATTTTAAATTAGATAAAAATAATGACAACAATTAATACAGGGTGGGCACCAATTATATTTAGAGTAGACACTAACATATAAAATAAACATTTATCAAGTCAAATTTAAATTTCAGGCCCACCCTCACCATACACTGCATCCGCCACTGTTCTTAGCTTTAATTATAATTTATAATATGATTTTGTACGGAATTATTTTATTTGAATATGAATAAATTATCTAACTCCTAAAATCAAAAAGTAATGAATATTTAAGTATTAAAAATATAAACCTAACGAGTGATCAAAATGAAAAAAAGAGTGATTTTTATTTTAAAAAATTTATATTCAAACAACTTTGTCCGTAAAATATATATTTTATTAAAGGTTAAAAAACTAATGTTTATATTTAAAAAAAAATTATGCTCTAACCCATATCCTCCAATATGTTACAATGCATAATCTTTAATTATTATTGAGCATAGTGATTAAACTTGTTGGTTAAGGTTGTCTTTTTATTTTTATTTTCATAATCTTATTTTAGATGTTTCGTATGTATTACACATAAAATAAGATATTTTATTTTATTTATTTATTTTGAATTAGCTACAGTGTTACAGTAAAACAATAAAAAATTATATATGTTTTTTAATTTGTTATGATAATTAATTTTATTTTATTTATTAAATTTATCAAACGTGGCAAAAAATAGTCTGTATAAAAATATATATTTTAAGATTTATTTGATAATAATTATTAGTAAAACGGTAAAAAAAAACTTGTATATATTTCTTATTTAATATGGTTTTTGATATTTAATGCGTATTTTTAATTTTATTTATTTTTAAGACCATATAAATTATGTAAAGATAAAAATGTTATATACATAACATTTATTATTATTTTATAGTGAAAACCTCTTTAATTATTTTTGATTTGTGTTATTATTTAATTATTTTATAATATTAATTGATTGAATGATCAAAATATTTATTTTATTTTATATTATATAAGTTTAAATCCTGACATAAAAAATAATCCTATTTAATAAAAATATTAAAAAATCTAAACAAAATTAGTATTTAATTAATACTAAATAACCGTTTAAAATAACAATAATAATTAAAGATATCAATTTATTAGTATTATATATTTCAAAGCAGAAAATATTAAAAAGTAAACATAAACTTTGGTTAAATGTGTAATATGATACATAAACTTTGACTTGATGTAATTGTACAAATGGAGTTTTCATTTTATTCAATTATATATTTTCAAAAATAAACACAAATTAATTTTATATTAAATAAATAAAATTATTTATGTATATAATATATGAAAGTTGAATGAAATCAAAACTTCCATATATATATATATATATAATCAAATAAAAATAAAGTCTATATATGATATTGTATACTTGACCAAAACTCATGTATAATTTAGATATTTATCCTTAGTTAAAATCAATTAAAATATAATTATATTTAATAATAAATATTTCATCAAAACCCATTTCCACACTATTATCATCCTTATTATTAATGCTTCTCATTCAAGATAAAAGAATTTGATGGGTTTTTTTTTCCGTTAACCCACTAATTTAAATTGAATATTATAGATATATAATACCAGGGACGGAGCCACCTTAGGTTTGGGTGGGGCAATCGTCCCCCACCCCGAAGAATTTTTTTTTTATTTTTGTCTTCTTATTTAAATTCTTTTAAAAAATAATTTTTTTAGAAATTTGTCCCCGCTACTTTTAAATATTTATGTTTTGCCCCCCTCAACCTCAAATCCTGACTCCTTCCCTGTATAATACGATGTAGTTTGTTTGATTTAATTTACAATGTGAGGGGTTAAATTTTTAATTTTATATAATATATCTAATATTTTATTTTCTTAGATCAATTAATAATTCAGATAAATAAAGAAATGCTGTTAACTTTGGACACAATGAAGAATCAATTCAGATAAATTTCATGATGTACAAAAAGAAAATCAAAAGGTGGTAACAAAATCAAAACAACTTTTATAAACTTTATTTCTTTTATCAGTCCTACTTATAGTAATGTTCATAGGTATGTACCAGATATATTATTAATGTTCATAGGTATGTACCAGATATATTATAGTAATCATAATATTATTTTATTGGTTTATTTTTTTAAATAAAACATTACAATTTAACACAAATAATAATAATATAAAAAGAGGCGATATAAAGTTTTTGTATATGTATTGATATAGTGACAGATCTAGAAATATATTTGAGGGTGGATACATATAAAATCTTAAAATTTTAAGGTAGGTATAAATCATAAATATTATAATTTTTAAAAATTTTAAGGTAAATACTGTCTCACCCTATTTCATATGTAGCTCCGCCACTTGACGTATTTACAACATAATAAAGGTTAGAGTATCCCAACCAACCGGATGAATAAACATTTGGTCCAACATTATGAAGTTGTAACACACTTAACACGGTGCAACATAGAACATTTCAGCTGAATGAAGAAATGCTTGTAGAAACCTTTAAATTCGGTGTTTACTAAAATAATTTATCAAATTAAATTAAAGTTTATAAGAATATGATCCTACAATGAAAGGGACTAAAATATTGAGTTTAAAAAATACAAAGACTTATTAAGTATTTAACTTAAGAACAAGAGAATAATATCTAATTTGTTTGGGAAAACACACACACTAGAGTTCAGAAAAGCATCCAAGATCTATATCTTAATGCCCAACCACCCCACCTATTTGTAGGAATAATATCTAATTGGATAAATTACATTCATTAATTGATATTAATCTCAAAATTTATTATAAAAATTTTGAAAATATTTTTTAAAAAATAAGTTATAATTATTAAAACGTTATAATTATGTTTTAAATGTGATAATTGATTATAGAATCTTATTGATTATTTTTACTACTATTGTTTCTATAGATCTAATGAGGTTCTAGACAAACACAATATAAACGACTGCACAAGAACCCATAAAAAGGACAATTATTTCTAAGGGACACATTTTTAGAATTAATAAGGGTTACAAACAACTACTTTTAAGGGTCACATTTTAATAAATTATACAGATCTCCAAAATTTTTGAACCGCTCATGCTTCTGGCTTTACCTTGGAATACAATTCTTCTGCAACATGAGAAGTAAAGTTCTACAGAAGAAGTTTCTATGCTAATGTTATGGCATAAATGAAAAAAACATGTCAAATACATGGAGAAGGTTTCTTTCAAGTTTTCTGGTGTCTTAGTCAAATACCAATCAAGTTTTACATTAATATTCACTACTTATGACAAAATCTTATCATTACATGCGGAACATGTTTTAAACTATTGTTTACTTCTAATAAACTTCTCTTAAAACCCAGATTGAATGTATTTAGGGATGGTAATGAAGTGGATTTTTGTTCTCCCGACCTATAAATTTTTAGATCTGATTTCGTCTCGTTCCGAATATAAATATTAATTTATTTGTCCCGTTTTGATACATCAATTATAAATCTGATTTCGACTTAACCATCTTCACAGTCAAAAATATAAGTTTTAAGGGCCTTTAAAACTATATAAAAAATAAAACTAATTAAATTATCTATACATAATTAAAAAAATAAACTGGAATCATTGAACGTCAAAATCATATACGTTAAAACTCAAACAATATTTACAATAAACACAAACTAAAAACATCTTAAAACCCCTAAAAATGTTGACATTTTCACAAATATAATGAAAAATATACCGTGACGGGAAGGAAAATTTCTATCTCATACCCGAACTTGTCTCACTCCGACTTAATGCTTTTCGATACTCATCCCACCCTGTCCTGATTCTTGAAATTTATATAAAAAAATCGATTAGGCCGGGTAATTTTTCATCCCTAAATACATTTGACTCTTGGTTAAAGATTTAACTGGAAAATATTTGAGTCACTGGCTCATTGCTATGGTTCAACTCTCAAGGATTAGGCCGGGTAATTAGCTTGCCATTTTTGTACCTTTATGCCTGCAAAAGCAAAAGATGGAATATGGTGCAGGATATTGTAATCTGTAATTCACCATTGTCTAAGCAAAGCAACATTCTCTCTCTGGATTTTGGCCCCTCTAAATGCTTCATTCCTTTCACCTACCATGAATCACTCCATTTTTCCAAAATGGGGTGGCTCAGATCCCTCCTCTGCCCATTGAAGAAGCTCTGGTTCCGGTTGTACTCAGCTCCAAGAAAGAGTAGTTACTTTTACCAGTGTTCATTTCAGTTCATTGTTTCATTTCTTCTGCAATCTTTTGCAGCATACCATACCATACCATACCATACCATACACATTCTTCATTCACCATTGAAGATTTTCATGATTCCTTTGGTACATTGCTCCAAATCTTCATCATGTGTCCGGATATGATTCAACATGTCATTATAGTCCTTTCTTTGATTTTCAGGTAGAGGGATATATATTTTATATGAAGATGTGAAGTCATGCACAGATGAGGATGTTCATGTCCTTTGGTCCATACTGGTAGAATCTCATGCACCCCAAATTAAACCAAAACAATGAAGCATTTCAAGTACATATGAAGCCCCCTTTAGCATCAATATATCAGCAAAAATAAGAAGCTAGTGGAAGTTAAAATATCCATATATTTCTCTTTGTTACATTGTAAATTAACAGATCTTGTCTAAGATTCTGTATTTGGACCTTTAAGGCTTCTCCATTGTAACCAAAAAGAGAGACAACAGTTTTCTGAGGTTCATTTTAGTCTGTTTTTCTGGCATTTTGGTGAACAGATAAGTGCAAAAAATGTTTGAAAAATTGTATGGTACATGGATATTTTAAAACTTAAATTTGAGTGGGTTCCATTAATCAAATTAATTGGGACTACGTAGATTATTAATCTACTAGATTAAATTTATATATTTACATGCTCAAAATGTTTAATGGGTGAATGAAAAATTGTTGTTCGATGTAACACCCATGATGTTAAAAAAATGAGATGAAAAATAGAATATCACAAACTTGTTGGGAACATAGATTTGAAAAGCTTTATATATAGAAGCTCTTCATGTTATTGTTAGAAACAAGACAAACGCTTCGACTAGATAGCTTGGGTGTGGCTAGGCACTTTGGACTAGCTTTAGTTGAGTTTTATAAAAGTCAAAGATGGGACTTTGGACTTCTAAAATGATAGATTTTTTTTTACTTTTCTGACTAAATTTTTCAACAGATACTATAGAATTAAATCACCTTTTATGGAGTTGCAGACCTTCAGTTGGTTATAACTTCCAATTTATTTGGATTAATTCTGTGATAAATATCATTTTGAATTTTGGAAGTTATAACTCTTCAGGAATTGTTAGTTACAGATTAATTCTGTAATTAAACATGTCCACTGCCTGAACACTATAAAAGGAGACCCATTGTTCCTATCTTAATACACTGAAAAACACAAATATACTCTAACCAGATTCTTGATAGTGTTCTACTTTTGTAAAGTTCATCGTTATAGTAAGGTAGCGTTGCTCTCTTTGTTGTATTCTACCGTTATATCCTGGAAAACAAACGTTCCATAATAACTCTAACACCGGGAGGGGACGAATCTGTTTTAAGGACACTGTGATAGCACAGACCTCAGTCAAAGTTTTCAGAATCATTTATTGATTTTTCTTTGGTTTCTGTGATATTTATATTTTCATTTTATATGTTTTATTTCAAATTTATTTACATAAATTGTTTTTAATATTTCAATAACTTGCTTTATTTATTTTTTTTGTAAAAAAAACATAAAAGTAGACATATTTAACTAATCTATCTACAGACAAGAAGATTCCTAGACCATATATTATTTATAGCTTAATCAGAAAATATCATGTACTCACCATTGTGTTTATTTATAGCTTTAAGCGACCTTGAAGCTCTCATCATTTAGATTTTCAAAAGCATATATTAGAAAAATAAATTTATAAATTTTTTGAAAAATAAGTTTTAATAAAAATATATAAAAGAATTCTAAAAAAACATATATTATTTGGCTTAGTGCAACTATCATTGTTTTGAAAAAAAATAATGTAATATTTATTAATAAATGTTATCCATACTTACTTAACACTTAAAAAAGTTGACTCAATGGTTGATATTATTTGATTTATGAGTTAAATTTATTAAGTTAAATTAAAAATAAAATAAAATTGATAAAACATATAAATAAAAAAAATTAAATATGTATAATCATACATTTATTTAATTACCATATTTGAAACTATATTAAAGATGGTTAATTGACCAGATTTATAATGTAACGTTTAAAATATAATCGAGATAATAATTTAATATTTTTATTATAATTTATCCTAGAATAACATGAAAAATCAAATAATGGTTACAAAAATATCAGAATTTAATATTTATTATAAATGAGTGTGGATGCAATAATAAAATATATTATTTTTTAAAAGAAAATTTAAGTTTAAATTTAAAAAATTATTATTAAAAACATAAATTTAAATATAAATGATAAAATAGCGTATATTATATAAAAATTAATATTCATTGACAAAATTATTGTAAATCCCTTTAACTGTTTGTCTAAATATGGAGTCATGATGTCACTAAGCCAGAAAATAGGGAGCTGTAGGAGGAGAGAACTCAATAAACAACGATAGAAGATAAGGGAAAAAATGACACCGTCCATTAAAATTTTATTCTCAACTTCTACTAGAAACTCTACAAAAGATTGATCTTTTAGCACTGTTGAACACAAAACAAAGGAGTATTAGGTTTTGGTTGGTCCGTTTTTAGTTAGTGGCAAAGTCATTAAACACTCAATATCTCTTCCATTCTTTCATTTCTTCTGCTTTGTTTCAACTCCCAAACTTCAAGACTTGTTTTTTTCAATGTTTAGTATTAAGAAAAATTGAAGCTTTGAAGCTGAATTCTTCAAGAGATTCTTTTTTTTCGCCTACAATCTTAATTCCCAAAGCTTCCTCTTTTATGTTTTCCCCCAAAGAAAGAGATTGTAACTTTTTATTGTTTGAGAAGGAAAGTTAAAAGTTTCATAATTGTTGGGTTATCTATGGCTTCTGCTTCTGTTCTGTATGCAGCCACTGGTTTAGGTTCAGTGGCTCGGGTGAAGTCTCCAAGGCTCTTTGTGAAGTCTTCTTTAGACACCAATGTTTCTGACATGAGTGTTAATGGTAATTGTTTCCCTCTTTTCTATTCCTGTATTTTTCATTTTCCATGTTTTTTTTCCCTTTTTGAGCTTTTCTGGATTCTGGGTATTCTTGTTTTTCTCATATTTTGTGTTCGTTTTGGTAGATGACATAGTGAATTATAGGGAGAGATTTGGAACCTGAAAGTGTGGTTTTCAGTTTGATTTATCTTACTTGGAAAGTGATAACTAATAGATTGTTTAAATAGCTTGATTTTGCCCTTTTCAGCTTGGAAGTAAAGGAGGAATGTATAATGAATGAATTGAAGTTTTTCTATTGCGAGATAGCTTAGAGTTCTCGGTTCTTATCATTTAAAAGATCAATGGTATTGGATGGTGATAATCATGTTGAGAAATTGCATTTCTAAATAGGTTGAATTGAAGTTTTCATGTCATCATGGTAGATAATTGGATTGTTCATTTTGCAGCTCCAAAGGGATTGTTTCCACCTGAACCTGAACATTATAGGGGACCGAAGCTGAAGGTGGCTATTATTGGAGCCGGACTTGCCGGCATGTCAACAGCTGTTGAGCTATTGGATCAAGGCCATGAGGTTTTCTTAACCCTTAATAGCTGTTTTTACAACATCTTAACCAGATCGGCGTTTCAATATGAATAAGAACTACATGGTTTAGTGATAATTCAATATAGCGGAAGTAATTTGATGATTACTTCGGTTTCTTCAGGTTGATATATATGATTCCAGGCCTTTCATTGGAGGCAAAGTAGGTTCTTTTGTTGATAGAAAAGGAAACCACATTGAGATGGGACTGCATGTTTTCTTTGGTTGCTACAACAATCTATTCCGTTTGATGAAAAAGGTGAAGCACCAAGCCTTACCTAGTGATAGGACGTTCACATTGGTCATTTGACATTGTGTAACTCATGCCAATATATTTTCGGGAAAAATGTTCAATTTTGCAAGGAATAGGATTTTCATATCATTCATACCATAAGCTGAATACCTATGTCCGACACACGCACGAGTCGCAACTGAGTCCGTGCAACATAATATCATCCTTTAAATATAGGTTCAACTATTTATTTGGCCTTTAATAGTTTTTCCTTGATCCTAGGTGGGTGCAGAGAAAAATCTACTTGTGAAGGATCATACTCACACGTTCGTAAACAAAGGGGGTGAAATTGGTGGTATGGATTGTGTTAAGTCCTATTTAAACAAATTCTAAGACAATAAAATTTAATTAGGATCCTACTTTTAAAAACATTGAACTAAAAAGGTAATTCTTTTAGTCATGCTTTCCTTTGTTCAATTTCATGACTTTGAGTTTGGATGCAGAACTTGATTTTAGATTCCCCGTTGGAGTGCCCATACATGGAATTAATGCCTTTTTAACTACAAATCAACTGAAGGTTTTCTACTATCCTTTCCTTAGTCATAGTTATTGTTACTGCCAGTCGGACACAATCATATCAATGGCATTTCTAAGACTTGTTTTAAGTTATGTAGCCTGTACCTTTCCTGTTAATATAAGTTTTATTTCATTTCCCGGCCTAAACTAAATGATTCTTAAGCTACTCGATTCATATTTTCAACCACAGACTTATGATAAAGCAAGAAATGCCGTGGCACTTGCCTTAAGTCCAGTCGTGAGGGCTCTTGTTGATCCAGATGGAGCGATGAAGGATATAAGAGATTTGGATAGTGTATGTAAGATTACTTTAATAGGCACTCATTTAACATCTTAATAGCATGAAGTTGACCTACACCATTGTGGTCTTTTTTCTTTCTTCATCCTTGTTTCGAAGGTAATTAAAACTCTAACTGTCTTTACATTGATCTATCATCATGATTCTCTTGATTTTCGTACTCTTCAATCATGTTTGCTCTTCCTGTATTCTTCTTTTCCAGTAAACAACTTGTTCTTGGCATTTTGTTTTATTTTTTCCTTATGCATTTCTCATGTAGTTAAAACTCATTTACCTTTTGCAGATAAGCTTCTCCGATTGGTTTTTGTCTAAAGGTGGTACACGCATGAGCATCCAGAGAATGTGGGATCCAGTTGCTTATGCCTTAGGTTTCATCGACTGTGATAACATAAGCGCTCGTTGCATGCTCACCATTTTCTCACTGTTTGCCACTAAGACAGAGGCTTCCCTTCTGCGTATGCTTAAGGGTTCTCCGGATATTTACTTGAGTGGTCCCATCAGAAATTATATAACAGAAAGAGGAGGCAGGTATGTTATAAACTTACGCATACAAACTATTTTGTATGGATTAAATGTTCTCACATAGGTTTCTTCTAAATAATCGATTAGTTCTTGTTTTTTTATGGCTTTATTTGCTAAAACAGGTTCCATCTGAGGTGGGGGTGCAGAGAAATACTTTATAATAAATCCGCTGATGGAGAGATATTTGTCACGGGACTTGCCATGTCTAAAGTAAATCACCTCTAATGTTGGTTCTTGTAAATATTGGAAATTTAGTTGCAATACATGTTCTAATCATAACCATTTCATAGATTGAGCCCAAGGATTGGCACGTTCGAACTGGTTGTATGAGATGCAAAAATTTAAAAATGCAAACTCAATTGCTTAAAGATGTTATGGTTTCAGCTCACCTGTTTTCCTTTTACTGCAGGCTACTAACAAGAAACTTGTAAAAGCCGATGCTTACGTTGCTGGTCTGTAGTTGTATCTTCAAAAGATTCCATTTTTTAGCTTTTCGTTTTATAGAAAATGATTCTTTTATCATTGTTCCTTTATCAATGGCAGCATGTGATGTCCCGGGAATAAAGAGGTTACTTCCATCACAGTGGAGGGACTTGCAATTTTTTAATAACATTTATGAGCTAGTCGGAGTGCCAGTTGTTACTGTACAACTTAGGTACAATGGCTGGGTCACGGAGTTGCAGGATCTGAAACTCTCAAGGTAATTCTTTCATCTTATTTTCTCTGGTTGTGAATAAAGTGGGTTCTTTAGAACAGCCTAATAAAAGCATCCGGCTCTGCTTCTTAAGAACTAACAAGTTACTTATTATGCTTCGTTTCCTCATATGTTCTTAACTCTTTAAAAGGCAACTGAGGCAAGCTGTTGGCCTTGATAATCTCCTGTACACTCCGGATGCGGATTTCTCCTGCTTTGCAGACTTAGCCCTCACTTCTCCAGAAGATTACTACATTGAGGGACAAGGTTCATTGCTTCAGTAAGAACATGCTTTTTCTTCGTGTTATAGTAATTAGCTGTTATGGACTTAAAAACGAAAAGAAAAAAAAATGATTTCAGTCTTGTACATCTAAATACTATTTAATCACTTAAACCATGTTAATTGTTGGTTTTAGACCAACAATTTGATGACCTGTAAATAGGAGTTTTTTTGGTTTTGACTGAATTATTACTTGTTTGGTCGGTGGCTTTCAGATGTGTCTTGACACCAGGGGACCCTTACATGCCATTGCCAAATGACGAAATCATAAAGAGAGTAGCAAAGCAGGTTGGAAACTTCAGTAGAGCAAATTGCATGTCTGAGTTCATTTCCGCTTTCTGAACAGATCGTATTTTTACTTGATATGGCATCCAATGCTGTCTTTGGGTTCACTAGATTCTATAACATGCTTTTGGTTGAATTCTTAAATTCGTCTGCATAGGCACACAAATTGAAGTTGGTGTCAAAAGCTGTGGCTTGTTCTTATTCTCACTAGTGCCTATTTCTAATGTTTGATAAGTTGTAACCATGTCACTATAATCTTGAAGAGGTGCTACATCGAAGTAATCACAGATGGGGGATTGAGAAAATAATTTAGTTGTTCGTGTAGTCGCTATAATCAGCTAGTCCAGTGAAGTGTTCTGTGTAGTTAAGTATGGACGGTGACTTACTGGTTTGTCTTGTTGATGGATTTGTCTGGGTTCAATGGCAGAAGAGGACCAGGACCACTTACCTTCGTGGCGGTTTACTTTTAAAACCTCTCATCACTGTCTCTAAAACGCCTTGTGATTACCGTCTGTTAACCGTTCATACATTATTTAGTGTTTTCATGAAGGTTATTGAAATTTCACTCTCATGATCATCACATCTTTAATCTTCCTTTTTGTCAACAGGTTTCGGAATTATTCCCCTCGTCCCGAGGTTTAGAACTTACTTGGTCATCTGTTGTCAAAATCGCTCAATCTTTATACCGTGAAGGACCTGGTAAAGATCCATTCAGACCTGATCAGAAGACACCTATAAAGAATTTCTTTCTGGCTGGATCTTATACAAAGCAGGTAACTTCTACTTTTCTTTTCCGATCTTAGAAATGCTCAGTTATCGAACCCCGACTACATCATATCCCTTC
Source organism: Abelmoschus esculentus (assembly GCA_035048815.1). NCBI lineage: Eukaryota > Viridiplantae > Streptophyta > Magnoliopsida > Malvales > Malvaceae > Abelmoschus > Abelmoschus esculentus. Next base: position 22,866,228 of record JAUCBN010000004.1, read on the forward strand.
ACTCGAGAATAGTGAAAACGGGTGGCAAATGTCCTAAATTCCTGCATTGCTAGGAAGAAAACTGTTTCTTCTATAGCAAGAAACAGATGCGAGGGAAACCCGAAAAAGAAAAGTTATTTAAGTATCATAAAGAGTATTAAAAACTGGAAATAGTATAAATTTTTCACGGTTTTACCGTGTGCAGGATTACATAGATAGCATGGAAGGAGCAACTTTGTCCGGCAGGCAAGCCTCGGCCTACATATGTGATGCTGGGGAAGAGTTGATGGCACTGCAAAAGAAGCTTGCTGCAATCGGATCTCAGCAACAGATTCCTGATGAGTTAAGCCTTGTATGAATACTTCATTTGTATAGTTTCATACCGAAGCCCTCCTCAAATGGCCGAGACTCGGTGGTTGGTTATCGAGCCACCACTTCTAGTCAATAGAACGGTATACTATCTTCTTAGCTTGATGACCATCCTTAATTTGGTCATTTACATGCATAAAACATGGAATCGATATGCAGCAAATCATCATCAACAGTATGGGTATCTAATTTTTTTTAATAAAAAGGGTCTCGGTAAAAATCCCTCTTTCAATGTTAGAGAAACTAATGTCAACCCCTAAGGGAAAAGAGTACCCAGTAAATTATCCATTGATTGCATCATTAATTACAACGTTTTCAATACAATTAGGACAATCCAAATTAAAAGAAATATATAAGTTATCATTAAACGTCCAATGAGCCAAAGCATGGGCTGCCCTATTAACTGTACGATGAATAAAACTGACAGTGATATGATAATGCATACGGAGAATGTCCCTCGCTTCTGCCAAACTTTGCGTAAGCACTGATCTTCTATGAACCTTCGATCTTAAGAGATTAACCACATTAGCAGCATCTCCTTCAATTATTACTCTCGTCCATCCATGGTCTAGAGCAAACAAGATTACCGAACAGAAAGCGTGACTCTCAATATTCTCTGTCGAACCCACTGTTTCTATCGTATTAGCACACCCTGCTACAATCATTCCATTATGATCCCGAGCCAACAGACCAATGGCACCATTACCTGTAGTAGTTTGAAACATCCCATCCACTGATACAGAAATACATCCATTAGGTGATTTTTTTCATGTACGAGCAGCACTCTTATATGGCACACCAATTTGTGTAGGCGTAATCTTCACAGCTTTGTATTCTTTATGAAGATGTTTGACATTCTCTACAACTAGGAAATCCGGTTGAAGAACATTGTCATGCACAAAAGTATTACGCCTATTTCAAATATTTCATAACAAAACCATTATCTGTTGCAAACATATCCTCTGACAAGATCGTGGTAGCATGCTCCAACCATTCAAGGCATGTTAGAGAACGATCCGAAATAACATGACCTGACAAACCAAAAAGACAATGAATGTCACGTACTAACATACAATCTCGTAATGCATGTAAAATCGTCTCTATCTGACTTCCACACATTGGGCATAAATCATCTTCCGATGAAAGAGCCCCCAACCGAGCTTTAACCGGCAAAGCCTCATGAGCAACGCGCCAAATAAATATTCTGATCTTCAATAAAACCTGCAAACGAGAGATAGTGAACCAAAGCTTCGAAGGGGTTTCTGAACTATGAAATTGTTTCATCAACCACGAGTAGCCCGACCTAGTAGAATATGTTCTCCTAGAATGATTTCCCCAAACTAGAATATCTTTGTTCCTGTTAACAATAGGACAATGAAGAATATTTGCTGCATCATATTTATTAAACACTTGGAGCACACTATGTTTATTCCAACTATTCTGTCCTTGGATCATAAAGTCTCCACAACGCACCGAATTTGGTTGCCCATCGATATGAATTTGTGTTAGTTGGACCCTTTGTGCATCACCCCACCGAGTCTGAAACATCGGTGTTGGACTATCAATTCCTATTTGTCAAAAGAAACCATTACAAAGGTGTTTCAATGCTGTGTGTATTGATCTCCAAGTATATGAAGGGTGATCTCCAATTCTTGCCTCAAAGATATTTTCTCCTGGAAAATATTTAGAAGAAAACACTCTAAAAACCAAAGCATTAGGGTCAGTCATAAATCGTCAAACTTGTTTACGTAAAAGAGTAAGGTTGAATTGATGAAGATCTCTACCCGCATGTTTAGGATTACAAAGCTTCCTCCATGCAATCATCGGCCACCCTCATCCATTAATTATATCAGACCACCAATAATTACGTTTCACTTGAATAATTTATGTCACAAAATAGTTCGGAAGTAAATAACATGTCATGACATAGGTTAGCAAGGCTTGCACAACGGCTTTAATGAAAACTTCTCGGTCACCGTAAGAAAGAAGATTCTTTGTCCAACCTCACACTCTTTTAGTAATCCGTTCCACTAGGAATCCAAGCTTTAAGGTTTTGTTTCTACCCACAATGAGAGGTATACCAAGATAAATACTCGGATCGTCCACCACCTTCATAGGAAACACTTGTAGTAATTCATCACGGCTTTGTATTGATGTAGATGGACTGAAATAAATGTCGTGGACTCCCACGAATGTCAGGTATACAATAAGATTGGTTCGAATTAATTAAGACAAAACTTAAAAACTGAAAATGCAAACAACAAAAAATAAAATGATTAGTACGAACTATCCAGTCTCATTAGTTAAATGAATGGTTTTTGTTCCTGGAGGTCACGGGTTCGAGCATCAGTAATACTAGTACAGTGATTGAGCGATCAATATTAAATAGTTAAAAGTATATTTTAGAACAAATACTATTGTAATCACGGTAGTTAATTCAAAAAAATGATTATTCTTAGAGACAAAATCATGATTTGAGAGTAGAAATAAAACTGAGTTTAAAAAAGCGGAAGACAAATTCATAATTATTTTATATTTTAAAAAATATATAAAAAATATAAAATATTTTCCCCTGCTCGGAACAACAACCCTTCCCGGTAGCGAAATGACTCCGTCACTGTATACAAATAACATAAACTTGCATTACCAACACTTTGCTTTAGACCATAGCAAACTAGCACCAAGATAGAACTAATTAGTCCTTACATTTGTTTTAGAATGGATCCATAAAATAATGCTTCAATCATAAATAAAAAAACCCTTCAGTAAAGTGACTTTACATTAGTCATCCAAGCAATGAAAAAGAAAGTAAAAATATAAATTAAGATAATAAAGTTTTGTATATGAATTTGTAATGATGATAGCCAGTGTTAATGCTTAACCTTTCCATCAACAATTATGTGGAAGTGTATATAAAATGTTGGAACCAGAACTCCTCATGTTCTGTCGCAGAAAGTCCATACTTGATGTTGGAAAAACAAGGGATTTCAAAATCTGGTTTGGGGTTTGGAAGTGATAGACTGATAGTTTAATCAAAGAATAATAGGTGGTAATGGAGGAGTTTGCCACTTTTCTTTTGTTTGGGTCTAATTATGGGATGAAAATCGTCGGTCTCTTTTTATGTCTTTATTTGTGTCTCCGTTTTAAATCAGAGGTTTAAGGTTTATGGTTCAGGATTAAGGCTTGTGGTTAGGGTTTAGGGAATTAGAGTAGGGTTCAGGATTAGGGATTGTGGTTAGGTTTTAGGTTTAAAGAATTAGGGTAGGGTGTATTTTTTAGAGTTTAGTGTTTAGGATGTAAAAAATAAGGGTTATGATTTAAAATTCATTTTTTTTAAAAAATAACAAGAGTCGTGATAAAGAGGCAGGGGATTTTTACTCCTAATTATGAGCGGTTTCAATAAAAAAGATAATAATTTTTTTTTGAATTAGCTAATAATAATTACAGTAGTATCTGTTTGGCAACACTAGTGCTTGAACCTATAACCTCTAGAAAGAACAACCGTTCCTTTAACCACTTGGACTAAAGAGCTCGTGCAAAAAGATATAATATTTATCTTAAGAGATCTGAATTCGAATAATTTTGTCTACAAGATTCGTGTCTTATCAAATGATTAAGAAAAAATATGAACATATATCACATTATAATCACCTTAAGAATAATAAAAACTAAGGGATTAAAAATTATTTTTATCCCTTTGATATGCTAAATTTTGAGAAGTAATTCTTCTATTTTAATTTGATGCTTTTCTTTTATAATGTATTTTTTTGTTAATTTTCTTTTTTTTTCTAAAATAAGAATTTACTTTGTTTTATAATTTTTTTCGTGTATCTAGTTATATTTGTTCGTCTTTTTTCATGACACGATTTGTGTTTATCTTATGACACAATTTTATCTAATTTTATGATAATTTAACGTTTGTGTAGCAATCTTCTTGGTACACTTTATGATAAGAAAATATTGAAAGTATAATATGGTTAGATCTATTTTTGTGATCGTTTGTCAATACAATTAAAATCGTAAACAGAGTAATATGTAATTAAAAAATAAATCACAAAAATAAAAATATTTAATTAAATAAAGACGGAAAAATTTTGATGATGATTATTGAATTTCATAGAAGATAAAAAAAAACATAATTAGAGGAAGATTTTATCTTTCTCATGCTCTTTGAATTTTCAAAAAAAAATTAAACATTTTGGTTAACATCATTAATTCAATAGTAACCATTAACTATACTGTCGAATTAAATCTTCAAATAATATTATAAAATAAAAATTGTTAAATACTGTTTTTTATATAAAAATAATAATTATACTCTTGCTTTTGCTGCTCAAGTGCCTTTGTGGAACTAAATAAAACATAAATTTTATTTTATTCGTTAAATATATAATTTAAAAATACTTAAGTAACCGTACGAATCATTTTGCCTTAATAATTAAATGAATCGTTATTATTCTTAAAAATTACGAGTTCGAGTATAAATAATTTCAGCACAATATTTAAATAATCAATGTCTAAACAAATACTATTATAAACATTTAAGTAACCAAGGAAAAATTAAGGAAATTTCTTTTTAGAAAAGATATAGACAATCAATGGTTTGTAAATGACATACATCTGAATGGGCGATCCTTATGGTAAGTTTCTGCAAAAAATAATCATAGTTGGGCTTGGAAAAAGTTGTTAAAGCTTCGAGATGGACTACGGGCAGATTTAGCCACTATGTTATCTGAGAAATATATAACTAAGGAAGTATGGGACTGGTACATGCACAAACAAATGAAGGTTTCATGGCACCGAATTGTATGGAATAGACTTGTCATCCCTCGCCATACATTTATCTCCTACCTAGTGGTATTGGATAGGCTACCAACAAAGTGTAGGATGATAAGCTGGGGATTACAAGTTGATCCAAACTGTGTATTGTGTGAGAGTTTATTGGAAACACGAGAGCACTTATTTTGTATTTGTCACTACTCGATGCAACTGTGAGAAATGATTTTAAGAGCATGTGGTGCTATCATATCACATAATAGCTGAGAGGAGATGTTTGATTGGATTCAACAAGAAGAAAAAGGTAAGAGCTTGAAAGCTACTATACTTAGAATTGCTTGGAGAGGTTTTTTTTATTACGTATGGCATGAACGTAATGAAAGATACATGGAAGGCGACCTCACTTAGTCACGGATTTTTTTTCTATCTTAAAAAAGGATATTAGCTTAAAACTATTTGATTACAGGAAATATACATACATAAGTAATAATTTAGCTAGTTTTTGAGATCTTAGTTGATCTTTTTTATTTGTTTGTACAAGATTATTGATTGTAGTATTATCTTTGGGTGATTCTTGAATAAATAAAATATCATTATCTAAAAAAAATGTAAATGACATACATAACCCAAACAAAGAATTGGATTAAATTTTCTATTTTTTATTAATATCACAAAAAATTGGCAAAAATAATTTCCAAATTCAATAAAAATCAAACAATTCCCACAAATTTCCACATAGTAATTACATATTGCATTGAAATTCAAAAACTATGAACTTAATCCTTCTTCCAAGCATACAACAACAAAGAGAATCCTTCATTGCTCCCATAGGACCTAGTAGATGAACAACAAGAGCTTCTCCTACCATCATTGCTCTCCTCCGCCCATTGCAGCACACTCGAGCACGACGGCGACGGCGACAAGCTTGCCGACTTCATTGGGGTTGACCCTCCTCCGGCCGTCACCGACGACAAACTCTTCCTCATCAACTTTTTCTCTGGTCCAACCATTTCAGGCCGTACACCACCATCACCAACTTGGAAAATAAATACACCATGACCATTGGCATCACCATTATTAACCCAATTGAAAACATCCCAAAAGAATTCTACCTCGGCTCCATTAACATAAATCCTTTCATTCCCTCTAAATTTCCAAGTCAACCTTTTTATAACAAGGCTCGTTTGACCATCAACTTTCACTTTGAGAACACCTCCATTACAATCTATGCCGATCTCATGTTTGGACCCCAAGAACTTAGCCACCGACACAAAACTCTTACGCCCGAAAACATGTTCTCTCCTAGACAAAAGTGCTGGTTCGAGAAGTACCTGTTTACCCACGGTTGATCCAGAATAACAACGCTGGGCGAGTTCATCGGTTAGATCACCGAGGAAGAATTCAAGCTTACCATTGCAGGAAACAGCAATGTAGAAGTTAGAGTCCGGTTCGGCTGAGTTCTCGGCAAAGACAGACCTTGTGAAGTCCCAATAAAGCTTGATTCTTTGACGACGGCGGTGGTGGGTTAAATAAACAGACTTGGAGCCTGGTCGGTTTCTGAAGAACGAGAAGGTGGAAGGGTAAAGAGAAATGGTGATGGAAAAGAGGTCGGCTGCGTGGAGTGTTAAGGTATGGGAGAGAAGGGTTTTCGACCATGTGAGTGTGAGATACGTTGGTGAGTCCCATAACTGAGTTTGGTAGATGCAGGTGATGAGATTCTGCGGCAGTTGAGTGGTGGTTGACAAGGAGTTCGGGTTTGGTTGGCTGAAACATGCCGGAATCATGGTGTTCGAACTTGGTTCTGTCACATAAGGGAAGAATCAATGTGAAGAGAGGGTGAGGAGATGGGAGTGAATATTAAGGTAAGGGATAATCAAATTTAAGGGTGGGTCCACGAAACGGGCTGTTAAGTAATTTAAATAAAATTAATAATTTGAATTCTAAATCGTAAATAAAAAAATAAGATTCATAGTAATCTTTATAAGGGTGTCTATTTGAAGATATTATATCATAAACTCTTTTCATCATATTATTTATAGTTTTAATCAATCAGATTTATTTATTTTATATTTTTAAGATGAATCATCGTCTCTTTTTTATATGTAATTAATGAGTGAATAGTTATCCGATAATTATTTAAAAATGAATGAATCTGATTACATGGACCACGAATGACGTGGTGAAAAGTATTCATGATATAATCTCTCGTGTTTTTGAGATATTTGATCTGATCTAAAATTTTTAGATTGATAATTTAATCTTTCATATTTGATCTAAAAAATTAAATATTCAAATATATGAATTTATAACTTGATTTAAGTATTTTTTATTTAATTTTTTTATCATAAAATTTTTGAGGTTTTGAATATAACAATTAATAATTTTTTAAATTTAATAAGATTTGTATCCACAGAAATTTTAATTTTTAAAAATAACAAGTAAAAAAGAATTTTAACGAGATTTATATTTATAAAAATTCTGAATTTCAAATAATTAAATATCTTATTCAAATGTTAAATAATTATTTTTATTGGATCTAAAAATTTTAGATATCCAATTTAAATTATCTAAAAAAATAAAAATTAGATCAAATATTTAAAATTATAGATCAAATCAACATATCAGATCAATTGTATTATTCTTTTGATAAATCTCTAATTTTAATAATAAATCTTTATAGCACGAACGCTCTAGCCTAGGTGGTTAAAGAAACGGTTGTTGTTCTTAGAGATCATGGATTCGAGCACCAGCGATACCAGCAGAGTGATTGAGCGATCAATGTCAAATGTTGATTATATTATAAAACAGATACTATTGTAATCATTATTAGCTTATCTAAAAAATAGTTAACAAAACTGTTATTGTTCTTAGAGATCACAGATTCAAACACCGATAATTACAGAAAAATAATAGTTGACATTATTATTTTCTAAAACAAATATTACTATAATTATTATTAATTAAATAAAAAATAATAATAAATTTTTATAAAATTTGATCCGTATTATCTAATCACTGCGGGCTAACTTGACCACTTTTGTTTCATCTTGTCTTTTTCCTCCCCTTGATTTGCGCCATAGAAATGTCCTCTGTTTCTCGCTCTCTCCTTAGCTGTTTTGCACTTTGTCCTACTTCCTTATATTCTGACTCAGTCAGTCACAATTTACAAGTTTGAACACATTTTCTTACTTTAAAAAAGTCAAGGATCCTTTATGTTGGTACAATTAAAAGTGGTCTACTTAGACATATTCAAACGATCCAATAGTATCATAAAAAAAAATGTCATTTTTTTTAACAAGTTAATAGTGATTACAGTAGTATCTGTTCTAGAATAATAACATTCATCATTTGATATTGATCGCTCAATCACTTTGCTGGTATCGCTGGTGCCAGGGGCGGATGCACCTTGGTGCAAGGTAGGTCACAGGACCTACTATTAAAAATAAGATAAATTATATTAGTAGTAATTAGAGTTTTAAGATGTTTTTATTTTAGTCACTGAAATCGAATTATTTTATTATAGTCATTAAATTTGTGATATTCTTTCATTATGTTAATTTCTCTTAACCAGTTAAGAAATATTGTTGTGACATGTAAAGTTTTTCTCTCAAAAAATAATCCTAACTTTTTAAATTTACAATTACTACCAAGGTCAAAATTTTGATGGACGAAATGGTGCCGATCAAATATCCCAACAGTGGAAAACATTCACTTTGTTAGAAATTTAACATAATTTAGTTTTAAATTGATCTATTTGTTAGAAATTTAACATAATTTAGTTTCAAATTGATCTAATGATTAACGGTGATGAATCACACTGAGAATCTCAAAAACCCTAAAATCTAACATCAAAATATTAGCTCTAAAAATTATGCACATGACCCTAAAATAATCACACTTCATGTGATGAGGTTCTATCCTTAACTTCAAGAGTAATCACTTTATTGATGATTTTTTGATCATCACAATTTTTTGATAATGGATATAATCCTAAAAGTATACTATAATAAGGATTTTAATTCTAATGATAATAATCTTATTTATACTTTTAATATAAAATTAAATAATTAATTTTAAATATTATAAAAATATATATAATTTATTATTGATCGATGAACTACCAAATTAAAATTTTTAGATCCGCCCCTAGCTGGTGCTCAAACTTGTGACCTCTAGGAGGGGCTGGTGCTCAAACCCGTGACCTCTAGGAACAACAACCGTTCCGTTAACCGTTTGGAATAGAGGGCTCGTACAAAAATGGTCAATTTTGGGTTTTGCCTACATTCACTATTTCATTAACAAAATGTGGTGTAACTTCGAAAATATAGTTTCAATTTATTTTGTTTATAATAATTTATTTGAACCAATTTGAACCATAAAGCTAAATTTAGGGACGTAAATCGTCTACCTCCTAATCGTGTCTTCATTAGTACTTTCACTGTAAACTAGTGTATTTTTAGAGTTTAGGGTTTAAGATTAAGGGTTGTGGTTAGGATTTAAGAAATTATAAGTATGGTGTATTTTTCACATTTATGTAATCTTAATGTGGGGGGGGGGGGGGGGGTAATGGTGGCTTGGGAAAAGGAGAGGGGGGAGGGTTCAAGTTCAACTACTTTTGTAAGGTTTTGGGACACATTTTGAGAGGCATACCAAGTTGGGTTTTGAAGTATTTCAACTTTAGGGAAGTGTTCAATGTTGATGGATAAGAAATTTAGGAATCATTGAATCAAGACAAAAACTTGTAACAACAATTTCTTGAGTCTAATAATATATCGATAGAGTTCAGTTATACAATATAATTTTTTTAATTTTTAAATTATTTAATGGATGAAATGGATAGTTGAGATTATCAGTGAATTATGAGAAGATTATCACTTGAAAAAAATAGAGTTAATCTTAATTCTCGGCTATCAATTTCACTTATCTAACAATCCAAAAATGCGTAAAACTAAAAGTTTTACACTTTGTATAACTTATCTAGTTATACAATATTTTAAAATTTTACATGATTTTTGTTCTAGAGTGAGTGGTCAATGCAGTTTAGCCCACGGTTCGACCCAACAAACTCTAAGATAATTAGTTAGCCACTTCATTTGTATAATTGGCATATTACTAAGGTTTTGTTTTTAGTCGTGTTCGAAGGGAAAATAAGTTTTTTTATCTAAAAATTTTACAAAACAATAAAGAAACTCTCAAAAATTTAATCTTCAAACCTTAATTTATCCATAATTTTAATCTTCAAAAGAAACACTAAAAGATTATCCATAATTTTAACCTTTAAAACCTTAATTTACTAAAATTTAAATTTTTTAAAACCTTAATTTGCTCCAAAATTTAATTAGGCCACAACAATTATAAAAAATGGGGCCTAATTCTATTATAAAATTGGCCCATAACTAAGTTTGTTAGGAAGTTGGTCCCTAATAGTATAAATAGGTACATTGGGCTAAAGCCCAAACACACTTGGATTGTATTTCTGCCGTGTTTCGTCCAACTGTGAGTTGTTGCTCTAACAATTTTTTTTTTCTCGGTTTTTAGAGTTTCGTCTTAACTAATCTAATCGATCTGTATCGTATATCTAATTTTAATATTTCAACTGTGATATTTTTATGTATACAATATTATAAACCCAAAATTTATTTAAATAAAACTAAATTACATATCACTTGAATCAACCTCTGATAATGTTTTTCTAACGAATATTAACATACCAAACAACAAAGTTTGGGTTTATGCATAAAACTCACATGTATTGTGATGCATTAATTTAGGTCTATCCTCATCCATCATTATTTAATGCAAATTTAATATCATTTATAAATATAAATATTACTCCCTTCGTCCCATAAATAATGTCCCTTATTGATTTTTTGAAAGTCAAATTTTTTAAACTTTGACTATAATTATATTAAATATTTTAAATAATTAGATTTTATAAAATATATATTTGAAATCTACTCTATTAGAGGTTTCTAAAATATATTTTTTTCATATTTTTATCAATAATAAATTTTAAATAATCATTAGTCAAAATTCAAAAAGTTTGACCCTAAAAAAATCAATAAGGGACAATATTTTTGGGAGAGAGAGAGTACAATTTATTACTTTGAGTATTTATGTTGTAATATCTTGGTTTAATGGATATTAATTAAATATTTGAATTAATTTATATTATTTAAAGGTAAATTTTAAATTAAAATAAAATTTAACGAGTCATGACATTATAATTAATTATTTGCATCATGTATCATGGTGATGTACTTAATTTAAACCATAAATTAACACGATGGTTAGTGGGTTCTGGATAGACGCAATAGGAACAACTGCACAGGGTCTCTGAAAAATAAGGGCTCAAAATTTTGATAAATTACATTCATTAATGTTAATCTCGAAATTTATTATAAAAGTTTTAAAAATACTCTTAAGAAATATGAGTTATAATTGTTTCCTAAATGTGACAATTGATTATAAAATCTTATTGATTATTCCTATTCCTATTGCTTTGTAGAATCAATAAGTTTCTGAACAATCGTAATAGAAATGATTGCACAGGGGCCCTAAAAAGAACAATTGTTTTTAAGGACCATACTTTTAGAACTAGTGATGGTTATGAACAATTACTTCTAGGGCCACAATTTATTAAGTTGCACAGGGCTCCAAAATCTTTAAATTACCCCTAACGACGGTCAGACTTATTTGATATTGATTTAATCGATGGTACAAATCTATAATCACCCTTATTAATTAAATGACAAGTAATTCAAATCCATTAAGAGTTAAAATTCATTTAGTTAAAGTTTGTATTCTATTAAGAATATTTAATTAAACTTAATTTAAATTTTAACATTTTTTATCGATCAAAAGCAATATGTGATATGGTACCAATTTCAGATATTGTAGACCGATAATCTTTCTCCACATATAACTACAAATCTAATAAAATTTTAATTTTATAATAATATCTAATCTACCTAATTCAAATGACCGATAACGATTTAAATTTATTTTTAAAATATAATTTAAAAAAAATCTTCAAAATCATGCTAAATCTTAAAAAGGTGTCCACATAAACCATTTGTCTTCTTTTAGCTGTCTAAAAGCTTCAAGATAATAAATTTTAAATTGAATTGAAAATTTTAAATATCAAGATAATAAAATATTATTTAATCCTATTTAAGTCATATTAGATAAATAATAAAATCTATAATATATTTTTAAATTAGGAGCGAGAATGATTTTAATTTTTAACTGATATTAAAATTTTTAGTAATATATATATATTATGATTTATATTTAAGATATTTGAACCGTAAAATTATCCTAATATTTATTTTTATTTGGTCTTCTAAGTAAAATATTTATACATGAGTACAAATTAAGTTTATATATTATTTATGAGATTGTTTTTACTTGTGTTAATCACAATCTTGACTCTATTGAAAGATGATTAGTATTGCTTGAGAACTTATTTTTAATTATTTTTTATAATTAGATTTAAAAATATTTTTTCGTAAGAAAATTATTTTTTATTGATTTTTTAAAATTAAAATTTTTAAAATTATTATTTTAAATATTTTAAATAATTAAATTTATAAATTAGATATTTAAAAGTCATATGATTAAAACATTTTAAAATATATTTTTATTAATAATAAATTTTAAATAATAATGAGTTAAAGTCAAATATATATATATATAACAAAGGTAATAAATAACAAATTTAATGAGATATATAGAATAAAAGAAAATAAAAAAATAAAAATTTTCACAAGGTAATAAATAACAAATTTAATGAGACATATATAATAAATTAAAATGCTTATATATATATATATATAGATAGATATAGATATATTAGGGTTTAAGATTAAAAATTTAGAATTTATAGGTCGTTAGAATTTATAAGTTAAAATTTAATTCTTTAACTATATTACCCTAAAACCTAACTTTTAACCTCTAAACCCTAAACTCTAAACTTTAAATCCTAACAATAATCACTAAATTCTAAACCTTTAAACATTAAAACCTAAAACTAATATAATTGTAAAAATTTTTGTTTTTACCGATCATATATTAAATATAAATCATAATATAGTTTATTCTAATAAAAAATATGTGTTTGAATTTTAAAGATAATATTTTATAAAATCAAATGAAATTCTTAAATATGAGTAATAAATGGTCCTGAAAAGTACCAAAAATATTTTTTAACATAAACTATGTTAGTATAAAGTTTTTGATAACCGTGTGCCGTAGAAATTATATCATAAACTCTTTTTATCGTATTATCTGTAATCTAAATAATTATATTTGTTTATTTTTTTAAGTGAATCATCATTTAATAACTACTCACTCACTAATAACGTATAGAAAAAAAAATAAATATAATTAATTAAAACCATAAATAACGTTACAAAAATGATCTATTATATAATTTCTCGTCTTCGTATGAGTCGAAATCCTCGTGGCATACAACTTATACTAACTTTGGTCCATCCTTCAAGCAAGACGCGTTATTCCACATCCATGGCTAATTTTTCAACTCTACTCTAGAACACTTAGATGTCATCCTTATTATTAGTTTGGAAAATAAAAATTCATTTAATTATGAAATATATTTTCATTAAAAATATTTTATTAATTTCAAATTTTATTAAATTAAGTGAATTTTAATTTGGAATGAGTTTAACTTGCTTTGAGTCAATTTATAAATATTTTCAATTCATATCATTTATGAAAAATAATCATAATTTTTAATAATACGTAATATCTTACAGATAAAATTATCTAAATTAAAAAATTTAAAATAAACAATATCATATTTTTCGACTAAAACTATTCAATAAATTAAAAAAATAATCATAATTTGATTAGTGATTTTATATAACATATAAGTTGTGTACTAATTTTTTATTTATTTGATACCTAACTTTTTTTAAACCCAAAGTGTTTGGTGACAGATAATTATGTTCCTTTATTACTCAGATGTTGCCTAAACTCATACAAATTAATAATTTTTTGGTACTGAATCAAGATTGAATCTTGATAATGCTTAAAATATTAAATTTAAAAAGATATAATAAATTATTAAATATTTAAACATAAAATTAATGGGATAAGACTTATTTTATTAATAATTCAATTTATAAAGATTTAAATTGTTATTAGATAAAAAATTAAAAATAAATGTTTATTATTCTTTAGTTTGATTTCTAATGATTATAATTTAATAAATTTTTTATTTTTTAAAATTTAATTATTTATTTTTACAGTGATTAAATTATTATTTTTACGATAATCAAATTATTATTTAAATCAAATTTTAAAATAAGGGTCGAGGGCCTTGGGTCTCGAGACAACTCCGTCCTGAACGGCTGAACCTCTCGTTTCCATTAATACAATGTCTTAATCTCCATCTAATTTTCATTAGTAATTAATCCCACTAATTAATATTGATTTAACGTTTTCTTAATTAATTTTTAACTCTCTAAACACGGAGAAATTATATTATGGTCAGTCTCACCACGTGTCTATGGGAACAATCACTAAAAACCACCCACCTCATCAATTTTTCCATGTCATATTTTTTTCCTAAGTGAATCTTCACTTGAAAAATTATTTTTAAAATAAATTAACAGTAAATACGAGTGAAGATTCACTTGAAAAAATATGACATGAAAAAAATGATGAAATGTATGTTTTTTAGTGGTTGGTCGGATGACATAGTGGGACTTACCTATAATTTCTCCTAAACACAGTACTCAAACTTAAGTTAACAAAAAAATCAAGGGTATTATTGAATTTTTTTCATTATTATTTATTTTAATTGAACTCAAAAAAATATTTTATTTTCTATATTTAAAAAAACTTTTTAAATTAACCCGAATCAAATATTCGTTTTTGGTATTTAATAATAATAATAATAATATAAATTAATAAAATGTTAAATGTGGATTATGTGGAATCCTAAGTGGTGTTTTGGCTTTTGCTTTTGGAAGCATGCTTTTGTATAATATTGACCAATTTTTCGTACGGTAATCCACGGAATCAAAGGGCAAGTGCTCGTACTTTGATTTATATTTTAATTCATTAATTAACAATTAATTAATCATAGTTACAAACTAATTATATCGGACCATTAGATGAAGGTAAATTAATAAATAAGATTACTTTTATTTTTTAATTTTTTTAATTTTATACTATTAATTTTAATTATTTATTTATTTTTATTTAATAATTTAAAAAATATATAAATTTAAATGAATTTTATCCATTTATCTATATATCTGTACATGCATATATATAATTAGTTTAAGAAATAGGTTAAAAATGTGAATTTAAAATATAAGTTGGGTTCGAGTTCTAATATTTAATGTTTGAATCTGACTTACCATTTTAAATATTTAATATATTATATTATTTTATGTGTGTATATATTACATAATTTATATCACATAAAATTAAATCTATAATAATATTTAGTGTTATTAAGGATGGCAGACGGGTACAACTTTGCGGATTCCGCACCGCACCGCACCTGCACCAGTTGGAGTGGGGATGGATATGAGTTTGGTGGGTAGTGGGCGGGTGTGGATGTAAAAATTCATACCCACCATGGGTAGTGGGTAGGTGATGGGTTTAAGATCTTACCCGCACCGTATCCACCCGCTCCGTATCCGCCCGCATATGAATTTTGAACCATTTGTATTTGTAGACTTTGATTATGTCTTTTATTATGGTATTTTATGTACTAAAATATTAATTTGTTTTAAAATTTATGTTAATCCTTAAGCTTGTAGACTTTAAACTCAATTAACTTAGTTTAAAAAACTAATAATTTATGATCGTACTTGAATTAATCAGGTTAAAAATTTGTAATGTGTGAATAAGTAAAATTTATATAAATGTAAATATATTTTAGTTAAGTTAGTTATATATTAGTTAGTTGTAGTTAAGTATTATTTATATCAGTAAAAATGTGTTTTAGTTATTGTTATTTAGTTAGATGTAGTTAAATTTATATAGTTGTAAATATATTATATATACACTTAATCAATCAATAAAGCATGCGAAATTTTACTCTTTTTTATACAAATATGATTTATTTTTACATAATTCGATATTAATAGTTGCTTATAGGTATGTACAAGCAGATACGTTTTAAGTTGTGGGTGTAAGGATGAATTTAAAAATGTACTCGCGTGGGCGGGTATGAATTTAAGAATATACCCGTATGGGCGGGTGTGAATTTAAAAATTATACCCACCGTGGGATACGGGTAAGTGGTGGATATAAATATTTTAAGTGAGTATGGGTATGGGGGAGGGGGTATCCGCACCCGCCCCGCCCATTTGCCATCCCTAAGTGTTATAATGTAAACATAAAAAATATGGTAAGCTATCAATGTTTAAATTTTTTAATAAAAGAAATATATAAAACTATTAAATATTAAAATAAAACTAGTAGTGTACATATATTTCTTTAACCATTTAAAAAAATAATATATGCATTTTTTTAAATTAATTTGGATTAACCATTTACAAATATGAATGTATGGAGTTTAGATTTTGGATTAACTCATCCCCTAACACCAACATGAATTTTGGTGTAGTCGCTCTGATATCTAAGGTAGGTGGTAGGCTAAAACGACGTAGTTTTATTAAAAAAAATTAAAATATTATTTATAATGTATATAACAAAACAAGTCAGTTTAACTTGATGGTTTGATGTAGATCTTTTATTCTAGAGGTTTTTGGTACGAGCCTCTCAATTGTAGTTTTTTTTTATTTTTTTTCTAACAAAACAACGTCGTTTTAGTCTAATTTAAACATAAAATCAACTATACCAAAACGTCGTCATTTTATATTTAACGATTCATTATAATTTAACGGTTGAGTGTTTGGATTAAAGTCAAAAATAAAGTTCAATGGTATAATTATAAAAAAAAAGTTTAATGATTAACAATATCATTATAATTTAGTGGTATTTTTCGATAAGAAAATTAAAATTTAATGACATTTCATGTAGTTTACCCTATTGTTTATTACCCTTATATTATTATAGTTTTTCATGTATTAGTAAAACGGTGTCGCTAGTTTCTGTATTTAAATTAAATTTGAGATTTAGTCCTTATATTTAAAAGAAATCTAAAATCTTATAAAAAAATTTAAAAAGTTATCATTAAATCTCAAATCTTTTAAAATTTTAGTTAGACCCAATTTTTTTAAGGAAAGTTCTAAACTAAACCCTTCGAAATTTGTGAAAATTTTAATTTAGACCTCTAAAAATTTTAAGTAGGTTCTCGTAAAATATAGATTTTCTTTATTAGTTATTCGTTTTACTGAATATGTTTACCTTAAATTTGTATTTATACCCACTTACGTAAAAATAATTATATCGAAAAAATTATCGATCGATGGCCGAATTAAATGTTTGTGTTTTATGGTTTGTCTCACTCTCAAGATCCCAAATTTGAAAGGTGTTGCCTTAACCAAGTTGATATAATTAAGTGTCCCTACCAAACAAACCCCTTTAACCAAAAGCTCATGTTCTAAGCAAGGCAATGAAGGAGACCACACAGTTTTCAGCTTTAAGTTTGCATGGATTTGCATGTGGTTTCAGACCTCAGTTGTCTTGGGGTTGTGCCCTAACCCCCTCAATGTACACGTAGACATGCTAAGTTCTTTTGAGGGTGTAATTGGGACATTTCTGTAAGATGTTGAAAAGTTTGTACCTAACGAAGAAAATATCATATTCGTTACGTTATTTGTGATTCATATAATTAAATCCGTTTATTTTTAAATAATTATTTATTCACTAATTACATGTAAGAAAGAGGTGATGATTCACCTCAAAAAATTGAGATAAATGAATCTGATTGGTTAAAACCACGGATGACGCGAAGAAAAAAAAAATGATATAATTTCTTCTGATGAAGAGATTTTCAAAACCAAGTTTTCATTAAATACATAAATACATAAGTCCTTCCTTTGCAATTACTCAATTTACATATTGATATGTTTTCAATAGGACAAATATTGTATATATTCATTGTTTATATGTATTAAAAATACACATTCTGAAAAATAGAGGGACTAAAAACTAATTTTTTGATAATGAATAAAAACTATTTTTTGATTAATAGTATTGTAATTGTATTAAGCATTTAATTTCAATTTTTTAGGTTTAGGGGTGCTTGAAGCCCGTGACTTAAAAAAATAATTAAGTTTTTGAATTTTTTTTGCGCCTAATTAAGGCTCTAAATTAATAAATTTAATCAATTAAGTTATTTGATCAAAATTGACCATTAATTTTTGACGTTTTTTAGGTACTATTATCACGTGGCACACTATAATTTTATCATGTAATATTTATAGATTTTTAAATATTTTTATAAGTATTTTATAATTTTTAGAACTTTCAAAGAAAATTTTAAATAAAATAAAATAATTCTAGAAATGTTAACCGATAATACTATAACACCACATGTTGCACCAACTGACCCAAAAACTATAAGATTTAATAGTCAACGTTGGTCAAAGGGTGAATTGATAAAATTCTGGAACATAAGAACTTAATTGGGTATAAAAAATGTAGGGGTTTAATTGATTTTTTTCAAAAGTTTGAGGGCTTACGCTACATCTAAACCATTTTTTAATATTTGAAACCTATCGAATATCAACTAATAAAGTTGAGAAATTTATTATTCTACCAATAATTTTAAAATAAATTATTTATATAAAGGTTTTAAATCAAACACCCTAAGACTCAAGTTAGGAAAGCCTAATTTTTGGTTTAGATGGATAGAATAAAGTCTAAAATTTTAATTAATCGGTAGTGTTAGGTTCATTAAGTAAAATTTTATTTTTTTAAAAAAATAATATTATTAATAAAAAATTAATTAAAAAATCATCCTGAATAAAGATTTTCGATATTCAACCTATATTAATTGATAATAAATGATATAAAAATTATAAAAAAATCAATATTTTATTTTATTTTTGTCAAAAAGAAATGAATGAACGTGAAGGCCATTTTCAATAAGGAAATTTTCCAAGGTACACTTTATTTTTAGTGGGGAGAATATTTGCTTATAAATTATTCTTTAGGGATTCTAATTGGTTCTTTTTAAGAATTTATTGTTCCTTCTATTGCCAAATGGATCACATTATAATCATCATTGGTACAAAAAGTTAAAAAACCTATGTGAGAAACTATTATACGATTCCGACTCATCACGTTATTTATGGTCTTATTTAATAAGATTTATCCAGTTATTGACATGTAAAAAAAATGTGAAGACTTACCTTGATAGAAAGGAAATATGCGAAGATTTACCTTAAAAAATAAGATAAAAATTATTATTGAATAAGATCATGGTGCAAGTCATCTACATCTTTATTAATCGTGCCTCTATTAGTACCTTCACTTTTAAATTAGTGAGTTTAGGATTTAAGGTTTAAGGTTTAAGGTTAATGATTGTGGTTAGGGTTTAGGGAATTAGGGTAGAGTGTATTTTTTAATGTATAGGGTTTAGGGCTTAGAATGTAGAAAATTAGGGTTAGGATATAAAATTCAATTTTTTAATTTTTTTTAACAGGAGACACGAAAGGAGACACAATTAAGAGACATGAGATTTCTACTCATAGAACCCTAGATGACGTGATAAACCGTAGGGATGTTCAAAACCGGCTCAATGGGTACCCAACGTCTCAATAAATTTAATATTAACACTATATTATTATAATATTTTAACATCCTTTTCGTTTTTTTAACTTGCATTATGAGTTTATTGGGCCGATTGATACCCATTAAACTGATTTTAAACACCCTTAATAAACCAGACTCATCTAATAATTTTTCCTTTATAAGGTTAAAAAGGCATGACAAAGTCAAAAATATTGAAATACTAATATGATTTGTACATAATTTGTAATCATTTAAAGCATGTAATTCAAATTCAACAAACATCATTCAAATGAAAATTGATGACTTTTTTCTCTTTAATCTTACATAAAATGATGACCAATTTTTAAGCAAGCCAATCCTCACCTACTTTTAATAAATTCTAAAATTATTTAAAATAAAAATAATATTGACATAATTATAATTTTCAATAAAACTATTGATTCAATATTCGGAGCGATCGAGTCAAATTCGATTGAATTTATTTTTTAAAAAAATTATAAACTAAAAAGTCATTGGAATACTATTTTAAAATTAACTATTAGTGATCAAAGTAGAATACAAATATAATGTTGATGATTATTCCACAATAAAAATTAGTTTAGTGACAAAATAGAGATTTTTAACTGTTCGACTAATGATTTAGTTTACCTTATATGGAAAGGATAAACTATATCATTAGTCATTGAACTTTAACTATGTTTTCGTTTTGGTCATTGAACTATAAGAAGTTGCAATTATAACATTAAATTTTTTGAATTTGTTTTTTAGTTATTCGATCGATATATCCGAAACGGCGTGATTATGTGGCTTTTTGTGACATAGAAGTTAAAAACCGATTTCACTCCATCTTTTTTTCCGACCAATCCTATAAGATTTCCTTCCTCCATTTTAAGCTGTCGTTAAATTATCGTTTTTCGATATCTTTTCTATCTGTTTTAGACATCAATGAACTCATCTTATTATTTTTATCATTCTAGTGATTTTTTTAAAAATATATCTTTAAAACTCACGAAATTTCAACACAAATTAAAAAAGTGACGCTAATAAGTAATTTCTGTCACTCAATCAATGTTGAGAATAAAATTATATATTCTAAATTTAATCTCATCAGACGATCGTTGATAAAAATTAAAATATTTAATATTATTTTTATTGATTTGAATAGATTTCGAGGATAACTATCCTTATAGGAAAAAGAAAGAACGGATAAGATTTTGGTGCTATTTATGTTATAAACGATAGTAACGGTCAAAAAGAATTTAATAAAGAAAATAGACATAACTTCATGTTATCACAATATTAAAAAATTAACAGCAAAATAAAAAAATAATATTACTATAATTACATATTTTTATAATTCAAAGAGAAATCACACTTAAAATTCAGTGAACAATATTATAATTTATTATTTATCCATATATAAACATAGACGTACTGAGATCGGCTATGTTCTAAGTAGGCAGGCCACCCTATTAAAATTTATCCCTACAAGTGGCCAATGGCATTGGAAAATTAAGATATATTTCAAGTTCAACCCAATTTTTTCTTTATTTTAAAAAATATAATTAAAAAAATCTCAAATTTTAAAATTCCCAAACACAAAATTATTAGGTTCTATTATATACATAGGATGTTTAAAAAATTTTATTTGAGACAATAAGGTATTTAAAATTTATTTTAAAATTTAAATCAAAAGTTACGGTGTAGGTAAGAAAACACTACCTGTAAATGATAATTTGGGAGAAAAACGTCACATGCAGATGATGTTTTTTTTGTTTTTTAAATTTTTTTTAAAAACTGAAGAGATAACGCTATGTGCACATGACGTTCTACCATGTGCATCGTAGAAATTGAAGTAAAATCCAAAATATAGGCAAATATTTTCTATATTCTAAAATTTAATTTGGATTGAATTATTTTCAAAGTTGAAGTAAAATCCAAAATATAGGCAAATATTTTCTATATTCTAAAATTTAATTTGGATTGAATTATTTTCAAAGTTTCCCCATCTATTGGGTAGGGTTTAGGGTATGGTATGTTTAGGATACGACTAAAAGACGATAAATTTTAAAAATTGTTTTAAAAATTTAAAATATTAGACTTTTTATAATATTTTAAGTTATTTATTTTTCTACAAGTTTTGATACTTAATTTTTTTTATAACATTTTATATTTTTAGACAAATATCAATACTTATAAAATAAGTTTTGATGCTTCTCTCGAAATATGAAAAAAAAACAATCTAAAATATTATTAAAAAATTAAATATCAAAACTAATTTTTTATAAATATCGAACCGATAATAAAAACCTTTGAACCAAGCTTTTAACATCAATTATCGTAAAAAAATAAAATATATATATATAAATCTATTTAAATTTATTTACAAATATAAATTACGCCGTTTAAATTTAAATTATTTAAAAAGTATATTATCTTTTACCATTAAATCACTTAATAATATTATTATCGAATTAGCATACCAAATAATATTAAAATTTCTTAAACATTAATGTTTCCCCAAGAAAAAGAAACAAATATTATTATCATGTAGATTTAATGTTTATAAAATTTATTATTAAAGAATTTTCTATTTCATTTTTTCAACATTTTATTTTTGCATTAATCCAACGACCTATAAATCCAAATGTCGGTGAATATCAGAATAGTATGATAAAATGTTTAATTGTTGATTAAAAACAAAAAAAAGAAAAAGGTACGCCTCCTAAAAGATTTGACGTCCGAATCGATTTACCTGAATTAAGATCTTAATTGATTATCTAAATTTAATTTAAAACTCGAAATAAATCGAATTGATTCAAATTTATTTGAACTAAAATTAACTCTAAGTTAATTTTTAACCGAATCGAATGAACTTAAATTGAAGACAACTCAAAACAAAGAAAATATATTAAAATAAAGAAAGATGAATTGTGAGCTGTTGCACAACTCACTAAAAAATCAAATATACAGACTATATAAAGTCATAGGGTGAAAAATATAATTCAACTAAAATTGATCGATCTATTATTAACCCAACCCGAAATCCATCCATCCAAAAATAATCAATCTAAAACCAACTGAATTAAAACTCAATCGATTCAACTCCCCAAACTAATATCCGAACTGAAATCACTATAGATTCTAATAAAAACCGAATCAGACCTAAATCAAATAAAATCAAATCTAAAATAATTTAAATTAAATCAAACTCGAACCAAATAACTCGTTTACCGCTTCTAAAAAAAGTGCTCGATCGAATAAAGGTTGAAACTTGGCTTGGCTAGGGTCCTATGGTAAACACATGAAAGATTTAGAATTTTGATATAAGTTATATAAAATTAATTTTATATAAATTTATATATTTATATTATAAAACCCAAATATTAAATTTATAACTTTAATCCTAAAAAAAATAAACTTTAAATTCTATACATAAATTTTAAGGATGAGTCTACCACGTGCGTCGAACATTGCTAAATACTACTAACGATGAACACCGCTGAACACTATTAAATTGATTAATAAAAATTTAAAATTTAAGGACTAAACATATAATTTCAAATTATTTAAAATAAAATTTTAAATAAATTATATATATTATATTTTAATTTTTTAAAAATTATTTATTTAAATTATTTTTAATTTAAAAATAAAAAATATTAAATCAAAACCCTAAAATCCTAAACTCAAAAGCTAAAATTACTCAACATTAAATCTTAAAATCCAAAATACTAAATCATAAACTCTAAACCCTAAAATCTAAAAATCTAACCATAATCTAAACCATAAAATAAAAATTGAAACTCTAAAAGTATAAACCCTAAACTTGAAGTCCAAAATTAGTTTAAGATTTATTATTTTAGAGTTTTAGGTTTAGGGATTTTGTTTATTTTAGGGTTTAGAATTTTAAGATTTAGATTTAGGGTTTAGGATTCTTAGGGTTTAGGTTTTTGGATTTAGGGTTTTGAGATTTTATATTTTATGGTTTGAAGTTTAATGTTTAGTGATTTAGGTTTTAGGGTTTAGAGTTTAGGATTTTTTATTTTTTAAAATTAATTTAAATTAGTATTTTAAAATATAAAATATATATAAAAAATTATTTAATAAAAAATTATTTTAAATAATTTATATTTATATATTGAGTCCTTAAAGTTTTTAATCTTTATTAATTAGTTTAACAGTGTTCATCAATGTTCATCATTAACAGTGTTTAGCGGTGTTCGACGCCGTCGTAGATTTTTCCAAATTTTAATCACTAATTTTAATTTTAAATCTGAAATTTAAACAAATAAAAACTTTAATCCATAAAATTAAGAAAACCCATGTAATATTTTATGTATTAATTTTTTTTCTTTTCTTTCATTTTATTTTTATATTCACATTACAACATGTAATAAAACTGAAAATGGAACAGTCTTTTAGCATCAAACACAAAGGTGGGGTCATGTTTCTCTGATGAGTTTACATTGGATTTTCTTACATTTTTCAAGATTTCATTTTTCCTTTTTCAAATGAATAATTCGGCATTTCTCATCTCTCTCTTCCCTTCTTTTCTCTCTCCAAAAAGGCTACAATAAATTAGATTTATTTATTTATTCTTGTATGAAAAAAATCCAGTTTTCCCATTGTTTCTTACACAGTTTACAAGAGAAATCTTTGTTATAACAAGGCGAAGGATTAACATAAGCAAAATATAAACTTTTTTAAAGAAAAAAAAAACTAAGCTTTGGAGGATGAATGGTCTTTTACATCTTGAAGAACCAGATTGCTCTGAATTTGTTGAAGTTGATCCAACTGGAAGATATGGCAGAGTATGAATTATTTAACTCTTCTTTATTTTCCCCATCTTATTTTAGAGTTTTGAGTTGAAATTTTTGATATTTTTAGCATTTTTTTTGTATTTATCCTTCTTTTGTTGCAGTACAATGAAATACTTGGAAAAGGAGCTTCAAAGACAGTGTATGAATCAAAATTCCAATGCTTTTTTTCAATTTTTTGGATACCCATTTCATGTTTCTTCTTTAAATTTGCTTCTATGATCCCTTTTTTTACAGAATTTGAGCTTCAGTTGATGTTTCCAATGAGGTTTTCCCCCTGCCTTTTTGGGGTTTAACATAAATTTTTAATCTTTATTTTGCAGTTATAGAGCATTTGATGAGTATGAAGGGATTGAAGTTGCTTGGAATCAAGTCAAACTCTATGATTTTCTTCAAAGCCCTGAAGATCTTGAAAGGCTGTACTGTGAGATCCATCTCCTTAAGACATTGAAACACCAGAATATTATGAAGTTCTATACTTCATGGGTTGATATTGCCAATAGGAACATTAACTTTGTCACTGAATTGTTCACTTCTGGAACTTTAAGACAGTAAGCAAAAACATGTCAAAATCTTTGTTTTTGGATGGTGAAATTTTGCTTATTTTGGTGTAGTTTAGATGTTTGATCTTTTGTCTGTGTTGGGATTCATTTGATTTTTTTTAATCTATGGTAGGTATAGGCTAAAGCATAAGAGAGTCAACATTAGAGCGGTGAAGCATTGGTGTAGGCAGATCTTGAGAGGTCTTCTTTATCTTCATAGCCTTGATCCTCCAGTGATTCATAGAGATCTTAAATGTGATAATATTTTTGTCAATGGCCACCAAGGAGAAGTTAAGATCGGAGATCTCGGTCTCGCTGCGATCCTCCGGAAATCTCATGCTGCTCACTGTGTTGGTACGTTTAACTTGTCCGACTTTCATGTTTACTTGAACTGAACTTTTGGTTGGCATCTTGTATGGTAAATATTGAACTTTTTGAGGGAGGGGGCTGAGTCGAAAAAATGAAAGTCACCATTTTTGGGGCTTGCCTTTTCTCCAGGAACACCAGAGTTTATGGCTCCCGAGGTTTACGAAGAAGCCTACAATGAATTAGTTGACATTTATTCATTTGGAATGTGCATTTTAGAAATGGTTACTTTTGAATATCCTTATAGTGAATGTACGCATCCGGCTCAAATCTACAAGAAAGTTATTTCTGTAAGGGCTTTTCACTTTGCTTGGCTTGCTTTTCTGCTTTCTTTCCTATGCGAAACAACCGGATTTTCATTAATGTGTGTTGTTCTTTTTAGGGTAGAAAACCGGATGCTTTGTATAAAGTTAAGGATCCTGAAGTTCGACAATTTGTTGAGAAATGTTTGGCGACCGTGTCGTTGAGGCTTTCTGCGAGAGAGTTGTTAAATGATCCTTTTCTCCAGATTGATGATTGTGAATCCGATTTGAGACAACTAGAGTATGTTTATGGGAGAGAATTTGATGATATGGGTCCCCTCGTTCGGCTGCCGTTACTTGAACTTCATCACAGTAGTAACTCTTATGGCAACGGATACTCAAATGGCTATGGTTATGAAACACCAAACGAATGGGGGTATCATCCTGCTGAATTCGAACAGTGTGGAATTGAGCTTTTCGAATATCAAGAGGATGAACATGCTATAGATGTAGACATAAGTATCAAGGGGAAGAGGGGAGATGATGGTGGTATCTTTTTGAGACTCCGGATTGTGGATAAAGAAGGTTAAGAACTTATTTCATCTGTTCTTCTCAACTTTTTATTTGGTGCGATTTGACTTGAACTTTATATTTTTTGTCGACTTGCAGGTCGTATCAGAAATATATATTTCCCGTTCGATGTTGAAACTGATACAGCATTGAGTGTTGCTACTGAAATGGTAGCAGAATTGGATATTACAGACCAAGATGTGACTAAAATCGCCGACATGATTGATGGAGAAATCGCCTCCTTTGTACCTGAGTGGAGAGGAGGGACAGGAATCGAGGAAACACCCTGCTTTTCAAATAAAAACTTTTGTCACAATTGTGCTTCGTATCGTACATCTACTGGTTCCCTCTTAGATTTTTTGACACATAATGGAGGCGTAAAAGACTCACGACTTCTTCAGTGTTGTAGAAACGGATGTACTTCGATGCATGGCCGGTTTGAGGAGATCACATTTCAAGTTGAGGAATCCGAGCATTGCATGACAGATGGTGCACCGAATGTGTCGAGCCAATTAAACAATTTGCATTACCAGGAAATATGGGATCAGCAAGAAAGCCTTGAACATAGCCTGGAGGGCTCCGGACACAGACATTCAGACGAAGAGTTGGAAAAACCTGATCAATCTTTCTCGATACATGACATGAAAGAAGCGAGAGAAGGAACGAAAACCCCACCCCCTACAAGTAATCCAATCCAATGTCTTAAAGGTTCCCGTTCTTTCTCCGATAATTACGAGAACGAAGTCCAACAGGAATTGAGATGGCTTAAAGCAAAGTACCAGATGGAATTAAGAGAACTTAGAGATCAACAACTGGGAATTGTATCAGACTCCTCAAACTGCAGTGACAAAGATGAGAACAGAACCGACGAGGTTCCATCATTATCGACTTTTCCTCCTAACAAGCATTCCAACTCCGATTTCCACGACGATGACAATAAGAGCTGCCCTATTTCAGATAACCAAGTCGGCCGGTACTGCAGACCGGTAGAATCTCTAAGAGGTAAGGACATCATCACTGCTCATAACTTCTTTACCGGATCACTGGTTCCACACACTCTCCACAGGACAACTTCCCTTCCAGTTGATGCTGTTGATACATAATGTAAGACCCTGCATTCTTTTGAACATTCTCTACATATTTTAGAGGCTGAAAAAATATGAATTCAACCCTATTACCCTATTTCTAGTCATCAACATCTTTTTTTAGTACTTATATTCGATGCACTGACGATATATAATTTTATGGACCGTCAGTAAATCAGATAATGACATGTATCATAAAAAAATAGCTGTTAGAATTGAGTGGATGAATCATTAGGCATAGTGCCATTTCTAGCTGGCCAGGCCAATCATGTTCATCAAAAAGCAAAAGAGCAATCATAATAATAAAAGATAAATGCATGTTCGTCTTGTGATCTATGTTTACGTAAATTTTGATATATTCGTATATTTATATCATGTTAGTTTAATATTTTTTCGTATCGAAATTATTTAGAGATGCCAAATCTAACCTTGGAGTTTCAATGATTTGGGTGTATTTGAAAGGTCTGTAAATTATATGGGACCCCAATGGGGTATAGAAGGCATGGTGGAGAATCATGTTCCATTTCCATGCATTTGCATGTTAATCTCTTTGAGGTTGGCCCACTAGTGACCAACTTTTCCCCCAAAAAGACATTATTAGAGCAAAATTTTGGATTTTATATAAATAAAATGATTAAATTTTAAAAAAAAATAATAAATAATCAATAATTCATGCCTTACAGGTTGTACAACTTTTAGTACAGACATGTTGGTTTGGTTACAAAGCACTGTTGTGAGTAAGAAATGGAAAGGTTGTCTGTTTCTTTCATGTCTCAATTAAAGTTTTTTGGGGAGTTTGTTTATGTTTATTTATTAAACGAATAAATATAAATAAAATTTTATGTTTGTTTACTTAAATAAATGAATACGAATAAAATATATATTGGTTTATTTATGTTTGTAAATGTCCGGTAATCCGTTTATTTATGTTCATTTATTTAAATTTATTCTCATATATCTAATATTAGTATTTTCATAACAAAAATATAATATTTTAAATAAATTAAACTTATTCACATATATTCATTTTAATTCATTTACGTACATTATTTTATGTTCGTTCGTTTATATTCGTTTACGTCCGACATTTTAATGAACAGATACGAACAAACTACATTCCTTAACAAACAAACAAGAAAAAAATTATGTTTGTTTAGTTATTCGTGTTCATTTATTTATTCAGTTAAAATTAAACAAACGAACACAAATATACTATCATTCATGTTCGTTCGGTTCGTTTACAGAACTAATATTAAAACAATAACTAAACACCAATCACGTTTTCACTTTTTTTCTTCCTTTTTCTTTTTGAACGTTTAACATGAGTAATTTCAAAAAAAGAAAAGCATAAAGATTGAAAAATTGGTTTAATGCACATTTCAGTATAAAAAATGTTATTCACGTGCTAAAATTAAAATGAATTTCCCATCCTATTACGTGTCTGATTTATTTTTAAAGATTAATTTTATCATACGACTTTAAACTATAACTCATATTTTATACCAGTACTCAACTTTCAATATATTACAGTTAAGTCCTTAAAGTATAATATAGTGTCAATTGGATCAATCTATTAGACTAGACATTCACTAGGGTCTTTAGAGTATGGTGCAAGAGATATTTGAAACACATGGATCAAATTTTAAATATATGTACATTTCATATTTCTTTCTTAATAAAAAATATTTTTATTATATTTTTAACGTGTTATATTAAAACTATCGAAATAAAACAGATAAGACATCTTAATTATGTTAAATTTTAAGATTTTGTGTTAAACATTTTAAAATTTGAGTATCAATTTAAAGTTTAAACCATAATTCGAATGTGAAGTGAATTATTATTAAATATTAAACTTTACTTTTGTGTGAAAAATAAGTAACAAAAATAAAGAAAAGAAAAGGTTATGCATCAACATGATCTTAATAAATTTTACTTATTTTTTTTAATAAAGTAAAAAATTATTTTATTCCGAAGGTAAATATCGTGATTTGAATATACACAAGGTGAGATTATGTATTGTGTCCATGTTTATTTTAACCTTAAACTTTAATTTAGACTTCAATTATACCACTAGGTTCTTAAAATCGATGATGCGAAAAAATTTTAACAATATATTTTGTAATGACATGGAGAAATTTTAATGATCCAACAGTATAATTGAAACCTAAATTAAATTTCAATAATAAAATAATATCAATTTTTAATTTAGTAGTATTACACGCTTAAAAGTTTGATGGTATTTGGTGTCGTTAAATGTCATTAGTTTGATGATGTGATAAGTTACTAAAATGGATTAATTTTTAATTTGACCCTAAACATTAGATAAATGTTAATTTTACCCCCTAAATTTCATATATTGATATCATTTTCATATTTTGTGAAAAAAATTTGGGGTCTATTGTCTACCTTGGAATTTATTGTGGTAAATACAATGGTAAATGGTATGTAGTTAATTACAAGCAAACCGATGCCAAAACCAGTGCTTCTCCCAAATTAAATTCATGGAGTCAAGAGGTATGCCCTTGGTTTCGGGTAAGAACATGACAATGAAAATGGTCATCAAGATGTTACACCCAGCGTAGAACAAGAAGGTCCCATATTTGAAGTGGCAAAGCAATGTCAAGAAGGTTTGGGAAAGCACGAAGGTGGTGGTGAAGTTGACGGCGACGCTGATGCTTTGTCCGGTAGGTCGAATTATGATCGGAAATATTTCACTTGGAATGAGCCAGCTGAGAGGACCCCAAGACCAACCGAATGCTGCTGTATATGTGCACATTAGAACCAGTACAAGTATGGCGTAGCCCTTGCTGATGTCCTTTGTGCCCGAAGCACCCATTGTAACTGCTAGCACCACTCCCACTCCAACCTTTAAAAAATCCCCACAAGTAGCATAAATTTAGCAATTGAGTTAATGAATGAAAAAATGACACAGACAGATGTATACCTGACAGAGAAACATTTGTATTCCACCCTCCACGAACAAGAATCTTCGACCGAACCGGTCGACTACGCAGGCTGCAACGATGATTGATGCAAGGTGAACTAACCCCAATATGATAGCCGCTAACAAAGCTGAATTGTTTCCAAAACCAACTGATTGGAATAGAACGGGTGCATAGAATGCAATGATGTTAATCCCTGTAAGTTGTTGGAAAAATGGTATGGCAATTGACATAACCAGGTGAGGCCTATATTGCCTCTCAAATATTGTCACAAAGGGTTCTGCATTTGCCTCTTTGGCTATGTCACTGGCCTTTTTGAGCTCGGCGAGCTCTGGTTCCACATCACAATCTTTCCCTCGGACTTTACGGAGAGCGTGCCGGGCTTGCTCCACTTTGCCTCGTTGTATTAGGCTGCTGGGAGTGTCTGAAATGAGGAGTGCACCTATTGTCATGATGGCAGCGGGTACTACGGCCAGACCGAGAGAGAGGCGCCACCCCCAGCTCTGTTTAGCAACGGCAAAGTTTATGCAGTTGGCTACCACCACACCTATGCTTATGAAGAAGTTGAAGCCTGTGTTGAAAGCTCCTCGCCATTTCGGCGGTGCCACTTCCGAGAGGTATACAGGAGTTGCCTTCATGGGAGATTTACAATCAAATTTAAGTCATGTGTATGTGCCTAACTGCCTATGTTGTTCGAAAAATCGAACGGTAAGCTATAGTTACCTGATTGGTGAAACCAATCCCAAATCCAAGCAAGATACGGCCTAGGATAAGCATGGCAAAATTAACAGCGCCACCGTTAATAGCAGCACCAGCAAGGAAGGTGAGGCCACCAATCACCATCGTGTTCCGTCGACCAGTTGCCGCAGTGAGGCGGCTAGCAACCAGTGATGCAGCCAAACCAGAAATATACAAGGAAGATGTAAACAATGTTAAAACTTCGCTATCATAGACACAGTAGATGTTGGTTTTAGGCTCTGCTTTTTTCCTTAGAACTGATGGGAAAAATTTCTCAAGAAATGGTGACATAGTTGTCACACCCCCTGCAATAAATGTTGGTATTAAGTTAGGTTTTCGTTTGTTTTCGATAATTATTATCAAGAGTTTGATGAATTAGAGGATACGAAATGTCGAAAAACCGTATCTGAAATTTAACGTGTATACGTATTGTTAAAGGATTAAGAATATCGTACCTGAAATTCCTACGTCATAGCCAAATATGAGTCCGCTTGAAGCAGCAACGATGCAGGTGATCACCACCGAAGTTGTGATCTTGCCACCGGAGCTGTCGATAGTTCCATCGACGCTGCAGAAACCTTCGATAGCCATTTCTGTTTCTCTTTCTCAGTGTCTAAGAAAGAAGCTCTATTAATCATGGATTTAAATAGCGATCTACGACCTTAATAATGATCGTTATATAATATCGGCAACACTGATATCTACAATCATTATATTTACGATAATATTTTCTAATACTCACAATGATCACTATAATATCTGTTATATTTGTAATTACGATCGGAAATGCGATCGTACCTGCAAATTAAATTTTTGCTACCGATTACCTTGTGGTGAATCTGAAATAGTTTGTTGATTTGTTAATTCGTTGTGCAGCTGTTTCGGCCAGAGATCAGATCAATACTATATACGGTCAAAATGAGTGGGTGTTGTCAAGCCTTTCTATTTTTTTTAAATAACGTATTAAATTTATCGAACTAAATAATTCACCAATTAAATGATTAAATAATTATTTATTAAATTGATCTATTTTAATTATCATCGTTAAAAAATTAATAAAGATAACAAAAGAATAATGTGTCAGCGAAAATTTATAAAATTATATATTTAATTTTTGTTATTTACATATAATATTAATTTAATCTTAATTTAATTAAATAAAATTAATAATTGAATCGACGTCATCCAATTGAATGGATTTATTTTATATTTAATATATTTATGTTGCATGGGGGGATTTTTTAAAGGTTGGGGTTGGAGTGGTGCTAGCAGTTACAATGGGTGTTTCGGGCACAAAGGAAATCAGCAAGGGCTACGCCAGACTGGTACTGCTTCTATAGTGCATCTACGCAGCTGGATTCAGTTGGTCTTGGGGTCCTCTCAGTTGGCTCATTCCAAGTGAATTATTCACCATCAAACTTCGACCAACCGGCCAAAGCATCGGCGTCAGCATCAACTTCGCCACTACCTTCGTGCTTTCGCTAACCTTCTTGACCATGCTGTGCCACTTCAATTATGGGACTGTCTTGTTCTACGCTGCGTGTAACGCATGGATGACCATTTTCATTGCCCTCTTCTTGCCCGAAACCAAAGCCATTCCTCTTGACTCCATGAATCTAGTGTGGGAGAAGAACTGGTATTGGCGTCGCTTTGTTTGTTGCTAACCATGTCGATCGATTATCATATATATCTGATTATCACTTCAAACCAAAAAACTAATCTCTCTGATAATGTGTAAACAAATATACGACATCGATCTTTAGATGACCAGAACCTCAGTATACAAAATATTTATTATATACAATTGAACACAAGGATTTAAGAAGCAGTTCAGATTTTACCTTTCATGAGAAGGTACAAGACATCTAGCTATAAGATCTTATAGAGGCCTCAGTAATGGGTAGTCTTCGAGTAGTTCTCGCTCGGATAATGTGTCATCTTCATTTTGAGGTGTCCACAAGACCTCAACTGCCTGAATGACAACCGAGGAAATATCATGAGCAATCTCGATTCTCGACTACTCATAATTGGGTAATCAGACAATTCTTACCATTATTTTGCTAGAAGGGATGGAGGCAAGCTTTTGCAAGGCTTCCTTTAAGTCGCCACTTCCGTTAATGGGAGGCAATTTATGGACTCCCTCGGCAGCCACCAATATTGTTATCTGAAAATTGGTTACGAGTTAAAGAAGCATCAAGGATAGTATTAACTAGAAACTAGAATTACAGTCCTCGTTCTTCTTTCGGTTCTAACATGCAGATAAAATATAGTATGCGCCTATGCGGATTCCTCTAGCGGTTACACGATACAGCTCGTTAAATGGATGAATGATATACAACAAACACATAGTTTTCCAGATTTATGTCTTAAATACATTCAAGACAACACATTTGCAGTAACTAGAACTTAAAAAGTAAGGTCTTACCACTATGTACTCGTTGCTAAATCCACTAGCTTTGAGAATACTTGTACTTTGCCTTTTAATATTGTTCACATTCACTAGAGTTTCTTCATCAAATTTACCCCGTTCTTCGATAGAGAGTTGATTGAAGCGTTTCTCCCCATCGTCTATGCTCCGTTTCACATCAACCTAAAGATATATAATATGTTAAATGAAGTTCATAAATCATGACTACAAAGAAAAAAGTCTAAACTACAACAATTATATACTAGTGATGATATTACTAAAGGAAGAGGACCCTCGGCATATGGTCAACGAGTACTTCAAAGAATGATTTGTCCAGATATCTCCAGTAATCCCATTTTATAAATTACAAGGAGTGGTGAATATCCTCAACCAAGGCCTTTCCAAATAAAACCTGCCGCAGACACACTCACATCCTGAAGAATAGAGCCTCAATGTCTTCCATTCAATCAACGAAATCTGCTGAAATATTACTACCTATGTAACTACAAACCTACATAAATTTCAGGGTGTGACAGTGTTTTAATTTCTGAGAACGTTATATGCATGCCCAAAGAACCTTTATATATATACCACAGAGCATGTGATTGTCTTTAAACTATTCCCCACAAGACTCGGGTACAAAAAAGCATATCCACATATGTACTTAGTTCACCAAGGGACACAAACAAAATATTACAGAAAGGTTAACTTACAGATGAATAACCAGAGATGCAATAATCAGGATGGCGAAGCAAAGCTAGTGTTGTCTCTGCAAATATAAGAAAGAGGGATGTAAGATAACCATTCTGACGGACATTGAACCTGACATGTTTAAGAAAAATAGCAGACACAAACTACCTAGAACCAGGCTACCTTATACATGTTACAAGTATTGCTAGAATAAAACAGAAAGAAGAAAGATTGCAGTGGCATGCCCATTCCTTGCATGGGAAATGTCATTTAACCATCAGCAAAATAAGAGAAAGCAAAGCAATGAACGACATCTATGGACGGAACATTCTTTATGACGGTTATTACTGGGAGATGGTGCAAAGATGATTGCTTCAAACCTACAACAGTTCAAAAAAGAAAGAGTATTTTCATCTATCATATCTTCCCATCTAGGATCTACAAAATGTGCAGTGCATCTACACTTAATCCAATAAGACTCGAAAGCTTTAACTATAGACGATCTTACAAAGCTTTACCTGTCAATACAAAGCTTAGACCCTCAGAGGTAGAGGTATCAGCCACTTCAGCAATCCGATTAAGATCCCTTTGAAGAGACCGTCCCATACCCAACAACCCAACCTAATAATACAAACAATAGTGAGACTGCATATGAACAAACGGCAATCGAAATCCATTAGTAATGGTAATCATCACACTTGTCTGTCCATCTCACTTCCTTGTCTAGCTCATTTTACATAAGAACTCTACATACAAAATTATGTCCGAATACTGGATTAGAAATGGAATTCATATAAACACTATTTTCCTTTAAAGATTCTACTAAAATTCACATTAAAGCAACCCTCCTTTATATAATTTTTGTTTCACATTCAAATTATACAGTTGATATTCCTAGTTTCCACATGTTGATTAACCATGTATTTATCTATACATATGAGCACCAGTACTTCATATCTTACATTTGCAAACACATCTGATACATCAATTATGCAAAAAAACAGGAACTTAAAAAACCAACTTCACCATCATTACAAGGAGACCAGCATACACAAAAGACAACTTTTTTTTTGATAAATTACATATCCACTTTTACGGTGATTCGTGTTCAGGATTTGTGACTCTCCCTCTCAACAATATTTTCTTTAAGGTTTGAACCCAATCCTATCCTCGGAGAAGAATGTACTTGCCATTGCACCCAACTCGTCGTAAAGATAACTTTTTTATAATTACAGAAGGTAATGATTCATTAGTATTAAACATGCATATGAGACACCTAGTCAAACTTAATTAAAGCAAAAGTACAACTAAAAGTAAACCCAATTAAATTATCCAAAAAACTTACCTGAAGCTTAAGAACAGTAATCTTTTCAGTAGCAGTAAGTACACTGCTATCAGACCGATCCGAAAGGAACCCGGAAACCAAAACAAAAGCAGCAAACCCAAACAGAACAAAGAACACACTCGAACCGGCACCAACACCAACTGCAGGCCCCATGTAAAACCCACCACCACCAAATGGAGCATAATAAGGAACCGAATACGAAGAAAAACGCGACCCTCCACTCCTAGGAACCGAATAACTCCTTGAAGACGAAGAACCCGAAGAAAATGACCTTCCTCCTATCCTCCCACCTGATGCAGCCAAGGCTACGTTATTAGGATCATACATTAGCAACAAACCCAATAAAACCACAGCTAAAGCCGGCTTTTTTAACGCGTTCAGTGCCTTGGATATTGTTTGAGCAATACTCTCGAATGGGTTTTTATCAGTTGAACAAAAACGCAACTGGTTGTTGGAACCCAAACTCGAAGTCGGCAAATGTTTCATCTGCTCCGACGAGAAGAAGCATTTAACAGTGAACTTAGCCGAACGGTGACCGTTGAAGGCCAAAGAAGCGGTGAATTTAGATTGGCAAGGATGGGGAAGAGGAGTCAAATGAAGAGGGAGATAATGTTTGAAGTTCAAGGTGTTGGATTGGAGCAAATTAGGAGTAGATGCTGCCATGGTGAGGAGATATTTTCTGCAGATAGAGAAACGTTTTTTTGGGTTAGAGGGGAATAACAAGCTTGGGTACTTGT
The DNA here is from genome assembly GCA_035048815.1 of Abelmoschus esculentus. NCBI lineage: Eukaryota > Viridiplantae > Streptophyta > Magnoliopsida > Malvales > Malvaceae > Abelmoschus > Abelmoschus esculentus. The sequence continues at coordinate 22,902,527 of JAUCBN010000004.1, forward strand.
GATGTTGAAACTTGAAGGAGTTATGGCCATGGAATGAGTGAGCAAGTGGTGTCACATTTATATCAATCTCATCTTCCTTCGAGTTGCCACCGAAAATTTCAGTTAAAAAATTAAGAAAATAATTTTTAATTATATTTTTTAGGCATAAATATAATTTTAATCTTTAAACGTTTATAATATTTTTTGTTATTTTGACCTTTATTTTTTTTTAGATAAATTTAGCCCCTAACATATATCTTTTTGATAAATAGTTTATTTTTTAACTAACATGATAACTGGACCATTAAAAATCTAACAATGATAACATATCATATGCATATAATAATATATTTTAGATGACATGACATCTAACCTATCAAATACATATATATATATATGAAATATAATTTTAATCCAATATAAAATATAAAATAATTAAAATTCAAATAAAATATTAAAAAATTAATTAATTATATTTTATATTTTATATTAAAATTAATATTAATTTTAATATTAATTTTAATATAAAATATAAAATATAATTAATTAATTTTTTAATATTTTATTTGAATTTTAATTGTTTTATATTTTATATTGGAATAAAATTATATTTATGCCTATAAAATATAAAATATAATTAATTAATTTTTTAATATTAAAATTATATTTTAATATTAAAATTATTATTAAATTATATTTTAAAAATAAAATATTAAAATTAATTAATTAATTTTTTAATATTTTATTTGAATTTTAATTGTTTTATATTTTATATTGGAATAAAATTATATTTCATATATATATATATGTATTTGATAGGTTAGATGCCATGTCATTTAAAATATATTATCATATACATATGACATGTTATCATCGTTAGATTTTTAACGGTCCAGTTATCATGGTAGTTAAAAAATAAGTTATTTGTCAAAAAAATATAGGTCAGGAGCTAAATTTATCCAAAAAAAAAATAAAGATCAAAATGACAAAAAATATAAACGTTAAGGATTAAAATTATCTTTATACCTATTTTTTATTAATCTCCGAATAAAAAAAGTTATAAAAAAATATTTTTTAATCAAGTGATGAAAAATGCTATTAATTAATTGAATGATAAATTTTATTAAATTTAAAATAATTTGTAAGTATTTCTATCGTTAACTATCATTACGTTATTGTTAGGTTTTAATTATTGCTGATTGATATAATTTAAATAGTTAAGTGATCATAATGACATAATTAGAAGTATGTTGATTAAATTAAAATCACTCCTATAATTAAGTGATCATTTAAGTAGTTTAATTTTAAATCGAATTTATTTAAAAATACAAAAAAATGATTGTTACATTGTGCAAGAAAAAAAATGATTAGGATGAAATTTTAAAAATAAAAAAAGTTAAAGGTAAAAAAAATGCTATTTCTTCTATCATATGAAAAATATTTTTTTTATTTTTTTATTTTAATTCATAATTATTTAAAATTTATTATTAATAAAAATATAAAAAATATTTTATAAATCTTTGATCAATTTTTTTAAAATATATATTATAAAAATTAATTATTTAAAATATTTAATATAATTATATTCAAACTTTAAAAAGTTCAATTTATAAAAAAGTTAATAATAAATAATTTTAGTGCGATAAAAATAATATTTTAAAAAAGCTAACGGGCCTTATTCAAAATGAAGCCCAATTCAAAATTCAAAATACAAAAGCTAAACTAGCCCAAATTCAAAACCTAAATAAACCCTAATCGGCTTTGAAGCCGATCCCATTAGAAACCCTATAAAATCTTATTGTTTCGCGATTGTCACTCTCTTCATCTGAGCTGCTGCCGTTGTTTGTAACCCTTTGGTGCTTCCACTTCGTCAAAACCAGGAAGAAAAAGGTAGATTTTTGCTTAGCTATGGCAGACAAGGCAGTGACTATTAGGACAAGGAAGTTCATGACGAACAGACTACTTTCCAGGAAACAATTTGTAAGCTTTAATCCCTTTTTTGGCTCATTTTCTCGTTGACCAAACACGTGCCAACGTTAAATTTAACTCTTGCAGTGTATTCTCTCGCATTATTTGATTTTATTTGCCCAGTGAACGCTTTTGGCAGGGTTCAGTTTTAAGTTTTAGATCGGTCAAAGAATGAGAATAGAGAAAATAAGTGTTTGGCTTTTGTTAGTTTAGAGAAAATAGTTTTGGGTTTTTGTTAGTTTGCTTATAGGATGCTCATTTTAGGACTTACCTTGATTTGTCATTTGAGAATAATAAACTTTTTTGCTTAAGAAATATGAAGCCTTCAGTATGGTTAAGATGAATTATTTGGGAAACTGATAATTCAAATTAGTTTATATTTGTGCGACTTAATTGTTTACTTGGAAAATCAAAATTGTTATTTACTTGTTTTTTTTTGTAGATCATTGATGTTCTGCATCCTGGGAGGCCCAATGTTTCCAAGGTAACTATTTGATTTTTCAATAACATTTTTTAATATATTAATTGGTTGAAATTTGGACTGCTTGTGCTAATGTTTTTCTGATTTGTTGACCCTGTTTGATAGGCTGAGATGAAGGAGAAGCTTGGTAGAATGTACGAGGTGAAGGACCCAAATTCTATCTTTGTGTTCAAGTTCAGGACTCATTTTGGAGGTGGAAAATCCACTGGATTTGGTTTGATATATGATTCTGTCGAGAACGCGAAGAAGTACGAGCCCAAATACAGGCTGATCAGGGTAATTTCCTATGTGTTTTCTTTGCATTTTCTATTGAATTTGTTAGTAGTGTGACTGTTTTTTTTGTGGTGTTTGCTTTCATCCTTTAAACACTTCGTGAATCCTAGTTGATTAAACATCTTCTATTGGTTGTACTATTGAATGTTGAGTATGGAAATAGATCTGTCTTTTAAGCCTCACAAGTTGGATTTAGAAGTAGCGCCTTTGTTGTAATCGGTGCTTGCAATTATTTACGAAGAAAACATGTAGGATATATATACATTTTAGGTCACTTACTGTAGCATAGACTTTCATTTAGGTCATGAAATCCCAATGTGATGCTGTTCAGAAAATGTAACATGCATGCCAAGACTGCTTTTATATTAAATGGAGTTAGCATTAGTGATCTAATTTGTTATAGTGGAAGTTCGGTGATATAATTTAATAAAATTGGAGGATTATAACTTTTATTAGATTATATCATTGAACTTTCATGAAACTGGTAATCCCTACAACGTGTGTAGTATTTAATTTTACTGCTGTCTTTTTTTTTTTTAAATTTCCCTTGATTGTCATCTTTTACTGACATATATGGAGACATAGATATGAAGTCCTGACCTTCTAAGGACCTTCAAAATATATTGTTTTTTTTTTAACTTGAAACCAGACAGCTTTATTAATATACTAAAGAAAATTAAGAATATAACCAGTCAAAGGTTTCAAACATACAAAAAAATAAAAAAACAACAAATCCAAAAAGAAAAGTAAAGGGCTGCTCTGTCCAATTTAGACACTTCCTCTCTGTACCACGGCAAATCTCCCATGTCCGTATTGAAAATATTTGAATGTTGTATCCAATAGCTACAATTTTAAGTAACATTGTGTGAGGTCTTGGTCCTCTTGGACCAGGGTCTCAGTTTTTTGCCATGGTAAGGAGTTTGATGTTGGAAATAGGTTTTAGTAACTCCTAATTGCATATGAACCCTTCTCCTTTAAGGTCATTGATGTATGATACTATATGATAATTATTTCTGTTATTTCAGAATGGATTGGATACCAAGGTAGAGAAATCAAGGAAGCAAATGAAGGAGAGGAAGAACAGGGCTAAGAAGATCCGTGGAGTAAAGAAGGTAATATAAACTGATTTTCTTTTCTTATCATTACTTGAACCATTTTACTTTTGAAACGTCCGATGACCGATGAGACTGATTTTCAACTATTTTTCCCGATTAATATCAGACGAAGGCTGGTGAAGCAGCAAAGAAGAAGTGAGCTAAAAGGGATGAAGGAAAAGGTGAAATCTATGTCTATCTTTGTGCCAACAGCTGTTGTTTAGTAGTCTCAAGTGTTTAGATGTTGTTTGAACCTGTTATCCTTTATATTTAATGAAACTGGATTTTGGTGTTATATTATGCCCTATTTTGGTTCTTCCAGTGTAGAATTTTGAAATATTATTAACAATGCTGATGAAAATGATTAAAATGTTGGGGGTGTACTTTTGAAATTGTACCAAGTTCATATTCAATGAAAGAGCAATGAATCTTGGTGTGTCTTTGTCATGTTGGATAGGAACTAGTTGAATTTTTCAGCATGTTTCGTGGAAGCAAAGAACAATCATCCTTAGCTTTCGATGTCCAATTATAATTGTTTTGTTTCAATCAGTAAGTACCTGAATTTGGCCTCTATATTCAAAATAGACAGGATTTAAAAGTATATTTTCTTGGTTTCTCATGTATCATGTAAGTTTTTTTGTATTTATTGCACTGTGATCATTCGAGAAGAGAAAGGAGAAGTTTAGCTTGTTCTAATTCCTTACAGTTCCTTCTACATCTCTCATCACTAAGAACAGCTTGAAGTTTATGTTAGAACCGACATTTTTTACTAGTTATGAATAACAAGTAAGCATTGGTTAGTTTCAAAATTCCTTTGAGAAATGATAAACCAAAGTTATGGCCATTGAAAAGTGCTTATCTAACTTCCCCATCAATGGTGGAGGCAGCTGAAAATCCAAAGATGGACCATATTTTTGGTAATGGAACTACCAAAAGCATGTGGTGGGGCAGCTAGTCAGAGTGAAGTTGAACCTGAGTATTTGATCGAGTCGAATAAAAAAAAATTTATAGATCTGAACAAGACAATTTCAAAAATATCGCATTATAAAATTATAGATAAAAATCTCAATCTGAAAATCAAGTTTGGAAATATTATGAAATCCAAGAATTAGTGTAGGGACTAAATTAGAAGAGTTTTAAATTTCGGGACAAATCTTGGTTTATCCAAATTTATATTCTAAATTCTTTATTAAACGCGTTAAGGCAGCGCGTTGACCTTGTTTCCTCTCTTTCTCTCTCACCAGAATTTATCATCGCCCATCGAGTCCAACTAACATGCTTTCTAATCGGCGATTCCTCGAGAACCTTTGTCCTCTCTCATGGCTTCGGAGCAGTACGGCGTCATTTTTGAGGGATCTCAGGACGACGACGAGGAACTTTCTTCCTCCGGTAACGAGCTAGATGAAAACGAAGGCGTTTTAAACAATGAAGATGATGAGGAATTATGGGAAGAAGAAGACATAAATTCCCCTTCTTTGCTCTCTCAACCGATTGTAACCGCCGTATTCTTATCCTCAATCCCAGCCGTTCCTCTCTCCGTGCCCTCCGCCACTGCCGTCACCATCGCGCCGTCACCACCAACGAATTGCTTCCTGATCCCAAAAGCCAACGCATTGATTCCGCCGTGTCGGAGAAACCCCCCTCCGTCGCCTCAAGTGGACCATTCTTGACGGTTATTTCAACGGTTATGGACCGACGAAGACGAGATCGAGCTTCTCCGAAGGTTTCTCGATTACACTACATTTAAAACGAACTCAAGTACTGCTTCTTCTCACCATCATCATCATCTCGATACGGCTTCTTTTACGATCAAATCAAATCAAAACTCCAGCTGGATTTCAACAAGAATCAATTAGTGGAGAAGCTTCGAAGATTGAAGAAGAAATATAGGAACGTGGTGAGCAAGATCAGTTCAGGTAAAGGTTTTTCCTTCAAAACCCCTCATGATCAAGCAACTTTTGAAATTTCTAGTAAGATCTGGAGTAATAGTGTTGGCAAAGTAGAGGATAATGTTTTATGATGATGAAAATACTAATAATAAAACTAGTTTAATAGATGAAAGCGAGGATAATAAGAATTGTATACCGAAATCAGCTGCCACAAAGAAAAGGTCAAGAAATAAAGGAGGGAAATTTCCAATGGAGGAGAAAAGAGTTTTAAACGACGAGATTCTGGTTACTAATAGTAACTTAAATGGCAGGAGTAATAATGATAATGGTAATGAAGAATGATTTAGTGGTGGTGCTGGTGGTGGCGGAAGAGGAGAAGCTACTGTGACGGTGGGGGTCGTAGAGGAGGCTGTGAGGAGTTGTTTAACACCCTTGTTTAAGGAGTTGTTAGGTAGTGTAATGGGAGTAGGGGGATATGGAGGAAGAGGGATTAGTGTATTGTCTATGAATGCAATGCCATTGAGTTTCGGAGGAAGTTTGAATTTCTGCAGTGGTGGGATTAATGGGGAATTGATGGATGAGAGGTGGAGAAAGCTGCAGATTTTGGAGTTGGAATTTTATTCGAAACGGTTGGAGTTGGTGCAGGATCGGATTAAGAGAGCTTTGGAGGAGCTTCAACGAGTGATTTTGGAGGTATGGGTGCATATTTCGATGAAAGATTTCTTAGGTTATTGTTGGATACCTGATATAGTATAGTGTAGGGAAACTGGTTATTGAGTTTTTTGGGGGTTTTATTCGACTGAAATGAACAACTATTAGAATAATGATTCTGGTTATTTAGTCTTTCTAGTCTATTTTGATTTCTTGCCGATGCTTGCTGGTCTCAGAGGTCAAATTGTCCATTTGTAAGTAATTGTGGTGTGATGTTAGTCTAGAGATGCTTGTATGAGTGCCATCCGGGTGAGGTCAGGGCTGATTTGAGCATGCTTGTGTGAGTCTCAAAGGTCAAGTTAGCGACGAAGCTATTAAGGGGCGGAGAAGGGTAAACGTGTTTGATTGATCAATTTTGATTTTCTGAATCCTCATTATTAAAGAAATCGTTGATTGATCAGTTTTGATATTTTGAATCCTCATTATTAATGGAATCGAAACGACCTCTGGACTGATTAAAAGATCTTTAGTACAAAAACAGTTTTTTTGCAACCCGTGTATTGTTTTCATATCGTAATTAGAAGTTCCGAGATGGAGTTTTTTCTTCTTCTCATATAAATAGAACAAACAATATTACTTTATCCCAAATCACGTCTGCATTCATTATTAAGAGGTACACTAACATTGATATTAGTCATTTTAGGGTTTTTTATTAGTTTTAATAGAAGCAGAAAATAAATATTGCATTTTGTATTAGGTATTTGGTTCATGTTTTTAGGTAGTAGCATGATTGCTTTCAACCTATAAATATTTAAAAAGTATTTTTTTTAAATAGAGATATCTATCCAATATTACAACCAAATTATTTCTTTTACTTATTATTTATGGACAAAATGAAAGCCTCAATCTAATGTTAACTAAATTATGATTTTTTTTATAATTATTTAAAATAAAGATTAAAATAATATGTCCCGAGCGAGTAAATTAAACTCGAATTGTTCAACTCAATAAATACCCTTAATGTCCATTACAGGAATTTAGTATATTCTACAGGTAGACAACACAACAAACACTTCCCTCACCTTATCCAAACTCATTTCTCTTTCAAACAAGAGAAGCATAGCATATACCCCTCCCATGGATCCCTTTCATTTCTCCTCCACACACTCCCATAAAAATCATTAAAGAAACTTAACCAAAACCCCCCAAAATCAGAAAGAAAGAAGAAAAAAACTCCATTGAAATGGCATCTGCAGCAAGACTCACTCTCTCTTTTCACCACTTAACCCAACTTAATCCAAAGCCAAAAAAGCCTCACTTATTTCATCTCTCCCACAAACTCCCCAAGTTAAACATCAAACCCCACCACCACCACCATTTCACCATTCATTCGGTTGATGTCTCGAAAGAAGACAGCCAAGAAACACCAGCTCCAGACCCTGAAAACCAGTCGCCATCTTCACCGCTCGAAGAAGAACAGAAGTTCGATAAGCGCAGGCTAGAGGAGAAGTTTGCAGTGCTGAACACAGGGATATACGAGTGCAGATCATGTGGTTTCAAGTATGATGAAGCAGTAGGTGATCCTTCGTATCCGATACCACCAGGGTATCCGTTCGATAAGTTGCCTGATGATTGGAGGTGTCCTACCTGTGGGGCTGCAAAGTCTTTCTTCCAGAGTAAGAGTGTTGAGATTGCTGGGTTTGCTCAGAATCAACAGTATGGTTTGGGAGGCAATACTCTAACTTCGGGTCAGAAAGCTCTGTTGATTTATGGAACTTTGTTCTTCTTCTTTGTGCTCTTCTTGAGTGGCTACTTTCTGCAATAGGTACCATATATGGTTTGTAATTTTATCCTTTAAACCCCCATAAAATAAATATTTAAAAAAAGGTTCTTAAATTACATTTTTCTGCCATACAACAACAGACATTCAATGAATCCTTGTCAACAGTCCTAGTTTTGGATGTTTGGTTTCATGATCCTTGAACTCTGATGCAATACAGACTGACCCTTCTTAAGGTTCAATTCTAAGATGAATCTCCAAAACCATTCAAAAGTTGCATTGACCCACTACTTGTCATGTGAGAACAAGTTCATTGATAAAATCATACAGGAATTAGACAGGGGATGTTTATTTTAAATTCACAAGCTGACAGATCAGGTGCTAACAGGCGGCCTTTAAGTTAAAATACAGAGAAGATAAAGGCTCTCAATATGTGCTTTGTACATGCCTGTGTCAAAGAAACAGGCAACAAGTTCATCTGAAATAGTGATCAGTGATCACTGCTGGTTTACAGGACCGGCGGTCACTCCCTGCAGATGAGACTTAATCTGATAAACCTTGTTTTTCTGCTTCTCATAATCTCCACTTGATGCATTTTCTTGTTTTGTGGTATTATTTACGTTCACTGGTTTACTGATCCATGTGTGGTGTGGTGTGGGAGGAGTATCGGTGTTTGTCGGGCCGGATATATAAATTCTGCGAGTAGCAAGAATTTGGCATCTTCAAAGTCGTCGTATGTGCTCTACCTCTTCCACTTCCTTGGCAGCTAGCAGTGTTCCCATGAAAAATGTTTCCGAATCAGCTAAATCTTTAAGATCTGAAGCAAATGGAGCAGAATGGTATGGATAAAACCTGAAGGAAACAGTGCAGATGCCACTTGAGACCAACTAAATAACCCGAGTATCAGGTACATAATTCAGAAGCTAAATAACAAGAGTATCAGGTACAAAAACCCTACTCTCCTTGACCATTTTCCACTGCTTGGGAGGGAAGAAAATTGAAAGAAAAGAAAATAGCAAAGATGATCATTTTCCATCAAAATGTATATAAAAAATATTACAAAGTGGAATGATAAGAAAATGTGAATATAAAAGATTATGCAATTTTTATATCTTCATGTTCTTTCATTTCCATTTTCAATTATACCAAGCAATACACCTTGGGGAGACCTTAGGCAAATACAATCGGGGCGAAGGCAGAAGTCGTGTTAGAGTGGCAGAGTAGAATTTTACCATTGTATTAAATTATAATGTCAAAAAATTTACATTGTCTGCATATAGCTGAATACAGTGGGATGTCGAATATTCCGAGGGAATGATCGAATGATCGAGGGAATTATAATTTCTGCCGAGGAGAGGCATGCAAAAAGTCCAGACCTTAGCTGACATTGTATCGGAATGCTTGTTTGCAAATAATTCCAGAGGACAAGAGTAGACTGCTATGGATGTTGATGTAACTAATACATCATCATAACATCGACTCAAATACGAATACTTCAATAAAAATTAAGACTTCGAAACTGATCTTTTAATGTTGAGCCTAAATAGATAGTGTACCCCAACTATGGAGAGGGTTATCTGTGACTTTGCAATTACTTGAATAATTGTAAAAGGAAAATGTGGATTTCTCCATTGGAAACTTGCCTTGGGGAGCAAGTCAGCTTTGTTAATCTGGTATTCAAAAATCTGTTAATTACTGTGTTTATACCATAAACAATTAAAAAAAAACCTAAACTACTTTCTTCAAACAAATAAAAGTGTAAAATAAGACATTTTTACTAACATTGTAAAGGGGCCGCGCGAACGCAGGCCCCGAATGCAACAAATTATGACGTAGGCTCTCCTACTTGAGGAGACCTTAGGGGCGGATCCCTCCTAAGTGCAATGGAAGTCACTAACCTAGGCTATGGACCTTGTTGATCGCCCATCAATCCCGTCCAGCTAAGTATGTTGAAAGGTTGTTGGGTGCCTCTTATTTAAAAAGTCCAGCACACGGTCCCTTCTCTTACGTACTTGGTATGAGATTGATTGATTTCCTTCCGGTTCATCTTATATGTTTTCAATACTCTATTTTTTTTTATTTTCTCTTTGTGATATCCTATGTTATCAGAATATACCCTTTTTTTCTTCATATATTCGGCAATTATATCTAAATATGTATCCGATTACATTCAGGAAATGAAAAAACTTGAATATAATAGACAAATATGTTCCATCTGAAATAAAAACATTTTGGTTTCTGATGTTTCCTCTAGGAAATGCAGTTTATTTTCTTTTTCTGGCAATTTCATAGTTAATTTCCACGTACCGGTACAAAATCAGCTTTTACATCATCTATCCTAGCTTAGATAGCTAATGGCCATCCTTATATGTCATAGTATAACTCCAAATTAATCTATAACTTGTTCAAAATTTGGGGATAACTTACCTTTTTGATTTAGATTTTGAACATAGTTTGCAGGTTGAACGCACCATATCGAAAGACGATTGCACTCTGGCAACTTTTGTTGGTTTCAGGGTTCAACATGGCAATTAGGGGTGAGCAAAATTCGTCTCAACTCGAAAAAATCGAATAATTCAACTCGAGGCGATACTCAACTCGTTTTGACTCGACTTGAAATTTCATAAATTCGAATCGAATCGAAAAAATTTCAAAAAAAGTTCTAGTTGTAAAATGGATATTCGAATAACTCGAAATTTTTAATAATTAAAGGATTTATTTTTAAGTTTGAGAAATCTCTCAATTTTTATGAAAAAATATGAAGAAATATATATATCTTATATGATTAGAGAAAGTCGTTTAAATTAGAATCAAATTGTACTATAATATGATAAATAAATAACAATTAAATATTTAAAGAAACTCGAAAACTCGACTCGAATCAAAAAAATTCAAATAAAATTTGAGTTGTAAAATATGATTCGTCAACTCGAATAACTCGAAATTTTTTAACTCGACTCGATCGAATACTCACCCTTAATGGCAATACAAGAGGCCCCATTAAGTCAGGAATCATATATCACCATGAGGTAGTTTACATTCTGCTGTTTTAAATCTTCTGCTACATGCCATATAGTGGATGGAACAAATGCTTGAAAAAATAAGTGTAAAATCTGTAAACTTTATTTACTATGAATTCTGATGATCCTTTTGAATGATCTGACATATAGGTTGAGTGAATACTCTGTTACAGAATCACTTTTGTATAAAGATAAGAATTCATTGTTCCCATTTACATACACAGTTAAAACTAATATTGGACAGGGGCTGCGCGAACGCATGCCCCATTGTTATAAATTATGACGTAGGCTCTCTCACTTGGGGAGACCTTAGGCAAGCGCCCCTCCAAAGTGCAATGGAGATCACTAGCCTAGGCCATGGACCTTGATGATCATCCATTGACCCATCCAGGTAAGTATGTTATCAAGTTGCTAGGTGCCTCTTTTTTATTAAGTTTAGCTTATGATTCTACCTCTTTCTTACTCGATATGGGATTAGTAATTCATCATAATTCTCCACTTCCCTGATGAATGTAAAGAGGCTATAAATGAAGAGATGAAGTCATAGATTTACAAAGAAATGATGAAACTCTCAAAAAGATTGTAATTTCTTAATCCTTCTTTCATCTCACTTATTAATAATGGATTCAAATCAGAAATGAATTCTCTTTCAAATGGTTATAAACTAATTGGGATATCAGAGTTTGCAAAAACTTTCCTGAGTTAGGGTTGTACGTAGTCTCCTTCTACCATATATGACAACCGATTCTAGTTCATCCATATTGTTTTCAATATTCATTTGCTTTTGTAGTGAAGCAGTTCATAATCCGCAGCAACAACCAAGAATAGATTAACTTATTCGTGTATGGTTCGAAATTTTTTATACTTTAGGCAATTTTCATTGGCTTTAAACATTCATCCAATCGTATACATCTAAACAAAGATGTCACAGTTGATTGGTAAAACTCCATTAGTATACATCTAAACAAAGCTGTAGATTGATGTGTCATTCCTGGCTCGAATTACATCTAAGATGGAATCAATGGAGCCCTACTCCAGTGTCAAGAACATGTATTATAAGAAACTGTGCCACATAATATCCTATCATCATTCGGTTAAGCAAGACTAGAGTTCATAATCTTTGCATATCAGGCTGGTCGGAATAAAAACAAATAGAGATACTATGAGGACCTTATTTTGTCCACAGTGTTGCGTAAAACCTCGTTCATGAGAAACAACAAAGCGTAGCTTAGCTTGAACATGGATGGTTAGAGAATGTTGAGACTTTGGGCGAATGGTTTCGATCCTCTCTTACTTTTTAGCCAACTATTCGGTCAAAGCGGCATTTTACAAAGTGCAGATATTGATAAAGCACATTCACCAACCTAAAATCCCAAAGAATTGTATCTTTGAGAGGTTCAAGAAACTTTTTGATCCCATAAACTCATTGTTCCCTATCCACTATCAGCTTCAGCACAATCTAGAACAATCTTCAGTAGATTCTTTCCTTCTAAAAATTACTTTTACTAACATTAGACAGGAGCCACGCGAACGCAGGCCCCCACTGCTACAAATTATGACATAGGTTCTCCCATTTTGGGAGACCTTAGACGAGCACCCCTCCTAAATGCAATGGAGGTTACTAATCTAGGTCATGAGCCTTGTTGATCACCCATTAACCCCGTCCAGATATGTTATAAAGTAATTAATTGCCTCTTATTTATATAGTCCCGCTTGTGCTCCATTCTCTTCCTTGGTTAAAGTGGGATTGGTGTTTTATCACTAATACTTGCGGATGAATTAAAAATTTATAAAGAATATATTAAACTCTAAATAGATTAGAATCGGGTTCATTCTGTTATTACACCGATTAAAAATGCTTGTAAATCAGACATGAACTTTCTTTTTAATGGTCAAACTAAGTGAAATACCAGAGTTTGCAAAAGCTTTCTTCAATGGAGTTGGGGGTTGAAGAGAAGTGTGTCCATCTTTTAGCAACTATGCTGAAAGGTAAATGTCACCCATGGCCATGGCTACCAAGAACAAATCGATTTCATCCAAGTTCATCCGTTTTGTTTTCAATATTCTCATGCCTTTGCAGTGACACATTTCAATGTCGACAACAACATGGATGGCTAGGAAATTTGAGTCTTTGTGTTTAAACGTTCATCCAAGTTGTTTTCTTTTGTAATAACCCAGTTTAATTACCATGAAAATGACCAAGCATAACTGTGGCTGGAACATGAATGCTCATAGAACACATCGTTGTTGTATATTATTAATTCTTTTAATAATTTTTAAATTATTATTAAAAATCTCAAATATATAATTAATCATATTTTTAAATAAATACTAATTCATAAGTAGGGGTTGCCAATAACCAAAATTCAATGGGTTATTCTGTAACATTTTAAATTCATTTTTTGATAATTAAAATTTTGATTTTTTTCATTGTAAACCGGTATCAATAGGATTGTAAACAAACTGCACGCGGGAAATTCATTTATTTATTAAACGATAAAACATAAATAAAATTTTATGTTCATTTAATTAAATGAACGAACATAAACAAAGAGCTTGTTTGTTCATTTACATTCGTGAACATTCGGTAATTCACTAATTTATATTTGTTTAAATTTATTCACGTGTCTATTTATATTTATTATTTTTTGTAACAAAAATATTATATTTAATTTTTTAAAAAACATATATTAAAAATATAAAATAAGAAAAAAAATAAACAATACTTAATGTACGAGAGTTCAAACTTCTTAAGAAAAAAAATTAAATAATACACAGTGTTCATTAGTGTTTGTCTTTTTGTTACATTCGTTTATCATCTTAATTAAAGAACAAACACAAATAAAAAATAATATTCGTTTAGTTGTTCATATTTATTCAATTACGAGTGATAACCATTTTAGAGTCTAAGAGACCGAAAAAGCTACCGCCGCTTTATCTTATACACATCCATTCACACCCTTGGTAGTGTGATGCGTAGGATGTCCTACATCTATTCCGGTTTAAGCACACACCTTGCCAAGTTATAATATATAAGATATCATCTCTCACAGGGACTGGTTTACCTACGTAACTTAAAAGTTTTATATTACACGAAAATAACAATTTATATATAAAAAAGAATATACCTCGAGTATGAGTGACAACCATTTTAGAGTCTAAGAGACCGAAAAAACTATCAATTCTTGATCTTATTCACTTCCATTCGAACCCGAGGTGGCACAAAGGTGAGCCACATAAATCGTCACAGTCCTTTATGCAATCGTGTGCGGTCACGACTGTCTCATGCTCGATCATGCTCATCACCACTGCTACCATAATCACCTTTATCCCTACGCTTGCTATTGTTTTTAAGTCTTCAACCTTGGAAAGTTATTGGTTTGGTTTTGTTGCCTCCATTGTGAACAATTTTATGTTTTTTTACATGTAATTAAAGAGTAACTAATTACTTAGAAGTTGAAACTTGGGTCATTTAGAATAAAAAAAATTGAGTTAGGTTACATAAACAACTTATATTTTTGTTAAGTTAGTAACACAAATAATATTTATTATATATATATATATTTATTAAGCTACAATTGGGATTATTTTTTTAAAGGTTTCTCAATTTAAAAATAAAAATAGTCCTTAATATTTTACTATTTTCTAATATTATTATTATTTTTTAAATTTTTATGTTTTAAAAATTTATAATTTATTTTTGGGAGAATTATATAATTTATTTTTGGTTCTCGACTTATATTTATGCTTTAGTTGTATTCCTGTATTTTTACCCTAGATTGAAGGGTCTTCAAAATTAATAAAATTAAATAGGACAACTTAAAGAGACTTGGTAGAGGAATAAACCATTTTCATTTGATTTTTAAAGAAAATGATTAGCTTACATACCCACTTTCATCTTTAAATTCAAACAATGTATTAACTTATATACTTATTGCAATTAATTGAGAATGATCATTTCATTCCTCGGCAACTCATCAGGCTGTCTAAGAGGCGAAGACGAAGGCAACGGCGAGGGCGAAGGCGAAGGTGATTGCGAATGATAAAAACCCGGACCTGAAAAATGTATTTTAATATATCAGAATTCTTAAATTCTATTCATACAATCAAAAAAGGTTCATTTTTTCAAAAATAATAAATTTATTAACAAAAAATAAAATACCTCGAGCACGTAAGGAAACCATGTTTGGTTTTACAGGACCGAAGAAGCTAGCAGCGCTTGATCTGAGACACTTCCATTCGCAGTTGAACTGACACCAACCTGAAGTACATGAATCGGTACAATCCTTTATACAGTTTCGTGCGGCCATGACGGATTCTTGTCCGATCATGGTTATCACCATTGCAATCAATATCACCTTCATCCCTGCACTTGCCATTCCTCTCTTCTTCTTCTTCTTATTGGTTCCTCTTCAACCTTGAAAAGTTGTTGGTTTGGTTGTGTTGTATATGTTTATTATATAGGAGAATTTAAAGACATGATTTTGTTATTCTTTATGTTTATATTTAGGTTCTGTTTTAAAATATGTTGGAATCACTAAATTTGATTGGGATTGTTCTGAATTTGAGCCTATAGATTGGGTCAGTTATGTTGTTAACGAAATTGAATGAGATATCTAATGTAACATGATATAATAAAACATTTAATTTTAAATACTTAGTATATTTTTATTACTTCTATCATAATTTGAAATAAATTAATAAATTAAAATTTAAAATATCAACAATTTAATTTTTTTATTTATTAAAATATACGAATCTATCGCATTAAAGATGAATAAAAATCTTTTGTCCCTTAATCGTGTCTCCTTCCGTGCCCTCTACTAAAATTTTCTAGAAATTTGACATCTAAACCGTTAACCCTGTTTTTTTATATCCTAAACCATAAACCTTTCACTCTAAAAAATATATCCTACCCCTAATTTCCTAAACACTAACCACAACCCTTAATATTGAACCCTACACCCACTAATTTAAAGTAAAGATACCAATGAAGACGCGATTAATAGATAAACGATTCACACCTATTAAAGAGGTAGTTAAATAATTGCGCTATATTATAAAGCGACAACATTTTGTTATTCTTTTTGTTTGTACTGTATTAAATATGTACGTTTATATATGTGTAGTAGTATATTTTCTAGATTTTGTTCTTAGGCCAATTTAGTATTGCTTTTGGAAAGTGTGGTGGAAAAATATAGTAAAAAAATTCTTTTGAAATTTTTAGTTTGAAATATATGTGTTTAGTATTGCTGTCAAAAAGTGCTTTTGAGAAAATAAATAACTATTTTAGACATGATGTTATAAGTTAAAAAATATATATTTAAATGATAATTAAATTATTTCATATTATAATATTAACTTAAATTATGATAAAATATAAAAATATTAATAAATGAATACATAAATTATTTTTGAAAAGTGCTTTTTAGAAGTGCTTTAGAGAAAATATATAATTTTTATATGAATATATATAATTTTTAAATTAAAAAAATAATTTATGTTAAATATAATTATGTATTTGTAAAAATTAAATTATAATAAAACATAATAAATGAAGGTTAAAATTGTAATCTGACTCCTAAAAGCACTTTTTCAACCGCAAAAGCTAAAAATTTTAGCTTTTGTGTTTGGGTTGAAAATCACTTTTCAAACGCAGTTTTTTTTTCTTCCAAAAGTTAACTATTTAGCATTGCTTCTGTGTTTCAAACCAGCTTTTGACTCAAAAGCTGGTTTGAAAAACAATCCTAAACGGAGCCTAGTCTTAAATTGAACCATAGTTTTAGGTTTATTCAATTGGGTTCTTTAATTATTTCTTAATTTGAACTTGGTTTAGATTAAACCTTTTATGTATTAATTAAACTCACTTAGTAAATAATTTAGTTAATTAGGTTTAAAAAATTTAAGATTTTAATTTTTTTATTGTGAACACGAAGAACTTATCAAAAATAAATCCATGAGATGAAATTGTCTTTGCTTTGGGCGGAGTATAATTTTTCAAATCGTTTAATAGATTTATTTCACTAAGTTCTTTAATAATTAGAAATAATATATTAAAGTTTTGTATATGATAGTTTAATTTAATGTTAGGACCAATAATTGATTATTTGCTTGCATAATATGTTTCCATATAATTAAGTCAATGTCTTGTTTTTTTAATTAAAAGAGAATTCGAAATTAAAAATAATAACGAACAAGCCTATAGTAAGGAAGATCATATATGTCAAGATTAAGGAGAGACTGCATACACTGAGATTTCATCAAAAATCAATAACTTGAACCGTTACGAAGAGATCAATTTAAACATATTATCCTCACCACATTGTACTATTTCGAAATTTAATGAAACTCAATTTACCAACCACCATCTTGAAGCAAGTTGATAGAAAGAACAATGTTCAACGGCCGAGGAGATACCGAAAAAGCAAACAAGAGTCAAATGGCTTGTGCACTTAGATATGAGCATGGGTCGGGTCGAATATTCAGCTCATCCGAACTCGATTCGAACATAAATATTTTAAACCCGACCTGAATTTTTTTAAAAAAAATTCAATCCGACCCGATCCGACCTATAGAAAAAATAATTTTAGAGACTAAATTGTAAAAAATTAATTTTAGGGGACTTAATTATAAAAAAATATAATTTTAAGGACTAAATTATAAATAAGAAATTAATTTTAAGGATCTAATTATAAAAATATATAGATAAATGACTATTATTATAAATATTCCTAATTTATGAAAAAATTACATATTTAGTCTCAAGCTGGGTCAAATATTTTTCACCCTAAACCTGATCTCGACCCGACCTCACTCTCAAAAAAATACTCGACCCAACTTGACTTAGACCAAAATTTTTCATAAAAAATCTGACCCGATCGGGCCGAGTAAAATACCTATCCATATGTATGTGCACTATCAGACTGTACCTGTAAACGCTTCACACTCTGCGACCAAACTACTTGTAGACCAATAAAAATACACCATAATTTCACACGGAGCAGTGAAACAAATGCCACAAGCTTGTGGTAACCAGATATCCATTCCCCCTCAGGTCATTCATCACGTCATTCGTGATCTAATTAATTTGATCTGTTTATCTTAAAATAATTATTTAATAACTATCCATTTTCTAATTTTATGTAGAAAAAAAGTGATGATTCACCTTGAAAAAAATGAGATGGACGAATCTGGTTGATTGAAACTACAGATGACGTGATAAACAAAGTTCATCTGATAATTTTTCGAAAAAACCGTCGAAATGAGCAACTCATACGCTACTAATTCGGAGATCAGGAAGCTTCATGCATTTCTACACAAAATCTTAATTAATAAATTTTAATTATTTCAGTTTTAAAATATTTCTCAAAACCTTACATTAAATAAGAAACCCTTTTTTTTAAATCATCAATCCTTTTTCAAAAATGGTTATGACAGAAAGTAACAAGAAAATCATCAAGCAAACTAAGCAATTTAAGTGAAGATAAAGGTTAAAATGATAAAAAAAATAATATGAAGAATTATATTTACTGAATTATTTAAAATTATGATAAATTATTAGACTATATAAGTTTTAAAGGCTAACATTATCATTATATATCCATGTTATTATTTTCCTCTAATATTTAACAAACAATGATATGTTACCAACAAGTGTTGGGTGCAATAGTAAGGCACATTGCTCTCCCAATTAGAGAACTCGAGTTCAAACCTTGAAGAAGATATTGTTGGGAGGGAGAGCTACGAATCTCGAACATGAATCATCATCTAATGGTGGACATGTAATTTATCAAAAATAAATAAATAAATAAATAATGATATGTTTATAATAATATTTTAATCATGTGACATGTTTGTAATTTTTTTATTAAAAACCATAATTAAATAACATGAAATGAAGTCTATTTTACCACTAACAAAGAAAAAATGCAAACAATAATTTATTCTAATTATTTAACTATTGTTAGTTAAAGTGGTAAGTAGATTAATATTGCTTAAAAATGTCTCGAGTTCTAGATTAATATGGTTAAGTTGGTTGATGTTTGTATTAGGCTTGTACCGGTCCTATGATGTCTGCTTTAGTTGTATTATTGTCTTTTTCCCTCGATTGAGTCTTCATTAATATTAATAAAATTAAATTGGACAACTTAAGAGAATTGGTAGAGGAATGGATTATTTTTATTTGATTTTAAAAAAAAAATCATTAGCTTACATAGCACACATACAAACCCTCGTTCGTCTTCAAATCCAAACAATTACATAAACTTGCATGCATATTATGTTATAAACTTGTGGCAATTAATTGGCAATGATCATTTCATTCCTCGGCAACTCATCAGGCTGTCTAAGAGGTGAAGACGAAGACAATGACAAGGATGAAGGCATTGGCGAGGGCGAAGGTGAAGGCGAATGATAAAAACCCGGACCTGAAAATGTATTTTAATATATCCGAATTCTTAAATTCCATTCATTCAATCAAAAAAGGTTCATTTTTCTCGAAAAATAAATTTATTAACAAAAAATAAAATACCTCGAGCATGTAAGGAAACCATGTGTGGTTTTACAGGACCGAAGAAGCTAGCAGCGCTTGATCTGATACACTTCCATTCACACTTGAACTGGCACCAACCTGAAGTACATGAATCGGTACAATCCTTTATACAGTTGTCTGCGTTCACGACGGATTCGTGCCCGATCATGGTTATCACCATTGCGATCAAGATCACCTTCATCCCTGCACTTGCCATTCCTCTCTTCTTCTTCTTATTGATTCCTCTTCAACCTGGGAAAGTTGTTGGTTTGGTTGTGTTGTATATGTTTATTATATAGGAGAATTTGAAGACATGATTTTGTTATTATTTATGTTTATATTTATGTTCTGTTTTAAAATTTGTTGAAATTACTACATTTGATTGAGGTTGTTCTGATTTTGTGCCTATAGATTGGGTCAATTCTGTTGTTAAAGAAATTGATTTAGTTTGAGAATAAAAGGAGCAAAATTTTCTTCTTCTAAATTTAAGGCGATAAACTACATTTAAGAACACTTAATTATGAGTTTGATTATAAATATAAGAATTATTTTTATAAAAGTTACAATATGCCAATTAATATTGTTATAAATAGGTTATTTTATTGTTAAAATTGAATGAGATGTTTGTGACATGATATAATAAAATATTTAATTTTCAATACTTAGTATATTTTTATTACTTTTATCATAATTTGAAATAATTTAATAAATTAAATTCTTTAAATTTAAAATCTCAACAATTTAATTTCTTATTTATCAAAATATACGAATCTATCGCATTAAAGAGGAATAAAAATCTTGTCCCTTAACCGTGTTTCTTGTTGTGCCCCCAACTAAAAATTTTACATCTAAACCCTAACCCTAATTTTCTATATCATAAACCATAAATCTTACGCCTTAAAAAATACACCATCCCTAATTCCCTAAACCCAAACCACAACTCTTAACCTTGAACCCTAAACTCATTAATTTAAAGTAGAGATATCAATGAAAACACAATTAGGAGGTAGACGATTTCCACCCATTAAAGAGATAATTAAATAATTTCACTATATTATAAAGCAACGGTATTTTGTTATTCTTTCTGTTTATATTGTATTAAATATGTACATTTATATGTGTAGTAGTATATTTTCTAGATTTTGTGGTTAGTCTTAAATTTAACCATAGCGTTAGGTTTATTTAGTTAGATTCTTTAATTAATTCTTAACTTGCACTTGGTTTAGATTAAAGTATTAATTAAACTCACTTAGTAAATGATTTAGTTAATTAGGTTTAAAAATAGGAGAATAATTCGAGGGTAATTTTTCCTTTCGTCAGATTTTATTTTTTTAATTATTTGAATAAAAATTTAGGTTAATTATATATTAGAAAATTAGGAAAATATAAGATTTTAATATTTTATTTTGAACATTAAGAACTTAACAAAAATAAATCCATAAGATGAAATTATCTTTGCTTTTGGTGGAGTATAATTTTCCAAATCATTTAATAGATTTATTTTGCTAAATTTTTTAATAATTTAAAATAATATCTTAAATTTTATATTAAAAATATGTTAATTTACTTTAATTTTAAGACAAAATTATCTATATTATCACGGGAAAAATTACCTCTTCCTAAAAGACATTATAAATAAATAAATTTATTTTAAAAATCTTTGAAGATGGTAAAACTTATAAATTTAAACTTTTGAAAAACATGTTTTAAATCAAATTAAAAAAAATAATTTTAACCTAAAAAACTACATATTTCGCATATTTTATATTATAACGTTGCAGTATTGATTATTTTTCGGTCTTTAAAGTTAGATTGGTTGATGTTTATATTAGGCTTGAACAGGGTCCTATGATTTCTGCTTTAGTTGAATTCTTGTCTTTTTACCATGATTGAAGCCTCATCAATATTAATAAAATTAAATATGACAACTTAAATAGAATTGGTAGAGGAATGGACCATTTTTATTTGATTTTTAAAGAAAATCATTAGCTTACATATAACACACATACATACCCACTTTCATCTTCAAATTCAAACAATGTATGCATATTAACTTGTATACTTATTGCATTAACTAATTGGCAACGATCATTTCATTCCTCGGCAACTCATCAGGCTGTCTAAGAGGCGAAGACGAAGGCAACGACAAAGACGAAGGCAACGGCGAGGGCGAAGGTGAACGAGCATGATAGAAACGAATCGTATGACAAGAAGTTCATTTATATTTTGATAATTAAAATTGTGATTTATTTTTGGTTTTTGCGACTGTAAACCGGTATCAATAGGATTGTAAACGAAAAGTATGTCCAACGAATCGTACGAAAAGGAATTCATTTATATCTATTAAACGATTGAACATGAACAAGATTTTATATTCGTTTAATTAAATTAACAAACATAAACAAAGAGCTCGTTCGTTCATTTACATTCGTGAACATTTGATATTCGCTTGTTTATGTTTATTTGTTTATATTTATTTAAATTTTTTCACACATGTCTATTTATATTTATTGTTTTTCATAAAAAAGTAAATTTACAAAAAATTAAAAACATGAAATAATAAGAAAAAAATTTAAACAATACTCAATGTACGAAACGTCAAATTTCATAAGAAAAGTTAAATATTACTCAATGTTCACTTATGTTTCTCTTTTTCTTTACATTCATTTATCATCTTAACAAACGAACACATACAAATTATATTCTTTTAACAAACGAACACAAATAAAAAATAATATTTGTTTAGTTATTCATATTTATTCGGTTAAAATTAAACAAACAAACATGAATATACCCTTATTCGATTCGTTTACACGTCTAGCCATCGGATGTTGACCCTTATTCTAAAACTAGTTGTAGGGTGAATTAACTTGGAAACCTTAATCCATTTGTTACTTGTAGAGCAAGGGATCATTTTAATTTGATTTTTCAAATTCACACAGACAAATCCTCTTCCATCATCAAATTATTTCATATTCAAACAATTATGCAAGCTTTTGTGCATATTAAGTTACAAACTTATTGCAATTAATTGATCGTTGCCATTCCATTCTTTTCCGACTCCGCAAGCTGTCTAAAAGGCAAAAACGAAGGTGAAGGAAAAGAACTTCCAACCAGAAAATTTCGTTCATACAATTGAAAACTTTTATATTATCCGAAAATAACGATTTTCATATATAAATGAATATACCTCGAGTATGAGTGACAATCATTTTAGAGTCTAAGAGACCGATAAAGCTATCGGCTCTTGATCTTATACACTTTCATTCGTACCCGAGGTGACACAAAGGTGAGCCACATAAATCGGAATAATCCTATATGCAATCGTGTGTAGTGACGTCTGTCTCGTGCCCGATCATGCTCATCACCATTGCTATCATAATCCCCTTCATCCCTGCACTTGCCATTGTTTTTGTGTCTTCAAACTTGGAAAGTTATTGGTTTGGTTTTGTTGCCTCCATTGTGAACAATTTTATGTTTATTTTAAAGCAGAATTTATGAGCATGGTTCTGTTTGTGCTTGATTTCATTTTGTACCTATATTGGGTCTTTTTTCTAAGTTATATTGGTTATTCTTTATCGTTAACAAATGTACTTCGTTTTGATAAGTTAATATAACTTTCCGGGTAAACTACGAAAAATTATTAGATCGGTCTTATTGTTTTCACCATCTATAGTCATATCTTCTAAAAAGAATTTTTCATTTTTTCAAGGTGATCTTCACCTTTTTCCTACATGTAACTAGTTACTTTGAAGTTACAACGAACTTGGGTAATTTAGAATAAAAAAATTGAGTTAGGTTACATAAACTTTTATTTTTGTTAAGTTAGTAACACAAATAATATTTATTATGTTTATATTTATTAAGCTACAATTGGGATCTTTTAAAGTTTTCTCAATTTAAATAATAACAATATTAGTCCTTAATATTTTAATATTTTCTAATTTTGCCTTTATTTTTTAAAATTTTTATGTTTTAAAAATTTATAATTTATTTTTGGGAGAATTATATAATGTATTTTTGGTTCTTAACTTATATTTATGCTTTTGTTGCATTCTTGTTTTTTTACCCTCATTGAAGCTTCAATCACTATTAGTAAAATTAAATAGGACAAAAGAGACTTGGGTAGAGGAATGGACCATTTTTATTTGATTTTTAAAGAAAATGATTAGCATACATATAACACACATACAAACCCTCCTTCATCTTCAAATTCAAACAATGTATGCATATTAACTTGTATACTTATTGCATTAACTAATTGGCAACGATCATTTCATTCCTCGGCAACTCATCAGGCTGTCTAAGAGGCGAAGATGAAGGCAACGGCGAGGGCGAAGGCGAAGGTGATTGTGAATGATAAAAACCCGGACCTGAAAAATGTATTTTAATATATCAGAATTCTTAAATATTTCTATTCATACAATAAAAAAAAGTTCATTTTTTCGAAAATAATAAATTTATTAACAAAAAATAAAATACCTCGAGCATGTAAGGAAACCATTTGTGGTTTTACAGGACCAAAGAAGCTAGCAGCGCTTGATCTGAGACACTTCCATTCGCAGTTGAACTGGCACCAACCTGAAGTACATGAATCGGTACAATCCTTTATACAGTTGTGTGCGGCCACGATGGATTCGTGTCCGATCATTGTTATCAGCATTGCTATCAATATCACCTTCATCCCTGCACTTGCCATTCCTCTCTACTACTTATTCTTATTGATTCCTCTTCAACCTTGAAAAGTTGTTGGTTTAGTTGTGTTGTATATGTTTATTATATAGGAGAATTTAAAGATATGATTTTGTTATTCCTTATGTTTATATTTAGGTTTTGTTTTAAAATTTGTTAAAATTACTGAATTTGATTGAGGTTGTTCTGATTTTGTGCCTATAGATTGGTTCAGTTCTGTTGTTAATGAA
Organism: Abelmoschus esculentus; assembly: GCA_035048815.1. NCBI lineage: Eukaryota > Viridiplantae > Streptophyta > Magnoliopsida > Malvales > Malvaceae > Abelmoschus > Abelmoschus esculentus. Next base: position 22,927,114 of record JAUCBN010000004.1, read on the forward strand.
ATGGATTTAGTTTGAGAAAAAAAGCAATTTTTTCTTTTTCTAAATTTAAGGAAAAGATTAACTACATCGAAGAACACTTAGTTACGAGTTTGATAATAAATATAACACTTCTTTCTATAAAAGTTAAATGTCACTAAATTAATATTGTCATAAATAGGTTATTTTATTGTTAAAATTGAATAAGGTATCTTAATGTGACCTGATATAATAAAACATTTAATTTTCAAAACCTAGTATATTTTTATTACTTCTATCATAATTTGAAATAATTTAATAAATTAAATTTTTTAAATTTAAAATCTCAACAATTTAATTTTTTATTTATTAAAATATACAAATCTATCGCATTAAAAATCTTTTGTTCCTTAATCGTGCTTTCTTATGTTCCTCCAACTAAAAATTTCTAGAAATTTGACTTCTGAACCCCTAACCTAATTTTTTATATCCTAAACTATAAGCCTTACACCCTAAAAAATATATCATATCCCTAATTTCCTAAACCCTAACTCTAACCCTTAACCTTAAACCCTAAACCCACAAATTTAAAGTAGAGATGTCAATGGAGACACGATTAGAAGACAAGCGATTTGCACCTATTAAAGAGGTAATTAAATAATTGCACTATATTATAAAGCGACGGCATTTTGTTATTCTTTTTTTTTGTATTGTATTAAATATGTACGTTTTATGTGTTGTAGTATATTTTCTAGATTTTGTTCTTAGTCTTAAATTGAACCATAGTTTTAGGTTTATTCAATTGGGTTCTTTAATTATTTCTTAATTTGCACTTGTTTGGATTAAACCTTTTATGCATTAATTAAACCCAATTAATAAAAATTTAGTTAATTAGGTTTTAAAAATTTAAGATTTTAATTTTTTATTGTGAACACGAAGAACTTATCAAAAATAAATCCATGAGATGAAATTGTCTTTGTGTAGCAACCCCTTTTTCAAGCGGTTCGACGATTTTTTTCTTCTTTAAAAACAAAAATAACGGAGTCGCCACCAATCTTTTTTAAAAAATAATGTGTGTTTGGATCACCTTAAAAATGGGTCGTTTTAATAAAATCATTTTATTTTTATTAAAACAACAATTCTTTGTCTGCGAAAACAAAGAACGGGTTTGGGAGTCGATTACGTGTGGGGAAAGGTTAGCATCCCACAACGCTCAAAAATTGGTACCCAACCTAATACAAAACGTTTTAAGGTCGGAATTTGTAAGTTCGTATAAAATTTAAATTATTGTACATTTATGAATTTGATTCTTTTTAACGGTCCTACCGCCAGGAGAGTAAACTTTAATCACCGTCAACAATTTTGGCGCTAACCCGTTACCTCCCTTTGGTAAGACACCGCATTAATTAAATTTCACCTTTTAATCAAGCAAGCAAAAAAATTAATTAGTGAGTTGAAGCTTTTATTCTAAGTTAGTGATTATTAACCTAAAGAATGTCTAAATAAATTTTACCTATTAGGGTTTAAATATTATGAAGTGTGTTTTATTAATTTGATGTGAATTTTTTTTACTAAACTTTAAGTCTCTAAATTAAACTAAGGTTGTAATACTAAAGAAACTAAACCTACGAGTTTTACCTAATCTAATACTAAAAAATGTTAAATATTTTAAATTAAAGAACTTAAAATGTTAAAACATAATATATCTCTTAAAAATATGAATTAAATGAAATTAAAAAGGCAAACCTTATTTGAAACGAGCATAAAGCCCCAAAATACTATTATTCAATTTTTGTTTTAAAATAAAGATCAAAACGACACATTTTAAAATTTATCAAGTGTTCATATAAAAATATTGAAAATGAAGAATAAAGATGTTTAAAAACTTTAAAAAGTATAGAATTGCTATAATTATAATTAAATTCAAAATAAAAAAAGAATAGGTAAAAAACTTTAAAAAGTATAGAATTGCTATAATTATAATTAAATTTAAAATAAAAAAAGAATAGGTAAAGAACAAAAGATCAAGAGCAAAATACAAAATAAAACAAGCTTTTTTTCTTATATTCAACTTGAAATTTCCAATACAAACTTGAGAGCTTTCTCTATGTAAGAAAGTTACAAGAGTGAAAGATGAATGTGAATTGTGGTGTTTGGTGTGTTGTGATTGTGTGTGTTTACAAGTGAAGGAATAAGGCTTATATAGAATTTTTCAACCCACAAATACATAGAAAATTGTTGTCAATGATTTTTCACAAAAAAGGAAGTGATTGCAGGAGAATCAATCTTCTACAATTTGGGGTTTTAATTTGGTTATTAAATCCTAACATAAATAGCAAAAATGGAAGCATTGGAGAAAGCTGGACCGAATCATGGCAAATAAGGAAGAAGAATCAATCAAGATTGAAGATTGAATCAAATCAGATTTTTAGGGAAATAGTTTCACAGATTTTAGGTAATTTGCTTTAATTTATTCCATGTAATTTAGGTAGTAAATTCACTATATAAACTCCCTCACTCCCCTTTGTAAAACACACACAAAACACAAGAAGCATAAGAAATACAAAGTTTCTTACGAAAATTGTTGGAGAATTACGAGTTGTGGAATTTTGAAGGTGGGATACAAGTAAGCTTTAGTTTGTTTTTAATTTTATTCTTTATCTTTTAGTTTTGTTGAATTACTTTGTTGAATTGTCAAAAAGGGTTTCAAAAAGGGTGATTTTTTATTTGATCACCGCCATCATATGGTGGTCGGCGCTGGTGGAAGGCGACTGACATGGTGGTTAGTTCTGGTATTCTTCATTCTTGAAGAACATCAAGAACATTAAAAAAAAAATAAAATTGAGTGTTTGATCCATATCTTTTTAAAAAAAGAATGAAAAAAGGTGTTTGTGTATTTTTTTAAAAAAATTGGATTTATTATCTTCATTAAACTTTCCATTCCCATTGTTATTATAAAACATCATATTTTCAAGAGTTTCAAAATGACCCCTAATCAGTTTTAATCTTTTTATTTATTCTTTAAAAATAATATAAAAATTATTTTTTATGAAATTAGTTTGAATCTTAGGTTTTAATTCAAGTAATGATGTGTATGCTATCTGTTAAATAATTGTACTTTATTTTTTCTATATATTTTTATATTGTTATATTTTAACATTTTTGTTTAAACCCTAGGATTAAGTTCTAAAAAACTTAGTTAGAGCCTTTGTTTTGAAGTAAGACTTTCTTTATAATTAATAAAACACGCTTAAATATATTTAAACCTTATAAAATTCACTTAGATTTTTTTAGGACTAATAATTGATTAAAATAATAAAATCTTTCAACACAGATAAATTTCTTTATTTTTTTGTTAAAAAGTGGAATTTAATTAATGCGGTGTCTTACCAAAGGGAGGTAACGGGTTAGTGCCAAAAATGTTGGCGGTGATTAAAGTTTACTCTCCTGGCGGTAGGGCCATTAAAATGGAATCAAAATTCATAAATGGACAATAATTTGAATTTTATATAAACTTGCAAATTCTGACATTAAAATGTTTTATAATCGTCTAGGTACCAATTTTTGGGCGTTGTGGGGGTGCTAACCCTTCCCCACACGTAATCGACTCTCGAACCCGTTTTTTGAGTTTTTTGCAGACCAAAATTGTTGTTTTAATAAAACAAAATGATTTTATTAAAATGACATTTTTTTAGGTGATCCAATCACACCTTTTAAAAAGATTGGTGGCGACTCCGTTGTTTTAGTTTTTAAAAGAAAAAATCATCGTACCACTTGAAAAAGGGGTTGCGACAGCTTGACGACTCCGCTGGTGAATTTTGTTTTTTTTTAAAACAAAAAAGAGTCAGGCCATAAGTCGATTTCAAAACGTTTTGATGTCAGAAATTTGCAAGTTTATATAAAATTTAACTTAATTGTCCATTTATGAATTTAATTCCATTTTACGCATTTAAAGTTTGATCCTAAGCTCTATACCCGAGCTTTGTCTCGATCGTTTAAGTGGGGGGAAAACGCTATTGCTCTCGTGGGAATATTGATTCTCCGTATGGGCCTAGCAAGTACCTTCGGGGCTCATATGGCCTATGTCTTCGTAAGGATACCGATCCTTCGTATGGGCATAGGAAAATGGGTCCCCCTGAGTTGAACTTGATTCGTTTGAAGCCTGTAATGGGTGAGAATCAGGGGCCTTACTACCCTTAGTAGGGGACAGTAAGGACAATTCGGGAACCTTCAAACCTTTGTGAGAATCTAGAAACCTTCCCCATTAGAGCCATTCAAAAAACCTAGGTTTTGCAATTGAGTCAAAATTCTTTCGTAGGAATGGTCCGTGGAGACATATCCAAAAGTGTTGGAATGCGCTGCCCAGTTACTTTTCATATAATGAAAGTATTTTGGACTTGTTTTATTTTTGAAGCTCTAATCCATTCTTTTTCTTTTTTGCATGTTTATGTCATCACTTCATAATTAGAAGGGGTTGATTCTCAAAACGTTTGTTCAACTAGGAAAACAACTTTTTGCCATGGATGGGAAGTACCTATAAAAGGAGGAAAGCAATGCGAATGTACGTCACTGGTCTGAAGTTAACCAGCGTGCTTATGGGGATATCTTAACAATTGACCATTTGACAGAAACATCAGAATACGCCCACATTATTGTCAAACAAAACAATGTGCATGAGCTGCGTGAAATATGGAATCGCTTGGATTATTCAACTAAGCAATTATTCCTTAACACCTATGGAGACATATCCTATTTGTTACATGTGGAAGTAGATGAGCCGTTTCTCAAAGCTTTGATCCAATTCTCGAACCCCAGTTATTGTTGCTTTACTTTCAATAATGAAGATATGATGCCTACATTTGAGGAGTACTCAGCACTTTTCAAATTACGCAAGGAAAAAGAGAACTGGGTGTATGCTAAGCCGCCTAAAAATAAGAATGTTCATTTAAGAATCAAACTTTTTGCTGGCATGAGCGATGAATGGGTCATAGGGTTAATACAAAAGAGAGGAGGTAGCTTTTCTTTCCCTTGGTGGAGTATACGTGATATAATCCCTGCTCACCCGGATAGGAAAAAGAAAGTGGATCTTTTGGCTATAGCAATTTATGGTTTGATTATCTTTCCAATGTACCTGTTGTTCTTGCTGAAACCTTTATTTCTTTGAATGTATGTAGAAAATTGGAGGGTGTTCGCTTTAGACGGTGTGCTCCCTTACTTCAAGTCTGGGCCCTTAGCCATTTTTGGAAATGTCCAACTTTAGCCTTACCCAATATACATTCACCAAATTTTTCCCCGCTTCAAGAATTTTTGGCAAAGAAGTGGCCAAAGGTTAAAAGGGGAAAATAGGTTGATATTCTCAGGGATCGACATGATCATGATATTGTCTGGAGAGTTCTTTGGATGAGCCATGTTAATGTACTGTACAAGTGTGAAGGTTATAATCATTTGATGTTGCTAGGTTTATGGGGTGGAATTGGTTGTGCTCATTTATTAGTATCACGACAGTTCAGCTCTCGACAGTTTGTTCCTTTCACCATGGGTCTAGATTCATCAGAATTTGAGTTCCAAGGAGAGTTTAGAGAGAAAATCTAAACCATCAATGATGTATGGAAACATTGCTACTTCATGGAAATAGAATACGATACTCACCTCTTATACACCCTTAACTATGATATATGAAGATGTGCGAGGGTGAATGATAAAGTTTTATCACCTGTAGGTCATGCCAAATCTGTGGAAGATCCTCCGAGTGCCCAATCAGGGATGCCTATCTACGATTATCTGAAAAGGGGAGGAAAACGGGTGTGAGCTATAAAGCCCAGTGTGTTCCAATGGTGCATAAAAATCACAGGTAAAATCAGATATACAGTAATAACAGAAAATCAGGTCATATATATATATATATGTATATATATATATGCAGGATGTGCTACCCTCCATCCGAACTCCTGGATACAGTTCCCCAGAACAATATCAGATACAGGCATTAACCTAAGCCTAATAAGGCGAAGGTACCGGCCTAAGGAATTACCTTAGGTAACAGGACGGAATTACCCCGGCTATGGCACGGGTACCGTAAACAGGACGGAATTACCCTAGCCGTAGCTAGAAACCGTAAACAGGACGGAATTACCCTAGCCGTAGCTAGAAACCGTAAACAGGACGGAATTACCAGCTGGATCAAGGCTGAACCGTATCTCAGACACTACACATCATCCCAATCTTAATGTGACAGGCATGCAATAATAACAGGAATAATTTTGGTAATGTCAGAAAATAATCCGATATCAGGTAATACCAAATCAGGAAATATTATACAGAGTATATCAGGTATACAGTAAAACAGAGTACGATCATGCTAAAAGTTTAAAGCATAAATCTAGGTAAAATTCGGAAAATAGTCATATGTACCCGATCAGTTCGTTTAAAAACAGGAAAACAGTAGTATATAGTTATGTAGCACATAAGGAAACACACCTCGAAATGGGCAGAATCAGACAGGTGGTTTACTGGGCGTTCGGCCACGCTCCGTAGCAGTACTGGACCCTAAAGATACCAGATAAAATTATATCAATACGGGAATCTGGATACTGGATTTATTCACTAGGGTTTAAAATACATACGGGTCACGATCGGATCTCGAGACTGGTCAAAACGGGAGGTGCCAGGTTGGGTCGGTACTCGATCGGGAGGATTATGAGATCCTACAATTAATCAGGTATCAATATTAGACCCAAAATAAAAACTCTGAACTTAACTTAACTTATAAGAAAAGTTAACTCGGGAATATAAAGTCCAATTTGAAGGCTTTCGGGATTGAATTTCGAAAAACGGACTTCACGGATGAACTCAGGACGTCGAAAAACATAAAATAGGAGTTTTTGATATTTTTGACTTTTTGGTCAAAGTCAACGCTGACGTCATCAGGGTCAACGCTGACGTCAGCTGCCATGTCAGCAGTCAATGCTGACGTCACAGATCGGGTCGGTCAACGGGTCAACGGGTCGGGTCGGTCAACGGGTCAACGGGTCGGTCAACAGGTCGGGTCGGTCAACGGGTCGGGTCAGTCAACGGGTCGGTTTGACCGGTTCGGGTTGGATTGGCTCGGTCCGGTTCAGTTTGACCGGTTCAAGGCCGGTTTGACTCGGGTTAGACCGGTTCAGACCGGTCGGCTCCCGGCAGTCATCCACGGTGGCCGGAAATCGTCACCGGCGGCGCGTGAAGGCCACGCGCGGCCCTAGGCGGCCGGAAAACAGAATTTCAAGCTCAAAATCACTTCCAAACACAATAAAAACACCATATTTCAACCCTAATCTACCGGAAACAACCTCAAAAGCTTCGAAACTTACCCAACTTACCAAATCGGAGAAACCTTCCGATGAAGGTCTTGCCGGCGGCGAACGGAGACGATGACAGAGGGGTTTTGGTCGCACGGCCACGAGGAGCAAGCCTGGACCGGTGACGCGCCGGATCGGGCCCTGGAACGGCCGGAATCGGCTGAAATCCGTAAGGGTTAAACCCTAAATCACCGAGGCTTTCGGCCTCGATTCCGGGCGGACGCGGCGGCGGCTTGGCGCGTCGGTTGGGGGGTTTTGCTCGGGAGGTTGCGGCGCTTCTGGTGGTGCCGGCGGTGAAGGCTAAGGCCGGCCGGAGGCGGAGATCGGACGGTTATCGAAGGGGGTAGGTGAGGGAGAAAACGATTCGAATATGAAAAATATCAGATCTCATAATGGGTATCCAACATACGATCAGATATATATCGAATATAATTATTATTATATTCGCACAGGTATAAGTTAAATACCAGGGGAGGGGTTTAATTCACAAGAGCTCCTTAGCTCAAATGGCTGGGTAATCAGTCAAACATACCAAGGGTTGTGGGTTCGACACCCCACAACCTCAATTTCAAATTTTATTTTTTTCAAGTGTTACAATTCTCCCCCTCTAAAAAGAAATTTCGTCCTCGAAATTTACCTGAACTGAACAGATGCGGGAACTTCTCCCTCAGAGATTCTTCGATCTCCCAAGTGGCCTCAGAAGGGCTACGGTTTCTCCACTGAACTTTAACCATAGGGATACGTTTTCTTCTCAGAACTCTCTCATCAAAGTCTAAAATCTGAACAGGTTCCTCCTCATAAGATAAATCTGGTCGTAACTCAACATCATGAACCTGAATAATATGACTCGGGTCCGGATGATACTGTCTCAACATAGACACATGAAAAACATCATGAATACGGCTAAGCTGAGGAGGTAACTCAAGCTGGTATGCAACAGGCCCGATTCTTTTCAGAATACGGTATGGTCCAATATATCTCGGGCTTAACTTTCCTTTACGCCCAAATCTCAGAACTTTCTTCCATGGAGAGACTTTCAAGAAAACTTTATCACCAACCTCAAACTCAATATCCTTTCTCCTCCGATCAGCATATGATTTCTGTCTATCAAAAGCTTCCTTCAAGCGATCTCGGATCAATCTGACAGTTTCCTCAGTTTCCTGAATTAACTCTGGACCCAGAGTCTTCCGATCATACAACTCAGTCCAACAGATAGGTGTTCGACACTTACGACCATACAAGGCCTCGTAAGGTGCCATACGAATGCTGGTCTGGTAACTGTTATTATATGCAAACTCTGCCAAAGGTAAGAAATCTTCCCAACTGCCTCGGAAGTCTAGTACACAACCCCGTAACATATCCTCCAAGATCTGTATCACTCTCTCAGATTGACCATCTGTCTAGGGATGAAAAGATGTACTGAAATTCAGACGGGTACCCAAAGCAGACTGTAGAGCTGTCCAGAATCGGGAAGTAAACCTCGGATCTCGATCAGAAATGATAGACAAAGGTACTCCGTGTAATCTGACAATCTCAGAAATATACAGTTTAGCTAGCTTTTCCAGAGAATAAGTGACCCGGACAGGAATAAAGTGAGTTGACTTTGTGAGTCTATCAACAACAACCCAGACAGAATCTTTCTTAGACGGGGTCAGAGGCAGTCCAGTAACAAAATCCATCGTGATTCGTTCCCATTTCCATTCAGGAATCTTAATAGGTTGTAAGAGACCAGAAGGGTGCTGATGTTCTGCTTTCACCTGCTGACATGTCAGGCATCTAGATACATAATCTGAAATGTCCTTTTTCATACCTACCCAACGATATCTCTGTTTCAGATTCTGATACATCTTATCTCCTCCAGGATGCATGGCATAAGGACTACTATGAGCCTCTCTGAGAATGGTTTGTCTCAACTCAGGATCGTTGGGTACACAGTATCGATCGTTAAAACAAAGAACTCCATCCTGATCAAAAGAATAAATAGAAGTGGATCCTTGCTCCACTTGTCGCATAACAGGAATCAGTGAGTCATCTAACCGCTGCTTGGCCTTAATCTGCTCGGCCAAGGTCGGTTTAACTTGCAACTCAGCCAGTAAGCTACCATCATCATAAACACTCATCCTGGCAATCAGAGATCTCAGGTCTGATATGGTCTTACGACTCAAAGCATCTGCCACAACATTGGCTTTTCCCGGATGATACTCAATCACACAGTCATAATCTTTGAGAAGCTCCAACCAACGACGCTGTCTCAAATTAAGCTCCTTCTGAGTAAGGAGGTACTTCAGGCTCTTATGATCAGTAAAGATATAACACTTCTCCCCGTAGAGATAGTGTCTCCAGATTTTTAGAGCAAAAACCACTGCAGCAAGCTCAAGATCATGAGTGGGATAGTTACACTCGTGTGGTCTCAACTGTCGTGACGCATACGCGATCACCTTACCATCCTGCATCAGAACACAACCAAGCCCTGAATGTGATGCATCACTGTAAACTGTAAAGTCCTTTCCTGACTCAGGTTGTGTCAAAACTGGAGCTTGAATCAAAGCTGTTTTCAACTGGTCAAAGCTAGACTGTTGGGCCTCAGTCCATACAAACGGAATATCTTTCCTCAAAAGCTTCGTCAAAGGGGTAGCAATTATGGAAAAACCCTTGACAAAGCGTCGGTAGTACCCAGCTAAGCCCAGAAAACTGCGGATCTCAGACACGTTTCTAGGAGGCTTCCAACTGGTGATTGCATCAATTTTACTCGGATCCACTTGAATGCCTTTAGCGGAAACAACATGCCCCAGAAAAGTCACTTCACTAAGCCAAAACTCACATTTACTTAGTTTAGCATACAACCGATGCTCCCTGAGAGTCTGCAATATAACTCTCAAATGCCCTACATGCTCGTCCTCAGAGCGAGAGTATATCAGGATATCATCAATAAACACCACAACAAACTGGTCCAGGTAGGGGCGGAAGATACGATTCATCAGGTCCATAAAAGCTGCAGGGGCATTAGTCAACCCGAAAGGCATCACTAGAAACTCATAATGGCCATATCTGGTGCGGATAGCAGTCTTAGCAACATCCGAGCCCTTAATCTTTAACTGATAATACCCAGATCGAAGATCAATCTTCGAGAAAACTGTGGCTCCCCGAAATTGGTCAAACAAGTCATCAATCCTGGGTAAGGGATACTTGTTTTTCACCGTTAGCTTATTCAGCTTTCGGTAGTCGATGCACAACCGAAGGGAACCATCTTTCTTTTTGACAAAGAGAACTGGAGCTCCCCATGGTGAAGAGCTAGGTCGGATGAATCCTCGATCAAGCAGTTCCTGTAACTGAACCTTTAACTCCTTAAGCTCTTTCGGAGCCATACGGTATGGGGCCATAGAGACTGGCGCCGATCCAGGATAAGTCTCAATCTCAAACTCAACCTCTCTAACCGGAGGGAGACCAGGCAACTCCTCGGGAAAAACATCAGGAAACTCGTTAACAGTGCGAATTTCTTCAATCGTGGATAAGGACCCCTTTGTGTTAAAGAAACAAGCAATATAGGTCTCATATCCTTTACGGATCATCTTATCAGCAGACAAAACTGATATCACATTAGACAGATAGCCTCGTCGTTCACCAACCAAAACTACGGATCTTCCATCAGGAGTCTTTAAAGTGGCCCTTTTGGCCTCACAGTCCAAATTAACACGGTGTTCAGATAACCAGTCCATTCCCAGAATTAAATCGAACTCCTCAAAAGGAAGTTCCATAAGATCCGCCAGAAACACTTCCCCTTCCACAACAAGGGGACATCTCCTGAACACCTTATTTACAGGTAAGGATTGCCCCACAGGGCTCATAACGGTAACAACACTCTCGGTGTCCTCAACGGAGACCGAAAGATTACCAGATACTGACTTGGATACATAAGAGTGGGTAGAGCCATTATCAAGCAAAGCAAAGTACGGAACAGATAAGATAGTAAAAGTACCTGCGATAACATCAGGCTCATCTCGGTCATCTCGACGTCTGGTAGTATAAACAAGTGCCGGCTGACGAGCCTCAGAAACAGATGGTCTACCACTCTGGTGGCCTCGACCCCGGGTATCAGATCTAGTAGCAGACCCAGAAGTTCTACCCTGAAAACGTCCCGAAGCGGGTGTCTGAACAGATGGCTGAGTTCGGGAAGGAGTCTGAGCATGTACAGGGGTCTGGGTTAAAGGTCGACTGACAGAAGGTGGATGAGGGCAGTCTCTCAGAAAATGCTCAGAAGATCCACATCGAAAACATGTTCCCATCTTCTTCCTACACTCGCCCTTATGCATGTTGCCACAATAGTCACATACTGATACAGATGGGAACCCAGAAGAACCACCTCGGCTAATAGCAGAGTTCTGAGGTGCCACCGGGCGATGATAGGATCCACCTCTCTGGCTCGGTGCAGATCGAGCCCTCTTATCAGGACAACTATAAGACTCACTATAGTTACTGTGTCCCCCAGATCGATTACGGTTATTCCTGCGATCTCTATCTCTGCCCCTATCTCGGTCATGATCTCTGGTGGTCTGGCTATCAGAAAACTTTTCCAAATCCTCAGCAGTCTTGGCACGGTTCACAAGATCCTCAAATACCACATCATGGTGTGTAGCCACTCGGTCTCGGATACCAATACGGAGACCCTCTAGAAACTTATCGCATTTATCTTTCTCCGTAGCCACTAATCCAGTACCATACCTCATCAAATCCAGAAACTGTAACTCATACTCGGCAACCGTCATAGTACTCTGAACCAAGTCCTTAAAGGCTTGACGCCTCTCTTTCAGGTATCGCTCACCCAGATAACGGTTCTTGAACCGTTCCTTGAAAAAGTCCCAAGTCAGCCTGTCAGGAGATACACTACTAACCACAGACTCCCACCAGATGTGGGCACTGCCATCAAGCATAGATACGGCTCCTAAATATCTTTTAGCTGGCTCTAAACCCAGCTGATCCATACGCCTCTCAGTATCATACAACCATGACTCAGCATCAGAAGGCGCACCAGTCAGGGATCCAGAAAAGGTCCTCGCTCCATTAGCGATCAGGATCTGGGAGATAGGAGTATCTGGCATAACACCCGAAGCTCTGACAGCTCCCTGTATCAGCTGAAGGAACTGTCTACTAAAGGTCTCATCTGTCACTGTAGTAGCAGGCTCGGTACTCGGTACAGATGCCCCTCTAACTGGGGTAGACATATCAATACCCGCAGGAGAGTGTGGGCCAGGAGGTACGGGGGTACTGGCTGGGGTAGGAGGGTCCGTAGGAGTGATGGGAGGAGGTTGACTGATGATCTCCTCTACAGGATCAGCGAAACTGGTCGCTCGACCACGCCCTCGGGTGGTTCGACGAGCTTTACGGATACTCATGAGTCTCAGATAATCTACAAGGGTAATGTTTCTGATATTAGAATTGGCACTGGAGAATCGTACACAATACGAAAAGGTACAGGTGACATGGCCTTACAGATATTAATTCAAAACAGTCTTAACAGAAAACGTTTTTATTTAGGACCCATCACAGTCCGAAAATCTTAAAACCAAAAGCTCTGATACCAACCAAATGTAACCCCCTAGACCGGCCTATGCGGAAAGCCCAATCTAGGGTGGTCACATTTTTTTTTAAATCGAATATAACAGATACTAGTTCAAATATAATTCCAGATAACCTGTAGAGATGATAATTTTACCATCATCATATTTTCAACCGAAAATCAGAATAACAATATTAAACCGTTGATCCCCGAAATAGATCACATTTAAAACATTGTTTATAAAACAATCCATATTACAGTTGACAAAATATAATAAAAACCGATCGGTAACAAAATATAGGCATATCAGTATCAAAATGGAGGCACATGTCACCCTAACTGAAATCCGGGAAATTTATACATTACATCAGAATATAATCAGGATGGTGTAGATCCTCCGAGTGCCCAATCAGGGATGCCTATCTACGATTATCTGAAAAGGGGAGGAAAACGGGTGTGAGCTATAAAGCCCAGTGTGTTCCAACGGTGCATAAAAATCACAGGTAAAATCAGATATACAGTAATAACAGAAAATCAGGTCATATATATATATATGTATATATATATGCAGGATGTGCTACCCTCCATCCGAACTCCTGGATACAGTTCCCCAGAACAATATCAGATACAGGCATTAACCTAAGCCTAATAAGGCGAAGGTACCGGCCTAAGGAATTACCTTAGGTAACAGGACGAAATTACCCCGGCTATGGCACGGGTATCGTAAACAGGACGGAATTACCCTAGCCGTAGCTAGAAACCGTAAACAGGACGGAATTACCCTAGCCGTAGCTAGAAACCGTAAACAGGACGGAATTACCAGCTGGATCAAGGCTGAACCGTATCTCAGACACTACACATCATCCCAATCTTAATGTGACAGGCATGCAATAATAACAGGAATAATTTTGGTAATGTCAGAAAATAATCTGATATCAGGTAATACCAAATCAGGAAATATTATACAGAGTATATCAGGTATACAGTAAAACAGAGTACGATCATGCTAAAAGTTTAAAGCATAAATCTAGGTAAAATTCGGAAAATAGTCATATGTACCCGATCAGTTCGTTTAAAAACAGGAAAACAGTAGTATACAGTTATGTAGCACATAAGGAAACACACCTCGAAATGGGCAGAATCAGACAGGTGGTTTACTGGGCGTTCGGCCACGCTCCGTAGCAGTACTGGACCCTAAAGATACCAGATAGAATTATATCAATACGGGAATCTGGATACTGGATTTATTCACTAGGGTTTAAAATACATACGGGTCACGATCGGATCTCGAGACTGGTCAAAACGGGAGGTGCCAGGTTGGGTCGGTACTCGATCGGGAGGATTATGAGATCCTACAATTAATCAGGTATCAATATTAGACCCAAAATAAAAACTCTGAACTTAACTTAACTTATAAGAAAAGTTAACTCGGGAATATAAAGTCCAATTTGAAGGCTTTCGGGATTGAATTTCGAAAAACGGACTTCACGGATGGACTCAGGACGTCGAAAAACATAAAATAGGAGTTTTTGATATTTTTGACTTTTTGGTCAAAGTCAACGCTGACGTCATCAGGGTCAACGCTGACGTCAGCTGCCACGTCAGCAGTCAATGCTGACGTCACAGATCGGGTCGGTCAACGGGTCAACGGGTCGGGTCGGTCAACGGGTCGGTCAACGGGTCGGGTCAGTCAACGGGTCGGTTTGACCGGTTCGGGTTGGATCGGCTCGGTCCGGTTCAGTTTGACCGGTTCAAGGCCGGTTTGACTCGGGTTAGACCGGTTCAGATCGGTCGGCTCCCGGCAGCCATCCACGGTGGCCGGAAATCGTCACCGGCGGCGCGTGAAGGCCACGCGCGGCCCTAGGCGGCCGGAAAACAGAATTTCAAGCTCAAAATCACTTCCAAACACAATAAAAACACCATATTTCAACCCAAATCTACCGGAAACAACCTCAAAAGCTTCGAAACTTACCCAACTTACCAAATCGGAGAAACCTTCCGATGAAGGTCTTGCCGGCGGCGAACGGAGACGATGACAGAGGGGTTTTGGTCGCACGGCCACGAGGAGCAAGCCTGGACCGGTGACGCGCCGGATCGGGCCCTGGAACGGCCGGAATCGGCTGAAATCCGTAAGGGTTAAACCCTAAATCACCGAGGCTTTCGGCCTCGATTCCGGGCGGACGCGGCGGCGGCTTGGCGCGTCGGTTGGGGGGTTTTGCTCGGGAGGTTGCGGCGCTTCTGGTGGTGCCGGCGGTGAAGGCTAAGGCCGGCCGGAGGCGGAGATCGGACGGTTATCGAAGGGGGTAGGTGAGGGAGAAAACGATTCGAATATGAAAAATATCAGATCTCATAATGGGTATCCAACATACGATCAGATATATATCGAATATAATTATTATTATATTCGCACAGGTATAAGTTAAATACCAGGGGAGGGGTTTAATTCACAAGAGCTCCTTAGCTCAAATGGCTGGGTAATCAGTCAAACATACCAAGGGTTGTGGGTTCGACACCCCACAACCTCAATTTCAAATTTTATTTTTTTCAAGTGTTACACTTGAAGGTAGTCCCATCTGAAGCTGACATTCTGAGAGCGAACTAGAACGAGCTAAGGCCAAGATAGAATCTCCACAGGAGCAACATGTGAGAGATTTGTATTAAATAAGTCTAGATGTAGAAAAATATAAAGGAGAGACAGACCGGGTAATGAAGTCGTTCAAAGATCTTGAGGCAAAATTTGAGCTTCAGAGGGTTGATTTCCTTAAATTTTAGGCTACAGTTCGAAATGCAGATTTGAGAAAGAGTCCAGAACAGTGGAAACAAGAGATTGAACAAGCTGTGCAAAATGAGAAAGAGCGTGGCATGAAGGAAATTGAAAAATACAAACAAATGCTGATAAATGAGAAGAAGAAGGGAAAACAAGTCGGCGGTAACAAATGAGTTTGTGAAGAGGAGAATAAGATTGCAGCTGCATGGAAGAGAAAGGCCAATGAAAATAAAATTCGCGTGGGAGAGTTGCAGTCTTTGTGTGATACAACCAGTGAAAAGCAAAAGCAAAGACAGACTACCGTAGCTGAGCTACAAGCCAAGGTAGCATACTTAAATCAATAGCTTTGAATACTTTGAAATCGTCACACTTACACTGAGCTTCAGGCTAGCCAAAAGGAGAATGAGATGCTAAACAAGCAAGTGGATGTTATGGAAAATATTATTCAGGAGAACAGAACAAAGATTTTAGTTCTTGAAGATATCAATGAAGGAAGCAATGACTACTGGTTCACTCGACTCAATGATAATGCTATGAGGTTTCGAGAAAGGGATGAGTTCGATAGATATGTCATGACCCAGGTTCATGATGTAGCTAAACACGTGATGATGTTAGCCAAAGAAGCTGCAACTCTTCGCCAATATATCGAGCATGAGGAGAGTAGAACTTGTTTATCTATTCGAGCATAAGGAGAATAGAACCTGCATATCCATTCGTGTATGAGAAGAATAGAACCTTTTCTTTTGAAGATGCTTATCTACTCGAGCATGAGGAGAGTAGATCTTGCTTATCTATTCGAGCATGAGAAGAATAGAACCTGCATATCCATTCGTGTATGAGGATAATGGAACCCTTTCTTTTGAAGATGCTTATCTACTCGAGCATGAGGAGAGTAGAACTTGCTTATCTATTCGAGCATGAGGAGAATAGAACCTGCATATTCATTTGTGTATGAGGAGAATGGAACCCTCTTTTGAAGATGCTTATCTACTCGAGCATGAGGAGAGTAGAACCTGCTTATATATTCGAGCATGAGGAGAATAGAACTTGCTTATCTATTCGAGCATAAGGAGAATGGAACCTGTATATCCATTCGTGCATGAGGAGAATGGAACCCTTTTCTTGAAGATGCTTATCTACTCAAGCATGAGGAGAGTAGAACTTGCTTATCTATTCGAGCATGAGGAGAATAGAACTTGCATATCCATTTGTACATGAGGAGAATGAAACCCTTTTTTTTATGTTTATCTATTCGAACATGAGGAGAATAGATTCTACCTATCCGTTCAGGCATAAGGAGAATGGAACCGTCTAACGAATTTGCGACCAGTGAAAATCAGTGTCTTTTGTTCTTTGCTTTATCCTTGTTTCACCAGAATAAGCAAAGAAGGGGAAGCTGTTGTCACTGATTTTTTCACAAAAAAGGAAGTGATTGCAGGGGAATCAATCTTCTACAATTTTGGGTTTTAATTTGGTTATTAAATCCTAACATCAATAGCAAAAATGGAAGCATTGGAGAAAGCTGGACCGAATCATGGAAAATGAGGAAGAAAAATCAATCAAGATTGAAGATTGAATCAAATCAGATTTTTAGGGAAATATTTTCAACATTCCTGTTGTTTTCGTCTTTTCTGAGGTAAGGAAACTTTTCTAATTGGATGAAAATCTTCATATCATGTGACATCTTCTCCAATATTGGTAAACATCCATACTTAAAGGTATACTAGCACCAAACATCTTATGAGCTTCTCGTGAGTTCTCCGATTCTTGCCCCTTGCTGAGTAAATTGATGTGTTTGCTTGCAAATATTTATTTCTTGACCTCCTTTTTTGTCCCCAATATTATCGTAAACCTTAAGTCGATATGCAATCAAAACATTAAGAAATGTCTTGAATATTGCTTTTGCTGTGTAGATTTTGAAACCGATGAAGATATATAAAGAAACAAAATTCCTTCCAAGCTATCAAGCCTTTGAGGGAATTATTTTATGTATGCCCAATCCATGAATTATCTGAGCCGCCCTTTACGGGTTTTCAACTCAAATCCACCCTTGATTTCAAGACGTCTTTTGCGAATTTTCATCTTGAATCCTTCTTGTTCTTTATTCTTTTTTTTCTTATTTTTTTTCTTTTTTTCATCTAGGGTTCCCTTTACGGGTTTTCACCTGTAGATATTTTTTCTTCTTTTTTCTAGGCATATTTTCTCTTGACTGGGCCTGAATTCAACGAATTTTAAGCTTCTCTCAATCCATCAAAGCTTCTTCAAAAAAAACCTTTGATAAAACATAAGGTCATTCTCAATTAAGCGTCAACATTTCTTGGGCATCATCTAGATTGACAACATTTTCTTCAGCATCAAGTCTCATTCTCAAAATTCTCTCGAACGAAACTTCTTATTATAGGCATGTATCATCCTCTTTTGATACATATGATCATGACAAACAACGTTCAACCTTTTTCAATGAGGTTCAACTGGTCATTCCTTCCTTGGACCTATCTTGCTTCTTCTAACTCTGCTTTCATTAGAACGCATGGAGCGAGATTTCAACCCGGATCGACACTTCAACTTCTTTCTTGTAAACTGATTGAAAACGATGTTTTCCTCATTCCACTTGAGTCACATATGCTATGTTGAACAATTGTCTTTAGACTCAAAATTAATACCAATAAACCTTTTTTCATGAATTTATGTTACTTTACTCGTAAGATGCAAAAAAGGCTAGAAATAAGGTTTTAAAGAGAATAAAGGTTAGAAATGAGAATTTAAACTTGAAAGTCGTGGCAAACACAAAAATAACATAGTCAGATGCCCCAAAATTCATAGTATGAATGATTCACGAATCCATCAACCGGATAATGTCCCATTTTAGTGGCTCTCTTTAACTCACCAACTCACCAAGTTTCAATATTTCCACTTTTCTAATCTCGATCAAACATTAGAAGTTCAGTGGTCCTTGAAGAAAGGTTAACTCAATTAGGCGGAATGTATTCTGAAAACGAACTTATTTTTCTCAAATATTCATGTGTGATCTAAATGGTCTTTTATGGCTTGTAATGTGGGGTAGGTTACGGTTGCAAAAGAAATGATACATAGGCTCAAATATATATTTGAGGGTTATTAAACCAAGGATCAACTTTTCTTGATGAAATCTTTATTTGCTTATTCTCAAAATCACTCAAGGTTGTCCATTTAGGGTTTTCACCCTAAAGTTCATTTCTTTTCTTGTACATGCCTGATTTGAAGGATTTAACGTAGGCTCTGTGCTTTCATCTTCTCATATCTCTTTTCTTTACTTAAAAATAAAGAAATTTAATACCCCAAATCACTAATTTTTGGGTAAAAAATCACCAAAAAAGTTTTGATTTGATTCCCAATCATTTTTTCAATTTGACCAAATTTGCTTCCTTATTATGATGACAAATTCCTTTTGAATCGAATGTGAAAAATCAAGATTGCAATCTCCTTCCTTTTCTCTTCAAATCAGCTTAAATTATTTTCCTTCTTCGATTCGATTTTGATGAGCTTCCCTTTTATTTTTTATTTTTTTCTGATTTAAAAAAAAAATCAGTCACAACACTTTGCTTTGGGCGAGTATAATTTTTCAAATTGTTTAATAGATTTATTTCGCTAAATTCTTTAATAATTTGAAATAATCTATTAAAGTTTTATATACAATAGTTTAATTTAATCAAACTCAATTCACGAACCACGATCTTGAAGCAAGTTGATAGCACGAACAATGTTCAATGGTCGAGGAGATACCGAAAAAGAAAACAAGAGTCAGATAACTGTGCACTTAGATATGGGCATGGGTCGGGTCGGATTTTCGGCCCACTCAAACTAGAATCAAACACAAATATTCTAAACTCGACCCAAAAATTTTCTTTAAAAAATTCGATCTGACCCGATCCGAAAATAAATATACTAAATCCGACCCTCCCGTCCTGACCTATAGAAAAATTATTTTATGGACTAAATTGTAAAAAAATAATTTTAGGAGACTTAATTATTAAAAAATATATAATTTTAAGGACTAAATTATAAATAAAAAATTAATTTTAAGGACCTAATTCATCACGTCATTAGTGATCCGTTTATCTCAAAATAATTATCTAATAACTATCCACTTTCTAATTATACGTAGGAAAGAAATGATGATTCACCTTAAAAATATGAGATGGATGAATCTAGTTGGTTGAGATTACAGATGACGTGGTACATGGTTCATCTGATAATTTTTTGAAAAAAAGTCGAAATGAGCAACTCATACGCTATTAATTCGAAGAAGAACGAGAAGCGACATGTATTTTTCAATAAACACAAAATCATTTTTATGCTTCCAATAAGGCAATATTCTTTCTCTACATGTAATTGACTCAAATCTTAATTAATAAATTTTAATTGTTCTATGTTGTTTGATCTATTAAAATGATCGATGTAATTTCAGTCTTAAAATATTTCTCAAAACCTCACATTGAATCGGCACCAACCTATAGTACATGAATCGGCACAATCCTTTATACAGTCGTGTGCAGTCACGACAGATTCGTGTCCGATCATGGTTATCACCAATGCGATCAAGATCACCTTCGTCCCTGCACTTGCCATTCTTCTCTTCTTCTTCTTATCGATTCCTCTTCAGCCTGGGAAAGTTGTTGATTTGGTTGCGTTGTATATGTTTATTATATAGGAGAATTTATAGGCATGGGTTTGTTAACGCGATTTCATCACTTTCAACGGTGCGTTTTTTTTATTTATCCAAAAAACAGGTTTGTTATTCTTTATATTTATATTTAGTTTCTGTTTTATAATTAAAATTGTGATTTATTGAACGAATCGTACGACAAGAAGTTCATTTGTATTTTGATAATTAAAATTGTGATTTATTTTTGTTTTTTGTGATTGTAAACCACTATCAATAGGATTGCAAACAAAAAGTATGTTCAACGAATCGTACGACAAGAAGTTCATTTATATCTATTACATGAATGAACATGAACAAGATTTTATATTCGTTTAATTAAATTAACAAACATAAACAAAGAGTTCGTTCGTTCTTTTACATTCGTGAACATTTGATATATAATTCGCTCGTTTATGTTTATTTGTTTATATTTATTTAAATTTTTTCACATGTCTATTTATATTTATTATTTTTCATAAAAAAGTAAATTTACAAAAAATTAAAAACATGAAATAATAAGAAACATTTTTAAAGAATACTCAATGTACGAAACGTCAGATTTCTTAAGAAAAGTAAATATTACTCAATATCCATTTACGTTTTTCTTTTTCTTTACATTCATTTATCATCTTAACGAACGAACGAACACAAACAAAAAGAAATATTTGTTTAGTTATTCATGTTTATTCGGTTAAAATTAAACGAACAAACATGAATATACTCTTATTCGATTCATTTGCACGCCTAGGCATCGGATGCTGACCCTTATTCTAAAACTAGATGTAGGGTGAATTTACTTGGAAACTCTGAATGTTACTTGTAGAGCAAGGGATCATTTTTATTTGATTTTTCAAATTCACACAGACAAATCCTCTTCCATCATCAAATTATTTTCATATTCAAACAATTATGCAAGCTCTTGCGCATATTAAGTTACAAACTTATGCAATTAATTGATAGTTGCCGTTCCATTCTTTTCCGACTCCGCAAGCTGTCTAAAAGGCAAAAACGAAGGTGTCGAAAAAAAACTTCCAAACACAAAATTTCGTTCATACAATTTAAAACTTTTATATTACCTGAAAATAACAATTTTCATATATAAATGAATATACCTTGAGTATGAGTGACAACCATTTTAGAGTCTAAGAGTCCGAAAAAAGCTATCGGCGCTTGATCTTATACACTTCCATTCGTACCCGAGGTGACACAAAGGTGAGCCACATAAATCGGAATAATCCTATATGCAATCGTGTGTAGTGACGTCTGTCTCGTGCCCGATCATGCTCATCACCATTGCTATCATAATCCCCTTCATCCCTGCACTTGCCATTGTTTTTGTGTCTTCAAACTTGGAAAGTTATTGGTTTGGTTTTGTTGCCTCCATTGTGAACAATTTTATGTTTATTTTAAAGCAGAATTTATGAGCATGGTTCTGTTTGTGCTTGATTTCATTTTGTACCTATATTGGGTCTTTTTTCTAAGTTATATTGGTTATTCTTTATCGTTAACAAATGTACTTCGTTTTGATAAGTTAATATAACTTTCCGGGTAAACTACGAAAAATTATTAGATCGGTCTTATTGTTTTCACCATCTATAGTCATATCTTCTAAAAAGAATTTTTCATTTTTTCAAGGTGATCTTCACCTTTTTCCTACATGTAACTAGTTACTTTGAAGTTACAACGAACTTGGGTAATTTAGAATAAAAAAATTGAGTTAGGTTACATAAACTTTTATTTTTGTTAAGTTAGTAACACAAATAATATTTATTATGTTTATATTTATTAAGCTACAATTGGGATCTTTTAAAGTTTTCTCAATTTAAATAATAACAATATTAGTCCTTAATATTTTAATATTTTCTAATTTTGCCTTTATTTTTTAAAATTTTTATGTTTTAAAAATTTTTAATTTATTTTTGGGAGAATTATATAATGTATTTTTGGTTCTTAACTTATATTTATGCTTTTGTTGCATTCTTGTTTTTTTACCCTCATTGAAGCTTCAATCACTATTAGTAAAATTAAATAGGACAAAAGAGACTTGGGTAGAGGAATGGACCATTTTTATTTGATTTTTAAAGAAAATGATTAGCATACATATAACACACATACAAACCCTCCTTCATCTTCAAATTCAAACAATGTATGCATATTAACTTGTATACTTATTGCATTAACTAATTGGCAACGATCATTTCATTCCTCGGCAACTCATCAGGCTGTCTAAGAGGCGAAGATGAAGGCAACGGCGAGGGCGAAGGCGAAGGTGATTGTGAATGATAAAAACCCGGACCTGAAAAATGTATTTTAATATATCAGAATTCTTAAATATTTCTATTCATACAATAAAAAAAAGTTCATTTTTTCGAAAATAATAAATTTATTAACAAAAAATAAAATACCTCGAGCATGTAAGGAAACCATTTGTGGTTTTACAGGACCAAAGAAGCTAGCAGCGCTTGATCTGAGACACTTCCATTCGCAGTTGAACTGGCACCAACCTGAAGTACATGAATCGGTACAATCCTTTATACAGTTTTGTGCGGCCATGACGGATTCGTGTCCGATCATGGTTATCACCATTGCAATCAAGATCACCTTCATCCCTGCACTTGCCATTCCTCTCTTCTTCTTCTTCTTCTTGGTTCCTCTTCAACCTTGAAAAGTTGTTGGTTTGGTTGTGTTGTGTATGTTGATTATATAGGAGAATTTAAAGACATAATTTTATTATTATTTATGTTTATATTTAGGTTCTGTTTTAAAATTTGTTGGAATTACTAAATTTGTTGTGGTTGTTCTAATTTTGTGCCTATAGATTGGGTCAGTTCTGTTGTTAATGAAATGGATTTAGTTTGAGAAAAAAAGAGCAATTTTTTCTTTTTCTAAATTTAAGGAAAAGATAAACTTCAATGAAGAACACTTAATTACGAGTTTGATGATAAATATAACGCTTATTTCTATAGAAGTTAAGATATGTCACCAAATTAATATTGTTATATATAAATAGGTTATTTTATTGTTAAAATTAGGAGTGAGCAAAACTCGACTCGAAAAAATCGAATAACTCGATTCGAGGCAAAAATACTCGACTCGTTTTGACTCGACTCGAAATTTCATAGACTCGATTCGACTCGAAAAAATTTCAAATAAAGTTTGAGTTGTAAAATGGAAATTCGAATAACTCGAAATTTTTAGTAATTAAAGGAATAATTTTTAAGTTTGAGACAAATCTCTTAATTTTTTTATGATATATATACATTGATATATAAAAATATAAAGAAATATTTCTACATAGAAAAAAATATACATGTATATCTTATATGATTAGAGATAGTCGTTTAAATTGGAATCAAATCATACTATAACATGATAAATAATTATATTTAAATATTTATAGAAACTCGAAAACTCGACTCGATTCAACTCGACTCGAATTTCTTAAACTCGACTCGAACCGAAAAAATTTCAAATAAAGTTTGAGTTGTAAAATATGACTCGTCAACTCGAATAACTCAAAATTTTTTTACTCGACTCGATCGAATACTCACCCCTAGTTAAAATTGAATAAGGTATCGTAATGTAACCTGATATAATAAAACATTTAATTTTCAAAACCTAGTATATTTTTATAACTTATATCATAATTTGAAATAATGTAATAAATTAAATTCTTTAAATTTAAAATCTCAACAATTTAATATTTTATTTATTAAAATATACAAATCTATAGCATTAAAGAGGAATAAAAATCTTTTGTTCTTTAATCGTGCTTCCTTATGTTCCCCTGTTGGAAAATAGTGAGCAATGATCATCTTTGAAGCATTTTTTGAAAGAGTAAAGATAAGTTTCGAATAAGAAAATTATTGATTCTTATTATACTCCTGAGATCTTTACAACGGTAGCTCATATGCTCAAAATTGTTGAGTGATGAATGAGAAATTGATGATCAAAGTAGGGAGGTCAAGAATAAAATAAGAAATAAAGAACCTCATTTCCCCATATTGGCGGGATAAATGAAGTGAGAAGTGTTTATATACACTTACCCACATAGTTATCATTGAATGACTTAACTCTTGGTTGGGGTGCACGACGTCAGCGATGCAAATGTCTGGATTGATCGAACCCTTTGTGGGCTTGCAGATATTTTACCCGTTGTGAATAATTTTCCTTAATTTATTTTATTTTTTAATATCCAAAAGGAGTTTGTATTAAGTTGAAATACATATAATAGAGTAGTTATAACTACTCAGGATATTTTTAGATAATGACTATTTTTAGTTTAAATTTGAATTTAATTCAATTCACTATAAATATGAGATTGATTCCTCGGTTTTAAATCATCTCTCAAAACGTTTTCTCTCCTGTTTTTTCTTTCGGTGACTGGCGAAGGCAAGAACAGTTCAGAAACTCAGCAACCGTGCTATTGTTGGAGTTCCTCTAGTTGTTGTATATTGGGAGACAGACTACCAATAAACTCAGCACGGAGTGGCAGAAAATTTGTCTTAAGGAAACTGCGATTGTGCAGGCCTCAACTCGATTCCGACTTATCATTTTCAAATTCGGTTTGATCGAAATTTATTTCTTTTGGTTCTATTTTACTGTTCGTTTAAATAATAATTTTATATTTTTTTATTATTATTTTTATTCTTGTATTAACCATAAAATTTTTAACAATCTTAAGATAGACTTTTTGATTAATTCCAAGACGAACAAAGATCGGTTAAAGGAAATTGTTCACACCGTACGAACCTGTGGTTCAAGGTTTCCGATGTGAAATCTTTGGTTGCCTTCAACAATTTGGCTGCTGGTGACGCAGTCATGCGACAATAAAATAAGGGAATTACTAGAAACCGCTACGGTTAAAGTAATGGTGATTTTTTATCGCATGTTGTGATTGCGTGTGAACTTCCAATCCTGGAAGGTTTCAAAACATGGTAAATGCCTTATTTTAAGGCATTTGTTGTGGTTAATGTTTGGTTTCCAAACGTGGTCAATCGTGAGAAAAGGCAAGTTAAGTATTAACTTGTTTTTATTATTTCCTTAATAATTATTTATTAATTATAATAATTATTATTTTAGAAATAATGTATATTATTTTATTTCGTACTAATAATTTCTTTTGAGAAATTTTATAGAGACGAATAATATATTCGGACGATTAAATCGAGTTTGGTGAATTTATTCTTCGAAATAAAATGAGAAAGCAAACAATTTGTTTCAGGAATTATCCTGCCGTTTTTAAACAGGTTTGCTAAAAACTCAAATTGGGACAGATCTGTTTTACAGAAATTGTCATGAAAAGTAATCGAGGTTATAGATTTTGTGAAATATCAAAATCAAATAAACGAAAATTTAATTTTCGATTTATTAAAATTATAATTAATTTCGGGTTTGTTTCCTTTATTAAAAGAGAAACAATGGATATGATAAATTTAATTTTACCTTATGTGAATACATGATTGCATGTATTGGTAAAACCTTATTTATGGAAATAAAAGTTTGGATTTAGACAATATTGTCTATTGATCAAATAAAGCATTTATTCAATATATGATTAAATTGCTTATTTGATATGAAATATGGTAATATTAAAACCATATATTTAAGTTTATGGTAATCATGGATTCCTAAGTGTTATGGTATCTTTGTAATCATACCATATATGCGAATTAAGGTAATATTCCTTAATGATATAATGAATATATGTGTTCATGTATTATGGTAATTTTAATATCATAAATTAGGATATTAATTCGATAATAATATTTTGATATTATGTTTAAGGCAATTTATTTATTTCAAAAACTAATATTGACCTTAATGTTGAATATGACATGAAAAGGAATATCCTTTTATGTGAAATAATAATTATTGAGATAATTATTATTTGTGTTTGAAACACTTTGGATTATTATTATTTTTTAATTAATAATTTTCCTTTAGAAAGTGTAAACACAAAGAATGTGGATTATTTTGGAAACAAAGATCTCGTAAATAATTCGTTTTGGGAATTATTTCCTACCGTTTTAACGGATTTACTTGATCTTCCAAACAATAATCAAATAAACTTAAATCAAAGAATTAATTCATTTTGAAGAATTAAATTGCTTTGATATTTAGGTTTGAGTTTTTAGTGCAACTAATCCCATTATTTAAAAGAAATAATTTAGTGAATTTATTTATTTGTTGATTCTAGTTTTTGAAGAAAAATAAATTATCAGATTTATTTTCTTGAGAATCTTTCATGATTCTAATTTAGAAACAATTTAGTGAATTTATTTTGGAAATTGAGATACAATAAATAAATTTGTTTTCAGGAATTTAATTTCTGCCGTTATAACGGATTTACTTTATCTTCTTTTTCAAACAAAGTGAACAAATCTGTTTTAACAGAATTTATTAGTAGAAGTAACATTGGTTACTAATTCTACAACGTTTGATTCAACCAAGGTCTTGAATCAAAGCATAGAAGAAAATTGTTCTCTATGTTAAAATTCTTAAAGCCTATTATGATGTTATGAAGTACACAGTGTTTAAAATTGGCTTAAGAATTATGAGGGTCATTGGACCAAAAATGAAAGATGTTGGTGCTAAGAAATTCTTAGTGTTTGATTCCAAAATTATAGTGAATCAAAGGTAGTGACTTAATTGATCACTCAAACTTGAATGGTTTTAAGAACTTCTATAAACGGGTGATTGAAAGAAAATTTGAAAGTGTGCACTGTTTATTATTATTATTATTATTCTTTCTATTAAAACTATGTAAACTTTTGTTTTAGGGTTCTAGTTTACAAAAGCCCTACTGTTAACAAAAGTCGGAAATTATAATTTTTGTTTATGATTTTTAGTCTTTGACTAAATTTCTGATGTGTAACAAATTTATAATATTGATTGTGACTATGTGACACAATCAGTGAAATTCATGAGGAAGAATTTCAAAATATGACAACAAAGATGTTGTAAATTTGATCATGATAAACTTGGTCAAAAGAAGATCCTTCTAGTGCTAGAGAGGATGTAGTAAACATTGTTATCATCTTTTGCTAAGCAAATATTATTATGGAAAATATTGCTAGAACAAATATATTGAAATTCAAAAATGACTTCAAACCGCAAATTAGGCGGTGTATCTCAAGAAGCTAAATTTCATGAGAAAATGCTTCAATTGTTATGAGATATGTGATAAGTCTTTGGACTATATACTTCCAAATATTTTGTCATAATAATTGATATGATGAACAATTGTTTGTAATTTTATTACCTTCATGATAGAACAATTTAATTTTGCTTAAAAGCAAAGTTGATATAGGGAAATTATTCCTTATAAGAAGGATGTTGAAACCCAAATTGATTAATTTGAGGAGAAACTCTATGTGATTAATGTTGCAACATCCAAAGGTACAATGATTTTAAAGATAACTTCTAAAAGAATTAAATCTTCAAAATGTGCATAACATATGGGAGAATTGTTCTATCAACTAAGAGTGAGACACCATATGAGTTATGGAAGGAAATGAAACCTTCTTACAACTACATAAAAATGTAGGGTGTCACACCAAGGTAATATTTCATTACCAAAGAAAATGAAAATAAGTGGACTGTATTTTCATTGGCTATGTAAAACATAGCAACGAATATCAATTTTTGTTGAAAAAATATGACAATAAAAAAGAATGACTCATTCTTTAAAAATATATTTCCTAGAGAAATTGATCCAAGTTTCGTAAAACGAACTATGGATATGGAAAATAGTCCACATGTTCAACAAACGGTTGAAACAAAGATATTATCATGATGACAAGTAAGTGTGACAAACGATGGTATGTCAAACCTAATAGGATATATGATCCTATATTAATAACATACAATTAAATGGTAAATATACTAAAGACCTGTCAATTCAAGATTGATATGGAAAATATGAGATTGATAGATTTAATTCTGGGTATCCAAATCAAACAATCACTTGAAGGTCTCATATTGACAAAGTCACACTACTTGAAAAGAGAAGTTTGGCCAGGATGTTTCCGGCATAGCCTGAACTCTAAATACGAGCCAATACTTGTTGAAATGGAATATGCAAATATCTTGTATTAGACAAAGTAGTGCTTTTACTGTGAGCAGTTTAAACAGATTCACAAAATAATCCAAAGTCAAACTCTGGATAATAATTGTGAAAATTTTGAGATATCTTAGAGATACTCAAGATTGTAAAGCATTATTCCATAAAGATTCTTCAGTATAAGTGAATATATTCACATCTAATGAATAAGTTATATCATGTGTTTCTCGAGACAAACATGTACAACCAGATTCATAATAGAATCTGAGTTGAGATCCAAACAATTCTGGAAAAAAGTCAAATGACTTAAAATGTCTTGGAGGATACTCATGAATGGCCTAAGCATTTGCCAACAATGTTTATTGGTAGAGCACATATATAACACTTGTAAAATGTAAATAAAAATAAAAGTATAAAAAGTGTGATTGTGAGGTGTTGAACCCACAACTCCTGGTTCTTGGCTGGTGCACCTAACCACTTGAGCTAATCAGCTCTTGAGATATGATCTCCCATATCTTGCCTTTAACCTATCCTTGTTTCGGATAATAAAAATAATAATTATATTCGAATATTATCTGATCGAATACCTTGGGATATCATTTTAGATCAAAAAAAAATTATCCATATTCGAAACGTTTTCCCTCACCTACCCCATCACCGATCTCCTTCTCCGGCCATCCGTAAGTGTCACCGCCGGCACCGTTGTGTTCGCCGTGGCCTCCCGATCAAAAGCCCCAGACCGACGCGCCGTATCGCCACCGCCATCGCAGATAATCGAGGCCGAAAGCCTCGTCGGTTTTAGGGTTTGAACCGTTCGGATTTTGGTTGTTTCCGACCACCACCAGCGCCCTTCCAGCGCGTCGTCGGTCACATTGTGCTCCCCGTGGAGCGGCGAACAGAACGCCTCCGTTTCCGTACTCGTTCGCCGCCGTCTGAGCCCTCGTCGGAGGCTGCGACAGTTTCGGGCAAGTTGGGTAAAATCCCTTATGATTGAACCTATTTTCTGGGTTATTGGTATGAGATCTGGTGTTTAGTTGAATTTGGATGTGTTTTCGAGCCTGTAGGGGCGTTTCCGGCCGATAAGGGCCGCGCGTGGCCTCCACGCGCCGCCGGGGCGATTTCCGACCGCCCTGGACGGTGGCCTGGAGCCGTCCGGTCCAAACCGGCCTAAACCCGGCCCAAACCGGCCTGAACTGGATCGAACCGGTCCGACCCGACCCGTTAACCCTACCCGTTAACCAGTTGACCGACCCGACCCGTTGACCGACCCGTTGACCCGTTGACCGACCCGACCTGTGACGTCAGCATTGACTGCTGACGTGGCTGCTGACGTCAGCGTTGACCCTGCTGACGTCAACGTTGACTTTGACCAAAAAGTCAAAATTTTCAAAAAACCCCTATTTTATATTTTTCGACGTCCTGAGTTCATCCGTGAAGACCGTTTTTCGAAATTCAATCCCGAAAGCCTCCAAATTGGACTTTAAAGTCTCGAGTCAAACTTTTCTTCTAAGTTAAGTTAAGTTCAGAGTTTTAATTTGGGTCTAATACCGATACCTGTTTAATTGTAGGATCTCATAGTCCTCCCGATCGAGTACCGACCCAGCCCGGCTCCTCCCGTTTTGACCAGTCTCGAGATCCGATTGTTACCCGTATGTATTTTAAACCCTAATGAATAAATCCAGTGTCTAGATTCCCGTATTGATATAATTCTATCTCATATTTCTAGGGTCCAGTACTGCTATAGAGCGTGGTTCGAACGCCCAGTAGACCATCTGTCTGTCTCAGCCATTTTGAGGTGTGTTTCCTTATGTGCTACATAACTATATACTACTGTTTTCCCGTTTTTAAACGAACTTAGCAGGTGCACATGACTATTTTTTTGGATTTTACATAGACTTATGCTTTGAACTTTAAGCATGATCGTACTCTGTTGTTACTGTATGCCTGATATATTCTGTTTAATATTTCCTGATATGGTATTACATGATATCGGATTATTTCCTGACACTACCATAATTATTCCTGTTATTATCGCATACCTGTCACGTTAGGATTAGGATGATGTGTAGTGTCTGAGATTCAGTTCAGCCTTGATCCAACTGGTAATTCCGTCCTGTTTACGGTTCCCAGCTACGGCTAGGGTAATTCCGTCCTGATATTGGTTCCCGTGCCATAGCTGGGGTAATTTCGCCTGTTCCCTAAGGTAATTCCTTAGGCCGGTACCTTCGCCTTATCGGGCTTAGGTTAATGCCTGTATCAGATACTGTTCTGGGGAACTGTATCCAGGAGTTTGGTTGGAGGGTAGCACATCATGCATATAAATAATCTGATTTTTTATTATTATTGTTTATTTGATTTTACCTGTGATTTGTATGCACTATTGGAACACACTGGGCTCCATAGCTCATACCCGTTTTCTCTCCTCTTTTCAGATAACCGTAGATAGGCATCCTAGATTTGGCACTCGGAGGATCTACTTATTTTCTGGTTATTCATTTTGATGTAATGCCCTAATCTTCAGGATTTTAGTTAGGGTGACATGTGCCTCTATTTTGGTACTGATATGCCTATATTTGGTTACCGATTGGTTTTATTATATTTTATCATCGGTAATATGGATTATTTTATGAATAATATTTTAAACGTATTCTATTTTGGAAATCAACGGTTTTATATCATTATATTGATTTACGGTTGGAATTATGATTATGATAGAATTATCATTGTTACAGGTTATTTTGATTACATTTGAAACTTGTAATTGTTTTATAAAAAAAAATGTGACCACCTTAGGTCGGGCTTTCCGCATAGGCCGGTCTAGGGGGTTACATTTGGTTGGTATCAGAGCTTTTGGTTTTAAGATTCTCGGACTGTGATGGGTCCTAAATAAAATGTTTTCTGTTAAAACTGTTTTGAATTAATATCTGTAAGGCCATGTCACCTGTACCTTTTCGTATTATGTATGATTCTCCAGTGCCAATTCTAATCTCAAAAATTTTACTCTTGTAGATTACCTGAGACATATGAGTGTCCGTAGAGCTCGTCGAATCACCCGAGGGCGTGGTCGAGCGACCAGTTTCGCTGATCCTGTAGAGGAGCCTATCAGTCACCCTCCGCCCCTCACTCCTACGGACCCTCCTATCCCTGCCAGTACCACCGTACCGCCTGACCCACATCCTCCTACGGGCATCGATATGTCTACCCCAGTTAGAGGGACATCAGCACCGAGTACCGAGCCTGCTACTGCAGTGACAGATGAGACCCTTAGTA
Organism: Abelmoschus esculentus; assembly: GCA_035048815.1. Classification (NCBI taxonomy): domain Eukaryota; kingdom Viridiplantae; phylum Streptophyta; class Magnoliopsida; order Malvales; family Malvaceae; genus Abelmoschus; species Abelmoschus esculentus. Next base: position 22,958,746 of record JAUCBN010000004.1, read on the forward strand.
GACAGTTCCTTCAGCTGATACAGGGAGCTGTCAGAGCTTCGGGTGTTATGCCAGATACTCCTATCTCCCAGATCCTGATCGCTAATGGAGCGAGGACCTTTTCTGGATCCCTGACTGGTGCGCCTTCTGATGCTGAGTCATGGTTGTATGATACTGAGAGGCGTATGGATCAGCTGGGTTTAGAGCCAGCTAAGAAATATTTGGGAGCCGTGTCTATGCTTGATGGCGGGGCCCACATCTGGTGGGAGTCTGTGGTTAGTAGTGTATCTCCTGATAGGTTGACTTGGGACTTTTTCAAGGAACGGTTCAAGAACCGTTATCTAGGTGAGCGATACCTAAGAGAGAGGCGTCAGGCCTTCAAGGACTTGGTTCAGGGTACCATGACAGTTGCCGAGTATGAGCTGTAGTTTCTAGATCTGATGAGGTATGGTACTGGATTAGTGGCTACGGAGAAAGATAAGTGCGATAAGTTCCTAGAGGGTCTCCATATTGGTATCCGAGATCGAGTAGCTACACACCATGATGTGATATTTGAGGATCTCGTGAACCGTGCAAAGACTGTTGAGGATTTAGAGAAGCTGTCTGATAGCCAGATTACCAGAGATCATGACCGAGATAGAGACAGAGATAGGGATCGCAGGAATAACCGTAATCGATTTGGGGGACATGGTAACCATAGTGAGTCTTATAGTTGCCCTGATAAGAGGGCTCGATCTGCATCGAGTCAGAGAGGTGGATCCTATCATCGCCCCGCGGTACCTCAGGACTCTGCTGTTAGCCGAGGTGGTTCTTCTGGGTTCCCATCTGTATCAGTATGTGATTATTGTGGCAACATGCATAAGGGCGAGTGTAGGAAGAAGATTGGAGCATGTTTTCGATGTGGATCTTCTGAGCATTTTCGGAGGGACTGCCCTCATCCACCTTCTGTCAGTCGACCATCGACCCAGACCCCTGTACACACTCAGACTCCTTCCCGATCTCAGACATCTGTTCAAACACCTGCTTCGGGACGTTTTCAGGGTAGAGCTTCTGGGTCTGCTGCTAGATCCGATACCCGGGGTCGAGGCCACCAGAGTGGTAGACCATCTGTTTCTGAGGCTCGTCAGCCAGCACTTGTTTATGCTACCAGACGTAGAGATGACCGAGACGAGCCTGATGTTATCGCAGGTACCTTTACCATCTTTTCTGCTCCATACTTTGCTTTGCTTGACAATGGCTCTACCCACTCTTATGTATCCAAGTCAGTATCTGGTAATCTTTCGGTCTCTGTTGAGGACACCGAGAGTGTTGTTACCGTTATGAGCCCTGTGGGGCAATCCTTACCTGTAAATAAGGTGTTCAGGAGATGTCCCCTAGTTGTGGAAGGGGAAGTGTTTCTGGCGGATCTTATGGAACTTCCTTTAGAGGAGTTCGATCTAATTCTAGGAATGGACTGGTTATCCAAAAGGGCCACTTTAAAGACTCCAGATGGAAGATTTGTAATTTTGGTTGGTGAGCGACGAGGCTATCTGTCCAATGTGGTATCAGTTTTGTCTGCTGATAGGATGATCCGTAAGGGATATGAGACCTTTATTGTCTGTTTCCTTAACACAAAGGGGTCCTTATCCACGATCGAAGAAATTCGCACTGTTAGCGAGTTTCCTGATGTTTTTTCCTGAGGAGTTGCCTGGTCTCCCTCCAGATAGAGAGGTTGAGTTTGAGATTGAGATTTATCCTAGGTCAGCACCAGTCTCTATGGCCCCATACCGTATGGCTCCGAAAGAGCTAAAGGAGTTAAAGGTTCAGTTACAGGAACTGCTTGATCGAGGATTCATCCGACCTAGCTCTTCACCATGGGGAAATCCAGTTCTCTTTGTCAAAAAGAAGGATGGTTCCCTTCGGTTGTGCATCGACTACCGAAAGCTGAATAAGCTAACAGTGAAAAACAAGTACCCCTTACCCAGGATTGATGACTTGTTTGACCAATTTCAGGGAGCCACAGTTTTCTCGAAGATTGATCTTCGATTTGGGTATTATCAGTTAAAGATTAAGGGCTCGGATGTTGCTAAGACTGCTATCCGCACCAGATATGACCACTATGAGTTTTTAGTGATGCCTTTTGGGTTGACTAATGCCCCTGCAGCTTTTATGGACCTAATGAACCGTATCTTCCGCACCTTCTTAGACCAGTTTATTGTGGTATTTATTGATGATATCCTGATATACTCTCACTCTGAGGACGAGCATGTGGGACATCTGAGAATTGTGTTGCAGACTCTCAGGGAGCATCGGCTGTATGCTAAGCTAAGTAAATGTGAGTTTTGGCTTAGTGAGGTGACTTTTCTGGGACATGTTGTTTCCGCTAAAGGTATTCAAGTGGATCCGAGTAAAATTGATGCAATCACCAGTTGGAAGCCTCCTAGAAACGTGTCTGAGATCCGCAGTTTTCTGGGCTTAGCTGGGTACTACCGACGCTTTGTCAAGGGTTTTTCCATCATTGCCACCCCTTTGACGAAGCTTTTGAGGAAAGATGTTCCGTTTGTATGGTCTGAGGCCCAACAGTCTAGCTTTGACCAGTTGAAAACAGCTTTGACTCAAGCTCCAGTTTTGGCACAACCTGAGTCAGGAAAGGACTTTACAGTTTACAGTGATGCTTCGCGTTCAGGGCTTGGTTGTGTTCTGATGCAGGATGGTAAGGTGATCATGTATGCGTCTCGACAGTTGAGACCACACGAGTGTAACTATCCCACTCATGATCTTGAGCTTGCTGCAGTGGTTTTTGCTCTGAAAATCTGGAGACACTATCTCTACGGGGAGAAGTGTTATATCTTTACCGATCATAAGAGCCTAAAGTACCTCCTTACCCAGAAGGAGCTTAATCTGAGACAGCGTCGTTGGTTGGAGCTTCTCAAAGATTATGACTGTGAGATTGAGTATCATCCGGGAAAAGCTAATATTGTGGCAGATGCTTTGAGTCGTAAGACCATATCAGACCTGAGATCTCTGTTTGCCAGGATGAGTGTATATGATGATGGTAGCATACTGGCTGAGTTACAAGTTAAACCGACCTTGGCCGAGCAGATTAAGGCCAAGCAGCGGTTAGATGACTCTTTACTTCCTGTTATGAAACAAGTTGAGCAAGGATCCACTTCTGTTTATTCTTTTGATCAAGATAGAGTTCTTTGTTTTAACGGTCGATACTGTGTACCCAACGATCCTGAGTTGAGACAGACCATTCTCAGAGAGGCTCATAGTAGTCCTTATGCCATGCATCCTGGAGGAGATAAGATGTATCAGAATCTGAAGCAGAGATACCGTTGGGTAGGTATAAAAAAGGACATTTCAGATTATGTATCCAGATGCCTGACTTGTCAGCAGGTGAAAGCAGAACATCAGCATCCTTCGGGTCTCTTACAACCTATCAAGATTCCCAAATGGAAGTGGGAGCGAATCACGATGGATTTTGTTACTGGTTTGCCCCTGACCCCATCTAGGAAAGATTCTGTCTGGGTTGTTGTTGATAGACTCACAAAGTCAGCTCACTTTATTCCTGTTCGGGTCACTTATTCTCTGGAAAAGCTGGCTAAACTGTATATTTCTGAGATTGTCAGATTACATGGGGTACCCTTATCTATCATTTTTGACCGAGATCCGAGGTTTACTTCCCGATTCTAGACAGCTTTACAGTCTGCTTTGGGTACCCGTCTGAATTTCAGTACATCTTTTCATCCCCAGACAGATGGTCAATCTGAGAGAGTGATACAGATCTTGGAGGATATGTTACGGGGTTGTGTACTAGACTTCCGAGGCAGTTGGGAAGATTTCTTACCTTTGGCAGAGTTTGCATATAATAACAGCTACCAGGCTAGCATTCGTATGGCACCTTACGAGGCCTTGTATGGTCGTAAGTGTCGTACACCTATCTGTTGGACTAAGTTGTATGATCGGAAAACCTTGGGTCCCGAGTTAATTCAGGAAACCGAAGAGACTGTCAGATTGATCCGTGATCGCCTGAAGGAAGCTTTTGATAGACAGAAATCTTATGCTGATCGGAGGAGAAAAGATATCGAGTTTAAGGTTGGTGATCAGGTTTTCTTGAAAGTCTCTCCATGGAAGAAAGTTCTTAGATTTGGGCGTAAGGGCAAGTTGAGCCCGAGATATATTGGACCATACCGTATTCTGAAAAGAATCGGGCCTGTTGCATACCAGCTTGAGTTGCCTCCTCAACTTAGCCGTATCCATGATGTTTTTCATGTATCTATGTTGAGACAGTATCATCCGGACCCGAGTCACATCATTCAGGTTCAGGATGTTGAGTTACGTCCAGACTTGTCTTATGAGGAGGAACCTGTTCAGATCTTAGAGTTTGATGAGAGAGTTCTGAGAAGAAGACGTATCCCAATGGTTAAAGTTCACTGGAGAAACCGTAGCCCTTCTGAGGCCACATGGGAGATCGCGGAATCTATGAGGGAGAAGTTCCCGTATCTGTTCAGTTCAGGTAAATTTCGAGGATGAAATTTCTTTTTAGAGGGGGAGAGTTGTAACACTTGTAAAATGTAAATAAAAATAAAAGTATGAAAAGTGTGATTGTGGGGTGTTAAACCCACAACTCCTGGTTCTTGGCTGGTGCACCTAACCACTTGAGCTAATCAGCTCTTGAGATATGATCTCCCATATCTTGCCTTTAACCTATCCTTGTTTCGGATAATAAAAATAATAATTATATTCGAATATTATCTGATCGAATACCTTGGGATATCATTTCAGATCAAAAAAAATTATCCATATTCGAAACGTTTTCCCTCACCTACCCCATCACCGATCTCCTTCTCCGACCATCCGTAAGTCTCACCGCCGGCACCGTTGTGTTCGCCGTGGCCTCCCGATCAAAAGCCCCAGACCGCCGCGCCGTATCGCCACTGCCATCGCCGATAATCGAGGCCGAAAGCCTCGTCGGTTTTAGGGTTTGAACCGTTCGGATTTTGGTTGTTTCCGACCACCAACGATGCCCTTCCAGCGCGTCGTCGGTCGCATTATGCTCCCCGTGGAGCGGCTAACAGAACGCCTCCGTTTCCGCACTCGTTCGCCGCCGTTTGAGCCCTCGTCGGAGGCTGCGACAGTTTCGGGTAAGTTGGGTAAAATCCCTTATGATTGAACCTACTTTCTGGGTTATTGGTATGAGATCTGGTGTTTAGTTGAATTTGGATGTGTTTTCGAGCCTGTAGGGGTGTTTCCGGCCGATTAGGGCCGCGCGTGGCCTCCACGCACCGCCGGGGTGATTTTTGGCCGCCCTGGACGGTGGCCTGGAGCCGGCCGGTCCAAACCGGCCTAAACCCGGCCCAAACCGGCCTGAACTGGATCGAACCGGTCCGACCTGACCCATCAACCCGACCCGTTAACCCGTTGACCGACCCGACCTGTGACGTCAGCGTTGACTGCTGACGTGGCTGCTGACGTCAGCGTTGACCCTGCTGACGTCAGCGTTGACTTTGACCAAAAAGTCAAAATTTTCAAAAAACCCCTATTTTATGTTTTTCGATGTCCTGAGTCCATCCGTGGAGACCGTTTTTCGAAATTCAATCCCGAAAGCCTCCAAATTAGACTTTAAAGTCTCGAGTCAAACTTTTCTTCTAAGTTAAGTTAAGTTTAGAGTTTTAATTTGGGTCTAATACCGATACCTGTTTAATTGTAGGATCTCATAGTCCTCCCGATCGAGTACCGACCCAGCCCGGCTCCTCCCGTTTTGACCAGTCTCGAGATCTGATTGTTACCCGTATGTATTTTAAACCCTAATAAATAAATCAGTGTCTAGATTCCCGTATTGATATAATTCTATCTCATATTTCTAGGGTCCAGTACTGCTACAGAGTGTGGTTCGAACGCCCAGTAGACCATCTGTCTCTCTCAGCCATTTTGAGGTGTGTTTCCTTATGTGCTACATAACTGTATACTACTGTTTTCCCGTTTTTAAACGAACTTAGCAGATGCACATGACTATTTTTCTGGATTTTACATAGACTTATGCTTTGAACTTTAAGCATGATCATACTCTGTTGTTACTGTATGCCTGATATATTCTGTTTAATATTTCCTGATATGGTATTACATGATATCGGATTATTTCCTGACACTACCATAATTATTCCTGTTATTATCGCATGCCTGTCACGTTAGGATTAGGATGATGTGTAGTGTCTGAGATTCGGTTCAGCCTTGATCCAGCTGGTAATTTCGTCCTGTTTACGGTTCCCAGCTACGGCTAGGGTAATTCCGTCCTGATATCGGTTCCCGTGCCATAGCCGGGGTAATTCCGCCTGTTCCCTAAGGTAATTCCTTAGGCCGGTACCTTCGCCTTATCGGGCTTAGGTTAATGCCTGTATCAGATACTATTCTGGGGAACTGTATCCAGGAGTTTGGTTGGAGGGTAGCACATCATGCATATAAATAATCTGATTTTCTATTATTACTGTTTATTTGATTTTACCTGTGATTTGTATGCACTGTTGGAACACACTGGGCTCCATAGCTCATACCCGTTTTCTCTCTTCTTTTCAGATAACCGTAGATAGGCATCCCGGATTTGGCACTCGGAGGATCTACTTATTTTCTGGTTATTCATTTTGATGTAATGCCCTAATCTTCAGGATTTTAGTTAGGGTGACATGTGCCTCTATTTTGGTACTTATATGCCTATATTTGGTTACCAATTGGTTTTATTATATTTTGTCATCGGTAATATGGATTATTTTATGAATAATATTTTAAACTTATTCTATTTTGGAGATCAACGGTTTTATATCATTATATTGATTTACGGTTGGAATTATGATTATGATAGAATTATCATTGTTACAGGTTATTTTGATTACATTTGAAACTTGTAATTGTTTTATAAAAAAAAATGTGACCACCTTAGGTTGGGCTTTCCGCATAGGCCGGTCTAGGGGGTTACAACATAGTTTTATGAGTAACGGTAATTTGAGACATATGGGTCATCAATTTAATACCGTTAGACAATTGATCTCAAATAGAGTTATCGCCACTGATTTGATAAAATCAAAGGATAACATTTTGGATCCAATAACCTAAGAGTTAAATTGAGATCAAGTTGAGAAAACATCTAAAGGAATATGACTAAAGCCCATGGAAAAATAAAGACTCTATGTGAAGGAAAAAGCCTGCCTAGTTGACTGGAGATCCCAAGATCTAGGTTCAAAGGGACAACCTAATTGCATAGACCTGTGTGGTCACTGTGGGGGTTCCTTCTACAAGTCAATTCCTATGATGTAAACAGTGAAAAGAATTTGGTAAATGTTAAGTAAAATCTTTTAATGACCATTGTGTGCTTCGGTGAGCCGAGCAATATAAGTCACCTTTGTAAGAGTGAAGTGGGGCCACTTCAATGAGACTATTGGGCATAGTTCTTTCATACTCTTGCAGAACCAAGAGATGTCCACGGCCATAAGGGCATAACCATGAGAGCTGTATCTCTTGTCAGATACATAGGTGTGTGAAGTATGTCATCATTTACAGCAACAGCCGACAGTTCAAGGACATCACGTCTACTGATTAGCTAGTAAAATAAATATACTTTCACAAGGGAAGGTTCAAAGGTGGACACCTACCTATCCTATGCATCTATCAATCGTAGATCCTATCACCACATTGTGCCAAAATGTTTTGAAAAAAACATCAATTTCATTCATGTAGGGGATTGTTGGAAAATAGTGAGCAATGACCATCTTTGAAGCATTTTTTGAAAGAGTAAAGATAAGATTTCGGATAAGGAAATTATTGATTCCTATTCTACTCCGTGAGATCTTTACAATGGTAGCTCATATGCTCAAAATTGTTGAGTGATGAATGAGAAATTGATGCTCAAAGTAGGAATGTCAAGAATAAAATAAGGAATAAAGAACCCCATTATCCCATATTGATTGGATAAATGAAGTGAGAAGTGTTTATATACACTTACCTACATAGTTGTCATTAAATGACTTAACTCTTGGTTGGGGTGTACGATATGGGCGATGCAAATGTCTAAACCGGTCGAGCCCTTTGTGGGCTTGCAGATATTTTACCCGTTGTGAATAAGTTTCCTTAATTTATTTTATTTTTTAATATCCAAAAGGAGTTTGTATTCAGTTGAAATACATATAATGGAGCAGTTATAACTGCTCAGGATATTTTTAGATAATGACTATTTTTAGTTTACATTTGAATTTAATTCAATTTTAAACCGCAAATAATTAGCATTATCCCAAAAAGATTCGAATTTTAATGCGTTTCAACTGCTCATTGTTGCCCTAATTCTTCACTATAAATATGAGATTGATTCCTCAGTTTTAAATCATCTCTCAAAACGTTTTCTCTCCTGTTTTTTCTTCTGGTGACTGGCGAAGGCAAGAACAGTTCGGGAACTCAGCAACCGTGCTATTGTTGGAGTTCCTCTAGTTGTTGTATCTTGGGAGACAGACTACCAATAAACTCAGCATCATCGGAGTGGCAGAAAATCTGTCTTAAGGAAACTGTGATTGTGCAGGCCTCAACTCGATTCCGACTTATCATTTTCAAATTCGGTTTGATCAAAATTTATTTCTTTTGGTTCTATTTTATTGTTCGTTTAAATAATAATTTTATATTATTTTATTATTATTTTTTTTATTCATGGATTAACCATAAATTTTCTAACACACGTACTAAAAATTTCTAGAAATTTGACTTCTTAACCCCTAACCTATTTTTTTATATCCTAAACCATAAGCCTTACACTCTAAAAAATATATCATATCCCTAATTCCCTAAACCCTAACCACAACCTTGAACCTTGAACCCTAAACCCATTAATTTAAAGGTAGAGATGTCAATAGAGAAGCGATTAGGAGACAGACGATTTACACCTATTAAAGAGGTAATTAAATAATTGCACTATATTATAAAGCCACGGCATTTTGTTATTCTTTTTGTTTGTATTGTATTAAATATGTACGTTTATATATGTGTGGTAGTATATTTTCTAGATTTTGTTCTTAGTCTTAAATTGAACCATAGTTTTAGGTTTATTCAATTGGGTTCTTTAATTATTTCTTAATTTGCACTTGTTTAGATTAAACCTTTTATGTATTAATTAAACTCGCTTAATAAATAATTTAGTTAATTAGGTTTAAAAAATTTAAGATTTTAATTTTTTATTGTGAACACGAAGAACTTATCAAAAATAAATCCATGAGATGAAATTGTCTTTGCTTTGGGCGGAGTACAATTTTTCAAATCGTTTAATAGATTTATTTCGCTAAGTTCTTTAATAATTTGAAATACTTTATTAAAGTTTTATATACAATTGTTTAATTTGATGTTAGGACCAATAATTGTTTATTTGCTTGATAATATGTATTCAAATAGTTAAGTCAATGTATTTTTTTAATTGAAAGAGAATTCGAAATTAAAAATAATAACGAACAAGCCTATAGTAAGGAAGATCATGAATGTTACGATTAAGGAGAGACCGCATACACTAAGACTTCATCAAAGGTCGATAGCTTGAGCCGTTACGAAGAGATCAATTTAAACATATTATCCTCATTCCTCACCACATTGTACTCTTTCAAAATTTAATGAAACTCAATTTACCAACCACGATCTTGAAGCAAGTTGATAGCACGAACAATGTTCAACGGCCGAGGAGATACCGAAAAAGCAAACAAGAGTCAAATGGCTTGTGAACTTAGATATGGACATGGGTCGGGTCGAATTTTCGGCCCTCCCAAACTCGATTCAAACACAAATATTCTAAACTCGACTCGAAAATTTTCTTTAAAAAATTTGATCTGACCTGATTCGAAAATAAATATACTAAACCCGACCCTCCCGACCTGACCTATAGAAAAATAATTTTATGGACTAAATTGTAAAAAAATAATTTTAGGGGACTTAATTATAAAGAATATACATAATTTTAAAGACTAAATTATAAATAAAAAATAATTTTAAGGACCTAATTCATCACTTCATTCGTGGTTCGTTTATCTCAAAATAATTATCTAATAACTATGCACTTTTTAATTACATGTAGGAAAGAAGTGACGATTCACCTTGAAGAAAAATGAGATGGACGAATCTGTTTGATTGAGATTACAGATGACGTGGTAAACATGGTTCATCTGATATTTTAAAAAAAAACATCAAAATGAGCAACTCATACGCTACTAATTCGGAGAACAAGAAGCGACATGTATTTTTCAATAAACACAAAATCACTTTTACTCTTCGAATAAGGCAATATTCTTTCACTATATGTAATTGACTCTCAAATCTTAATTAATAAATTTTAATTGTTTTATATTGTTTGATCTATTAAAGTGATCGATGTAATTTCAGTCTTAAAATATATCTCAAAACCTCACATTGAATCGGCACAATCCTTTTATACAGTCATGTGCGGTCATGACGGATTCTGTCCGATCATAGTTATCACCTTTGCGATCAAGGTCACCTTCGTCCTTGCACTTGCCATTCCTCTCTTCTTCTTTTTCTTATCGATTCCTCTTCAAACTGGGAAAGTTGTTGGTTTGGTTGTATTGTATATGTTTATTATATAGGAGAATTTATAGGCATGGATTTGTTAACGCGATTTCGTCACTTTCAACGGTGCATTTTATTTTTATTTATCCAAAAAAAAAGGTTTGTTATTCTTTATGTTTATATTTAGTTTCTGTTTTATAATTAAAATTGTGATTTATTAAACGAATCGTACGACAAGAAGTTCATTTGTATTTTGATAATTAAAATTGTGATTTATTTTTGTTTTTTGCGATTGTAAACCACTATCAATAGGATTGCAAACAAAAAGTACGTTCAACGAATCGTACGACAAGAAGTTCATTTATATCTATTACATGAATGAACATGAACAATATTTTATATTCGTTTAATTAAATTAAAAAACATAAGCAAAGAGTTTGTTCGTTCATTTACATTTGTTTACATTTGATAATTCGCTCGTTTATGTTTATTTGTTTATATTTATTTAAATTCTTTTACATATGTCTATTTATATTTATTATTTTTCATAAAAAAGTAAATTTACAAAAATTTAAAAACATGAAATAATAAGAAAAAAATTTAAACAATACTCAATGTAAACGTCAAATTTCATAAGAAAAGTTACATATTACTACTCAATGTTCATTTACGTTTCTCTTTTTCTTTACATTCATTTATCATCTTAACAAACGAACACAGACAAATTACATTCTTTTAACAAACGAACACAAACAAAAATAATATTTGTTTAGTTATTTATATTTATTCGGTTAAAATTAAAAGAACAAACATGAATATACCCTTATTCGATTCGTTTACATGCCTAGCCATCGGATGTTGACCCTTATTCTAAAACTAGTTGTAGGGTGAATTAACTTGGAAACCTTAATCCATTTGTTACATAAATCTACTCAATAAATCTTATATGGTAGAAACTCTGAATGTTACTTGTAGAGCAAGGGTATTAGTGTATAAGTAACGTAAGTAGTTACATAGCCAGTGGAGTGTCGGGTTAATGTTGCTGTAATGCATCTCTGGTATTGACAGGTGAGTTAGGTAAAGAGTATGTTAGGAAGTTGTTAGATTGACTCTTAACCAACTCCCTGTTTTAGACTTGTATATAATACATGGTTTCCTTTGAAGATATTACGGGCTTATCAATAAAATTTATGAGAGTACCGACTCTCTTTCATGAAGTCTAACATGGTATCAGTCGCTAAAACGAGGTCTGGGATCTTCAGTGTTCTTCCGTTCTTCTGCTCAGAACAATGGTACCTGCAAGTTGATCGTCAGTTCAGGTAATCCTCTTACCTGTGTTTGGCTTATTGTTTAAGATTCGCCTAGTTTGATTTCTATTCTCTCTATCATTTGTGTCTGGACTAAGTGCTGAGTTCTTAACAATAATATCATCTAATCGTAAGAATGTTTACTCGCAAAGACTCATTGGTTACAGAGTAAACTAGTGATTTTTAGATATATCTGTTCTCTTAGTCTGGTTGATTTCTTCAACTATTATATCAGTTTGGAAATGGCGCAATGTTATGAGGATTTTTTGATTCTTTCTTCGACTCTGATTGTTCTTTCTGTTTTGCACTCCATCTGTTTGTTTTTTTTCCCGTGAGTTTTTGGTTCCTCTGCTTGGTCCTTTTCCGAGTTTGCCTTTGATCCTGCTTTGTTTCTTTGTTGCACTCTATCTGTTCGAAACTTTATCTGTGAGGCTCTTGATCCTGCTTGGTCCCTGTGGGTTCGACAACCTCAAGTATTACAATCTGACAAAGGTGGAAATTAACAGGACTTCTGAGCCTCCATCAGATTTGGCGCCGTTGCCGGGGACTGGCGCTCAATTTTACTACTAATTATTTATGCACATTTTCTTTTATTTTATTAGTTTTATTTTTTTTATTTTTAACCTATTAGGGTTGTTTTGTGTATGACCAGGTCCAATCCGACCATTGACCAGTATCCTTACGATCCAGAAATCGAAAGAACAGCACGAGATCTGAAACGTAGGGCACGCCTAAGAATGAATCAAGGACCTGGCCAGCAAAACAACGACGGTATGAATGCCGCCGAGACAGACAACCGCGGCGCATACGCAGTAGCTGATCCAGCAAATCTTCCAAGACAGGAAAGAGCACGAATAGTTCGTGATTATTTGGAAGAAGACTTGGATGGATTAACTCCTGTTGTTGTGATGCCTAACATAGAGGCAGAATACTTCGAATTAAAGTCGGTCATGTTCAACGTGATCAACACCCTAGGCCAGTTTGGGGGAGCGGCTAATGAAGATGTTCAGCAGCATCTTAAATCCTTTTTGGAGATCTGTAACTCATTTAAACTGCTGGGAGTCTCAGCCGAAATCCTTAAATTGAAATTATTCCCCTATTCATTGAGGGATAGGGCGAAGGCATGGTTAAACAACCTTCATCCGGGATCGTTGAGTTCATGGACAGAACTATGCCGAAGCTTCCTTTCAAGATTCAGTTATACCAATATGACTGACAAGCTCAGAAACGATATTACATCATTCAGACAAGATGAAGACGAATCGATGTATGAGGTATGGGAAAGATACAGAGAATTATACAGAAAATGCCTCATGTATGGTTTGCCCGAGTGGACTCAAGTATCTATCTTCTACAATGCAGTAAACACACCTACGAGGATGATGCTTGATGCTTCTGCCAATGGCACCCTCTTAGACCGCCCACCCCATGAAAGTATAGAAATTCTGGATAGGTTAGCAAAAAACGATTATCAACACCCAACCACCAAAAAAGGAATAAATAGGCGAGGCACGACAAACTTCGATTCTACAGATTCTATCTTAGCGCAACTGTCAGCTTTAACTAACATGGTTAAAGATCTGCATAAACCGAGTCATATTCGTGAAGTAAAAACAGTCACCATTCTCTGTGAAACATGTGGTGACAACCATGATACAAACGTATGCCCGCAAAATCCAGAATCTTCTTTCTATGTTGGAAATTTTAATAGAAACAACATGTCCAACAACTATAATCCATCATGGAGAAAGCACCCGAACTTCTCATGGAGTAACCCCAACACTGCACTTAACCCGCAACACCAATCCATGCAATCTACTGGATTCCAGCAGAATAATAGGTTTGCTCAGCAGCAGATGCAGCAGCAAGCACCATCGCAACAGCAGACAAAAGATGTCCAGACTTTAGAAAATACACTGCAGACCTTCAAGGCTCAGACTGGTGCATATATTGCCAACATCAATAAGTTCATTCAAAGAGCCGACAACTTCATGGACAGAACCGAAATGAGAATGCAGAATAATGAAGCTGCTCTCAAGACCCTGGAAACCGCAGTAGGACAAATGGCACAACAGATGAAAAGCAGACCCATAGGAAGTCTCCCTAGCGATACTGAAGTCGCTAGAACCGGTCCTCATGAGCAATGCAAAGCAATATCAACCAGAAATGGAATACAACTGAAGGACCCTGAGATACCTGCTCAAACAATAAGTGAGACCCCTGAAACAGTAGCTCCCAAAGCAGCTACTGATGAAACACCTGAGGCAAAGGAACCAACAGACACTGCCAAAAAGCCCGCCCCAGCAGACGATGCCATAGCCGCACCGCAGATAAGATTCCAATGCAATGAAAGAATTGAGGATTTGCGTCCACCACCACCTTTTCCATAAAGGTTAAAACAGCAAAAGCAAGAGTACTAGTTTAAGAAATTTCTAGACATACTTAAGCAGGTACATATAAATATACCTTTAGTGGAGGCAATTAAGCAAATGTCCAATTACGCCAAATTCCTTAAGGACATCATATCCAAAAGGAAAAAAAATTGAGGAATTTGAAACAGTTGCCGCAACAGAAGGGTGTGTGGCAATGCTACATAACAAGGCCCCAACCAAAAGGAAAGATCCTGGTAGCTTCACCATATCATGTTCTATCGGAGATCAATATGTGGGCAAAGCATTATGTGACTTAGGTGCAAGCATCAATCTCATGCCTAAGTCAGTATTCCAGAAGCTAGGCATTGGGCAGGTAAAAACAACAACAGTGATGCTGCAATTGGCAGACCGCTCTTACGTGCAACTAGTAGGAAAAATTGAAGATATCCTGGTAAAAGTAGACAAACTTATTTTTCCTACTGACTTCTTAATTCTTGATTGTGAAGCAGATGAGCATGCACCAATCATATTAGGAAGGTCATTCCTAGCCAGAGGCAGAACATTGATCGACTGTGAGAAATGAGAACTAGTCATAAGGGTCAATGATCAACAAGTAAAGATCAATGTTTTTAATAATCTAAGGCATCCGGATGAACCGGATGAACCAGACGAATGCAAGAAAATTGAAGTTAAAACTGAATTTAACTTCGAAGCAGAAACAAACTGCCTGGACAATTACTGCCAAAACAACCTCTGCCGAGGCAGCACTCCCCTGGAGCTGCAATACATCCGAAAGAAACGACCTGATGAGGAGATAGCAACTGGGCCATCAGCTTCTCCTCCAGACAGAAAGGGGAAGATGGTTACTATAGGAGATGTATCCTACTACACTCCTACAGTAACCTAATTATATCTTCATATCCTTATTTACTTTTATGCTTTAGGAATTAGAATATTATTCTTATTTTTAGGGTTTAGAATTCTCACAATTTAGTTCTTCTCACATATTTTTTATTTTAATTTTTAGGACCAATAACGAAATGAAAATAACCAAGCCCACATACAGCCCACTACAAGCAAAAAAAATATATCTGGGCGGGAAAACTTACCGCCCAAGGCGGAATCTACATCAATTCTGCCGCCAGTGTGGGCCAGCTGGAATAGCGTAGCGTGCACGCCACGAATAATGATAACCACTCTGCCACATTAAACAATGTGCCGCCCACGCCTATATAAACACAAGCAAGGTTCATCCATTCACACTTCCTCACTACCACTATTACTCTGCCAAAATTCTTCTTTACCTCTCCAAAAATATGTCAACCCCAAGCCAAAACCCTACCGGAGCAGCAAAGTTCAAACGTTTCTCAACACCAGCAGTTGAATATGAGTACGAGAGAAATTTCAAAAATAGACAGATCTGGGAAGAGCAAGGTTTCCACTATACCGACGCAGACGATCTGGGCATCGAAGCTTTCATCTTGTCCAAGATTTCTTTCCAGCAATGACAGAAGTTCGCCAGGCAACCAAACCCAGCAAATGTTGAATGGGTACGGGAATTCTACGCCCACCAACCAGTGGCGAAGAACCCATATGCCTACCTCAGAGGAAGGGCAATTCCAGTGGCCGACGTCGTCATCAACGCCTACTTCGGCCTCTATATTGAAAAAGACGAACATGCAGAATTTGCCGCCGCCTTGACGGCATATGATTACGAAGCAATGAAAGCCGAACTCTACGTACCCGGTGCTGAATGGAATACGGGGAAGCACCGTGGATCTGTCGGCTGCCGTGATCTCTGCCCAGAAGCCAAACTCTGGAATGCATTCATCAAAAGAAATCTACTGCCGACATCTCATAATCAGATGGTGGACCGGCCACGACTAGCACTCATCCACTCTATCATCCATAACAGGAGGATTGACGTCGGCAGCATCATTAGAAAACAAATCTTTGAATACGCCGCTAAGGAAAAAAGTATATTAATCTTCCCTTTTTTAATTATCGCATTGGGGAATCTAGAAAGGGTCTCAAACATGCCCCTAGACACGTATACACCGAGAAGGGTGGGTTGGATACGGGAAATATACATGAGGAGGATGCAAGCGGAAGAAGCAGTTCCACAAGCCTTCATTCCTCCTCCCGCCGAACAAACGTCCACCGAAGTTGGTCAGCAGGCACACCAAACTAAAAACACACCAGCAGGAATCTTGGAGATCCTGTAGCGGATGGAAAGAAGGTAACTGGCCTTCATGAAATATGTCAAGGAGTTCAACAACGCCATTATCGCAACCATCAAAGAAGAACTCCCTTCATGCACGACTACATTCCCTGACTTCACAGTCAATCCCTCTATGCTGCAGCCAACCTCTGCTGCACCCACTGTTTCAGCAACTGTCCCAATCTCTCCTGCCACCGCAACTGCAGCTGCAACCGAACCACTTTCAGCAGACTCAGTAGCTGATTTCCTCTGAATGGACTCCACCAACAGAGGAGCTACACTAGAAAATTCAACAACTTTCACTTGGAGTGATTCGGAAGAAAATTTGACAAGTCAGCTCAGAGCTGCCGATGAATTCGTTGCTGCAGCACAAGGAGGGCAGAAAAGAAAAGCAACCTCTTCCTCCCGAATCGATTTGGATCCAGAAAAGGAGCAGCAACGAGACCCAACACCCATAAGAGTCCAACCACACCGATCTGCCAAGAAGCCAATGGTGATCCCACCAAAGGCAACCGCCCAACAGCCACCGAACACACGCCACAAGCTCATAATCGACAGTGACTCATAGGATTCATTTGGATCCTCCCAATCATTCTAAGGGCGGTAGTCTTTCTTCTTTTCTTTTCTTTTCTTTTTCGGTTATCTTTTGTTTCCACTATTTCCATGCATTGAGGACAATGTATCCCTTGAGTTTGGGGAGCATTGGTCTATTTTGTAATATGTAAATGTAATGTATGGAAGTAATCGAAATATCTCATTAATGCTTTAATTCTTGTCGTAGTTACTTAAGTATTACTGCAAAAAAAATTATAACTCTGTTGAATTTTATTGAAACTGTCTCGGCAGTAATATATTCTACAGTCGTCGCCGCAGTCTACACCCTTCACCAGACTTGAAATCCGACAGGTTTGCTAGGATTAGTACTTAGGATTAGACTATGAGCCTGAAAATATCTGAAAATACTGCTAGTCTTAGTTGATTTTAAAAGTTCTTTTCTTTGAAAAGCAATAAGGACTTAGGCTTAGATTTTAAACTAGAGGTGCCTATCACCGGCTTTAGTTAGTCCATAGAGGTGCCCATGACTGGCTCTAGGACTTAGAATTCTCCCACTTACTAGAGGTGTCTATCACTGGCTCTAGTGAGAATAGATACTTGAGGTGCCCGAAACTGGCTCAAGCAATATAAGTTTATAGCAATATAGATTTATATATTAATGTTGGGAGAATAAAAGAAAAAGAATCAAGAAAAATCTTAGTCGGAAGTCTTGAGCTAGAAAAGGATTAGAACATAGAAAATCAGCTTTGAAACAGCTACGCACACACCCATTAAGACTCATAGTCCAGTTTTGAGGAATTCCTAGAACCAAGAAGAGGCCGAGTCAAGAAAGGAATTCTGCCGCTGCAGGCAGGAAGGTATATTGCTTTAAAAATTTCTGACTTAAAGTTATTTTTTGCATTGTTTGAGGACAAACAATAGTTCGAGTTTGGGGTGTGATGAGTGCCTAAAAGTCCTCATCTTTTATAACATATTCTCACTCAATTATTGCTAATAAAGACAAAATTAATTGCAATAATAGATGTTTCTGATTATTTTCCATATCTCAGCATCCGAATACTATTTTTATGAATCTATCTATTAATTGGCATAAAACAGATATGTTTGATAAGTTTTCTTTCTTAGACAGGAAACTAGATCACAGAAAGAGCCAAAGAAGAGAATAGATACTGAATTACTGAAGAAACACCCACCAAGGCAGCAATCTGAAGACTGTCGCGGCAGAATGGAAGACGACAAGTGATGCTCAACAGGAAGATGAAAAGATACCGAAAGAATAAAAGAAAGAAGACAAACTCAGTTAGGAGGTTGAACCTAAGTCAAACCACGCGAAGAGACATTTTAGGAATTAAGAATTATTTAATATAATTTAATTAGGAATTAGATTTCTTTTCTGTTTAGAACTTTTTCCTTGCATGGAAAGATCAACTTAGGACTTGGCCTATAAAAGGCACTCATTAGGTTTAGGTTTAAGGGAGTCGGTTTACACACATAATCTATCCTTAGCCGCCGATCTCAAGATTTTCTAAACTTCCTTGGAGGTTTAGATTGTTTGTTGAGTAGTTGGAGAGGAAGGTTAAATTGTTATTGATATTTATTAATGCAAAACTTATTTCATGGTTTATTCTTTTTGGGTACTTAACTTTCTTTGCATATGAGCTCGAGATGATAAGTATGTGAAGAAATATTCATTTATCTAATATCGAGAGAGTTAGGCTCACGAAACGAGAGAATACGGTCTTTGCTCAAGGGCATTGGCTAATCCGGTTATCCAGGATTTCAGCGACTAACAAGACGCAAGTGATGTTGTTATCCGCCCTTGATTAACGCTGGGAGGTATCATCAAGACAAGGGGATTTCAATAGTTCTCTTCGCTTAGGGATAAGGAAGAAGACATATAAGGATGCTCTATCGAACTATGGAATGTTGAATTGTAGACAAGGCATAACCCCGCCTAGGCAGCTGCGGTGACCCTTTGTGCGATCCGCCGAGGCGGCAGTTCAACCCTATTGCATTAATAAGTTGATAGACAATATAACTAGATTCTCCTCTACAACACATTCAATCTAACATCATCTTTATTATTATCTTTTTACAACTTAGTGTAGTTTAGTTAATTTAGTTAATCCAATCAAACTCAATTATTTGTGTTCTTATTTTCCTTAGTGCAGTCATAAGAAGTAGTGAAGTCGACACAGTCCCTATGGGTTCGACAACCTCAAGTATTACAATCTGACAAAGGTGGAAATTAACAGGACTTCCGAGCCTCCATCAAAGTGTATATGACTCGGCCTCTTGGTTATGAGCAAGGGTCTTCTACTTCTCCTTTGGTTTGTAAGCTTAATAAAGCATTGTATGGCCTAAAACAAGCACCAAGGGCTTGATTTGAAAAGTTGAAGGATTATTTACTATCCACGGGTTTTCTTTTGACAAAATCCGATGCTTCTCTTTTTACTAAGAAAACTCACACAGGTTTAGTATATCTACTTGTATATGTTGATGACATTATTATCACCGGTGATAATAGTGAAGAAGTACAATGTGTTATTGATGGGTTGAATAAGGCTTTCTCTCTCAAAGATATGGGACCTTTGTCTTATTTTTTAGGACTTGAGATACATTATGTTCCCACTGGCATAGAAGTAAGTCAAAAGAAGTATGTGTTAGAGTTGTTAGATAAATGTGGATTTAGTGATGCTAAAAGTCTTCCAACTCCTATGACTACTACATGCAAGCTTTCTTCTAGTATTGGCAATCCAATAGAAAATGTTTCTGAGTATCGAAGCATTGTTGGGGCTCTTCAGTATATAGTCATTACTAGACCAGAGATAGTTTTTTCTGTCAATAAAGTGTGTCAATTCATGCAAAATCCTCTTGATGTGCATTTTCTAGCTGTTAAAAGGATCTTACGGTATCTTCAAGGGATAATTGATTTTGGTTTGTATTTTTCTCCTCATTCGAGCTTGTCTCTCTCTGGGTTTGCTGATGCTAATTGGGGTTCTGATTCTGATGACCGAAGATCTACTTCTGGCTATTGTATATACTTTTGTGGGAATCCAGTTTCTTAGAGCTCTCGAAAGCAACAAGTTGTTGCTCGTTCTACGGATGAGGCTGAATACAGGAGTGTAGCATGTGCTACTGCTGAGATAATTTGGTTGCAGTCCCTACTTCATGAGTTATATGTTCCTCCGGAAGGGATTCCTACTCTTTGGTGTGATAACAGCAGTGCTGTTGTTGTTTCATCCAATCCAGTTCAACACTCTAAGTTCAAACATGTGGATCTTGATCTCTTTTTTGTCGGGGAATAAGTTGCTGCTAGAAAATTAAATGTTCATGAGGTTCCTGCGTATGAACAAGTTGTTGATGTTTTAACCAAGCCGCTATCTGATCTTGCTTTTCTTCGCCATAGACATAAACTTGTTGTGGTCTCTGTCTCGAAATTTTCACAGCAACCACGGTTCTGATTGGTTCTTCTCGGCCGATTGTATCCTTTATATTTGCTACATCTTCTCTTCTATTTTTTTGGACTGTGCCTTTGATTTTGGTTTGTGTTTTTTTTTGTTTTGCAGGTTTTCTTCAAGGTTCTTGTAGGGTGAATATTAGTTTATAAGTAACGTAAGTAGTTACATAGCCAGTGGAGTGCCGGGTTAATGTTGTTGTAATGCACCTCTGGTATTGAAAGGTGAGTTAGGTAAAGAGTCTGTTAGGAAGTTGTTAGATTGACTCTTAACCAACTCCCTGTTTTAGACTTGTATATAATACCCAGTATTCCTTTGAAGATATTACGGGCTTATCAATAAAATATATGAGAGTACCGACTCTCTTTCATGAAGTCTAACAAAGGGGGCATTTTTGTTTGATTTTTTAAATTCGCATAGAAAAATCCTCTTCCATCGTCAAATTATTTTCATATTCACACAATTATGCAAGCTTTTATGCATATTAAATTATAAACTTATTGCAGTTAATTGATCGTTGCCATTCCATTCTTTTCCGACTCCACAAGTTGTCTAAAAGGCAAAAACAAAGGTGAAGGAAAAGAACTTCCAACCAGAAAATTTCGTTCATACAGTTTAAAACTTTTATATTACCCGAAAATAACAATTTTTATATATAAATGAATATACCTCGAGTATGAGTGACAACCATTTTAAAGTCTAAGAGACCAAAAAATCTATCGGTGCTTGATCTTATACACTTTCATTCGTACCCGAGGTGACACAAAGGTGAGCCACATAAATCAGAACAGTCCTTTATGCAATCGTGTGTAGTGACGACTGTCTCGTGCCCGAATATACTCATCACCATTGCTATCATAATCCCCTTCATCCCTGCACTTGCCATTGTTTTTGTGTCTTCAACCTTGGAAAGTTATTGGTTTGGTTTTATTGCCTCCATTGTGAACAATTTTATGTTTATTTTAAAGGAGAATTTATGAGCATGATTTTGTTTGTGCTTGTTTTCATTTTGTACCTATATTGGGTCTTTTTTTTTAAGTTATATTGTGTATTCTTTATCGTTCACAAATGGACTTCGTTTTGATAAGTGAATATAACTTGCCGGATAAACTACGAAAAAATATTAGATCGGTTTTATTGTTTTCACCATCTATAGTTGTATCTTTTAATAATTTATTTTATTTTTTTTTCACCTTTTTCCTACGTGTAACACAGTGAATTTGGGTCATTTAGAAAAAAAAAATTGTTACATAAACTTATATTTTTGTTAAGTTAGTAACACAAATAATATTTATTATATTTATATTTATTAAGCTACAATTGGGATTTTTTTAAGTTTTCTCAATTTAAATAATAACAAAGTAAGTCCTTAATATTTTAATATTTTATAATTTTGCCTTTATTTTTTAAAATTTTTATGTTTTAAAAATTTATAATTTATTTTTGGGAGGATTATATAATGTATTTTTAGTTCTTAACTTATATTTATGCTTTTGTTGCATTCTTGTTTTTTTACCCTCATTGAAGCTTCAATCACTATTAGTAAAATTAAATAGGACAAAAGAGACTTGGGTAGAGGAATGGACCATTTTTATTTGATTTTTAAAGAAAATGATTAGCATACATATAACACACATACAAACCCTCGTTCATCTTCAAATTCAAACAATGTATGCATATTAACTTGTATACTTATTGCATTAATTAATTGGCAACGATCATTTCATTCCTCGACAACTCATCAGGCTGTCTAAGAGGCGAAGACGAAGGCAATGGCGAGGATGAAGGTGAACGAGCATGATAGAAACCCCGACCTGAAAATTTATTTTAATGTATCAGAATTCTTAAATTCCATTCGTACAATAAAAAAAGTTCATTTTTTTGATTTATTAAGAAAAAATAAAATACCTTCAGAATGTAAGGAAAGCGTGTGTGGTTTTCCGGGACCAAAGAAGCTAGCAGCGCTTGATCTGAGACACTTCCATTCGCAGTTGAACTGGCATGTCCAACCTGAAGTACATGAATCGGTACAATCCTTTATACAGTTTTGTGCAGCCATGACGGATTCTTGTCCGATCATGGTTATCACCATTGCAATCAAGATCACCTTCATCCCTGCACTTGCCATTCCTCTCTTCTTCTTCTTCTTATTGGTTCCTCTTCAACCTTGAAAAGTTGTTGGTTTGGTTGTGTTGTGTATGTTGATTATATAGGAGAATTTAAAGACATGATTTTGTTATTCTTTATGTTTATATTTAGGTTCTGTTTAAAAATTTGTTGGAATTACTAAATTTGATTGGGGTTGTTCTAATTTTGTGCCTATAGATTGGGTCAGTTCTAGGTTGTTAACGAAATGGACCTAGTTTGAGAGAAAAAATGAACAATTTTTTTTTCTAAATTTAAGGAAATGATAAATCACATTGAAGAATAGGAGTGTTCATTATCGGATACCAAATTAGATTCGATCTAAATTTTTTTTGGATATTCAATTTTTTTGATTGATGATATAGTGATTCATATCCTATTTAGAAAAAAAACAGATATTTTAATATTTAAATATCCAATTATCCGCAAATATAATTTAGTTTAATTATTTTTCGAATTTGAAGGTCGTATTTATGAAAATTTTAGAATTTCGAATATAACAAATTGTTTAATATAACAAGATTTGAATCAATAAAAAATTTAATTTTCCGGGTATAAAAAACATCACATTGTTAAATAAAACAAGATTAATGTTCATGAAATTTTAAATTTTCAGATAATCTAAAACTTGAAATATTATAATTCATATTCATTCTAGAAATAAAAACCTGATCAGATCAATCCAATATTTTTAAACACTCTTATCAATGAACACTTAATTACGAGTTAAATGATAAATATAACACTTATTTTTATAAAAATTATAAACCTATGACTCAAATAATATTGTTACAAATATATCATTTTAGTGTTAAAATTGAATCGGATGTCTAATATGACATGATATAATAATTTTTAAAATTTTTAAAACTTAATATATTTTAATACTTCTATTGTAATTTGAAATAATTTGATAAATATAACTCTTAAAATTTAAAATTTCATCAATTTAATTTTTTTATATTATCAAAACATGTGAATTTATCGCATTAAAAAGGTTGTTGGATAATTATATTATATCATAAAACGATAACATGATTTTTTTTGACAAATGTTATTGAATTTTTATTAAATTCATAAAAATTATCACTACATCGCCTTCAAGAAGTAAAAGATTGGATTAAACAATCCAAACATTTTACAACCCAAAAAACAAAGAAAATAAAATTCTTATAGAATTAAGCATACCAATAAAATTCAGAAGCTTCCTGAATCTCCTTGTCTCTGTCCAAACGAGACGTATAAAGAAGGAAGAAGAAGTTATAGACGATCCAAACTGTCATGTAAAAAGTATCGCTACAAAGGGCTGATTTAATCGGCGAACAACCATCAACCTAGTGGGATATAATTTTTCAAAGGACCACAGACAAAAAACATAAATCAGAAACTAATATCGATCGAATAAAATCACAAGAGCAGATAAATCAAACCACCGAAAAACAACAATCGATCGCTAGGGTATGCTGAAACATGCCACAAGAGCAGATGAATTAACCACAAAACAAAAACATGTCACAAAGACAGAAGAAAACGTGTCACAAGGACAAAAAAAGCGTGCTATAAAAGTAGAGATTCTTATTAAAATTGAAAATAAAAATAGTATAGATTTATAGATCCGGTGGTCGACAACCAATGCTAAGATTGATTACCGACCACCGATCAAAGAGAAAAATCAAAGTAAAAAATGATTAAGAACGAAAAAAAATTTGAAGAAAGGAGAGAGTGGCTAGGGTTTAGAATTTTAATCTTTAAGTCCAGTAACTTTAACGATAACATGATTTTTGTTATTCTTTCTGTTTGTATTGTATTAAATATGTACGTTTATATGTGTGTATATTATATTTTCTAGATTTTGTTCTTAGTCTTAAATTGAATCATAGTTTTAGTTTTATTCAATTAAATTCTTTAATTATTTCTTAATTTGCATTTGGTTTAGATTAAACCTTTTATGTATTAAATAAACTCACTTAGTAAATAATTTAGTTAATTAGGTTTAAAAAAATAAGATTTTAATATTTTATTTTGAACACGAAAAATTCATCAAAAATGTATCCATGAGATGAAATTGTCTTTGCTTTTGGCAGAGTATAATTTTTAAAAGGTATTGAGATAATTTTAACCCTTAACGTTTATAATTTTATCATTTTGGCCTTATTCTTTTTTTGGATAAATTTAACCCTTAACCTATATCTTTTTGACAAATATCTTATTTTTTTTAACCAATATAATGACTAAACCGTTAAAAATTTAACAATATTGATATGTCATATATATGTGATAATATATTTTAAATAACATGACATCTAGCCTCATTCTACATTTATATGACATGTCATTATCATTAAATTTTTTACGATCCGTTTTTTCAATTATGAAGCATGGCTCAGTGATCCTACTCACATTGGACCAAGCGCCCAAGTGGTTTGACATATAACAAATATATACATGTAAAATATAATTTTATTCTAATATAAAATAATTAAAATTCAAATAAAATATTAAAAATTAATTAAATCTAAAATAAAATGCTACTAAGCATTCTCAAATCTTAAATATCATTCTACATATATATGACATATTATTATCGTTAATTTTTTAACTATCTAATCATCATTCTAGTTAAAAAAATAAGATATTTGTTAAAAAGATATAATTTAAGGGCTAACATTATCCCAAAAATAGAATGAGGGCCAAAATGATAAAAATCATAAACTTTAAGGGTTAAAATTATCTTTATGACTTTTTAAAATTGTTTAATAGATTTATTTTGGTAAATTCTTTAATTATTTGAAATAATCAGTTAAAATTTTATATTTTAAAATACGACAGTTTAATTTAATGTTAGGACAAATAATTGGTTATACAATATGTCTTCAAATAATTAAGTCAATGTCTTTTTTAATTAAAAGAGAATTCGAAATAAAAATTAATAACGAACAAGCCTATAGTAAGGAAGATCATGAATGTCACGATTAAGGAGAGATTGCATACACTGAGACTTCGTAAAAAATCGATAGTTTGAACCGTTACAAAAAGATCAATTTAAACATACCATCCGTCATCACATTGTACTCTTTCGAAACTTATGAAACTCAATTTACTAGCCACGATCTTGAAGCAAGTTGATAGTACGAACGATGTTCAACGGCCGAGGAGATACCAAAAAAGCAAACAAGAGTCAAATGGCTTGTGCACTTAGATATGGGCATGGGTCAGATTTTCGGGTCACCAGAAATCGAACACAAATATTCTAAACCCGACCCGAAAATTTTGGTATGCCCTTTTTGAGACTAAATAATTTTTGAATAATTTTTGAGACTAAATTGTCAAAAAAATAATTTTAGGGACTAAATTGTAATAAATATAATTTTAAGGAATAAATTATAAATAAAAAATTAAATTTAAGGACCTAATTATAAAAAAATATAGATATATGACTATTATTATAAATACCCCTAAAAATTTATAAAAAAATTATATATTTAGTCTCAAGCCGGATTGAATATTTTTCAACCTAAACTTATATTTTCGGTTCTCAACTTATATTTCTGCTTTAGTTGTATTCTTGTCTTTTTACCCTCGATTGAAGCTTCATCAATATTTATAAATTTAAATATGACAACTTAAAGAGACTTGGTAGAGGAATGGACCATTTTTATTTGATTTTTAAAAAAAATGATTAGCTTACATATAACACACATACAGACCCTCGTTCATCTTCAAATTCAAACAATGTATGCATATTAACTTGTATACTTCTTGCATTAATTAATTGGCTATGATCATTTCATTCCTCGGCAACTCATCAGGCTGTCTAAGAGGCGAAGACGAAGGCAACGACAAAGACGAAGGCAACGGCGAGAACGAAGGTGAACGAGCATGATAGAAACCACGACCTGAAAATTTATTTTAATGTATCAGAATTCTTAAATTCCATTCATACAATAAAAAAAGATCATTTTTTTTCAAAAATAAAATACCTCGAGCATGTAAGGAAATCATCTGCGGTTTTCCGGGACCGAAGAAGCTAGCAGCGCTTGATCTGAGACACTTCCATTCGCAGTTGAACTGGCATGTCCAACCTGAATCACATGAATCGGTACAATCCTTTATACAGTTTTTTGCGGCCATGACGGATTCGTGTCCGATCATGGTTATCACCATTGCGATCAATATCACCTTCATCCCTGCACTTGCCATTCCTCTCTTCTTCTTCTTCTTCTTATTGGTTCCTCTTCAACCTTGAAGAGTTGTTGGTTTGGTTGTGTTGTATATGTTTATTATATAGGAGAATTTAAAGACATGATTTTGTTATTCTTGATGTTTATATTTAGGTTCTGTTTAAAAATTTATTGGAATTACTAAATTTGATTGGGGTTGTTCTAATTTTGTGCCTATAGATTGGGTCTTGTTAACGAAATGGACTTAGTTTGAGGGGGGGAAATGAATAATTTTTTTTTCTAAATTTAAGGATAAATCACATTGAAGAATAAGAGTGTTCATTATCTAATTTTTTTTGGATATTCAATTTTTTTGATTGATGATATAGTGATTCATATCCGATTTAGAAAATATATGATATTCGAATATTCAAAAATTCGATTATCCGAAAATATAATTTGGTTTAACTATTTTTCGAATTTGAATGTATTATTTATGAAAATTTTAGAATTTCGAATATAACAACTTGTTTAATATAACAAGATTTGAATCAATAAAAAATTTAATTTTTCGGATATAACAAACATCACATTGTTAACATTAGTGGATCCAAGCTTGAGGGGGGTGGGCCCGTGCCCACCCTGAATTTTTTAAAATTTACGTATTTACCCTTAATTTTTATAATTTTTATGAATTAGTCCTTAAATTTTTATAATACGTAAGATTTGTGCCCATCCTGAGATTTTAAAATTTGATATTTGCCCAGCCTCAAATAAATTTCTAGATCCCCCACTGATTGTTAAATAAAACAAGATTAATAAAAATTGAAATATTACAATTCATATCCGTTCTAGAAATAAAAACTGGATTGGATCAATCCAATATTTTTAAACACTCTTATCAATGAACACTTAAATACGAGTTAAATGATATATATAACACTTATTTTTATAAAAATTACAAACCTATGACTCAATAATATTGTTACAAATATATTATTTTATTGTTAAAATTGAATCGGATGTCTAATGTTACATGATATAATAATTTTTTAAAATTTTTAAACTTAATATATTTTTAAAACTTTTATTGTATTTTGAAATAATTTGATAAATATAACTCTTCAAATTTAAAATTTCATCAATTTAATTTTTTATATTATCAAAACATGTGAATTTATCGCATTAAAAAGGTTGTTGGATAATTATATTATATCATAAAACGACAACATAATTTATTTTGACAAATGTTACTGAATTTTTATTAAATCCATAAAAATTACAATTATATCGTGTTCAATAAGTAAAAAATTGGATTAAACAATCCAAACATTTTACAACCAAAAAACAAAGAAAATAAAATTCTAGAATTAAGCATACCAATAAAATTCAGAAGAATCTCCTTTGTCTCTGTCCAAACGAAAAGGAAGGAGTGGTAGATGATCCAAACTGTCATGTAAAAAGTATCGCTACACGGGACTGATATCATCGGCAAACAATCATCAACCGAGTGGAGATATAACTTTTCAAAAGATCACTGACAAAAAACATAAATCAGAAACTAGCGTCGACTTGAATCAAACCACAAGAGCAAATAAATCAAACCACCGGCAAACAACAATCGATCGCTAGGGTATGCTGAAACGTGCCACAAGAGCAGATAAATATAACCACAAAACGAAAATATGTCACAAAGACAGAAAAAAACGTGTCAAAGGGCAGACAGAAGAAAACGTGTCAAAGGGCAAAAAGAGTACACTATAAAAGCAGAGATTCTTATTAAAATTAAAAATAAAAATAATAGAGTTATAGATCCGGTGATCGACAACCAATACTAAGATTGATTATCGACCACCGATCAAAAGAATAAATCAAAGTGATGAACGATTAGGAACGAAAGAATTTTAAAGAAAGGAGAGAGCGGCTAGGGTTTAGAATTTTAATCTTAATTCCAGTAACTTTAACGACAACATGATTTTTGTTATTCTTTCTGTTTGTATTGTATTAAATATGTACGTTTATATGTGTGTATATTATATTTTCTAGATTTTGTTCTTAGTCTTAAATTGAAACATAGTTTTAGGTTTATTCAATTAGGTTCTTTAATTATTTCTTAATTTGCACTTGGTTTAGATTAAACCTTTTATCTATTAAATAAACTCACTTAGTAAATAATTTAGTTAATTAGGTTTAAAAAATATAAGATTTTAATATTTTATTTTGAACACGAAGAACTTATCAAAAATATATCAATGAGATGAAATTGGTTTTGCTTTTGGCAGAGTATAATTTTTTTTAAAATCGTTTAATAGATTTATTTTGGTAAATTCTTTAATTATTTGAAATAATCTATTAAATTTTTATATTTAAAATACGATAGTTTAATTTAATGTTAGGACAAATAATTGGTTATACGCTTGCATAATGTCTTCAAATAATTAAGTCGATGTCTTTTTTAATTGAAAGAGAATTCGAAATAAAAATTAATAACGAACAAGCATATAGTAACGAAGATCATGAATTTCATGATTAAGGAGAGATTGCATACACTGAGACTTCATCAAAAATCTGCACTTAGATATGGGCATGGGTCGGGTTGGGTCTGATTTTCGAGCCACCCGAATTCGAACACAAATATTCTAAACCCGACCTGGAAATTTTCTTTAAAAAATTCGATTTGACCCTATCTAAAAATAAATATACTAAACCCGACCCTCCCAACCCGACCTATAGAAAAATAATTTTTGAGACTAAATTGTCAAAAAATAATTTTAGGGACTAAATTGTAAAAAATATAATTTTAAGGAATAAAATATAAATAAAAATTAATTTTAAGGATCTAATTATAAAAAAATATAGATAGATGACTATTATTATAAATATCCCTAAAAATTTATAAAAAATTACATATTTAATCTCAAGCCGGGTCGAATATTTTTCACCCTAAACTTATATTCTTGGTTCTCAACTTATATTTCTGCTTTAGTTGTATTCTTGTCTTTTTACCCTCGATTGAAGCTTCATCAATATTAATAAATTTAAATAGGACAACTTAAAGAGACTTGGTAGAGGAATGAACCATTTTCATTTGATTTTTAAAGAAAATGATTAGCTTACATACCCACTTTCATCTTCAAATTCAAACAATGTATGCATATTAACTTATATACTTATTGCAATTAATTGAGAATGATCATTTCATTCCTCGGCAACTCATCAGGCTGTCTAAGAGGCGAAGATGAAGGCAACGGCGAGGGCGAAGACGAATAATAAAAACCCGGACCTGAAAAATGTATTTTAATATATCAGAATTCTTAAATTCTATTCATACAATAAAAAAAATTTATTTTTTCGATTTATTAAGAAAAATAAAATACCTCGAGCATGTAAGGAAAGCGGTTTTATGGGACCAAAGAAGCCAGCACTGAAACACTTCCATTCGCAATTGAACTGGCACCAACCTGAAGTACATGAATCGGGACAATCCTTTATACAGTAATTTCGTGTGGCCATGACGGATTCGTGTCCGATCATGGTTATCACCATTGCGATAAAGATCACCTTCATCCCTGCACTTGCCATTCCTCTATTCTTCTTCTTATTGGTTCCTCTTCAACCTTGAAAAGTTGTTGGTTTGGTTGTGTTGTGTATGTTTATTATATAGGAGAATTTAAAGACATAAATTTATTATTATTTATGTTTATATTTAGGTTATGTTTTAAAATTTGTTGGAATTACTAAATTTGATTGGGGTTGTTCTAATTTTGTGCCTATAGATTGGGTCAGTTATGTTGTTAACGAAATGGACTTAGTTTGAGCGAAAAAATGAACAAATTTTTCTAAATTTAAGGAAAGGATAAATCACATTAAAGAATAAGAGTGTTCATTATCAGACACTAGATTAGATTCGATCTAATTTGTTTGGATATTCAATTTTATGGATTGATGATATAGTGATTCATATCCAATTTAGAAAAAAACAGATATTCGAATATTCAAATATCCGGTTATCTGTAAATATAATTTGGTTTAACTATTTTTTGAATTTGAAGGTCGTATTTATGAAAATTTTAGAATTTTTAATATAACAAATTGTTTAATATAACAAGATTTGAATCAATAAAAAAATTAATTTTTCGGATATAACAAACATCACCTTGTTAAATAAAACAAGATTAATGTTCATGAAATATTAAATTTTCAGATAATTTAAAACTTTAAATATTACAATTCATATCCGTTCTAGAAATAAAAATCAGATCGGATCAATCGAATATTTTTAAACACACTTATTAATGAACACTTAATTACGAGTTAAATGATAAATATAACACTTTTATAAAAAAAAAAATATGAACCTATGACTCAAATAATTTTGTTACAAATATATTATTTTATTGTTAAAATTGAATCGGATGTCTAATGTGACATGATATAATATATATATATATATATTTTAATTTTTAAAACAATATATTTTTAATACTTCTATCGTAATTTGAAATAATTTGATAAATATAACTTTAAATTTAAAATTTCATCAATTTAATTTTTTTATATTATCAAAACATGTGAATTTATCGCATTAAAAAGGTTGTTGGATAATTATATTATATCATAAAACGACAGTATGATTTTGTTATTTTTTCTGTTTGTATTGTATTAACTATTAAATATGTACGTTTATATATGTGTATTAGTATATTTTCTAGATTTTGTGCTCAGTCTTAAATTGGACCATAGGTTTAGGTTTATTCAATTAGGTTCTTTAATTAATTCTTAATTTGCACTTGGTTTAGATTAAACCTTTATGTATTAATTAAACTCACGTAGTAAATAATTTAGTTAATTAGGTTTAAGAAATAGGAGAATAATTTGAGGGTAATTTTTGCTTTTGTCGGATTTTATTTTTTTAATTATTCAAATAAAAATTTAAGTTAATTATATTAGAAAAATAGTAATATATAAGATTTAATATGAAGAACTTATCAAAAATAAATCCGTGAAATGAAATTGTCTTTGCTTTTGGCGGAGTATAATTTTTTAATTCATTTAATAGATTTATTTTGCTAAATTCTTTAATAATTTGAAATAATCTATTAACTTTTTATATTTAAAATATGATAGTTTAATTTAATTTTAGTACCAATAATTGTTTATATGCTTGCATAATATGGCTTTAAATAATTAAATCAATGTCTTTTTATTAAGCGAAAGAGAATCCGAAATTAAAAATTAATAACAAATAATCCTATAGTAAGAAGGATCATGAATGTTACGATCAAAGAGAGAAACTTAACACATTATAATATTTTATCAAAAATCGATAACTTGAACCGCTATAAAAATATCAATTTAGACATACTATTTGTCATCGCGTTATACTCTTTCGGAGTTCATTGAAACTCAATGTATCAACCACAATCTTGAATCAAGTTGATAACATGAACAATGTTCAATTTAGGTGATGGTAAAGGCTAAAATGATAAAAGAAATTAATGTGAAGGATTAAATTTATTAAATTATTTAAAATTATAATAAATTATTAGATTATATAAATTTTGAGGGTTAAGATTATTATACATTCATGTTATTATTCTCCTTTAATATTTAAAGAACAATGACATAACAAATAAGTTTAGGTGGAAGGTGAAGAAGGCATCCTTCCAGGGGGCCGAGCCATCAGTGAGATACCACTCTGAAAGAGTTAGAATTCTAATCTTGTGTCAGGACCTACGGATTAAGGGACAGTCTCAGGTAGACAATTTCTATGGAGCGTAGGCCTCCCAAAAGGTAACGAAGGCTTGTAAAAGTTTACTCGGGCGGACGGTGTTTATAGATTTTTTAAAAAATATATATTTTTTACTAAAACCATAACATGAAATTAAGTGTATTTATCACTAATAAAGAAAAAAATACGGACAATAATTTTCTCTAATTAAATTACGATGGTTAGTTTATTTGATATTGCTTAAGTATGTCTCAAGTTCTAAACATTATGCATGTAGAAAATCCTTGTTGGGAGACTGACCCACCAAAATCAGATATACAACATGAATCGGTCTAAATTAATCAGGACTAAACCCTAAAGAACCAGAAGGACAAAAAAATAATTTCAAAGTATATGAATTTTCAGAGAGAATGTATTAATTCGAAGGTATTCTTTATTAACGATTACATCAATCAGGACGAATTCACTTTTAAAACAGTGATATGCCATAACATTGTTCGAATATTCTATTTATACGATTTTTTTCACGTACGAAAATAATTCCACTATATTGAACTTTTATGTATACTAATAAGTTACAAACCTATTTACAATTAATTCATGAGAACCTTTTTCATCTTTCCTGGTCCATCAGGTTGTGGAGAAGGTGAAGGAAAAGGAGAAGAACCTGCATTCAAATGGTGTATTTTAATCTATATATTTCGAAACATAAATAAATAAAATATTTAAGAAATTATTTTATTTTCGTTTTTCATATTAAAAAGTTTCAAACTACCCAGAAAATAATAATTTATATTTTAAAAAATATATACTATGAGGATGGTTGGTAGCCTTTGAAGGGTAGTATGAGGCAACAGTAGCAGATTTAATGCATTTCCATTCGCACTTCACATTGCACCAAAATCCCGAACCACACGAGTTGTTGCAGTCCCTCATGCAAGCAGACGAGTCCCCGAATGCTCGATGCCACATCAAGCTCATCACCATTACTATCATCATCATCTTCTTTATTCCGGCGCTCGTCATTCCGGTCCTTAAATCGGAAA
Organism: Abelmoschus esculentus; assembly: GCA_035048815.1. NCBI lineage: Eukaryota > Viridiplantae > Streptophyta > Magnoliopsida > Malvales > Malvaceae > Abelmoschus > Abelmoschus esculentus. The sequence goes on from JAUCBN010000004.1 coordinate 22,992,241, forward strand.
AACGTCTTCGGTGTCGGAATTCGAAAAGCTATTGGTTTGGCTGTGTTGTTATTATGTTAATCTTGTTTTTGTTATTTTGTTTTTAAAATTTGGTGGATTTTCTAAATTTAATGTGGTTTGATTTTGTAGCAACGTGTGGCCATTTTTAATGCTAACAAAACGGACTTTGTTAGAGAAAAAGTTGCCAACATTTATGTATATTTACCTCTAAAACATCTCCAAAATAATGTTCCATGATCTAAATACAACTACAGTCGTAGTATCTGTCCACCATTTAACATTTAATCGTTCAATCACTCTGTTAGCATCGCTAATGCTCGAACTCGTGACCTCTAGGAACAATAATTATTCCATTAACCACTTGGGCTAGAGGAATCGTGCATATAAATATATTTTTAAATTTATGTTCATGTAGAGTTTTTTACGAAAAGGAGATAATCGTCCAGAGATAAGAAAATCCATAAAGATTTTTGGATTTTAATGATATTTTAATCTCTATGAAAGTGTTTTGTTTTTCTTTGTACATTTGTATGAGATTTTAGTCGAATAGTTTCTTTCTTTTTGATATATTATATTTGTAATATATTTTATGGTGTTTAATAAAATTCAGTTTCCATTGTTCAAAAAATATATAGACAGTAACAAACAAATTGTCTTTTTAATGATTCAATCACTTAATTATAAGTTTAGAAATAAACAAATCATTCAATTAAAATATTATGTCAAACAAGTCACTCTTTTATTAAAATTAAAATAAGAGCTAGGTATAATAATAGTTTTAGTCTATAAAATTTATGCATTCTATTATTTTGATCCTAATTCAAAGTAATTTCTAATAAATGTAATCCTTCCTATTTAAAAATTTCGACATCATACCATCTAAGCACATCCTTTGATCACTTATCACACCCTATATTATTGTCTATCAATTCGATAATCAACAGATGTAATAACTCGACAAACACAACCACTCTACTACTGAACTGACAAACTAATGAAATAGACTCATTATATACTTAACATCGTCTACAAGAAGACACAATCACTTTATTATTTGAAAATTTTAAAGGTAAATTACACAAATAATCACTCAACTATGAGTTAGTGTCAATATAATCATTATACTTTTAATTTTGACAAATATACCACTTAACTATTAAAATAGTTTTAATATAACCACTCGTCGTTAAAAATTAATGGAGGGTGATATGGTAGTTAAAAAAATTAAGATCAAATTAAAAAATATGTAAATAACATAGATTAAATGTGTAAATATATCATTTTATTTTAACTGTCACATCATCCCTCCGTTAAATTTTAATGACGGGTGGTTATATTGGAACTATTTTAATAGTTATATGATATATTTGATAAAATTAAAAGTATAGTAGTTATATCGACACCAATCTCATAGTTGAGTTGTTATTTATGTAGTTTACCTAATTTTTAAATATACAAAATCTTTATATTAATGACAAAATGATTTATTTATCACAAAATTAATTAAATAATATATTTATTCTTACATATATATTTGAGTAACTGAATTATTATTTTATTTATTAATATTAACATCAATACGATAATTAAGTGGTTATTTGAATACTTTACCTTTTATTTTATTATATTAATTATCATTTCTTCTCCAAATATTTAAATCTTTTGATTTTCTTTCCTCTTCCAATAACCAACTAGATAAAAATATAAAATACTAAATTAATCAAAATTTATAGGTTTGATTTCATGGCCCTCTTCAACAATTTATTTCTATTGCTGTTCGATTTCTTCTTGTAAGATTGTCCCGGTAGGTTTAAAGTCTCTCCCCACTGTATTTCTCATCGATAATTTGTTTTTATTTAGCGAAATTTTTTTTAGATAATATTGTTTTTTTTGCGACAAAATTTTTGAATATATATTAATTTTTTTCACTTTTTTACTATTAGTCTAGTTTTGTAATACTGGTCAATTATAGTTTGCATTTTCGATGATTTGCTCATCGAAATTTTAGTAATTATGTTTTTCTTTAAGGAATATAAAAAAGAAATTTGTTTTAATTGTAATGGATGCGATTGCGGTCATTGAATGTCAATTTGAGTGGAAATTTGGGATTTAATGAGAGTTTTGTGTTTTGATTGTTTTTGTTTTTGTAGAATGATGTATAAGGATTTTTATTATATATATTATTAAAATTCTAATTATCTATTCAGAATAGATAGGTTTGTTCTGTTTTGACTTTATTATTTTTTTTATGTAAAAAGGAATGCATCTACGAGCCTCGTTAAAAACCTCCCTAAACCTAATTGGAGGAAAAGAGTACTCATAGCAGCATTATACAAACTTAATCAAATACTTAAAACCCACAAACATCACGCCACACCTGCGGACCTACCCCGATCAAGTAAAATCCGAATTGCATTAGGTGGTTCCAAAAACACCCGCACCATATCCTGAGTATTTCGCATGATCATAGCCAACATGTCTGCTACACCATTAGTCTCTCTTCTCGCATGCACAATCTTAATATCCCTCAAACGACTCATTTGCAATCCATTAAATTTTACCATTCTTAGCTGTCTCTGAACCCCGCGACATAACGGACGGATCCAAACTTGCTTGCTTTGTAGATAGTTTATTTGTGATTGTATTTATCCATTGTGTAACTTCCACCGCTTGGTGTTTTCCATCAATCTTTTTTGCCTTCCCGTTCTTGCGAGACAAAGGGTTTGGAGTAACGCCACTACGAGCACTTGTTTTGCGAATCAAACCCAACGCTGGCTTTCTAGTATTATCTTTGAAGACTCGTTTCTGATTTTCATCCGCAATACGAATAACCGTATGCTTGTCTGTAGGCAACTTAGAGGGAACAACCTGCACCGTGCTTTGTGCCCCATTACCAATACTGGCTACATGCAGATATTTAACCCATTCATGCTCATCATATGCCTTAGGAGCGTCAATCCCCGCTTCTGTGATCATCTCATCCGCATTCATTTGCGACCCAGAAGATTCCATAACAGGAACAACATTAGATGGACCTGCTATATCCGTGATGATTTGAACCTGTTGTGCACCCTTGTCCACCGATGGCTCATGAACCACCACAACCTCTTTACCTTTCATTACCCGCTTTGAATTAGGATCATGATCAACCCTAGAAATCGGGGCCTTGCCGATCTATTGCGTTGGAGTTTGCTCTTCCGCCGTCGTATTTTCATTATCTATTCCAATATTCAACACATCAAAACGTGAACCCGTCGACTTAGCAGCCCTCGAATCAGAAGAGTTTTGTCCCTTAGCAATTCGCTGGGTTCCTCGACGTCGTTTTTCCACCTGCATCCACGGCCCATACATCTCAGCAGCTTTTGGTGTTGGTTCCACAATTTTGGGTTGTGCCGTTTGCTTCTGAACTTCCGCACATAATTCTTTAGTATGTCCGTACTTCCCACACCCAAAACAAATCGATGGCAAACCTTCATATTCTATCCGTTAGAACCTACCATCAATTATCAACCCAGGTAGTAGCGGCTGGTCTAGCCTCACCACAACCGCAAGCCGTGCAAACCTCCATCGACGACCCTCTACCGTGTTAAAATCAATCCGAACAACCTCTCCAACTAGTCCTGCAATTGCATTAAACAAATATTTCGAGTAATAGCGATAGGGTAAGCCAGAAAGTCTTACCCATGCCAAAATCTGTTTAGGATGATCCTCAGTTGTCGAAAACTCCCTCGACCAGGGCTGGACAGTCAAGTAGCTTCCGTAAATCATCTATGGACCACCGAAAATTACCTTGTCATAGTCCGTATCAAGGTTAAACTTGATCAAGTAATATTCATTGTCCAGATCAATGATCGAGAAATCTCCCATCGGATTCCATAGTGCCTGCACTTTATTCTTCAAAGCCCTGAGTCCAATCGAGCGCCCTAGGAGTCTTACTATCATCGCTTTTGCCAATTTTGCATCAATCTGCTTATGAACCCTATCGGAAAACCGAATCTCAGGCACCGGACCATCTCTGCTGATAACAATATCGTCATTGGCTAATTCCACTTCCAACGACTTCAGGAAATTATCCTCCTTATTACTTTCAACGGAACGCATCACAGCATCTCGAAAAGAAACCCCATTCCCAAGGTTGACAGGTTCTTGCCCGCTTTCTGGCTCAGGCGCCACGACCGGCGGTAACGTGACATCACCATCCATAGATACCTTTCTTATCTAACCTATACGTCGAAGATTCTCAAGTCTGAGTGCTTGGCGACCTGTTTTGACTTTATTTGCAGAATGTAAGTTATTTTTAATATAGAGTGGTGATATTAAAGTATATAAAATTTTAATTTATGTTGTTATGTTTTTTCTTTCTTTAATTTTTTCATTCTTTTCCCACATCAATTTTCTCTTTCAAGTTTACGAATTATCTTCATTCGAATGCATTTATCAAAATCGTATAATTTGTATGTTCAGATGTTATTACGAATTTAATTTTTGTCACGTCCGTAAAACTCGGTTACTCTTTCGAAACGTGCGGCCTTAGACGCTTCTTGACGCTAAGAGTACTCGAGAGGCAACAAGAACGAAGAACTTAAAGAAAGAAACTAGAGTAAATGCTAGAGCTTTTTATTACTCTTCTCAGAGAGAATAAATGAAATTATTGGGTGAGTACAAATGGTGGTAAGAGCTCTCTATTTATATTTGAGCTTTCACTCAATCAATGGTCAAGATCAATTTACATGGATGACCATGATTAGCTCGAATAAATACTAAATCAGCTATCTAATGAAATTCTACCAAATCCTATCAAATTATAGGAAAGTTTCCCTGGATAGTTGATCTCTATGACAAGATTCTTTCTTATCTTTATTTGATAAGTTGTCTCTTTCCATTTCTGAAACGGACTCTCTAGCATTCTCCAAGTGTTAGACTAAGTCCGGTGGTTTTGACAATCTGTGTTTTCATTGTAATGCTCCATTTTAGATTATTAGTGTTTTTGCATATTTGGTTTATATGCTACTTATCCTTTTGCTATCATATTTTAGCTAAAATATAAATTGTAGAAGCATACATTTGTTTTTATTTGTCTTTGTATGTGGGGCATTCTAGTTGATGAATGATTCACAGAATAACATTTGAACATATTTTCATTTGTGCTTGTATCCTTCTGTAGATTTGTAATACTTATATATATATATAATTAGATTCAGTGAGCTTGCTTATTTATATTTGCAAAGATAATAAATTTGGCATATCTGAAATCTACTTTGGATGAAATTTCTTAATTCCTTTTCCAAAGTAATGTTGTGACAGTTTCATTGTTGAATCTTTAGGAGTTATAGTATACTGAACTAAAATGGTAATGATGGTTTGTGTTAATTCATTTTACTATCCACACATCCATCATTAGTTTAGGACCATGATAGCAATCAAATTGGATCATTCTGCTAATACTTTTCATTATACTATAAAAATTGTTATGATCTTGAACTTTAGTTGTGCCTTTTATAGTTTAATTTTAGATATAGGCACCAGGCGGCAGGCACTGATGTTTCTCTGTTGTTTTGCAGCATTGTGCTGGCATAAATTGTTTGGCCGTGCTAAAGTCATCTGCTTTTGATGGATCTGATTATCTTTTCACCGGAAGCCGTGATGGCACACTTAAGAGATGGCACTTGGTGAAAACACTGCCACATGCTCTGCTACATTTGAGTCTCATGTTGATTGGGTACCTTCTTTGTATCCATGATAATCTACTATTAGCCAATTAGCTTGACCTTCATACTTCAGTCAATATTTTTTATTGCTAATTTGTGGTTTGGAGGGCTGGAATTTTAGATATTTTCTAATTTGGTCCACTAGAATGACATATCCCTGATGTGATATTAAATCTGAATCGTTGTTTATTAACCAAGCAAGCAACCAGCACACCCAAAGCAAAATCTAGAGCAAGTATTGTACTTTGCACTTCAATTACATCATTTTCAATTTGAATATTTAGAGACCTTTATCTTTGTCCACTTTGTGGAATCCACCATTAAAATGTCTTACATATATAATATGTGATATATCTGTAATTGTGTAAATTATGATTGAGAGCAAAGTCATTTCCTTGTTGTGCAGGTAAATGATACTGTAAGTGCCTGTGACAATACACTTGTCTCCTGCTCGTCGGACACTACATTGAAGGTATGTTTTTAGTTAATGTATATTAATTCTGCATCGACTATTTTTAATGTTTGACATTTGCCCTCTCTTTGAGAAATACCAGACATGGAATTGCTACTAATATTAGAGCTAGATGCCTTTGTGGTTTGTCTAATAAATTTTTTGAGGACGCCAAGCATATTTAATGTAGAACAGGTGGTTATACTTATAGGTTGTTTTTGTTTATAAATGTTTTATGGGTTTTCTGGTATAATGATTCACTCTGTTGTTCTGGTTATCTAGGTTGTTAATTATGTCATAGAAAAGCTGGTGCTTCACAAACCAAGTGATAGTCTAAGCACTGATGGACTTGAAAGACAATCGCAGTCTGGATCGAAGCCTTGGCAAAAACTTCGACCCTCTATTGAGATTTTATGCAGTAATCAGGCAAGTAAAATAGTTTTAGACGAAGATGTTCAGTTCAATCATTGTATACTTGACAGTCATACTGCTAAAGAATCTTTATGCGGTGGTTTAGCTCGGGTTTAACGTACTATATGACCAGTCGGTCTTTTGATTTGCTGCTATATCTTCCAGGTATTATCTCCGGACATGAGCTTAGCCACCGTGCGAGCTTACGTATGGAAGAAACCCAAGGACTTGGTACTTTCTGGCAGGGACGGAGCTAGAAATTTATCTAAGGGTGTCATTTTCTTGAACGATATTTAAAAAAAATTAATTATTTATATAAGGGTATCAAATTATTTATAAAAGGGTGTCAATTATATATATTTTTAATTTTTATATATAAATTATATAAAAAATATAATTTTCCAAAAATGTTGGGTGTTAACAGACACCCCATTTGTACACGTGGCTCAGCCATACTTTCCGGGACCAGGTGAGTGACAACTTATTCTTGTTTTTTTGTACATTCTCTGTATTTCTTTTTAAAGAATGGCACATTTGTGAATTTTATTCTTTGGGGAATATTATTTGTTATGATAAATGCAGCTGCAGGTTGGCCTTCCAATGAAAATCTCGTGGTTTTGCTAAGTGTTGGGATTTATATTCTTCCGGGGAAGAGGGTTGTGGGTAATGTTAGACATGGTTGCTTTTGCCGTACATCGGAAAAAAGTCGTTTAGTAGTGACGGCGAATGGAGAAGGATATCGGAGCGGCAATACCGATGTTGAGAAAATCGACAACGGTTAAAATTTTATTTGGGGGAAAATTGGTCTGTGAGTTTAGTTCACTTAAAATATATGAGAAAATGAAAAAAAAACGAAAGGAAAAGATTTTTATAAGATATAAAACGATATCATTTGGATGTAAATTAAGTTTTTTCAAAACGTCGTTTTAATTTTATCCATCATGTCATACTGATGAAATGATTAAAATAAGTTATTGTATAAAATTTAATGAGTAAATTGATATTTTAAAAGTTTAATAACTAAAATAGATCTGAGAGTAAAATTTACTAATTTAAATACGACTTAATACCTAAATTTTAGGTCATAAATAAATTTTCCTAACTCTTCCACCGGTTTCAGAACATAAAATCAATACACATGCTATCTTTTTCTATGCTTAAATGTAATGATTAGTGCCCCAACAGCAATCTCATTTTCATTAATAAGTTCATCGAATCACCATTCATAAATAAATTTGGTTTACCAAATATGTCATTTTCTTTTAAAAAATTAAGTTCGTTAAATTTAATCCTAGTATTTTGATATAATAATTAATGTTAAATTTATTAATCGATTAATTTATATTAGATATTAAAAATGTCCCGTGAAGATTGTAACAAGAGAATTAAAGATAATTTAAATTTTGAAATAAGAGTAAATTGATCTTTCTTAAGAAAATACAATCTAGTCTTAACGTTTTAAAAGTGAATAATTAAAAATAATTATTACAACATTAATAATTTTTATCAATTTTATATGATTTTGATTGTCATAATAACAAATTTAACCGTTAATATTTATATATTATGTCATTTTTATCTTAAATCTAAAAAATTAAACAGAGTTTATATACTATGTAAATTTATTTTTAGAATTATAATTAAATTGGTATAATATATAAATATTTTAAAATAGAATTATTTTTGTGTCGATTAAAATTATGTAAAATAAAAAAAAAACTAACAGATGATTAATTGTCTCTAATTGCTCCTTATATCAGAAGGACCAACATGCTCACTTTCAAAAATAGGAAGGACCTAATAGGTCTTTGTACAAAAAATAAATTAAAAAAATCGTAACACACGGCAAGCAATTTAAGCATGGGTTAAAACCCTAAACTCTTCCTTTTCTCCTCCACCACGCAGCAGCTCAGGAAGGGACTTGGGTAAAAAAGAAATTTAGGGTTTTCTTTAACAGGCTTCCATTTCCCCTACTGTTCTTTATCCTGTTTTTGTGATTTTGCTTTGCTATATTTTTTTCTTGGAGGTGGGTTTTGTTTACTGTAACTTCAACAAGAATGGGATCCTTTATAGAAATTACTTTCATACACATTAGTTTACACAAGTCTTTCAATTTTAGGTTGGGTTTAGGATTTAAGGGTTTAATGTATAGGGTGTAAAATTTAAGGTTTAGGGTTAGAATTTAGGTTTTAAGGTGCTAAGGTTGGGGGTATAGGTTTTAAATTTTATATAAAAGTTGTATATATTTTTTTATCGAGCTTGTGTATCAACATATGACCATTCTTTTTAGCAAAGATTGCTTTTTTATTATGTTTGGATTGGTGCCTTTTAAGTTTAATCGGTTTGAAGTTTGATTATTTTAATTAAGTTTATTGTGATGATGATGTTTTTAGGTCTTTTTTGGAGGAGAAATGCTTGTATTGTTCGAGACTCCTGCGGGCTTTGCCCTTTTCAAAGTATTGGATGAAGGAAAACTAAATAAAGTTGAGGTATTTTGATCTATAAATCTTGTGATCTTTAGGAGGAAGTCAATATATGTATTTATTGTATATGTATATATATATTAAATATAGTTATGAACTGTGGAAAAGTTCCTTGATTGAATGACATTAATAGTTTTATGTTTTAGTTTATAGAACTTTTCAGTTTGGAGTTTGGATTGAACTCTACAGTTTTGTTCTTGTAGGACTTGTCAAAGGAATTCTTGGTTGCAGATACGGCAAGAAAGGTTATTATATTTTTATGATTTTTGAACACATTTATTATGGATCTTCTTTAACTATGAGCTGACCGATATTTAAACGACATTATTAGGTTGTCTCATTGCAAGCCTTTTCCAAGTTCGAAAACACAGCAGAAGCTTTGGAAGCAGCAACAAAACTACTTGAAAGCACACCTAGTAAAGGTCTGCGTAAATTCTTGCGTGCTCATTGTGATGGTGAAACATTGGGAGTGGCTGATTCAAAGCTTGGAAATGCAATTAAGGAAAAACTGGTCTGTTATTCTCTTCATATATGGATTCTACGGTGATACTTCGCTTTTTGATTCAGTTGAAATCTTATTTAGTGGAAGCACTTGTCTGCAGAAAATTGATTGTGTTCACAATAATGCTGTTATGGAGTTGCTTCGAGGTGTGAGAACTCAGTTGACCGAACTAATATCGGGTTTAGGTGCACAAGACTTGGCACCGATGAGTCTTGGTTTGTCTCATAGCCTCTCTAGGTACAAGCTGAAGTTCAGTGCTGATAAGGTACTTATATGTTATGATAATTTATTGTGAACTTGATTGAGCATTATCTATTTCCCTTTGAATGGAAAGGTTTATTTTGAACAATTCCGATGATAAAAAATATATAAATAAGTTGGTTTAAGATTTGAGACTCGGGCAAGGGATTATTTTAATTAGATAGAATTTCAATTTACAGTCAAGTAGATCTTTGCATTTGTTTGACTTGACATTAATGGCATGCTGATCACTGAATGAAAGCATTAAAAATTGTAAAATGAGTTAACCATTTTCATAGAGCTAGTTCTGTGATGCTAAAACAGGATTTCATATTCTCTTTTTCTTTGAAAAAGCTAATCAATACTAAACTAGTTCCGTCTCTCTTATTTGGATTTAAAGTTATTTGGGAGAAACGTTCATATGGGTAGGCGGTGTCCCAATATATGGTGGAATTTGTGAGATATCTGATATTTGTGTTGTTCTAAACAATTTCGATATTGATTAGAGCTGTAGTTCTTCGCGGATATTAAGACAGTATACTATACCTGCATTGTTTTAGGTTGATACAATGATTGTTCAAGCCATTGGTTTGCTTGATGATCTTGATAAAGAGCTCAACACATATGCAATGAGGGTTCGTGAATGGTATGGTTGGCATTTTCCAGAGCTCACTAAGATTGTACAAGATAATATCCTTTATGCAAAGGCAGTGAAGCTAATGGGTGACCGTGCTAATGCTGCAAAGCTTGACTTCTCAGAGGTAAGACTCTCTAATGTTCTATTCATAAAGCTAATACCCTGAGCTTTATTACCAAGGGCTCCAATATGCCAATACGAAGCTTATCATTGGCTTGCAAAATATCGTATGCGAAGTACTTGAAAGGAACTTTTTTCATTATTTTTAAAGATTTTTCTTGCTTGAATTTTTCATAGGTATTACCTGAAGAAGTTGAATCTGAAGTGAAGGAGGCAGCAGTTATATCCATGGGAACTGAAATTAATGACCTTGATCTTATTAATATCAAAGAACTATGCGATCAGGTTCTAAATCTTTCTGAATACAGAGCTCAGCTCTATGATTATTTGAAGAGCAGGATGAACACTGTTGCGCCGAACTTGACTGCTCTTGTCGGTGAACTTGTTGGTGCTCGTCTCATTGCTCACGGTGGCAGTTTGTTGAATCTTGCGAAACAGCCTGGAAGTACTGTCCAGATTCTTGGTGCTGAAAAGGCTCTTTTCAGAGCTCTCAAGACGAAACATTCAACTCCAAAATACGGGCTTATCTACCATGCATCATTGGTTGGTCAGGCAGCGCCAAAGCACAAGGGAAAGATTTCCAGGTCACTTGCTGCAAAGGCTTCATTGGCTATTCGATGTGATGCTCTTGGAGATGACCAAGATAACTCTATGGGACTTGAGAACCGAGCCAAGGTAAACCATAAACTTGTGCTTGGCTTATTTATCCTTCCACCTGTTTGAAAAAATAAATGTAAGGTATTTTCTCATACGTTATACTTTGTAGCTTGAAGCAAGATTAAGGTCACTTGAAGGAAAAGAATTAGGACGTTCTGCCGGGTCTGCTAAAGGCAAGCCGAAGATAGAAGTCTATGATAAGGACAGGAAGAAGGGAGCTGGATTGATAACTCCTGCTAAGGTCTGATATCTGATTACATCATTTATCATATTTAGTGTGTTTACTTCTTTAAATGGTTAGTGATGTTCTTTTTTTCTCTATACAGACCTACAATCCTGCAGCAGATTCGCTTATTGGGTAACTAACAAACCCCGCCACTCTTGATGAGCAAGACACTGTCCCAAAGAAGAAGAAAAAGGTTGAGGCCAAACCTTCTCCTGCAGAGGAGGCAGTGGAGGTGCCTACCAGCGAAGAGAAGAAAGAGAAGAAAAAGAAGAAAAAAGCTGATCAGGAGGCAAGTTTACCAGCAATTGAAAATGAACCCTCAAATGAAGAGCCTGCTTCACCAAAGGAAAAGAAGAAAAAGAAGAAACGTCAAGCCGAGGATGATGAAAAGAATGTTGACGTAGTAGAGAAGAAAAAGAAGAAGAGAAAGCATGCAGACCAAGAAGATGAACCCCAAGTGCAGACCAAGAAAGAGAAGAAAAAGAAGAAAAGTGATTGAGGAGGTGAAAAAAACAATCAAGATTGTGGTGATTGGCACCCAAACAAATTTTGGGAAATACAGGCTTTAGTCAGGTTCGTGTAAAATGTGGTATTTTTTTAGGTCTTATTTATATGGTAGTAGTCCAAACCTAATTTTGATTGTAAGGAAATATCAGAACTTTCTTTGTTATTTCTTTTTTTTGGATAAATAACTTTCTTTGTTATTTCAGTTAATCATCTTCTGCTATGTTTACCTCTACTTTCACCAGTTACTGTTCAAGCAGTGGGAAGTTAAGTTTCCCTCTACTTTTCCTTCTAATTAGCAAACTAATTGTAATTAGTATTTGTTTCCTTTTTAAAGGGAATATCAGGAAGATAATTTTCACACAAACAACAGTTTAAAGGGAAACTTTAATGAATATTAAAATTCTCCTTTTTTCAAAGAATATTAACATTATTTTGACTAGGAGTGTTCAAAAATATCCGATCCGGTCGATTCATCCGATAATCTATTGATCCGAATCCGATCTGAAAATTTAGATATTCGATTTGGTTTTTATTTTTGGATCGGATATCTGATCCGATTTTAAGTTTTCCGGATCGGATACGGATCGTAATATTTTAAATTTCGGATATCCGAAAATTCATAATTTCAAATTTTCATTAATATTAATCTTGTTATATTTAACAATTTAGTACTTATTATATTTAAAAATTAAAACTTTTATAATTGTGAATCTTATTATATTTAGTAATTTGTTGTATATTATATTCAAAATTCTAAAATTTTTATAAATACAAACTTCAAATTCGAAAAATTAGTATAATCAAATTATATTTTTGGATAATCGGATATCCGATTGCGGATATCCGTTTTTTTCGGACCGGATACGGATCACTATATTATCGATTCGAAAACCCAAATATCTGAAAAAATTGGATCAGATCTAATCCGATATCCGACAATGAACACCCCTAATTTTGACATCTTATTCTAATTAGAAACTAAATGGTCCCAAACATAAGGGTGAGATAAAATATAATACTGAGTCTTCTCTCTATGATCCACCAGTTAATAAAGGAATCTTTGAGAACATGATGTTTAAGGTTATATTAAGGAAATAAATGATTTTTGAGTAATTTTGAGTAAATAAGTCAATCTATAGTATTGTTTGGACCTCATTACTTACAAGTGTCAGGTTTTTATAGTCTGTCGGATTAAACTGAAAATATATTATTTTTCAACGATGTACATACACCTTACCACTTGCAGGTGATGAGATCCAAACAACACCGTAGATTTTGACCCATTTTCTTAAAACTACCCTAAACTCATGGGCGGAGCCAGGTAGGTAATTAGGGTGTGTTGACACCCAAAATTTTTAGAAAATTATATTTTTTATACGATTTATATATAAAAATTTAAAAATATATGTAATTGACACCCCTTTATAAATAATTTGACACCCCTTTATAAATAATCAACTATTGTTAAATACCGTTCAAAAAAATAACACCTCTTAAATAAATTCTTGACTCTGCCCCTGTCTAAACTCACCTATTTTCTTAAATATAACCCTAAACATCCTTATAACCCTAATTTTCTTAAGGGATCAACAAGGAAAATAGACAACTTACTCGAATCAGGGAATGGAATCGTTTTTCTATTCACAAGTTAAAACAATTATGGACATAATTGAATTTTATTTTTATTAAATTTATAATTAATTTTAATTTATATAATATAAAAGTAAATATTTTATATTTCATTAGTGATATGAAAATAATTTTTAGAATTAATATTAGATTATTAACCAAAGGTTCTTTGGCACTGTCCGGCCAGCCATGGATATATTAATTTACATTTTTCTTCATGTTTGACAAAAAATTCCAAGCTTTTAATATATATTAAAGCTTTAATTATTATTTTTAATACATTTCTTGTTGAACACTGCATTTAATTACAAAATTTAGACCTTCATAATATTAAATATATTATATACACAACATAAATTCTCATTAGAAAATAACAAGCATATTTTTTTTGGATAAGTGTGATTTATTATCCAAGACAAAAAAATAACTCCTATAGTACACTTGGACAACCATCCCTAAAGAATTCCCCAAGATGTACATATGTTCCTATTTACATCATCAAAGTTTATAATTCTATTTCGAGACTGAATACGAACAACCTCTTTTACACAATCCAGAATACTATAAGCAGTCCTAAAACAATGTCTAAACAATCTTCTATTCCCCTCCTCCCAAATAAAGTATACATAGGCACTCCATGCAACCTTCAAAACATAAACCAGTAGGGATTTCCCTTTCAATTTTGCATTCAGCCACTGCACCTCCACTTCCCAATCAAACATACCCCTGCACAGTCCACACAAATCCAACACAGCAGACCATATAGCCAGCGAATAACTACAGCCTGCAAAGAGATGATCCCTGGTTTCTTGTGCACTTCCACACATCACACAACTTTCCTCAATATGAAGCCCCATTCTCCGAAGCCTATCCTTCGTTGGCAACCGATTAAGCATTCTCATCCAAAGGATAAAAGCATGCTTTGGGACATGAAGGCTAAACCACACCAAATTATGCCACTGAACTTTGTCTCGTGATTCACAAATCGCACTCCATATTGCACCTAGGGGTGAGTATTCGATCGAGTCGAGTCGAGTCAAAAAATTTCGAGTTATTCGAGTTGACGAGTCATATTTTACAACTCAAACTTTATTTGAAATTTTTTCAGTTCGAGTCGAGTTTGAGAAATTCGAGTCGAGTCGAGTTTTCGAGTTGCTATAAATATTTAATTGTAATTATTTATCAAGTTATAGTATGATTTGATTCCAATTTAAACAATTTTCTCTAATCATATAAGATATGCATACATAGATTTTTTCATATGTAGCAACATTTATTTATATTTTTATATATCAATGTATATATATCATAAAAATTTGAGAGATTCATCTCAAACTTAAAAATTAATCCTTTAATTACTGAAAATTTTGAGTTATTCGAGTTATCGAATTTCCATTTTACAACTCAAACTTTATTTGAAATTTTTTCGAGTCGAGTCGAGTCTATGAAATTTCGAGTCGAGTCAAAACGAGTTGAGTATTTTCGCCTCGAGTCGAGTCGAGTTATTCGGTTTTTTCGAGTCGAGTCGAGTTTTGCTCACCCCTAATTGCACCCATGGTCCGTTATGCCCCTTCCTCAACAGGCTTTGCAGCGTGCCCCTCTACCGCTGAATTTTCCTTAAATACCAACTATGGCTTTGCTTCAAATCCAAACTCCAGATGTCTTCCCCTTTAATAACATACTTGATGTGATCACGACTACGTTCCTTACATTATTTTCTACAACCTTATTGATACCGTTTGATCGAGGCAAGTTGTTTACATTCGAGAAGCTTCAAGAAGCTTATTCTTTCTTAATATGGGATGTTCAAAGAAAGATCATATTTATGGAGATGTATTTCAACCCGAAGGAGGAACCTCCACCATCATGAGACCTTCAAGGATATTTCTAAGGGAGTTATTCCTTATTCAATCTTTTACTTATGCATGAATTTGCATGAGCAATTAAAGTTTGCATAAAATTACATTGCATTCAATAAACATGTTCTTCATTAAAGTGCATGGAGGGAGATGAACAATCACATCAAATTGGAATATGAGACATCTTGATCATTATTTTCGAATATGATAAGGGCTGATTTGAGTCTTGAAGTCTTCTTGAAATTTATTCTTCTACTTCTTAGCTTTCCAACGCATTTTGAATCATCTCAATCCGATAACGAGAGCTTAAGATATGGTCGATTTACTGAAGACAGTGCAGGCTGTAATTTTATTACGGGAAAATGATGCATGGGAGACAAACAAATAATGTCCATCATTATCATTATTTGGAGAGGCTTTTCATATTCTACAAGGAGACATGCATTGAAGGGCTACTTTATTCTCTTCATCAAGGCAATTCAAGTAGGATAATTACATGGAGATGAGCTTGGAATTGCAAGAGACATTTTCCTTTGGACATACAGGATGTCTACATACTCCTATGTTGTCTTCATCCATTCTACATGAGTGATAAAGCCATAGAAGTGCAAGAGTCTTCTCCATTAGATGTATATAAGTCCAGATTCATTCTAGATGATGTTTAAATCATACAAGACTCTTGGTATTTTCAGCCATTATGAGGAAAGATGTGAAACAATGCATTCATGAGTTTTTATTAGCATTGAGATTAAGAAATTATCTCCTTTGTAAGACTCTTCATATCTAGCCTATGGGTACTATAAATAGGTTGTCTATTCCATTGTAAAGGGGACAACTTTGATCATATATTAAACTTTGAGAGTGTTCTCTTTTTCTTGTTCTACAAGAACTTTATCGGCTTCAAGTGGATTCTTGTGGCATTCTATCCATTTCATTTGTTTATAATGTTGGTTCCTAGCTCTCTATAGCTAGTGGGTCACGTTCCATTCTCTATCACTTCAACTCCATCATTTTATATTGTTGGTTCTTAGCTCTATATAGCTAACGGGTCACAATCCATCATCCTTTTTAAATCTACAAAACCCACGTCACCACTACTATCTTCCGCGTTCATATTTTCTTTACAATCCTAGTTGTCAAGGCAACTAACTTCCCACGAAAAACGCTACTCAAAGCTCTTACTCGAACCACGATCGGGCAACACATATATGATTCAAAATTTCACAATCGGGATCATATCATTTGGTATCAAAGCTACGGCGGTTCAGTAAGTCGAATAAAAGGAGAAAAGCCAATTACATGCGCTAAAGATGTCTCGAAAGTTCACAGGTGCTAATGTTTATACAAGAGATGAAATACCAAACTTTTCACCAGATTTTCAATTTCAGAATTTCAATTTTGAGATGAAGAGATTGTTCCAAAAACATTTTGACCCAATCACAAAGAAGTTGGATCGAATAATTGAAAGACTTTCTTCTTCAAAACCTCCTCCATTGAATGTTAAAAGGCAAGAAAAGTTGCGAAACGACGTTCGACCTTATTCTAAATCGACACCCAATTTGAGCGACAAATCTTGCAAGAAGGATTTCATTTTTCGAACAAGAAATAATGTCAAAAGTTCAACACGAAGTGAGACAAGAATTTCTACATATTGCAATCCAGAAAATTTAGCTCATCTTCAAGAGTGTTTGGACAATTTTGTCAAAGAAACACGATTGCAAGAGCAACTAGAAAAAGAATTTGATGGGAAAAAAGAGAAAGAAACGAGAGTGGCAAAAGACATTGAGAGTGAAGAAAAAGAGTTTTATGAAAAAGAGAGAAAAAAGATTTTGAAAGAAAAAAAGAAAGAGAGTGAAATTTCATTTTACACTAACTTTAATCATTCTTCTTTTATTCTTGATTTTTCATTGTCACAGGATTGCAAAATGATAAATTCAAGAGAAATTCGATGTTATCGGTGTTTGGGAAGTGGACACATTCCGAGTCAATGTCCTAATCGTAGCATCATGATTCCTAAAGGAAAAAGAAGATTTGTTACCAATGATGTTTCAGAAAAGGAGATCATGAAAGAAACAAAAATTGAAAAGCTACCACGAGGAGTTCAAAAAGACTTCTCCATCTATGGAAAAGACTACTTTTTATTTGGTGATGAGGAACATTTTTCCAAAGATTCTTGCAATTTGAGGATGAACCATTCTCAAGGGCGAGGAACTAATTTGAAATATTCTACCTATGGTAAAGGATCTTTCTTGTTTTGCAATAACGTTCGTTCTTTAATCGACATTTTTGATTCGAGGATGAATCAACTTAAAGAGGGAGGGAATGATGTGATCACGACTACGTTCCTTACATTA
Source organism: Abelmoschus esculentus (assembly GCA_035048815.1). Lineage (NCBI taxonomy): Eukaryota > Viridiplantae > Streptophyta > Magnoliopsida > Malvales > Malvaceae > Abelmoschus > Abelmoschus esculentus. The sequence continues at coordinate 23,010,025 of JAUCBN010000004.1, forward strand.
TTATCTACAACCTTATTGATACCGTTTGATCGAGGCAAGTTGTTTACATTCGAGAAGCTTCAAGAAGCTTATTCTTTCTTAATATGGGATGTTCAAAGAAAGATCATATTTATGGAGATGTATTTCAACCCGAAGGAGGAACCTCCACCATCATGAGACCTTCAAGGATATTTCTAAGGGAGTTATTCCTTATTCAATCTTTTACTTATGCATGAATTTGCATGAGCAATTAAAGTTTGCATAAAATTACATTGCATTCAATAAACATGTTCTTCATTAAAGTGCATGGAGGAGATGAACAATCACATCAAATTGGAATATGAGACATCTTGATCATTATTTTCGAATATGATAAGGGCTGATTTGAGTCTTGAAGTCTTCTTGAAATTTATTCCTCTACTTCTTAGCTTTCCAACGCATTTTGAATCATCTCAATCCGATAACGAGAGCTTAAGATATGGTCGATTTACTGAAGACAGTGCAGGCTGTAATTTTATTACGGGAAAATGATGCATGGGAGACAAACAAATAATGTCCATCATTATCATTATTTGGAGAGGCTTTTCATATTCTACAAGGAGACATGCATTGAAGGGCTACTTTATTCTCTTCATCAAGGCAATTCAAGTAGGATAATTACATGGAGATGAGCTTGGAATTGCAAGAGACATTTTCCTTTGGACATACAGGATGTCTACATACTCCTATGTTGTCTTCATCCATTCTACATGAGTGATAAAGCCATAGAAGTGCAAGAGTCTTCTCCATTAGATGTATATGAATCCAGATTCATTCTAGATGATGTTTAAATCATACAAGACTCTTGGTATTTTCAGCCATTATGAGGAAAGATGTGAAACAATGCATTCATGAGTTTTTATTAGCATTGAGATTAAGAAATTATCTCCTTTGTAAGACTCTTCATATCTAGCCTATGGGTACTATAAATAGGTTGTCTATTCCATTGTAAAGGGGACAACTTTGATCATATATTAAACTTTGAGAGTGTTCTCTTTTTCTTGTTCTACAAGAACTTTATCGGCTTCAAGTGGATTCTTGTGGCATTCTATCCATTTCATTTGTTTATAATGTTGGTTCCTAGCTCTCTATAGCTAGTGGGTTCTTTATAAGTGGATTCTTGTGACAATCCTAGTTGTCAAGGCAACTAACTTCCCACGAAAAACGCTACTCAAAGCTCTTACTCGAACCACGATCGGGCAACACATATATGATTCAAAATTTCACAATCGGGATCATATCAATACTTATGCACCCAAGCCACCCACAAAGAACCCTCACTAGCCAGCAATATCTTCAATAAAAGGACTAGACATGCCTGGTTCCAAGTCTTCACATCCTTGAGTCCTAGCTCCCCTCATTCTTAGGACCACAAACATGCTTCCAACTAACTCTTGCCCCCTGTACAGTACTATCTTGACCCCTCCAAAAGAACCTCAAACACAATTGTTCAATCTTTTCAATGACTCCTTTAGGAAGTACTAACTGCCTACACCAGTAGTTAGTTAAACTACATAGCATAGCTCGAATCAACTGCATTCTTCCTACATAGCTCAAATTTAATTTTGACCAATGCCCCAGCTTAGCTTTGATCTTCTCAATTAGCACCAGACAATCCTTCTCATGCAATCTTCTCGTTACTAAAGGAACTCCTAAGTATCGCCCTAGGAGAGATCCAATCTTAAACCCAATATCATCCCTCATCCTACCCTGTTCCTCCAAAGAAACTCCAGCCACAAAGAGCTCAGATTTTGACACATTTAACTTCAACCCAGCCATCTCATAAAACTTCTCTAAAACACTTTGTATACCAATTAAAGAATGTAGATTTCTTTTGCAAAATATTAGTAGGTCATCAGCAAAACAGAGGTGAGTGAGATTTACCTGCTTGCATTTAGGATGATACTGAAAAATCCCCATTTCAATTGCTTTATCCAGCAAATTAGATAATACATTCATCACAATCACAAAGAGATAAGGGAAAAGTGGGTCCCCTTGCCTAACTCCCCTTTGCCCCTTGAAAAAGCCTACTAAACTCCTATTTAAAGAGATTGAAAATATACTTCCAGTGAAACAAACTCTAATCCACCCCCGAAATTTCTCAAGCAGCCCCATTACCTCTAATAAATTCAAGATAAAATCTCAACTAACAGAATCAAACGCCTTTTACAAGTCCACCTTTAGAGCACACCTAAGGGAAATAGTATTCCTATCGTACCCCTTTACTAATTCTTGAGCTAACAATGTATTATCAACAATACTCCTCCCCCTAATAAAAGTTGACTGGTTCACAATAATTAAATCAACCAACACACTATTCAGCATGCCTACCAGGATCTTCGTAATGGTTTTATAGACAACAGAACAACAAGAAATAGGCCTAAAATCCTTCACCATACATGCATTCGGGATTTTAGGAACTAAGGTGACAGTAGTAGCATTAAATTCAGGCAACAAATAAGAAGAGAAAAAAAAATACCTCACAGCTTGCACAAAATCACTGCCTATTATCTTCCAGGCCTGCTTAAAAAACCAAGAAGTATATCCATCAGGACCAGGGGCTTTGTCCTTACCTTGAGAAAAAATTGCATCTTTAATTTCCTCGACAGGCACTTCTCGAACCAAAAGAGAACAAGACCCTTCAGGTAGAGCCCTTTGCAAGAGCCCCCTCAAAACCTCCACACTACAACCAGACACTCCAGCATCCACTGAATCAATTTGTTTTGAGAAAAAACGGATCACTTCAGCAGTCATATCCTCAAAAGACTCCAATTTAGTATCCTCCTCAGTTTGCAAAAAACAAATGGTACCTTTGCTCCTTTTTTCAGCAACAGTTGAATGAAAGAATTTAGTCCCCTTATCCCCTTCTGGAGCCACTGTACCTTGACTTTCTGTTGAAAAAACCAAGTCTCAGCTTGTTCCAGCTCTAGCAACTCAGCCTGCAATTGTATCTCAGCTTCAGCATCCCTACCACCATGATCCAGATTAACTAGCTATACACCACTTCAAGCCGTTTCCTCTTATCCTCCACTCTTTTTGAAAGAAATTATTAACACCGTCAAATTACTCTTTTGCCCTCCACTTTCACTAATTAAACACCTTTAGCTTTGTATTATCCTCTTTAGAAGACAAGGAAAATAAAGTTCAAGCGTAATTAACTATTTTCGTTTGAATGCATAACACTTCTTTATTTATGTATATAACTATATATAGATGGGATACAATTATATATTGTTTTTTTTATATAGATTTATTTGATGTGTGTAAATAATGATGAAAATTAAAGAATTTTTATAAGAAAAAATAAAAATAAATAATTTTAATCATTGATTTATATTATCTAATGATTATAAATTAGTACAAAAATAATAAAATCGTGTAAAATTAAAAAAATTTACACTAAAAAAACTATATCCTATATGCACAGGAACGGAGCCAGGATTTAAGGTTGATGACCAAAATATAAATGATTGAAGGTGGGGACAAATTCATAAATAAACCACTATTTAAAAAAAATAAGACGACAAAAAATTAAAAAAAAATCGTGGGTGGGGACGATTGCCCCTTTCGACCTCACATAGTTTCGTCCCTGCATATACATATAATAATTATTGACACAATAAAAGCGTTTGCTTTAATTCAAAGCACCAATATTGATGCATACTTCTTTTGTTTAATTGGCGACGATATTAATTTTAGTGTTGGTTGTTAATCGTTGATCATGATTTATATTTTTATTGTTTCTTTTTGGTGTTGGTATAATAATTTTACGATACTTATTTTTTATTCATGCTGTCAGTGATCATGTAAAGTTTAATCTATTTTGGGTTGTTTGTCAATATAATCTGAAGCATGTCGTTGCTTTTGAGAATAAACGTGAAAGATGATTATCGATTTTGAGAATTTCATCTAATTTATATTTTAACAACTTTTCAAGAATTATTCCTACAATAGATAATAAAAAAAATTGGATACAAAAAAAAATATTTGATCTGATTAATACAACGTTTATTTTTTTAATTATTATTCTTTAATAATAATTTGTGTGTAATATAAACACATGAAAAGCATTGGTTACAAAAGAAAGAGTTTGTCTCCCCTTTTTCATCTCTTCTAATTTTTTTTATTATTATTTTTTTAAAACAAAATAATGATTTTACGTAAATAAAACAAGACATTTCATATAAAATTTATGAGTTTCATTAAAAGAAGAGGTCAATAAGTCATATAAAAAGATTGCTTCTAAAATAAATAAATAATTTACTATTACTTCTCTAAGTAGATGAAGATACCACTAGGATGAATACTCCTCTCTTTTTAAAGCAATCGTGGGTGGAATTTTATTTTTTCTACGCGATAGAATCAAGTTAGACAATGTAAATTTTTTTAAGTTTTAATATATTTTTTAATCGTTAGATGATTAAAACAAATAACTCAGATTAATAATTGATTATGTAAAGATTATCATTTAAGAAAAAAAATAAGGAGTTAATTTGAGTCATCAATCTCAGCCATCCAACGATAAAAAAACGTGTAAAACTTAGAAAATTTGACGTTTTATAACTTGATCCTATCATATATATATATATATATATATATATATATATATATATATTTCAAGTTGACAATGGAAATGTGAGTCATAATGCAAGTGATCAAGAAATTAGAAGAATTACTTAGTGTACAAGTAGGTTTACCACAATAATGGACTATTCCTTCCATTTGATAGGTTTAATATGAATAGTTAAAACAAATTTAAATTGTTTTGAAGTAATATGTAGTAATAATTTCTTATTTAAATTTGATATAAAACATATAAAATTTGTAGGGTTAGGATCATTTACCGTGGACATGATATAAAATTTATAAATTTTACATATTTTTTAAATTATTTGATCAATAAAAATGAATTGTTGAAATTAATATAGACGGTGAGAAGTTTTTTATTAAAAAAATAAGTGAATCATCCTTAATTTAAAAGTTTTATTTTGTATCTATTAAACTCGATTAATTCATCAATTTTAATCTAAAAAATATATTTTTTTTAGAAGTACACTTTTTATATGGATCCTAACCAAATTCAGTAAAAGGTCATCTAACTAGAATTTAGGTGATTAACAATTACAACCCTATTTACTAGTAAAATTTAGGTAATAAACAATTACAACCTTATTTAGTGCATTTACAAATCTATGTGAATTGATCATTACATGTTTGGATATAAATATAATAATATAATAATTTAAAAGCAGAATATTCTAATACATAAGTCTGTATAAATTACGTAAACCTTTTAATTTTAGTGTAAAAATTTAGGTTAATGTTTAGGATTTAAGTTGTAGTGTGTAGATTTTAGAATTTATGATTAAAATTTAAAGTTCAGGGTTTGAACTTTATGACATCGAGAGTTAAGAATTTAAGTTTTAAACTTTATAGTTTAAATATGAAGATTGTGTAATACTTTTACGCAATTTATATATTAAAATATAACCTTAATTCGAAAACCCAGAATCTTAAAAAAAATATATACTAAATGATTTAAACCCATACTTTAAGAATAAAAAATGAAAATACTTTTGTGAAACTCAACTTTGACACCAATCCATCACAATAATAAACTTTTATTTTATGTTAAGTAATCAAACCACTTGATATGTCTCCCTTTTAAAATAATTGAATATTTCACCAAACATTTTCTTTTCTACTTATTCTAAATAATATAATATAAAGTCTAATGAACTACTCATCCAATTGTCCCCAAATTACTTGGACAACACTCTAATTATTTTATGAATAAAAATACAAATAATTAATAATTTTATTTATCTTTTATAATCATTAATATTTAATTTTTGATTAATTAATCTAGATCAGGTATTATAAGATATGTTTGTATCATTCATAATATTAAGATTTAATTCTTGGTATTATTTAAAGAATAACAAAAGAAAATAATTACTCATCCAAGAATTAAAATCAAATTATATTGTAACTAATTTTATATCTAAAACCCAAATTCTATAAATTTTCAATATTAAGTATATTTTTTTTAAATAAGTGCCCTTCATATAGACACAATTAGGACAAATAAATATTATTTTTAAAAATTAATTATCCTTTATATTTACACACTTAAGACAAATATATATATATTATTTTTTAAAAACCTATTGGTTCAATGTACTATATGTTATTAATTAATAAAACATAAATTATTATATTTAAGTTTAATTACAAGAAATTATATATAAGTAAATATTTAATGTATCATCAGTGATTTTCTTTTTCAAACAGGCTTCTAAAACTAGTAAATATTTATTTTAATGATTTTTAATTTTTAAACACTAAAATTTATAAAAATTATTTTTTTACTATCGATATATGAAATATTTTCTTATTATCTATATAATAAAATAAAATAAAATTTCTTAAATATTCAAGTCATACATCATACTTCAACTTTAGTACCAAATGACAATAATTAGATCTACACTTACTCTCATTTTCTATTTCATTTTTTTTTAATTTTAATAAAAAAAATAGAATAAAAGGGGGAAAGTCCAAAACACCAAAGAACAGCCTTTTTACCAATAGAAAACATTGAATCTACGAGAAAATCTCTGTTTTTCTTTCAGATTCAACCAAAGTATCAATTTTTATTTTCATTCTCTTAAACAAAAACACCGAACTTAACCGAAATTCCAAAAATTCCATTAAAAAAAACAGCTTTTGTTTTCAATTTCCCCCATCACTTTGTTCTACTTTCAGTCTTCAGATCATTTTCGATTTGGATTTCCCAAACTTTCTTTTTGAAACCCTTCAAATTTCAACTCTTTTACACATCTCCAAGATCATTTTTTTTGTTTTGTTTTTGATTTCTTGCTGAATCTTCAACTTCCCAAATCTAGCAGTGGAAAGGGTAGGGTTTTATGATTCTCTTGCACAGTGAATTCTTAGATTGTATTAAAGTTTAGATTGTTAGTTTACTTGTTTTTTTTGTGATTTCAGATAATAGTAAGCCTTTTTGGTCTCTTTTTTGGGGTGCAGCTTTATCAGCTCGATCACACTTCCTGAAGTTGCTTGATTCGTGTGAGGTTAATAGTTTGTCGGTTAGTTGTTTATTTTGAGCAAGACACAGATTTTAATATGTTGGGAAATGAGGGTTAGATTTAAGAAATGGGGTGTGTTTTTGGAAGAGAGGTATCTTCTGGGATTGTTTCAGAGTCTAGAGCCAGTAGAAATGCTAGCTCTGAATCCAATAGGAAAGTAGAACAAGTCACGGTTTCGAATACCAATGATAGTGTTGCAGGGGTTGAAAATGAGGGTACCCTGAAGGAGGAAAAATCTGACGGGGAAAGGAAACAGAAGGGGGAAAGAAGAAGGTCGAAGGCAAACCCTAGGTTGAGTAACCTACCCAAGCATTCACGAGGGGAGCAGGTGGCGGCTGGATGGCCTTCGTGGTTGTCGGATGCCTGCGGGGAGGCGCTTAATGGATGGATTCCACGGAAAGCTGACACCTTTGAGAAGATTGATAAGGTGGCCAGTTTTTGTTTTTGTTCAGTATTTGTGTTATTTATCCTTAATTTGTGATGTTGCAAATGTAGTTTGTTTTGAAATGATAGTAAATATAATTTCTTGTAGTTGTGTTCTTTATTTATTTATGTATGGCATGGATGGATGGTTTTGTCTTTAAGTGGAAGTAGTTGTCTTTTGGGTTATAGTTCTTTTTCTTAATTTGTTGATACTTTTGAAGTTGGTATTTTGGATTCAGATACTTACCATTCCTTACTGATGGTAGATTGGCTCAGGAACATACAGCAATGTGTACAAAGCTAAAGATATGGTAACAGGTAAAATTGTTGCTCTAAAGAAGGTTCGGTTTGATAATCTTGAACCTGAGAGCGTGAAATTCATGGCTAGAGAGATTCTCATATTGCGAAGGTTGGATCATCCCAATGTTGTAAAATTGGAAGGTTTAGCTACTTCAAGGATGTCTTGTAGTTTGTATTTGGTATTTCAGTACATGGAACATGATTTGGCTGGGCTTGCGGCAAGCCCAATAGTAAAGTTCTCAGAGCCACAGGTTAGCTCCAACTTGTCTTTTGATTTGAATTACTGTAAAATGCATGGTTTACTTGCTTGGTTAGGTAGTGACCCTAGAAGTATGGTTAAAATGTATGTTATAGGTCAAATGCTACATGCATCAACTACTCTCGGGCCTTGAGCACTGTCACAACCGTGGAGTGCTTCATCGTGATATTAAGGGGTCAAATCTTCTTATTGATGATGGAGGAGTGCTTAAGATTGCTGATTTTGGATTGGCGACGTTCTTTGACCCAAACCGCAAGCATCCAATGACTAGTCGGGTGGTAACTCTGTGGTATCGAGCACCTGAGCTTCTTCTTGGAGCAACAGATTATGGTGTTGGTGTGGACCTTTGGAGTGCAGGATGCATTTTAGCTGAGCTCTTGGCTGGGAAGCCCATTATGCCTGGTCGAACAGAGGTAGATTTTGCTTGATTTTCTGTTTTTTCAGTTTATCATGACTATAGGAGAATATTTTTGCTCGAGTGTTGATTTAAGTAAAATTTTTGAAAAATTGCTACTCTGTTGCAACCAAGAATTCACCGTATCATATCTTGAAAAGCTTTGATATCCTGTCTTTTTTGTTCGCTGCATGTTGAACATAAGTAGGTGATTCTATGTAGTTGTACTACCACTTGTAATTTACGTGTATTTTTATGATTGATTAGGTAGAGCAACTACATAAAATATACAAGTTATGTGGTTCACCATCAGATGATTACTGGAAAAAATCAAAGTTGCCAAATGCAACCTTATTTAAGCCTCGAGAGCCGTATAAAAGACGCATAAAAGAGACATTTAAAGATTTTCCAGCATCATCACTGCCCCTCATTGATACTCTACTTGCAATTGATCCAGCAGAACGTTTGACTGCCACTGCTGCATTGAGAAGTGAAGTGAGTTATTTGATTTCAATGGAAACTCTCTGGTTCTACTTCTCTTGGCATCATTTGACTTTTTATATCTAAAGATTCCCTTGTTAAGAATTGTGTTTTTTTCCACCATTTTGTTGTTCTTGTCCAGTTCTTTACGACGGAGCCTTATGCTTGTGAACCTTCGAGCCTCCCAAAATATCCACCCAGCAAAGAGATGGATGCAAAACGACGAGATGATGAAGCTCGGAGGTCAATTATTTTGCTTTTACTCTCTATTGATTTTAATCATTGGATTTTGATGGACATGCATAAGAACGATATGGACCCTCAAGCACATGCTTTGTTTGAACCTCTTTCCCATCTTCTTGTTTGTAGTTTCCAGAGATAGAAAGACTCGTATAAATTAACTGATGTGGTTTGCATGCACAGATACATGGGTTCAGTTTTCTGGATCTTATTTTACTTAATTATGGAATGTGTTAAATGATTCTTCCCAAGGAACGTCGAATTTTTCTATAATGGTTCATACTCTAGTGTTGTTAACCGTGTGCAGTAATATTTGAATTGTTCAATGTGAGAGCTACTGCCATGGCCTCAAAGTTTAGTCTTTCATTCTGCGTTCGTCATTGGTTCCATTTGAGTTTGAATTCACTGTAATTTGCATTTGAAAGCATCGTCATGTATCTATCTAGTTCAACTATAATTTTCTGTGAACCCTTTCTGTTTCTGGAATAATGGTGCAGACTTAGAGCTTCTAGTAAAGCCCAGGGTGATGTTACGAGAAAGACTCGGACACGTGATCGTGCAAAGGCGATTCCTGCTCCAGGAGCCAATGCCGAGCTTCAGTCTAATCTTGATGTATGTGATAATTCGCTTTTGTCAGATTTGAGTGGCATTCGACACTTGTTTTTAGTTCTGATATTTTAACTAATATGAGTTTTTTTTTTCTTGTGAAGCAGAGAAGGCGCTTAATAACCCATGCGAATGCAAAGAGCAAAAGTGAAAAGTTTCCCCCACCGCACCAGGATGGCACGCTCGGCTTTCCTCTAGGAGCATCACAGCACATTGATCCTTCGCTTGTTCCTCCCGATGTCCCCTTCAGCTCTACGTCTTTCACTTATTCAAAAGATCCGATCCAAACTTGGTCTGGTCCATTGGTAGACTCTGCCAACATGGGTGCTCCAAGGCGAAAGAAGCATGTTGCAGGCGATTCACACAAACCGTCTAAGGCTCCCGCAGGATCCCAAAAGGACAAAAGCGTCGACTCCCGTATTAAAGGGAAGAAAATCATACTTTAAACACTACTGCATACATAAGAATGAGATTTGCAAGAGCAGTTGAATGCATTGTTTTCATGGAGTCTTACTGCTACTCAATGCAAAAGTATATTTAATAGGTCCTGTCATAGAAGCATGTATCGTTTTGTTACAAAAGAATGTCTTCAAGGATTGAAATCAATTTTTCTAAATATATTCTACTTTTTTATTTTTACCTCCAAGAATTTCTCTAATTTGTTGAAAACTTGAGTACAAGTTTCCAGTGTTATGCATACTTTTATTTCACAGGGGTATTCTAGTAAACCTCACATTAATTGATATCTTACGTACTCTATGGCTACCTAATTTTTTGACAAAACATGTCAATGTACAAGGAAAATGGATTGACCTAGGAAAACAAAATCAAAGACTTTGAAAAACACCTTCGGGACGGGTAATTTTAAGGAACAACGAGCTTACGGCAATATCATTTTTCTTATAAAAATTGTAAGAATTTTGGTATTTATTTTTTTGTATATATCAAATTTTTATATAAAGTTTAAAGATTTCAGTAAACACCGAATTTTTTATAAAAAGTATAAGGATTTCTTATAAAAAGTATAAGAACTTTGATATATACGAGAGATTATTCTATGACCGGTTTCACCATGTCATCCATGGTCCTTAGCCACTAAAAAATTGCTAATTAATTTTTATTTTTCATATTATTTTTTTTTCTAATTAATCTCTATTTAACCACCCATTACCTATTTATATGGTAATAAAAAAAGTGAAGATTCACTCTTGAAAAAATAACATGGAAATTATAGAAATTAGTTGGTAATTTTTTAGTGGCTAGGGACCATAGATGACGTGATGGAACCGGTCCATAAAATAATTTCTCAATATATACCGAAAAATTAATACCAAATTTCTTATAACTTTATAAAAAAGAATACATCTATTTTTTAACCGTTTTTTAGACCGTCTTTTTTTAGGGAAAAAAAAACTTTGGGACCATCAACAATAAGCTTTCGAGAATGGTAGGTTTAAGAAGACTAGTAGGTGTAGACTTCAGGTTCAAATATTGGACAGAAAGATGTGAAATTGGTAGATGGATCCTTCTTGGTTAAGCTAACTTCCTATTAAAACCCCAAACCCCTTCTTGCCAACAATATTTTGCATCGTACACATTATTTTTAAGCAAGTTTCAAGCCTTTTTCTTTGGCTCCCTCCATTGTTGTGGAAGTTTACAAGGTGTTGCTAGGAAGAAAATGGGGCCAGGTGGACCAGGAGGGCAACCAGGATGGGGAGGCCCTCCTCCTCCCGGACCGGGATTCTTCAGTGGTCTTTGTGACGTTATTGGTGCTTGGTAAGTTCATTAAGGAGTTTGTTAATTATACTAGAATTCAAAGAGACAGTCTAAGGTCAAAAATTTTGGAGGAAATTCCAGCTTTCTAGAATTGGTAAAAACGAATTCAATGCTCTAAATAATCTCGAGATTTGTTCGAATTTAAGATGAATATTACATAAAAATATAAAAATATGTCTGATATGAATATATAACCTTTTTATTATTAAAAAAATTAAATATTTGAAAGATTAGACCTTCACGTTTATATAAAAAATTGTGTCAAATCTAAATATGAGAATTTTAAATATGTATGTTTTGTTTTATAATCACTAAAATTTAATTTATTAATTAATTTAGATCAAATATTTCAAATATTTATTATGGGGTAATTCTCTCAATCTAATTTACTTCATTTATAATATTAGAAATTAAGTCTATGATATTGCTTAAGAGATCAAATGTTTTATCCTACTAGACTAACATATTGATATATATATATATATATATATATATATATATATATTTCATGGGTTGTTCTTAATATCTCAAAAACCCTAACCGCTCTCTCTTTTCTCCAAAATTCTTTTGTTCTTAATCGTTTTTTTCTTTGATCTATCCCTTTGATCGGTGATCTACAATCAATTATAGTATTGGTTGTCGACCACCGGATCTATAAATCTATTATTTTTATTTTTAATTTTAATAAGAATCTCTGCTTTTATAGCACGCTTTCTCTGTTCTTGTGACACGTTTTTTCTGTCTTTGTGACATGTTTTTGTTTTGTGGTTTGATTCATCTGCTCTTGTGGCACGTTACAGCATACCCTAACGATCGATTGTTGTTTGCCGGTGGTTTGATTTATCTGCTCTTGTGGTTAGATTCAATCGATGCTAGTTTCTGATTTATATTTTTGTCGGTGGTCTTTCGAAAAGTTATATCCCCAATCCGGTTGATGGTTGTTTGCCGATGAAATCAGTCTTGGGTAGCGATGCTTTTACATGTCAGTTTGGATCGTCTACAACTCATTCTTCCTTCTTTATGCGTCTCGTTTGGACAGAGACAAAAAGATTCAAGAAGCTTTTGAATTTTATTGGTATGCTTAATTCCATAAGAATTTTATTTTCTCTGTTTTTTTGTTGTAAAATGTTTGGATTGTTTAATCCAATTTTTTTACTTCTTGAAAGCGATATAAATATAATTTTTATGGATCTAATAAAAATTCAGTAGCATTTGTCAAAAAAATAAATCATTGACACGATGTTAAACTTAAAATTTTACGTATTTTATAAATTATTGAATTAATTAAAATTAACCGTATATAATGAGAAGATAATCATAAAAACTAAGTATATGTATTTATTTATTTTGAGAAGGGTTTTGTGTTTATATGTTTGCAGTGTGAACTTTCTGTGCTGCTGCTGGTTGCTTCGAGACTGTTTTGGTGATCCAATGAGTCCACCAGGGCAACCTGGATTTGGACCTTCTCCACCTGGGCCACCAGGATTTGGACCTTCTCAACCGGGGCCACCTGGTCCACCTGGATTTGGACCTTGTCCCCAGGGACACCTGGACCACCATAATAACTAGGGGTGTTCAAAAATATCTGATTCGGTCGATTCGATCCGATTATCTATTGATCCAATCTAAAAATTTGGGTATTCAATTTAATTTTTATTTTTGGATTGGATATCTGATCCAATTTTAAGTTTTCCGGATCAGATACGGATCATAATATTTCAAGTTTCGGATTATCCGAAAATCCAAAAATCAAAAAATTGAAATTTTTATTAATATTGTTCTATCTAACACTTTAGTGCTTGTTATATTTAAAAATTTTATAATTGTTAATCTTATTATGTTTAGTAATTTGTTGTTTATTATATTCAAAATTCTAAAATTTTTATAAATACAATCTTCAAATTCGAAAAATTAGTATATTCAAATTATATTTTTGAATAATCAGATATCCAAATATCTGATATCCGAATATGTGGATATCCGTTTTTTCTTAATCAGATACGAATCATTTTCATTAATTTGAATATCCAAAATATAAAATGGGTTAACTTTCATTCATTCATTGTTAAACAAAACCTTGATTAAAATAAATGCAATACAAATTTATTGTTTGTAATTGATTTATTTTTGTATTTAAATGAAAAATTCACCCAAAAAATCATATTCTCTTATATCCACACTCATGGTGGTCCATGTAACTTTCAAATTCCCTAAGGATATTCTTGACTTAGTGCTTTAAAAAACATAAAATGAAAATCACATCCTTCTTTATCCATCAAGAGGGAGGGACTTTACATATAAGCATCGTTCAAATAAACACACCCAAGTTTTAATTTAGGACATGATAGGTTTCTAAGTGTTGTTTCTTCAGGAAAATTCCATAACGGGTGTCGAAAACCGTTGAATATTATTATTGTTGAACATTATTACATATATTCATGTTTGAGTCTTTGAGGTTTTTAATTTTTTATTAATAAATTTAATAATGTTCAACGATTTTCAACGTTAATTGTATTCAGTGGCGTTTGACACCCGTTATAGACTCATCTCTTCATACATATAATGGGACGAACTCCCTTGAGGCCCAAGAAACCCTGATTCTTATTTTAAATTTTTAGTTTAAATAATTATTTTATCCATGTAAAAATAAATATTTAAATTTAAAATAAAAGAATTTATTAATATATAATCAATTAAGGATCAAACTAAAGAAGAATGAGCATATATCTTTAAATTTTTTGATCCAATAATAATTTAGGTCCTTATAAGTTAAAATATTAAACAAAATAAGCATTATCCCATAAATTTAGAGTTTAAATACTTAATAGGCTTAATATAATTTTCCTCTAAATTATACATGTTTTCTCAATTTAACCCTAAAACTTTTTTTAGGTTATTTTACCCTTAATCTTAACGAAATTAGATCAAAATCATCCATATTTAAAGGATAACTCGGAAAACTAATATAGTCTATTAAGACTTTTAAAAAATCCATTTTTTATTAAACCATTTCTTAAAAAAATCTTAATCGATAATATACAACGACAGAAAATAGAAGGGTCAGTGGGGGTAAAAATCTTCTACCTCTTTATTATGTTTCCATTCATGCCTTTTGTTGAAAAATTTTAAAAAATTGAATTTTAAACCCTAACCCTTATTTTCTATATTCTAAATCCTAAACCCTATACCCTAAAAAATACACTCTACCCATAATTTTCTAAACTCTAATCACAACCCCTAATCTTGAACCCTAAATCATACGCCCTGAACCCTCTAATTTAAAACGGAGGCACAAATGAAAGCATGTGAATGAGGTAGACGATTTGTACCTGTCGGTGGGTCATGATCCCTCCCATAAAAAAATATTTAAAAAATCTTAAGAATATATATTTGGTCCTCCATAGGTTTAGACTTTATACAAACCCTAATACATTTAAACTGTTTAAATACTCCTCCGACAACTGTGATTGAGTTCTACCGCTGAATACATCCTAAACAAATCCCTTTGAAACGAAAGTAACCCAAGGAAGAGAAGATTAGAACAAGAAAAGTAGGAAAAAGAGACAGATGCAGTTGGACCAGGAACCCTATGATCATGTTTTACAACTTGGGTTGCCACAACAAATGAAAATGGCTGGGGAATATGTTCATGAAATGGACAACCTTGACTCTTGTAGTAGAAAGCAAGGCAAAGGAACATTAGTGTAAAAATATAATAACTAAAGTTTTATTTACATTGGGACATGTCATGGAACTGTTTTAGGGTTTAAGAATGTATTGTGAGCTTTGAGAGAAGATGAATGGATGGTGTTTGGGAAGGGTGAACTCTTTATTTCTTTTAAGATTAGACCATTTTGTCCTAGATTCACAAATTGCAAAAGAGGTAACACTATTGCATGTCATGACCTAACATTGGAATCTTCTAAGTTAATTTTACTTATTTTTCGTTTGAGTATTTAATTCAATGATCGATATTCATCTAATCAACTGTTTTATGTAATCGTTTTAAAATTATGATGTTCATCTTTTTAATTTTGAACTTAAACTCAAATCTAGTAAGCTAATTTAATATAATTTCTTGTATTTTAAAGCTCATAGGCTCCATTTTGTGTCCCTATGGGAAAATTCTAGTTTTTTCAACCATTACGTTTGAGACACTTTTGGTGAGAAATTATGGTGAAAGTTATTTCAATAATATTTTTTTATTCTGCGGTTAAAAACAATGAAAAATATTTATCTATTTATCATGCCTTTATCCATGTCTCTTGTTAAAAATTTCTAAAAAATTGAATTTTAAACCCTAACCTTTATTTTTTATATCCTAAACCCTACACTCCACACCCTAAAAAATATACCCTACTCCTAATTCTATAAATCCTAACCACAACCCCTAACCTTAAACCCTAAACCATATACCTTAAACCCTCTAATTTAAAATGGAGACATAGAAAGAGGCATGAGAAAAAAGTAAACGATTTGCACCCGTTAAAAACAACTTCGAAAGCTACGCGAAACGGAGCTATAATAAACCCTCGTTGAACAAGTAAATTTCCTTACCTAAACTTGTTATAATCTTATGTGAGACATACAAGCAAAAATTTCATGTCCCTTTTATGCCTCTTTAGATGCCTATACATTTAAAGAATTAAATTTTAAATCTTAATTCTAAATTTTAAATTTTAAACCTTAAATCTTAAAGATACATCGTATTCAAATTTTTTAAATTTTAATCCTAAATTTTAACCTTAAACATAAACTTTAAACCTAAATTTTTAATATAGGAACGTCAAAAAGAAAACCTAAAAAAATGATTTATATTCGAGACATACTTAATGCAAAGACATAGTTATTAAGGTAACGAAGGCCTTAAACCTTGTAATTTTTTTTGTCTATGGTAACTTTAGCACATGTAACCAAATTAAACCTTGACACTCTAAATTTCTAGATTAAATACTTATCAAGTCCCTATTAATTTTAAAGTTCAGTGATTTTGCTCATTCTTTTGTCTAATCATAACTCTGTCATTAAAGATATGTATCTTATTCCATTATTCTTTAAATTTCCTTTCTAATTTTATTTGCCATTGATCTAATGTTCGGGTAATGTTAAGCACCTTATATACTTCTAGTTCTCTCTGCAACTATGCATGAAGATTACTCATTGTCAATGGATCTCTTATGATTTGGTTCTTCAATGTATGATTAATAGTAGAGGAAGTGAGTGACCAGGTAAAAGGAAAAATCTAGAACCACACTCACATTATTCCTATATATATGCCGAAAGATCGTGCATATACAGTAAAATCTCTATAAATTAATACCTTTAGTATCATGAAATTTTATTAATTTAGAGAGATATTGATATATCGATAAATTAGTAATTTATTAATTAAAAGAAAAATTTTCAATTCAGTAAATATAACTTTGATAAAGATATTGTGTGTAAATAAATTGTAAATTGTATATAATATTCTAATTAATTAAAAATAAGTAGATTCATGTATATGTTATTAAATATATTCATGTATCAAATTATTTATATCTAACTAGACTAATACATGTAAATTGTACATAATAGTCCAATTAATGATGAAGTTGAAGATGATTCAACACTACTTGAACTAGTCACGCGAAAGGAAGCATTGAATGCGACAACAACTCTTCATAAATTTCTACTAAAGTTGAAGACCTCAACGTCGGAACTTGTGGGTGCAATTAGAAAAGTTAGAGATGAAATTGAATTAGATTTAAATTAAAAAAAAACAGATTACTATATATTCATATTTTAGCAAGTTACCAAAGTAGTAATTATAATATTTATGAATTATTAATTTATAATTTTGATGGGACCTTTATATTTATAAAGATCTTTAAAAAAATATTATATTATTATCTTATAAAATTTGATAATTTTTATACATTGGTCCAAGTCGGGACCGAAAAAATTTATTATTTAATAGAGTTTATTAATTTAAAGAATATTAATTTATAAAGGTTTTGCTGTAATAGTAAAATACACACAATTACTATCATTAAGTAGTTTTCTTATAAATGTAAGTTAGATCTCATTTTTTTTTAAATATTAAATTAAACCTTTTAAAAAAATTATTGCTCTTCTAATTTTCAAGGTATTGTCCTGACTAATCTAAACTGAACCAAACCGTATCGCCAATCTAGTTTTGGTGGTTAAATCTCTCAGTAAAAAAATTCTGCGTACACAACATCTCAAACCCAAAACTTACTTAAGCGAAACTAAACTATTAATCACTTGATCTAACCCTATTGGTTAATCCTTTAAAAATTTTAATATAAACGTTCAAATGTTTTTAAAAAATTTAAATAAATCCCTTCAGACTTCGTTACTAAGATCCGACCCTGGGTTAAAACTGATGGCATACGAGGATGGCGGCGGCGCTAGTAGCGATGAGCCAACCCCAAAGCTTCCATATTCACCCCAAGAAAGTTGGAATCGTATTCTTTGGCGATGAAAATGTATCAGATGCAATGAAATTAACATCAGTGCTTTAAACTCAAAGTGGGATAACCTTATCACAACCTATACATATATATAATATTTTGATACAAGCTTGTATAAATCTATTAATTTTAGAGTTAGAGATTTACGTAAGATTTAAATTGGTTTAATTGTTTTAAACCGAAAGTGAGATAATATTATCACAATATATATATACATGGGCGGAGGCACACCCACAGTTGGGTGTCCATTGACACCTTAAAATTTTTGAAAAATCTTATTTTTTTATATAATTTATATAGAAAAAAATAATATATATATATAATTGACACCTATTTATAAATAATTAACTTCTCTTAAGTATTGTTAAAAAAATGACACCCCTAAAAAAATTTTCTAGCTCTGCCCCTCCTGTATATATATATAAATTACTTTGATACAACTTTTTGTAAACCTTACGATTTTAGAGTTTAGAGATTTAGGTAAAGTTTAGAGTTTAATGGTTTAGAATGTAGGACGTAAAATTTAAGTTTTATGGTTAGAATATAAAGTTTAAGATTTAAAGTTTAGGGTTTAGGGTATTAAGGCTAGAGATTTAAGGTTTAGATTCTATAACTTAAATATAAAAGGTTGTATAATTATTTTTTGATTTCTCTTTTTTGGTTTTTAAGGCTTCGTCCTAACAAATCCGAACCGACACGTGTCGCACACTTACCTTTGGTGGGTGAGTCTTTCAACAGAGAATTTCTGTATATACAACATCTCGAACCTAAGACGTAGAATCAAACTATTTACCTTGTATTATCAAAATATTTGTATAAAAATATAATATTTTTTGATTTTTCTTTCGGTTTTTAAGGCTTCGTCCTAACAAATTCGAACCGACACGTGTCGCACACCTATCTTTGATGGGTGAGTCTTTCAACAGAGAATTTCTGTATATACAACATTCGAACCTAAAACCTACTTAAGTAGAATCAAACTATTTACCCCTGTATTATCAAAATATTTGTATAAAAATATACTATTGTATATTTGAAAGCAAACTAACAAATGTTGAAAAGTTTTTAAGCTATTTTCTATAGGTAGCTGATGCCTGAAGTGCCCTAGGAGATGATGAGTTTGCTGTTGCTGTCAGTCAATGAAATGCTGGGAAAGGAATCCAAATAGTATTTTAAGCTGAAAGGGAAGAGAACCCATTTTTTGTGGCTTTGAGTGGAGAAGAATAAATAAATAATTTTAAAATTTTAAAAATAAAAATTCTTAGACTTGAGAATATGACTCATTGGCTTTAGTTTGAGTTCAGATTCTAATTCCTTGGAATCTTTTTAGTAGCTTTTTTTTCTCCCCACAAGGGAATAACATTCCATGGTCTTTTTTTCACTTTCTATTTCAACCAATTATAGTTACACACGTGTTTTCAATCGCATCGTTTGAGAAATTAACTGTTCAATTTTTGAAAATTAAGAGGGTATAATTAAAATTTTTGAAAATTAGGAGGGTTTACTAAGATTTTTTAGAAAAGATAATCTAATTAACATTTTCAAAGACTTTAGGAGGCTTCATCAAGGATGAGTATTTTATCCGACCCGACCATATTTCAATCCAATCTGGTTTGATCGGATTAGATTTTTTAATGAAAAATTAGATTTGGATCGGGTTGGTTTGAGTTTTTATTGAGGGAAAGGTCGGGTCGATCGAGTTGGGTTTAGAGTATAAAATATATGACCCAACCTGAGATTAACTATGTAATTTTTCTTATTTTTTAGGTATATTTATAGTAATACTCCTCTCTTTCTATTTTTTTTATAATTAGGTCCTTAAAATTGAATTTTTTATTTATAATTTAATCTTTAAAATTATATTTTTTTATAATTAAGTCTCTTAAAATTATTTTTTACAATTAAGTTTCTAAAATTATTTTTTATAAATCGGATAGGATCGAAATTGGGTTTAAGATATTTATTTTTTGTCATATCGAATTTATTTCAGTCTGAATGTATTTTTCATCACATATTATGATTATTAACGTTATAGATATGATAAATATTATCGAGATAAATTTAATTTAATATCAATAACATGTTACGAAATATGATATTTTTAAACATAATAAATATTTTTTATTGTGATAATTATTGAAAAAGAGAAAAATTGAACTCATTTTCATTTTAACAACTTGAGGGAAAGTTAACTACTGTTTCCTATGTACTAATATTGAGAAATGATCATGGAATAAAGTACTACCAAGTAGGCTAAGGTATATGTACTTATGGAACATCAAAATTTAAAGTACATGTCTTTGTCTAAGAGAAATTACTTTTGTCGGTCAACATAATACTACTCATAAAATGGGAAATTAACAAAAAATTTAACAAGATTTTGTTTTTTTTTTCAACATTGTTGGAAAATAAAAACATGGTTAATTACAAATCTAGAAAGAAATATTATGTTTGAATTACTATAGCACATGTTGTACTCATGGATTAGATGTTATTGTTTATGGTCAATTTAGTCATAAAAAATGTATCTATCAAATTTATCTTTTTTTTTCTATCGTTACTCGAATATAAATTCAAATATGAATATATCATGTATTAAAATCGAATATTTTAAAAGAAAATTGAAGAATTTTTTAATGAATAATTGTTATTTTAAAATTATATACCTTAAAATTATTTTAAGAGACATTAGCGATATTAGTATCAATCGAGCTCGTACGCAAAAATTAAATATAGAAAAGTGAATTCATTTATATCTGAAGTAAAGCCTCTCTTGCAAATATATTCCAATCCCACATGCCACCAAACTATTTAGGAATTCTCCTTTAATACTTTTGTGCAAGAGGCACAAGGCATTGATATTAGATTCTCCTAAACTGCATATTTTATATATATATATATATATATATATATTATTTTAATATATAAATTATATAAAAAATTACGCAATCTTCTGTATTTAAATTATAAAACATAAAACATAAATCTCGTCATAATATTTTAAAATTTAAATCTCAAATCATAAACCTAAAATTTTAAATTCTAATTATAAACTTTAGATTTTGCACCCTACACACTAAACACTAAATGACAACTTAAATCTCGGTTTGTGTCTATACAAACTTGTGTATCAAAGTTTTTGCTTATATATATGTATATGTATGTATGTTTAAGACCAAGTTACATAATATAAAACTCATTTAGTTTTATACTAATCCATGGTCATTGGATGAATATAGTGATTCTGAATTTTTATGTTTTTAAGTTTTGTTGATGGTTCATTGGATGAATAAAGTTCGATTTATGCAAAAAAAGTTAAAAATAAGGAGATAAAAAAATAAAAGTTTTTAATCTCATCCATCAATCCATTATATTCATCTAACGGTCATGAATCCATGTAAAAATAAGTGACTTTTATATGGTGTAAGTGAATCATATCTGGCAAAATTTGGAGGATATTGTCCTTCTAATTATTTATTGGGTAAATAGGGATCCCCAAAGGTTATTTGGGGATCTAGGGCATTTTCTACAGTGTCTTTGAGAAAACGCCACCTGCAGGTGGCGATGGAGCATTTTATTGACATTCAACTCACTGTTGGCTGAATTGGCTCACTGTCAGCTCACTATTGGCTGAATTGGCTCACTATTGAGCCGTGTAAGAGCCGAGGATGGTCGCCACCTCGAGGTGGCGTTGGGGTGTTGCATGGCCAGTCTGCAAGCATGTCACGCTGCAGGTCGCCACCTGCAAATGGCGATGCCATTGTGCATGCCCCATGCAGTCGCACCAGCTTTTTTTTATATAATATATATATATAACTTTGGTAATTTTCAAGCATCCTCAAATGATTGAAAAATTTGAAGTCAATTTTCTCTATTCTCAGTTTCTGCTCTGTTCTCAATTTTTGCAAGGGGAAAATATTGTAGGGGTGTGTCAAAGCTTAACTCTAAAGAAAAAATTTACGTTGGAGAAATCTAGTAAGATTGGTTATGTTGATGATGATAATTTAAAATTGTTTATTATTTTTTGTTTTTATGCTATTTTTATGAACAATATTTGTTATTTTTATGAATATGCAGTTATAATGAGTTCAACAAATCATCTTGATACCGAGAATCTTGTTGGTCGATGGGGAGAATCGCTTGATGATTTTAGCGATGATGACGAAAATATTGTACCTCTAACTGAAGATGATGGTGTAAATTTACTCGATCCGGATGATGTCCAAACTGTTTTGACAAATATGAATGAAGGGCAAGTTGCGGATGTTGAAGATGATGCATGGGAAGCCGATGTTGCTAAACTTGGTCTAAAAAATGATCAACCTGCTTGGGGTTACGTTGAACCAGAGCCCGAGCCAATGCAACCTATTTACCCATCTTAAGAACCACCATCTCGTATGCTTGAGGTGGACTATACTGCCATGCAAGATCTGGAACATGAAGCTCATGTATTTGGTTCTTCCTCATCTTCCCACTATGGGAAATTAATATTAAAGGCTCAATTTGATACAAAGAAAGATGCATAACTAGCTGTTAAGTAGTATTGCATCAAAAGACATATGAGGTTCTGTGTTGCTGAATCGAATACACAAACCTATTGCGTACGTTGTATCAATTGGAAGAGCAAATGTCCTTGGTGGATAAAAATTTCATACCGACAGAGCAGTCAAATGTGGGAGGTTACTCGATTCAATGAGCAACATACATGTTCAAATGTATCCTTATCACAAGACCATATTAATTTAGACTCGGATCTAATATGTGCATACATTAGACTATTGGTTGAAAAAGAACCGTGGATTTCAATTGCGGTGTTAATAGCGTCCATCAGGAATCAACTTGGATATATTCCCTCCTACTATAAGGCATGGATGACAAAGCAAAAGACAATGATACAAGTTTATGGAGACTGGGATAAGTCGTATAATGAGTTGTCAAGTCTTATTCGAGCAATGAAGATCTTCATCCCAGGAACTATGATCGAGTATGAGACCATACCAGCATGCAACGTACGAGGTGAACAATTATTCGATAAAAGGATATTTAGTAAGTTATTTTGGGCATTCAATGCTTGCATTGAAGGCTTCCCATTTTGCAAGCGCATGATTCAAGTGGATGGTACATGGTTATATGGGAAGTACGGTAATATATTACTTGTTGTTATTGCACAAGACGGAGATAGTAATATATTTCCAATTGCCTTTGCCATAGTTGAGTCGGAAGACGTTGATGGATGAGAATTTTTTCTGAGACATTTACGCAATCATGTAATTAAAGAAGATGGAATATGCATGATTTCTGATCGAGGTATCGCACTCTTATCAGTAATTGACAGACCCCAAAGTTTATGGTCTCCCCCACATGCATATCCCGCATATTGCATTCGACATATTGCAGCGAATGCTAAGAAAAGGTTTGGGAACAATGAGATCCGCAAAGAGATTTTAGGTGCAGGTAATTTTTTAATTATTTATTACAAAATGTAAAATTGATTTATCTATGATTCTTTCTTATTTCATTATTAAGAATACTTTTATTGTTGTGAAGGGTACGAACTAGTTCAACCTAAATTTGATACGAGAATCAGAAGGTTGAGACGACATGGTGGGCTAGTATTTAAGTTTGCAAATGACATCCCCAAAGAAAGATGGTCACAAGCGTACGGTGAAGGTAGACGTTACGAACATATGACAACAAACCTTGCCGAAGCAATAAATTCCGTGCTTAAGGGAACACGACATCTCCCTATTGCAAGTATTGTGTGGGAGACATATTTTCGATTGGGTAAGGTTTGGGCTGATAAAGGACAAGAGGTTAACGCTCGAATAAATAGTGGACAGAATTAGAGTCAAACCCTGCACGATCGAATGACTTCACTTCAAGCGGATGCAAGCTCTATGAGGGTAAGAACTTTCGACCCAAGTGGTGCCGAATTTACTATCGAAGCTATGGTTCGAGGTGAGTCAAAAATGTTTGTAGTTAACCTTCATCGTAGATGGTGTGATTGTGGTCAATTTCAAGCATTTAGATACCCCTGCTCCCACGCACAAGCCGCTTGCATGCATATTCACATGGACCCTTTTATGTTTGCGGATCCGTGTTATAACCTGCATAATATTGCCAACATATACCGCAATCAGTTCAACACGATCCCAAACCAAGATTATTGGCCAGATGATCCAATAAACAAGGAATGGTTACCCAATCCAAATCTTCTTAGAAAGTTGAAGGGGCGACCGACATCAACTCGAATCCATACCAGTATGGATGACGCGGACCAAAGAGAGGGGGCATTCAAATCAAGCATTGCACGCTTTGTAGAGGACTCGGTCACAGTCGAAACAAGTGTCCAAATTGATCACATATGTATGATAAATAATTACTATTTAAATATGTATGATCTATTTTATTTATTCAAATAAAATACGAACTTATTAAAATCGAATTTATTTAAATAAATTATTTAATTACTATTTAAATATTTAAATGGTAATTATTTATGAAAATAAAATACAAGGACGAAATAAATTATTATTCAAATAAAATTCTCAAGTACATTGCAATTTAAACATAAGAACATGATGATAAAAATTTATTTTCTTTGCCTCCTCGGTAATTCCTGTCGGTGTAAAGAAGATGTCTGGTTGTACCGTCTTGGAGGTTGAACCATTCTTCGTGGTTGATCCGGAGTCTGTTCATCGCTAAAAAAAGGTGGGGTTCCATACATATCTTCCAGATTGTATGATGGGCTACTAATAGTCGGATTACTAGTAGTTGAGGGATACTGAAATTGGGGTATGTATCCTCCATCATTAGTGAATGTTGGTTGATAAGTTGTCATGTCCCCAAATGTCGGTTGTTCCCAATTATTGGGTGGATGAGATTGCACCGGAGACCACGAAGAATGCGCCCATGTAGAAGAATCTATGTTATTTTCTTCTTCTGTTGGTTCTTGAGAACATTGACCTTGACCAGACTCTTGTGATAAATGAACGTGCTTCGAACAACGCGGATCTTGAAGCCAATTATTGGCATCTTCAACAGATGCAATAAATGGTTTACCATTTTCAGAATACCAAGAATAATACTCTGAATTAAACTGAAAATCAATAGCTTCAATTGGACACAAATTGTTTGCCCACCGCATGTATCTTTCCTCCCAACAGGAAATAAAATATCCTTACTTATGAGCCCACGTCGCGTCGAATCTGACTTTATGCACCATATGTATATGTTCAATAGATGGTGGAGCTCTAGGAATAGGCTGATGAAAATTAAATTATCGTAACACTCTATCAGCACAATGATACTCTACAATCGAGAAATGGATCAAAGGTACCACTGCACCCCAGAATGTACGACATTGAAGGACATCTGCTGGTATGCACGCCTCGATTGTTGGATCCACGTAAGGCAACCAATTAAACTGTGAAAATAGTTATAAAATTAAGAAAATATATATATGAAATAATTAGTAAAAAATGGATTACAATACTTGATTTTTTCCAACAGTTTGAATTTTCATTCTTATATCTCTAACATTGTTATGTACAACACCCGCATTCCTCAACTTATGTCTCCATCTGTAAATATAAAAAATATATATAAAAATTAAATCAACATAAAAGTTATATATATGACCACTTTAATTACAACATTACCTTCCAACCAGCGGGAATTCCATATGTACGGGACCTTTGATAATTTGAGTTAAATAAGGCAATCTATACCATGCCCAAGACTGCAATAAGATTTGACACCCACCCATATCTGAATTTTTTCTCCCCAATCATTATTACGGTCTTGCACATTTCATGGTATAAAAAACACAATATTGCAGATCCCCAACTGTAGTTAGCAATTGTGCTCAAATCAGCTAACATTGGCAGGTACTGTGTGTGAACCAAATTGCCAGATGTATCTGGCATTAAAATCCCACCAATGATTTGCATGATATATGCTCTAGTTACAAACACAATTTCTTCTTGACTAGAGCTCTCAGTTACAAAAAATTTATTTTGTAACCATGAAATTCTTAAACGAAGATCATTTACACATCCATCTGGAGGAATTTTGCCGAGATATTGCATGCAAACTTCAGCTACTCGATAATTATTGTGTCCCACCAATGGATTCCCATTTATTAGGACACCTAGCTGTATAGCTACATCTTCAAGAGTTATTGTACACTCACCAAATGGAAAGTGAAAAGTGTGTCTCGAATCTCCAACGTTCAAGCAAAGCAGTGATCAACCCGGGCACAATCTTAAAACCACGAAGGAAGAAAGCATTATAAAACCCAGAAAGCTGTAAATAATGAACTATTACTTCCGGAGGTTCTTTGATATTCACTCCTCTACGATGAATAGTATGCTCGAAACCCTGTTAAAATTGAGTATAATTAATTATTTAACGTATTAAAAATAACAACATAACACATAATAAATTTTGTAAATAATTTAATTACTTCTTCATCATGAATATGAGATGAAATATGTTCATGGTCACGATATAATAAAACTCCTTCAGACGTCATTTTCAAATAATCTGTAAAATAGAGAAGATAAAAAATAGACAATATTATATTCGAATTAAACACACAATTAAATACCTTAAACATTCAATTAATTAAACAATACATTAATAAATTACACAATAAAATTAAAATTACATAATAAAATAAACAAACTAAAAACAATCATTAAAAACATAACATAAAAATAAAAATACCTTCGAATTCTTCAAATTTACGTAAAAATCTTCAACACCCACTCAAATTTCTCTCGTGCAAACACTCTCCTCTCCTCAACTTAAATCTTCAACACCTACCTAAACACCCTATATATAAATTGATATTCGAATCAGGCTTCCCAATAATACACCTTGTTCAGCCATCACGTGAAGGCCCTGCATGCATGCAGCATGCCAACGCCATTTGCAGGTGGCGACCTGCCATCTCTCACAGTGTTGAATGCGTTGAAGAATCAGCACTGATTTTCACTGCAGCACTGATTTTTTTCACTGCAGCACTGATTTTCACTGTTCACTGCAGCAATTATTTACATTGTTTACACAACGCCACCTCGAGGTGGCGACACTCATTTCTCTCATGCATGCCACATGCATGCCACGCTGACATCTCTTACACGGTTCAACCACAGCTCAATGGTTGAGTCGAATATAATAAAGATAATATATATTCCCTCCAACAGTGAGCTGGATGTCAACAAAATGCTCCAACGCCACCTGCAGGTGGCGTTTTCTCAAAGACACTGTAGAAAATGGCTTAGATCCCCAAATAACTTTTGGGGATCCCTATTTACCCAATAAATAATTAGAAGGACAATATCCTCCAAATTTTGCCATCATATCTCATATATATATATATATATATGAAAAATATCTCATGTAACAGTGGTGGTAGAAAAATTTTGTTTAGACAATTGCCCTAACTTTAGGGTTATGAATTTAGTTTAGGGGTTAGGTTTCGGGATTTAGAATTTTGAGATTATGGTTAAAAATTAAGATTTAGATGTTGGGGTTTATGTTTTAGGTTAATACGTTAGGGATTCAGATTTTAATATATAAACCCTAAATTCTAACCCCTAATCACTAAATTCAAATTACAATCTCTAAATTTTAAGTATATAAATTAAACCTCTAAAATTAAAGTATTTGAGAAAATAAAAAAAATCACTACCAGTACATGGTATAATCTGAAAACGTTGTTTTTTTTAAGGGAAATGGAATTTTTACTTATAATTGCTTTAAAACCAAACTCATATATTATTTTTTTTAATAAACTAATAGTAATTACAGTAGTATCTGTTCTAGAATATAATCTCTATCATTTGACATTAATCGTTCAATCACCCTGTTGGTATCGCTGGTACTTAAACCCGTAACCTCTAAGAACAACAACCGTTCTTTAACGGTTCCTCTAAATAATGTTGGTTTGTTCTTAGCTAGTTTCACAAACACTCATCTTAATGGAGTATCTGCATCAATATCAGATATGTATATTCATCAACCAAATTTTGTTTCATGGTTCATATGATTTTGGCACAGATTTGGTCCTTGAAAACTTAATATTACGAATTTATTCTGCATTAACTCTGGCTCATCAAGATATTATTCCTTATTTTATTTCATTTGTGTACATTTATAGTGGTAACAGTATACCAACTTTCAGTTGCAAACTGCAACTCACTATGTCACTCGGACAATAGTATCGGTTTCAGATACGAGTATCGAAGAGTTCGTATAAATACGAGTGTTGTACACGTATATTTTTTTTCTATTGTATGTCAGATCAAGTGAAACTTCTTCACCTGAATAATACAGAAAGTCCCATATTGTCTACGTGCTGGTTCATGCAGGAAGAAAGAGTGAACTTGCATGAGTTCTTACATACATTCTTTCAAGTAACTGATATATATATATATATATATATATATGTATATGTATAAGAAGAGTGTATAGGTTTATACAAGACCAAGAGAATCATGTCAAGGACACAAAAGGCACAAAGTCAATAGGCAAGTTGTCATCTGCAATGCCATGGAATTATCATAGTTTATTTCAACAAAATGCATGTATGGAAGCAAGTACAATTCCCTTCTTTTAATAATGTTCATTCTTTTCACAGTGTCCCCAATATAGCTTAGGATTCGACGTTAGCAGGCCGGCTGTCTTCTGCCTATTGCAGACCGTAAAAGGGTATCGGTCCCTTTCCTCGAACGCGGTCATCGAATACGAGTATGCATCCGATACGAGATAGATTAATTTCGAAGGAGCTGTAAAAGGCTGAATAAGTACCAAACTTACTGAAGGAGACAAAAAGGAATGTATTCCAATATTCCATTCCTTGCCCTCAAAACAATCTCCAAGAAAAAGCATCTTTCTTTTCTTCCCCATTTTTCATTATTTACTCATTTATTTTCTTTGTATGTATCTAAACACACAAGGCTTCTAGATGAACCAGTCAAAAGAATCTTCCCTCTAAATTCCCTAAATAAAAACCAGTTAAAGCTTTGTTCATGTCTCCATCTGCAATCTGCAGAACATTGTGAAACTAAAATCCCTTATTTATGTTCTCATTAGTGCATGGTGCCATGGTCATGCATGCATTGAGCCATTGACATCCTGTGGGGGGGGAAATAACAGCAACAAGGTGAAGAACAAAGCTATCAAACACAACATAGTGGATTCCCCTACTCTTATATCTTGGAATATGATTCTTTGCCTTTGCCAGTAGGGACGAATACGAATACGAATACGAATTCTCGTAATATACATACATAATACATATATGTGTATATGTATATATGTGCATATCTGTTTCAATCACTGTGAAGGCTTTTCTATCACTTGTGTGTTGTGTCCCAGATTCTATGCCTTCTCAAAGCACCACTCATTAGCCTCCTTTCTGATCTTTATAAAAGCCCTGCTTGGGGTTGTCTTTGGCTTGTGAGAAGTGGCCATAAGACAAGTTTTAAGTGTAGCCAGTGGAGAATTGATCGGTGTGAGAGTAATTATCGAAGAATACTAGAGACCGAAGCGGCGGGATCAGGTATACCGAGCATGGTTGTTTAGTTCTACTGGTTCAACAAGAAGGTTAAACTTACATGTTTGAGTACTTTTTGG
This sequence comes from Abelmoschus esculentus, assembly GCA_035048815.1. Lineage (NCBI taxonomy): Eukaryota > Viridiplantae > Streptophyta > Magnoliopsida > Malvales > Malvaceae > Abelmoschus > Abelmoschus esculentus. The sequence continues at coordinate 23,039,752 of JAUCBN010000004.1, forward strand.
AGACAGAAGACATGTACCAACATCACCACCAACATCAAGGTAAGAGCATGCACCTTGAGAGACATTTGTTCCCTCAAGGAGGGAACGGTCCCGGAGATGCCGGTCTTGTTCTTTCAACCGATGCTAAGCCAAGACTCAAGTGGACACCCGATCTTCACGAGCGGTTCATCGAAGCCGTCAATCAGCTTGGAGGTGCCGATAGTGAGTACACGAAATTTGATCAAATCCATGCATAAATTGCCTTAGGCTAATACAGATGATAGTACCTTTTCCCTTTATGTTGCAGAGGCTACTCCTAAAACAGTAATGAAACTAATGGGGATTCCCGGACTTACCTTGTACCATCTCAAGAGTCATCTTCAGGTAATTTATTGGCATCATGAACCGAATTAATTAAACCTTGGATTCACGGTGTAGTCGAGTTGATTATGTTTTACGAGGGCTAATTCGAATTCGATCACTTCTTTTGGCTGCAGAAATATAGACTCAGTAAAAATCTCCATGGACAAGCTAATAATGGCAGTACCAAGATAGGTAAGATGAGAGTGCTTCATCTATAAAACAATCATTTTCCAGTTGAGAGCTTTCATTTTGATGATTGAAAAGTTTAACTCTGTTGACATAGGGGCGGTTGAATTGACCGGAGATCGAATCTCCGAAGGAAATGGAAATCACATGAATAACTTGAGTATTGGACCTCAAACAAACAAGTAAGATGATTAATGTTTTTTCATGTATAGGTTTTGCATTCATTCATCTGTTTCTTTTTATGTACCGATGTTGATGTTCATGAATTGCAGAGGTTTACAAATCAACGAAGCGCTGCAAATGCAAATCGAGGTGCAGAGAAGGTTACATGAACAGCTTGAGGTACATAACATTCCTTTGGAAATGATTTTCTAGGTATATTGGTTATGCCACGGTCTCATAAGTCTGATATGGAACCAGGTGCAGCGACACTTACAGCTTCGTATCGAGGCTCAAGGGAAATACTTGCAGGCAGTGCTGGAGAAAGCCGAAGAGACACTTGGAAGACAAAATTTGGGTAACATGGGACTTGAAGCAGCCAAAGTTCAGCTGTCTGAATTGGTGTCCAAAGTGTCCAACCAATGCCTGAATTCCGCATTTTCGAATTTGAAAGACTTGCAAGGCTTATGCCCTCAGCAGGGGCTAACACAAGCAACTCCACCTACTGATTGTTCAATGGATAGTTGCTTGACTTCATGTGATGGATCTCAGAAAGAGCAAGAAATACACAACATTGGGATTTGCTTAAGAACATACAACAGCAGCTCAGTAACCGAAGACCGTCTGCTACCGCAAACCGATCTGAAATCGTTCAACGACATCAAAATCGGCAACGATGCAGAACGAAGAACATTTTTCACAGATAGAAGCACCAGTGACAATAGACTGCCTTATTATGCAACAAAGCTGGACTTAAATGTCCATGAAGACAATGATGCTGCTTCAAGCTGCAAACAGATTGATTTGAATGGTCTCAGCTGGAACTGAAAAGGATTGAACCGAAAGCGATCGGAGTTCATCGAAGAGGAGACTCGGAGAAGAAATGCTGCTCTTTCTGATTCATCTATGATCAGCTAGAAAAACCAACATCAATTCAATCTTTAATTGAATAAAGTTTTCAGGTAAAAAGAGTAGTTTTTGCTTCTTGCAAGTTTCAACTACATAAAATATTAGATATTTGCAGCTAATCACTGTGTTTTTTCATGTATCTGATTAGAGCAATAATGTTAACTTGCTCAAAGACTTTGCTTTCTTCTGTACATAACTTTTCTTAAATTTTAACATGCTAGTATATTATATAATTGATGAAATCAATATTCTTTGGTTAATAATAATAATAATAATAATAATAAGTTTTCATTTTGGTCCTCTAAAATAAATTATCTTGATTTGATCATTATCGTGTTTTTTTTTATTTTAGTCACTATTTAAATCTCTAATAATTTTGATGACTAACTAATTAATTGATCGTCTAATTTTTAAGACGATTTCATTTTGATCGTATTTTTTTTTATTTTAATCATATATCAGTTAAATTTGATAGGGTCCATTACAAAATAAATTATTTAAATCCAGTAAAAATCACTTACACACGACCTATTTAGGTACTAACATTATTTCAAATCGAACAAATTATGTTTTTGGTATAGTATTTAATTTATTTACTGATTTATTCATATCGAATATTTATAAAATTTTATTATGAAAATGATATTTTAATTTAATTTATTTATTTATTTAAATTAGAATTCGAAATCTTAACCTAATTATTAAGTTAGTGCAACTATTCTCATTTTTATAAAAGTATTTTCTTTAAATATTAAAAAATAATTTATGCAACTACTCTCATTTTTATATAAAATAATATTAACGGTATTGTTGTTATTTTTGACATAAAATTTTGTGGGAACCCTTTCCTCTTTTGAACGTGACAGAAGATAAAATATGTATTTGGTAAAAAATTATTTTTAAATTTAATTTATAATAAATATTAATGAATATGTATTTGATAAAAATATAAAATAAAATAATAAAATAAATAATTAAATCGATTGATCATATAAATAGACATAAATAATTCATGAATTTCTTATAATTTTAATAAAAGATTCCCATTATTATGATGATGTTGATCATTTAAGCTTTATTTGGTATGATAGATGAAAAACAAGAATTACTATAAAATGTTAATTAATTAAAGTATTAAAATTCATAATCACTCTTATACTATAAATTAACTTATTTTATTATTCCTTTTATTATAGTAAACAAAGCCAAGTTGAAATTATCAAAAATGCATGCAACGTAAAATTATATCACGATTATTTTCGTCACGTCATTCATGTGATCAGTCAATTAAATATATTTATTTTATTATTTTTTATCTTATATTTTTTATCAATATTTACTATAAATTAAATCTAGAAATAATTTTTATCAAGTGAATCTTCATTTAATAATAAAGATGAAAAAAAAACTTAATAAAATTAATGCATTTAATTGGTTGATCTTATAAATGATATAATAAAAATTACCCGTGTATAATTTCTCTCAAACAACATATTATATTAGAGTTTCAAAATCTTTATTAAGTACAAAAATGGTAAAATAAAGTCTAAAGTCTAAATCTAATTTTGAAATCATAAACCTTAAATTATTCTTAGAAATTATAAATGTTAAAACTAAAAATTATCAATTTTAAACATTAAATTAAATTCTTAAACTCTAAAATAAAATTTGGGTAAACTAAATTTTATATTGATAGTGTATTAAATAATTTTTCATTATTTAATTGAGTAATTTTTTTAACCTTGAGATGTAGTGTGATTGTTACTCACATGATTCCTTAATTATGAGGTTAAGAGTTTGATTTTTACTAATGGGAATGATGTAACACCTAAAAAAATAAAAATCTGGAATTGAGGTTATGGGGTGTCGAACCCACAACCATCAGGTTGTTTAACTGGTAACCAGCCATTGAGCTAAGGAGCTCTTGTGAATTAAACCCCCTCCCCTGGTATTTATTTTATACCCGTTCGAATATAATAATAATTATATTCGAATATAAATATGTATATCTGATCGAAGACTTTGGGATACCATTTCAGATCTGATATTATTTTTCATATTCGAATCGTTTTTTTTTCTCCCTCACCTACCCCCTTTGATAATCACCGATCTCTGTCTCCGGCCGGCCGTGGCCTTCACCGCCGGTGTCACCGTGCTCGCCGTCGTCTCCCGGTCAAAACCCCCCAACCGACGCGCCAAGCCGCCGCCGCATCCGCCCGGAATCGAGGCCGAAAGCCTCGGTGATTTAGGGTTTGAACCCTTTCGGAAATCGTCGATTCCGGCCACCACCGACGCCGATCAGGCGCGTCGCCTGCTCTGTCGTGCTCCCCGTCCGAGGCCGAGCAGAACCCCTCTAACCTCGCCTCCGTCCGTCGCCGTTTGGACCTTCATCGGAAGGTTCTCCGATCTGGTAAGTTAGGTAAGATCTGAGACTTTTTTCTGGGTTTTTAATCTGTGATTTAGTGTTTTAAACGAGTTGGAAGCGATTTTTAGCCTGAAAATCTGTTTTCCGGCCGCCTAGGGCCGCGCGTGGCCTTCACGCGCCGCCGGAGGCGATATCCGGCCACCACAGACGGCTGCCTGGAACCGGCCGGTCCAAACCGGTCTAAACCCGGCCCAAACCGGCTTGAACCGGACCGAACCGGTCCAACCCGAACCGGACCGACCCGACCCGTTGACCGACCCGACCCGTTGACCCGTTAACCCGTTGACCGACCCGATCTGTGACGTCAGCGTTGACTGCTGACGTGGCAGCTGACGTCAGCGTTGACCCTGCTGACGTCAGCGTTGACTTTGACCAAAAAGTCAAAAATATCAAAAACTCTTATTTTATGTTTTTTCGACGTCCTGAGTCCATCCGTGAAGTCCGTTTCTCGAAATTCAATCCCGAAAGCCTCCAAATTGGACTTTATATTCCCGAGTTAACTTTTCTTATAAGTTAAGTTAAGTTCAGAGTTTTTATTTTGGGTCTAATATTGATACCTGATTAATTGTAGGATCTCATAATCCTCCCGATCGAGTACCGACCCAACCTGGAACCTCCCTTTTTGACCAGTCTCGAGATCCGATCGTGACCCGTATGTATTTTAAACCCTAGTGAATAAATCCAGTATCCAGATTCCCGTATTGATATAATTCTATCTGGTATCTTTAGGGTCCAGTACTGCTACGGAGCGTGGCCGAACGCCCAGTAGACCACCTGTCTGATTCTGCCCATTTCGAGGTGTGTTTCCTTATGTGCTACATAACTGTATACTACTGTTTTCCTGTTTTTAAACGAACTGAACGGGTACACATGACTATTTTCCGAATTTTACCTAGATTTATGCTTTGAACTTTAAGCATGATCGTACTCTGTTTTACTGTATATCTGATATACTCTGTATAATATTTTCTGATTTGGTATTACCTGATATCGGATTATTTTCTGACACTACCATAATTATTTCTGTTATTATTATTGCATGCCTGTCATATTAAGATTGAGATGATGTGGAGTATCTGAGATTCAGTTCAGCCTTGATACAGCTGGTAATTCTGCTCTGTTTACGGTTTCTAGCGACGGCTAGGGTAATTCCGCTCTGTTTACGGTTTCTAGCGACGGCTAGGGTAATTCCGTCCTGTTCTGTTTACGGTATCTAGCTACGGCTAGAATAATTCCGTCCTGTTTACGGGTCCCGTGCCTTAGCCGGGGTAATTCCGTCCTGTTACCTAAGGTAATTCCTTAGGCCGGTACCTTCGCCTTATCAGGCTTAGGTTAATGCCTGTATCTGATATTGTTCTGGGGAACTGTATCCAGGAGTTCGGATGGAGGGTAGCACATTCTGCATATATATATATACATATATATATATGACCTGATTTTCTGTTATTACTGTATATCTGATTTTACCTGTGATTTTTATGCACCGTTGGAACACACTGGGCTTTATAGCTCACCCCGTTTTCCTTCCCTTTTCAGATAATCGTAGATAGGCATCCCTGATCTGGCACTCGGAGTATCTACACCATCTTGATTATATTCTGAAGTAATGTATAAATTTCCCGGATTTCAGTTAGGGTGACATGTGCCTCTATTTTGATACTAATATGCCTATATTTTGTTACCGATCGGTTTTATTATATTTTGTCAACAGTAATATGGATTGTTTTATAAACAATGTTTTAAATGTGATCTATTTCTGGGATCAACGGTTTAATATTGTTAATCTGATTTTCGGTTGAAGATATGATGATGATAAAATTATCATCTCTACAGGTTATCTGAAATTATATTTGAACTAGTATCTGTTTTATCTGTTATATGTGATAAAAAAAAAATGTGACCACCCTAGATTGGGCTTTCCGCATAAGCCGGTCTAGGGGGTTACATTTGGTTGGTATCAGAGCTTTTGGTTTTAAGATTTTCGGACTGTGATGGGTCCTAAATAAAACGTTTTCTGTTAAGACTGTTTTGAATTAATATCTGTAAGGCCATGTCACCTGTACCTTTTCATATTGTGTACGATTCTCCAGTGTCAATTCTAATATCAGAAACTTTACCCTTGTAGTTTATCTGAGACTCATGAGTATCCGTAAAGCTCGTCGAACCACCAGAGGGCGTGGTCGAGCGACCAGTTTCTCTGATCCTGTAGAGGAGATCATCAGTCATCCTCCTCCCATCACTCCTACGGACCCTCCTACCCCTGCCAGTACCCCCGTACCTCCTGGCCCACATTCTCCTGCGGGTATTGATATGTCTACCCCAGTTAGAGGGGCATCTGTACCGAGTACCGAGCCTGCTACTACCATGACTGATGAGACCCTTAGTAGACAGTTCCTTCAGTTGATACAGGGAGCTGTCAGAGCTTCGGGTGTTATGCCAGATATTCCTATCTCCCAGATCCTGATTGCTAATGGAGCGAGGACCTTTTCTGGATCCCTGACTGGTGCACCTTCTGATGCTGAGTCATGGTTGTATGATACTGAGAGGCGTATGGATCAGCTGGGTTTAGAGCCAGCTAAAAGATATTTAGGAGCAGTATCTATGCTTGATGGCGGTGCCCACATCTGGTGGGAGTCTGTGGTTAATAGTGTATCTCCTGACAGACTGACTTGGGACTTTTTCAAGGAACGGTTCAAGAACCGTTATCTGGGTGAGCGATACCTGAGAGAGAGGCGTCAAGCCTTTAAGGACTTGGTTCAGGGTACCATGACTGTTGCCGAATATGAGCTACAGTTTCTGGATTTGATGAGGTATGGTACTGGATTAGTGGCTACTGAAAAAGATAAATGCGATAAGTTTCTAGAGGGTCTCCGTATTGGTATCCGAGACCGAGTAGCTACACACCATGATGTGGTATTTGAGGATCTTGTGAACCGTGCAAAGACTGCTGAGGATCTGGAAAAGTTTTCAGATAGCCAGACCACCAGAGATCATGATCGAGATAGGGGCAGAGATAGAGATCGCAGAAATAACCGTAATCGATCTAGGGGACACAGTAACTATAGTGAGTCTTATAGTTATCCTGATAAGAGGGCTCGATCTGCACCGAGCCAGAGAGGTGGATCCTATCATCGCCCTGTGGCACCTCAGAACTCTACTGTTAGCCGAGGTGGTTCTTCTGGGTTCCCATCTGTATCAGTATGTGACTTTTGTGGCAACATGCATGGGGGCGAGTGTAGGAAGAAGATGGGAACATGTTTTCGATGTGGATCTTCTGAGCATTTTCTGAGAGACTGCCCTCATCCACCTTCTGTCAGTCGACCTTTGACCCAGACCCCTGTACATGCTCAGACTCCTTCCCGACCTCAGACATCTGTTCAGACACCTGCTTCGGGACGTTTTCAGGGTAGAGCTTCTGGGTCTGCTGCTAGATCCGATACCCGGGGTCGAGGCCACCAGAGTGGTAGACCATCTGTTTCTGAGGCTCGTCAGCCAGCACTTGTATATGCTACCAGACGTAGAGATGACCGAGATGAGCCTGATGTTATCGCAGGTACTTTTACTATCTTTTCTGTCCCGTACTTTGCTTTGCTTGATAATGGCTCCACCCACTCTTATATATCCAAGTCAGTATCTGATAACCTTTCGGTCTCTGTTGAAGACACCGAGAGTGTTGTTACCGTTATGAGCCCTGTGGGGCAATCCTTACCTGTAAATAAGGTGTTCAAGAGATGTCCACTTGTTGTGGAAGGGGAAGTGTTTCTAGCGGATCTTATGGAACTTCCTTTAGAGGAGTTCGATTTAATTCTGGGAATGGACTGGTTATCTGAACACCGTGTTAATTTGGACTGTGAGGCCAAAAGGGCCACTTTAAAGACTCCTGATGGAAGATCCGTAGTTTTGGTTGGTGAACGACGAGGCTATCTGTCTAATGTGATATCAGTTTTGTCTGCTGATAAGATGATCCGTAAAGGATATGAGACCTTTATTGCTTGTTTCCTTAACACAAAAGGGTCCTTATCCACGATTGAAGAAATTCGCATTGTTAGCGAGTTTTCTGACGTTTTTCCTGAGGAGTTGCCTGGTCTCCCTCCTGTTAGAGAGGTTGAGTTTGAGATTGAGACTTATCCTGGGTCAGCGCCAGTCTCTATGGCCCCATACCGTATGGCTCCGAAAGAGCTTAAGGAGTTAAAGGTTCAGTTACAGGAACTGCTTGATCGAGGATTCATCCGACCTAGCTCTTCACCATGGGGAGCTCCTGTTCTCTTTGTTAAAAAGAAGGATGGTTCCCTTCGGTTGTGCATCGACTACCGAAAGTTGAATAAGCTAACGGTGAAAAACAAGTATCCTTTGCCCAGGATTGATGACTTGTTTGACCAATTTCGGGGAGCCACAGTTTTCTCGAAGATTGATCTTCGATCTGGTTATTATCAGTTAAAGATTAAGGGCTCGGATGTTGCTAAGACTGCTATCCGCACCAGATATGGCCACTATGAGTTTCTAGTGATGCCTTTCGGGTTGACTAATGCCCCCGCAGCTTTTATGGACCTGATGAATCGTATCTTCCGCCCCTACCTGGACCAGTTTGTTGTGGTGTTTATTGATGATATCCTGATATACTCTCGCTCTGAGGACGAGCATGTAGGGCATTTGAGAGTTGTGTTGCAGACTCTCAGGGAGCATCGGTTGTATGCTAAGCTAAGTAAATGTGAGTTTTGGCTTAGTGAGGTGACTTTTCTGGGGCATGTTGTTTCCGCTAAAGGTATTCAAGTGGATCCGAGTAAAATTGATGCAATCACCAGTTGGAAACCTCCTAGAAACGTATCTGAGATCCGCAGTTTTCTGGGCTTAGCTGGGTACTACCGACGCTTTGTCAAGGGTTTTTCCATAATTGCTACCCCTTTGACGAAGCTTTTGAGGAAAGATATTCCGTTTGTATGGTCTGAGGCCCAGCAGTCTAGCTTTGACCAGTTAAAAACAGCTTTGACTCAAGCTCCAGTTTTGACACAACCTGAGTCAGGAAAGGACTTTACAGTTTACAGTGATGCATCACATTCAGGGCTTGGTTGTGTTCTGATGCAGGACGGTAAGGTGATCGCGTATGCGTCACGACAGTTGAGACCACACGAGTGTAACTATCCCACTCATGATCTTGAGCTTGCTGCAGTGGTTTTTGCTCTGAAAATCTGGAGACACTATCTCTACGGGGAGAAGTGTTATATCTTTACTGATCATAAGAGCCTGAAGTACCTCCTTACCCAGAAGGAGCTTAATTTGAGACAGCGTCGTTGGTTGGAGCTTCTCAAAGATTATGACTGTGTGATTGAGTATCATCCGGGAAAAGCCAATGTTGTGGCAGATGCTTTGAGTCGTAAGACCATATCAGACCTGAGGTCTCTGTTTGCCAGGATGAGTGTTTATGATGATGGTAGTTTACTGGCTGAGTTGCAAGTTAAACCGACCTTGGCTGAGCAGATTAAGGCCAAGCAGCGGTTAGATGACTCACTGCTTCCTGTTATGCGACAAGTGGAGCAAGGATCCACTTCTGTTTATTCTTTTGATCAGGATGGAGTTCTTTGTTTTAACGGTCGATACTGTGTACCCAACGATCCTGAGTTGAGACAGATCATTCTCAGAGAGGCTCATAGTAGTCCTTATGCCATGCATCCTGGAGGAGATAAAATGTATCAGAATCTGAAACAGAGATATCGTTGGGTAGGTATGAAAAAGGACATTTCAGATTATGTATCTAGATGCCTGACATGTCAGCAAGTGAAAGCAGAACATCAGCACCCTTCTGGTCTCTTACAACCTATTAAGATTCCTGAATGGAAATGGGAACGAATCACGATGGATTTTGTTACTGGACTGCCTCTGACCCCGTCTAAGAAAGATTCTGTCTGGGTTGTTGTTGATAGACTCACAAAGTCAGCTCACTTTATTCCTGTTCGGGTCACTTATTCTCTGGAAAAGCTAGCTAAACTGTATATTTCTGAGATTGTCAGATTACACGGAGTACCTTTGTCTATCATTTCTGATCGAGATCCGAGGTTTACTTCCCGATTCTGGACAGCTTTACAGTCTGCTTTGGGTACCCGTCTGAATTTCAGTACATCTTTTCATCCCCAGACAGATGGTCAATCTGAGAGAGTGATACAGATCTTGGAGGATATGTTACGGGGTTGTGTACTAGACTTCCGAGGCAGCTGGGAAGATTTTTTACCTTTGGCAGAGTTTGCATATAATAACAGTTACCAGACCAGCATTCGTATGGCACCTTACGAGGCCTTGTATGGTCGTAAGTATCGTACACCTATCTGTTGGACTGAGTTGTATGATCGGAAGACTCTGGGTCCAGAGTTAATTCAGGAAACTGAGGAAACTGTCAGATTGATCCGAGATCGCTTGAAGGAAGCTTTTGATAGACAGAAATCATATGCTGATCGGAGGAGAAAGGATATTGAATTTGAGATTGGTGATAAAGTTTTCTTGAAAGTCTCTCCATGGAAGAAAGTTCTGAGATTTGGGCGTAAAGGAAAGTTAAGCCCGAGATATATTGGACCATACCGTATTCTGAAAAGAATCGGACCTGTTGCATACCAGCTTGAGTTACCTCCTCAGCTTAACCGTATTCATGATGTTTTTCATGTGTCTATGTTGAGACAGTATCATCCCGACCCGAGTCATATCATTCAGGTTCATGATGTTGAGTTACGACCAGATTTATCTTATGAGGAGGAACCTGTTCAGATTTTAGACTTTGATGAGAGAGTTCTGAGAAGAAGACGTATCCCTATGGTTAAAGTTCAGTGGAGAAACCGTAGCCCTTCTGAGGCCACTTGGGAGATCGAAGAATCTCTGAGAGAGAAGTTCCCACATCTGTTCAGTTCAGGTAAATTTCGAGGACGAAATTTCTTTTTAGAGGGGGAGAATTGTAACACCTAAAAAAATAAAAATCTGGAATTGAGGTTATGGGGTGTCGAACCCACAACCATCAGGTTGTTTGACTGGTAACCAGCCATTGAGCTAAGGAGCTCTTGTGAATTAAACCCCCTCCCCTGGTATTTATTTTATACCCGTTCGAATATAATAATAATTATATTCGAATATAAATATGTATATCTGATCGAAGACTTTGGGATACCATTTCAGATCTGATATTATTTTTCATATTCGAATCGTTTTTTTTTCTCCCTCACCTACCCCCTTTGATAATCACCGATCTCTGTCTCCGGCCGGCCGTGGCCTTCACCGCCGGTGTCACCGTGCTCGCCGTCGTCTCCCGGTCAAAACCCCCCAACCGACGCGCCAAGCCGCCGCCGCATCCGCCCGGAATCGAGGCCGAAAGCCTCGGTGATTTAGGGTTTGAACCCTTTCGGAAATCGTCGATTCCGGCCACCACCGACGCCGATCAGGCGCGTCGCCTGCTCTGTCGTGCTCCCCGTCCGAGGCCGAGCAGAACCCCTCTAACCTCGCCTCCGTCCGTCGCCGTTTGGACCTTCATCGGAAGGTTCTCCGATCTGGTAAGTTAGGTAAGATCTGAGACTTTTTTCTGGGTTTTTAATCTGTGATTTAGTGTTTTAAACGAGTTGGAAGCGATTTTTAGCCTGAAAATCTGTTTTCCGGCCGCCTAGGGCCGCGCGTGGCCTTCACGCGCCGCCGGAGGCGATATCCGGCCACCACAGACGGCTGCCTGGAACCGGCCGGTCCAAACCGGTCTAAACCCGGCCCAAACCGGCTTGAACCGGACCGAACCGGTCCAACCCGAACCGGACCGACCCGACCCGTTGACCGACCCGACCCGTTGACCCGTTAACCCGTTGACCGACCCGATCTGTGACGTCAGCATTGGCTGCTGATGTGGCAGCTGACGTCAGCGTTGACCCTGCTGACGTCAGCGTTGACTTTGACCAAAAAGTCAAAAATATCAAAAAACTCCTATTTTATGTTTTTTCGACGTCCTGAGTCCATCCGTGAAGTCCGTTTCTCGAAATTCAATCCCGAAAGCCTCCAAATTGGACTTTATATTCCCGAGTTAACTTTTCTTATAAGTTAAGTTAAGTTCAGAGTTTTTATTTTGGGTCTAATATTGATACCTGATTAATTGTAGGATCTCATAATCCTCCCGATCGAGTACCGACCCAACCTGGAACCTCCCTTTTTGACCAGTCTCGAGATCCGATCGTGACTCGTATGTATTTTAAACCCTAGTGAATAAATCCAGTATCCAGATTCCCGTATTGATATAATTCTATCTGGTATCTTTAGGGTCCAGTACTGCTACGGAGCGTGGCCGAACGCCCAGTAGACCACCTGTCTGATTCTGCCCATTTCGAGGTGTGTTTCCTTATGTGCTACATAACTGTATACTACTGTTTTCCTGTTTTTAAACGAACTGAACGGGTACACATGACTATTTTCCGGATTTTACCTAGATTTATGCTTTGAACTTTAAGCATGATCGTACTCTGTTTTACTGTATATCTGATATACTCTGTATAATATTTTCTGATTTGGTATTACCTGATATCGGATTATTTTCTGACACTACCATAATTATTTCTGTTATTATTATTGTATGCCTGTCATATTAAGATTGAGATGATGTGGAGTATCTGAGATTCAGTTCAGCCTTGATACAGCTGGTAATTCTGCTCTGTTTACGGTTTCTAGCGACGGCTAGGGTAATTCCGCTCTGTTTACGGTTTCTAGCGACGGCTAGGGTAATTCCGTCCTGTTCTGTTTACGGTATCTAGCTACGGCTAGAATAATTTCGTCCTGTTTACGGGTCCCGTGCCTTAGCCGGGGTAATTCCGTCCTGTTACCTAAGGTAATTCCTTAGGCCGGTACCTTCGCCTTATCAGGCTTAGGTTAATGCCTGTATCTGATATTGTTCTGGGGAACTGTATCCAGGAGTTCGGATGGAGGGTAGCACATTCTGCATATATATATATACATATATATATATGACCTGATTTTCTGTTATTACTGTATATCTGATTTTACCTGTGATTTTTATGCACCGTTGGAACACACTGGGCTTTATAGCTCACCCCGTTTTCCTTCCCTTTTCAGATAATCGTAGATAGGCATCCCTGATCTGGCACTCGGAGTATCTACACCATCTTGATTATATTCTGAAGTAATGTATAAATTTCCCGGATTTCAGTTAGGGTGACATGTGCCTCTATTTTGATACTAATATGCCTATATTTTGTTACCGATCGGTTTTATTATATTTTGTCAACAGTAATATGGATTGTTTTATAAACAATGTTTTAAATGTGATCTATTTCTGGGATCAACGGTTTAATATTGTTAATCTGATTTTCGGTTGAAGATATGATGATGATAAAATTATCATCTCTACAGGTTATCTGAAATTATATTTGAACTAGTATCTGTTTTATCTGTTATATGTGATAAAAAAAAAAATGTGACCACCCTAGATTGGGCTTTCCGCATAAGCCGGTCTAGGGGGTTACAAATGAAGTATATTTCATAGTCAATCGTTTATCTCTCAGTGAGAGTATTCACGGCAAGGTAAAGACAAAATCGAGATTTTAGATTTGGGAAATAAAACATAAATGTTATAAATGTTTAAAAGTGTGGTAAATTTATAAATAAATTAAATTTTTAAAAATTTAAATAGGGGTAAAGATAAAAGAATCTTTGAGGGAGAGTGATTGTCTTTCCCACCCTTAATTTGGTTTTGTCACTGAACGAGATATTTAATTAGGGTAAAAATCATCTGTCTCTTTGCATCCTTCTATGTTTCCTTTGAAAAAATTTTAAAAATTTAAATTTTCAACACTAATTCTTATTTTTTATATCTTAAACCCTAAACCATACACTCTAAAAAATACATCCTACCTCTAATTCCATAAACCCTAACCACAACCTCTAACTTTAAACCCTAAACCCTAAACTTTTAATTTAAAATGAAAACATGAAAGAAGACATAAAAATATAGATAATTTCCATCCGATTAATTATTGTTACCGGTGATAAATACTTTGACATCTAAAAATTAAATAATTTTTTGAAAAAATATACTATGTAAAATATGATATTTTAAAATATTAAATTCTAATTATAAATTTTGAATTTTAAACATTATGAACCACTTTCTAACACTAAATTAAATTTGACTCTTAAAAAAAACTTTGTCTAGTTTACACAATGGGTTGAATAATTTTTATAATTTCATATTAAGTAACCTTTAAAATTATCCTAAGAACATTTGGTTAATTTCATTTTTTCCACTTCAATCTCTTTTAAAAGAAACATGCTACCCCAAAAAAACAATGCTTTAAACTAATTATCTCCACTAATCACAGCTTATCCATTATTGATTCAATTAACAAAGGAAAATTCCAAAACTAATTAAATAAATGAACAAAGGTGACGTGTATCAGATTTACTAGAATATTGTTATTTAATTGATTTTTATTAAATAAAAATTAGACTTCTGACGTCAGTTTTAGGATAATAAAAGAAAGAAATACGAAATTAAGTCATGAACCTTTAAACTTATTTTAATTAAATATTGGGGGGTTTCCCAAGAACAATAAGCCTCAGCTCTTTCAATATATAATACGAGGAAATATATTAAATTAGGAACGAATAATAATTGGGTTAATATATTTTGGGTTAATATAATACGAAATATATTTTTTTATTAAAAAATTGAATGAATAATAATTGGGTTAATATATTTTGGAAGCAACGAAAGTTTAGGTTTTGATTATTTGAACCCTCTTTTAGGTTGGATTGATAGAGAAATGTGAATAATTGAGGGGGTGAAAATGAAAATTAGAAAGGTTGTGGACCGTTTCCAATTAAGTAATATATAATCTTAAATAAATATGACTTCAACATGGAAAATGATGTGGAACCACGGAATCAACACCCACCCAGACTTATCTAAACACACTCTGGGTCTACTTATGGAAAAATATATCGCGGTTATTTTCGTTACGTTATTTATAAGATTAATTAATTAAATAAATAAATAAAATTTTATTAATTTTATTATTTAATTTTTTTAATAAATAATTTTTTATTAATATTTATTGTAAATTAAATTTAAAAATAATTTTTACTAAGTAAAAATTTATTTTGTGAAAAAGATAAGATGATAAAATTAATTAAATAGATTTATTTGATTAATTATCTAAACACCCTTTGGATCTACTTATGAAGGAATATATAGTGAGTTATTTCCGTTGCGTTATTTCCGATATTAATTAATTAAATAAATTAATTTAATTAATTTTGTTATTTATTTTTTATCAAATGAATCTTCATTAATATTTACTGTAAATTAAGTTTTACAAAAAAATACTAAATGAAGATTTACTTTGTAAGAAAGATGAGATGATAAATTTAATTAAATAGATTTATTTTATTAGTTGATCTCATTGATGACGCGAATAGAATGACCCCTGATATTATTTTTTCTAATTATGATATTAATCTTTTTAATATTTCAAAAATAAAATCATCTATCTTTTATATAAATTAAATCATCCAATTTAAATTTTTTTTAATATTATCGATTTGGATCTACAACTAACATTATCAAAATAAAGAGATAAAACCTTCAATTTTAATATAAAAGAGAGATTAATTAAAATCAAAAGTAAACTTTTATTTTCTTTTTTAACCCCAAAAATTGATTATTTTTTTAAATAATGTTGCTTCCTTTTTTACTTCTTATTCCTCAACATTATAAAAATAATTTTTAGAATAACTTTGCAACTATTAGCATGGAAATTACGTATCGGACAAAATCATATTTGAGTTGGTTTGTTTAAATACAGATGACGCAATATCACAAGTTAAAGGTATTGGTTCAGGGGAAGATATTTTTTACACGGACGATAATTCGTGGGTCAATAGCTTCAACTAAACTATTGGTATCACCCAACCCTTATAAACGGAGTTATGGACAATTTTAATTGGTCTCCGAATAGCTTGACAAAATGATTTTGAACGTCTCAAATTCAAACAAACAATAAAGAAGTGATCAAAAAAGTAAGTAACTTGAATGCATATTCTAATTCAAACTCACTCATACGTACCATTGCTAATTTTAGTAAATTAGGATGGGTACTTGATTTCAAATGGATTCCCTGTGAAGGTAATAAAGCTACAAATATGATGGCGAAACTTGATAACTTACACGACTACAATGTTTCTATCTTCGATACTCTTTTTACTCTATTGTAATCTTTTTAGATCTAGATATGATGTATATACTGTAAATTTCTAATTACTATCACTTTTAAATCAAAAAAATATATAAAACAAAATTAAGTTGAAAGAGTCGTCTCTATAACAAACCTTTACGGTATTAATATTGATTAATTAATTAATGGATATAATATTAATGATTAAACTAATTTTTTATTTATATTTATATTTATACATTTGAACAAAATAATTTATTTACATTTTGTTGGAAAGCTTGATGAGGATTGAAAAGTGTGTGAAGGCATAAATGATCATGAAAATTTGGAATATAAAGTTGGAGTGTGATGTAAAGAGGGAGAGATTATATCATAAGCCCGGTTTATCACTGTCAATCGTGGTCCTCAATTAATAAAAATTATCTATTTCGCCATTAATCAGCTATGTAATTAATATAATTTCTAAAAATTATATTTTTAAAATGACATGTAAATTATGAGTGAAGATTCATTGGTCTAAAAAAAATAAATTGAAAATTAATGATAAAAAAATAATTATTATTGGATAAAACCACGGATGATGTGATAAGCCGGGTCTATAATGTAATTTCTCATAAAGGGGGAGGATGACAACAATGGCATGTGAAGGATTTATCCTTTTATTTTCTTCCCACTTTTGACACTTTTTCCCTACTGGTTTTGGATTACAAAGGAGACACAGCCACAAGCAAGTCTCAATCCCCACCATGAAAGAAAAAGACATTTATATTATTATTATTATTATTATTATTATTATTATCATCATCATTTCTTAAAAAAAAATACATTCGATTATATTATGATTTTATTCATTTTATTAAACTCAAATTTGATATTTAATATGTATATTTTAATGAGACATAATCTTGTCATTACATTCCTATAAATTTAAAATTCAATGTCACCAATTATTTTAATTAAAATATTGATTTATATATCTTGTCAAGCGATTATTATCTTTTTCTTAAAAGATATGTCTAAATAATAATACCACTGTTTACATATCTCAGAATATTTTTTTTTTATATGAAATTAATGATCCCGTATTTTCTCAGACGTGATATTCTCCTCTACTTAATCTCGTAACGTCCTTATCACGAGTCAATCATACTCGTGATGGCCTTTTGTCATGGTTATTTACCCTTCTTACCCTACTAATGGTGTTTGACCTAAAATCCGACAGTTAAAAGGTCATTTTGATACTACTTATCATAAGACCATTATTCATTTCTTAACTAACATGTCTTTTGAAAAGAAGATAATAGAAGGAGGTAATCTCCGTGATAATATGTTCAATAAATATTAACTTATATATATTTATTTATTTTATATACCCTTTCAAGTATAATTGGTGTTTTTAACCTAATTAGTAGTGTTAATAAAAAACCAAATGATATTTATCTTGAGAGATTCTGATTTAATCGTTTGTATGTAAGGTGTGTACTTTATCAAATGATTAAAAATATAAATAAATATTATATTATAATTATATTTAAATTATTTAAATATATATCGTAATTTTAATCAAAATAAATAGCAATATTATTTTTTTAATATTATATAAATAAAGGGATACAATTAAGTCAAATTAGGCTACATCCCAATAACCGACTATACCAAACTTTAATTTCTCACCACTAATACCTAGAATTGATTCGAGTCTCAAACAACAGTGAATAAATCAAATGCAAACGATTAATCAATTTTTATTTTTAATATATATGTTTATGTTTGAAGATATTTAAAAAATAATTAAAGATTATAAAAATAAATATGAAGAGTAAAATAAATATAAAATATAAAAATAATATGTATTTAAAGGTTTAACAGTTGTTTAATTTATATATTTTTTTAATTTAGTGTCTAATAATTTTTAAGTATAAAATCTGTTTTTAATTTTTTTTTTGAGTATAAATGATTCTTAAAATGATGATTTAAGTAAATTTTATTTTATAAATTTAAATATTTTAAAAAATATTATATAAATTTTTATTATAAATCGTTTTTGTTATTCGAATATATATTTTTTTAATTTACATATAATCTTATTTCATTTGTCAACTTACTGAAAAAATTCTCTTAAACACTAACCAAATTATTAATTCTATCTGCAAATTTTGATTCTTTTCTTCTTCTTCAAGCTTTCCCCTGTTCTTCCAGCTCCCCTGTTTCTTATCTGTTCTTGAACCTTCATTGCTGTTTCATTATTTACTTCAAAACTCATCTCTTATTTTCAATAAAGTTTCAATCTTTTTTCCTTTTGATTTTCCCAAACAAAACCAATTTATCTGTTTTCTTGTAGTGAAATATACAGAAGAAAGGAAGTATAAAGTTTCACTTTTGAAATAAAAAAGAATTAAGGATAGTTTATATTCCTTTTCCATTCTTTTTCAGTTTTCTCTTAGCTTTCATTTTCATTTAATGGATTCTCCATTTGCCTCTCTCTCCATGGTTACAAGAATTGCTTTGATTTTGTCTTGATCCTTCAGATAACAGTTAAAACCCCATAGCCAAAAAGCTTACCTTTTCCTTTGTTCTCTTTCCAAGCAACCTCCTTTAACCTTAAGCTTCATAGTTCATCCCCTTTCATTTGTTCCTTTCAAAATTTTTCATTAAAAAGCTTAACAAAAGTATGGGGAATTCTTGGTTTTTAGGAATACTGATACTAATATTCCTTTGTCTTGTTTTCTTTGGTGGTTCTGTTAATGGTCTTGGTGTGAACTGGGGTACCATGGCATCACATAAACTGCCTCCCCAGACGGTGGTCCAGATGTTACTAGACAATGGAATAAAGAAAGTTAAGCTCTTTGATGCAGATTCAACCACCATGAGTGCTCTTTCAGGGACAGATATTGAAGTCATGGTTGCTATTCCTAATGATCAACTCCTTGCTATGAATAGCTATGATCGAGCTAAACAATGGGTTAGGAGGAATGTCACAAGATATAATTTCAATGGAGGTGTTAACATTAAGTAAGTTCAAATTCCAACTTCTTTATTAGCTTGATTAGATGATGTTGGAAGTAAAAATTGAAAGGTTAAGGGCTTGGAAACATCATTAAGAATACTAATCAGTTTTTGTTAGCAAATAGAGGGATTAGTTTATTAATTATTAGTTAATCTAATTCTTGAATCTTGGTCACAGTTAGAACTTGTTTATTTCTTTTTCTTTGCATGAAGATTTATTTTGGTATACGTTTCGGACCGTCTAATTTAGATTGAGTACCGTAAAGGTTCAATATGAACGACCCTCCTAACCCAATTTCTTCAATGATCTTGTTTGATTTGCCTTCCATTAGCTGTGCAAATAAGCTAATTGCACATGATGTGAACTCTTCTTGGAAAAATTTGCTAGGAATCTTACCACAGGATTTCAACTAGTTATCCCTCTGGTTCTGATTCTAGACTGAGATGACAGTAGATTCCTTCAATATTTGCTTTTTTACAGCTTAATTCCCGGCATCATCGATCGACATTATTACAAGGATCATTTTTAGAATTTGATCACAATATGCATTTTTTATGACAACATTGTAGGGTGTCTTTCTTGACTGCATGGTTTAAGCTTTTAGCTTTGGTTGATCAGTGTGTGCTTTTACGACCACAGTATGTGAGGTTTTCTGGAAGTTTGTTTATGGCTGAAATAGTAACTGGTTGATTGGATTGTTGCACCTTGTGTTGTTCATGTGATTAACGTTAAACTCGGTTTGGTTCGAATATGATTGAAAGAAGCTAATGACTTGCTGTTAATGTCGTTGCACAGGTATGTAGCTGTTGGCAATGAGCCATTTCTCACAACCTACAATGGCTCGTTCATAAACATCACATTTCCTGCACTTCAAAACATTCAAAATGCACTTAATGAAGCTGGGGTAGGAGACTCGATAAAGGCTACTGTGCCTTCGAATGCCGATGTCTACAACTCACCAGCAAACAACCCTGTTCCATCAGCTGGCCGGTTCCGGCCTGATATCAATGGTCTTATGACACAGATTGTTGAATTTCTAGCCAGGAACGGTGCACCTTTCACCATAAACATATACCCTTTCCTCAGTCTGTATGGAAATGATAACTTCCCTTTCAATTATGCTTTCTTTGACGGAGGAAACCCGGTGATAGATAACGGAATTCAGTACACTAACGTTTTCGATGCCAACTTTGACACATTGGTTTCATCTTTGAGAGCTATAGGGTATGGGGACCTGACCATTATTGTCGGGGAAGTCGGCTGGCCGACGGATGGAGACAAGAATGCGAATATAGCTAATGCTCAGAGATTTTACAGCGGGCTTATGCCTAGACTTGCAGCCAACTCAGGCACTCCCCTGCGGCCAGGATATTTAGAAGTATACTTATTCGGTCTCCTAGACGAAGACATAAAGAGCATTGCACCAGGAAACTTTGAGCGCCATTGGGGAATCTATAGGTACGACGGGCAGCCTAAATTCCCACTCGATCTGTCCGGCCAGAATCAAAACCGGTACCTCATCCCAGCTCAGAACGTCGAATATCTTCCACAGAAATGGTGTGTATTCAATCCAAATGCAAACGACCTGAGCAAACTTGCAGACAACATAAACTACGCCTGCACCTTCTCGGATTGCACGGCACTCGGGTACGGATCGTCTTGTAACAACCTGGATGCCAATGGAAACGCTTCCTACACGTTCAACATGTACTACCAGGTCCAAAACCAGAATTACTTGGCCTGTAATTTTCAAGGTCTAGCCACGGTTACAACACAGAATCCTTCACAGGGATCTTGCAATTTTATCATTCAGATTGTTTCTTCTTCATCTTTTGTTGGTCCCTCACTGATGATGATGCCATTGTTTGCTGTATTAACACTTGTAGTACTATAAACTCGATCTGTAGATAATTCGGATGGAATTTTTGTATTTGGCTCTTCTAGTTTTTTTTTCTTTATTCTTCTGTATGTCTGATTTTAAGTTATATTTTTATCATTGATTTTAATAATAAATTATAAATGTACAAAACTGACTAGTAGGGGTGTAAACTAGCCGAGTCGAGATAGAGTAGTGCTAAGCTCGACTCGGCTCGTTAAGATTTTGAGTCGAGTTCGAGCTTGAGTAATTTTAAACGAGCCTGAAGTATCTGAACTCGGGTCGGGTCGTTAAGAACTCGAGTCGAGTTCAAGCTTTTTCGAGCCTAATCGAGCCAAATATTGACCGATCTTTGACCCGAGTAACTCTTATCTCTCACGTCTCATTTAAAGCCTAATGGAGAAAAAAACTTTAATATACAAGTTGTGAAAACTCAAACTTGTTCATTTTAGGTTTTAGTATATTAATTTAGGTTTAAGACTTATGTTTAAGGTTTAGATTTTAGGGTTTAAAGTTTTAGATTTTAAACTATAAAAAAATAAAAAATAGTATATTTATATTTTCGAATAGCTCGGTGAGATTTTCGAGTCGAGTATCATGTAACTCGGCTCGTTAAGAACTCGAGCTCGAGTCGAGTCTAATAAAATCAAGTTTTAACCGAATCGAACTTAAGTAGCTCACGATCTGTCTTGTCTCATTTACGGCCCTACCGACTACCATCTGAATTTAGTTTAAACGTGGATATAAAATTTTGAATCCTTTATGCAGCTGATGAAACTTAAAGGTGATGAAAGTTTAAACTAAATAACATTATTGGTTCTAATTAAGGGTGTTTAAAATCGCCTTAATAGGCTATTTAAACGTTTAAGAAGTTCGTAATGTAAGTTAAAAAGTATAAAAAATATAAAATATAATAATTATACGAAAATAATAATAATTTTATCAAACCTCTAAATATTCATTAGGTCGATTTTAAATATCCTAATCATAATATTATTTGTAATGGAGTTGGCCTGATGATTGGACCTTTTGTGTTTTTACACCAAGCCCAAATTCAATTCCCATGGCCTCATTTATGCTCATTTCATTTGTTTTTGACTTTATAAATCAATCATGTCACAATATAATCATTTGAATTATAATTTATTTATTAAATTTTTATAAAAAAATTAAATCGATCTAAAACAAAACGTCAAAAAACTAAAATTATTACTCAATAAAACATTAAACGTCAAAAACTAACGATGTAGTCTCGATCAAGAATAGAACTATTAGTTAATCTAAGAATGCACACAAAGTATGAATCATCTTATCTCAGTAGTTAAAGAAACGATTGTTGTTTTCGGAGGTCACGGGTTCAAACACTAATAATCATTGTCGCTAATTCAAAAGGTTTATAAGATATATAAACTATTAAAAAATTAAAAATATATATTATATTATAATCCCTTAAAAATATTTAAAAAATTTATAAAATTAAGAAAAATATTAACAAATATATCCTAATGATATGTCCTCTCACAATCATGCACCCTAGAAATCCCCTACCAACACAACCAAACCACTAGTCTTTGCTCTCAATTGGATGTGAAATCTCATAATAACAAATAATACATTTTTGGACCCACAC
This sequence comes from Abelmoschus esculentus, assembly GCA_035048815.1. Classification (NCBI taxonomy): domain Eukaryota; kingdom Viridiplantae; phylum Streptophyta; class Magnoliopsida; order Malvales; family Malvaceae; genus Abelmoschus; species Abelmoschus esculentus. The sequence continues at coordinate 23,062,480 of JAUCBN010000004.1, forward strand.
AACATTTTTTTTTATTATTCTTTCTTTTTTATATTCATATTCCATCCTCACTCATGGACTATTTGTGAGAATAAATATGTTTATATATATAATATATAACCATAAAGTACATATATTTTAGGTAATAGTTGAAATAAAAAATAAAGAGATTTAAATTCGAAATAATATGAATTTAAAACGATTCGAATTCAAAATAAATCTGTCCAAATATGATGATAAAAGAGTTGAATAAAGAGAAACAAATGTACAATAAATTTTGGTGAATTAATGAGAAAGACAATAGTGGTATATTAATATGGGTAATTTTTCAATACACTTATTAATGGTGTTTAAAAATATTTGATTTGATCGATTTGATTATTCGTTCATTCGATTCAAAATTTTAGATATTCGATCTAATTTTTATTTTTTGATCAAATATCTGATTTGATTTTAATTTTTTTGAATCGGATAAAGATTGCAATGTTTTAAGTTCCAGAATATCTAAAAATATAAAAATTTATTTTTTTATGAATATAAATTTTTATTTTTAACGATTTGATACTTATTATATCAGAAAATTAAAAAATATAAATATGAATCTTATTATATTTATAAAAAATTTATTTGTTATATTCAAAATTTTAAAAATTTTATGAATATGACCTTCAAATTAAAAAATAATAATTAAACTAAAATATATTTTGAATAATCGGATATTCAAAAAATCGAATCGGATACATAGGGCTGTAAACGAACCGAACGAACACGAACGAGGGTGTGTTCATGTTCGTTCGTTTAACTTTAACCGAACAAACGAACGAACACGAACATAAACGAACATAAATTTTCTTGTTCGTGTTTGTTCGTTAAGGATTATAGCTTGTTCATGTTCGTTTATGTTCGTTCGTTTAAATGATAAACGAACATAAACGAAGGTAAACGAACGAAAATAAATGAACATAAACGAACGTAAACGAACAAGCTTAGATGAACGTAAACGAACATAAATAAACGAACATAAACGAACGTAAACGAACGAACATAAATAATATATATAATATATTAAATATTTAATATTTTAGATTTAATTCGATTAATTCAGATAATCAACTGATTTTAAACCGAATTAGTCGATAATTAAAATTAAAAAAAAACTCTTAATTACTAGATAAAACCTAAAATTTAACTGATTAACTAGTTTTGTTTTGGTTCGATTCATTAACTCGGTTTAACAAAACAATAAACACCCCTAGTCTATAACAAGAAAGTTTTTAACGAGTCATAAAATAAGACTTCTCAACTCGAGTAACTCAAATTTTTTTGACTCGACTTACTTGATCTAATGCTCACCCTTAGATATATGTGAATAAATTTAAACGAACATAAATGAACGAACATAAGCGAACATAAACGAACATAAATGAACGAACATAAACGAACAAATTACCGAACGTTCACGAACATAAATGAACGAACAAGCCCTTTGTTCATGTTCGTTCGTTTAATAAATAAACGAACTTCCCGCCGAACGGTTCACGAACGGTTCATCGAACGTTCAGTTCGTTTATAGCCCTACGGATACAGATTATTATATACCGATTTAAAAAACCGAACATCCAAAAAATCAGATCAAATCTGACCCGATATTCGACAATGAATACACCTAACATTACGGTAGCAACCAAAAATTCTCAAAAATGCCTTAGTCTTAAGGTTTAGGGACTTAATCGTTTAGAGTATCTGATTTAGGGGTTTAGATGTATAAGTTTTAAATTTACAAAAAGTTGCTAAAATTTATAGTTTAGGATTATAATTTAGGGTTTATAGATTAAAACCTAAAGTCTCACAATATTATCCTACAAACTAAACCCTAACCTCTAACCTCTAAATTTTAACTATTATCTCTAAATTTTAAATTTATATATCTAAAACCCTTAAATTCTATACCTAAAATTAAACTCTAAAATCAAAACCAAAATATTTATAAAAAATTAAATGTTACGATCACTGTATAAAATAATAATCTATTAATATAGAATATGAAATAAAGGGAATGGATGTAGTTTTCAGATATGGGCAGAGTAGAGGAATGGACCCATTCAAAGATTGTTGAGTGCTATAATTCCAAATAAAATAGTTTCTCCGTCATTTAAAATATATTTTAAAATAAATATTATTGTAAATATTATAATTGATTTAAAAAATAAATAATTATTTTTTAAATATATATATAAGTACATATATAAAAAATTATGTATTTTATTCAAAGAAAAATTCAAATGGCTTAAAGTTAAGGGACATGTAGGACCAAAATGAAAAAGGACAAGAAATTTCATTTCCCAGAAATGGGAGGGAAATTTTAGAAAGACATATATTTGAACAGTAGAAAAGTTAAAGTAAAGACAAAAAATAACAAAGAATCTCTTCCAAAGAAAAAAATTATAAACAAACTTTATCATATTCGATATAAAATAATCGATAAAAATTATTCATGTTATTATTTTATTATCAATGATTTATTTATATTAAACTTTTAAATAATTATTTTTAAAATTTTATCTATATAAAATATTAAATAAACATGATACAAATGATTTTAATAATTGAAATATGATTATTGCGATGAGAATAATTTATAAAATAATTTTTTCAAAAGTAAATGAGACAATCTATTAATAAAATAAAATAAGAGGTTAATGAGTGGAAATGAAGGGAAAAAAACTACATGCTAGAATCCATTAAATATCTATATTATTATCATTAAATTTTAATGATAAATACATAAATATTAGTATATTGTTATATTTTCTATAATAATTTCATTAAAAAATTTTGAGCTGAATCGAAACTGACAAAATCTTCGTTTGAAAGTTGACTTTCAAGTTCGAGCCAAAATTCTCTATCTCTTTTATATGTATCTTTTTGTGTTTTTTATTAAAAATTTTAAAAAAATTAAATTTTAAACTCTAATCCTAATTTTCTTTATCCTAAACCCTACACCCTAAAAAATATATTTTACCCCTAATTCCCTAAACTCTAACCCTAACCACAACCCCTAATCTTAAACCCTAAACCCTTTAATTTAAAACAAAAACACACATAGATACATGAGAAAGAGGTAAACGATTTGCACCCTTTAAGTTCTACGTAAGAACACATAAAATTAGATTACTGTAATAAACGTTTAAAATCAATAATTTATTTTTTATTAAATAATATTATAATAATTATATTTTTAAGATAAATATCTAACTTCAACTCATAATTTCAAATTTGTCCACCCTAAAACATTATCTTATAAATTCAAGAGTATCCAAGATTTTTGAAAATTAATTAAAGGAAAATCCATCCATCTAATTTGATATTAAACGCATTTGTTCATGTTATTTTCATGATCTAACCAACGCCATATACTTTCCATGTTATAAGAGTAGACATGTTTCATTAAATCATGCATTCGTATATAATATAATATATCGGTAAGAATTCAATAATTTGAAATCATTTAAGTTATTATCAAATACAACTTTAATACATGCAGTTCTTAATTAAATTAGCCGGTCAATAAGTAAATTTTGATAATATATTTAACCCTAAAATATGATAACAAATAAGGAGAATTACTACATTACTGCTGTTGAAGAATTTCTTCAAAATTTTCATATCCTATCTAAGCTTTGATTTACTTTGGTGGAAAGGGATTATGATATGATATAATATCATCACTCTGCTGAGTAGGGATTTAAGAAGACAGAGACATCCTCATCTCCATCACTTTCTTATGAGAATTGGAGTGCAAATAGCTCACAAAAGTAGGGCTTTTGGCTGGCCTATACTCTGGCAGCAACCTCCCGGATTTGTACCTCACACCACATGCATTACACAGCGTCTTAGGACCCAATGGTCCAGCCCTCCACTGTGGGGTCCTTTGTGCCAAGCAATGGCTACACCTCCTTGGCTGCTGCTGCTGCACCGTGGCTGCCTTCTCTTCCTCCATGCCCTCTTTCACACCACTGACACTGCTGCTGTCATCTTCCTTCTTGGGGAAAATGAGTTCACTGTCGGCTAACCAGCATGATTGTTGAAGCAAAAGAGGGTCAGAGTTAGACGGTTGCAGGCTACAAGACCAGCTGAAAAATGGGTTGTTTTTTGTTTTGGATAATGATGTCGTGATGGAACTGGAAACCCTCTTTCTCTTGCTCCTTGCCTTGCCTGGAACCACAAGTTTCTGCAATGATGGTGGAGTTATCAGATGGGGTTTCTCTGCAGATTTTGTGACATTTTTTGCTGGTTTTGCAGCTTTGGTCTCGACATTTGAAACCGGGATACAGTTTCCTGTGCTTGAAAAACAATCTTCCACGAATATGGATAACCATTCCAAGCTCACATCCACTTCCTGCAAAGTACAAAGTTTGAAACTTTAAACAAAACCCACAACTTAGAAGCCATGCAAAGAGGAGGAACTGACCGTATTTTGAGTAGGGAAAAGGTCATCGAGAGAGGCTGTTGGTGCTTGATACTCACCGGAGACTGACACATTCCTGAGAAAATCCATGACCAGAACAGAGAAACCGAGAGAAAACTTCTTTAATAAAGGTGGGAACTTGAAAATGAAAATGAAAATACCTTTCTTTTTAAGAGAAGAAGAAGATGATGTTGGTTTAAGAAGTATGGGGTTTTGGTTCAGCTGTATTCAATATTGTTTCCCCTCTTTATGGCCTAGTTTTCTGTCGGCAGATAAAGCTAAAGAAAATCAAATTTCAAAACTTACTCAATCACCAGGAATTTTAAAAAAAAAAATTGACAAAATTTCCATTTTATTTCACTATAGTTTTTTGAATATATAATTTAATACAATATCTATATAAGTTAAAAGTATGAATAACTGTACTTTTTTAGTGTTTTTATATACTCATTATTTAAAAAAATTAAGTTTGAGGTTTAAAGTTAAGATTTAAAATATTGAGTATATGTACAAGTTTTCTAGCCAAATGATTAAAAAAACGGTTGGTATTTTTAGAGGTCTTGAGCACTAATGATGTCAACAGAGTAATTGAACGGTAAATGTCAAATGGTGAAGAATATATTCTAGAATAGATACTACTGTAATCATTATTAACTAATTTAAAAAAAAATATCGAGTATATTTTTAATGTCTAGAATTTATAGTTAATAATTTAAAAGATATAAGAAATAATAGAAAAGTAAAAAAAAATATCTATCATAAAAATCTTTTTCTCTCTAATCATGTATTATTCTATTTCCCACCTTAATTCTTTTTTTAAATTTATTTTAAACGTTAACCCTATTTTTTATATCTTAAACCCTAAACCCTATGCTCTAAAAAATATCATACATCTAATTCTCTAAACCCTAAACACAATCTCTAATCTTAAACCCTAAACTTACTAATTTAAAATATAAACACTAAAAAAGTCACAATAAAAAGATAGATGATTTGTATTCGATAACTATACTTTTACTTATAACTCAAAAGATATTATTATATTAAACATTTATTTTCATAACTTTCAAAAATACCAAATTCATATTTTCACCATAGTTTTGAATTAGTGGTCATGAAGCAATGGAGGGAGCAAGGGAGGAGGTTGAGTGCTACTGTTGACAAAGTTTTAAACTTTTTTACATATAAATATATCATTGGGGTCAGAAATTCAAGGCCTGCTTGGAATCTGAATCCTGCTCTGGTTTTAAAATAATTTGACCCCAAAAGTCCAAAATTTAGAAAGAAAAAGAAGATAAAAGTGGAATAATGAGAGAGAAGGGGTGGTACTGTGGGGCTAAATGGTACCAGGAAAGGTAAAGGGTTTATATATATATATGTGAAGCTTGCTACACTGTATATAACCTGCTAGAGCTGATAGATTCTTTAAAATGAAAGGTTAAACCCCCTCTTTTAAACCAGGCTTTTAGCAGGTGATGTTGATCTTGCAGAAGGATGAGGTTGACAATAATAGTTTTTTTTCTTTCAATGTCACCTTCATTGATCCATAAATCTTTTTGTTACACTTTGAAGGTTCATTTCATTTGGTAAGGACTTGTATCCGATATAATTCGAAAGAAATAAGCACGAAACTAAAAAAACGAAATTCGATTTACGTAATTCGGTGTCTATGGAGGGTTCATAACTCAAATGACATTATGGAAAACTATGAATCCTAGCAGGAACAGACCCAAAATTTCATATAAAGGGTATAAATTATCAAAAAATTGTATTAAAATTATAAGTATTATAAAAGTATAAGAGTTTAGGGTACAAAATTAAATTATTAATAAAATATATAAAAACAAATTATAATTTTTAGAGAGTACGGCTACCAGCAGCACACCCTAGGTCCATCCCTGAACCCTAGGCATGAAGGTTAAGTACATGTATTGCAGAAGGACTAGTTTATGAAACTGGTCTGGTTCTTATGGGCAGAGCACTGTAAATGCATGCACATGATGGATGAAGATGGATACACCATACATCCATGGGACCCCACATCACTACATCACCCATTATCTATTGCTTGATGAATGCACCCATCAAAATGGTGGATCATTTACACGTTCAGTAAATAAACAGTAACTCAGTTCAACCAACATGGTAGCCAGTGGCCACACTTTGGATCACCAAACCATGTGGAAACACTAGGGAAATATGGAACATCCCACATTAACCCCATCTAGTTTGTCCTGTCTTATTTCGACCACATATAGATATGATCGCCTTTTAAAAGTAACATCGAATAGATATAAAAGATCGAATTTAGGGTTTAAATTTTTTTAGTGGACTGGTGAGGGGGGATGCATTTTGTCTGGCAAAGGGGACAGAGTCATCCCCAACTACTGCCCTCAATGGGGTAGAAATAGGACAATGGAAACAATTATTGTAGGGAAAGTAAAGGGGTGAGAGAGGCTTTTTTGAAGGGTAAAATATTTAAAGTACCACTGAAATTTTAAAATGTTCAATTTATTCACTAAACTTTACGTAGATTATAACATGTGAAACTTCGGTAATCAAAATAAGTTAGAGAACAAAATTCAATTGATTTACTATTTTACCCTTTTCTTGAATGATGATAATAATGAGGTGGGTGGAAGAAAATACAAATTATATGTGGCTGAAAGGATATGATTCTGTCCATCCATATGTTCAAAAAAGTCCACTACATGACCACACCATCCCCCATCTCTTTCTCCATTATAATGAAAAATCTCAACATTTAAAAAAAACAGGGGCTGAATATGTACTCCTTGGGATGGATTTCATGTGAACTTGCCTAATCATGATTCGAGAACATAAAAAAAAAACCCATGTTGAAACTCGAATCTTAAATTTATTAAATTTTGTTTTTACGGATTCTTGTGTGAATTATTTATATAAGTTTGGGTTTGGGGTAATAATTATTTTTTTGATAAAATAGAAATTATAATTTTTTTTTATATCGGGATTTAAACTCATACAAGATAAAATAGGATGGGCATCTTTGACCATTAGACCAATAAGTTGATCTCGGGTAATAAATTATTTTTAACATAGCTGAAAATCAGTTAGCCAAAAGAAAAATTAGGGTTTGTTGGGAGAGGGGAGTTAGTTTGATGCTACATTGCCCAATGCAATGGGACAAGTAGTGAATTTAGTGAATGCCATGGGATATATGGACAATAGTTGATGTAAGCAGAGTGGCAAACTAAGTTATATTTTAAATAAGTTAAAAGTTTATGTAGTTTTTTTTTAAATTTAATTCCTACATTTTAATTATCCATTAATTTAATTCAAAATTAATTAATCAACTTAATTGACTGAAATTTATATATATTAAGTATTATATTATATATTTTGATTACTATACTTTTGAAAGTTATAAAATGATAAATATATATTTTTATATATTATAAAATGATTATTAAATTATATCAAGTTAAGACAAAATATTATTAAATTTATTAAAGTATTATAAAACAATCATTAAATTTTTAAAATTTATCAATAATTTATAGCATGCAATGACATTTTGAAATAATTTGATAAGTATAACTTTCAAAATTAAATGATTAAAAAAACATTTTATCATAATTTAACCATCATTTCTATACTTTAACAAAATCTTATAAAATTCTTGATTAATTAAAAACCCACTGAATTAAATTTATTTATTCAGTTAACTTTGAAAAATTAATTTCATTAATAATTAAAAAAACCAATTAATTCAATTTGACCACCAGCCAATCCAAATGAACTCCCTTAATTATTTTTTACCGGAACTACAGAAATATTCTTATTGGGGACTAAAAATAAATAACATACAAAAATGTATCATTAAATTTGTAAAGTTTATATATTTTTAGTAATATAATATAAATATTAAAATAAAAAAATGTTTTACAAATATATTAAATGCCTTTCTCTAAATTTACAGGCTTTGCAGCATTTTCTACCATCAATTTACAAACCTATACAAGCCATGGCAAAATAAATTCCAGCAACAAAAACACAATTAAAGGGTATGTTTTAATGAAATTGCCATTGGAAGAAAAATGTCAACAACATATAAACCTAAACTTCTTTTTTTTCAGTTCCTTTTCTTCCTAGATTACTAAGTACATGCAGGATATTACCGAGCATTTAAGCACCATACTGACTTTTAAGAAAAATGAAAACCCCAGATGACAACCACAGCCAAAAAAGCTACGAGAAGATCCAACGACCAGATTCTTGTTCATTATATATGCATACCTGGAAATCGAATTCCAGAAAACCATGGCGTAGGAAATGTATCCACAACCGAGTTCAGGAAGGTTGTATTTTGTCACCAAATTTTATCTGAAAAGCCATGTCCAGTTCAAAGCTTTATTATTTGACATCAAAATTAAAGATCAGACAAAGGCGAGGTAGGTCTGCAACGTTTTTCTGAGACAAATGGAAAAATAATAAGACGCAGTCATTTCAGAGAGGAGAGAGGGCGTTGTTTCTTACCATTGTTGGTTTTTCCTGAACTCCGTAAGGACGGGATATATGTTCTCGAAGGCTGTGTATGTCTCATCTCTCACCTGAGACTCTCAAACAAAGAAAATTAGTAAGTCAATTATAATAAACAGCATGCATGAAGGTTGATCACAGACCCGAGGTATCACCTTAGCTCCAGTAATCACAATCTTCCCCGACACAAAAATAAGAAGCACAATCTTTGGTTGTTTCATACGATAGATCAGGCCTGGAAAGAGTTCCGGCTCATACTGCATTAAAAGAACATTAAGATAACTCCCCATCATTGATCCTTACAAACAAATCTTGATAAGCACTGTTTTTCATCTAGAACTACAAAAAAGGCAAATGGGAAGCCCCAACTTATCTTCATGTTCTCAAGGCTATTTTACTACACAAATGATACCCCACTTTCAACTTTATAGCATATAATGTTTCAAAATAATTTGACCAAAAGTTTTGGTCATTGTCCCTGAACTCAACAAATATAAGGGTAAGTAGAGTCCAAGGGGCTAGTAAGAAAAGACTAACTACATAAATAAACAAACACAGAGAAAGTCATAGGAGTCCTGCACTCATATCTTAGACTCCCAAATGTCCACCTACAAAACATGAATATCAATGTTCTTATACACTAGGAAACAGCCCAATGATCACTGTCCATCACTTACACTTGAAAAAGCACCATGGGAGTATGCAAGACCTTCAAGTCTGATAGGAAATTTAACATCACAAGAACCAACAATGTTCTGAATCTTGAAGTCCTGCCACTCACAACAGAAAATGGTGAATGACTGACCATGTAGGGAGGGAATTATTGAAGGACGACATTTTAGTAAATACATGAGACTTTATGAGTATTGTTTGCATGGAAGAAATATAGAAGAAATCAACCATTACAATACCTTAAACTTAGCAGGAAAACCAAGCTTTTGGATAATTCTGGCATACTGAAAAGTATAAAAAATTACCAGTTAATCACTGATCGCATAATTGTATCTTCCTGTTCTAATGATAAGAATAACTACCACAACATAATTCAAAAACAGAATTAGAAAGCATCTCAAAGATAAATATCTACCTTCCTTGCAGCCAGTTTAGACTGCTGTTCACTTTTTGCACCAGTGCAGACCTAAAGAAGCAAGAAAGGTTATGTAGTAAATCAATAATTGGACAATGTTAACACACTAGCCGTAGTTATTTACTATACAATTTTGACACTACAACTTCCACACAGCAAAATAAGTAGCTGAGAACTACCATCTTTCCAGAGGCAAAAATCAAAGCTGTAGTTTTGGGCTCCCTGATTCTCATAATGACTGCAGCAAAACGCTGTAGGTTATTTTTATAAAAAGGGTTAGCAACCAAATAACAGCAGCAGAATCAGAGATGCACAAACTATAATATAAACAATAACAAGAACCATCAGTAGCATACCTTAGGATTATACTCTGCATTTCGAGCTTGCAGTGCAATCTGCTTAAGATCCAACTTGCAATCTAAGTTTACAGTTGATACAATGTTCCTACAAAGACAATAAGAGTAAACCAGGATATTAACTACAGCCAAACCCAATAGTTTTAATAGTAGAAACATAGCCTACTCAACCCGCATAAAAGATGGAACACAGTTCTCTAAAATTCTTTTCAACGTTCACAAACAAACACCACAAGCTAACATAGCATATCCCTATATCCCCCCCTTCTTCCAGCAACATAATCAAAATCTATTTCTCAAACTTCTCATCATCAGCAAAACATAAAGTATGAATATATGCAAGGGAAATCCTACAGGCCATTCTATCTTCACTCGGTGTTGGAGAAGTTGCTGCAGCTTAGGCAAAAAGCTAAGCAAGTCATCACGAAGGTGAATGGTGCTTTGGCATGGCCTTTCTCAGGGGGAGAGTATGATGCGACAGTCAATTACCCGCTATTTAATTAACATACCTACCCAAAATCTAATTCTCAATTACCAAAAGATCGTATCAACCAGCAAACTCTATTCATATTGTAAAGTCACCAAAACTCTAAGACCCAAATCCCTAAAACACCTTTCTCTTTCTCCTGAAAGTCCTATCTCCAATAACACCTAAACTTTTAAAGATCTATGAATATAAGTGTGTCAGAACCGAAGACGACAAGAGTGGCAAAATAGGGACTTACTGAAGAGTGGGAACAATGCCCGATGGATGCTTAGAAAGATCCACTGGTTGGCTCCCTTCCAAGCCACCTTGTTCCGCCATTCTTCTTTGTTGTTCACCCAAAATTTCCGAAAGAAAATCCCAAATATTTTCCCAAAAAAAAGTCTGGGTTTTCTTCTAAACACGATTCCAAATACAACCCAGTCGAATTTGCCAAATCTAATCAACCCCCGTTGGCCAAAAATTAGGTTTTCTTTTTAAAAACGTTAAGATCTAAACAAATTTATTCAAATCCAACCCGTTAAAAGATATACAATCTACAGTTTTTTTGGAGGGGAATGAAAGAAAAACACAACACAAAAGCAGATCAGATCGGGTTCATTCAAATCTACGCAAATTCACCATCTTTTTCAACGAAAAAAACTGGGGATTTCAAACGATTATATATAAATATGTTAAAATCGGAGGGAAATTTGAGGGCAAAAGTTTGAAAAGGAGAGCCTTTTATACATATAGATCAGATTTTCTTTGAGGATAAAAGGAGAGAAAAAGGATTGGATTTTGGAGTGCGTCGCTTTGATGATGATAAATTTGAGGGTTCGGTTTATAAGGACGAGAGAGGCGCGGTGTTTCAATCGGGTTGGACCTTATGTACCCTACCTCTTCTTATTTATAGACGGTGACTCGATTGGCCGGTTGAGAAACGTGAGTTACCGGTTTTCGCCGGTTACGTTAGGGAAAAATTTTACCTGCTAAAGTAATTTAGAAGAACGTGGTTAGCGCAAGTCATTTGGACTTATGGATGAGGGAATAATTCTTGTTTTTAAAAATTACGGGTTCAAACATCAGTAATGTCAATACAGTGATTGAACGATTAATATTTAATAGTTGAAAATATACTATAAAATAATTATTATTGTAATATTGTAACTGATTCAAAAAAAAAGAACATCATTAATTATATTTTTAAAAGAATATAATTTTATTAATTTGAGTTTCGTAATATAGTTAAATACTAAAATTATAAATTTTATACTTTAAACTTAAACCTTAAATTATAAACATAAATTAAACGCTCTAAATTAATTAAAAATAATTTTCAAAATATAATTGTAAAATCAAATTTTATTTTAATATAACAAAGAATTTAAAGGACCAATTTAAAATACATTTTTAAGTTCTTATAAAATTTAAAAGTCAAACAAATATTTTTAAGTCAAATATAAAACACACAAATAATTTTTTAAATAAATTTTAAAGCTAAACTTGTGTTTTTGTTACGAGCGTTTCGATACGCTTGTAACTCGTTTCAATACGATCTTCGTATTTTCAATTAAGTTCTTCAAGTTTTACTAGGCGTTTCAATATGATCTTGGACCATTTCGATACGTTTTAAAACTGTGAATTTTTGTTTCAAAACTCTAAAAATTAGTATCAAAACAGGCGTTTCGATATAGCCTATGGCTATTTCGATATCGTCATGTGTTTTATGAAATTAATGAAATATTCAAGGTGTTTCGATACGTCACGTTTTCGTTTCGATACCAGGTCAAATTTTTAACGGCTCTTTAAGCATTAAATGATTTTGACCGTTGTTTGACAGGTAAACTTTAAAAGTTAGTTGACCCGTTCCGATACGCCCTTAGAGGCGTTTCGATGCGTATTTTGACAGTCCCAAAACGTTTCGGTACAGTTCTGTAGCTATTTAGATTTTCGATGCGTATTTTGGCAGTCCCAAAACGTTTCGGTACAGCTCTGTAGCTATTTAGATACACCCCTTATTTTAAAGACAACTCGTTTCGATACGCTGACCTCGCGTTTTGATACCCTTGTTAAATGCACACAATGACTCTATTTTGGTATCGTTTCGATACAAGTACCTCGCATTTTGATACCAGTAGTTGCAAAAGTACATTTATTGTAGGAAGATAAAGGTCTAACGTCTATATTTATGTTCCCAATCAACGGTTAGAATTCAATAAGAAAGTATAAAATCAAGCATTTCAAGCAGCAACAACAACCATCGATCCCAAAGAAAACATTCAAGTATCAAGTCCAACCTCAAGTGCTTCATTGCTAAATTTTTTGTACATCAAACTCTTGTAGTCCTCATTGTAAACCTTTATTTGAGTTTTGGAAGTGTTTAAGTGTAAATTTGATAATATCTTATTTGAGAGAAACTTGTAATTGTTATTTTCTTTTTCATTGTAACCTGAATCAATTTTTGGTAGAAAGATTGATTCGGTTTGTAACGGTTATCCCTTGAACCGAAAAAAAAGACAAATTCTTAGTGAATTGAGTTGAAAATCCTTAGTAAGAGGTAAGGTAGTGGATGTAGAGCTTGTTCGAAGCTTTAACCACTTTAAATCGTGTATTCTTTATTTTTTTTGATTTTTTCAATCATCTCACAAAATTTTAAATTGTCAATTCACCCCTCTTAACCATTTTTCATTGATTGATCCATTTAACAATAAATAAATTATATTTTACTAGATTCTATTAAAAACAAAATAAGCATTAATTATAATACTATTAACCTTAGTCTTTATTGGGTGAAATTATTAGAATAAAATGTTTTTTATAAGGAATTAGATTTTTTTTATTAAAAAATTAGTGAATATTTTTAAAATTTTTTGAATAATTCTTTAAAAAATTTGAATAATTTTTTAAATCTAATATTTATACATAGAGATTGATATATATTGTTAACCTTATATAAAATATAAACATTACAAAAATTTTTTCACTTTTATGTCTTGCTATATTTTCTTAATTAAAATATACTTGAAAATCTATAAAATAAATAAATAATAAAATGAAATTATGCTAATTTATCATTAGACTTTGCATAAAAAATATTATACACAATTTTATTAAAAATAAATTAATCTTATATAAATATTCAAGAAAATGATACATATTCAACCAAGTACAAACAAATTAAAGATTAGAGTTTATGATAAAAACATAATTTTAAAATAACAGAATCAAATATGTCATTTAATATCTTATTTCGTAAATAAATTATTTTTATCCGCTGAATTTTCTATCGTTTTTATTTTTAGTTTATTTTACACAGTCAAGTCTTTCGAAATGGAAAGATTATTAGGTGAACCATGTTTACCATGTTATCTATAGTTTAAGCAATCAAGATCGTTCATTTTTAAATAACTACTTAATAACTGCTCACTCATTAATTACATGTAGGAAAGAAACGATGATTCACCTTGAAAAAATTAAAATGAACGATCCTGATTAATTGGGACTACTAATGACGTGCTGAACATGATTTATCTAATAATTTTCTTCGAAATGCTATTTTACAAACATTAATTATTGTGTCTCAAAGATTTTCTTTAAAATATATAATTCAAATATACTCACAGAAAACCATATTATTTTATGAAAATTTCCCCTCTGATGCATGCTACATACTACTATGCATATACAAACATGCCTCAGGCGTAGCCTGCATTGACGCTGATGGTTTCTCCGTTAACCCACTCGCTAGCATCGGTAGCCAAGAAGCCGACCACCGGAGCGACATCTTCGCTCAGACCGAGCCGATTATGCGGAGATTCATCGATGTATTTCTGCACCATTTCTTCAGTTTTACCAGTGAAAAACATATCAGTTGCAATAGGCCCAGGTGCCACACAGTTTGCAGTGATACGGGTGCCTTGAGTTCCTTTGCTAGTATTTTTACCATCGCCTCTATTGCTGCCTTCGATGCAGCGTACGCTCCGAATCCCGGGATAGGTGCAGCCAACAACGATGATGACATCAATATAATTCGACCACCACCGCCGTGCTTCAGCCTGTTGCAGCTTCCTTGGCACACAAGAATGACCCTCTGGTGTTGACACTGAAATAACATGTTTAGAAACAAAATGAGGGTACTCGAGAAATGAATTCGGTTTCGATTCGGACGTAATTTTTTTTGATAAATCTTAATTCTAATCCGGTTAATCCATCCGATAATTAATCACCTTTATAAAATTTAGTACTTAGTGAAAGTAGCACCTAAAAGTACGGTCGAAGTCCTCCAAGGAAGTGTCAGCAATTTTGGGATACTTGGGATCCAATACTCCGGCAGAGTTAACCAGGATGTGAGTCGTTGCCAAACGCCTGCTCAGCCGAGTCAAACAGGAACTTGATCTGGGAAGGGTCGGAAACATCGGCTTTCACGGTACAGCTCGTGGGGCGTCATCGGGATAGAGAGAATTAATCTGGGTCGCTACGAGATCGCCTTGATCCGAGCTGGAGATGTAGTTAATGACGAGTTTAGCACCGAGTTCAGCCAGATGAATCGCTACGACTCGGCCAATTCCACGCGATGACCCAGTTACTATAGCAACTCGGTCTTTAAGTGGGAGTGGTTTGGCATTAGTTGCGGAAGCCATGGGAGATTGAAATTTTGAGTAAGAAAGATTACAATTTGAAGAAATTGAAGAGAAACGAAAATGGATTTGGATTTTGGTTAAAATAAATTTCGAGTTAAATATACCGTATATATAAAAAAATATTATAAAATTTATTCATCAAAATTAATTATGACTTTAATTGATCTAAATTAATCGAGATAAAATTATAAAAAAATAAAAAATTATTTATCTCTTTCTATTAATTATGTTTATCTCTTAATGTTAAAAACAAAATCATATATTATAATTTATATTTCTAAAATTTTAATATTGAAATTTAAAGTTTAAATTTTAATTTTAAACTCTAATTCTAAACTTTTTTTTAACATAGAGCTACTAATTTTATCAAATAAAAATATATCCGAAAATACAATAAAAATTTATATTTTGATAAACAAAACACCTAAATTCAGATATAAATCTAATAAATAAAACTAGTAACATGAGATCATAAAAAGACCAGATATAGAAAAAATAAAAAAAAAACTAATTCAAACACCTGAAATAAAAAAATACAAACATCACTAAAATCCATGATAGATAAAATCATCCATAAAAATAGATATGATTTCTACTCTTTATGAACCATTCGTATCCTATCCTTAACATTGATATTTTATGGGTAAATTCTATCAATGGTCACTAATGTTTGGCTAATTTTTTCTTTAAAATACTAAATTTGATAAACATTACATTACAATTATTAATATTATTTTTTAATCAACTACAGTTATTATAATAGTATCTGTTCTAAAATATATTTTTAATCGTTAGATATTGATCGTTAAATTATTGTGCTATAATATTATACTCCAATTCGTAAACTTCAAAAATAATAATCATTTTTTTAATTATTAAAGTAAAATGGTTTGTACAATAAAGCTCAATAATTTGACCTAACTAGATCCATATTATTTTTCTAACTAGATCCATATTATTTTTATTAAAAATCATGTTTAAAATAATTTGACCTAAAGCTCAATAATTTACTATTGAAGTTAAAGTTTAAATTTAAGATAATCAATATTAATTAAATATAAAATAATTAAATAAAATTAAGAGATATTCGAATCAAATATTAAAACATTTAAATTTATTTTCATCAATAATTTAATTAGCTCAATAAATAATCTCAGTAGAAAAGCGAATAATTCCGCATCTTCCATGGCAGCATGATGGTGTTTAGAGTTTACACCACAACTCCTCCATTGACCCTAATAACCTGCCCATTGGTCCACTCTCCAGCATCACTGGCTAAAAACCCAACAATTCCTGCTATATCCTGGGGCTCTCCTAACCGACCTAAAGGACAAGCATCCACAAATCTCTGGACAGTTTCTTCAGTTTTACCTGCGAAGAACAGCTCAGTGGCTACCGGTCCCGGAGCGACACAGTTTGCTGTTATCTTCGTGCCTTTCAGTTCCTTAGCCAAAATCTTTGTCATGGCCTCAACAGCTGCCTTTGAAGCAACATAAGCTGCATAGCCAGGTAAGAGGGATCCCACTAGAGACGTCGAGATCGTTATGATCCTTCCTCCTCCGTCGCGCGACAACCGACGTGATGCCTCGCGACAGCAAAGGAATGATCCTTTAGTATTGATGTTGAAGGTCATATCCCAATCCTCCACTGCTGTGTCTGCTAAGGTTGGGTATTTTTGGTCCATCACCCCTGCACAGGAGACAAGGATGTGTGCTTTGGAGCCAAATTCTTGCTCGGTTATATCGAAGAGTAGCTTCACCTGTTCAGGATCCGAAACATCGGCTTTGACAG
Organism: Abelmoschus esculentus; assembly: GCA_035048815.1. NCBI lineage: Eukaryota > Viridiplantae > Streptophyta > Magnoliopsida > Malvales > Malvaceae > Abelmoschus > Abelmoschus esculentus. The sequence continues at coordinate 23,079,788 of JAUCBN010000004.1, forward strand.
CGATTGCTCGTGGATGATCAGTGGTGTTCGACGCATTTAACTCCGATGCCAGAAGATCAGCTTGAGTCGAATTCGAAGCATAATTGATCGCAACTCTTGCACCGAGAGAATGAAGGTAGTTGACAATGGCACGGCCAATCCCACGAGAGCCACCGGTTACGACTGCTACCCGGTCCTTGAGAAGAGACGAAGATGAAGGCACTTCCATGCTTGTTTCTGCTTCAAAAAATGATGAAATGCTTGAAGAGAAGATCTATATTTGTATGTAAGAAAGTCAAGCTTCTGACGTTGGAAAAGTAGGCTCCATTATTGTGACAATTTCCAAAATGTCCCTATTTATTGAAAAATGGAGATAAAACATTAAATAATTCAGTATTTGCACCAGACAACTGAATTATTAAAACCAAAGTGTTAGGCTAGAATTTACTTATATAATGCGAAATTTTTTAAATTTTATATGTTATTAAATCATTAGATAAAATAATAAATATTCAAAAAAATTATTTTTAAGTAATAATTTTTATATCATTAATTTTTATTTTTATTTATTAATTTAATGATTAAAAAATACGTACATTTTTAAAATTTTATATTATATAATCGGATATTAAAATATACAGCATAGTATACACGTATTCCATGACGTCTATTTGCCTTGGGAAGCACAATCTTTTTTTTATTATTAAAAAATATAAAGATCATGTACCATAGTATTCGAAAGATTATGGACCGGCATGGTGATTAAAATATATGTTGATGTACATAATATCGAACATCAAATAAGATGAATACAATTTTTTCCTTCTAATTATGTTTTTTATTATAATTTTTTAATAATTAAATTTTAAATTTAATTTTTATATTTTAAATTCTAAATTGGGTAAATTACATAAATATTCTCTTGATTATACCTCAATTATCTTTTACGTCCCTTGACTATTAAATGTTATAAATTGATCCATTAACTATTTTTTTGATACAAAGTAGTCATGTACTATTAAAAATTTGACAGAAAACTGATGTGGACGTTAACATGCTGACTTGGATTATAGAGATCGGGGATGCCACATGGTTATCCAAGTCAGCATGTTAACGTTTACATCAGTTTTTCGTTAAATTTTTAACAGCACAAGATCATTTTGTATCAAAAAATTAATCAACAGATCAATTTGTAACAATTAATAGTCAGGAGATGTAAAAGATAATTGAGGTATAATTAAAGGACCATTTATATAGTTTACCCTTTTAAATTTTACACCCTAAAAATATACTTTATTTTTTATTTCTTAAATTTTAATCACAAATTTAAACTTATTATCTTAAACTCATTATCTTAAAATAAAACATCAATAAAAATAATAAAAAACAGACAATTTATAGATTAGACGATGATCAAAGCAATAAATATTAAAAAGAGAGATTAAAAAAAGAGATCGAAAAGCAGACAATTTTACGTGTATGTCTATATATGTTAACATAAGTTTCGATATTTATTAAAAAATATAAAAAAATAATTTTAAATATTATTAAAAATTTAATCTTTAAAATTTTTAAATAAAAATAAAATTTATCTTCTTTTTTTTATCGCAGTATAGACGATGAAAACTCTCCTGTTAAACGATTGGGATTTACCAGCCACCGATTATCCGATTCTCCCCGTAATCATAACGGTCAAATCGATTGGGTAAACTACACGGATAGTCTCCATATTATAGGGTTGATATCGATCTGACCACAATGTTTTAAAAAGAATCAAATACACCAGTAAATTATTAATTTAGTATTAAAATAGCCATCTACCGTTAAAGGAGTAACGGACTGATGACGTGGCAGTTAAATATAAAATGAAATAATTACACATTTAGTCTCTGTTATTCATACATTTTTATAATTTAGTCATAATTTTATTATAATAAAATAATATGATTATTTAATTAGGTGGTGACAGAGGAGAAAAAAAATAATCTCAGACATGCTTTTAAAAGGGTTTGAACCTGGGTAAGAGAGCATAGTATTCAAATAGCTTAACCATTAAGTTAAACATATTATGCTAATATAAAACACTATTATTTATATATTTATTATTTTTAATATTTGTTCCTTTATATTTAATTGTTTTTAATTTAATTAAAAATAATAATTAAATTATTAAAAGATTTAAATTAATAAAAATTTATTTATAAACTTTAAACCAAATATTCAATTATTTTATTCGAATATTTTTAAATCAAAATATTAAAATATTTATTATTTTATTCAAATATTTATTCTACGAATATTTTTATTTGAATATCCAAATAATTTATTCGGATATTTAAAAGCTAAATATTTCATTCGAATATTTTTAGGGTTTAAGTTTTAAGGATTTAAGATTTAGGATTTTGGGTTTAGAGTTTATAAATAAATTTTTATTAATTTGAATCTTTTAATTTATTATATAATAATTTAATTATTATTTTTAATTAAATTAAAAACAATTAAATATAAAGAAATAAATATTAGAAATAATAAATATATATAAATAATAATGTTTCATATCAGTAGAATATGCTTAGCTCAATGTTAAGCCATTTGAATTTCATGCTTTCTTACCTGGGTTCAAACACCCTTAGAAGCATATCTTGGATTTTTTCTTTTCTTCTTTGATCAGGTGGTAATAAATTTAATATATATAAATATAACCCTACAATAAGGCACGTGTCATCATCTAATTAAATAATTATATTATTTTATTATAATAAAATTATAACTAAATTATAAAAATGTATGAATAACAGAAACTAAATGTGTAATTATTCTATTTTATATTTAATTGCCACGTCATCAGTCAGTTACTCTTTTAACGGCAGATGGCTATTTTAATACCAAATTAATAATTTACCGGTGTATTTGATTTTTTTTAAAGCATTGTGGTCAGATCGATATCAACCCCATAATATGATGACTATCTGTGTAGTTTACCCTTATTTTTTATTTCTTAAATTTTAATCACAAATTTAAATTTATTATCTTAAACTCATTATCTTAAAAAATAAAACATCAATAAAAATAATAAAAAACAGATAATTTATAGATTAGACGATGATCAAAGCAATAAATATTAAAAAGAGAGAGATTAAAAAAAAGAGATCGAAAAGCAAACAATTTTACGTGTATGTCTATATATGTTAACATAAGTTTCGATATTTATTAAAAAATATAAAAAAATAATTTTAAATATTATTAAAAATTTAATCTTTAAAATTTTTAAATAAAAATAAAATTTGTCTTCTTTTTTTTATCGCAGTATAGACGATGAAAACTCTCCCGTTAAACGATTGGGATTTACCAGCCACCGATTGTCCGATTCTCCCCGCGATCATAACGGTCAAATCAATTTCCCTTACTGAAACGACGTCGTTTACCTCTCTCCTGCTTCATGAACCCATTTCCCAAAACCTAGAGATAGGAAATCGCGTTCTCTCTCAAATTGAAAGCCCTAAAACCCTCAAATCCCTTACCAAAATATGGCAATCGCGAGAACGGGCGTTTACGTCGACGATTATTTGGAGTGTAACAATCCCAAATTGCTCTGTTTTATTGCATCAAATTTTAATTTTTGTCTACTCTTTTTTCTTGTATATAATTGATTTCGAGCTTGAATTTCATGTTTAATTTGAAGTTTCGAAATTTTGTTCTTATTTCCAATAGATTCAAGCACCTTGCCAGCTGAGCTTCAAAGACTCCTCAATACAATCCGGGAACTCGATGAACGATCCCAATGTAAGCCTATAATTTTTTTGGTATTCAGAATGTATGGTTTTGAATTGGGGATTTGGATTGAGAATTATTCGATTTTTTGTTTGTTTGAAAGCTATGATTAATCACACGAGGCAGCAAACTCAGTATTGTTTAGGATTGGCGGCAAACAGAGGGAATGGGAATAGTTACATGAACAATTGTCATGAAGATGAGGAAACAATTGAGAAAATGAGGAAGGATATAGAGGCAAGTCAAGAAAATGCGCTGAGTTTGTGCACAGAGAAGGTTTTGATGGCTCGACAAGCTTATGATTTAGTGAGTTTTGATTGTTTTTTTAGTATTCTTAATTGAGCTTGCATTGTTGATGATGTTATTGTTTGAGGTTCTTGTGGTATGATGGTGTAGAAAGGTATGGATTTTCTGATCTTTTGCACCATCTTTTAACTAGCATATATGAATACAAGTCCTTGTAGGTCACAAGCTCCAAGCAATTGTTTGTATGGCAGAGCATCTGAGTGTTTATTTTTAAGCCATCACTGTAATGTTTGAGTGAAGAGTGAAGAACGCTAGAAATCTGATTCAATCTAAGAAAATGCATAGTTTTGGAAGTAACTCTATTTGTTTATGACTAACTAGATAGTTTTCCTTGAGGACTTACCGTCTATAAGAAAGAGATTATATTTTTGCATCTTGGTCTGCCACATTTATGGATGTAATGTCATATAAACTGGAACCATTGGTATGCATTTTTATATGAAGCTTTAGAAACTGTCGTCGTTATGTGAATCATATTAAATTAAAGCTAACAAAAGTATGATACCTGAAACTTGTTTCAGATTGATAGCCATGTAAAACGTCTTGACGAGGATTTGACCTACTTTGCAGAGGATCTAAAGCAAGGTACAGTAATTGCAATCAAATTTGAGCATTTTTTAGAGATAAAATTCTACCTCAATTCCCCATGTGATTATTTTGTCACCATGCTTTTTTCTTCCTGCAATCTATTAGAAGGAAAAATTCCATCGGATGAGCCTGCCATTCTCCCTCCACTACCTATTGTTCCTCCTAAGCTTGAGAAACGCAAGTTCTTTTATGGAACACCTCAATCAAAGAGGCTTGATTTTAGGGATAGAGATTGGGATCGAGAGCGTGATAGGGACTTTGAGCTCATGCCTCCTCCTGGAAGCCATAAGAGAGATTTTGCTAGCCCTTTTGATGTTGATCAACCTATCGATCCAAATGAACCAACTTATTGTGTCTGCCATCAGGTTCTGCCTCTTTAATTTGTATATATAACTGTTGATTGGCATGCTTTTTCGTGGCTTCATTGGTTTTAAAGCTTTGGTTCAAAACTGAAGGATTGTTTTACAATTATTTAGGTGTCATTTGGAGATATGATTGCCTGCGACAATGAAAACGTGAGTTCCTCTCTTTTATTTTTCTTCATTGTTTTGGATGGTAACATTTGCTAGTAGCATTGTAGTTTTTGTATTTCTTTACTTGGCTTCTATATATTTCTTTGCTTTTAAAGTTTCGTATTTATCACATCTTAGTGTCAAAATAATAGATTACAAGAAAGAAATAATGTATCCATATATATTTCAGTATTGTGCATATGTTGCTCCAATTACCCCAAAATTTTATATCTATTTGCCTATCATGATTTAACACTATGACTATTAACAATTTGGTTGGCACTTATTGTTTTAATGTTTCTATTCCTTCAGTGCCAAGGAGGTGAATGGTTCCATTATGCTTGTGTTGGGCTGACGCCGGAGACAAGATTCAAGGGAAAGTGGTACTGCCCAACCTGTAGGCTGCTTCCTCAATGCCAATAGAGACATAAATATCTGTCTTGCATGATTTGAGAATTGAGGTGTTTCAGTAAATTTCTCATTATCTTGTTTCAGCTACCTTTTCAGAACTTAGGAAGTAGTTAACTGTACAATCAAGGGATATAGGTCTTGTTACAGATCTTTGAACCATTAAATTTGATAGAACTTCAGATTCTTGAAAGTAAATGTGCAGAAATCTTAACTTTTGATGTATTTTATATGATTATCTATGTTGTCCGTACTTGATCTGCTTCCTCCCCTATGAGATTAACCAATGTCTGCCATCTTGATTATTAAAAGAAAATGCAAGAGTCGATAGACGACCAAATTGTTAAGACCTCATCATTTATTGATTTAATATCCCGATGTTGCATTTTCTGTTGAAAATATAGTCTCTCTCATTCATGTTTCTCAAAGGGAGTGAAAGGTACTGTTCTCTTTACAGAACCAACAAATGTTGCAGTACCTTCGTTTATTCAGAGTTCAAACAATTAGAATGTGATGTTTTTTCACAGTCATGATAGCCATGAAAGTTCACTTGATGCATATGAAAGCCATGAAAGTTTACTTGATGCATATGAAAAAGCATTGTAATTATGATTTACATATTTGGATTGTGCAATTGTTAACAAACTCTCCACACTTCTCCGGGACCTAAGTTTATGGGTTTAAGCATGGCTGACTGTCCAACATATATGTAAGAATACTCTCCATAGATTTCATGGTCTGAACCAGGGATGAAGAGATACATTTCATCAAATCCATCTCTTCCTACTGCAACTGAGTTCCTTCTGCCCTGTTCCATTAAAGCCAAATGAATTTTATTAGAAAATTACCCTGTCAATGAGTGTAAAGAATCGAGGTGCACAGATATATCCTGCTCATTTTCTCAATTGCTTATGCCCATCATCTTTTTCATCCTCCATTGCTTATTCACTAGAATCCTTTTGGTTGCTTTGATCTAAGCCACTGAAAACCCTTTTAGATCCCATTTGACCTCATAGTTGGCCAATGTCAGAATCGTTTTTCTCGTCAAGATCTGGGGGAATTATGCCGAAATCAGATGAAAAGGGTGGCACACTGAGAAAATTTGATCCTTCTAATCCGAGTGCATATGTTGCTTCCGGACTGCCAACTGTTAGATGGCTTATAATAGATCCTGTCCAGTGTAATGGTGTTGATTTCATGTTTGTGACTGAAATCTCTGAGGTTGAGCCTCTTCAAGTGTCACAATATATCTTGTTTCAATCATATTTTCTGAATCCCTGCTTACCAGTTCAACCTCAATGGAGTCCTTTGAATTACCTCGTACATCACGAAGAGACCAAGTACTTGGAAACCATGAAACTTCATTATCATCTTTTCAGTTGAGTGCTAAAGACACCCGTCCTTGTATCACAGCCTCACCTTCATCTCCCTCGGAAACCGATGTGTGCAGTAACTCGATTGTGCTGCCGTGCCACATCGGAGCCTTGTAAGATGTGATCAAACCACTTTGAAGCATCAAAGTAGCTCTGGTGTCATTATCCAATACCATCTTGGCAACACAATTGTCACCAATGCCTTCAAAGGTGAGCCCAAGGCCACTGAACTATCCCTCCAGATAGTCCACATCGATTGGCTGGTAGGGGACTGAAGCCACATGCGGAAGCGAAAACTCTCTCCCTATATTGTTGTGTTGCAGAGATGTAGAAGAAAGGTAAGGATGGTAAGATAACTGATGGTTAATAGATCTTGCATATGGAAAAGAGGTGAAGTTTGGTGAGCAAAGTGGACTGTAAGCCATGGTTATAATCTTATTGGAACAAGTCTGAGCTGCAGGCTTGCAGCTAGGGATGGATTTTTATTGTTTTTATTCAGAAAAAATATCTTTGGTTGGTTCTAATTAAAGACTGGAATTTGTTTTTTAGTGACAGAAATCACCATTTACTCATTACTTAAGTCCTATGTCAAGTAACCAACCTTATCCTTTTCAATGGGTAGGAAATGAGCTTAGCACCTTTAGATTGATGTCTGGTTTTCTTGGTTCTTAGTTCCCTTTCTTAGTGTGCCCCACTTCTGAAATTCAAAATCAAACATTTACAAAGCAAAACAGCCTAGTTGGAGTTTTTTTTCCCTTTTTCTTCTAATAGTTTCATCGATTATGAAGCTGTTAGACTCGAAAGTTAGGTTACTCGAATTCGGGTGTCGGATACGACTGTGCCCTCATCTGCAAAGCAGATAGTAGCAAAATCTTGAAGTAATTTCAGTGCAAATCTTAGCAGCCTTTAGACATCTGCTTTATTATTGCAAGAATTGATCATATTAAGTTAATGAATCGCAGTGACATTACTCAGATGATAGACATAACTATAAATATATAATTACAAGTTGTCATGCTCAATGACTTGTGCTCCTCTCCAATTTTCACCAGGTTTTATAACAACAGGCACCAGCATCGAAGCCGGTCCGGTGCAGATGAAGTAGTCCTTCCCATACTTCTCTGCTAATGAACCGGGGCTTGATAAGTATATATCTTCAAACCCCATTCTTATTATCCTGAAGAAAAGTTCTCTACCCTGAGAAATGAACCAAGAAATTAATGAAATTTCAATGACATATATGCATATGTATCTATATATTGAAATGATGGAGTAGGAAAAGAAAAAGGTTTATTTCACCTGATCAAGAGTTTCATAGTTTGAAGGTGGAGTCTCAAAAAATGGCTTCTGCCTCTCTGATGGTGGAGCAGCATAGACTCTACTGACCTTATCCTTCAATATGGCGAACGGCACATCTTGTTTGGTCCAAACACCTGGCTTATCTTCATTATCGGAACCAAACCACCCAGAAGACTCAGTTTTCATAGCTTCGGATGGGGATAAGAGCTCGAACGGCGAAGACAACGGCGGATGTGAGCAATAAGAGCAGCCTTGGAGTCCGTTAATCGATGTGTGATTTCTTTTCTTGAAGTTCAAATGGCTAAGTATGGCACTGGTTAAACTCACATCTTTTCGGCCATTGTTCTTTACAATGACTGCTGTTGCTATGCTTAATGGATAAAGTGAGACCACATAATTGATATCTAAAGTTCCAGCAGTACAGCTCAACTCAACCTGTTCATACATATATGAACACAAACTGATCACAAACGGTCTCAAACATACACTAACAATCAAAAACCAGTCAAGGTTCATTCAAACTCTCGTTTACAGCTCTAAACAAAATCTCAGAATCATCTAATAAACAGATAACAAATAGAGTTAAACAACAGACTTCTAAACTATATGAAATCGGACCGAGTATACGTATCAGAAAGTGAGAAAATACCTGAAGAGCATCAATGGCATCATTATCAGCATCCTTTACAGTCCACTCATAATCAGATAGAAGTGACCCTTTCGAACTTTTTTCAGTTGCATCATTGATAACCAAACCAATCCCTCCTTTGGACTTGGTAGGATCTGTTCCACTAGCAGGGACAGTGTAAAGAATCTCCTCTAAGCCATCGTCTTTCCAGTATACTTTAGGCTTGTAAGAAGTGACATGAGCATCAGGGATTCTCAGTCTCAGTGAGCTTCCATTTCTTACTGTCAGCTCGACGAATGGGACGTTGTTGTACTCCGAGAATTTGATGCCTTTGCGACCAAATTTTTCATCGAGAGCCTCTGGAGACGAAAGGGTAGTTGTAGTTGTTGCAGGAGCAGAAGTAGCTTTGATTATGTTTGGTTTTGGAAGAGAGAAAGATAGAAGGGAAGCCATTGTTGGAAGGAAGAAACTCTGTCAGCTTCCACACAGTGTACTAACTAAGCTGGTAGGCTCATCCTTTAGCAACTCTTTCGTTTGGATATGCTTTTCTGGCCTTCCATTTTCACATATTTGCACTTTTCTATTTTTCTCCAATTGCACCCAAATTAGTGTTTTACTGTAATTTTATCTGTAAAAATACTTGCACTAAATAATATCTAATTAATTTTAGCTCATTTAATATTTTTCAAACCTATTACTCATAATAAAACTTCAGCTTGAAAACTTTTCAGTTCTTCACCCAACAGTTAATTTTATGTTTCTTTTAATTGCTGAATATGAAACATTTCGAGTAAAACATGAAATTAATATGAGAACTCTGATCTAACAAAATGTCAATGGCCATAAGTGGCAACACATTCATCAAATTCACTGATGAAAAAAATTACAGAATTGATAAGGCACAAAACACAGAACCATAAACATTTTCAAAGTAAAATCAAAACTTGGTTTCAAAGTGTTTAGTCATCATCCATTCCTGCAGGCTGCTCTCTCCGTCCTGGACCTCCAGCTGGTTTAGCCATTATAATCTACAGAATTGAAGGAATGGCATAAGTAAGCTTGGTGAACAGATATAGTCGAAAATCAAATATATTTTCAAGCCCTGTTTGAGTTAACTACCTGATCTACCCGTAGAACAGTGCAGGCAGCATCAGCAGCGTATTTAAGAGCGAAAAACCTGTCGAAAGAAGGAAACACAAGTAAAAAAGAAAGATCTACTTTTAGTGTTTGCAAGGTTGAGTCAGAAAAGTCGAAAAAGATCAAAACACCGACTTACTTAGTGACATAAAGATCCCAAATATTGAGGGTTGACACATCCTTGCAAACACCATCCTCGGAATCACCTCCCCCCACTTTGGTATTTCCAGATGCATGTTTTTCATACAGCTTAGATATGATATCCATTGGATTGAGTCCAGCATTCTCTGCCAGGGTTCTTGGTACCATCTCAAAACTTTCGGCAAATTTAGCAATGGCATATTGATCCAACCTGCAAAAACATCCAATTACCCTATTAGCCTCCTTTAGCAATTCAAAATTATATAGGAGATCCCCAGCATAGGGAAAAAACATACAAAATAAATAAAAGATAAAAAATCAAAAACGATGCTTCGATCCACAAAAATACAGCTCAACTAGCGTATAACGTTAAAAAGCGTTACTAGTCCAAAAAAAACATGGTGGTTAGGCAGGTAAATTGCCATCATGGAGAAATATTCTATTATACCATCCATGCAAGAGCAGCACATAATATCAGGATGATACTTTGTAGTAAAGAAGAAAACGTAATAGATCACCCTGTTTCCTTAAAGGAGAATTCTTTCAATCTTCTAGCCAACTCAATTTCAGTAGCTGCAGCTCCAGGTACCATACGACTGTCCCTGCACATGGCCTGACAAAATATACGTAAGAAAGTAATAATGATACTTTCCTTGAAATTTACATCCAAAAACCAATCCCAAAAAATTTGTCTCAACATGTAAGAAATACAGAACTCAATAAGTTTACAGAGGAGAAACACTATAATACTCGGAAGAATACATAGAAACAAAGTAAATATTTGGCAACTATCACCTTATATGTATTTACTCCATCATCGACAGCTCTTTCAAGATCATCCAAAATACTATCAGTACTTCCTCGTAGAACCACAGTGGCAACCTTGTTACCACCTTCTTCACTTCTCACAACAGTGACCTACAATCAATAGATAATACAAAACAAAATGAACAAAGGACAAGAAACCAAATACGAGTAAAGCAAACTCCTCAAACATACCCGAGAACCACCGATTTCCTCAACTGAAATTGAATCAATAAATCCTAAATCATCAGCCTTTGGTTGGCTGAGTTTCAACTGTCAAAAGATTAAGAGCTCATTAGACTGGAAACAAAAGACTAACTTCTTTTTTCTTTTTCAATCTTTTAATATAATCTAGAGAGGATTCTCACAAGAGCAGAAGTTCCTGTCGTACGACAAAAACGCCTCAGTTCAAATTTTGAGCTGATTTTCAAGACCATTAACCTGCAAGAAAAGGATTCAAACTAGACATGTTAAATAAGGAAGCAACAGCTACAAAGCAGGATGTTTTTTAAATCCAAGAGAAGCCAATCTATGAAACACTAAGCATAAATATCAATCAACTACATGGAACGTGCAGATATCCAACATTAATTAGAAAAAAGGAGCAGAGTTAAAATATGAAAAAGAATGCTTCATATACTTGTAACGTTCACAGAAATGCAATGCCATTTCACCAACAGCTCCTCCACTGACAATAACTTTGGCACCAGAATCAGCAACTGCTTTGATTAGCTCCTCAACCTTAGCTTCTTCAGTTTTAGCATAATTCTCTAGCTGAAAGATGAGAAAACCATCCACATTTAGACGTATTTGACCAATGATAACCCCCATTTCCAATTACTTATCAGCATGGAGTTGGACCAAAGACAAAAATATGTATATCGTTCTCACAATTTACCTGCTCAGCAGAGTGAATCAATACAGTTCCTTTTGTTTCAGTGGCAGAAGAATCAACACCACCGGCAAATACAGCCACCTATTACAAGGTGAACACAACACAAATCCATAAGCCGGAATGCAATAAGACTTATCTTTACCAATTAAAGATTATAGCACAACTGATATAGAAATTATTTAATCAACAAGGAATTGAAAGAGGGGAAATGATTGTGTACCTTTGCCTTCTCCATATGCTTTATACTTCCCACAGCGTCACCTTTTAAAACCATCCCACGAACGATTGTACAATTATGCAGACCTCCTCCCGCAAGCTTGGTGACACGGACATTATCAACATCAAAATTTGCAGGGTTCTTGGGGCAGACTTGGATGCATGCCTATGATGCAAAAGAAATAAACAAAACGTAATCATGATATCCTTCAAAAGTTATCAGCTAATAGACAAACGGATCTGTGATAGACGAGAAGAGGAATGTGTTGGAAGATACATCGGCAATAAGAGAACATAATACATCTTCTTGTCCATGTTGTTTGCTTGCAACAGCAGCTTTCATTCGAGTAACAACTTGCTCTTTATCCCGAACATCCATAGTTTCAGAACCTTTCTCAACAAGTTCCCCCAACACGTCAATTGCCTACAAACATTAAAAACATAGAAACTATAATGGCAAATCAGACACATTATCATAATTAGCACAACACCTCAAGTCATATAAGTTACTTGGGAAAGGAAAGGCAAACCTTGGTAATTGCTTTAGTATAACCACTGATGATCTCACTAGGGTGCAAACCCATCCTAATAAGCTCCTCCGCATTTTGGAGAAGCTCACCAGCAAACGAAATAGTCAAATTAGCACCGTCTCCAATCTCTTCTTGCTGAGCCTTACCAGCTAAAACTAAAATCTTGGCTGCTGGATGCTGAACCTCAAGCTCATTGACAATAGTAGCAGCATCATTGGTAACAAAGAGCTTGTCTAAATGATTAATTACCATCTTATTCATACCTAAAGAAACAGTAGATCAATCAATAAAAGCAAATAAAAAACAACACTTGATCTGGATATCAAACAAAAAGCAATCGAAAAAATAGCAGATTTGAAATGAAATATAAAAAAAAAGAGGGCACCTTCAGGGCCGAGGGAAGTGCGAGTTATGGTGGAGAGTTGCTTGCAAGCATCAATGTTTTTCAGAACAGCTTCGTCGAGACCTGAGAGATGCTTGTGACCTTCCTTCAGCATGGATTGTATGCCATAAGGCTGCATTGAGAACCCCATTTTTCTTCTTTTTTACTCAAAATCCAAACCTTTAGAAACTGAGAAATGGAAGGGAAAGATTCAACCTTTCCGTTGCTGGGTTTGAAGAAAAGGGGATATCGAAGAATTTAGTAAGTGTTAATGGGTTTTCAGTCCCGGGAAGCCCTATAAGCTGGAAGAAACTCTTTTCCACGCGCCTTCAATTCACGTGAGATATAGAAATTTACCCTTCTTCAAAAGGACCCATCAAAGTAGTGCATGCCGGTCGAGAAGCCAATCGAGTGACTCATTCTTTAGCTCACTGGATTCTTCATGGTAATGAGTTTATTTTTTCCTTTGATATTCTAAATTCTATTTCTTTGGAAATTATTGATGATACAGTTATGGTTAACGGAAATTATCTTATTTATAAAAAATTAAATGTAAAGAATATATTTTTTAATTTTAAATATTTATAATATTTTTTTAAAATAAATATTTAAAATTTTAATTATTATAATTTTAAGTATTTAAAATTTATAATGTTGTAAATTTAGGTGTTTGGCTATTAAAAGTATAATTTTTTTTATTTAATTAATGTTTGACACGTAGTATTTTATTTTATTTTTTAAAACTAAAATTTTAAAATATTTTTATAAAAAATAACACTTATAAAATTTTGAAATAAATTTTATAAAATAATCTCTAAGATTCTTAAATCCAACCTCTAAATTGTTATCTTTTTTGTTGTCGATCATCATATGTGAAATATTTTTTAATCGTTGAATTTAGATGATCATTTCTCTCAATATAGAATTGTTAAAAATGTCAAACAATGTACTAATCGAACATTAATTTTATGTTTGATATTTAATATTCGACTGGCGCATCGCACGGCATTTTCGATAATATCATTTGGAAGAAATAATTGTCTAAATCCTATGATCAAAGAGATATATTTATGTATAACAATCAACGACGAAAGCGATAACGATTTGAGAATTTAGGTTTAAAATTTTTTTAAAGACTTTATGAAAAACTGATCATTTTAAGGTTGTCAAGAATTGATTGATTAATAATATTTTTAACACCTTTTTAATGAACATACAGTTAAAATTATAACAGTTAAAACTTTAGACATTTACTTTTACAAATAATAATATAATATCTTAAATTATATAAAAAAATACTTTAAAAATCTATTTTTCATTTAAATCTTTATAAAATAAATAAATAAATCCTATTTTTGGAAGTTTTGTCTAAACATGTTTTTATATTTTTAAATTGGCTTAAAGACTCGTTTAACTCTTAAATTGTGTACGAATGAACATCTAAACTATTTTTCAAAATTTTTTGACTCTTTAATTAAAAATCGCAACCTCATATATTCATTCTATTAATCCCTGCTAAAAAATATTTACAAGTTAATTAAAATATCTACTAACAAAAAATAAACTGATTTAAATAAAAAAAATTCCAATAAATTTTTTATTTATTTTAATCCTTATATGAACCGTTTTAGGTTTACATTCCTTTGATAAAAGCCTGCTTAGCCATATTAATATTAGGGCTCATTCAGTAACGTTATTTAAACGGACGTTGAAGTTTTAATCGTTGAAACAACGTCGAACAGGTATAAAAGAAATGTGTTTTCTCTGATTCTTCACTAAATTTATGATCGGACGTTTTCTTACAATCGAAAATTTTAGTTTTTTTTTTGTCTAAACGAACGTTTAACAAAAAATTCCGTTGTTCATTAAACATTGTTGAACGGGTCCTTAGTCTCAACTTCCTCTCCCCCTGACCTGTAGGCTCTGGATATCTAGAGAGACTAATAACATGAAGAAATGATTTTCCCAGGTAGCCTTAAACACCACGAAATCATGACCCAAAGCCAAACACACTCTGAGGCTTTCCATGTAAAGACAGACTCTCAACATGTTTGCATGTCTTTCTCTCTTATTTCCTTCACCAATGTCTTAAAAACACTCTTCCTTTCATGGTTTTCATCATATTCATACCAGATATATAGAGGTCAGGGGGAGAGAAAGTTGCAGACTGATATAAATATGGCTATGCATGCTTTATCAGATGAGTGTAAACAAAGGAAGAAGGTGAACGTTCATGTAAGGGACTAAAATAAACAAAAAATAAAATTCGGTGTATATAATGTGTAATTCACCCCTTTTATTTAAATCCGGTTAGTTTTTTGTTAATGAAATAAAATATGTGTTCTAGTTAGCCCCTGAGAATTTTTTTAATGAAAGTTAACGGATAGTACATATGAAGTTATGGTTTTTAATTAAAGGGGTAAAATGTCCTAAAAAATACTTTAGAAATAAATCGAAAAAATATATAAGTGTAAAGATCGATAGATGTTCATATTTGATTTACGATAGTTGATAATTTTTTAGTGATTAATTTTTTTATGACTGTTTATTGATATATTCAGACTTGTTTTACGAAATGAAATGTAAATTTACTTTGATTTATTTGTTATTTTTTATTATCTTAAAAACATTTCGTTAAATTGAGATAATAAATATTATTATTTCCATTCTTCTTTGTTTGAGCTTTTCTTAAGATATTTTTAAATTTTTCTCTCTTTAAATGGTTGTATTATTAATATTATAATTTCCTTTATTTTAATAAAATTTATTATCATTCTAAGATTAAAGTAAAAATGTGATCTAATCTGTTTAGGAGGTTTATTAGTACTTTTAAAGAACTGAAAATTAAAATTTAAGGTTATTTTTCTTAAAAGCTCTTAGGTTTAATATTTTAATTACAGTTTTAAATTTTTTAAAGACATTTTTTTTAAAATTTTATAGAGAAAAATAAACTCTCTTACTTATCGATTAATTTAAATTAAATATAAAATTATTTTCTTGGTTAACTCAAATAAGATATTATATAAACTTGTTTTTTTAAATCAAATATTTCAGAGATTTATTAATTTAAATAAATACTTTAAAAATTTATTATGAAAATTTCCTCTTGATCCAATTTTCTTCAAACATGTTTTAAAACATAAAACTATAACTGAATTTTTATGATTTATGGTCAAGGATGAGTAAAAATTCCATCTTGATCTCTAAATGAAGAAGACAAAGCTGGCCAGAGAAACAGAGCAAAAGACAAGCCCATGCACTCATTAAATGCAACGAAAAGATGTAAACAAGAATAACAGTCTTCTGCATTTCATTATCAATTCTTTCTCGGTAAGAAAAAACATGGTAAAAAACAAGAAAATGACCCAAAAAAACTTAGAAAAAGCCAATGGGAAACTATATTCTGCCCCATAATGGTTTCAATACTGTAAGTTGTTTTTTACCTATTCCTACTATGAAAACCAATCCCAAAACTTGATGACAAACCAAAACTACAACCCCTGTTCCAAACCTAATCAACCCGGTTTCACGGGCTCTCTTCGGTTGCACTTGCAGCAACTGGTCCATTCTGTTCCACAGCTTTCACATCTCCATCTGGTGTTGGTGCAACCATTGATCTTTCCGGAGTATCCTTTGCTACTGCTGCAGTTTCTTTGTTGTTAGTTACGGCGGCGACATAAGGTTCCCCGTCGGAGACCTGTTTAGAGAGAATATGAAGTGGTTAAAAGTTAAACAGTGTGTGCAATTGCATGTCTCGATCGAATCCTATATAGTATAAGGTATGGGAAACATCTTCGGTGAGACTCGGATGTACCTGTTTCTGTAAAAGGCGATGCTTGGCCTTTTTCTCTTGGATTATCTTCTGACGAGTCTCGTAGAATTTGAAATCATCGAGAATGCATGTCTTGCTGGAATGTTCCTTGAAGATTTTGAGGATTTCAATCCCTTGCTCAAAATTAACCTACAGCACCACCAAACAGTTTACGATGGAGGATGGAGGATAAAAATAACGGAAAGGAGAAATATAACACGCTGCACACAGAGATAAACGTACCTCTTGGGTGTCTCTACTATTGGTGACAGGCTTGTTCTCATTGTTCTTAAGGATTATGTGCCTCAACAAAGTGTTCGGAACATCCTTAACGATGTGCCACTTCACAGGGAAGCAACCAGTCCACTTGTCTTGTTGCCAGTATTCTACAGTTCTGTTAAAGTCAATCGGACCCGTCATTTCTGCTAATCCAACAAATTGTCCACTGGTATTAACCTGGAAAAATGATGCGGAGTTAGTAAGAATCAAGCAAATCATATTCTCAGTAAATCGAGACAGCAGATTGTAATGTGATCATACCGAAAACAGTAGAAATACAGGACAACCACCAGACTTCTCCTTGGCCTCACGGAATGCAGCATCGAGTTTCTTGTTACCATTAGATGTACTGGCCCACACATTGTATTTGATGCTTTTGTGGACATCATCTTCGCTATAGGATTTAATGACAAAAAACTTAGCATCCGAATAGTTATCAGGAAAATCTTCTTTATTGTATTGTTCCATATCAGGAACAAGAGAAACAATGTTCTCGTCTATACTCTTAGTCTGTGGAAGGTTCTGATCTTTGACAGCTAGTGTTGCAATTCCAGAACCATCCTTGTTCTTATACCCTTTTACCCTGGGTCCTTTGTTTAGCTCATTGAAACCATCGATATTCTCTTTTCCATAACCACGGAACCTAGACTTGTTGTTATTACCAACATTATACCACCCTAGTCCTTTCTTCTGGCCATCATAGACGTATGATCCAAAACCGGAACCGCCTCTAATGGTGTTTCCATAGCCATAGGTCGTATTGTTGGGGTACATGTGATTCATGTATCCAAATGCTTGGCCTACACCTGAACCGGGTCTTCCATTTTGCATATTCTGCAGTCGAATCATTAAAACAATTAGGTCAATCAATGATGAGAGAAGCAATACAAGTAATCTTATATCTATCTACCAAGTCGGCAAGTCCACCTGTCAATCTACGTGTGTGACTTTGTGTCTTTTCTTGTGCAAATAACTAGACAGTTTGAAACATACCATGACATGAGGGAAGGCATGAAGGTTCTGGTTCCGGCCAGACGAGAGGTTGTTCGTATAAGAAGAGAAACCACTACTAGCACCATGTGCGGACTGCCCATTTGGAGACACGGACATATCTAACCAAGGAATTGGCGACTGAATCCCATCATAGCTAAAGCCCGGGTCCTGATAACCTTGAGAAAGATTACCTGTTGACAAGCCTCCTCCTTTATAGAATGCATTCGGATTTAGAGAAGAACTCTTGAAAGTTGATTTCAATGACCCCGAACCACCACTTCCTACAGTGCTTGAATTTACTTTGTTTGCTTCAGCACGTAAAGAAGCTTTACCGGCTACACCGAAACTTGAAACATCAACTTGAGAGGCATTGACCTGGCTCGTTTGGGGAGACGGTTGGTAGTACGGACTTGGATAATAGTACTCTTGCAAAGCATGTAGCTGACCATCATGTCCCATAGCAGGAAGAGGTGGACTGGGAATAGAATAAGGAGCATACGACATGTAACCGTAAGTTTGCGGGTACATGTAAGAGCCATTATCACTGTAGACATTCTGTCAATAGAAAGTAAGCATATCAAATACATAACTCATCTTAACATGCTACCAGTATAGATCCCAAAGCAAATTGATGGAATCGAACAACACCGACAACCAACTAATCTAACTAATAACATGTAAATCATTCATCAAGATAAGAACAGGTTGTAAGAAACTCAAAATCTGCTTATTACCTTCTTGACAGGCTCAGGAACTTTGATGGTCTTGTCTTGTGAATCCAGAGACAAGTTCTCCAGAGAATCTGCAACTTCTGTAATTGTAGGAAGTAAAGGATGAAAACAGAACAGAGAACATAAAATTAAACTGTACAAAGTTCTAATATATCCAAAGCATGTTACTTGAAACAACAAAACAGAAAACAGCAACAACAACTTCAAGCAATCAGTGTCAGAAATCCTTAAATCAACCTATGTATGTTTATAAACAAACAGCAATAATCAAAGATCCAAACAAGAAAACAAGTTCAAAATCATAAGCTTCAAAACAAGCATCATAACAAGATCTATAGAAGATGAAAAACTTGAGCTAAACCTTAAAAAGGGAGAAAAAGAAACAACAGACCCTGCTAAAACATTCAACAACACAGATCCAACTATAAAAAATACGTTCAGATTCATGAACTTCAATAACCATCAAACTAAAAATTGAAATTTAACTTAAATCAAGAGAAAAAGGTTCAAACTTTTTTACTGAACTTAATATATATATATAGAGAGAGAGAGGCCTTCAAAGATAAACCCAAAAAACTTATATTAATAAGTTTAAAACTTCAAAACAAGAAGCAAATCCTTAAGAACAAAAGAGAAGCTCTTAAAAACCAATAAAAAACACCAATCTATAAGTCTACAAAAACCAAAGCATACCCAGAGGAGAAAAGTTAGCAAGGATACGTTCAGGAGTGGCCATGACCAGAGAGATCAAGGGTGGAGCTTTAGAGAGAGAAAGTATGAGGAGGTAGAGAGAGACGGTGGAGAGAGAAGGAAAAACCCTAGTGTGGGAAAGTTAAGAGAGAAGACGGAGGCGGGGAGAAAGGACAGCCGCCAAAACCCCAACAAGGTGTCTTAGGAGAGGAGGGTGGGTTTAAGAATACACACACTACTGACAAAAAAAAACCCATTTTTTCTTTCATTAATATGAATCATTTGTTTAATTTTAATGGAACAAACGAGTAAATATAAATATAAATAAATATAAAATTTTATTTATATTCATCACTAAAAATATAATTTATTTATATTTATTTATATTCGTTCGTTAATATAAACGAATATAAATAAACATAAACAAATATAAATGAATACAAATAAATACAAACAAACATATATAATATATTAAATATTTAATATTTTAAGTTATTTATTAAATAAATTAATCCAATAAGATGGAGTTCAATATCTGTATTTTTTTAAAAAATTAAATAAATTAAAATTTATTTTCGATTAAAACAATGACAATTGCCATTTTTTCATATTTAAAATAGATAAAAAAACTTAAATAAGTTATTGATTTTTCTCCTTTAAATATGATGTAAGCTATTTTAATTTCAAAAATATTACTATATTTTAATTAATATTATTAAAATTTCATTTTAAATAATAATTTATTTTTAGATTAAAAAATTAAAATAAGAAGCAGAAGATTTTAATTTTAAATAATAAAAAACTTTTAAAAAATAAAAAGATACAAGACATTTTTAACTTTGAACAATATTTTTATTTTTATAATTCGATCATTATTTATAATCAAATTTTAATAAGTCCGACTTTAATATTATTATTTAATATATAATATTTTAGTAATTAAATTATTTCTACCATATTTGAAGAAAAAGAAAAGAGTGAACTGTAAAAAGGGGGGCATAACCGTCAAAATGTCTCAATTTTGACAGTGGGGCCCACAAAATTATGGACAGCGGTGTAATTTCCAAATGAAAATTTGAATTTCAACGTAAAAAAGGCAAATTCCCGCGATCTGTTTTCAGACAGCACCAACCAATCCAAATTAAATGTAATACAAGGAAGAAGAAGAAAACCCTAGAATACCTGAAAGTTTCCCCATTTCCCCCAGCAATTATTCATCTACCAACCAAAATACGTAAACCCTAAAAAGAAATCCTTTTTTTTTTCTTTCAATTCTCTTGGTTTAGTTTCTCACTAGTTCCAGGATTAAGAAACTTCTATCAGATATGTTTCAAGATTCAATCTTTGGTAGAAATTAGAAAGACAAGTGATTTGCTTACCAAGTGAAGACGAAAAAGAAGGCTGGGAAGAGAGAGAAGAAACTGAAAGGTTGGTTCTTTTGTTTTTGTAATTTTTACAGCAATTGTAGCTCATTTATGTGGTTCTCGAGCAAAACGTGAATTACCCTTTACATAAATTTTATTTCTTTTTCTTTTTGAGTTGTTTTTATCATTTCAGAAGCAGAACTGAGAATGAAGCTTAGAAGCATTTTTTATTGTAGATTTTGTCATATTGGATCTGTATTGCCGTTTTGTTCAGTGAATTGCCTTTTATTTTAAAGGTGGAGACTTGGATTTCTTCTTAGTTTGTATTCAACTATTTAGTAGATTTTCAGGGGAATGAGTGCAAATTCTGGTTTAATGTATTGTTCTCAGATTCATAAGTATTTCCCTCAGGTTTTCTGTTTTTTTTTTTTTTTCTGATCTTTTTCCTGTTCTTTTGAACCTTTTAGGTAAATGGCTTGTTTTGTTCTGTGTTTTCAGGAGAATGAAGGGTAGAAATCTTAGCCCTTTACTTCGGCGAGAATTGGCAAATCTTGATAAAGATGCTGATAGTCGAAAATCAGCAATGAAAGCACTGAAATCATATGTGAGAGACTTGGATTCGAAGGCAATACCGGTCTTCCTTGCTCAAGTTTCAGAGACTAAAGAAACTGGGTGTGTGTCTGGCGAATACACCATTTCACTCTATGAAGTTCTTGCTCGTGTTCATGGTGTGAAGATTGTTCCTCAGATTGATAGTATAATGTCTACCATTATCAAGACATTAGCTTCCAGTGCTGGCTCTTTTCCTCTACAACAAGCCTGTTCGAAGGTGGTTCCTGCAATTGCAAGATATGGGATTGATCCAACCACTCCAGAAGATAAAAAGAGGTATATCATTCACTCACTTTGTAAGCCTCTTTCGGAATCACTTTTGGGTTCCCAAGAAAGCTTGAGTTCCGGTGCTGCCCTTTGCTTGAAGGCGCTTGTAGAGTCTGATAACTGGCGGTTTGCTTCTGATGAGATGGTCAACAATGTTTGTCAAAATGTAGCTGGTGCGTTGGAGGAGAAGTCTATTCAGACAAATGCACATATGGGGCTAGTTATGGTTTTAGCTAAGCATAATCCGTTGATAGTTGAAGCATATGCTAGATTGTTAATAAAATCTGGCTTGAGAATATCAAATGCGGGACTTGCAGAAGGTAATTCTCAGAAACGGTTTTCGGCAATTCAAATGATAAATTTCTTGATGAAGTGGTTGGATCCGAGGAGCATATACTCTGAGGTAGAGTTGATTAAAGAAGAGATGGAGAAGTGTCAATCTGATGCAATGGCTTTTGTTAAAGGGGCTGCTTATGAAGCTTCTCAAACTGCAAAGAAAATAGCACAAGAGGAAGGGTCGAAATTTGAGAACAGTTGTGGTTCAGTTACTGGATCGAATTTTGCTAGCAGAGACCGCAACCGTAAGAGGAACATAGGCTCAGCTAGTGATGAATCTCCTGCAACTGCTTCACCTGAATCACAGACACTTGATTCTTTTATGGAATATGATTCTTTGCTTGAGTCACCATTTTTGATGACTCAAATTTCTTGCAACATGGAACATGATCAAAGGAGTGTGAATCGGAAGCTCTGGAGATACGAAAATGGAGGTGTAGATGTATCGCTTAAAGATGGCTTGTTCTCTTCAGTTGCTCAAGGAGGTTCTGTATGTGTCTCCCCTTCTGACCTTCGTAGCAATCATGGATCCGAGTTCATGGAGGAATTTTCAGGATTCTTGCATGGAAGTCCTAGGAATGGGTTACCAAGAAGTGCCACTCCCAGTCCTCAGGTAACATACTCTACATTGTTTATCAAATTTGGTCCTATTGTTTGTTTGTTTAAAATGCATTTGCATTTTACTTTTTGTGCTTCAGAGGTCGCGATCTCGGATTAACGTAGACAACCTCTTTACGACTCCAAGGAGGCTCATCCATTCTCTTCAAGATCCTAATGATTTGAACTCAGATTATTCCAGGAAACAATACAGGGGGTTCAGAAGTCCATGCTCAGAGAATTTGGGATCTAGTCCAACCACAAACCACAATAGTTATCGGTGTGGTATGAACGATGACATCAAAGGGAAAGTCTGTTCATATACTAATGGTGAAGGTGATTCTGAATGTGTATCAACAACCAGGGACATTCCTGCCGAGCTTGATGTCCAAGGCACTAATGGTGTCATTCTCGGGAACAAGAAAGAAACTCTCAAGTTCCGAAGCAAGACTGTAAGTAAGAAGATGGTTTATAAAATGATTTTTGGCCTCTTTTTGATTATAATTGTGGCCCTCACTTCTTTGTTGTGGACTGAAGTTGAGGATGAACGCTTCTATATTGTTCCAACTTGATTATACTGTGTTTGTATCAAACTCTTTCAATCTGTAGTGAATTAGGAACAGTGTTAGGAAGAATGTTGGAAAACAGGTATTTTATATACAACTTTTCGGTAGCAGTTTTCATTAGTTAAGTCTTTCCATATGAAGACTTACCGAATTGTGCGTGGCAGCCGGCATGACTGTCTCCCCCCCCCCTGTCTCACAAGCATGAAAGCTTATAATTTGCCTGAAACAGATTAGAGTAGAAGAAGTTGGGGAAGACAAGATTTCAATTCATTTTCATCGACAAAGAAGAAGAGAATAAGGTTGCAGACCTAATAACCACAAGTAATGAAACGCACTGTTTCATTAAAGGTCTTACTTAACTGCTAATAACAAAAATTAAAATTAAATAAGACACTATAGCTGGCACATTGACTTTGAACCTTTACAATGCCTCCTTCTTCAACAGATCCTTGTCCTCAAGGATCAAGTGTAGACATTGCATCTTCAGCTGATATAGCATCTCCCAGGTTGCGTCCTCAAGAAACAAGTTAGTCCGTTCCACAAGCACCTCTGTGACAACTTTATTACCTTTCTTCCTTATCCTGCTATCAATGATTTGAACCGGCTTTTTACTAATTCTCTCTTTAAAAGAATCTTTCACCTCAAAGGTTCAAATATAATCTCTCCTTTTTTTCGATAATTGGACCAAATATATTCTCATGTTCTCTTAACCTTGATCGAAAACGAACTATATTCCTCAACAAGACCAGTAGAAATAATAGCTTGAACAGCAAAAGTAGTGTCCCACGATTGACTTTCATTATAACCATGCATCTTTATGCTATCTTCAGCTATCCACAAATAATCTAAGATTTTAGGTAGATGCAGTTTGAATGACTCCGAAAATGGATCTTCCACCCAACAACAAAGCATATTTAAGACCTTGTTCACAGGCCCTATCCATATATACCGGCTATTCCCATCTTCATAGTGCATATACTGCGTAACAGTCTGCAAAACTTTCTCCCTCAAGCTTTTACATGGCCAGCATTTAATCATAGGCTCAAATAAGTAGTGCAAAGATGCCCAAAAAATATCATGAACCAACGAATGTGGATAGTATAGATCTTCCTCTCTTCTAATTGGTGCAAGACAAGAGTTATGAGTCTTAGAAATGAATTGAGGATCAAGAACCATGTTGCTCAACAAGTAAGCTCTTAGAACATCAATGGAAGTATAAGAAAAAGGTGGTCCAAAAGTATGGACTGTAAATGATCCTTGACAACTCGCACATGACCATAAAAAATCTGAAGAATATAGTTTTTGGAGCAATTGAGCCGGCTCAGATTTAACAGAAATAAAAATTCTGAAGTTTTCAGAACTCCCACAACTCACAGGATGAAACAACGAAGAAAACTCTTTATTCTTATTGGTAGAAGCATTCAGATTAACACACCTATCATAAACATCTTTTAAGTATCGATCAACATCATCAAAGGTACCAACAATATAAAGATCATTAGTCAGCACAATTGAAACAATACTGAAAACTGTATCTTTACCACTCCTAATTGCACTGTCAACAATTAAGACACTTCTTCCTCGATCCCATGGAAATTTCACCAATTGAACAAATTCTTTAATAGTCAATAGTGCACTTATAATTAAACAATAAAAGACTTTGTTCCCACAACTATAATACAGCCAATCAACCTCATCTAAAGCAGTGATGACAAGTGTAGTAACCTTTTGAATCGGTACCTGTTTCTGCATGTTGTATTGGTTGTTCTGCACGGGGTCATGATCAACAGTTGTTTTCAGACAATATGTGACTCGGCCAACTATGTCGGTCATAGAAACTAGACCAAATAATCGACTGTCTTTAGCTTTCTTGGGTTTCAATTTTTCATTGTCAGCCAATGCCCAACATTGGTCCTTTTCAAGAACAAAGGATTCATCCTTTGACACCATTTCATATCCTTCTGTAGTAGTCAATCTTCTGACAAGATAGTTTTCTGAATTGTCAGGGTCCTTCAAGACAACGTCTCCAAGAAAAACTTGAGTTGGGTCGGCAATCAGAATTTTTCGAAAGAAAAGAGTACTTCCTTGTTCTCCAATAGTTGGACCATTGCCTCTGCTTTGTTCCAGTGTAAGTAAGTCAATTTTCCCTGAAACAAATTTTTCCAAACTGGATCTTGTAATTCACGGTCACCGATTTGACCTTTCTTATAGCTCTGTTTCTGCAAGCTTTTAGTCAATTTATCACATCCCTCTACAATTGAAACCTTATTATAGGACGATTCCAACAAATCCACCATTGAGTCTTCAAAATCAACCGACTCCATATTTGTTACCACAGATAAATCATCAAAAGCCTTGTATTCCTTAGAGCATGTCAACAATAGTTCTTGTTCTGACTCTGACAAGTCTGTCGACGCTAAATTTTGAGCTAAATCTTGAACCAGTGATGATTCTAACAAATTTACTGCGGTTGAAATTTCAGTTTCTGGTTCGACAGAATCAAACACTAAAGATGAACTATCAGATTCCTTATCGACTTGTGATATAACCACAGGAAAGTCGATTGATTTTTCGAAAGCCCTTTCGAACAGCAGTTTGGCATCCTCCAAAAATTTAATTTGAAACTCGTAGAACATTCGATCCATGAAATTTTCCAAACGAATAAACTCTTCGCGTAATTGATTCGCCATCATTCAAGAGGATTTAACCTGAGCTCTGATGCCTTTGTAACGATATGAATCCAAAGAACAGAATTATTAAGAGAAGAGAAATGATTAGAGCAAGCATATAGAAACAGATTAGAGTAGAAGAAGAAGTTGGGGAAGACCAGATTTCAATTCATTTTCATGAACAAAGAAGAAGAGAATAAGGTTGCAGACCTAATAACCACAAGCAACAGCTAGTTTTGTACCATCCTTGTTCTTACACCCTTTTACTCTAGGTCCTTTGTTCAGCTTATTTAAACCATCCATATTCTCTTTTCCATAACCATGACCTCTAGATTTACCAACATTATAGCACCCTTTTCCTTTCTTCTAGGCATAGTAGCCATATGATCCAAAACCAGAACCCTCTTATGGTGTCTCCGTAATGGTAACAGGCCATGTTAGAGTACATTATATGATCGTCAAAGCCACGGAAAAACAAAAAGAAAGAGTAAACATGGCAGAGACTTGAGAAACTTTGATTCATTGTTTGCCTTTAGTCACGTTAAATCAAAATTTATTTATAAATTCAAAAATTCTCCGCTCAACAAATGATTCCGGTAAAAAAAGTATGAACATTTATTTTCCTGTAATCAAACCATCTCCAACAATGTAATCATTTAGGTTATAATTTAGGGTTACAGGGCATAAAATTTAAGGTTTATAGTTATAACTTAGGGTTTAGGGCGTTAATGCTAAAAATTGAAGTTTTAAATTTTATAGCTTGAATACGAAGGATTGTGTAAATTTTTTTTACACAGTTTGTGTATTAAAATATAACCTTTTATTTATTTAGTTTTATCCCCATTTAAGTTGCATGCAGACCAAACGTAGCTGGTAAAATAATCACATAAATCAATACAAATAGATAGGTAAATCAGAAATAGTAAAAACAAATGGATTTACAAGAGATTTCCTCATGTAAATTAAGTTGTTTTCCCTTATTGCAATATGATTTTACACTACTAGTATGATGTAAATTAGCTTTTAAACTTCTATAGGAACATTAAGCTCCCTCAAAATTTTGGCAGCATCATCAGGAAAAACAGGATTTATGTAACATCCGGATCCAAGTTCGAAACCGCCTACACCAGTTAACTGAGGTATTATCTGTAAAAACCAGTGCCCGAAAGGTAATTCGGAGTCGGTAACCTGGACCGGTGAATCATGAATCATGAAATTGAATGGTGGGTTATTCAACTGCAACGACATCTTTTTTAGGATGAGTTTCAGCAAGCCACCAAGATCAATTGCCTGCATAATGAGAATCAAATGGAGCTATGAGAAAAAACAAACAAACTAGAATTCAAGGCTAATCCGAATCCATTTATTATTTTGCTATGGACAAACATAAAGCTACCATTTTATTGCATAAAGAAGCATAAACTTTTTTCTTTTAAATCTTTCGATCACTCCATCGACAACTTAAACCAGTTCTTGAGTTCAACATTTTCACAACAATAAAACTAGTTTGTATCACTAGTTTTGTACCATCTCACACAAGACTAACAGTATTAGTTAAACAAGTATCGTTAATAGAACAAAACAGAGCCACTGAATAGACTATATCGGGTTCACTAAATACCGGGAAATAGTACTCGTATTATGCTCCAAATAACTTTCTTTTAACGTTGAGTCTAAATCATATAAACACTAAGATCATGTCGAAAAATCATTTGACTTTAAATCCTTTTATCGTGGGTTTATTTCTATCCTGAATGAGTGATGGACGTAAGTCATACGATAAATTTTCAGGCACCGTTATCTCCAAAAATACTAATTACCAAATCGAACAAGCTAAGTGAAAATTATGACGCGGAAAGATAGAAAGAGACATAGGCAAAATCATATAAGAATAGAACCATGAACATGAAGCATTAGAATTTACCTTTTCTTTGTCTAGTTCATCAAAATGAGAAGAGTGATATCGGGGAATTATCCATATCTCAAAAGGAAATGAAGAAGAAAATGGCGCAATTGAAATGAAATGGCAGGTTTCATTAATCAAGAGATCCTTTGATTGGACCTCACAGAGACTACATTTCCCTGTCTGGTTAAAATACTCCTTCATACCATCGAGCCGGGCAGAAACATTGGGTGGAACAATGGGAAGAGCTATTATCTGACTGTGAGAGTGACTCATTGAAGCCCCAGCTGAAGCTCCATGGTTCTTGAACACCTAAGAAGAGAATTACCAAATACAAATGAAGTAGCCATTAACAACCAACAAGCATGCCAAACTACCACAAGCATAAAGAAAGAGGAAGAGAGATGCTTACATGTATTAAAATTGATCTAGCAATATTGAACAAAAACAAAAATAACTAGAATACAACATGAAACAGAAGGGGAAAAATAAACAATAAGCTCTCAAAAATTGGAATCACAACAAATGACTGATAAGTAAAGGCTTTCATGAAATGCACAACATAACCATCTAAAATACATCATTTAATAAAATTTAAAGCGCATGAAATCATCAAGGTGGCTGAAAATTGCACTCTTTATTTAGTTCACAAATCCATATTCACACTTAGAAGTTTCAAGAAAAAACAGGAATTTATGTCAAATAAATGCTTTTCAACACATTCATATAAGAAAAAAAGTTCTACCCCTCCCAATTTCACCCCTATTACCTGAATATATTTGATTGAATCAAACTGCTTAATCTGCTCAATCCTCCTCTTATAAGCAATCAAAACATCACCAATCTCACTCGGCTCCAAATCCGACAATTGAACGGAGTGAACTGGAGTTTCAATCACCACATCATGAAATCCGAATCCGGGTACGACTCGACCCCACCCGCCCAATTCGCTGCTCGAATCGCCACTTTTCCCGTTTGGGTGCTCGAGTTTCCTGCTCAAAGCCGGATACAAGTTCTCAATGACTCGGAGTTTCCAGTTAGAATCGGGCGGGACCCGAAATATCTCAGGTGCACACTGGTGTTCATTGCCGATGCAGAACGGGCATGAAGAAGAATTATTGCTGGGATTTTCTGGGGATTTGGATTTGAAATCGGAGGGACGTTTGGCTCGTGCTGGAGAAAATATGACCCATCGGTTGGTAACCGGGTCTTTTCGGAGCTCGGGGCTCCGATTTTGCGGTGGAGTTGCCATTAGCTTCGTCTTCCTTTCTTTTCCGAATGCTTGGACTTCCGATTCGTCGAGAAAATAAAACAATTGGAGGAATCTGATTTCTATATTAAGGCCATGTTTGGTATTGGTCCCATTAACAAACTCATTGAAAAATAATTAATCCAATCATATTGTCATGTCTAAGAAAATATTAGTCATTGATTCTATATAAAAAAAATCATAAAATTCTAGCACTAGGTGATTCGAGGAAAAGCCCCTTAAAAATGATTAAAAAAAGATTGATTAATTTACCGGGTCATTTTGTGTACATAATTAGTTACGAACTATGTATAAAATTTCTTACAAAAATTGTAAGAAAAACAGTACATACAAAGATTATTACAAACATAAGGATTTGTGTACATACATAAATCCTTACAAAAACTGTAAGAAAAACGGTACAAACATAAACTGTTACAAACGTAAGAATTTGTGTACATACATAAATCACTACGAGAAAACATAAATTGACACAAAAATGGTAAGGATTTTTGTATGTACACAATTCCTTATAAAGTATACACAAATGCTTACGAAAACCGTAAGGAAAAAATGTATGTACATAAATCCTTACAACTTCAAAACCATGAGCTAAAGGAGGTCATCCAAGGGTAAGAATTTGTGTACATACACAATTGGCTACGAGTATACATAATATGGTACAAAAATGGTAAGGATTTGTGTATGTACAGAATTCCTTACAAAGTATACACAATTTTACAAAGTATACACAATGGCTTACGAAAACCGTAAGGAAAAAGGTATGTACACAAATCCTTACGACTTCGAAACCATGAGCTAAAGGAGGCATCCAAGGGTAAGAATTTGTGTAAATACACAATTTGCTACGAGTATACATAATATGACACAAAATGGTAAGGATTTGTGTATGTACACAATTCCTTACAAAGTATACACAATGGCTTACGAAAACCGTAAGAAAAAAAGTATGTACACAAATCCTTAAGACTTCGAAACCATGAGCTAAAGGAGGCATCCAAGGGTAAGGATTTGTGTACATACACAATTGGCTACGAGTATACATAATATGACACAAAAATGGTAAGGATTTGTGTATGTACACAATTCCTTACAAAATATATGCAATGACTTACGAAAACCGTAAGAAAAAATGTATGTACACAAATCCTTATGACTTTGAAACCATAAGCTAAAGGAGGTATCCAAGGGTAAGGATTTATGTACATACACAATTGGCTACGAATATACATAATATGACACAAAAATAGTAAGGATTTGTGTATGTACATAATTCCTTACAAAGTATACACAATTCCTTAATAATAAGACATATTAAGTACACCAATCCCTGTGGAGATCGATACTTGATAAATACTTATCACTTTATTACTTGACGTGTACACTTGCACTTTATTGCGCTTATTTACACGCATCAAGTTTTTGGCACCGTTGCCGGGGATTGACAACTAAATTTTGTCTTCTTTAAATTTTCTTATTTTTTATTTATCTTTTTTTTTATTTTTTTAATTTTTTTTAGTTATTTTTAATTAAGGTTTATTTTTGGTGTATGACCAGAGCCAACCCAGGTAGTCCTTTATACGAGCTCAACCCAGAAATCGAACGTATATACTTAAGGCTGAGAAGAAGGATTCAAGCAGCTATGGCAGATCCACCAGCAGCCCATAATCTACCTGCAGGCCATGGAGGATTCCAACAGCCACCATTGCCGCAGCAACCGCTGCCGCAGCCATTACTGCCGCGGCAGAGAACCTTCAGAGATTTCCTGGTGGAAGATCTGAATGGACTGAAACCTGGGGTAGTTACACCAGAAATAGAAGCAACCCACTTTGAACTTAAACCGATCATGTTCAACATGTTGAACACTATTGGACAGTTTAATGGGTCTACAACTGAAGATGCCAGGCAGCATCTCAAGTCTTTCATGGAAGTGTGCAATTCATTCAAAATTTAAGGAGTCCATGAAGACATACTAAGACTAAAATTGTTCCCCTATTCACTGAGGGATAGGGCAAAGACATGGTTGAATGACATCCCAGCAGGATCTATAGGAACTTGTGATGAACTCTGCCGAGAATTCATTACGCGATTTAATCCTACAAATCTATATGATCGGATCCGTAATGAAATTACATCTTTTCGGCAGGATGATGATGAGCCAATGTACGAGGCATGGGAACGCTACAGAGAATTATTAAACCGATGCCCCATACATGGTTTTCCCTTGTGGACACAAGTGTCAATGTTCTACAATGCTACTAATGCTTCCACAAGGATGATGTTAGGCGCTTTTGCCAATGGAACATTATTGGATAGAGCCCCTGCAGAAGCCATTGAAATTCTGAACAAACTCCCAAGGAACGATTTCTAATTTCCCACATCTAGGCGAGGAGGAGTAAGACGTCATGCCACAGTCAATGAAATTGAAACATCCAACTCAGTGGCAGCTCAATTGGCATCTTTAACCAAGATGGTTCAGAATATGCAAGCACAACAAAACACACATGAGGTTAAAGTTGTAGATTCTTCCGAATGTATACAAGATGAAGAATCTAACTTATATGTTGGAAATTACAATAGGAATAATAATATGATGTCCAACACATATAACCCATCCTGGTAAAGGCATCCAAATTTTTCATGGAACAATCCTAACAATGCCTTGAATCCAGTAAATCAAGCCACTGGTTTTCAGCAGCAATCGCAACATCTGTCGCAGCAGCAAGGATAACAGTCAATGCCACAGCAGCAGATACAGCAGCAGCAACCCTTGAATTCACTTGAAAATTCTCTCAAAGCTTTCATGATGAAAACAGAATCATACATGGTAGAGAATAACAGTTTTATGAAGAGGACTGATAACTTCATGAACAGAATTGAGATGAGGCTGCAGAACCAAGAGGCTGCCATAAAATCTTTAGAAACCCAAGTTGGTCAATTTGCTCAAAGACAAAACACTAGACCACAGGGAGGACTACCAAGCAATACTGAAGTTGCTAAGGTAATAGGCCATGAACAATGCAAAGCGATCACAACCAGAAGCGGCCTACAATTGAAAGAAACAATAAGCAGTCCAACATTCCAACCAACAATACAAGCAAAAGCAGACAAAGAGGAATTGGATGTTGATCATGTTCCTGAAGAAAGCACTGCCCCTGCAGAAGAACCAGCAACACCTAAAGCACCTGCCGCGGCAGCAAAAGAACAGGTAATTCCAGGTATTAAATTTCAAACCAATGAGACCCTGGAAGAGATGAGACCACCACCACCTTTCCCACAAAGGTTGAAACAACAGAAACAGGACCATCAGTTCAGAAAATTCCTGGACATTCTTAAGCAAGTCCACATTAACTTGCCATTAGTTGAGGCCATTGAACAAATGCCCAACTATGCTAAATTCTTAAAAGACATTGTTTCTAAGAGAAGGAGGCTTGGTGAGTTTGAAATAGTGACAGCTACTGAAGGATGCATGGCAATGCTGCACAATCGTATGCCACCCAAACTGAAAGATCCTGGCTGTTTTACTATACCTTGTGTAATTAGGAACAACTATGAAGGAAAGACATTATGTGACCTAGGAGCCAGCATCAACTTGATGCCCAAATCCGTCTTCCAAAAGCTTGGAATAGGAAGGGCAAAACCTACAACAGTGCAGCTCCAACTTGCGGATAGATCATACGTGCATCCCGAAGGAAAAATCAATGATATACTAGTAAGAATCGATAAATTTATTTTTCCGGCTGACTTCCTTATCCTTGATTGTGAAGCAGATGATAAAGCATCGATCATCCTGTGAAGACCTTTCCTTGCCACTGGACGCACCTTAATTGATGTGGAAAATGAAGAATTAACCATGAGGGTCAATGACCAACAAGTCAAACTCAATGCCTTCCACAATCTAAAGAAATATGATGGTCCAGAAGAGTGCAAAGCTCTCCACACAACTCATGCCACAAAAACATCCTGCCTAGGCAGTACGCTCGGCAGAATATTTGGCAAGAAGATCAAACCCAAGATGGAGGCAGAAAACAAAGATGGTCAATACTTACTGAAACATCATTCTGGCCATAAAGAGAGGGACAAATTGAGATATGTATTTGCATGCACTCCCCCAGTAACCTAACTTTTTCCCTACTTTTTGTGCTATTATATTAGGATTAATTTAGGTTAAGAATTTCAAAATTTTTATTTATTTATTTATTTTAAGAATATCTATAATTATCTTTATCTCATTTATTTTTAGGGTAATGAAACAAGATAAACAAAGAAACAGTGCACAGCAGGAAGTCTGCTGCTGCGGTAGTGCACAATGTCAGAGCCGCAGCAGTTCCAAGGGGCAGAAATAGTGTAACGGCTATCTGCCGAGAAAACTGCCGCGATAGTAATTGCTAACTGGCAGTAAATGCCAACGGCTAGAATCCAAACGGATATATCTGCCGAGGCTTATATAAGCAGCTTCCTTGTTGAAACTATTCACTTTGCATTCTTGCTAAATCTTGCTATCTCTATACTCTCAATATTCTCTGCATACTTACTCGCATTCTTGCCACTTTCAGATTATCTCAAAGAATTTCTCATCTCCCCAAAAAAATCATCCATGGCCGCATTCAACCGCTTTTATCCCGCTACTGTTTCTGAAAGATTCAACAGATCTTTCGCCGCCCGGCATTTATGAGAAGAACAAGGATTTCAACACAGCAATGAACACAACTATGGTATTGAGCAATTCTTGTTTAACAAGATTCAATACCAAGATTGGGAAATCTTTTGCCTACAGCCTCCCCCAGCCAATGCAACAATTGTGCGAGAATTCTACGCACATATGCCAAGCGAGGGTAATCTTTATGTTCACTGCCGAGGGAAGCTTGTCGCCCTTACTGCCGAGGCAATCAATCAGCACTATGGCCTCGTCCCAATTAATGACACCCATGATGCATTCTACAAAGAGGCCACGAACGTCGACTTCGAATTGATCAAGGATGATCTTTGCGTCAGCGACAATCCTTGGGAAATCGGTGCCCATAGGGGATCTGTCACAGGATTAAGCCTCAAACCTGAAGCAAAACTTTGGTGCATATTCGTGAAGAGACGTCTCCTCCCAACAACCCGCAACATAACGGTTGATAGAAGAAGATTGGTGTTCATCCAATCAATCATCAACAAGCGGACCATCGATGTTGGAAAAATCATTCTTCAAGAAATTTACGATTGCGGTAAGAAAGAAAGAGGTCTATTATATTTCCCTAGTTTAATCTCTGCCCTATGCATTGCTGCAGGTGTCCCCATTGAAGGAACAGATGAATACACCCCCCAAAGGCAAGGCTGGACAAGAGAATTCTGCCACAAAGTGATGCATATCACCCAAGAAGATCCAATGCAGGCAACACCTCAACAATTCACTACCGACTTTACTGCCGGAGGGTAGTACACGACAGAAGCACCAGGCATTGCCCAAGCCGCTGCCACAACAGATCCATACCAGGAGCTTCTACAAAGGATGACAAACATGGACCTTCGACAACAACGATACATAGAATACCAGAGAGACTTCAACAACACTCTCGCCCACATGATGATTCAGCACTACCCCACTGAAGGAACGTAGTTTCCAGAATTTCCAGCAAACATTTTTGTCACTGCCGTAGCCTACACAGAAACAACCCCTGCCCTAGGACCGAGGCCCTTCTGCCCCCCATGGCCACCACAACAGTTCAATGCTGCCGGACCATCCAAACCCGCAGACACTGCCGCATCATCATCCACCAGTAGGCTTCCATCCAAGCGGAGAGCTGTCTTCAGTTCTCCACCACAAGGCCCCATCCCAATGGGCAGTCTTACTAGGGATAGTCTCTCTAGGGAGATAGATGAGTATCATAGTTCATCGCATGCCCAACAAGGAGCCCCAAATGCCGAGGCAGGAGGAGGAACAGAAGTCATGCACACAGAAGCAATGAGTGACGAAGAAGAAGGCGAGGAAGTTACTGCCCCAAGGCAGAAACTGACACCTACAAGAAGGCAACCACCCCGACAAGCAAAATTGCAGCAATCACCTGGACAAGGATCCAGATTTAAAGCATCAGCAGGAAAACCTATAAGGGCAGCTGTTTCCATCAGCTCCTCTGAATCTGATTAATTCCTTGGTCTTGTTTTATTTATTTACTGTTGCTGTATGTTATGAGCATTGAGGACAATGTTCAGCTTGGGTTTGGGGGAGATGAGTGCACTGGCGAGGCAACCTACTATCGCGGCATTACCAGGAAAGGAAGTAAATTTTAAGCCTTATTTGAAAATTTTCTGTTATATACCTGCCTTACTTGAATTTTTTGTCTTTACTTTTGCACTGCCTTACATCAGCTTTGCCTTAGTTTATTCTTCTAAGGCTATAGAAATCTTTCTCCTTACCATGGCTAGGTTCTGTTTTGAAGGGATAACCTTAGAATACTTAAGGAATAAACTTAGAAGCTTGCTATAGAGTTACAAATCAAAATAAACACTTTTAGGACTTGTTTGATTTAGGAATTCTTTTAATAAACTTAGGTGATAAAGACTTAGATTCTAAGGAATGTGACTAGAGGTGCCTATCACTGACTCTAGTAATACTCTTCTTCATGCTAGAGGTGCCTAAAACCGGCTCTAGTATGCCTAAGGAAAGAAAATAAGAGAAAAACAGAATTGATCATTTAAGGAAGCACAACTCTTGAGGTGCCCGAAACAGGCTCAAGTGATTGATGTTTTTAGAAGAGGATTAACTTTTCCAAATCTATTTGTCTTGAACTTAGAGTTTATCTAAGAAAGCCTTTAATCAACCTTGTCCACAAAAACCCACACACTCACGTAACCTTATAGCTTGTTTCCGAGAAAAATCCTTGAGTAAACTAGAGGCTAAAACTAAGGGATAAACTTGGTTATGGTGGGGAGAATAGATGGAAAAGTAAGACCAAGGGAGAATAAGGTTCGGCAATTTGATGTTTTGCATTGCTTGAGGACAAGCAATAGTTCGAGTTTGGGGGTGTGATAAGTGTTTAAAAAGGCTATTATTTACTACTCTTTTCATAGATATTATGCATTCATTATCCACTAATTCGAGCTGATGCATATACTTATTGCTCAATAACTGATATTTTGCTGCCACAGCTTACAAAGATGAAATCTGTGAGAAAAACAGGCCTTTTAGCACCTTTTTGCGCAGTTGCAGGAAATACATGCCGAGGCAGCAGTGATGCCGAGAGCAGAAGCCTTGCCGAGGGCAGAATCACTACCGAGGCAGCAGTATTATCGAAGGCAGAACCAATGCCGCGGCAGCAGAAGTTCCAGTATTGATGCTGGGCGATTGAAAGAGAAAAATAAGTTGAGAATTTCTGGACAACAAACGTTTGGATCGGACTAGAAGAGTACGAGAAAAGACCAAGTCAAAGGCCACGTGGGAATAGTTTTCTAGTTAGAATTAAACTTGGAAATATTATATTTTATTACTTGTTCCCTACTCCAAGTTATATTCTACTTAGGAAAAGAAACCCTAGGTCAAGACTATAAATATACTAGTCGACCAATGTATTAAGGGAGTCGAATCGGAGAGAGAGCCGAATTAGAGAGAGCTTAACCCTAAGAACTTTTGTTTCCTCCATTCATTATGTTCTAAACTATCTTAGGGTTAGGTGAAAGTTGTCGACTATAGTATGGAAAAATTGTATCTTGTTTCTTGTTCAATATAATAAAAGTATCGAAGTTTTCTTATTCTTTGTTCTTCACACTTGTATTCAAGCTCGATGGAGAAGTTTGTAAGCCATTCATTTATCTAATATCGAGAGAGTTAGATTCACGAAAGGAATAAGAACGGTGTTAGGTAACACTAACTCTAACCTAGGGATAGGTTAAGACGTTTCAGAGGCTAAAAGAAGTGTGAGATTGGTTATCGATTACAAATTGATTCACGCCGATGGGTATCATCAAGGACTGATTTACAACAGTACTTCGACTTAGATATAAGCGAAGGCATCAAAGGACACTTTGCCGAACTTCGGTAGACTCTGCCCAAGAGCAAGATATTGCTGTGGCAGAGAAGACTATCGCTGCCGAGGGCAGTAAACTGCAGTACTGCCGAGGCAGTGTGGTGACATTATATTGGACAGAAGCAGATCAATCAACTCTGCTATACGACATAACTGGATCCTTCCCTCTTTCTCAATATTCGACCTCCTTTTATTTTATCTTTAGTTATCTTAGTTATTAGTTTAATCCAAATCTCATCAATTGTGTTTTTACTTTCTTTTACAGAAGCACGAAGAGGATAAGAAGACATATTAAGTACACCAATCCCTGTGGAGATCGATACTTGATAAATACTTATCACTTTATTACTTGACGTGTACACTTGCACTTTATTGCGCTTATTTACACGCATCAACTTACACACCAAATATAATTATCAAAGCCAACATGTACAAAATATGAGCCAAACACCAAATGCATGGAGCTATTCAAAATATGACCACTATACCACCATAAACTAGGAGTTATCAAGATTACAAAATACCATACTTTGACTTGCTCGATGTCCTTGCCCTCGATCGGATTCAATCTAGCTCCTTGGCTCGATATCCTATTGTTTTGGGAAGGAGGAAACAAACGGTGGTAAGTACTTACGAAGTACTTAGTGAGGCAGCCCTAAGTCTAACTATTTAGGCATAATTCAAATAACAAGTAACATGATCTAAGCAACAATTAATCAAGTTCATAGTCACGGTTCCATCAATTATGCAAAGAACATCATACTTTTCATGCTTAAATGCTCAATGGCACTATCATATCAAATGCTTGATGGCAATATCATATAAAATGCTCGATGACAATATCATATCAAATGCTCGATGACAATATCATACCAAATGCTCGATGGCAATATCATATCAAATGCTCGATGGTAATATCATATCAAATGCTCGATGGTAATATCTGAATTTTAATCTTACAGATTAGTTTTAAATGATGCCTTGGTATAGTTAGACTAGGTAAGCGAGTCAACAGAAGTACCACAAAGGTACTGACAGAAGTGCCACGAAGGCACTAACAAAAGATACCCACGGTATCTATAAATGGTGACTAACCACCAAACAAAGATACCCATAGTACCAACAGAAGTACCGAAGTACTAAACATAAGTACCAAAGTACTAACGAATGAGCTCAGACCCTAGGCATGCCGTACTACTTATGACCAACTATCGACCAAGGCTCAATCAGAGTTTCATATTCATTTAATCTTTCCATTTTGTGTTAAACAAGTTCTTTATCACAAACGATGTCCATAACATGCTAATATCAAAAGCATTTATGTCATGCTACCATATCAAAAGCATATGTCATGCTACCATATCAAAAGCATATGTCATGTTATCATATCAAAATATACATATCATGTTACCAATTGAATAATCAAAGCATCATAAACATGCCTAATGCATGACTCACGTACCTGACATCCGTAGCCGCGTGCCATTACTTACCTCGACATTTCCGAGCTATGCAAATGTACTAAGCTAGTTCTAACAATCTAGCAAGCAACTCATATCGTTAAACAAGTCATTTAATATTAGCCTCCTTCCCTTTTTACCGAGTATAGATTAGTCCATTTACATGACAATCAAATCAATTAAACAAGGGTGGTTAGGACCCTAGGTCCTAACACTAAGTTTTGCCACACTCACTATTGATTCAGAGCTATTCAAGGGTTGTAGATCGTGATCCCTTTGCCCTTCTTTCGAGTTTGCTCGAACCTTTGTTCTTCTTCGATATCCTCTTCTCTCGGATTCTCTAGCAAACCATATTCATATAGCAATTCATTAGGACATAGCCATATCACTTAAATTAAATAGTCACATGCCTAACAAACATAAATATTCTCATTTGTCCACTAGGGACAGTTTTGCTACCATTCCGTAATTTGATCATATCTCCTAGATCCCATATCCGAATCGAGCTTATTTTATATCGTTAGAAAGCTAAGAAGACCCTCTACAAGGAAAATTTAACCTTAAATTTTAATTATTTCCCGATCAGTACCAGAATCCATTCGAATCAGACTTGCCTAGATTCGGGATTGCTCGACCCTTACATAAACGCTTATAACTTTTTCTACAAAACACCGATTGAGGTTCCGTAAATTTTCACTTAAACTAGATTTATGGAAGTATTCTACTTCAAAATTTCAGCTCCTAAATCCATCAAATGTGACCTAGGGAATTTCTCCAAAAGTGGTACCCGAAATGACATTTCCTAGGCAATTTGAGTAACTTTCCTTCCATGGGTTTGGTTCTAATTCTAGCTTACTCTTATCAATTTTTCAGCATACCAAAAATGAAATTAACATCATCTAATCCCCAATTTCATCATATTATCAAATCAATCAACCCACATAAGGTATTTACAAAATCCTTAATTTAAGTTCCCTAACTTATTGTTCATGTTTCAAAACCCATCATCTCCATAAATACTATCCTTAGATTAGGCTTCTAACATCCTAATCTAACATGGAAACACCATAGAATAGTCATAATCCAAAAGCTTAGACCCCCCCAAAAAAAATTTTTATGAGAAGAGAGACTTACCAAGCTATCGAACTTTGATTTCTTAGCTAAATTCACCTTTCAAGCAAAGCTTAATCTCCCCTTTCAATGGCTTATCTCAATCTCTCTCAAAACTCATTCTATCCTCTTTTTTTTTTTGTTTTCATGTGAAAATAGGGTTGGGGAGGAAGGGGGAAGATGAGAATCATCTTCATTAACCATAGGAAATGTCCACCTTATCCTTTGTATTATAGCTAGACTTAATTTATTTTAATCACATGATTTAGGGTTTATTTTAATTTACACATGATTTATTTTAATTTACAAATTATTCGAATCGTTATTCTAACCCGATTTTAGGGTTTTACAATTCTCCACTCCTTAAAAGAAATTTGCCCTCGAATTTACCTGAAGGGAACAGTTGCGGATATTGTGCTTTTATAGTTCCCTCGGGTTCCCAAGTAGCTTCTTCTTTCTTATGATTCCTCCAAAGAACTTTCACGAATGGAACGTTCTTGTTTCGAAGCCTCTTAACTTCTCGTTAGAGAATCTGATCTGGTTCTTCTTCATAAGACAAATCGGGGTTCAATTCCATCTCTTCCGGTTCTAAAACATGGGAAGGATCGGATCGGTACTTTCTCAACATAGAGACATGTAACACATTATGTATCTTATCAAATTCACTAGGGAGTGCAAGACGATAGGCCACCGGGCCAATCCTTTCAATAACCTCAAAAGGTTCGATGAACCGAGAGCTAAGCTTTCCCTTTTTCCCGAATCTGAAGACTTTCTTCCAAGGAGAAACCTTTAGGAAGACCTTGTCTCCCACACTGTACTGAATATCTCTCCGTTTCAAATCTGCATAAGCCTTTTGTCTATCGAAGGCTTGCTTCAAACGATCATGAATAATTCAAATTTGCTCCTCCGTTTCCTGGATCATTTGAGGTCCCAAAACCTTATTCTATCATCATAATTTGAATAATTAACAAATTCAATAATTGCAAGGAGTAAATCATTAAAGTAGTTGTTGGTCATTCTATCATCATAATTTTTAAACTAAGTTGATCTCGTAAGTTTCGTTGAAGGTTCAATAATTATTCTCGAAGTAAAAAAAAATTAGATATTAGAACAAAATAATATATCAAATACACTAACCTTAATATAGTGATTAACAAATCACTATATTGATATATAAATAAAAAAAATACTAATCTTTTTAAGCTAATTTGAATGCGGTATATATAGTCATCAATATTATGTTGAAATCTTTTTTGGGAATTGGCAACAAGAACTACGATAATTGAGAGAGATCTTATTGATAACGTATAGTGAAAAAAATAAAGAACAAAAAATAAAAATTAAAGAATAAAGAAGCGAGAGAAAGAGATATTTGTATTATATTTCTAATATATAGTTGTGTACCAATACTTTTTTCAAATGGGTAGAAATCGTTTACCTCTTTCCTATGCCTCCATCCGTGCCTCCGGCTGAAACTTTCTAAAAAATTAAATTTTAAACCCTAACCCTAATTTTCTAAATCCTAAACCCTAAACCTTAAAAAATATACCAGACTCCTAATTTCCTAAACCTTAACCACAACCCTAACCTTGAACCCTAAACTCTTAACCCTTAACCCTCTAATTTGAAGCGCATGTACAAATGATACATAAAAAAGAGGTAGACGATTTGTACCCTCTTCAAACTCCATATTTATAGAACAAAAATCTTATGCCCCTAACCATGCCTCCTTTTATGCCTCAACTAAAAATTATAAAAAATTATATTTTAAAATCTAACCCTAATTTCTACATCCTAAATCATAAACCATATACCCTAAAAATACATCTTATCTATAATTCTCTAAATCCTAAGCACAACCCCTAACCTTAAACTCTAGACCCTTAACCCTAAACCGTCTAATTTGAAGCGGAGGTACGGATGGAGACATGAAAAAGAGGCAGACGATTTGCACCCTCTTCAAACTCCATATTTATAGAACAAAAATCTTGTGCCTCTAACCATGCCTCCTTTTATGCTTCAACTAAAAAATATAAAACAATTGTATTTTAAACTCTAACCCTAATTTCTACATCCTAAATCATAAACCATATACCCTAAAAATACATCTTATCTCTAATTCTCTAAATCCTAACCACAACCCCTAACCTTAAACCCTAAACACGACTCTCAGACTGAATGATGCTCTAAAAATAGAGAAAAAATGGAACATATCCGTGTTAGATGCATACTCATATCCAACGATACACGTACTCAAATCCAAGTACAATAGCTAAAAAGTGAAATAACTTGAGATCCAAGGAATATGGCTGCAAAAAGAGAGCAGCAGCAACTGAGTAGAGAGCAGTTCAACCTGTAATGAAAAGGAAATAAAGTATATCATTGAAGAATTGGGAGATATACAAAGCAATTACGTTAAGTTTTTCTTTTTAGATTTTGAATAAAACACTTACAGAGTATTTAGTAATTTGCAAAATGAATCCTCATGCCGTTGGTTGGCTGATTCTGCCATATGCTTCTCCAGTTTCCCACACCTATGATGCTCACTTCCTCTAAGCAAGGGAATGCCACCTAACATATTCACTTGATTGTGTCAGTAACTTCATGAATCAGAGTAATGATATAAAGAAAATAGTAATAGTGTTCAACATGAACATGGTAATCAAATAGTAATGGAAAAAAGAAAATATACAAAAACATGAATCAGAGAAAGAAATTAATGATGCAGACAAAAGAAACTAGTGGAGTCTTACCTTTTCATCGAAGAGAGCTGGAGCGGCAATCTCCGGGTTGTTTCCTTCTTCATCGGAGATGAATGTTCACCACAAACAACTGTTGAAGGATAACATTAAGGTCTCCTTCCCAGCGCCATACGTATTCACCTTTAGTTGATTGTAGTCCATGCAGCATTGGTGTGTTCAACTTTCCCTCTGTGAAAAATTTGATCTTTGGACACTCTCTGATGATTACTTCTCCCAAGGAAGGAAATAGTAAGGTGTACTTCCCTGAGCAGAACGTTGATAGGCTAGAAAGATTAACAAGTTCTAAAGATTTGAGTTGCGAGAAAACGATGTCATCCGTAGGTGCATCAGTTGTAGAAGCTATAATTTCTTCCAACATTTGGCAATCGGTAACACTCATTGTTGTAAGTTGCGCCATGCTTTTGGCTGTTGTGCATGTTGTTAAATTTCTGAATCCTTGACATTCTGATACTTTCAGAGTTGCCAAATGTTTGAATGACACAAAAGAGGGCAATAAATTCTTTAATTTATCGCATCCCGATGCTTGCAGAGTTTCCAGGTTGCAGAAAACTTGTGTAAGTGATAGTTCTGATAACCTTAATTCCGTCAATTTATCACGTGTGCCTGCATGTTCATCCTCATCCCCTAGT
The DNA here is from genome assembly GCA_035048815.1 of Abelmoschus esculentus. Taxonomy (NCBI): domain Eukaryota; kingdom Viridiplantae; phylum Streptophyta; class Magnoliopsida; order Malvales; family Malvaceae; genus Abelmoschus; species Abelmoschus esculentus. The sequence goes on from JAUCBN010000004.1 coordinate 23,122,815, forward strand.
CCTTTACGTGGAATTAATCCATTCAAGGAAGCCCTTTCCACTCACAACTTTTCAAGATTTGATAATGATTGAATGAAATCGTTTGAGATAGTAACTGATGTGAGCCATAATCTTGTTAGATTGCAAAAATATCTGTTTGGAAGTGCTTCATGCCATATCTCCATTAGATTGTCATTCTCAACCAACCATAATTTTTTTTTAAAATTTGGAAATGTTTTCCGTGAAATACATAAATATATATCTGTTAAATTTTAAACTGATTGATAGTAGATAAAAATTTACTTCGATATAGTTTTACTCGATAAACCTCATAACATTGTATTTCTATCGTCTGATTTGTTACCTTTGTGACCCAAAACAATGCTTGTTGACAGAGCCTAGGATTTTCCTCTCTCCTTGCGTTTTTTGGAAGTTGATATACTCCTTTGCAAAAGTCTCTACCTTGATGCAATCACTCACACTCAACTCTTCTAAAGATGGCCATTCTATAGTATGAAACTTGGAGTAGAAACACTTCAATTGGGGAAGCCTAGCAAGTGACAGAGAATATACTTTCGGAAATACAAACTTTTTGTTTGATTTGATCTCCATGGATTGTGTGGATATCTCCGTAGCTGTATGTGATTCACTGGAATGGAGTCTGTCATCATCATTATCAGCTCTAATTATTTCTTTTAGCGACCCACATCTCCATATTCTCAGAGTTTGTAGCTTTCCAAGTCTTTCCACCATATGACATGGAAAAATATTCAACAGTCTTTCACAATCTTTTACCCAGAGGTGGTTCAATTCATAAAATGAATTCATGGTGGGTTTATCATGCCATAGCTGTCTGCACTTCCCAATGCCTTCAATGCTTAAATCCTTCAAATTAAGGAACACAACCTGCGAGAATTATTTGATTTATTGAGGAAGAACACTAAAATCCTTCTTGAATAAAGATAAGATATAAAACAAGAAAAGATGGGATTGAGGATTTCATAATTATATGACAAACTCAAATTGATCAAGGAAAGATAGAAAAGGCTAACAACAATTTCAATTTTCATCGATATTTTATAATATAATCTTCAGAAATTTTGTTCATGTTATATAACTTATTTAGAATATTTTATACTCGTCATTTGTTATATTTTAAAGTTATAAATTGTTTTTTTTTAATTTTGATGTTTTATGCAACGAATTATTATTAACTGAGACTATTAGTTAAGAGAAATTATATTATAAATTCAATCATGTTATTAAGGGTTACAACTAAAAAAACTATATATTTTACTATTTCTATGTTTTTTTTATAAAGTAGATCTTTCACTCATGTTTATGGTAATCTAAATTTACAATAATTTTATTAAGATCTATTAAGTAAAAAAATGATATTACAAAAATAAAATAAATAATTTTTATTGGTTGGAATCATGAATGACATTAAAACCTTGACAATATTTATACTACCAAAATAAATTAAAATATTAAATTAATTAAAAATTTTAATCAACTATGTTGGTTTCAAGTAGTAAGTATTTTAATGTCGCTTAAGCAAATCCTAGATTCGAGACTTTGTGTGTGTAAAGTATTTTTAATGAGATTTACCTATCAAAATTAGATGTGCGATACGAATTGATCTAAATTAATTAGCATTAAATCTTGAATACCAAAAGAAAAAAAATATTAATTAAAATTTCTTTTTAATTCACAAAGCACGAAGAATAATTGATCAGATTCGCGGACGTTCCTACGAAGAAACACTTATGATACTAGAACTCATGCCTTATCGAGCATCTTATCCCATTTTAAAATTGGTTTATTCTGCAGCAGCAAATGCTCGTCACAATTACCCAACTAAAACAATCACTTTTCCTTCCCAAAAACATTTTAAACCTCTTTATATTCCATCCTACTTTATTCTTTTAAGTGTTCCTCTTTCTCTATTTAAAAACAATTTTAATCATCTTTGTAATTGTTTTTTTTTTCAAATATTCAAATCAAAAGAATAGGACGAGGCTAAAGAATATATTATTAGTCTCCATATTTATGGAGAAATTATATCATAGGTAAATCCCACCACGTTTTTCATGGGACCAACCACTAAAAATTATTCAGATCATCATTTTTTCTATGTCATATATTTTTCAAAGTGAATCTTCACTCATATTTATTGTTAATTCATTTTAAAAACAGTTTTTTCAAGTGAAGACTCATTTTGAAAATATGACATTGAATAAATGATGATCTGAATGATTTTTAGTGGTTGATCTTATGAACACGTGGTAAAATTTACCCATGATATAATTTCTCATATTTATGACCCCAAATGAATTCATTCATCCCAAGAATTAAAAAGAATAATGTATTCTCAAAGGTCATTTAGTTTAAGATTTTTTTTAATTTAATTTTTCAATGGGGTTATTTTTTTAATCAAATATTTTGATGGGGATAGGCTTAAGTATTAAATTAAGGTAAAAATGTTTAGGTATAAAAGTGAAAAGATGGATTTGTTGGAGGGTTAAATTAAGTAAAAGTTAGATAGAAAATCACCTTTTGATTGAAGAGGGTGCCTGAATTATCTCCATGCCAGAATATCAATAATTTTGGAAGCTTCTTGAGGTACAACCGTTCTAGTTTAGTGAACAAGATTAGTTCTTCTGTTGTTGTTGCTGTTGATTCATCCGTAAAGATTACTGCTTCCATGTTCTTGCAATCGACAAGCCAAAATTGACAGAGTCCCACAAAGCTTTTGATTAGAGAGGATGAAAATACATATTCCAAATTGTGGCAACCACTCACACTCAAATTCATCAAGCTGTCACACAGAAACTGCACCCACAATGCTTATATTAGTAAGAAATTAATTACTGACAAACTTATACCTGTAAGCCCCTACCTTGGGATAATTTCATTATTTTTTTTCAATTTATTTCATGAATGAAGCTCTTATTTCACCACCTAAAAATTATAAAAATTAAAATACTGAATTAAATACACAAGTTTTAAAACGTTAATTCCAAACTTCTTTCAAATAAATTAAAAAGTTGAAAATACTAAACTGAAACACAGATAATAGACTAACCTTATCATTGAAAAAGGGTGTCTTTCCTCCACCACCAACCTCCCTTGTGCATGTCACTGTATACATCTTTGGGCAATCACCTAAATCTATTTTCATCAAAGATGGACATTGCAGAGTAATGTTTCCCATGCAAAAACTAGTCAATTCTGAACATGATTGCAATATTATTTTCTCAAGTCTTGGTAACGAGATTGTATCCATTGCAATTTCCTCTATTCTTTTCTTGATAATGCATTCCATCATAGGACAGTTCCTCACTGTTATCTCTTTCAGTTGCATAAGATCCGAATCCATAGAAACACTGAATATGTGTTTCAAGCTATTACACCCGTCAACTACCAAGTTCGTGAGGTTCTTAAACATAACCTGTAAAAAAGTGTTTGATTTATTTAATGAGAAGAATGTTAAAATCTTTTTTAAATAAGAAATGGTGAAATGGACAAAGTAAAATCGATAGAGGAAAACTTCTATAGCTAATATCCATCAAAATTTAATTGGAAATGATGCTATCTGTGTACTATTTGTGTGACAATGCTAAACACACTCAACGGTTTCATTCAACACTGTTTTTCATTGGACTGAATTTTTTTAACTAAATAAATATACAACTAATTTTCAGATTTTATAACGTATGACTAAATTGCAAAGTTGTACGGACTCTAGGGACCATAGGCGCCATTATCTATTTCTTCGATTAGAATGATCTTTCTTTTACTTAATGATCTCAAAATCTGTTAGAGGAGATGCAGTTGAAAGTTGGTTGTGTCATACCCTTGTAACATTAACCGATTTCAACAACAAATTCTCCAAGGGAACCATGTCTACAACAATATAAATGATGCATTCTACTTAGGGACAAAATTAAAAATATATATATTTAATTGTAAATACCTTTTCACCGAAAAGTGGCAACTTGTCTTGAGGCAATGAGCTGGTACTACAGGTTTTGTGTTGAGAGAAAAAGCTAATGAGTTGTGGTAGACTTTGCAATGTCAGAGATTGTAATTGAGGAAACTCATTTTCACTGTTCATAATATATTCAGTATCCAAACAGTTTTGAATATGCAGATTCTTCAAATGCAGTAGGTTTTCCTCCTCTATTAACTCTTGCAGTGCAATCTTCGCACCTTTCAATCCATTTAAATGGAAATATTCAATTTTCTTCAACTTCTTGATTCCGCAATCCAAATCATCGATGCTTGTGCTTAGACTTAGTTTTAGAGTTCTTGAATAGTGGTTGTCGTCAAAATCACACCATTCCTTCCCTATGAAAATCTTGTAACTTTCCAACTCTTGCAAGTCTACAAAGAAGTCCCGTGGCACAGCCTTGGCATCTGGGATTTGAATTTGTAGAGTGGACAGACGAGACAAGGTGTTGAGTTCAGCAAGACTAGCGGTACTGCTTTGTCCCCATTCAATAGAAGTGCGAAGCATATACAATTCTTCTAATCTTGACAAACTTGACAACACTCCGGCTGAAATTGTTTTGAGATTAGAACAATCACTCACATCTAACAACTTCAGCTTCACCAGTTGACCAATTTCCTTGGGTAGAATTTTGATATCAGATTTCAAAAGACTAAGGATTTCCAAGCTCTTGAGCCCTCCAATAATGGTGATATCATCTCCCAGTTTGCATTGATCTAGGCACAACGTGCTGAGGCGTGTTAGGAGACAAATGGATGAAGGTAAGGAAGAAAATTGCATTCTAGTCAAATCTATGACTTTAAGTTTCGTTGCTTCCTTGAAGAAGTAATCCGGCAACGTCAGTGAACGATCCTTGCTAAACAAAAGGAATAGAAAAAGCTGCGGACAATTTAACTGGTCAGGAAGGCTGTTGATACTTGGATAGGACAAACAAATCTTGTTGCACTTTTTCATTGACTCCTCATTTGGCCAATCCCTTAGAACATCATCTTCTTTTAAGGCAAACACTCGATTTTCCTTGGAAGCGATTGATTTGGCAACAATATAAGTGAGATCATGCACATCAAAAATTTGATCATTGGTGTTACTGTCACGCAACAAACAAGATTCTTTGAGGTTACTCATCATTGTTAACAACCTATCTCGTGCTTCTTGCAGGGTGTCGACTCCATTAATTAAACCCAAACCAATTCCATATCTCAACAAATGTTCAATCCTAGTATTACGACGCAATAGACTGCAAAGCAGGAAAGTCTGCTTGAGGTCTTCACCCCGTAAATGATTGATACTCAACTCAATAGCAGAATATACCTCAGCAGATATCTCGCTCGGGATTTCAGAGTAAGGCCTCTGTAGTTGTCGTAAAGCCTCTTTCCAAACAAATAATTCTTTATTCTGCAACGCCCTCGCAACCGTTGAAATGGCAAGCGGCAATCCTGCACATCTTTTGGCTACCTCAGTTGCAGTAGGTCGCAAGTCAGCACGTTCAACAGAGTCCCCAGCCATCTTCTTAAAAAACTCCCAGGCTTCTTCATCATCTAAATCACCAAGTTGAAAAGTGTTGGTAGCACCCATCCCATTGCTTAGAACATTTTTATTTCTAGAGGTCAACAATATCTTGCATCCTTTGTGTTGACTTCCAAATGGAATTCCAACTTCCTCGAGATCCAGCTTCTCCCAAATATCGTCCAGAATAATAAGAATCATCTTCTCCTGGATTAACCTTTCACATAATCTACGGGCTCTTACAATACTCTTTTCTTCAAGCTTAAAACCCAACGACTCTGCTATTTGGTCTTGGATTCTCTGAATGTCAGGTTTCTGAGATACAGTGACCCTAACCACCGAATCGTATGACTTATCCTCCTGGGCTTGCCTATAAACTTCTTTGACTAGGTATGTTTTCCCCACACCCGGCATCCCGTATACTCCCATCATTCTCACGGTAGAATCTTTGAGTGACTCCATGATATCACTGAAAACCTTCTTCCTTGATTCAAATGTCTCGAAGTCTGTATGGATTATGTCTTTAGGAACATCACGGAATCCCACATGTTCAAAGTGACATTCATTGATAAGACCATCAGAGGTGTTGGCAGCTTCTTCCGCTTTCCTACTGAGCCGGTAACGGGACTTGATGTTTGGACATAATCCACTGAAGCACTTGTTCATTGCTTTGATTTCAAGATCAATCACTTCCTTCTTCCTGATAGCCTTGTCCACTCTGTTTCGCCATTCTTGGACATCCGCTTTTATCTCCTCCCCGTTCCTTCTTGCAACATCAACATCTTGCTGGACACTTGTTTGTTTTGCAATCATCGTCTCAAGTTTCTCCTTGAACTTTTCAACGTTTTTTTTGTAGATGATCACATATCTAATATGACGTTTTGCTTCCTTGAAGATTCCTTTTACAGCTTCTGCAATGATATTGGCAGCAGCACCAATACCAAAATCAGCCATTTCCTTTTTGTGTGTGTGTTTGTCTCCAAAAGGAAATCAAAACAAACTGAATAACAGAGAGAATAAAGGAGAGAGAGGCAGAAGAACAAAGGATGAACGAAATGAAAACTGCAGAATAGATGCAGCAAGAAACTCTTCAATAATATTGTAAAAGATGTATTAGTTTCTTTTTCTAATATAAAAATGTATAATAATAAATTTAGTCCTTCAAACTTACACCATTATCACTTTGATCCTTTTTCTTTTCTATCTTAAATAATTCGTAAGAAAAACAACATCAATCAAAGGAGCGTCTAGGGTCATGCGTCACATTTTTCAACGTGGAATCAGTCTTAAAAAAAATAAATTAGTCTCACTCTCCGCGTTTTTGTTGTGAAGTTATCCCTCACTTAAAATATTTTTAAAATAATTAAAATGTATTTTTTCTCTTTCATGTATGATGTTTAGTATTAATTTTTTAAAAATTAAAATTTTAATCATAGTTATTTTAAATATTTTAATTTATTAAATTTTATAAAATATATATTTTTAAATTATTTGATTAAAGGTTTTTAAAAATATATTTTTATATTTTTATTAATAATATATTTTAAATTGTAATGAGTCAAACTTAAAAATGTTTGATTAAAAAAATTAATACTTGACAAATAAAGTAGGACGAAGGAAATAATATATATTTATATTTTAAAATTTTAATAATATATATTTTATAGATAAAATAATTTAAATTTAATTTTCTAAATAAATATTATTTATATTTTATTGGTATTTTTTTTTGTTGGATTTAATAATATATAATGTGTTGTATTTGGAATTCCCTAATAACATACCATATTGAATTATACTTGTTTGATTCGTATTTAATATTCAACGAAAAAATGTCAAGTTGCTTTCGATGACTATAAGCAAAAGCAGAAGTTTCTCTTTACCTTTCATTCTATTTTTATTATTATTACATTTTTATATTCAAAATTTAACAATAGAATTCAAGTTATAATTTGATTTTTTCTAATTAGATATTTTAATTTGAATGATAATATTGTTTTAGTAATTTAATAATGTGAGTACTTATAGACATGTTCGATCTTGAGTTTTTTTAAGGGTTTTAATATTTTATTTTGGATTAAATAAAATATAAGTTCTTAAATTATATATTTCTTTTGAATTTTAGGTGTTTAAAGTATTTTTTTCTTAAAATTAGTACCAAAATTTTATACCATTATAATTTTAGGTATTATTAACTATCGTTTTCTTATCTAAAAAATAACCTTTTTATAATACATTCCGATCAATCTTGTTAATTTGTTAAATAACTCACATTAATGCAATCGTCCACTTGATACATAATCAAAATTTACAATTCATATTGATTTGATATAAATTGTAATTTTTTATATATATAAAATTGTTGGATATCTCAGAGAGAAAAGTCTTCAATGAATGATGCATGCAGTGACGAAGTTACATGGAGAGGTGGGGCAATCGCCCCCACCCTTAAAAAAAAATTCTTTTTACATTTTTGTCTTTTTATTTAATTTTTTTTATAATTTGTCTTTCTACTTTTAAATATTTATGTTTTGTTCAAGTGGTAAGCAGTTTGGTTCTGCTTAAGCAAGTCTCAGGTTCGAGACGTGTATGCAAAATATCCCTGCTGGAAGACTCACCCACCAAAGCTAGGTTACGACGCGGGTCTGTAAAAAAAATAAGGTTTTTATAAGGAGTCTAAAACTAATAACTTAAAAAATAAAATAAATAAAATTGAATAATATAATTAATCAATTAAATATATTTATTTAATTTTTTTAATATAAATTAATTAATCGTTATCACTTTTTTATCAATTTGATGACAACCACACCCAATTTAATATGTATTCAAATTAAATAGGCTTGTGGGTAAGAACAACTGACATGATGTATAGTCGAATATCACAGCTCACATTGTTATGATATAAAATGATATTTTTTTTGTTTGGTTTATAAGATTCATAGATCTTATCATTGATGTGTTTATTATTTTTTTTGTTTGTTTCATCCTTTAATTATAATTGTAAGATATCAATTCTTACCAATGATAATCAGAAAAATTTTATCTTCTTCTTCGTTTTCATAATTTTAGTGTTCAATGAAATAATTGTTCTAGATTCTAAAATAATTGCCCAATCTTCTTTATTTAATCCCACGGTTAAAAGCCGTATCGATACAAGCTTTTAGTGTATCGAAATGTGGTGTTTCGATACGCTCATATGGTGTTTTGACACACTTTTAAAATATTTTTGAAAACCCCCTCAATGGCTAAGATTTGTATCGATACAGTATATTTCAATACATCACAGAGGTGTATCGATGCAAGGTGTATCTATACACTAAAGATGTGTTTTTATACACCTATTTATTTCAGGTTCAATGGATCTTTCTTAAAGGAGTTGTATTGATATAGCTTCCACACATGGGCGGATTTAGAAATTTTAATTTGGTAGTTCACCGATCAATAATAAATACAATCATTATAATTCAAAAATAAATTAAATAAATCATAGAAAATTTAAATTAAAAATTATTAATACATAAAAACGATCATAAATAAATTTAATTTTTTAAAAAATAAAAAATAATAAAATTATTAAAAATTTCGAGCTTAAAAGAATGAAATATGATATTAAGACCAAATTGAATTATTTACAAAGATTTGAAAGTCATTTTATAATTTTCCAGAGTTTCAAGGTAAAATAATAATTCTTAAAAGTATTGTACCATTTGTAAAAACTCCGAATAAGTTTAATGTCTCATTTTATAATTTACCCATTATTTTTTAACTTTTTAACTTTTCATTTCCAATAATTCTCTCCCCGTCTCTCTCCCCCTCTTCATCTCCCTTACTCTTCTGTGTTCTTTATTTTCAATAACCTTTGAAGTGGTACTATGAAACTTCTTAACCTCAAAAAAATATGGTAGGTCACTTGACCTAGGAGGCACAAGGGTAGATCCGCCCCTGCTTCCACATGTATTGATTAAGGATTCAAAAAACTGTTTGTTACCGCTATAACGACTGTTATTGAACGGTAAAGCCAACGTCTAAAATTGTTATTAGTAAAAATAACAGTGAGATTTAAATTCACCCAAATAATGGTCGATAACGGTCATTATTTAACGGATAACGGTTGATAACAGCCATTATGGTCCATTATTTCCTTATTGTACCCTTATTACACCGTTATTTCAAAAACTCTCATAATAAACTGTGCGAGTCCTAAAAAAATCACAACCGTGACTCTCGTAACGATCATGATAACAACCGTTATGTCCATAATCACGATAAACGCGACGCGACCGATAATGCTTTTTAAATCCCTAGTATCAATACACTTGGAAATCAGCTCTAAATGGCTCATATTCAATCTCAACGGTCACCAACAGTTAGAAACTCATTTGGGAGGATAAAAAGACCCCTCAAGCACTTGAAGAATCTAATGATTCAATATTCAACATCTATCATGAATGTAAATTTGTCTTAGAGCTTAATTTCTCATTCCTTGTATAAAGAATATTTGTAAGCTTAATTGTCAATGTATGCTCAAGTGTTTAGATTTTAGGTGAGAGCTAAGGAGTACAAACACATATCTTGATAGAGGGATTTCTTGTTTGCTTTATTTAGGTCTGTAAACGAACCCAACGTTCAGCAAACCTTGCGTGAACCGTTCGGCGGGAAGTTCGTTTATGTTCGTTTATTTTATTAAACAACCGAACATGAATATAAGATTTTTTGTTCATTTAATTAAACGAACGAACACAAACAAAGGGTTCGTTCGTTCAATTATGTTTGTGAACGTTCGATAATCTATTATGTAAAAACCTATATTTGATTTTGATATAGCAAATAGTATAAGAAATATTTTGCAAATAAATTTTTAAGTTCATACGTTAATTTACAAGTCAAAAAAATTTATTAAGTCTAAAATTAACTCATCTATATTTTTCCTAAGTGTTTTCAAAGCCAAAACGTTAAAATTTATCCAGGCGTTTCGATACAACCTTTAGCTATTTTGATACGGCTTGAGCTTTTTAAAGGCAAAAACACACAAGTGTTTCGACAAGGTCTTGGACCGTTTTGATACGTTTTGAGATTGTGATTTTTCGTTTCAAAACAAAAAGAAATTATATCGAAATAGACATTTCGATATAGCCTTATGGCTTTTTCAATACGATCTTGTATTTAAAATTAAATATTATATTTAAAGTGTTTTGATACAACTAACGAGAGTTACGATATAGTGGGTTATTCTTTTTTTAAAATATTTTGAGCATTTAATTTTTGATCGCTACTTGTCAGTTATTGGGAACTAAAATTTTAAAAGTTTGTTAACATGTTTCAATACACCCGTCAAGTTGTTTTGATACGCATTTTGGAAGATTTAAAATATTTCGATACAACTCCCTAGCTGTTTCGATACGTCCCGATTTTAAAGGCTACCCGTTTCAATACGCGTATAAAGTGTTTCGATACACCCCTGTTTTGATACAGGAGTTTTGTGTATCAAAACCACATGTTGCATAAGTACATTTATGATGGGAAGATGGTGTCTTAACATCTATATTGATGATCCCAACCACCCAAACAGTTAGAATTCAATGAGAATGTATAAAAACAAGTCTCAAGAGCAACAACAACTAATGAACCTACAAGCATAATCCAAGCATCCAATCCAACTCCAAACACCTCATTGTCATATATTGTACACTCAACTTTTGTGTTCTTCATTGTAATCTTTATTTTTGAGTTTAGGGAGTGTGTTCTGTAATTGGGAAATATTTTTCTGAGAAACTTATATTTACCAATTTTCTTCCTTTGTAACCTTGTGAGGTTTGAATCAATCTTTGGGTAAAAAGATTGATTCGTTTGTAACGGTTGTCTTCTTAGCCTAGAAAAGGGAATGAATTCAATAGTGAATTGTTTAAAAATCCTTAATGGGAGCTAAGGTAGTGGATGAAGAGCTTGTTCGAAGCTTGAACCACTATAAATCGTTTGTGTTCAATTTTTCTTTTCAATTACTCCCTCATATTTTGAAAGAACCAATTCACCCCCTCTTGGTTATAATCGTTTTTTCGATCCACTCAACATGTTCGTTTATGTTCGTTTATTTATGTTCATTTATGTTCATTTAAATTCACATATATCTAAGGATGAGCACTAGATCAAGTCAAGTCGAGTAAATTTTTTTTGAGTTACTCGAGTTGAGAAGTCTTATTTTATGACTCGTTAAAAACTTCCTTGTTATAAGCTGGGGGTGTTTATTGTTCTGTTAAACCGAACTAACCGATCAAACCAAAACAAAATTGGTTAATCAATTAAATTTAGGTTTTGTCTAATGATTAAGAGTTTTTTTAATTATCGATTAATTCGATTTAAAATCAGTTAATTAGCTGAATTAATTAAATTGATCAATAAACATGAACAAGCTACAATCCTTAATGAATGAAAATGATCAGTTCGTTCATTTACGTTCGTTCGTTTATCATTTAAACGAATGAGAACAAGCTACAATCCTTAATGAATGAATACGGACAAGAAATTTTGTGTTCGTTTATGTTCGTGTTTGTTCATTTGTTCGGTTAAAGTTAAATGAACGAAATGAACACACTCTCGTTCATGTTTGTTTGGTTCATTTATAGCCCTAGCTTTATTTATCTCTTTGTTTGAGATGATTCCCAAAGCTTGGGTTGTAAGCTTTGGATGCTAGACTTGTAATTGGGTCTAGGTAGTAAGCTTACCTCTTTGGCCACAAAAGAACGAGATTCATAGTGAATTTAGAAAATTCTTAGTGGGAAGCTAAGATAATAGATATAGGTGTTTGTTAAAAGACTGAACCATTTTAAAATTCTTAGGTAAATTTTTATTCATTTGTTTTCCACCACAAATCACCTAATCAACCACTTTTTCACCATTTGGCGGCTATTTCGCTTGTAGCATCAAGTCTAACAATTGATATCAAAGCAAGGCTTAATTGAAAAGAATTAACAACATATTGAGAAGATCTGGGTTGCTCGATACACTTTTATATCAACCGATCAAATGTCACAATCCATCGACAAGCCATCATTCTTTGACGGGACAAACTATGATCATTGGAAGACTAGAATGACGTTCTTCATCAAGGTCAAAGATTACAAGCATAAATCATAAAAGAAGATGGATTTCCACAAGAACGATAAAAATGGATTATCTTCAAAAAAAATATGTGATAATATGGAATAATGAAAACTCTACCGATCAAAATAAGGTAGCTCACTTATGTTTAATGGCCCTCAACGAGGGAGAGGTAGCTCCAGTACTTGGGAGATCAATGGGTCCGTCTCAGAGCTGCCATTTATTGGACTGGACGGGTACTGGTGCAGGAAAATTATTGAAGTTTCCATTTCTAATATCCCTTAATTCAATCTTTAAGTACTAAAATATCTGAAATTTTAAGTATCTAAATTATTTTGAAGAGGTATTAAAGTATTTTTAAATATGATGAGTATTTAATATTTTAGCTTGTTGTTATTTTAAGATTAAATTGTTAATGTCTAATAAAAATATTATTATTGTTAATTGTCGTTGCTTGACATGTTATTTTTAATTTCATTATTATTATTTTTAAAAATATTAAATTTATTAATTAAAAGGAAAAAACTCCAACTTTTTACAAATATTCTAAATCTCTAATTTTTCATAAAAGAATCCTAAAATCTAAAATCTTTAGGAGATCGCAGATTCATGAAACCAACAAAGGAGGGATAGATTTCAGTGATAGAAGATCAGCAGGATGATGGTGGGGATGGGAAATGGATTTTTTTTTCTCGCAAAAGATCAATAAAAATTTAATAATATTTTGAGAATAACCTAATTAGTAAAATAATTAATAAAAGAGAACGACATCGCTTAAAAAAGTGTTTGGGTCCCATGCATCATGTTTTTCAACGCGAAAACAATCTTAAGAAAAAAAAAGAGATAGGCCACTCACTCTCCGCGTTCCTACTGTGAATTATGAAGTTATTTCTCACTTAAAATATTTTTAAAGGGATTAAAATGTAATATATTTGAATTTTTTTATTTTTTTAATAATATATATTTTTTAAATAAAATAATTTAAATTGCAATTTTAAAATAAATATCATTTAATTTTTATTGGAATTTTTTTGGATTAAATAATATATAGTGTTATTGTATTCGGAATTCCCTCATAACATGCCAATATTGAATTATACGTGTTTGATTCGTATTTAATATTCAACGAAAAAAAAGTCAAGTTGCTTTCCATGACTCTAAGAAAAAGCAGAAGTTTCTCTTTACATTTCATTCTATTCTTATTACATTTTTATATTTGAATTTAAAAATAAAATTCATTTTATTATTTGCTTTTTTATATATAATTAGATTAATGTTTTGTCTTCTTTTAATTTTTCAAACAATACTGCTTAAAAATTTGACAATTTTTTTTTCTGGCCAAGCACTGAATTTCTCCGACAATCACGTACACGTACTCCATCTATTATGAGAGATTATTAGATGAACCCTGTCCACCGAAAAATTATTAGGTGAACTCTGTTCACCACATCATTTATGGTCCTAATTAATCAGGACCGTTGATTTTAATTTTTTTTTCAAGTGAATCATCGTCCCATTCCTACATGTATTTAGTGGGTAAGTAGTTATTGGGTGATTTTGTAAAGATCAACGGTCCTGATTGCTTAGACCATGGATGACATGGTGAACATGAGAGATTATTCAATGGACCGGTGTCACCACGTCATCTATGGTCCTTAACCATTAAAAATTGAACAACTAATTTTTATTTTCCATGTTATTTTTTCTTTCCTTAACCATTCCAAGACATCCGCTTTTATCGAAAAATTATTAGGTGAACCCTGTTCACCACGTCATCCATGATCCCAATTAATCAGGATCGTTGATCTTAATTTTTTTCCAAGTGAATCATCACCTCTTTCCTACATATACTTAATGGGATAGAAGGAATAATTGGATTCATAAAGATTATTTACAACCAGCTAGGATGACTGTGGATCTATCACATCTTCTTGCTACAGATTTTTTGTTGGCAAATGAACTGGTTTCTCCTTTAGTTCCATGTAACAGGAATAACAGATGGTCAAAACCTGATGGACTTGGAATTAAAATCAACGTCGACGATGCTTTCATACCAAGTACTGGACAAGCTGCTGTTGGAATCATAGCAAGGGATACAAATGGCCTTATGATTGATGGTAGGGCTTACAAGCTTCATGGTGTACATACCTCAGAATCTGCTGAAGCATCTGCTTTTGCTGCTGTGATTCAACTAGCTATGAACAATGAATGGGAATTGGTGCAAGTGAAAGGTGATTCCATGGCAATTGTCAATAAATTGAATGCTAAAGACTTAGACCTATCAATAGCTGCTCATTACCTGAAGGAAGCTCATCTTTTGGTTAATTCGTTTTCTTTTCTTAATGTTTCTCATGTAAGCCGAGAGGCTAATAAGGTTGCTCATCGTTTAGCACATTGGGCACTAGATTTGGTTGATCCTTTTTATTTTTCGTTTGATATTCTCTTATGTATTGAAACTCTTGTCTTGGAGGATGCCATTTTTTACTAAATAATATTATCTATTTCCATAAAAAAAAAATACTTAATGGGTGGGTAGTTATTAGGTGGTTATTTAAAGATCAACGGTCATGATTACTTGGACCATGGATGACGTGGTGAACAGGGTTCACTTAATAATCTCTCGCTTTTATCCCTAATAATTTTTTGTAAATGGCTCAATGTTTTTTAAAAAATAACGAAGTTGTTATTAATCTTTTAAAAAAAATTTAATCGAATTACTTAAAAATAAATCATTATAATAAAATTATTTTATTTTATTATATAATATTTTTTATTTGTAAAAACAAAAAATAGGTTTGTGAGTCAATTGAAGAAATGTTAAACCCTATAGTATCTAAAAATTAGTACCTAACCTGTTATAAAATATTTTAATATTGATATTTGTAAGTTTGTATAAAATTTAAGTTATTATCCATTTATGATTTCGATTCTAGTTTAATTGTTCTAGTGCCAAAGTGTAAACTTTAATCGTCACAAACATTTTTGGTATTAAGTCGTTATCTCCTATTAATAAAAAGCGACACTAATTTAATTCTACTTTTAAACAAACAATTTTTTTAAGTATATTAAAAATTTTATTTATTCTAAATTAATAAATATTAACCTAACAAATTGTCTAAATATATTTTAAATATTATAGTTAAAATATAATTAAATGTATTTTATGAACTTTTAATATGAGGACGTATGTTTTATTTTTACTCTAAGGTTCTGATTAGGATTTTTCAAGTACTTAACCTAAAGAATTTTATTTAAACTGATAAAGACAAAATATGATGCAATAAATGATAAATTAAAATAATTAAATAAATACAAGAAACAATTTAACTAATAATGCGAAAAGGAAACATAAAATATTTAAATCACATAATTAAATAGTATATTTCTTTGGGTAAACTATATAAAAAATCACATAATTATAAGGTTAATATAGGAATGATCATCGTTCTTTAAAAAATGATAAATATACTATTTAACTATTAAAATTATTTTTAAAAAAATTTTAATGACGAATAATTATATTAAAATTATTTTAATAATTAAATAAAATATTTATATTTTTTAAAAATATAATCATTTCGACTCTAACTTTATAATTATGTGTAGCCAAGTCACTGAATTTCTCCTACAATCACGTACTCCATCCATTATTCCTCTTTGGTAGGTCCGTAAGTAGGGACGGAGCTGTGTAGGGGTGGGGTGGGGCAATCGCCCCCTACTCTCGAAGAATTTTTTTATTTTTTTTATTTAAATTTTTTTAAAAATTATTTTTCTATAAATTTACCATTCTACTTTTAAATATTTATATTTTATCTTATTAATTCTAAATCCTAATTTCGTCCTGTCCGTAAGATATTTTCTTTTTCTTACATGACACTAATTCATCAAGACCGAAACTCCTCTGAATTAAGAACAAAAACCCAGTAGTTGGGAGATCAGTAGGGTCCTTCTCAGAGCTGTCATTTATTGGACTGGACGGGCATTGCATTGGTGCAGGAAAAGTATTGAAGTGTATGACACGTTGGGTACAAATAGAAAGGAAGGAATAGTGGTTTTACTTTCAAAGTAGAATTCTAATTTGGAAGAGGTGTTTAAAGTATTTTTGAAAATAAGAAATGGTTAAGATTTTAGTTTATAATGATTTTAAGGTTAAAGTATTAATGTCTAATAAAATATTATTATTATTGTTAATTGTCATGGCCAGACACGTAATTTTTAATTTCATTTAATATCATTTAAAAATAATAATTTATTAACTAAAATAATTCATAGAAAAAGAACGATATTATTCAAAGGAGCGTTTGAGGTCCATACATCACGTTTTTCAACGCGAAAACGCCTTTTAAAAAAGAGAGATAGGTTCCTTACTCCATGTGTTATTATTGTAAATTGTGAAGTTATCTCTCACTTAAAATATTTTTAAAGTGATTAAAATATAATATATATTTTTATTTTTTAATAATATATATTTTATAAAATAAAATAATTTAAACTTAAATTTTAAAATAAATACCATTTATTTTTTATTAAATAATATATAGTGTATTGTATTTGGAATTCCCTAATAACATGCCAATATTGAGTTATACTTATTTGTTTCATGTTTAATATTCATCGAAAGAAAAAAATCAAGTTGCTTTCATTGACTATAAGCAAAAGCTGAAGTGTCTCTTTACATTTCCTTCTATTTTTATTACATTTTTATATATAAATTTAAAAATATAATTCATTTTATCATTTGATTTTTTTTAATTAGATATTTTAATTTTTATCAATAGATATTGTTTTGTCTGCATTTTACAATTATTTTTTTTAATTTTAATACTAATTTTAATCTTATCTAAAATGAGAAAAAAGAATTAAAAAAAACAAAGTATTTTTAATGAATCTAAAATTTATAATTTAAAATAAATAAAAATAGATAATATAATTAATCAATCAAATTTATTTACTTAAATATTTTTAATATAGATTGATTAATCTAAAATAGTCATTTTTCTCTTTTATTTGGTTTATAAGATTCTTAGATCTTTAATGTATTTATTTTTAGGAAAATTCTACAACGGACGTCGAACACCGCTGAACACCACTAACGCTGAACATTGTTGAACACTATTAAACTAATTAATAAAGATTAAAATTTTAAAGACTTAATATATAATTTATAAATATTTAAAATATAATTTTAATTAAATTATTTTTTATAGGAAAAACTACAAGGTTAGTTACCCAACTATTACTCTTTTTTTATTTAAGTCAACCAATTAATTTTTTTTCTTAAAATTGTCTTTAATATTTTATTTCGTTATTGTTTTGGTCACTAACCGTTAAATATTTAACAAAGTTTATAACATGACATAATTTAATAATAATTCTATGGACTAAAATTATTATATTATATTATTTTAATCCTAATAAAAAAAACTCATCAAATATTTGAATTAAACCTTTTTTTTTCATTTTTAATCCTTTGTGATACTACTCTTCGTTAAATGTTTGATGTGCAGGAATTGCCATGGTTTCACAGTTTGATAGGTAAAAAATTATGACAACTAATTGGAGTGATTTCATGTTTGCTCGTGGTTGAAATCATATTTGTTTTGAAGTAATCGATTATCCAAATTAAAAGAAAAAAGCCGAGAAATTATTTTTTTGAAATCCTATAATAATACAGACTGGTCGTTTGATGAATTTTCTTCTTCAACAACAATAGTATTGCATTGATATAGTCTTCGAATACACTTTGAATCAAATCAAGATTTTGTTCGCTCCAAGGAACTTTGTTTTCCTAAGACTCGTCGATGTCGAAGTTTCGAATTTTATCCATGGAATGGTAGATTTTAGATAACAATGAGTCAAAAAAAATTCAAAAAATTTATATCAATATTGTTGCAAAAAAAGATGAAAATTTTGGTGTTTAGTCCAAATATTTGATGAATTATTTTTTGTTAAGATTAAACTGATATAATGTAAAAATTTTAGGGACTAAAATTGTTATTAAACCTTGTCATGTCACAATTTACATTAAATAATTAACAAAATGAAACTTTAGTGGCAGTTTTGACAAAAAATTTAATTGAGTGATCAATACAGAAAAAAGATGATAGTTAGGTGACTGTTTTTATAGTTTTTCCTATAAAAATAATTTAATTAAAGTTTTATTTTAAATAATTATTAATTATATATTGAATCCCTAAGAATTTTAATTTTTATTAATCAATTTAATAATGTTCAACGGTGTTCAGAGTTAATGATGTTCAACGGTGTTCGACGCCCGTTGTAGACTCATCCTTTTTCTTATTCAATAATTCCACAAGTGGAAAAGTGAAAATGGGATGAAGGGTACCGAATATTATTAGGTGAAAGTAGTGGTGCTTATCGAGCGAGTCGATCGCAAGTTGGGCATTGCTCGACTCGTGCTCATTAAAAAATTTTGTTGCTCGACTCAAATCGTTGCTCATTAAGCTCGTTAAATTTGTGCTTGACTCGTGCTCATTAAAATATTTTGTTGTTCAACTTGACTCATTGCTCGTTAAGCCCAACTTATTGCTCGTTAAGTTCATTAAAATATTTACCTTATTTTTAACTAAAGTAATATTTAATAGTACCATATGAGGCTTAATATTTACATAAATTAACAAATTTAACCAAAAATATGGTGAAATTCCAA
Source organism: Abelmoschus esculentus (assembly GCA_035048815.1). NCBI lineage: Eukaryota > Viridiplantae > Streptophyta > Magnoliopsida > Malvales > Malvaceae > Abelmoschus > Abelmoschus esculentus. Next base: position 23,142,083 of record JAUCBN010000004.1, read on the forward strand.
AAATATGATAATCTAAAATAATATTTCTTAAAATATTGTATTAGTTATTTTATTTCCAAAAATATTGTACTTTGAATAATAACTTTAAAGATGACTACAGAAGAATCCGATTTTAAATAGTGAAATAGATTAAATTGAATAAAAAATTAAAGTCGGTACCAAAAGGTTCCGACTTTGAACAATGATTTTGCAGAAGACACTTTGAAAATTATAAAAACATTGTTCAAAGTCTGCACTTCTTGGTACCGATTTTAATTTTTATTCAATTTAATTCATTTTACTATTTAAAGTCGAATTTTTTGTAGTCATCTTTAAAATTACTGTTCAAACTATAATACTTTAGGAAATAAAGTGACTGGTACAATATTTTGGAAAAATAAAAAAAAAAGTGTAATATTTATGTAAATTTTCAAAAAAATATCAAAAGAGTGTATAAAACATTTTTAAAGTCTAAATTCAAAAGTAACAATTCATAAATATACCAAACTAGCATATTAAAATTAAAGTAACAATTCACACATTAATAATTATTAGGCATAAAGATAATTTTCACCCTTAACGTTTATAATTTTTGTCATTTTGGCCCCTATTCTTTTTTGGGGATAAATTTAGCCCTTGACCTATGTCTTTTTAACAAATAACTCATTTTTTAACTACCATGATAACTGAACCGTTAAAAATTTAATAATGATAACATATCATATATATGTGATAATATATTTTAAATGACATATAATCTAACCTATTAAATATATACATATATATATATATATAATATAATTTTATTCCAGTATAAAATATAAAACAATTAAAATTTAAATAAAATATTAAAAATTAATTAAATCCAAAACAAAATTTTACTAAATATTCTCAACCCTAACTAAACTAAAATATCTTTATAAAACCCTAAAACTCCGATTTAGATTAAAACTAAAATACCTAAATTCTAAACTAAAATAATAAAAATTCAATTGATTATTATCAAAATTCTTTATCTTTAATTCACCGGTAACAAACTATATAAAACCCTTTCTTTTCAGATTATGTTCATACATTTTTAGATAAAATTTTAATTTTACTATAGTTAAGGTTGAGAATGTTTAGTAACCTTTTTTTTTAGATTTAATTAATTTTTAATAAATAAAAATTAATTTTTAATAAATAAAAATTAATTTTTAATATTTTATTTGAATTTTAATTGTTATATTTTTAGATTGGTATAAAATTATATCCCGCGTGTACGTATTTGATATACTAAATGTTAAATCATTTAAAATATATTATTACATATATATGATATGTCATCATTATTAAATTGTTAACGGTTCAGTTATCATGGTAGTTAAAAAATGAGTTATTTGTTAAAAAGACAAAGATCAAAGGCTGAATTTATTCCAAAAAAAGAATAGGGGCCAAAATTACAAAAATTATAAACGTTAAGGGTGAGAATTATCTTTATGCCTAATTATTATTTAAATTTATTTTTTGAATAAAATTTTTTAAAAATAATTACTAAAAAATATTTTAAAAAATTAACGAGTTGCTCGCGATCTTATCTAGTCAAGTTAGACTTTGTTCGATTTAACTCGTTAAGGTATCGAGTCAAGTTCGAGTTCGAGTCGAACTAATCTGAGTCGAGTATTTATCGAGTTTTGACCGAGTCGAGTTCGAGCAGCTCACAAGCTGCTCAACTCGTTAAGCATCCCTTGTGGAAAGTTAGTGATATTTTTTTTTGATAAATGCCAATGAATTTTTATTAAATCCATAGAAAAATTATAATTACATCGTAATTAAGAAGCAAAATAATTGGATTAAAAAATCTAAAGATTCTTACAACCCAAAACAAAGAAAAATAAATATTTTTGTGGAGATAAGCATACCAATAAGATTCAGGAAGCTTCTGAAAGCTTCCTGAATCTTTTTGTCTCTATTCAAACGAGAAGCATAATGAAGAAAGATGGAGTTGTAGGCGATCCAAACTGTCAAACAAAAAATATGTTACCCAGGATTGATTTCATCGATAAAAAATCCTCAACCGAGTGGGGATAGATCTTTTAAAGTGACCACCGACAAAACAAAAATCAGAAATTAACATCGATTGAATCTCTGTGCGAACAACAATTGATCGTTAGGGTATGTTGAAACATGCCACAAAGATAGATGAATCAAATCAAAAAACAGAAACAAAAACATGTCACAAAGACAGAAGAAAAGTGTGTCACAAAGACAGAAAGAGTATGCTATAGAAGCAGAGATTCTTATTAAAATTATAAACAAAAACAAAAAAAAATATAATACATTCGGTGGTCGACAACCAATACAAAGATTGATTACTGACCACCGATCAAAGAGATTGATCAAAGTGAAGAACGGATAGAAAAAAAAATTGAGAGAAAAGGAGCGAGTAGGGTTAAGGGTTGATTCGATAAAAAGTTAGTGAAATTTTTATAAGAGTTTTAAGATATAAATATTAAATTATAAGACTAATAACGGATGAAACTGTGTTCACTTTAAAATTTTTAATATTTATATATAATTTTTATTTTTTAATTTTTATTAATTAATTTTTATTTTTTATATTATTTATAATCTATATTCACCCTAAAATTTTAAAATTTTATATATACCTATTATCAAATACATTTCTAAATTCACTACTGTATAAGACATAATGTAGTGGTTATTCACTTTATCCCTCGACTATAATTTTAAGATATCAACTCTTACTAATACAATAAACTATATTTTATAATCGATCATCTATTTCTTAATAAAAATATTTATAAAATTAATATCTTTATTATTAGCCAATAAGTTATACTTGTTCATATTATTAGCGGGGGTACATTTTTATCAATATTTGCATTATATAATTTTTTATTCTAATTAATCTTGTTAATTTGCTTCACAATTCACATTAAAGTAGTCAAATTAAAGGGGTTTGTAGGAGAAACCCACTTCATACATAATTAAAAGTAATAATTTACATTAATTTGATATAAATTTGTTTTCTTTGTTCTTTTGCTATTCATTAATTATTTTTAATTTTAGTTTAATAATTTCCTAAGTGGAAAAGTGAAAATGGGTAAAATTTGGAAAATATTACAGTTTAAAATTAATTTTACAAAAATAGAGTTCATCGAATTTTTTTTAAAATTTATGACAAATATTATGGTATATAATGAAATAAAATATTTTAATGTCAGAATCTGTAAGTTCGTATAAAATTTAGGTTATAACCTATTTATGAATTTGATTATATTTTAACAATCTCACCACCAAGAGAGTAAACTTTAATCTCTATTAATATTTGTGACATTAACTCGTTACCTTTCATTGATAACACATCACATTAATTAGATTTTATTTTATTATGAATATTTATTTATGTGAAAGTCTTTTAAATAAAAATTTAATATCTTTAAAGTTTTATATGATATTTATTTTTTATCTTTATAAAGATAAAGCTTAAAAAAGATATTATATATAATTTTATATCGAGAACAGATATAAATATATTTTTATCTCTCACTTTTTCTTGTTCTTCTTTACTTTATTTACAATAATTTTAGTTAGCATTCATTTTTTAATTTATTGGTTTGATTTTAAAAAAATAGTAATAAAAATATATGAAAATAACTTCTTTTAAATTTTTGTGAATTAAATTTGTGTTTTATAGTTCTATGGTCAGTTAATAAAGTTACGGATAGACTTATCAAATTGAGACCTTGGATTACTTTCGAGTGTTTATGATTTGAAGTAGCACCAAAAGGATGTGTGAGTGTTGGTTTGCCTTCTATTTTAATCTTATTATTTTTAAAATTTGATTATTTTATGTTGTGAATATTTTAATATTATCTGAGGTACTCTTTTCTTTTATTTAAGATTAAAGAAAAATTTAACGAGACTTTTTTTTTATGGGTAAAAAAGCGTACACGCTTGTACCTCATTAAAAAACCTTCTTAAACCTTATTAGAGGAAAAAGAGTGCACAAGCGAGTACTTACAAGATCGGCGCTACAGACGGCTACAAGAAAACAGGACATTAATCAGGGACCAAATCAGTCTGGACTAGCTGAATAACCTCATTAGGTGGTGTATTATACACACAATCCAATCGGTTTACCTCTCATCATCCCAGCAAGACAATCCGCAACCTTGTTTAGTTGTATACTATTTTTACCCTTATCAGAAAATAATATTTTTATAATATATTCTAATTAATCATGTCAATTTGTGTTACAACTCGTATTAGTATGGTTAAATTAAAGGGGTTATAGTAGCGATCCACTTGATGCATAATCAAAATTCACAACTCACATTGATTTGATATAAATTTATTATTTTTCTTTTTATATATATATAATTGACGGATTTTGTCATTCATTAATCACAAAAAGAAAAATCGGACGATTGTTTTTTGTTTTAATATTAATATTAATTTTATTTAAAACAAGTGAAAAGATGAGGATTTAAAAAAAAAGAGTGAGGTATTTTTAATGAATCTAAAACTTATAATTTTAAATAAATAATATAACTAATCGATTAAATATATTTATTTAATTATTTTTTAATACAAAATCAATTAATCATTTATCAAGTCTTTTATCAATTTTAACCACAACCCCACTCAATTTATTAAACATGTAGTCAAATTAAAGGGGCTTATGGGTGGAAGCTGCTAACATGATGTATAGTCAATTTTATTTTATAATTTTATTCTATAATATAAATTGAATCATTGATTTTAAAAAATGACTAATATATCATTCACAATTTTGAGGTATAAAATTTTTGTCATTTAATTATTTGTTATTGTTAAACCTTAACGTAAGGCTAAGCTGAGACAATAAAAAGAAAAATAAATTATCTGAATAATCCTTAAAATATTAATTTTTATCTTATTTTTACCACTGAAATAAAAATAATTTATATAATTATATATTTAATCCTCTACATTCTCAAGAAAAACCTGTTACTTACAATAATCAAAAGCAAAATAATGAATATCAAGGATCAAAACCCCGTATAAACAGGAACAGAGCCAAAATTTGGGGTTGAGGGGATAAAACATAAATATTTAAAAGTAGGGGGGTAAATTCATAAAAAACCAATTTTTAAAAGAATTTAAATAGGAGGATAAAAATAAAAAAAAATCTTCATCCCTGCATATAAAATACAGTAGAAAAGACAAAATTATAGCATAAATTCTAAGTTACCTCTATGATCATATCGATATCTCTAAAGCTTTCATAGTCAAAACTCGAGAACACCAGCGGAATAGGATCTCACAAACCAAGCAAATGTCTCAAATAAAATGAAGTGAAAATTGGTATTGGAAAAGAAAATAAATAACCCACTAATGCAAAAAAATAGTTTAATGTTATATTTGAATATTTTTAATTGATATTTTTGAGTCAATAATAATATTTTTAGTGATATTTAGTGTAGATTATACAAAAATTAAGTACTTAAAAGAAATTAAAAAATAACTCTCTGCCCTCAAACTTATATTTTTATTTTTATAAATTATCTCATTTAAATTATTTATTTAAAAACCTAATATCTTTTACTAGATTTATTTACTTTCTTCTTTTTAATTTTTCAACAAAACTGCATAAAAGTTGACATATTTTGTGTAGCCAAGTCAATGAATGTAAAAAGCTAACCCGCACCGAAAACTTGATTGAAACATTTTTGAGTCAGAACCTGATTTGACCCGGTGATATAATGACCCGAACATAATTTGTATCTGATTGTTGTTGACCCAAATCCGGGTTTGACCTGTTACTGTAGTAATCGAACTCGAACTGTATTCGACCGAGAATGGCCCGAACCCGCTTTCAACCTGTTACTGTGGACCCTAAACCCAACCTGCATCCGACTAAAACGAACCCGAACCCGAGTCTGACCTAGCAGATAACCGATATTACCCGACTGAATCGACCCGAGACCTGATTTTACCCGACATGTTTTGAACCTGACCTGATAAATGACCTACTTGTTTTGAACCCGACCTGTTATTGACCTAAAATAATATTAACAAGACTTAATATTTACATGACATATAATTAAGTATATATATAATTTGATGAATTTAAAATATTAATAAATATAATTAGGCTTAAAAAATAGAATTTGAGATGATAGTTAATTTAGGGTTTAATATTTAAATTTAGTATTATATATTTAATTAAATTAATTCATTTACTATTTTATTTAGTTTTAATGTATTTAATTTTAATTATACTTTAAATTAATATTTTATTAAAAATTATAATTTTAAATTAATATTTAATTAAGTTAAATTAACTTATTGAAATTAGGATTAATTAAACTAAATTAAATATAAAAACATAAATTACAAACATAATTAAAAGAATTCTAAAATTAAATATACATTTTTATTAAATTAATCTAAATTATGATTCAATTAAATTAAATCAAAATAATTGATAAAAATGAAAAAGACAATTAATAAAAAATAATGGAAAGATAAAATTTTGGAGGGAAATAAGCCATTCATTTTTAAAGTTTGAGATCAATTTACTTTTAGTGTAAAATTTTGGAGGGATATAAGTTACCCAAAATTTTGGAGAGAATTAAAAATAAATTTTGATTGTTATATAAAAAAGAGGGAAAAAAACAAAATTATGAAGGGAATTAATATATAGAGTAAATTTTGGAGGATTATTATTATTATTACAACATATAATCAAACAATAAACTGATTAAATATAATCAATTAAAAAATATAAAAAGGAAGATTAGATTTAGATATTCATTTAACACTATTCTAGGTCGGGTAAAAAGTTTTGTATATTTTTACATAAGTACGCCTAAAAAATCGAATCTCGTATATATACATATTTATAAGTAATAAGTATACATATATTAATGTATATTATATACATATATTAATGTATACTATATAATATATAAATATACATCTACTTATATACATATTTATATATTATATATATATACATACATACATATTATATATTTTTATATATATAGTATTATACATTCCATATTTTCATATATAGTATCATTCCATATATAGTATCAATTCTATATATAGCATAAATTTCATATATAATATATATTCTATATAGTATAAATTTTATATTTTCATTTTTGAAATGTATTAAATTATATTGTATAAGTATAAATTATAATGTATATTAAAGTACATCAAAATTAAAATTTTCACCGAATTTAACTATTATTAATTTATAATTTTAGCAATTTAATCATTTTAACTTTATTTTTATTTCAAATTGACTACTATTTATTAATTTAATTTAATTTAATTTAGTGTTTTTAATAAGATGATATTTTATTTTATTAATGTTTATCTTTTTTAATTTAAAACTTTATTCTTTCTAGTCCAATGTTTATTCCTTATTATTTTTTATTTTTGTAATTTAGCTCAATTTTTAAGATATGAATCATTTGATGATATTTTTGTTTAGTTTAGTGCGTAATGTTTATTTTTAATGAGATTCATGCTAGTTAAAGACGTTAGATATTAAATAATTAATTAGAAATAAATGATCAATCATTCAACCCAAAGTCCATCGGTTTTTACTTAATTACTTATTTGTACCAAACTCGAACGTAATAATTTTAATTAATATGAATTTAAACCCAAACTAATTCGACCTAAAATAAAACCAACTTGAAATAAATCCAACCTGAAATGAACCCGATCTGAAATGAACCTGTCAATTATCTGATTTGGACCCGAACCGTTTAAACTCGACCTGAAATGAACTCAACCTGAAATAGACCCGACTTGAAATGGACCCGATCTGAAATGGACCGATATCCGACCTAAATCGAGTTAAAGCGTTAAATTAATCTGAAATGACATGTATCCGATTTTACCCGACCCGAAACCCATCTGAATAATTGTTTTTACATCCTTAATGAATTGCTCCGACAATCACGTACATCATCCATTATTCCTCTTTGGTAAGCCCGTTAGAAAAATTATATTATGGGTCAGTCCCGTCACGTGTCCATAGGACCAACCACTAAAAACTACCTACCTCATTAATTTTTCTAAGTCATTTTTTTTTCAAGTGAATCTTCACTTAAAAATTAAAAATTGATGAGGTGGATAATTTTTAATGTTTGATCCCATAAATAACGTGATGAGACTGACCCATGATATAATTTCTCGGCCGTAGGGTTCTTTTTATTACATGACAATAATTGACCAAGACCGAAGCTCCTCTGAATTAGGACCACAAACCCACTAGTTGGGAAATCAGTAGGATCCTTCTCAGAGCTGTCATTTATTAGACTAGACGGGCATTGCATTGGTGCTGGAAAATTATTGAAGTTTATGACACGTTCGGTACAGATATAAAGCAATGAACATGGGGTGGAGTTTAAAAGTAGAGTGTTTTGAAGATAATAAATATTTAATATTTTATTTTATAATGTTTTAAGATTAAATTGTTAATGTTTGATAAAATATTATTATTGTTAATTGTCGTTGCTTGACAGGTTATTTTTAATTTTATTTATTATTATTTTTAAAAAAAAATTAAATTTATTAATTAAAAAACAAAAGAAAAAAAGACCCAACTTTTTACAAATGTTCTAAATCTCTAATTTTTCATAAAAGAATCATAAAATCCAAAATTCTTTACAAAATTACCCATGAATGAGATCAACGAGGGAGGAATAGATTTCAATGATAAAAGAACAGGATGATAGTGGGGCTGGGCAATGGATTTTTTCTCTCAAAATATCAATAAAAAAATTAATAAAATTTTAAGAATAATCTAATTCGTAAAAAAATTCATAAAAGAGAACGATATCATTAAAAGAGTGTTTTGGTCTATGCATCACATTTTTCAACACGAAAAACGCCTTTTAAAAAGAAAGATAGGCCCCTCACTCCCCGCGTTCCTACTGTGAACTGTGAAGTTGTCCCTCACTTAAAATATTTTTAAAGTGATTATAATATAATATATATTTTTATTTTTTAATAATCTATATTGTATAAATAAAATAATTTATAATCAAATTTAAAAAAAATATCATTTATTTTTTATTGCTATTTTTTGTTGGATTAAATAATATATAGTGTATTGTATTTGGAATTCCCTAATAACATGCCAATATTGATTTATACTTGTTTGATTCGTATTTAATATTTATCGAAAGAAAAAATCAAGTTGATTTCAATGACTATAAGCAAAAGCTGAAGTGTCTCTTTACATTTCCTTCTATTTTTATTACATTTTTATATTTAAATTTAGAAAAAAAATTCATTTTACTATTTGATTTCTTTATAATTAGATATTTTAATTTTTATTACAGTTTTATCAATGGATGATGTTTTGTCTTCATTTTATAATTTTTTAATTTTAATATTAATTTTAATCTTATGTAAAAGGAGAGAAAAAATGAGAATCAAAAAAATTAGTAAAGTATTTTTAATGAATCTAAAACTTGTAAATTAAAAAATAAGTAAATAAATAAAAATAAATAATATAATTAATCTATAAATATATTCACTCAATTATTTTTTAATATAAATGTTAAAACCCAAAAAAAGGATGAAATAATTCTCTTTCTCATTGATCTACTATTCAACTATACACAGCCTTATATACAAAAAGAAAGGAATTAACTAATTCTAAAATAATCTAACTAATTCATAACAGAAAGGTTAACTACTTCTCTACACTCCCCCTCAAGTTGGGGATTAAAAACATCTCTAATTCCCAACTTGCTTAACAAAAAAGTATGCTGTTGAACTCCCAATGCTTTTGTCATAATATCTGCAAGTTGCTGTGATGAAGGAATGTACTCTGTTCTGATCAATCCTTCTTGAATTTTTTCTCTTACAAAATAGCAATCAATTTCTATATGTTTGGTACGTTCATGAAATACTGGATTTGCTGCTATTTGCATTGCTGCTTTGCTGTCACAATAAATTGTCACTGCTTTATCACTTTGCATCTTCAACTCCTTTAGCAATCCTTGTAGCCAAACTATTTCTGCAGTAGTTCCAGCCATGCTTCTATATTCTGCTTCTGCAGAAGATCTAGAAACTGTATTTTGCTTCTTTGACTTCCATGAGATTAAAGATTCACCAAGCTTTATGCAATAGCCGGTTATCGATTTCCTAGACATAGGACAAGCAGCCCAATCTGAATCGCAGTAAGCTTTCAGTTCCTGCACACTTGAAGCACTTAACATAATACCTTGTCCAGGGCTATTCTTCACATAACGAACCACTCTTAATGCTGCTTCATAGTGAGACTTCTTTGGATTCTGCATAAATTGACTCAAGTGTTGCACAGCAAAGGTGATGTCTGGTCTTGTGTTAGTCAGATATATTAACTTTCCAATTAACCTTTGATAGCTTGTTTTGTCTTCTACTAGTTGATCCACAATTTCTTGTTTCTTCAACATATCTACCTCCATTGTAGTGAGTTTTAAATTCTGCTCAAGAGGTGTTGCTGCTGGTTTCGATCCTGACAAACCAGTGCTCTCAATTAACTCCATAGCATACTTTCTTTGATTGATCAAAATACCTTCCTTAGATCTTAGGATTTCTAACCCAAGGAAGTATTTTAGCTCTCCTAAGTCTTTCATTTTGAAATTTTGATTTAGGATCCCTTTGAGCTCACTGATCAACTTTTCATCATTGCCTGTGATCATTAAATCATCTACATAAATAAGCATTATCACTATTTTTTCTTCTATCTTCTTTGTAAATAATGAATAATCATGCTTGCTTTGCTCATAACCAGCAGCCAACAATGTCTCAGTCAATCTTAGATTCCATTGGCGAGATGCTTGTTTAAGTCCATACAAGGACTTTTGCAGCCTACATACCATAGACTCCCCCTGGCTGCAAAATTCTTCGGGCAGTTGCATATAAATTTTTTCATGAAGAGAGCCTTGTAAGAATGCATTGTAGACATCCATCTGATGGAGAGGCCAATCATAAATCGCAGCAAGGGATAAAATGGTGCGAACAGTAACCATTTTTACCACAGGAGAAAAAGTATCTCCATAGTCAATGCCTTCTTGTTGTGTATACCCTTTGGCAATCAGACGAGCTTTGTATCGTTCAACAGCTCCAGAGGCTTTGTACTTAACACGAAAAACCCATTTACAACCAATGGGGTGCTTGCCGGAAGGTAAAGGAACTATGGTCCATGTATCATTAGATTCTAAAGCTGATATCTCCTCTTTCATGGCTTGAATCCATAAAGGATCTTTAATAGCTTCGGAAAAAGAAGTAGGTTCAACAATTGAAGAAGTGGAAGAAAGAAAAATCTGGGTGTGAAGAGGTAAATGAGAATAGGAAATATGATTAGAGATAGGATACTTTCCTGATGTAATGGAATGTGAGGAAGATTGATAGGTGTCCACATAGTCATGTAACCATGCTGGAGGCCTTGAAACTCGAGATGATTTTCTAACACAAGGTTCTGGAGGGATAGGATCAAGGTTGGGTGCAGGTGCAGGTGGGGAAGTATGAGCAGAAACTGGATGAGAATCATACTCAGGTTGAGGAGCAGATTCAGGTTCAGAAAAGGGAACATTACTATGCTCAGGTTGAGGAGCAGACTCAGGTTGAGGTATGGGAACATTAGGCTCAGGTGTAAAGGTAGCTTCTGGTTCAGGTATGGGACCACTTGTTGAAGATTGAAGGTCCAAAAAATTAGAATCTGGGATAGAGACAGAAGCTGGAAAAAAACAAGGAGAAGAGGATGAAAAAGAAAAAGGAAAAACAGATTCATTAAAAAAAACATCCCTACTGACAAAGAATTGTTTAGATTCAAGATTAAAGAGTTTGTAACCCTTTTGAGTAGATGAGTAACCTACAAAAACAGAAGGAATTGCTCGAGGTGAAAACTTGTCATGGTTATTCAACTTTGTTGCATAAGCCAAGCAACCAAAAACCTTTAAATGTGAGATATTAGGAGGCTTATTATGAAAGATTTCAAATGGTGATTTCCATTTTAGAACGGAAGAGGGTAACCTATTTATGATGTAACAGGCAGTGGAAACACATTCACCCCAAAACTTGATAGGTAAGTGAGATTGAAATTTAAGAGCTCGAGCAATTTCAAGGAGGTGTCTATGTTTTCTTTCAGCAACCCCGTTTTGCTGGGGTGTATGAGGACAACTACTCTGATGTAGGACACCAATAGAAGCAAAAAAAGAATTACATTCAGAATTAAAAAATTCTGAACCATTGTCACTCCTAATAGTTAAGATAGAAGCAGAATACTGAGTTTTAATTAAAGCAAAACAATGTTTAAGATGGATGATAGAGTCAGACTTCAACTTCAACAAGTAGATCCAAGTGTAACGACTAAAATCATCAACGATTGTAAGAAAATATCGATGACCAGAGTGAGTAGAAATCCTATAAGGGCCCCAAAGATCAATATGGATGAGTTCAAACAATTTAGTAGTCCTAGATGTACTAATTGGAAAGGGTATCCGAGTTTGTTTTGCTAAAGGGCATACAGGACAAGTATCATCAGTATTAGCAACTAATTTTAAATCAGAAATAAAAGGCAATTTGCTTATTTTATTGATTGGAGCATGACCCAAACGAGCATGCCAAACACTTAGAGGAACAGTAGTTGAAGTACAAACAATAGAGGAATACTGGGAACAATTAAGAACCTGGGAGGACTGAACATTTTTAAAAGAAGATTCCAGCAAGTACAAGCCATTGACCTTTCTACCAATCTCCTTCATCTTTCCAGTGGAGAGATCCTGAAGAAAACACGAAATAGGAGAAAACAAAACGATAGAATTAAGATCAGTGGAAAGTTTAGAAATGGACAAAAGATTAAAATGGAATTCAGGTACATATAAAACATTATGAAGAATGAGAGAAGGTGCAAAAACACAAGATCCAGTGTGAGTAACAGAAACGGTGTTACCATTTGGAAGACGAACAAGGCGAGAATTCAAAGCACATGAAACAGGATTGATCAAACAAGAGAAATCAGATGATACATGGTCAGTAGTTCCAGTGTCCAAGATCCAAGTACAAACAGAAAAGTCAGGCGTAAAGGAAGCAATACCTGCTGTATTGACTATTGCTGTGGAAGTAGGCTGCTGTAACAGAGCAAGAATCTGATTATACTGCTCTTGAGAAAAAGATGGAGCAGGTAAGGTAGCTGAATCTGATGGAGAGTCAGGTCCAAGAACCTCAGAAATATCTGAACCAGCAGCAAAAGCCACAGAAGAATCCTTGCGCTTAGTGAAGCGAAAGTCAGGTGGGAAGCCAATCAATCGATAACAATTCTCTTTTTTATGTCCTTTGAGTTTGCAGTGATCACAAACCCCATTGAACCGTCGACGCATAGAAGAACCAGAACCAGAATATAAAATGGTAGAATCAGAAAAAGGAACAGGAACAGGAGCAGAATGAAGCATACGCTGAGATTCCTCTTGAACTAACATGGAATACGCCTTATTAACCGATGAAAGAGGATTCATCAAGAGGATTTGACTGCGAACGGCAGAGTAAGTCTCATTCAATCCCATGAGAAATTGAAAAAGACGTTGTTGAAGAACAATCTTCTGATTGTCTTGAGAAGCAGCACAATCACAAACGGAGTAAGGAGCTAGCGTTTGAAGCTCATCCCATAAGAGCTTCAGGCGAGAGTAATAAACTGAAATTGAAGAATCACTTTGAGCAAGAGTCGCGATTTCTCGGTGAAGAAAATAAATGCGAGAACCATCAATCTTGTTAAACCTTTCATGAAGATCCAGCCAAACAAGATGAGCACTGGAAGCAAAGACAACATCCGCAGAAAGGTCTTTGCTCACCGAATTGAGAATCCATGATAAAACAATGGCATTACAGCGATCCCATTGAGATTCCAACGTACCAATATAATCTTCACGGCGACAACTGCCATCGATGAGTCCCAATTTGTGTTTCGCAAGAAGCGTGATCCGCAAAGAGCGACTCCAAACAGAGTAATTTTCAATGCCGGTGAGTGTGTGAGAAACAAGAACCGTCCCTGGAGTATCGGAGGGGTGAAGGTAGAGCGGATGATTAAAATCGAGAGCAGAATCCATTGCTGGAGGCATGGCATTAACCGCAAAAGAAATGGCCAGAAAAAGAGCGAACACTGAAATTGGGGAAAAAATGAAAAAGAGAATGAGGATGGCTTGTGGGCAGGAGGAAACCCAAAGAATACCATGTTAAAACCCAAAAAAAGGATGAAATAATTCTCTTTCTCATTGATCTACTATTCAACTATACACAGCCTTATATACAAAAAGAAAGGAATTAACTAATTCTAAAACAATCTAACTAATTCATAACAGAAAGGTTAACTACTTCTCTACAATAAATCACTTAATCATTAAATATATTTCTAGATTTTATAATGTAATAGTTATTTGGTTCATCCCTGAATTATATCGATTCTTACCAATCATAGTGGACTATATTCTATAATCAATCATTTATTTTACAATAAAAATATTTAAAAAATTTATCATTATTAGTAAAATTCTTAAATGAAAGATGTTCTGTCTGCATTTTATATTTTTTTTCATCAATATTTTAGTAAAATTACCCAATCTTCTTTATTTTCTTAAAATTAATTTCCTCCTCTATTATTCCATAAATTTTTCCGTAAAATGGGAGGAAGTTTATGGATTTTTATTTGGTGTAACGTTAATGGGAAAAATATACACTTGTAAGAGATGAAATTATTTTTAAAATGTATTTAAAGTTTTAAAAATAAATATATGAGATATTTGTCATCACATTAAGAGTGTTTGTAGAATTATTTTTTCTCTAATGCCACAATCTTTTTGTAAGTGGATCGATGTTTTTAAAAAAATAACAAAATTATTACTAAAATTTTAAAATTTTTTGATCAGATTACTTGAAAATAGGTCATTATAATAAAATTATTTTGTTTTATTAAAATAATAGTCTGTAAAAACAAAAAATGAGTTTGTGAGTCGATTACGCGTGAGAAAATGCTAAAACCCCACAGTACCCAAAAATTAGTACCTAACCATTCGTAGTTTATAAATTCGTATACAATTTAAAATATTATTAATTTATAATTTTGATTCTATTTTAATTGTTTCACCGTCAAAGTATAAATTTTAATCATCACAAATATTTCTGGCGTTTACTCGTTATATATCTCCTCTTAATAGAACGCCACATTAATTTGATTCTACTTTTAAACAAACAAAAAAAAATTAAGTGTATTAAAGCTTTTATTTATTCTAAATTAACAAATATCAACCTAACGAATTGTCTAAATATATTTTAGCAATTAAACTAAAATATAATTAAGTGTATTTTATAAATTTTAAATGTGAAACTATCTTTTATCTTTACTCTAAGGTTCTGATTAGGATTTTTCATGTACTTAACCTAAAGATTTTATTTACACCGATAAAGATAAAAGATGATGCAACAAACGATAATTAATTACAAAAATTAAATAAACACAAGAAACAATTTAAATTAATAATGCGAAAAGGAAAGTGAAATTATTTAAAGAAATCTTATCATTACCGGAACACATGTTGTTCGAGTTATGTTTAAAAAAAACTTAAAATACTTAAACAAAATTTTAGTTTTAAAAATCTAAAAAAATAAGATATTAATTAAATTATTAAATCATCAATTAATGGTTAAGTTACGATGATGGTTATTTTAAAGTCATTGAAAGTTTATCATTTTAAAGAGTAAAAAGAAATTATATCGAGATCTTTATTTACGTGGGTTTATTTGGATAAATAAAATTTTATTTATCAAAAAAAAATTATATCTAAAGATTCGATGAGTGAAATTGTCCCAATTTACTTGAAACACGTGGGTATAAAATTTATTTTATAAATATTTTATCTTTGATTTTTTTCAAAAACTCCCGTTAAAATATAGAATAGATTAAAAAATTATATGTATAAGATAATTATATTTTTAAATTTAATTATTGAATTTTTGTAAATGTTTGATATTTTATACTAATTTAAGTAGATCCCCCCTAAATGTATTATTAGGTGGATGAGGAACTTTATAATAGGGGTGTTTATTGTTGGATATCGGATCAGATCATATTTGATTTTTTTTGGATATTCAGGTTTTCGGATCGATGATGTAGTGATTCTATCCAATCCAGAAAAAAGCGGATATTCGCATATTCGGATATCAGATATTCGGATATCCGATTATCCAAAACTATAATTTGATTAAACTAATTTTTCGAATTTGAAGGTTGTATTTATGAAAAATTTGGAATTTCAAATATAATAAATAATAAATTATTAAATATAAAAGATTCACATTTATAAAAGTTTCAATTTTATAAAATTTTGAATATAACAAGCACTAAATTGTTGAATATAACAAGATTAATATTAATAAAAATTTAAATTTTTGGGTTTTCAGATAATCCAAAACTTGAAATATTGTTGACACGCGTCGTATAGTGTCAAAAATAAATTTCTTATTCTCAAATAAATAAAAATAATATAGTAAAGGAGAAGTAAGGGTCGATCTCACAGGGACTAGAAACTTCCTGATTACGCTTGTTTGATCCGTGATCCAAGAATGCGATTTAATTGTGATTGAGTAAAAAAAGGGGTTTTGTCGAATGTAATGAAACTAAATAATTGAAGTAAATAAATAAAGAAATTGATTTAATAAAATAAAAACTAGCCTTAGGCTTTCGCTTTGACTCGACTTTAATAGATCATCGGAAAAAGATTTTCACTTCGGGATTTTACGTCGGTAATTAGCTTTCAAGGTTCAATCCTTGAAGCAAAAATTCTAAACCGAATACCGAAGTCTATCTTTGATATTGGTTTCATGGATTAATCCACCAACTCTATGTTTGTAGAAAAATCATTTAAATCTCAAAACCGACTTGGATTATGTTGTTTCAATAACAACCGATCCAATCTTTAGTTTTTGCCTTAGCAAACAATTTGCTAATGTGTTCCCAGGAAGTCGAATTGCTTCAATAGCCGATCCTTCCTCCCATAAAGATAATCAAATCAAAATCTTGACCAAAGTCAATCTTTAGTTTTGAAATCAATTTGAAAAAAAAAATAAGTTCAAAAGAAAACTTTTAAAGAATAAAAAGACGAAGTTATTTGTGTGCTTTTTAATCCTCACATTTGGATCGAGTCATCGCTTAAGCCTTTGGCTAATAAAAATTTAGCCGAGCATAATTATGGAAAGAATTATGCTCGACATAAAAATAAAATAAAGTAAAAAAAAATAAGAATAAGAAAAGAAAGAAAACTTTTATAAAACTTAAAACCTAGAACAGAGAGATGGAATGGAAGATATTGTTCTAGGCTTACCCAAGGTGGGTATTTATAGCCTTTTACAAATCCTAAAAGTATTTAAATTCAAATTACAAAGAGATAAATCCTAATTTATCTGGAACTCTGACAAAACACTGACATCATCTTTTAGAAGTCGCTAACAAAATGTTGCGTCAGATTTCAAGCCCAAAGTCGAGCCCACGAATCCAGACGCGATCCAGAAAATAAAAACTTTAGAATTCGGCCAATTTAAGTGTATTTTCCAGATTCAGAGTCCTGCACAAAATCACACGAAAAATAACGAGATCAATAACATATTCACCAAACCAAGGAGTAATTAAGCATAAAATAATAACTATTTTAAGCACTTATCAAATTCCCCCTCACTTATTCAATGCTTGTCCTCAAGTATTCTTCAACTAATATGCCAAAATCACAAGTTGTCAAATCTTAATTCACTACAAGTCTCAATCTCCTTAATGAAAGAAAAATCAAGCAATTATCGTGACTAAGAAACAATCAAGGATGTGGCAAAACTAGGAACAATTTCAAACAAAACAAGACACTCCAATTCTTAGCTAATTTAATGATGTAAAACTTGATACCCTCACAAGGATTCGTTCATTTCGCTCAAAGTGTTTAGGTTCAAAAGAATCGCTCAATCCGAAATTGATTAAAGCATTACCATAAGCCTGCAAATAAATCTAATCTCCACTACTAAAAATTGAACATGATGCAAAAGTCAAGAGGTCTTTAAACAAGGTTGTAACGGGGGTAGGGTGAAGGTAGGGAAAAGGCCGAAAAAGATGGGTTAAGTGTCAAGACAAAAGACATTAAATATAATAAGTAAACCACGATATGATTCAAGCACAAAGAGATGAAAAGAGTAAATCAAGCAACCAATTTTTTTTCTTTTCAAGAGTTCGAAATCTTTTTTTTTCTTTTTGAAAGGTATACATTGATACTTTTTTTTCATTTTTTTTGAATCAGTACACATTGGTACCTCTTTTATTCTTTTGATTTTTTTTTTAACGCACTCTATCCTTTTTCTCTTTTTTTTGTAGAATAAATATCATCTTAAGTCTTGACAAGGGTGCAAAAAGATGGAAAAATAGAAAAAATAAAAGGTTGGGTTATATTAATAAGGTGAAAACAAAGAAATGGGTGAAGGTGAAACAAAGAAATGGGTGAAGGCTCAAAGTGGTTCACTAAGGGATATAAACAAAGGGTAGGCTATTTAGGAAGTGAAGTGGTTAAACCTAAGTGCCTCTATCATTCTAAAGCATCATATTCATGTATGTAGTCTCAAAAAGCATCGCATCACAGGTTCTAGAATGCTAAAGATCAATTCGGTACACACAAATGAAGAAAAGAGCAAGAATGAAAAGATATGCTCATTAGGCTCAAGATCTCACATTAAAAAGGGTAATTGTACCAAGCTAGCATCATTTCAACTAACCAATAATGGATCGTCAAAGATTCTTAATCAAAAGTAACTAATCATGCCAACACACTATAATGCATCCTAGGTTCCAATTAAAGCGAGATCAAAATCCATCAAGAAGATTCAAGAGATGTAACAAATTAAATAATTGGCAACAAGAGATTTCAAGCATATTAATATCAAAATATCTCAATTCCAAGCATAAAATAAATAAGGTGAAATTGACATGCAATATTTTCCTCCCCCTCACTTAAACCGTTTTGTCCCAAAACAAGAATAAAAATTAAAGAGAGAGAAAAGAAATACTCCCCGATCTAATAACGACCGCGACCGCTTCCACGTCTAATTTTTCGCAAAATTTTGAGTGTTAGTGTCGTGAAAGTGTCCAGAGGAATCGATTTGTGGTCAAGGGTAGGATCCATGGTTTGAATTTGAAGCCAAAATTTATCTCTTGAGTTTGAATTTATTTCAAATCCTAATCCTGAAAAAATAGATAAACAAAATTATTAAAATCAAGATAAGAAAAATTTAAAAGATAAAATAAAGATAAAGATTTATTTTAAAAATATGAAAGGATAAAACAAAACTTAATCCTAAATAAATTATTACTCTGAACCTAAAAAATAAAATAAAATATACTGAAAATAAATAAATAAACTAAAAATGGGTTGCCTCCCATGAGCGTATTTTTTTTTTAACGTCGTTAGCTCGACGACCTGATTCAGACTACAAGCGTTTGCAATTCGAATTCTTCAATTAAACCGACAAATGCATTTTCATAATATGGCTTCAACCGTTGTCCATTCACTTTGAAATGAACTCCTGAATCGTCTTGAATTTCGACTGCACCATGGGGAAATACTTCAGTCACAGTAAAAGGTCCTGTCCACTTTGATCGCAATTTTCCTGTAAAAATTTTTAACTTAGAATTAAAAAGTAAAACTTTCTGACAAATATTAAAAAATTTAAAGGAAATACGGCGATCATGAAATTCTTTTGTTTTATCCTTATAAATCTGAGAACTATCATAAGCGTTGTGCCTAATCTCCTCAAGTTCTTGAATGTGGAGTTTCCTGGCTTCGCCGACGGCATCCATTTGCATATTACATTCTTTTACCGCCCAGTAAGCTTTATGTTCCAATTCAACCGGTAAGTGACACGGTTTACCAAAAACAAGGCGATATGGGGACATGCCGATAGGACCCTTGTAAGCGGTACGATATGCCCATAAGGCATCGTTCAGCTTCAAGCTCCAATCTTTTCTGTTCGGCTTCACAATTTTATCTAAGATGGATTTAATCTCCCTATTCGAAACTTCGGCTTGTCCATTCGTCTGAGGATGGTAAGCTGTGGCGATTCTTTGTGTGACACCATATTTCTTCATTAACGCTTCAATGATCCGATTGACAAAATGAGTCCCTTGATCACTAATAATCGCCTTTGGAGTGCCAAACCTGGAAAAAATGCAAGACTTTAGAAATTTGGCAGTAGTTCTAGCGTCATTATTACGAGTAGCCTTAGCTTCTATCCATTTCGAAACATAATCAACAGCTAGAATTATATAATAGTTACCAAACGACGAAACAAAAGGACCCATGTAATCGATACCCCACACATCAAATATTTCGCAGACATGAATGGGATTAAGAGGCATCTCATTTCTACGACTTAAATTGCCGGTACGTTGGCATTTATCACAGGATTTACAAAATAAATAAGCATCACGAAAAATATTAGGCCAATAAAATCCAGATTCAAGTATTTTGTGTGCAGTTCTCTTGGGTCCAAAGTGTCCTCTACAAGAATAAGAATGACAAAATTGAAGGATCGAATTTACCTCGCTTTCGGCAACACAACGTCGAATTACCTGATCTGAACAATGCTTCCATAGGTATGGATCATCCCAAATGTATAATCGAGATTCTCACTTAATTCGGCTTACCTCAGAGCGTGGTAGATCGGCCGGTAGTACACCCGTGGCTAAATAATTAACCATGTCTGCATACCATGGCAACATTGTTTGCGCAAGAAATAAGTGTTCCTCGGGAAACTTTTCCTCGATTGGTTCACCATGTTGAGGAACGAAAAGTCGGCTTAAATGATCCGCAACTAAATTCTCACAACCCTTTTTATCCTTGATTTGTAGATTAAACTCTTGTAAGAGCAAAATCCATCGGATCAAGCGGGGTTTCGCCTCTTTCTTATTAAGCAAGTACTTCAACGCTGCATGATCAGAATAAACAATAATATCAGTGCCTAAAAGATATGAACGAAATTTTTCTAAAGCAAAGATAATAGCAAAAAGCTCCTTTTCAGTAGTCGAGTAATTTCGCTGAGCGGCATCTAGCGTTTTAGACGCATAGGCTATCACATGGGGTTCTTTTCCAAACTTTTATCCAAGTACGGCCCCTACGCTTGCATCCGATGCGTCACACATGAATTCAAATGGATAGTTCCAGTTCGGCGGCTGAACGATTGGGGCTGACACAAGCTTCTCCTTAAGTTCGTCAAAAGCATTCATGCATTTTTGATCAAAATCGAAAATTTGATCTTTTTGCAATAAATTGCACAAAGGTTGCGCCACTTTTGAGAAATTTTTGATGAACCGGCGATAAAATCCTGCATGACCTAAAAAGGAACGAACATCTTTCACAGTTTTGGGGTAAGGAAGTGAACGAATAATATCGATTTTAGCTTTATCTACAGCAATCTCATTAGATGAAACAATATGTCCTAATATTAATCCTTTATCAACCATGAAATGACACTTTTCATAATTTAATACAAGATTAAAATCAAGACAACGTTTTAAAACCTTTTTCAAATTCGATAAGCACTCGTCAAAAGAATTACCATAAACTGTGAAATCATCCATAAATACCTCGATTTCTTTCTCGACGTAGTCGGAAAATATGCTTACCATACATCTCTGAAATGTAGCTGGAGCGTTACATAGTCCAAACGGCATTCGTCGATAGGCGAACGTGCCGAATGGGCATGTAAAGGTAGTCTTTTCTTGATCTTCAAGTGCCACAGGGATTTGAAAGAAACCTGAAAAGCCATCAAGACAACAATAATGAGATTTTCCGGCTAAACGTTCTATCATTTGATCAATAAACGGAAGTGGAAAATGATCTTTTCTAGTTAAAGAATTCAACTTCCTACAATCGATGCACACGCGCCATCCATTTTGCACACGTGTTGGAACTAACTCACCTTCCGAATTTTTAACTACCGTTACTCCGGTTTTCTTTGGAACCACATGGACCGGACTTACCCAATTACTGTCTGATATCGGATAGATGATGTCGGCATCAAGAAGCTTTTGTTTCTCTTTTTTCACGACTTCCATCATTGGTGGATTCAACCGACGTTGTCCTTCCCGAGATGGTTTCGCTCCTTCCTCAATTTTTATCTTATGCATACAAGTCGAAGGACTAAGTCCTTTGATGTCTACGATGGTACATCCAATAGCTTGTTTGTGTTTGCGCAATACACTTACCAAACTATTTTCCTCTTCTTCCGAAAGTTTACTTGAGATAATTACCGGCAAAGAATTATTTTTTCCTAAAAATGCATATTTTAGGTGATCCGGTAATTCTTTAAGCTCAACTTCAGGTGCCTGCAAAATTGAAGGTAAAAGTTTAGTTTTAGAAGGAGCTAGAGAAAAATTAGATTTAACAAAAGAAATATTTTCCAACTCTTTTTCATCTTCTTCGTAGTGAATTTCTTGATCCCTGAAAAAATTGAAAAAATTAGTTTCTAAAAATGTATCGACAAGTGGATCAATAATATCAATAGAATTAATCCTTTCAACTTGATCAGGATATTTCATTGCTTTGTAAACATCAAATTCTACTACCTCATCGTCGAATTCCATAGTTAAAATACCGCTTCTTACATCAATCTTTGTATGAGCGGTACTCAAGAATGGTCGACCCAAAAGAATTTCGGAATAAGTATTGGTTCTATCGCTTTCCATGTCGATGACATAAAAATCAGCAGGAAAAATGAGAACATCGACTTTTACCAGAACATTTTCGAGCACTCCCTCTGGATAGATGATGGAACGATCCGCCAACTGTATAGTGACTCTTGTTTCCTTCAAAGGCTCGTTAGTAATCGTTTTATAAACAGAAAAAGGCATAACATTAATTGAAGCTCCTAAATCGCACATAGCACGATTAATGAAAACATTTCCTATTTTACAAGGAATAGCGAATATACCTTGATCTTTCATTTTTGGCGGAAGTTTTCGCTGAAAAACTGCAGAAACGTTTTCTCCTAAATTTACCTTTTCATTTCCGGTCAACTTCTTCTTCGTTGTGCATAATTCTTTCAAAAATCTAGCATACCTTGGCACTTGTCGGATAACTTCCAAAAGAAGTATGTTAACTTGCACTTTTTTGAACACCTCAATAATTTCTTTTTCCTCACCCTTCTTGTCGCGTTTCGCCAATCGTGATGGAAAAGGTGGTGCTATTTCTTGAGGAATAGAAGGGGTAGAAGGAGAAGGAGAAGAAGTTTTACCTTGAGATTCAGAAGCTGTCGTTTCTTTTTCTGGTTGTGCAACGACTTCTTTTGGAACTTCAGGATTGATAATTGTTCCACTTCTAAGGGTGATGGCACTTATATTTTCTCTTGGGTTCAGTTCGATTTGAGAAGGAAGTTTTCCTTGTGATTTTAGCTTTCCTACAGTTTGAGCTAATTGGGACATTTTCTTATCTAGTTCCTGTAGGTGGGTCTCAGTGCGATTTTGAAACTTTTCTTGGAAAGTTGTTAGTCGCTCAACAATGGATTCCAATGATGACTTTGAACTTATACCTATCTCGCAAAGTTTAGCTGCGCTCTTTTTATCTGCAACAAAGGATTGAACAATGTCAGCTAACTTGTTAATTTTATTTTCTAAGGAAACGATACTTACCTCGTCAACCCGTCGAGATGGTTTACTTGCAGAATAAAATCGCTGCGAATTGGCGGCCATGGTAGAAATTAACGTTCTAGCCGCGGTAGGAGTCATGTTGACAAGTGCACCTCCACTAGCCGCATCAATTACCTTCATATCCATAGGCGTTAAACCTTCATAAAAATACTGGAGTAATGTTTGTTCAGACAAACCATGTTGTGGACAATTTGCATACAACTTTCTAAAGCGCTCCCAGTAATCATATAAGGTTTCGGTATCCTTTTGTCGAATACTCAGGATACTTCGCCTTAATTCGCTTGCCTTAGCTGCTGGAAAGAAACTGTCTGGAAACAACCAGTCCAGGTTGTAACAGAATTAGAAGGCAAATCAAACAACCAATCTTTAGCTATATCAGCTAAAGAAAATAGAAAGGCGCGAAGTTTAATTTGGTCCTCAGAAACTCCCTGTGGTTTTGTACTCAAACAAACCATGTGAAATTCCTTAAGGTGTTTATGTGGATTTTCGCTCGGCAAACCGTGAAAGATCGGTAGGTGATGTATCATGCTTGTTTTGAGAGTGAATGGTGTATCGCCATCTGGGAATATTATGCACATCGGCTGGTTATCATTAGGAGCTGCAGTAAGTTGTTGGATGGTTCGAATGTCGTCTCCCATCGTGACTTTTTCTCTGGATTTTCCTAGTCAAAAATCATATAAAATAAATCAGTAATTTTACCGTAGTCCCCGGCAACGGCGCCAATTTTGACACGCGTCGTATAGTGTCAAAAATAAATTCTTTATTCTCAAATAAATAAAAATAATATAGTAAAGGAGAAGTAAGGGTCGATCCCACAGGGACTAGAAACTTCCTGATTACGCTTGTTTGATCCCTGATCCAAGAATGCGATTTAATTATGATTGAGTAAAAAAAGGGGTTTTGTCGAATATAATGAAACTAAATAATTGAAGTAAATAAATAAAGAAATTGATTTAATAAAATAAAAACTAGCCTTAGGCTTTCGCTTTGACTCGACTTTAATAGATCATCGGAAAAAGATTTTCACTTCGGGATTTTACATCGGTAATTAGCTTTCAAGGTTCAATCCTTGAAGCAAAAATTCTAAATCGAATACCCAAGTCTATCTTTGATATTGGTTTCATGGATTAATCCACCAACTCTATGTTTGTAGAAAAATCATTTAAATCTCAAAACCGACTTGGATTATGTTGTTTCAATAACAACCGATCCAATCTTTAGTTTTCGCCTTAGCAAACAATTTGCTAATGTGTTCCCAGGAAGTCGAATTGCTTCAATAGCCGATCCTTCCTCCCATAAAGATAATCAAATCAAAATCTTGACCAAAGTCAATCTTTAGTTTTGAAATCAATTTGAAAAAAAAATAAGTTCAAAAGAAAACTTTTAAAGAATAAAAAGACGAAGTTATTTGTGTGCTTTTCAATCCTCACATTTGGATCGAGTCATCGCTTAAGCCTTTGGCTAATAAAAATTTAGCCGAGCATAATTATGGAAAGAATTATGCTCGACATAAAAATAAAATAAAGTAAAAAAAATAAGAATAAGAAAAGAAAGAAAACTTTTATAAAACTTAAAACCTAGAACAAAAAGATGGAATGGAAGATATTGTTCTAGGCTTACCCAAGGTGTGTATTTATAGCCTTTTACAAATCCTAAAAGTATTTAAATTCAAATTACAAAGAGATAAATCTAAGATAATCCTAATAATATTTAAATTCAAATTACAAAGAGATAAATCCTAATTTATCTGGAACTCTGACAAAACACTGGCGTCATCTTCTAGAAGTCGCTAACAAAACGTTGCGTCAGATTTCAAGCCCAAAGTCGAGCCCACGAATCCAGACGCGATCCAGAAAATAAAAACTTTAGAATTCGGCCAATTTAAGTGTATTTTCCAGATTCAGAGTCCTGCACAAAATCACACGAAAAATAACGAGATCAATAACATATTCACCAAACCAAGGAGTAATTAAGCATAAAATAATAACTATTTTAAGCAATTATCAATTGTAATCCGTATCCGATCCGGAAAACTTAAAATCGATGATAAGTGCTCAAAATAGTTAATATTTTGTGCTTAATTACTCCTTGATTCGATGAATTATGTTACCGATCTTATTGTTTTCGTGTGTTTTTGTGCAGGAATGTGAATCTGGAAAGTGTACTTAAATGGCTGATTTTTGAAGTTTTTTTATTTTCTGGATTGAATCTTGATTTATGGGCATGAAAATCTGACGTGACACTTGGTCAGCTTCTAGAAGATGACGTCTGCAAGCGTCTGATAGCTTATCAGCCGTGTTTCGGATAACTTATCAACTGAGATTTGAATTTCAAATTTGTATTTATCTTTTGTATTTGAATTTAAATAATTTTAGATTTTAGGATTTATTTATTGCTATTTTTAGCATTTGTAAAAGGCTATAAATACCTACCTTGAGTAAGCCGACATCGAATCTTCCGTCTCTTTATTCTAGCTTTTTAAGATTTATAAAAGCTTTCTTTATTTATTTTTCTTGTTCTTATTTTTATTTTTATGTCGAGCATAATTGTTTCTATAATTATGCTCGGCTAAGTTCTCTATAGCCAAAGGCTTAAGCAATGACTCGATCCAAACGTGAAGATTGAAAAGCACATCAACAACTTAAATTTTTTTAGACATTGATTTGATCATTTGTGTGGGAGGAAAGATTGGTTATTGAAGCAAATCCGACTTCCTGGGAACACACTTAGCAAATTGATTGCTAAGAGAAAACTAAGATTAGATCAGTTATTATTGCAATAACATAATTCAAGTTGGTTTTAATGATTTAAATGTTTTTATCTACAAACATTGAGTTGGTGGATTAATCTATGAAACCAATATCAAAGATAGCACCGGTTTGAGAGTTTTGCCACAAGGATTGACGTAAAATCCTAAAGTGAAAAATCATTTTCCAATTATCAATTAAAGTTGAGTCAAAGCGAGAGCCTAAGGCTAGTTTCTATTTTATTGAATTACTTTATTTATTTCATCTTCAATTACTAGTTTTTATTCGACAACCCCTTTTACTCAAACACTATTCAATTGTCTTCTTAAATCACCAATCAAACAAGCATAATCAGAAAGTTTCTAGTCCATGTGGGATTGATCCTTACTTCTCCTTTACTATATTTAATTTCCTTTATTATTCTAGAATAAGACAATTTATTTTTGACACTACACGACCTGTGTTAATCGGATCGGATATTCGGTCTAAAATAAAAACTAAATCGAATATCTTAATTTTTGGATCAAATCAATAGATAATCGGATCAAATATTTTTGAATACTCCTACTTGAGAGGACACTACTAAAAGGAGTATAACAAAAGGGGAACCGCTAGAAAATGGAATAATATGAAAAAATAGTTATTATTAATATTTATTTATGTGAAAGTCTTTTAAATAAAAATTTAATATCTTTAAAGTTTTATATGGTACTTATTTTTATGTCTATAAAGATAAAGCTTAAAGAAGATATTATATATAATTTTATGTCGAAAATAAATATAAATATCTTTTTTTGTCTAATTTAATATGTCGTCAAATGGGTGGAAGCAGCTAACATGATGCAGAGTCAATTTTATTCTATAATTTCGCAAGTTAGTGAAAAAAATTAATTATTGTTATTGAAGGAGGGTGTGTGTAAGATTAAAAAAATATTATTAAGTATTGCAAAATTTAAAGTACAGAAAAATAAAGGAAGACTAAGGACATTTCAAATACTATTATTTTTCTTTGTTTTTTCCAGACAAGTCAGTATCGAATATTAAGAGAATTAAATATTAAATTTAAAAAATAATAATTTATTTTCCTTTGTTGTAGTTCAAATTCAAAAAAACTTGAGTCTTTGTTAAATTTTGAATCACGTCATTAATTTTTTTGTTACAATCAGTCATTAGTTTTTAATAAATATGTTAAATAAATAACTTTTTACTATCATATGTGGATTTAATTACACGAATTTATATTATTCGATATTAAACCCAGCGGATGAATCGTTTAAATAGCATTTAAGACTTAGTTTATCATTGCTTATAATAAGTGCATTTAAAAAAATAATTTTAAAAATATAGTAGAAAAAAGTGATTTTAAAAAGTTAAGTAGTATTTGTTATTGATGTCAAAAAGTGATTTTAAAAAGATAAAATATCTATTTTAGACATGATGTTGTAAGGTATAAGTAAACTTAAATTATAATAAAAATTTAATTTAAAAATATAAACTATATTTTAGATTATATACAAACATAACAATTATAAATTAATAATAAATTTAAAAAAATTAAAAAATAAAATAATTTTATTCTCAATATAAATATTAAAATAAATTTCAAATAAAATAATTTTATTCACAATATAAATATTATAAAATATATATTATTTTATAATTATATGTATAAACATTATTTTAATAATATATTATAAGAATAAATAAGTAATTTTATTTTCAAATTAACTTATCCAACTCAAAAGTTATAAATTTTAGCTTTTATATTTGAATAAAAAAATTGATTTGAAAAATAATAAAAACAACTAAAATCTAATAAAAACACTTAAAAATACTTTTAATTGCTTTTAAACAACCAAAAATAGGCCTTTAAACTTTTAGTTAGAGCTAAATTTATAAAATTATGAGATTTTTTTTTTCTACAATTACGTACTCCATCCATTATTAATAGATTTTTTAGTCAATCAATTATTATTCTTTGGTAGGTCCGTAGGGTCCTTTTTATTACATGACAATAATTAACCAAGACCGAAGTTCCTCTTAATTAGGACTACAGACTCACTAATCGAAGAGATTATTAAGTCAACTTTGTTTATCATGTTATTTATAGTGTAAATAATTAAAATCGTTTATTTTTAAATAATCACTTAATAATTATTCATCCACTAATTATATATAAAAAAAGATGATAATTTATTTGAAAAAAAAAAGATAAACGATCCTAATTGATTAAAACAACAAATGATATGATGAATAAAATTCGCCTCATAATTTTTTTACTACTTGAGTGATCAGTAGGGTCCTTCTCACAGCTTTCATTTATTCGACTAGACGGGCATCGGTACCGGACAATTATTGAAGTGTATGACACGTTTGGTAGAAATGTAAAAGAATGAGTAGTGATTTTACTTTCAAAGTAGAATATTTTAAAGAAGTGTTTAAAGTATTTTTGAAGATAATAAATATGTAAGATTTTATTTTATAACGATTTTAAGGTTAAGTTATAATGTTTAATAAATTATTATTATTATTAATTATCGTTGCTTGACATGTTATTTTTAATTTTTTTTAAATAAATATTTGTTTTTATTTCATCCAAAGAATCATCAAAGAACAATAAAAAATAACCAAAAAAAATTAAATTTATTAATTAAAGAACAAAAGAAAAACTCCAACTTTTTACAAATGTTCTAAATCTCTAATTTTTCATAAAAGAATCATAAAATCCAAAATTCTTTACAAGATCACCCATGAATGAGATCAATTAGGGAGGGATAGATTTCAGTGATAAAAGAATAGGATGATAGTAAGGCTGGGCAATGGATTTTTTTCTTCAAAATATCAATAAAAAATTGATAAAATTTTAAAAATAATTTAATTCGCAAAATAATTTATAAAAGAGAACGATATCATTAAAGGAGCGTTTTGGTCCCATGCATCACATTTTTCAACACGAAGACACCTTTAAAAAAAAGATCCCCTCACTCCCCACGTTCCTACCGTGAACTGTGAAGTTGTACCTCACTTAAAATATTTTTAAAGTGATTATAATATAATATATGTTTTATAAATAAAATATTTTAAACTCAAATTTTAAAATAAATATCATTTATTTATTTTTTTGGTATTTTTTGTTGGAATAAATAATATATATTGTATTGTATTTGGAATTCCCCATTAACATGCCAATATTGTGTTATACTTGTATTGTATTTGGAAACCAAGTCTATACGTTCTGATTTCAAGTGAACATACTACTTGAAGCAAAAATATGACCTTTAGATCTTGATACCCGGTACCTGCAGTATATCAAATTCATGGGTTCTAATATTCTGGTTCCACTGATTAAACATTGCCCTACATCTTGATTCTTGATATTTTTATCTAATTCGTGACGTTATGATATTATTGTTACTGTTATCAATGGTTTTTGGGGTACTATCAAGATATGGAATAAAGTTTTTACAGGTTCAACGCTGGCAAATTCTTGTGAGCAAAGACATTCCTTTAGGTAGGTTTTAACGTTTCGGCTTGAATAATTTCTTATAGATCGAAGATAACCCTTTAAGGGCACTTAATGCTCATCAAACCTAAGATAAATACTTATACAGTTTTAGAAACTACATATCAGTATACGGATGAAAGATAGTTAAGATTAAGACTCCTAATCTAAACTTTTCTGACCTCTCTGAATTTTATCGTAAGAAATTAAAATCAATACTATCTTAAACTATCTGTATGATGTCCTTTATACCTATGGAAACACCTCATACTCCTCTGACTCAAACTCCATTATGTGTCTCACCTTTTGAGTCTATTAGATTATAAATTGTTAAACTATCACTCCATTATGTACCTGAAGCAAATTAGGTCAAATTCACATCCTGTGTTATACGAATTAAATCTACATGTATAGAAAGGAATTATTCTTTAAAATAAATTATTTTTTTAAATAAAAAAATCAAAAAGAAATATCCCTCTAATCCAGCTTCATTTCTAGACATGTTATTTTTAATATTATTTTTTTAAAATAAATTTATTAATTAAAAAACAAAAGAAAAAATTCAACTTTTTACAAATGTTCTAAATCCTTAAATTTTTATAAAAACAATCTTAAAATTTAAAATTCTTTACGAGATCGCTGACCAATGAGACCGATGACGGAAGGGTAAATTTCGGTGATAAAAGGGCACGAAGGAGGTGGGTCTTGGCAATGTTTTTTCTTTTAAATATCCTTTAGTAATTTAATAAAATTTTAGAATAATAAGATCTAAAATTAAATTTTCAAGTATAGGAAATCCTCAATTATATTTTAAATTTTAAATCTGTTTTTACAAAGTAGATAAGAAAATACTATATGCACGTGATGTTCTTTCAGATTTTGCATCTTATATTAATAAATTTTATGTATTAATAAATTTTATTAAAAAACTTTATGTTATAATTGTTGTGTAATTTATATTTGTTTATCATTTTAACGAATAAAATATTTATAAATATGAACAAATAATATTTCTTAATGAATAAATACAAATAAAATATTATATATGTTTAATTATTTATTCTATTCAATTAAAATTAAACAAACGAATATTAATATACTGAAACATGAACGCAAACCTAAAAATTTATGAAAGGCTCTCCTAAAAACTAAAAAATTATTTTTTTTAATAATTCTAAGTTATTTTTCGTGTGATATTTGAAACTTATTTTTTTTAATAATATTTGAAGGTTTTAGATAAATTTTTAAAATTTGTGTTTTAAGTTTCGAAACTCGTAAAAAATCATAAAATCAACTTAAAATATTAATAAAAAATCTAACGTTTGTTGTAATGTTTTTACCTGTTTTTTTTATAATAAAACAAAATTTATCAAAAAAAAAGTCTAACATTTAAAATTCGATTTTTTTTTTATAAATTCTAAAATCTATCGTTTTTACCTACGCTCTTACTTGTTATAAGTCAGACTCTCACGATAGAAGGCAGTAATAGACATATCTACTATCATATACGTTAACTTCTTAAATTTTGAAAAAATAAATTAATAAAGATTAAAGATTTTAAAAAACTAAAAACATATTTTTAAGTTTAAAAGTAGTTGAAACCCTTAAATTTTAAAAAAAATCAATCAAGATTTATTTTTTTTATCCAATTATAATCATTGAAGTTCTTTAAGCAATTTTGATCACTATTTTTTAATTTTTTGTGATATTACTGTCACATAATATATTATAATTTTGTCACCCCTCTGTTAATTTTTAATAATAAATAACTATATTAAAATTATTTAATAGTTACGTGAAATATTTATCAAAAATTAAAAATATAATGATCATATCAACACCATTAAATTATCATTTATGTAGTTTACCCTATTTTAAATTGGGATAAACTTTATAAATAGGCACTAGAATATTTCAAAATGTTCATCTTAGTTATTAAACTTTCAAAACTTATCATTATGAAAGTTTTGTTACAAAATTGGCATGGGCTGACGATGCAACAAATTTTTTTGGATCAAATACTCAACTCGAACTCAATCTAATAAATATGAATAATAAAATTTCAGAAAGGCAAAAAAAAAAAAATACAAAAATACAATGCTAGAAATATAAAAATATAAAAAATATCCAAAAAATCTAACAAATGTTCTTATGCCGTCATCAACAAACCTACTACCAAAAAACAATTTTCCCACCCTAAGTAACTGTAATTTTAGCTCATTTTTAATATTCTTAGAGTGTAAACCACCACCACAACTGTAGCCTGTAGGAAAGTCCTGAAATATTGGTTTCCATCAATAGTCTGAGAAAACTGATAATTTATGTTTCAAAGGGAAATGCAACTGTTCATTTGGTAAATTAAACATCTATGTTGCTCGGAGGCATAAAATTGTTGTTGAGAATGGAGTTTTAACTATGGTTTTGAGAAGTTTCTACCTCCATCAGCGCATTGATGTACAGGTTGAATTCTTCATAATAAAGATATATCATAAATTTAGAATGACTTTAAAGTATAACTCATGAAAATCTGGATGAAGTCGATATTTACTGAATTCCTTCGAATAAGGTTCTTAAATTCTGAAATCATTCTAGAAAAGACTACAGTTCAGAGTTTTTTTATTCTACAATTAATAAAGATATTCGAGTGATAATTTGGACTATCTAATGTGTTCCAAGTATATATGAAAGATCTTTCTAACTGGAAACCAAGTCTATACGTTCTGATTTCAAGTGAATATACTACTTGAAGCAAAAATATGACATTTAGTTCTTGATACCTTGTACCAGTATACCAAATTCATGGGTTCTAATATTCTGGTTTCACTGATTAAACATTGGCCTACATCTTAATTCTTGATATTATGATATTTTTATCTAATTTCTAACGTTATGTTACTATTATTATTGTTATCATTGATTTCTGGGGTGCTATCAAGATATGGAATAAAGTCTCTACTGGTTCAGTGTTGGCAAATCCTTATGTGCCAAATCATTCTTTTAGGTAGGTTCTAACGCATTGGCTCGAATAATTTCTTATGACCTAAGATAACCTTTTAGGTGGAACCTAATGCATGTCGAACCTAAGGTAAGTACTTATGGATACAGTTCTGGAAACATCAGTATACGAATGAAAGGCAATTAGGGAGAAATTATATTATGGTAAGCCCCATCACGTGTACATGGGACCAACCACTAAAAATCACCCATTTAATCAATTTTTCCAAGTCATATTTTTTCCCGAGTGAATTTTCACTTGAAAAAACTGTTTTTAAAATGAATCTTCCCATGGATGACGTAGTAAAACTTACCCATAATATAATTTCTCGTAATTAGGATTTTTAATCTACACTTTCCTGAGCTTTCTAAATTATATCGTAAGGAATTAAAATCAATACTATCTTAAACTATCTGTATGATGTCCTTTATACCTACGGAAACACCTCACACTTATCTGACTCAACCTCCATTATGTGCCTCACCTTTTGACTCTATCAGATTATAAATTGTCAAACTATCACTCCATTATGTACCTGAAGCTTCTGTGTCCAAGCAAGCTTAATGTTGATTGAAGATGGCTACAAATCCTCCAAGCTCGGAAAACCCTGCATGCGGTATACATAGTCTTGAATGCATGAACAAACGTTTCACTTTTTAATGAATGTACATCAATGATGATCGAAGGCTTAAGGAACAAAAGTTACTTGTATGCAAAGTGATTGATGGACTTTTAAGGACCAAAAGTTACAAAACTCAATAATTATTTATTACATTGCTGTACGGATGAGCATTAATCTATTCAAACTGATATAAACAATGTTGAATTGATTCATACCTTTTCTACAAACAACTGTTGAAGGATAACATTAAGGTCTCCTTCCCAGCGCCCTACGTATTCACCTTTAGTTGATTGTAGTCCATGCAGCATCGGTGTGCTCAACTTTCCCTCTGTGAAAAATTTAATCTTTGGACACTGTCTGATGATTACTTCTTCCAAGGAAGGAAATAGTAAGGTGTACTTTCCTGAGCAGAACCTCGATAGGCTAGAAAGGTTAACAAGTTCTAAAGATTTGAGTTGCGAGAAAACGATGTCATCCGTAGCTTCATCAGTTGTAGAAGCTATGATTTCTTTCAACATTTGGCAATCAGTAACACTCATTGTTGTGAGTTGCGCCATGCTTTTAGCTGTTGTGAATGTTACTAAATTTCTGAATCCTTGGCATTCTGATACTTTCAGAGTTGTCAAATATTTGAATGACACAGAATTGTTGCATCCCAATGCTTGTAGAGTTTCCAGGTTGCATAAAACTTGTGTAAGTGATAGTTGTGACCACCTTAATTCCGTCAATTTATCACGTGTGCCTGCATGTTCATCCTCATCCCCTAGTCCTTTACATGGAACTAATCCATTCATGGCAATCGTTCTCAGCGACAACTTTTCAAGATTTGATAATGACTGAATGAAACTGTTTGGGATAGTAACTGATGTGAGCCTTAAGCTTGTTAGATTGCAAAAATATCTGTTTGGGAGTGCTCCATGCCATATCTCCATCAGATTGCCATTCCACATCAAATCTAATTTTTCTAAATTGTGAAATGTTTCCTGTGAAATACAGAAATATATATGTTAAATTCTAAACTGATTGATAGTAGATAAAAATTTATTTCGATAGAGCTTTACTCAGTCTCCGTCATCCTTATAAGATTGTGTTTTTATTATCTTAGTTGTTACCTGAGTGACCCAAAACAATATTTGTTGAACAGAGCATAGTGTTTTTCTGTCTCCTTGCGTTTCTTGGAAGTTGATATACTCCTTAGCAAAAGTCTCTACCTTGATGCAATTACTCACCTTCAACAGTTTTAATGACGGCCATTCCGTCGTATGAAGCTTGGAGTAGAAACACTTTAATTGGGGCAGCCTAGCAAGTGTCAACTCTCTTACTTTCGGAAACACAAACTTTTTGTTTGATTTGATATCCATGGATTGTGTGGATGTCCCTGTAGCTGAATGTGATTTACTGGAATGGAGTCTGTCATCAACATTAGCTCTAATTATTTCTTGTAAGGACCCACATCCCGATATTACCAGAGTTTGTAGCTTTTCGAGTCTCTCCACCATATCACATGGAAAAATATTCAACAGTCTTCCACAGTCTTGTACACAAAGGTGGGTCAATTCATAAAATGAATCCATGGTGGCTTCATCATGCCATATTTTCCAGCACTTCCCTATGCGTTGAATGCTCAAATTCTTCAAGTTAGGGAACACAACCTGTGAGAATTGTTTGATTTATTTAGTGAGAAAGAACCCTAAAATCTTTCTTGAATAAGAATAAGATATAAAACAGGAAAAGATGGGATTGAGCATTTCAGAATTATATGACAAACTAAAATGGATCCAGGAAAGAAAGAACTAAAATTAATTTCAATTTTCATCAATATCTTATAATTTAGTCTCTAAATTTTTTTTCGTTAAATAATTTATTTAAAATATTTTGTATTCGTCAAATGTTATATTTTAAAGGTGTAAATTGTTTTTTTTCTTTTTATTTGATGTTTTATGTGGTTAGTTATTATTAACTAAGACTATCAGTTGAGAGAAATTATATTGTAAGTTTGATTCGGCATGTTATTAATGGTCTTAATTAATTAAAGTTATGTATTTTATTATTTTTTATGTTATCTTTTTTATAAAGTAAGTCTTTATTCATATTTAAAATAAATTAAATTTAAATTTTTTTTATTAAGATTCGCTTAGTAAAAAAAAATAATATTAAAAAATATAAAATAAATTCTTTTTATTGGCCGAAATCATGAATAATATTATAACCTTAACAAGATTTTATACTACCGAAAGAAATTAAAATATTAAATTAATTAAAATTTTTAATCAAATATGTTGGTTTCGGGTGCAAATCGTCTGCCTCTTTCCCATACCTCCACTTTCAATTAGAGGATTTAGGATTTAGGATTTAGGGTTTAGGGTTCAAGGTTAGGGGTTGTTGTTAGGGTTTAGAAAATTAGGGGTAGAGTGTATTTTTCAGGATGTAGGATTTAGGATTTAGGATATAGAAAATCAAGGTTAGGGTTTAAAATTCAATTTTTAGAAAATTTCAACATGAGGTGCGAATGGAGGTATGAAAAAGAACCAGACGATTTCTACCCGTTGGTTTCAAGTGGTAAGTAATTTGATGTCGCTTAAGCAAATTCTGAATTTGAGACTTTGTGTGTGCAAAGAATCTTTATTGGGATTTACCTATCAACATTAGGTGTGCAACGTGGATTGACCCAAATTAGTCAGAGTTAAGCTCTGAGAACCGAAAGAAAAATATATATATCTTTTCAATTTTATCCGACCAAAATAATCACTTTCCCTTCCCAAAATCATTTTAAACCTCTTTATATTCCATCCTAGTTTATGGTAAAAATTGTTTCGGATCTTTTAGAGAGTAAAAAATAAGCAGAAAATCACCTTTTGGTTGAAGAGGGTGTTTGAGTTATCTCCATGCCAGAATGTCGAAAAACTTGGAAGATCAATAAGGTTCAGCGTTGCTAGTTTAGTGAACAAGATTAGTTCTTCTGCTTCTGTTGTTGATTCATCTGTAAAGATTACTGCTTTCGTGTTCTTGCATCGCTAAGGTAAAGTCCACAGAATCCCACAAAGCTTTTGATTAAAGAGGATGAAAATATATATTCTAAACTGTCGCAACCACTCAAACTCAAGTACATCAAGTTGACACACAAAAACTGCACCAACAATGCTCATATTAGTATTTAGTAAGGAAATAATTGCTATCAAACTTTAATCTGTAAGCCCCTATCCTGAGGTAATTTCATTCATTTTTCTTTTTTTTTAATGAATGAAATTGAAATGCATAATCTTTAAAACGTTAATTCCAAACTTCTTTCAAATAAATTTCTAAACTGAAAAGCAAAGAAGATACTAACCTTAGCATTGAACAAGGGTGTTTTTTCTCCACCACCTCCCTCCCTTGTGCATACCATTGCATAAATCTTTGGGCAACTAAGTACCGCAATTCTAATCAAAGATGGACATTGTAGAGTAACACTTCCCATGCAAAAGCTTGTCAGTTCTGAACATGAATTCAACCTGATCGTCTCAAGCTTGGGCAACGAGACTGTACCGATTGCAATTTCCTCTGCTCCTTTTTTGATAATGTATTCCATTATAGGACAATTCATCACTAATATATCTTTCAATTGCATAAGATCCAAAGTCATAGAAACACTGAATATGGATTTCAAGCTCTTACACCCTTCAATTACTAAAACCTTGAGGTTCTTAAACACAACCTGCGGAAATTGTTTGATTTATTTAATAAGGAAGAAATGATAAGATTGACAATTTCAGAATTAGAAAAAATATTACATGACAAAGTAAAACTGATAGAGGAAAAAAACTAAAAAAATGACCACTGCAATCCCTAAAATTGTTAAAAGAGAAGAAACCAACCTTATCATTGAAAAAGGGTGTTTTTTCTCCACCACCTTCCTCCTTTGTGCATGCCATTGCATACATTTTTGGGCAACCACGTACGTCAATTTTAATCAAAGATGGACATTGCAAGGTAATACTTCCTATGTAAAAACTTATCAATTCTGAACATGACTCTAACTTGATCGTCTCAAGCCTGGGTAACCTGACTGTATCCATTGCAAATTTTTCAGCTCCATTCTTGATAATGTATTTCATCATAGGACAGTTTCTCACTGTTATCTCTTTCAATTGCACAAGATCCAAAGCCATAGAAGCACTGAGTATGCATTTCAAGCTACTACACCCTTCAATTATTAAAACCCTGAGGGTCTTAAACACAACCTGTAAAAATTGTTTGATTTATTTAATGAGGAAGAAGGTTAGAATTCTTCTTAAACAAGAAACAATGAGATAGACAAAGTAAAATTGATGGAGAAAAACTTCTATAGCTAATATCCATTGAAATTTTAAAATTTGGTTCATGTTAAATTCATTCGGAGATGATGTAATTTGTGTGACAATGCTAATGACACACAAGGGTTTCATTCAACACTGTTATTCATTGAATTGAAAATTTTAAACTAAATAGATATATAACTATTTTTTCAGGTTTTACAATATATGATTAAATTTTAAAGTTGAAAGGACTACAGGACCGTAGGCGCCACTATCTATTTTCTCTATGAGAAAAGATGCAGTTAAAGCTGGTTGTGTCACACCCTTATAACATTGATCGATTTCGACCACAAATTCTCCAAGTAAGAGAACAATGTCAACAACAATATAATTGATGCATTCTACCTTCAGGACAAAATTAAAATGAAAATTAAAAAAATATTGAATTAAAAATACCTTTTCACTGAAAAGTAGCAACTCATGCTGAGACAATGAGCTGGTACCACCGGTTTTGTGATGAGAGCAAAAGTTAATGAGCTGCGGTAGACTCTTCAATGTCAGAGATTGTAATTGAGGAAACTCATTTTTATCATTCATAATGTATTTAGTATCTAAACCATTTTGAATATGCAGATTCTTCAAATGTAATAGGTTTTCCTCATCTGTTAACTCTTGCAGCGCAATCTTCGCACCTTTCAATCCATCTAAATGTAAATCTTCAACTTTCTTCAGCTTCTTGATTCCGCAATCCAAATCATCGATGCTTGTGCTTAGCCTTAGTTTTAGAATTCTTGAATATTGGTTGCCAAAACCCTCCCATTCCTTTCCTATGAAAATCTTGTAACTTTCCAATTTTTGCAAGTGTACAAGGAAGTCCCGTGGCACAGCCTTGGCATCTGGGATTTGAATTTGTAAAGTGGACAAACGAGACAATGTGTTGAGTTCAGCAAGACTAGCAGTACTGCTTTGTCCCCATTGAATAGAAGTGCCACCCATGTATAATTCTTCTAATCTTGACAAACTTGACAAGACGCCGTCTGAAATTATTTTGAGCTTAGCACAACAAGTCACATCTAACAACTTCAGCTTCACCAGTTGCCCAATTTCCTTGGGTAGAATTTTGATATCAGATTCCATAATGCTAAGGATTTCCAAGCTCTTGAGCCCTCCAATAATGGTGATATCTTCTCCCAGTTTGCAGTGATCTAGGCACACCATGCTAAGGCCTGTTAGGAGACAAATGGATGAAGGTAAGGAAGAAAATTGCATACTAGTCAAATTTAAGACTTTAAGTTTTGTTGCTTCCTTGAAAAAGTCGTCGGGCAACGTCAGGGGACGATCCTTGCTCAACAAAAAGAATAGAAAAAGCTGCGGACAATTCAACTGGTCAGGAAAGTTGTTGATACTAGGATATGGCAGACAAATCTTGTTGAACTTTTTCATTGACTCATCATTTGGCCAATCCCATAAATCATCATCTTCTTTTAAGGCGAACACCTGATTGTCCTTGGAAGCGATTGATTTGGCAACAATATAAGTAAGATCATGCACATCAAAGTAGTCATTATTGATGTTATGGTCACGCAACAAACAAGACGCTTTCAGGGTACTCATCATTGTTAACAACCTATCCCGTGCTTCTTGCAGGGTGTCGACTCCATTAATTAAACCCAAACCAATTGCATATCTCAACAAATCTTCAATCCTAGCATTACGACGCAATAGACTGCAAAGCAGGAAAGTCTGCTTGAGGTCTTCACCCCGTAAATGATTGATACTCAACTCAATAGCAGAATATACCTCAGCAGATATCTCGCTCGGGATTTCAGAGTAAGGCCTCTGTAGTTGTCGTAAAGCCTCTTTCCAAACAAATAATTCTTTATTCTGCAACGCCCTCGCAACCGTTGAAATGGCAAGAGGCAATCCTGCACATCTTTTGGCTACCTCAGTTGCAGTAGGTCGCAAGTCAGCACGTTCAACAGAGTCCCCAGCCATCTTCTTAAAAAACTCCCAGGCTTCTTCATCATCTAAATCACCAAGTTGAAAAGTGTTGGTAGCACCCATCACGTTGCTTACAACATTTTTATTTCTAGAGGTCAACAAGATCTTGCATCCTTCGTGTTGACTTCCAAATGGAATTCCAACTTCGTCGAGATCCAGCTTCTCCCAAATATCATCTAGAATAATAAGAATCATCTTCTCCTGGATTAACCTTTCACATAATCTACGGGCTCTTCCAACTGTACTCTTTTCTTCAAGCTTCAAACCCAACGACTCTGCTATTTCGTCTTGGATTCTCTGAATGTCAGGTTTCTGAGAAACAGTGACCATAACCACCGAATCGTATGACTTATCCCCTTGGACTTGCCTATAAACTTCTCTGACTATGTATGTTTTCCCCACACCTGGCATCCCATATATTCCAATCATTCTCACGGTAGAATTTTTGAGTGACTCCATGATATCAATCAAAACCTTCTTCCTTGATTCAAAGGTCTGGAAGTCTGTATGGAATCTGGCTTTAGGAACATCACGGAATCCCACATGATCAAACTGACATTCATTGATAAGACCATCGAAGGTGTTGGCAGCTTCTTCCGCTTTCCTGCTGAGCCGGTAGCGTGACATGATGTTTGGACATAATCCACTAAAGCACTTGCTCCTTGCTTTGATTTCAAGATCAGTCACTTCCTTCTTCTTTTCAGTGATAGCCTTGTCCACTCTGTTACGCCATTCTTGGACATCCGCTTTTATCTCCTCCCCGTTCCTTCGTGCAACATCAACATCTTGCTGGACACTTGTTTGTTTTGCAATCATCGTCTCAAGTTTGTCTTTGAATTTTTCAACGTTTTTATCGTAGATGATCACATATCTAATATGACGTTTTGCTTCATGGAAGATTCCTTTTGCAGCTTCGGAAGAGACATTGGCTGCAGCACCGGCAGCAATTGCTTCCATTTCCTTGTTTTGTTGTGTGTGTCTCCAAAAGAAAGCAAAACAAAAATGAAGAACAGAGAGAATAAAGGAGAGAGAGAGAGGCTGAAGAACAAAGGATGAACGATGAAATGAAAAATGAAGAACAGAACCAGCAATTAATTTCTTTAATATAATAATTTAGTCCTTCACACTTACATTATTATCACTTTAACCCTTTTAAAAAAGAAAACAGCATGAATTAAGGGAGCGTTTGGGTCCCTTTTAGAAAGTAAAGAGAGAATAACATGCCAATATTGAATTATACTTGTTTGATTCATATTTAATATTCACTGAAAAGAATAAAGATGCTTTCGGTGACTATAAGTTAAAGCAGAAGTTTCTCTTTACATTTTTATATTTAAATTTAAAAATAAAATTTAATTTATTATTCGACTTTTGTTTTTCTCTAATTAAATATTTTAATTTGAATGATAATATTTATTTTTTAGTAATTTGATAATGTGGGTATATGTCTTATAGTAATTTTTGATAATTTTTATTTGAATTTTAGGTGTTTATAATATTTTTTTAAAAAATAATATCAAAATTTTATATCTTTATAATTTTAAGTGTCTCATAATTAAGTATCGTTTTTATCAAAAATTAACCTTTTTATAATATAATTAATCTTGTCGATTTATATTATAACTCACATTAATGCGATAAAATTAAATGGGATTATAATAACGACCCACTTGATACATAATCAAAATTCTCGGCTCACAAGAATTTAATATGAATTTATAATTTTTTTCTTTTTCTTCTATGTAAAATTATCAAATTTAACTTGTTTTAATATTAATTCAAAACAGAATCAACAATAAACTCTCTAATAGTATAAAAAGATATATTAATTTTTTTTAAACAAGCTAATAGTGATTACAGTAGTATCTGTTCTGAAATAGAATCTCCACCATTTGACATTAATCGCTCAATCACTCTACTAGTATTGCTGGTGTTCAAACCCATGACCTCTAGGAACAATAAACGCTCCTTTAACCACTTAGGCTAGAAGGCTCGTACATATATATATATTACTTTTTCTTTAATATAAAAATGTATAATAATAAATTTAGGCCTTCACACTTATATTATTATCACTTAACTTTTTTATCAAACTGGACCGCAATCCCACTCAATTTTTTTATAATAAATCAAAGGGGCTTGTGGGTGGGAGCAGTTGATATGATGCATATCACAGCTCACATTCTTATTTTATGGTATAAAATGGTCATATTTTTTTTTTCTTTTGTTTGGTTTATAAGATTCTTAGATCTTATCATTGATGTGTTTATTTTTATTTTATAATTTCACAAGTGGGAAAGTGAAAATGGGAGGAAGGGTAGATAATTTTAGGGTTAATTATTGCGGAGGTAACGTTTGTTTGTCTCAGTAAAAATCAATTAATACAGTCACGTACATTTTCGGGCTGTAAACTTATAGTCACTCTGACGTTATTAAAGGTTAACGAAAAGATGATTTGATACAATAATAAAGAATAAATTACTTATATAGTTTAAATAATTATTTTATTTTTAATTTGACCTCATTATTTTAAATTTTTATATTTTTGTCATCTTTCCAGAATTGAAGTCTATTCTCAGTCTTTTTACTATAATCGTTGAGTTGAACAAAAACCAGAAAGAAATCTTCGCACTGTAAAGGAGATACCCTCGTTTTCATGGCTTCCCAAGCTTCACATAGTACTCTTTTCCTTTATTAAAACTCACCAGGTTGTTGATGTTTTTCTCTTTTCCTTAGGATCCATTGTTATTGTCTGAAATGTTGCAGGGTTCTCAAATGCTATGTCACTCCACAAGAACCCATTGTTATGATAACACTTGGAGCAGAGGTTTATATTTGACGCTGTGCCAAAAAAAAATAAAAAATCGTTGGCACAAAGTTTTGGTTCGGACGATAGGAAGTTGGTTCGTTCAAAACCCATGATTATGGCAAAATATAAAAATTTAAAATTATAAAGGTCAAATGAAAAATAAAATAAAAATAAAATGATTATTTAGTGATTATATAGATAATTTATCTTTTTATTATTATGTTAAATCATATTTCCGTTAACACTTAACGGCTATTAACGTTGGAGTGACTATAAGTTTACGGTCCGAAAACGTACGTGAATGTATTGGTTGATTTTTAAAATAGGTGACTAAATTTATACTAATGACAAACAAACGTGACCTTTACAGTAATTAGCCCATATTTTTATTAGGTGGAAAGTTAGTGAAAAAATAATTTTATAAGATATAAATATTATCCTATGATACTAATAACGGATGTGTTTGTATTATTTTAAAATTTTTAAAATTTATATATTTATTTTTTATTAATTAATATTTAAAATTTTATAATATTTATAATTTGTGCTCACTTAAAATTTTAAGATTTTATATGTTTCTATTATCAAATATATTTTTGAATTCATGACTGTATGAAACATAATGTGGTAGTTCTAACTCCATTCTTTCACTATAATATCGTAAGTTCAATTTTTACCAAAAATTATATTTTATAGTTAATCATTTACTTTTTAATGAGAATATTCATAACGAAAAAATTAATTATTATTGGTGGTAGTCGCCAATAGATTATACTTACGTTCTTTATTTTTATATGGTTGCTTTAATTTTATTTTAACTATATATTAATTTAACTGGGCCATGTCAATATTTGCATGATTACATTATTAAATGTATTAGAAAAATTCTTAAGTGGATGATGTTTTGTCTGCATTTAATAATTTTTTCATCAATATTTGCATTATAGAGTTTTTTATTTTAAATAATCATGTCAATTTGTACCACAATTCATATTAAAGTGGTCAAATTAAAGGGGTTTATGGGAGTAGCTCACTTGATGCCTAATTAAAACTCCTAACTTACATTTATTTGATATAAATTTATATATATTTTTTCTTTTTTCATTCATTAATAATTTTTAATTATTTTGGTTCAATAATTTCGCAAGTGGAGAAGTGAAAAAGGGCAAAATTTGGAGAAAATTACCGGTTAGAATTAATTTTAAGAAAAAAAGTTAATTGGAAAAAATTAAAAATTTGGGGCGTTACAATCTGAAAAATTAACTAAAAGAAAAATGATGGAAAAAGAGGCAACACTTTCATTGTTGTTTTATTGATCAAGAATCGTAATATTCTCAACCTGAGAACCGGTTATTTATATAAGATAAGATTTGTGTAGAGAAGATGAACAACGGCACTTATAGACTCTCTAACCGTCACTTACCAAACTTTTGCACAGGTGTCAATAAATGGTGTAACGCATACACTCGTTCCGCAACATTAATTAACAATACAACAACTATACAAATCCTATACAACATTGTCTATATTTACCTATGTACCTTAATATTTCCCTTATTTCTTCTGATTTGTTGTCAGGGACAGAGCTAAAAGGGGCAGTCGTTCTCTCACTCCCGAAGAATTTTTTTATTTTTGTCTCCCTATTTAAGTTCTTTTAAAAATTGTTTTTTGTAAATTTGTTTCCCTACTTTTAAACATTTATATTT
Organism: Abelmoschus esculentus; assembly: GCA_035048815.1. Classification (NCBI taxonomy): domain Eukaryota; kingdom Viridiplantae; phylum Streptophyta; class Magnoliopsida; order Malvales; family Malvaceae; genus Abelmoschus; species Abelmoschus esculentus. The sequence goes on from JAUCBN010000004.1 coordinate 23,186,449, forward strand.
TGTCCCCCTCAACTCAAAATCCTGGTTCCGTCCCTGTTTATTGTCTTATTCCTTAAATAGTTTCTTCATTTTTCAGTCTAGTATTTCCCTTGTAGTCTGGATTAAGATGACCTTTCCTCGAAAAAAAAAATCGCTTCATTCTTTCTCCATTCTTTCTTCATTTTTAGCCTTGTATTTCCCTTATAGTCTAGATTGAACTGATCCATCTTTGAAAACAGATCAAGTGATACAAACATACAAAAATGTTAGTAATTGAAGATAGAGAAAATTAATATTAAGACAAGGGTATCACAGTTAGTTTGAGTTTGTGTCTGTTGAAAGCAGGAGCAGATAAAAGTTTAGTTAAAATATCAATCACTTGTTTATAGGTAAGTACTTCATTTACACATAACTTTCTTGCAGTAATCTGCTCTCGAATAAAATAGAGATCAAATTCAACATGTTTGAACTTAGAATGTTGCATTGGATTAGTAGAGACAACAACTACACTAGAATTATCACACCATAAAACAAACAATCCTTCTGCAGTAACATGCAATTCACTAAGCAAGGGCTGAAGCCAATTATCTCAGTAGTGACACACGCAACACTCTTATATTCTGTTTCAGCAGTCGACTGAGACACCACTTGTTGTTTTTTAACCCTAAAAAACATAATTTCCTCCAAAATTCACACAAAAATCAAAAATGGAGCGTTTATCATCAGCATTCAACCTCCAATTGCATATGCAAATCCCTCATTACTTAAATGAGAATGAGAAGGAAATTTAAACCCATAATCAATTGTCCCTTACAAATAGCACAAAATTCTCTTCATAATATTGAATTAAACATCAATTGGGCACCGCATGAATTGACATACTCTGTTCACAGCAAAAGTAATTTATGATCGAGTTATCACAATATATTGTAAAACTCCTACAATGCTCCTATACTCAGTGGCATTGTCTATTGAATATCCATCATGAGCTGACAGTCTACAATTTAAAATCATAGAAGTAGGCAAACTTTTAGAATTATTAAACCCATACTTCTGCGACAAGTCTAGAATTTATTTCTTTTGATCAATAATAAAATCATCCATAGTATAAACAATTTTTATGCCTAAAAAATAATTTAAAACTCCCAGATTTTTTTAAAAAAAATTCGATTCAACCTGTTCACAACCTCGTGAGTTGTAACAGAATCATTACCAATAATGATGATATCATCTACATAGACCAACAGATAAATCACATCTATATTATTTGTCATAGTATAAATAATATATGGTGAAATCGTTTCTTAAATTTGGTTATTAAAGCAAATGAAATAAAACTATAAACAAATAGTACTATATTAAAGTAGCATACATGTACATAGTATACAAACTACACATCAATGCCTAAAAAAAGAACAAAATCTCTTGAAAAGATAATGATCTCTCTATGCATTAAAATTTGATGGATGATCCTCTTTTCATTCTTTAGAGAGCATCCAGAGTTAATTGATGCGAATTGGGACAAATTTTATCGAAACATAAAGATAAATACAAATCGCATGACTTCAACCGATTAAATAATAAATTGATTAACAAGTTGATTTATAATTTTTTTTCCTAATTTACATCTTTCAATGCTCAATATTATTATAAATCAATAGAAAACTTTCGGACCTAAAACTTTTAAAAATTTACTATTAGGTCCTTAAAATTTTGAAATTTTATTGTTTAGCTATTTAATGATAAATATTGATCTATGTAATAATAATTTACTATTAGGTCCCTAAAGTAAATTGAACCTTTATATTTGTTTGTCCTTAATTTTAAGATTGATTGTTCCGAATAATTTTTCGGTGAAACTTTCAATCCAATTTTTATGAGACTGTATTTAATGAAGTAACATATTACCTATAAAAATATCATTATAAATATATTATATATTTTTTATGCAATTGATTTATTAAATTATATTAAAATCTTATTTACGCATGAAAAAAAATATATATATATGAAGAAGTTCTTATCGCATTAAACTATAATATTATAAATAATTATAATTAAATTTGTACAAAAATTCGAAACTCGACTCGAATTTTATAAACTTGACTCGATAAAATTTTAAATAAAGTTTGAATGATAAAATAGGACGTGTCAACTCGAATAACTCAAATTTTTTTAACTCGATTCGATCCAATGCCTAACCCTAATCCCAACACCCCTAAATCTATCTCTAACCTATACGATGGAAAATACAACTTTGTTCAGACTCTCTTTCCATTTTGAGAGAAAAGAGAGGGAGGAGACTTTCGGGTGCGGCCTATTAAGGTGAGCAAGGATTAATGTAACCCCCTCGACCTGGTCTAGACGCCACCCGACTCGAACGAGCTACACGGGAAATACCGAGGCTAATCCGAAGACTCACCCCGATAAACAACCCTAAAAAATTAAAGTTTATCTTTTCTAAATGCTTTAACTAGATCCTACAAGTTCATGTAAGGAACGAGTTCAATTGTAGCGGAAACTAAAAAGAAATGAGTCCTAATTTAAACGAACAAGTTTTAGGGACCTAATCGTAATTTTTAGAATTTTATGTCCTGATTATGAAATTAAGGTTATCAATCTTGCACATAAATTTTCAGTTTAAAATAATATCTACAAGTCATTTTATTGCATGCTCAAAGTTTAGGGACTATTTCGAGCCTCCAAAGGTTTCATGACATTCTCTATATAAAAATTCACCTAAAAACACTTTAAGCACATATCATGGCATATTATCTAGATGCAATTCAACCTAGTTAGCCACAATATATTCAATTCCTAAGAGTATGCTTCAACATAAACAATCTTATAAACTCACGGAAGAACCACCTCAATATACTCAACATGATTTCTAAATGCATTCCAACCTAAATAACAACATTATAGATTCGACTCATAAATAATCATGCTTCATTATCAACAATACTCAAATTCACAAATAGGGATATCAAGAATCAAACTTCAAAATAACTATATTATAACTAAAGGAATATCAATGGGCAATTCAAGTCAAAGTCATAAGCTAATACCAACATATATAAACATCAAACATGTATAAGCATACGACTACTACAAGTCTCATCAATATAACAATATTCTTTACATGATAACCCATACCCATTGCTCTCTCACTACTACTAATGTTATAAAGACATACTTGAGCTTTCACTTGACGGTTACCTGGATCCTTGCTTCTCTTTGCTGCCTCAACTTTGTTTACTCTGCATTACAAGGTAAATGAGAGGGTAAGCATAAGCTTAGTGAGTGAATAAAAACAAGTATAAAAACACCTTGCAATGCAGCCCATATTAAACCAATTTCATCAATTTAAAATCATGTCATGCTCTTTATAAAACAAAATACACATGGCTAACAACGCCACTTTTAAAACTTAGTAAGTGTCATCAAACCAAGGCTAACAACGCCATCATTAAATTTTAGTAAAAACCATTTTGTAATCACATGCTTTAAAAGCTAAAACACAAGTTTTACATGCTACTCACATAGCAATGCTTACACGTGCGTCTCAATGCACAAAGCTCAAATCTTACATGCTAACAACATAGCAATGCTCAAATCACATGCATACCAATGCATAAAACCTCGCATGTATAATACCATATGCAATCAAGTGAAAACCATGACACTTACCTTTGAAAAGTAAAAACATATATTGGTGCTAGTGATTCGATTTGTACCACTCCAAATCGTTAGGATAAAAGGGCAATCGCATGTTAGTACCACTCCCAGAGCATGCGCATGTTGATATCACTCTCAACATGAATTATCTCACCTTGGTGTCCGGTGACAGTACCACTCCTATCAACCCGGATGTGACAGTACCACTCCCATCACATAGCATTAGACTAAAAGCCAAAATGCAACACACAAGGAATTTAAACACGTACGACTTTTGAATATTTATAATGCACTCTAGACCCTATTGATCGATCAACTTATCCCAATATATACATCACTTAACTAACCAATATATTATCAAAAACCAATACTCAAGTTTCAAGTTAAAAACAATGAAATAAATTCATGCATCCCACCAATACATACATTAAATGCATAAACCGATAAAAAATATTTTTCTCATATTTTCAAAACAAAATCGTGGGAGCATCATATACATATAAAAACTTTTGTAAAAATAGTCTAATGAGCATTAAAACACATGCATAATCACATATGCACAACACAATAAGAGCATGACAATTAACATTGTAAAAACAAGGCATAATATGGGAACCTTTAAGAAAGCAATACTTAAAACTTACTTCCGAGTATAAGGAGGTTTTTTAAACCTTCCCTACACCACCAAACCTTTGAAAACGCATTTAAAACCATGCCAAATTGGCAACCCTCATAATTCACTCACCAATTTACCGAAACTTGCTCGACAAGTCATCCGAAAACGTGATTTGGCTTTCCGATCTCCCTCAAACTTATTCCTCTACCTCTTGACCTAATTCAAGCATCAAGCCATCTTAATTACATCTAAGCACTTCAAGATTCTTGTATTTAGGCATCAAAAACAGCCATGGAAAACCCTCGAACGAAAATCAAGAAAATAATGGAATTTTTATCAAGAAAACCGATTTTATTGATTTAAAACTTTAAAGATTGATGTAATCAGCCAAGAAATTAAGAATCTCATTAAAGAACTTTTGGTTACAGAGGTTTGAATGATTCTCACCTCCAAAATTAATCCCACCCCTTCCAAGGTTTAAAAATTAGAAAACCCGTAGAAAAACAAAGAGATTTTGATGAAAAAAAATATAAAGAAATTCATTAAACAAATTTTTATTGAAAAAATTGGTGTTTACCTTTGAAAACATGATGAAGAATATGTCTTTTGAAGGAAGAAACCAAAATCTTAGAGAATGGTTTAAAGCTTGATACAAAAATAGAGTTTTTCAAGTAAAACCGAAGAAGAAAATTATAAAGAATTAACCAAACAGATTTTTATTGAAAAGATTGATGTTTACCTTTGAAAAGATGATGGAATGGCTGTCAAGAAGATGAAAATTCGAAATTTTAAAAATATATTTATGTTTATGACATAAAAATAGTTTTTTAGGATTAATATTAAGTTATTTGGGCTATTAATTAAAATTATGGGTTATAGGTTATTAAAATAGACCATTGGAAGTCTTATATCATCTAGGATTAGGATTGTATCCAATCCCCTTAAAGATTCAAAGTTTTAGCTTAATTTATGAAATTGTCCTCAAGTTTTCAATTTTTACAAAATAGTCACTAATTTCAAAATCGTAGGGATTCAAGGGTCAATTTTCAAAGTTGATTTGACCTAAGTCAAATATATATTAAATAATGATTTTATGATATTTTTTTATAATTTATTTTGATTAAAAATCAATTTTTACGTATTTAATCCCGAACTAGGCTAAACCAACAAAACCGGTCCATTGACCTCTAAACTTCTTGGCCCAAATTTGGGGTGTTACAATTAATCATTGCTTGCTTTGAGACTCGTAGAAATTTCTTGGCTGCAAGTAGGAGTGTAAATGAGTCGAGTTTGAGTAGTGTTAAACTCGACTTGAATTTGAAATGTTCGAAAATGAACTTGACTTAACTCAAAAACTAATAAGCTTAAAATTATTGAGTTCAAACTTAAACTCGAAATCAAATTTAGAACTTGAACTCGAAAAACTCAAACTCGAAAAACTTGAAAAATTCAAATATACCAAGTCAAACTCAAATATCATTAAACTTGATTCAAGCTTTAAATTATTAAACTCAACTAGTGTTCAAACCGAATTGAAACTCAAACTCCAATCTCAATAAAAGCTAATATAAAATTATATTTAAATTTATTTGCAACCAAAAGGAAAAAAATGTTTTGTAAGGTAAAGCCTTATTCTATTTATAGCCAAATTCTTTCCACCTTCTTTCATATTTGTGCAATGTGGAATTAATATTTCTGGATCAACTATGTTTGCCTTTGTATCATGCAAAAAGGGGAAATTGCATCAAGAGTCCACCAAACTTATCCTCGTGCTCAACTTGATCACTATGAAAAAATTAAATTATAAAACTCTTATTTAACACTAATAATTATATATTATTATTATTGATTTCAAGTAGCTTGTGAGATTTTCGAGTTGAATATCAAGTAAATCGGCTCGGTTTGTTAAAAATTCGAGTCGTATCCAATCGAGTTGAGTTTTAACCGAATTGAATTAGAATATTTCACGGTCTATCTCGTCTCATTTATAACCCTTATTGCATAGTTCATTTGAGGAGATGAATTTCGTAGAGAGGTAAATTAGGATTTATTAGAGTTTATGATATTAAAAAGAGTTTAAGATATTTGACTTTTAATATTTTTATTAAAAATATCATAAAATATAAAATGTATATTAAGTTAAATTTATAATTTTAATTATAATTTATATTTTTTATTTTAAAATTTTATTAAAATAATTAATAGTGTTTAGCGGTGTACAACATTATAAATTAATCCATATTTTACTTTCTTTTTGGTTTACTAATATTTATTTGGTATTTATTATTTTTGGTCCTCGTGAATTAGAAAAGTAAAGATTTAATACTTTTTTGTTTCCTAGTGTTTATTTATATTTCTCAACTTGGTATTATCATTTTTGTCAACAATGTTGTTCCTCTATTAAAAAATTATGAGCTAATAAAAATATGATACATGATAATTTGATCGGTCATAGTTTGATCTTAACAAAATGGTAACGTATTAAATTTTTTATATTTTTATTTAATTTAGTCTTTAAAAAGTGTATTTATATCTAAATTAACTTTTATTTGTTTTTAAATTTTATAATTTAATTCAATAAATTATTATTATAAAAATTAAGAAAAAAATTATAAGAATTTTATTATATCGACTATTAGTTGATTAATAATATAATTCTATCTGTCTCGATTAGAAAAAGGCAGGGACAATAATCTCGTATCAAAAGAAAGAGAAATTTTGAGATTAAATGGTTGTAACCCTTTGATTATATGATTTCTCATTGAGCGCCCATGAATGAAGTAGGTTAAGTGGATAACTGTGACAATGACCCATCATGAGTGTAGTTAGCTTATGAAGAGGGGGTCACGATATTGAGTGAGGGGGAATATCACGTATGTAAAGAAGTGAAGATAATAATTCCACATTCAAAAAAAAGGAGACATAAGATATATAAACAGTGGTGTTATAAATCTTAATAAAAATTAAGTTTGGACACGATATAGACACTATAATATTCAAAAATACCAGACTCAAAGAATAGCATAAAAGAATAATTGCAAGTTGCAGGGTTGGATTCATATAGATAAATTAAGACCCTTGACTCGTAAATAAATCATCAATAATTGAAAAGTGAAACAAAAAAAAACACTAAAAGGGTGCAAATCGTCTACCTCTTTTCTATACCTCTATTTGTGCCTCCGCTTAAAATTAAAGGGGTTAGGACGTAGGATTTAGGGTTTAATGTTAGGGATTGTGGTTAGGGTTTAGAAAATTAGAGGTAGGGTATATTTTTTGGGTGTAAGATTTAGAGTTTAGACGAATTAACTTTATACGGTAATATAAAAAAATATACTTATAATTTTATCAAATGAGCAAGTAACTTCGCAAGCGCCAAGTTGCAGATTGATAATAAGGGTATATGTGACCATCTAGTCAGTGTATTGATTAAAACTACAAAATATCTAGATGATCTATAAAAATGGCGTATGAAATCACATATATCCCTTTGCATACGTTCCATAAAATAAATAGATCCTATATATCTTAGTGATGCTCGAATAATTAGTTGACTTTGAGAGTAAATATTAGTTTGAAGAATTTGTCAATTCTTCAATAAATGACCACATAAAGTAAAGTGTGTTTTTCTAACATATCATTATTAGTGATACTAAGATTACAAAATTTTAATTTAATTTAAAACATTCACGTAGTTGAGTTTTATTCACCAACCCTAATGTAATTATCATGTTTGCATTCATTGAAAACAATAAAACAAATTCAATGATTACATGAAATAAATATTATCTTTACATTGACTATAAGGAATACCTCCCATAAAAAATCTTGGATCAAGACAAAATTTTATAATTTAAACTTAGAAAAAGTCTATAATCGAATTTTTCTACCCATTAAAATTATTGCTTTCAAGCAATTATAAACTTTATATCAATCATATTATTAAAGAATAATTATTAACCAATGAATGATCCTCAAAATAAAAAAATGGAACACATCCGTGTTAGATGTAAGGAATATGGTTGCAAACAGAGCAGCAGCAACATACTGAGTAGAGAGTAGTTCAACCTGGAATGCCGATGGTTGACTGCTTCTGTTATATGCTTCTCCAGTTCCCAAAACCTATGATGCTCACTTCCTCTAAGCAATCTCTGGGTTGTTTCCTTCTGCATCGGAGATGAATGCTTTCAATGTAGGACAAGTTTGTATACAAAGACTTGTCAACAAAGGAATTGAAAGTAATTTCCATGACAGAATCTCGTCAGTTTAGGAAGGTCTTTGAAAGATAAAAATTCAAAGATGAAACATTTTCTGATTCATCAGTTCTTTGCTTAATCCTTTCAAAAAGATCACATTTTTCACAAATCACAATTTTCAACCTTCTGCTTCTTGAGTTGCACAAAACTTTTCACCATAGAAGACGAAAACAGGCAGTTCAAATTATGACAGCCTCGATAGTCAAGCATGTTAGATTTTGGGCATATGGATGTGCAGCCTGAAGCTTTCGTGTCCAAGCAAACTGAATGTTGATTGAAGATAGCTCCAAATCCTCCAAGCTCGGAATACCCTGCATACAACATATATAGTCTTGAATGCATGAACAAAACACAATAATTATTTATTACATTGATGTACGGATGAACATTAATCTATTCAAACTGATATAAACAATGTTGAATTGATACATACCTTTTCTACAAATAACTGTTGAAGGATAACATTAATGTCGCCTTCACATATTCACCTTCAGTTGATTGTAGTCCATGCAGCATCGGTGTGCTCAACTTTCCCTCTGTAAAAAATTTAATCTTTGGACACTGTCTGATGATTACTTCTTCCAAGGAAGGAAATAGTAAGGTATACTTCCCTGAGCAGAACCTCGATAGGCTAGAAAGATTAACAAGTTCTAAAGACTTGAGTTGGGAGAAAACAATGCCATCAGTAGCTTCATCAGTTGTAGAAGCTATGATTTCTTCCAACATTTGACAATCGGTGACACTCATTGTTGTGAGTTGCGCCATGCTTTTAGCTGTTGTGAATGTTACTAAATTTCTGAATCCATGACATTCTGATACTTTCAGAGTTGTCAAATGTTTGCATGACACAGAAGAGGGCACTAAATTCTTTAATTTGTCGCATCCCAATGCTTGTAGAGTTTCCGGGTTGCAGAAAATTTGTGTAAGTGATAGTTGCGATAACCTTAATTCCGTCAAGTTATCACGTGTGCCTGCATGTTCATCCTCATCCCCTAGTCCTTTACTTGAAAATAATCCATTCAAGAAAGCCTTTTTCACCGACAACTTTTCAAGATTTGTTAATGACTGAATGAAACCGTTTGGGATAGTAACTGATGTGAGCCGTAAACTAGTTAGATTACAAAAATATCTGTTTGGAAGTGTTCCATGCCATATCTCCATCAGATTGTCATTCCCATCCAACAATAATTCTTGTAAATTTGGGAATGTTTCCTGTGAAATACATAAATATATATCTGTTAAATTCTAAACTGATTGATAGTAGATGAAAATTTGTTTCAATAGAGTTTTATTCCGTTAATCTATAACATTGTGTTTACATTGTCTGAGTTGTTAACTGAGTGAACCAAAAATGTGTTTGTTGGACAGAGTGTAGGATTTTCCTCTCTCCTTGCGTTTGTTGGAAGTTGATATATTCCCTTGCAAAAGTCTCTACCTTAATGCAATCACTCACATTCATCCATTCTAAAGATGGCCATTCCGTAATATGAAGCTTGGAGTAGAAACACTTCAATTGGGGAAGCCTAGCAAGTGTCAACTCTCGTACTTTCGGGAACACAAACTTTTTGTTTGATTTGATCTCCATAGATTGTGTGGATATCCCTGTAGTTGTATGTGATTCACTGAAATTAAATTTATCATCATCATCAGCTCCAATTATTTCTTCTAATGACTCGCATCCCAATATTTTCAGAGCTTGTAGTTTTCCTAGACTTTCCACCATATTACATGGAAAAATATTCAACAGTCTTTCACAGTCGTTTACCCAGAGATAGTTCAATTCATAAAATGATTTCATGGTGGGTTTATCATGCCAGATCTGTCTGCACTTCCCAATGCCTTCAATGCACTAACCTTATCATTGAAAAAGGATGTCTTTTCTCCATCGCCTTCCTTCTTTGTACATGCCATTGCATACATCTTTGGGCAACCAAGTATTTCAATTTCAATTAAAGATGGACATTGCAGAGTAATTCCCATGCAAAAATTTGTCAATTTTGAACATGAATCCAACTTGATTTTCTTAAGCCTGGTTAAGGAGACTGTATCCATTGTAATTTCTTCTGCTCTTTTCTTGATAATGCATTCCATCATAGGACAGTTCTTCACTGTTATCTCTTTCAATTGCACAAGATCCAAAGACATAGAAACACTGAATATGTGTTTTAAGCTATTACACCCTTCAATTATTAAGGTCGTGAGGTTCTTAAACACAACCTGTAAAAACTGTGATTTATTCCTTTTTTAACAAAAAATGATGAGATAGACAAAGTAAAATCAATAAAGGAAAACTTCAATAACTAATGTCCATCAAAATTTTAAAATTTAGTTCACGTTAAATACAATTGGACATGATACTATCTGTACTACTATTTGAGTGACAATGCTAATGACACATGATGGTTTCATTCTCATGGGCTGAAAATTTCAAACCAAATAAATATATAATTATTTTCAAGTTTTATAATATATGACTAAATTTTAAAGTTGAAGGAATTATAAGGACCATAGGTACCACTATTTATTTCCTCCATTAAAATGGTCTCTCTGACACCTAATGATTTCAAAGTCTATGAGAAAAGATGAAGTTGAAAGCTAATTGTGCTACACCCTTATAGCATTAGTAGATTTCAACGAAAAATTCTACAAGTAAGGGAACCATGTCTACAACAATATAAATGATGCATTCTACCTTCAGGACGAAATTAAAATGAAAACTAAAAAATATATTGAATTGTTAATACCTTTTCACTTAAAAGTGTCGACTGAGGCAATGAGCTGGTAGCATCGGTTGTGTGTTGAGAGCAAAAGCTAATGAGTTGTGGTAGACTTCTCAATGTCAAAGATTGTAATTGAGGAAACTCATTTTCACCATTCATAATGTATTCAGTATCCAAACAATTTTGAATACGTAGATTCTTCAAATGCAATAGGCTCTCTTCATCTGTTAACTCTTGCAGTGCAATCTTCGCACCTTTCAATCCATCCAAATGTAAATATTCAATTTTCTTCAACTTCTTGATTTCACAATCCAAATCATCGATGTTTGTGCTTAACCTTAGTTTTAGAGTTCTTGAATATTGGTTGTTGAGAACCCACTCCCACTCCCATTCCTTTCCTATGAAAATCTTGTAATTTTCCAACTTTTGCAAGTCTACAAAGAAGTTCCGTGGCACAGCCTTGGCATCTGGGATTTGAATTTCTAAAATGGACAGTCGAGACAAGGTGTTGAGTTCAACAAGTGATTGGTGATTTAAATAGTTACTTTTTAATAATTAGCAATTATCTTATTCTCGTGAATTTATCACTGCTAATTTGAGTGAATTTCGTATATTTTATGTGCAGTGACCTGTTTACTATAATTGATGATTAAAAAGATAATTTCTGCAATTTTCGCGACTGGAGACATGAGCACGACGCCGGGCACGACAAAATGCTGACGTGGCAGTTTCTAGAAGACTCTAGAAGATTCTGGAGACAGTCCAGTCAGCAAAATCTGAGAGGATTCTGGAGACGGTTCAACAACAAGATTTGAGAAGATATTTTTTTTTAAAATTTTAAACTTATGAATTATCTATTATCTTTTATTTTATTTTGAGTTAGTTTATTATTTTTAGATTTTTAGTAGCCTATAAATACCTTCCATGGTTAAGGTTTTAGGGATCCATCACTTGTCTTTGGATTCTTCTCTTGTTGCGTTTATTCTATAAAATTTCTTTCTTTTCTTTATTTAAAGTTTTTTTTATATATTTTGCAAAAATATGTTAAGTATGATAATTGATATCATGCTTGGCTAATTTTCTTTAAGCCGAGAGCTAACAATGAATCAATTCAAAACGTGAGAATTGAATAGCACTTAATTCCCTTCGGGAAACATTCTTATTTTTCTGTTTTATTAGTTTGGCAATCGGCCTTACTTACAAAATTAAAACATTTTCAAACCAAAAAGAGCTCGTTGGTCTGGATGTTGTATATTGACAAATTTCGACTTCCTATGAACACACTTAGCGGAGGTCCGCTAAGGAAAAATGAGATCGGATTCGATTCTCGACGAGACAACATAATCCGAGTCGGGCCTTTTCAGTACTTAATCTGATTGTTTTAACGGCAATAGCTGTGGTTAAATCATTCAAGAATTATCTTTCAAAGATAGGCTTGGGAAGATCGATTACAAGAGAGAAAGGCAAGTTACAATGGGTTAGTCCTTGTAGACTGTAACCGACATGAATCTCGGACATGAATCCCGGAGTAAAAATCTTTTTCAATGATCGACAGAATTGAAACAAAGTTAGCTCGAGGCGATTTCTCCATTAATATTTTCAACTTCTATTTCTTTTTCTCAATCTTTATTTTTTACTTTTAATTTGTTATTTTAGTTTCTTTATTTTTCATCACAATCTCATCAAACCCCCCTTTAATTAATTGTTTGCAGTATCCTGGACTAGAAGCGACACAGAATTGCATCAGAAATTCCAAATTCCCTGTGGATCGACCCTCTTTACTATACTACCATTTACTTATTTAATTTAAAGAGGAATATTTTATTTTGACGAGTTAAACGACGCTTGTTAGCGAGACTAGCGGTACTGCTTTGTCCCCATTCAATAGAAGTTCCACCCATGTATAATTCTTCTAATCTTGTCAAACTTGACAACACTCCGACAGAAATTGTTTTAAGCTTAGCACAAGTCACAACTAATAACTTTAGCTTCACCAGTTGCCCAATTTCCTTGGGTAGAATTCTGATATCAGATTCCAAAAGGCTAAGGATTTCCAAGCTCTTGAGCCCTCCAACAATGGTGATATCATCTCCCAGTTTGCATCCATCTAGGCACAACGTGCTGAGGCTTGTTAGGAGACAAATGGATGAAGGTAAGGAAGAACATTGCATACGAGTCAAATCTATGACTTGAAGTTTCGTTGCTTCCTTGAAGAAGTCATCCGGCAACGTAGGGAACGATCCTTGCTAAACAAAAGGAATAGAAAAAGCTGTGGACAATTCAACTGGACAATTAAAATACAGAATTTTCAAAACATTAATTCTAAAATTCTTTCAAATAAAATAAAAATTTCAAAACAGTAAACTGAAAAATAAAGAAGAAACTAACCTTAACATTGAACAAGGATGTCTTTTCTCCACCACCTCTCTCTGTTGTGCATGACATTCCATACATCTTTGGGCAACCACCTAAAGCTATTTTCATCAAAGATGGACATTGCAGAGTAATACTTCCCGTGTAAAAATTTGTCAATTCTGAACATGAATACAACTCGATCTTCTCAAGCCTGGGTAATGAGATTGTATCCGTTGCAATTTCCTCTACTCCTTTCTTGATAATGCATTCCATCATAGGACAGTTTTTCACAGTTATCTCTTTCAATTGTACAAGATCCAAAGCCATAGAAACACTGAATATGTGTTTCAAGCTACGACACCCTCCAATTATCAATTCTGTAAGATTCTTAAACACAACCTGTAAAAATTGTTTGATTTATTTAATGAGAAGGAAGGTTAGAATCTTTCTTAAACAAGAAATGGTGAGATGGACAAAGTAAAAAAAAAAAAAAAACTTTTATAGATAATATTCCTCAAAATTTTAAAATTTAATTCTTGTTAAATTCAATTGGACATGATGTTACTTGTGCCACTATTTGTGTGACAATGCTAATGACACTCAAGGGTTTCATTCAACGTTGTTATTCATCGGACTGAAAAATACAAACCAAATAAATATATAGCTATTCTTAAGGGTTTATAATATATGATTAATTTTAAAGTTGAAAGGACTATAGGGACCATAGGTGTCACTATTTATTTCTTCTATTAAAATGATCTATCTTAAACAGTGACACTCAGTGATTTCAACGTTTTTGTGCCATACTCTTATAACATTAATCAATTTCAACTACAAAATTGAAATGAAAATTGAATTATAAATACCTTTTCACCGAAAAGTGGCAACTCATGTTGAGGTAATGAGTTAGTACCATTGGTTTTGTGATGAGAGCAAAAGCTAATGAGTTTTGGTAGATTTTTCAATGTCAGAGATTGTAATTGAGGAAACTCATTTTCACTGTTCATAATATATTCAGTATCCAAACAATTTTGAATATGCAGATTCTTCAAATGCAGTAGGTTTTCCTCCTCTATTAACTCTTGCAGTGCAATCTTCGCACCTTTCAATCCATCTAAATGTAAATATTCAATTGTCTTCAACTTCTTGATTCTCCGATCAAAATCATCGATGCTTGTGCTTAGACTTAGTTTTAGAGTTCTTGAATATTGGTTGTCGTCAAAATCATACCATTCCTTTCCTATGCAAATCTTGTAACTTTCCAACTCTTGCAAGTCTACAAAGAAGTTTCGTGGCACAACCTTGGCATCTTGGATTTGAATTTCTAAAGTGGACAGACAAGACAAGCTGTTGAGCTCAGCAAGACTAGCGGTACTGCTTTGTCCCCATTGAATAGAAGTGCCAAGCATATACAATTCTTCTAATCTTGACAAACTTGACAAGACGCCGGCTGAAATTGTTTCGAGATTAGTACAATCACTCACATCTAACAACTTCAGCTTCACCAGTTGACCAATTTCCTTGGGTAGAATTTTTATATCAGATTCCAAAAGACTAAGGATTTCCAAGCTCTTGAGCCCTCCAATAATGGTGATATCACCTCCCAGTTCGCAACATTCTAGGCACAACGTGCTGAGGCCTGTCAGCAGAGAAATTGATGAAGGTACAGAGGAAAATTGCATGATAGTCAAAGCTAAGACTTTAAGATTTGTTGCTTCCTTGAAGAAGTCATCCGACAACGTCAGGGAACGATCCTTGCTCAACAAAAGGAATAGAAAAAGTTGCGGACAATTCAACCGATTAGGGAGGCTGTTGATACTTGGATATGACAAACAAATCTTGTTGCACTTCTTCATTGACTCTTCGTTTGGCCAATCCCTTAGAACATCATCTTCTTTTAAGGCAAACACCTGATTGTCCTTGGAAGCGATTGATTTGGCAACAATATAAGTAAGATCATGCACATCAAAGTAGTCATCATCGGTGTTATGGTCACGCAACAAACAAGACGCTTTCAGGGTACTCATCATTGATAACAACCTATCTCGTGCTTCTTGCAGGGTGTCGACTCCATTAATTAAACCCAAACCAATGGCATATCTCAATAAATCTTCAATCATAGCATTACGACGCAATAGACTGCAAAGCAGGAAAGTCTGCTTGAGGTCTTCACCCCGTAAATGATTGATACTCAACTCAATAGCAGAATATACCTTAGCAGATATCTCCCTTGGGATTTCAGAGTAAGGCCTCTGTAGTTGTAGTAAAGCATCCCTCCAAACAGAAATATTTTGATTTTGCAACGCCCTCGCAACTGTTGCAATGGCAAGCGGCAATCCTGCACAACTTTTGGCTACCTCAATTGCAGTAGGTCGCAAGTCAGGACGTTCAACAGAGTCCCCAGCCATCTTCTTAAAAAACTCCCATGCTTCTTCCTCATCTAAATCACCAAGTTGAAAAGTGTTGGTAGCACCCATCACGTTAGTTACAACATTTTTATTTCTAGAGGTCAATAGGATCTTGCATACTTTCTGTTGACTTCCAAATGGAATTCCACTTCCTCGAGATCCAGATTCTCCCAAATATCATCTAGAATAATAAGAATTATCTTCTCCTGGATTAACCTTTTATATAATCTACGGGCTCTTCCAACTATTGTTTTTTCTTCCAGCTTCAAACCCAACAACTCTGCTATTTCTCCTTGGATTCTCTGAATGTCAGGTTTCTGAGATACAGTGACCATAACCACCGAATCGTATGACTTATCCTCTTGGACTTGCCTATAAACTTCTCTGACTATGTATGTTTTCCCCACACCAGGCATCCCATATATTCCCATCATTCTCACGGTAGAATCTTTGAGTGACTCCATGATATCAATCAAAACCTTCTGCCTTGACTCAAAGGTCTGGAAGTCTGTATGGACTCTGGCTTTAGGAACATCACGGAACCCCACATGCTCAAAGTGACATTCATTGATAAGACCATCAAAGGTGTTGGCAGCTTCTTCCGCTTTCCTACTGAGCCGGTAACGGGACTTGATGTTGGGACATAATCCACTGAAGCACTTGTTCATTGCTTTGATTTCAAGATCAATCACTTCCTTGTTCTTTTCAGTGATAGCCTTGTCCACTCTGTAACGCCATTCTTGGACATCCGCTTTTACCTCCTCCCCGTTCCTTCTTGCAACATCAACATCTTGCTGGACACTTGTTTGTTTTGCAACCATCGTCTCAAGTTTTTCCTTGAACTTTTCAACGTTTTTCTTGTAGATGATCACATATCTAATGTGACGTTTTGCTTCATGGAAGATTCCTTTTGCAGCTTCGGAAGAGACATTGGCTGCAGCACCAGCAACAATTGGATCCATTTCCTTGTTTTGTTGTGTGTGTCTCCAAAAGGAAAGCAAAACAAAATGAAGAACAGAGAGAATAAAGGAGAGAGAGGTTGTATAACAAAGGATGAACAGGGATAGCAATGGATCGGACATTATAAAGTCCAAGTCCAATCCAATTAATAATCGGACTTTTAAAAAAATTCAAGTCCGAATCCAAGTCCATTTACTTAAATCCAAATCCAATCCAATAAAATATTTAAAATCCAAATCTAAAAGTCCAAATTCAATTATTTTTTAAAGTAACTACTCAAATAAATATATTTAAATAAAATATATATTTTTTATCAAACAAATATTTTTAAATTTATAGCACAAACAAATCTCAATAAATATTATAATCCAATATAAACAAATTAAAGTAACAACTCAAATTTTTTTAATATAAAAATTTTAAATATTTTTATTCGGGTTTATATATGGATCGGATTTATATCGGATATGGATTCGGACTGAATTTAGATCGGATCATGGCAATATCCATATCCAATCCACCTCCTATTAGGACTCGGACATTATTTTTGGATTCGGATTCAAACTATTTTTAATCGGATTTAGATCAAATTTTTTTCTTCGGATCGAATCGAATTCGGATCGAATACGGATTATATTGACATCCCTAAGGATGAACGATGAAATGAAAAATGAACGGAACCAGCAATTAATTTCTTTAATATAATAATAATTCAGTCCTTCACACTTGCATCATTATCACTTTAACCCTTTTAAAAAGAAAACAACATGAATTAAGGGAGCGTTTGGGGTCCTTTTAAAAAGTAAAGGAAGAATAACATGCCAATATTGAATTAGACTTGTTTGATTCATATTTAATATTTACCGAAGAAAATAAAGATGTTTTTGATGGAGAGATTATATCATAGGTTCGGTTCGCCACGTCAGTCGTGGTCTCTAACCAATGAAAATCACCTATTCCACCACTAATCATCCATGTCATTAATATAATTTTTAGAAATTATAATTTTTAAATGACATGAAAAAAATAAGTGAAAATTCATTGGTTGAAAAAAATGACTTGGAAGATAATGGTGAAGTGAGTGATTATAATTAGATGAGACCATGTCTAATATGGTAAGCCAGACCCATGATATAATTTCTCCTTCCAGTGACTATAAGCTAAAGCAAAAGTTTCTTTTTACATTTTTATATTTAAATTTAAAAATAAAATTTATTATTTGAGTTTTTTCTCTAATTAGATATTTTAATTTGAATGATAATATTTATTCTTTAGTAATTTGATAATGTGGGTATATATCTTATAGTATTTTTTTGATATATTTTTTAAAATTTTAGGCGTTTATAATATTTTTTAAAAAAATTAACATAAAAACTTATATCTTTATAATTTTAAGTGTCTGATAATTAACTATCGTTTTTGTAAAAAAAATAATCTTTTTTTAAATATATTTCAATTAATCTTGTCGATTTATATCATAACTCACATTAATACGATCAAATTAAATAGGATCGTAGTAACGACCCACTTGATACATAATCAAAATTCCCGGTTTACAAGAATTTGATATGAATTTATAATCTTTCTTCTTTTTCTTCTATATAAAATTATCGAATTTAACTTTTTTTAATATTAATTCAAAACAGAACCAACAATAAACTCTCTAATAGTATAAAAAGATATTATTTTTTTAATATAAAAATGTATAATAATAAATTTAGTCTTTCACACTTATATTATAATCACTTAACTTTTTATCAAATGACAATCCCACTCAATTTTTTTATAATAAATCAAAGGGTCTTGTGGGTGGGAGCAGTTGATATGATGCATATCACAGCTCACATTCGTATCTTATGATATAAAATGGTCATATATTTTTTTCTTTTGTTTGTTTTATAAGATTCTTAGATCTTATCATTGATGTGTTTATTTTTATTTTATAATTTCACAAGTGGGAAAGTGAAAGTGAAAGTGAAAATGGGATGAAGGGTAGAGATTTTTATTAGGTGGAAAGTTAGTGAAAAAATAATTTTATAAGATTTATAAGATATAAATATTATCCTACGATACTAATAACAATAAAGGACAGAGCCAGAATTTAGGGTTGAGGGGGGCAAAATGTAAAGTTTTAGAAGTAGAGGAAAATTCATAAAAAAACAATTAAAAATAAATTAAATAGAGAGAAAAAAGTGGAAAAATTTTCTTCGGGGTTGAGGGCGATTTTTCCTTCCCATCCCTACTTAGTTTCGTCCATGATAACAATGGATCTGTATTCACTTTGAAAATTTTAAAGTTTATATATTTATTTTTTATTAATCAATAATTTTTTTAATAATTATAATTTATAATTTTTTATTCCAAAGTTTGGATAGTTCATTTTATAAATGAACTTGAAGAATTCACCTATTTTTGAGAGGTTGAGCTTGAGAGAAAAACTCTTAATTACTTCATAGCTCTTATTTGAGTGGTTTATATTGAGATAAACTTGATGAAATAACCGATGTAAGGAAGAAGGATTAGCCACCTTTGACACTCGTCGTATAGTGTCAAAAATAAATTCTTTATTCTCAAATAAATAAAAATAATATAGTAAAGGAGAAGTAAAGGTCGATCCCACAGGGACTAGAAACTTCCTGCTCTGTTTGATTGGTGATCAAAGAAGGTTGATCAAATAATATTTGAGTAAAAAGAGGGATTTGTCATATAACATCCTAAACTTTGGCCTAGAAAAATGCTACAATAAACCTTTAAACTAAATTGCCATGAATTTATTACCTATTAAAATTGTTAAGAGAATTAATGAACAAATTAAAAACAATGGAAGTGTGATAGCCATATTATGAGGATCAAATTAATTACTAATACAAACTTGTGGCTTGCATGCAAATTTGAAAGTTGTGAATGGGTCTTTGCACATGTCATAGAATAGAATGAAGAGAGCTTACCATGTGAGTGGGAGAGAGGTTATAATAATAAAAATAAATAAATAATTAAGAGAATTAAACACCTGTCAATTAAAGAGGGAAATTGAGATAAGGGGGTTTCAATTGCATGGCTCGATATCTCTCTCTTGTCTTTTTCATTCGACAGAAAAGGGATCGGAAGGAAAGAAAATATCAAAAAAAAATTAAGTTTCATTTTCTCCCTTTGTCTACCTTCTTGATTTCACCATTGAAAGAGAGCTATAGGATTTAGCTTGGGATGCTGGAGAATTTAACACTTTGATATTCAAAATCCCTAAATTCTTTAATCATTTTGGTAAGCCCTTCTTTTTACTTTTGTTATTATGTTAGAAAACAATAGAGATTTGAGTAAAGATCGGTGTATGTAGTCCATAGATTGTAGATAAAATTTATATATAGATATGTTTTGAATCGGTAGAAGGTTAACAATGTTAGAAGAAATTTTGCTAGAATGATGAATCTTGGAGAGTTCAACTTTAGAACCAAAATAAAGATTTGGCAGAATTAGAATTCTATTTTGGTGTTTCTTTAGAAAACTCTTGAAATTTATGTGGGAATATTATTATATAAATGGAATATAAACATGGTGTAACGGTTTGAAATGCTTTGATTTATAGTTTATAATATTAGAATGATAGGCTGAAACATGTTAGAGCACTTAGAAAACTGTTTTGGACCAATATGGAAAATATAAAAATTTCAGGACTGATTTGCTTTGTTTTTGAACACATGAAAGCTTGAATATATTAAGGATATACATGGTGTTTTGTGGTTAAAATTATAGATTTAAAATAGTAGTGTAACATAATTAAAATATACACCAAAGTGGGTTAAACAACAAACTGACAGATTTGATCCCTGCAAATGCCCCGTGTTAATCCATTAAACTGTATTAATGTAGAAATGGTAAAAATATGTGCCATAAATGGTTGGAAAGCTGTGTGAATAAGCTTTCTAGAATGATAAATTAATTGAAATTTGGATTTGTGGTTAAAAAGTTATGGACAGTTTAGTGAAGAGTGCTCAAAACTGTCAGTTTAGGGACAGCTTCATTTTGAATAAATGTTTATGTTCGAATAAATGAATAAATATGATCAAATTGAATTTTAATATATTTTATTATGTTGTTTGAATGCTTAAGAACAAGAGTGTGAAGAATTCTTAGAAGATTCAAGGGTTGAGCAATCGAAAAAGAAGGGCAAAGGCATAGTGATCAAGGATTCCAACTAAGCTTTGGAGTATTGTGAGTGCTAATCTTAACCACCCTTTTTCTTATTGTTGTTAAAATCATATAAAGCATGAAATGAACCTAAGCTATACTTGGTAAATTAAAATGGATTGGAAGAAGGTATAAAGGAAAAAGGAATTAAGAAGCTAATGCTAGAATAGGACTTTAAAATATGTATGCTTCAAATAAGTTAACAAATGTTGTATGCATGATTGTGCTGTTGTATTGGATAATTATATGATTACTATGCTATTGTTGTTAATTATAAAATGAATGAAATGCATGTTATATGTTTGCTGGAAATTGTACAAGGTAATGACATGAGGTAGCATAGATAAAATGTTGCATGAGATGATCGAATGACCTTGCTTGTGGATTGTAAACAACTTGTTTTCTATGTTTGAAAATTAGAAGTATCATATAAGACCTTGGTTGTTTAGTAGTCCTTAGGTAGAAGGGCATGCCTTAGAGTCATTGAGCTCATTATATGATTAGGTTGGTGGTTAGTCACCTTATTATATGATTGGTGGTAAGTCACCATTGATGCTATGCATCCTCTGTTACATGATAGTTGGTGTTGAAACACCTTGATACCTTGTGTATCCAAAGAAAAATGTCACATGTTTGACTTGATTACCTAGTCTATTATTCAACCAAGGCAAAACAATAAGAACTTGAATAAGATTTACATGAAAGGTAAATGTTCTAAGTGGCATATTATATGTTATGCTTTTCTATGTGACATGGATAGTGATCCATAATGATTAAAATGAATCTGATTATATTTAACATGACATGTTACAAGTAATTACAAAATAAAATGAAATGAATAAGTGTACAATGGTGATTGCTTTATTCGAATGGCATGGAAAATTCAATAGTGAAAAGCTTGATGGTTGTAGTTAATTGCGATTGTTTAGAACTCGTTTGGTGTGTTTGATTGAGTACTATATTAGATTGGTTATTTGAATGTAAAGCATGACTATTTCAAGAATAATTGATGTTGCTTATGCATATAGTAAACTAGCTAAGTGAACTTGCAGCCTAGTTAGGTAATCTTACAAGATGGACTAAAACCTTAAAATGAAATGGTTAGTTCTAGGAATCACCTCACTAAGTACATTATTTGTAATTATCATCTTTTGTTTCCTTCTTCCCGGGAGCGATACAAGCTAAGCAAGCAAGCAAGTATGATATGTAATTTTGTTTCTTGAACTCCTAGGAGGTGGCATAGTTATATGTTAGAATGTCACATGCATTTTGAAACATTGTACATGTTAAGCTAGTTTGTTTATATTAAGATAATTTGCTAATGATATGTAAAGCTTAAAACAAGTTGTTTGAAGTTGGTATGGCTTTGTTGGAATGAATACGCATGCTTAATTTTGAATTAAGTCTTGATATGATCTTACAATTGTTGTAAGTTGTTTAGATGTATTGTAATTTGAATATGATATTGATCATGATGGAAATGTTTGGATTTATTTAGATGATATGGAATCTAGAATTCTCCTTGTTTGTGTGAGTGATTAGAATAGTTTGTTGATCTTGGTGGATATGTTAAATGATGTAGGGAGATTGTATTTAGTTGTTGAGTTTACACGAACTAAAGTGGTTAATTTATTCCATTCGAATGCCTATGTTGTTTGGTTATAATTCGAACATGTTCTCTAAATGAATAGGTTGATTGTAATTAAATATGAAGGTGTACATGTTTAAAATTATAATATGCTAGGAGATAAGATATTTTGGTTATGTATGCCGGATAATATGATAGTCGAATGCATATTATGAATTGTTTTAAAATAGTTCTTAGAAGATTGTTTGTATTGGTAAACATGTTTAATATGATTAATGAATTAGCCAAGTTGGTAGGGATTTATCCTTAATATGAGTGAATTGAAAAGTTGAGATGTTAAAGTAGTTATATGATTTCTTCAATAGATCATAAAAAAAAAAATTGTTAGCCCACCTACATGTAATGTTATGTATGTTGATATGTTTTGATTTTGTTCCGGTAACACCCTTCACTCCTAATCCGGGGTTGGGGTGTTACATGTCAAAATAAAACTAAGTAATGAAAGAGATTGAAATAAAGAAAATAATTTAATAAGATAAAAACTAGCCTTAGGCTTTCGCTTTGACTCGAATTAAATAGATCATCGGAAAAAGATTTTCACTTCGGGATTTTACGTCGATAATTAGCTTTCAAGGTTCAATACTTGAAGAAAAAATTCTAAAAAGAATACCCAAGTCTATATTTGATATTGGTTTCATGAATTAATCCATCAACTCAATGTTTGTAGAAAAATCATTTAAATCTCAAGAACGACTTAGATTATGTTATTTTAATAATAACTAATCCATTCTTTACTTTTCTCTTTAGCAATCAATTTGCTAAGTGTGTTCCCAGAAAGTTGGATTACTTCAATAGTCGATCCTTTCTCCCACATAAATGATCAAATCAAAATCTTGACTAAAGTCAATCTTTAGTTTTGAAATCAATTTGAAAAAAAATAAGATTAAAAGAAAACTTTTAAAGAAATAAAAAGACGAAGTTATTTGTGTGCTTTTCAATCCTCACATTTGGATCGAGTCAACGCTTAAGCCCTTGGCTATAAAAACTTAGCCGAGCATAATTATGGGAAGAACTATGCTCGACATAAAAATAAAATAAAATAAAAATAAAAACAAGAAAAATAAATAAAGAAGAAAAGAGATGAAAGAAAACTCTAGGATTTAGAATTAAAGATGGAATGAAGAGAAGATGGAAGACATGTTCTAGGCTTACCCAAGGTGGGTATTTATAACCTTTTACAAAACCTAAAAATAAGAGATAAACTCTAAGATAATCCTAAAAATATTTAAATTCAAATTACAAAGACAAAAATAAGAGATAAATTCTAAGATAATCCTATAAAAATAAGATAATCCTTGATTTGTAGATTAAACTCTTGTAAGAGCAAAATCCATTGGATCAAGCGGGGTTTCGCCTCTTTCTTATTAAGCAAGTACTTCAACGCTGCATGAACAAAATAAACAATAATATCAGTGCCTAAAAGATATGAACGAAATTTTTCTAAAGCAAAGATAATAGCAAAAGGCTCCTTTTCAGTAGTCGAGTAATTTCGCTGAGCGGCATCTAGCATTTTGGACACATAGACTATCACATGGGGTTTCTTTCCAAACTTTTGTCCAAGTACGACCCCTACGCTTGCATCCGATGCGTCACACATGAGTTCAAATGGATAGTTCCAGTTCGGCGGTTGAACGATTGGGGCTGACACAAGCTTCTCCTTAAGTTCGTCAAAAGCATTCATGTATTTTTTATCAAAATCGAAAATTTGATCTTTTTGCAATAAATTGCACAAAGGTTGCGCCACTTTTGAGAAATTTTTGATGAACCGATGATAGAATCTTGCATGACCTAAAAAGGAACGAACATCTTTCACAGTTTTGGGGTAAGGAAGTGAACGAATAATATCGATTTTAGCATTATCTACAGTATTCCCATCAATGAAACAATATGTCCTAATATTAACTCTTTATCAACCATGAAATGACACTTTTTATAATTTAATACAATATTAAAATCAAGACAACGTTTTAAAACCTTTTTCAAATTCGATAAGCAATCGTCAAAAGAATTACCATAAATTGTGAAATCATTCATAAATACCTCGATTCCTTTCTCGACGTAGTCGGAAAATATGCTTACCATACATCTCTGAAATGTAGCTGGAGCGTTACATAGTCCAAACGACATTCGTTGATAGGCTAACGTGTTAAATGGGCATGTAAAGGTAGTCTTTTCTTGATCTTCAAGTGTCACAGGGATTTGAAAGAAACCTGAAAAGCCATCAAGACAACAATAATGAGATTTTCAAGCTAAACGTTCTATCATTTAATCAACAAACGGTAGTGGAAAATGATCTTTTCTAGTTAAAGAATTCAACTTCCTATAATCGACATACACGCGTCATCCATTTTGCACACGTGTTGGAACTAACTCACCTTCCGAATTTTTAACTATCTTTACTCCGGTTTTCTTTGGAACCACATGGACCGGACTTACCTAATTACTGTCTGATATCAGATAGATGATGTCGGCATCAAGAAGCTTTTGTATTTTTTTTTTCACGACTCCCATCATTGGTGGATTTAACCTACGTTGTCCTTCCCGAGATGGTTTCGCTCCTTCCTCAATTTTCATCTTATGCATACAAGTCGAAGGACTAAGTCCTTTGATGTCGGCAATGGTCCACCCAATAGCTTGCTTGTGTTCGCACAACACACTTACCAAACTATTCTCCTCTTCTTCCAAAAGTTTACTTGAGATAATTACCGGCAAAGAATTATTTTTTCCTAAAAACGCATATTTTAGGTGATCCAATAATTCCTTATGTTCAACTTCAGGTGCCTTCAAAATCGAAGGTAAAAGTTTAGATTTAGAAGGAGCTAGAGACAAATTAGAATTGACAAAGAAAATATTTTCCAACTCCCTTTCATCCTCTTCATAGCGAATTTCTTGATCCCTGTAAAAAATGAAAAAAATAGTTTCTAATAATGTATCAACAAGTGGATCAATAATATCAATAGAGTTAATTTTTTCAACTTGATCAGGATATTTCATTGCTTTGTAAACATCAAATTCTACTACCTCACCGTCAAATTCCATTGTTAAAATATCGCTTCTTACATCAATCTTTGTATGTGCGGTACTCAAGAATGGTATTCCCCAAACAATTTCAGAACAAGTGTTCGTTCTGTCGCTTTCCATGTCGATGATATAAAAATCAGCAGGAAAAATGAGAACATCAACTTTTACCAGAACATTTTTGAGAACTTCTTCAGGATATATATGATGGAACGATCCGCCAACTGTATAGTCACTCTTGTTTCCTTCAAAGGCTCGTTAGTGATCATTTTATAAATAGAAAAAGGCATAAAATTAATTGAAGCTCCTAAATCGCACATTGCACGATTAATAAAAATATTTCCTATTTTACAAGGAATAGCGAACATACCTTGATCTTTCATTTTAGGTGGAAGCTTTCGCTGAAATACCGCAGAAACGTTTTCTCCCAGATTTACCTTTTCATTTCCTGTTAATTTTCTCTTAGTAGTGCACAACTCCTTTAAAAATCGAGCATACATTGGTACTTGTCGGATCACTTCCAAAAGATGTATATTAACTTGCACTTTTTGGAACACCTCTATAATTTTCTTTTCCTCAACTTTTTTGTCGCGCTTCGTCAATCTTGACGAAAATAGTGGTGCGATCTTTTGAGGAATGGTAGGGGGAGGTGGTGAGAGTGAAGGAGGTATACCTTGGGATTCTAAAGTTGACGTTTTCTTCTCCTCTTCTGGTTGTGTAGTAGTTTCTTTTGGAACTTCAGAATTAACGACTGTTCCACTTTGGAGGATGATAGCACTAACATTTTCTTTAGGGTTTAACTCTATTTGGTAGGGGAGTTTTCCTTGTGATTCTAGTCGTCCTACGGTTTGAGCTAATTGGGACATTTTCTTATCTAGTTCCTGTAGGTGGGTCTCAGTATGATTTTGAAAATTTTCTTGGAAAATTATTAGTTGCTCAACAATGGACTCTAATGATGACTTTGGTCTTGTACATATCTCGTAAAGTCCAGTTGCATCATTCTTATCTGCAAAAAGAGATTGAACAATGTCAGCTAATTTATCAATTTTATTTTCTAATGAAACGATACTTACCTCGTGAACCCGTCGAGATGGTTCACTTGCAGAATAAAATCGTTGCGATTTAGCGGCCATGGTAGATATCAACGTTCTAGCCGCATTTTGAGTCAGGTTGACAAGTACTCCTCCACTTGCTGCATCTATTACCTTCATATCCATAGGCGTTAAACCTTCATAAAAATACTGGAGTAATATTTCTTCGCTTAAGTCGCGTTATGGACAGTTCGCACATAGCTTTTTAAAGCACTCCCAGTAATCATATAAGGTTTCTATATCCTTTTGTCGGATACTCAGGATACTTCGCCTTAGTTCTCTCACCTTAGCTGCTAGAAAGAACCTGTCAATAAAAAGACGAGCCATATCAGTCCAAGTTGTAACAGAATTTGAAGGTAAATCAAATAATCAATCTTTTGCTATATCGGCTAAAGAAAATGGAAAAGCACGAAGTTTAATTTGGTCATCATAAACTCCTTGTGGTTTTGTACTCAAACAAACCATGTGAAATTCCTTAAGGTATTTATGTGGATTTTCGCTCGGCAAACCGTGAAAGATCGGTATGAGGTGTATCATTCTTGTTTTGAGAGTGAGTATCGCCATCTGGGAATATTATGCACATCGGCTGATAATCATTAGGTGCCGCAGTAAGTTGTTGGATGGTTTGAATGTCGTCTCCCATCGTGACTTGTTCTCTGAATTTTCCTAGTCAAAAATCAAACAAAATAAATCAGTAACTTTACCGTAGTCCCCGGCAATGGCGCCAATTTTGACACGTGTCGTATAGTGTCAAAAATAAATTCCTTATTCTCAAATAAATAAAAATAATATAGTAAAGGAGAAGTAAGTCGATCCCACAGGGACTAGAAACTTCCTGATTGTGCTCTGTTTGATTGGTGATCCAAGAAGATTGATCGAATAATATTTGAGTAAAAAGGGGATTTGTAGAAATAAAACTAAGTAATGGAAGAGATTGAAATAAAGAAAATAATTTAATAAGATAAAAACTAGCCTTTAAGCTTTCGCTTTGACTCGAATTAAATAGATCATCGGAAAAAGATTTTCACTTCGGGATTTTACGTCGGTAATTAGCTTTCAAGGTTCAATCCTTGAAGCAAAAATTCTAAACAGAATACCCAAGTCTATCTTTGATATTGGTTTCATGGATTAATCCACCAACTCAATGTTTGTAGAAAAATCATTTAAATCTCAAGACCGACTTGGATTATGTTATTTCAATAATAACTAATCCATTCTTTAGTTTTCGCTTTAGCAATCAATTTGCTAAGTGTGTTCCCAGGAAGTCGGATTACTTCAATAGTCGATCCTTCCTCCCACATAAATGATCAAATTAAAATCTTGAACAAAATCAATCTTTAGTTTTGAAATCAATTTGAAAAAAATAAGATTAAAAGAAAACTTTTAAAGAAATAAAAAGACGAATTTATTTGTGTGCTTTACAATCCTCACATTTGGATCGAGTCATCGCTTAAGCCCTTGGCTATAAAAACTTAGCCGAGCATAATTATGGGAAGAATTATGCTCGACATAAAAATAAAATAAAGTAAAAATAAAAACAAGAAAAATAAATAAAGAAGAAAAGAGATAAAAGAAAACTCTAGGATTTAGAATTAAAGATGGAATGAAGAGATGATGGAAGATATGTTCTAGGCTTACCCAAGGTGGATATTTATAGCCTTTTACAAAACCTAAAAATAAGAGATAAATTCTAAGATAATCCTAAAAATATTTAAATTCAAATTACAAAGAGATAAATCCTAATTTAAACTTCAAAACGCGGCTGATAAGCTATCTGGAACACTGATAAGCTATCAAGCGTCTGCTGACGTCATCTTCTAGAAGCCGCTGACAAAACGCTGCGTCAGATTTCAAGCCCAAAGTCGAGCCTACGAACCCAGACTCGATCCAGAAAATAAAAAAAAATTCAAAAACCATCCATTTAAGCCCATTTTCCAAATCCAGAGTCCTGCACAAAAAGATACGAAAAACAGCAACATCAGTAACATATTCATTAAACCAAGGAGTAATTAAACACAAAATATTAACTAATTTAAGCACTTATCAACCTTCTATGAAAAATATTGGGTTCTTTTTCTAACACACTTTTTAGAATCCTGAGGTCAGATAGCTATAATTGTCCAAATACACAAATAATATTGTTTTTAGTTACATAAACATCTGTCAAGCCTTTACATATTTCAAAAATATATTTTATTTTCTGCTCAACAGGATGAGATTCTTACAATGCAAACCAATAATATCTACAAACAACAATGTTGCAACACAACGTTTTTAATTGATGCATTAAAATTTGATGGATGATCCTCTTTTCACTCTTTAGAAAGCATGCCAAAGTTAATTGATGCGCATTGAGACAAATTTTATCGAACCATAAAGATAAATACAAATCGCATAACTTCAACTGATTAAATAATGAATTGATTAACAAGTTGATTTATACTTTTTTTTCCTAACTTACATCTTTCAATGCTCTTTATTATTATAAATCAACAAAAACTTTAACTTTTTTAAAGTTAATAAAAAATAATATTTATAAGATGGAGAGAATATATTATAAATAAGTTGAATACGTTTCAGCCTCCAGCTGTTGTGGGATACCTTAACTATTATTTTCAGGAATTTAAAATTTAAACTTACTTTTTATCTACAAGTGTTGTTGCAACAATTTTTTTCTTATGCAAATCCTACACAGGCACATTCCACTAGTAAACTCACATGCATCAGAGAGGTTAACGGTCAGGGATGTAAAAAGTTGAGTTGACCTGAAAACTCGATTGAAATCTATTCGAGTCAGAACTTGGTTTGATCCGGAGATGTAATGACCTGAACTTGACATGTATCTGACTGTTCTTAACTTGAACCTGAGTTGGACCTGTTACTGTAGTAACTGAACCCGAACTGTATCCGACCGAGAATGATCCGAACCCGATTTCAATATGTTACTATGGACCAAAACCCGACCTACATCCGACTGAAACGAACCCGAACTCGAGTCTGATCTGGCAGATAACCAATATTACCTGACTGAATTGATCCGAGACCTGATTTTACCCCACCTGTTTTGAATCCGACCTGATAAATGACCCGACCTGTTATTAACCTGAACTAATATTAACAAGACTTAATATTTACATGACATATAATTAAGTATATCTATAATTTGATGAATTTAAAATATTAGTAAATATAATTAGGCTTAAAAAATAAATTAATCATGAGAATTAATTTAGGGATTAATATTTAAATTTAGTATTACATATTTAAATTAAATTAATTTATTTACTATTTTTTTAGTTATAATGTATTTAATTTTAATTTTAAATTTATATTTTATTAAAAATTATAATTTTAAATTAATATTTAATTAAGTTAAATTAATTTATTGAACTTAGGATTAATTAAGCTAAATTAAAATATAAAAACATAAATTACAAACATAATTAAAAGAATTCTAAAATCAAATGTAGATTTTTATTAAATTAATATAAATTATGACCTAATTAAATTAAATCAAAACAATTGATAAAAAAATATTTGATAAAAAAAGAGTGAAAAAGATAAAATTTTGGAAGGAAATAAGCCACTCATTTTTTTAGTTTGAGATTAATTTATTTTTAGTGTAAAAATTTTGGAGGGATATAAGTTACCCAAAATTTTAGAGGGAATAAGAAATAAGTTTTTATTATTATATAAAAAAGGGAAAAAGAAAATTTTGGAGGGAATTAATATATATAGTAAATTTTGGAGGATTATTATTATTACAACATATCATCAAATAATTTTAATTAATATGAATTTAAAACCCGAATTGAAATAAAACCGACTTAATAATTTTAATTAATATGAATTTAAAACCCAAATTAATTCGACTTGAAATGAATCCGACCTGAAATGAACCCGACCTGAAATGCAACCGACCTGAAATGAACCCGATCTGAAATAGACCCGACCTGAAAAGGACCCGATCTGAAATGGACCCGCACCCGACCAAAATCGAATTAAAATATCAAATCAACCTGAAATGCCCTGTATTCGATTTTACCAATCTAACAGTAATCAATCTAAAACCCATCTGAGTAACTGTTTTTAAATCTCTATTAACAGTGGAGAGGTAGGTAGGTCATTTTGTTATGATACGCCAAAAGTTAAAAAAAAACGAAGCTCTCTAAGATTTATAATTAAAAAGACCTTGTCCCGGTGGGTGCAGCTCAGTGTCTACTAGAAACGTAAACGAGTCAAATCGTGTTCGAATAATGTTAAACTTGGTTCAATTTTAACTCACTGCCCCAACTTTCACTTGAAAAACTGAGATGATGTTTTCTCACGCAGTTTCCTATTGATCTCGAGCAGCCTGTTAGAAGTGGTCTTGAAAAGGTCAGCAACCTCTCAAATTTTATTGTCATGTCATGATGTTTTTTTAATCAAAATCTGACGATGAAACCACATCTAACAGGAAACTTGCTAAGGATTTGGTTGATATTCTGGTTAAAACTCTTGTTCTTAATATTCTAAAGTTTCCCCACAACCATCCTTTCTCACTACACTACCTAAATTTACTCTCAATCCTTTCATTAGATATTTAAATTTTTTGTTTAATTTATTAAGTTTAATATATCTTAATAATGACGAGTTTGATAAGGTTGGATCATAAACATGTCTTAGATTATTGACGGAAGAATGTAAGTTTTATATTTTGTTATTTTATCATGTCTTTAGATATATTATAGCTTTAATTTATAATTGTTACTTTATTTTTTAGAATGAGATTGAACGTAAATTTGATGTTTTTAT
This sequence comes from Abelmoschus esculentus, assembly GCA_035048815.1. NCBI lineage: Eukaryota > Viridiplantae > Streptophyta > Magnoliopsida > Malvales > Malvaceae > Abelmoschus > Abelmoschus esculentus. The sequence goes on from JAUCBN010000004.1 coordinate 23,218,154, forward strand.
TACTCGATTGACAGATGAACTTAAGCCGAAATTAGAAGAATATATCGAGCAGGCTGGATTTCATCATGTCTCTAAAATTATTAGAGGTGCAAAATTGAAACCGGATTTGATCAACGCTCTTCTAGAAAGGTGGAGACCAGAGATACACATATTTCATCTTCCGTGTGGTGAGACTACGATTACTCTGAAGAATGTTTCTCATATTCTTGGTCTTTCGGTTGATGGAGAGCCTATTCTAGATGGATAGTGGTTGTGCAACTGAAGTGGTTGTATAATATTTTTTAAATTTATCGAAAGATGCGAATGATGAAGTAAAAAGATAAAATAAATTGAGCCAATATTACTAAAATAATTAAATTTATATATATTAATATAGTTTTATTATCATAGACATATGCCCACGCTTATATTTTATAAATAATCGGTGAAATATATTTTAATTCTAACATATTGATGCCTGATAAATCTCGCAATAAAAGTTCACATATTATGATTGTTGTATTTGCGAAATTTTGAAGATATCAGTAAATTGAGTTGGGGTTCATTAATATTGGCACATCTATTTAGCTTGATGTGCAAAAACATTGATCCAGACAAACATAGTCTTGGAGGTTGTCTTTTATTACTGCAATCGTAGACATAGTTTAGAATATTGTTTTTACGTCCTAAACTGAAAGAACCACGTCCTTATATTTTTCTACTATATCGAAGATAAGAAAAAAATAATTAATATTTATTTTTTAATATTAAAATTATGTTGTTATTTTGTAGGTGGAGCGGTAATTTAAATCTTGTTGGTCTTCCCAAAGATATGAGGGATATCAGACATGATATTGAGAATGAATCTATGAATTAAATAAAGTTTTTTAGTTTATTTGTTTTTAAATTTAGTGTATTTATTTAAATTAAAGTTTATATATAATTATATTAAAAACTTTTATAGTTTATATAGACACTGTATGCGGATCCGGATGTCCATGTTTGTCTTTCGGAGTTTTCACCGACGGTGCGGATTGTTTGGACGGTCACAATATCACTCATCTTCTACACTACAGTTAAATGGCATCCGAGCAATCGTTTCTTGCGACAGTTTTGTTGTGTCCAACAAATCCCGATGGACCCTCCAAATTTAGACGTGTTACATGAGCTAAGTTGACAAAAAAAAACTCGAGGTAAAATATTTGAAATTTATTTAATGTTTTATTAATTTGAACGTATTTTATATTTATCAACCAATTAAAATTCATTTTTTATTACTTGATAGGTTGATTGGTCGGTAAAACACATACATTGGATATCTCAGTGGATGGCAAGAGAGCATCGACAACCCATTCGTTACCATACAATGTTTGAAACGATGATCAGTAACGATTACTTTGCATGGTTCCTAACGAATGGTAAACCATTTATTTTGACTCCACAAGTCATGGAACATCTGCAACGAAATCTCCCACCGACTTAACGTACGAGGCGAACACGAAACACTACTGGTGACGCTTCATCATCGAGGATGCCTGTTGTTGCCTTCTCAACACCGGAACCATCAGATGTTACCCCATCAGTACGACCACAAACTTTAGAATATAAAAAGTCTTATCCAACCTGGATGATACAGAATATAAAAATGTCTAATCTTTAGAATAATGATTTCTCATCCCAACTCCCAGACCATTTACTTTGAGAGATTTGTGGCAATAATGGCCTTGAATCTGAAAACATTAATAAAAAGATTAATGTCCAGTCAAATTTATTACAGAATTATCCAAGTTACAGTGCCAGAAACAAAGATCAAATGACATTGTGACTGATTTTGGCAGGGTAGCAAATATACAGAATGCAAGTTCATGAACCTTTCAAAGATTGGGATGAGCATAAATAAAGTGAAATACAGTGTTATCTAACATCTAAATCAAATGGTTCAAATGTCATTTATTTGAGCACAGTTCCCCTGAGTTTACTTCAAAAAAAAAAAGTTTATTACAGAGCAAAAGATAAGTAGCAGCAATATAGTATGGTGTCATAATGTTTTCTCCATTAATCTTGTAGTATGAAAAACTTGTGCTGAAAACAAAGTTAACCGATGATCAAATCACTCATCCTCGCTTTGCAGCATAGGCAAAGGTTACTGCAGCCAAAATAGTTGTTACTGAGGAGACCAAAATCCAGAAACTCTTCTTCTTTTGTACTTCCACAATAGTTTTTTCCATAACTGCGACTTTCAGCTTCAGATCTTGAGCCACTGTCTCTTTATTCTTAAATGCTTGTTTGATTGCCTCCAAGTTGGTTGCAATTGGTTCAATTTCCTCTTCAAGCTTCTTTTCGGAAATAAGAGTTTCTTCCTTCTCCTTTCGATCGTTTTCATCTTTGGATTGACATAACAATGAAGCAGTGTTCTTCAACAAAGACAATACTTTCCCATAACTCATGCTGACTGATTCCATTTTGGCCCTCAAATCATTGTAGCTACTCTTTGCCTCCAAAAGCTCCTTCTGCAACCTATCTATATTGTCAGCCATTGATCCACAATGATCCTCCATATCCTTCGCTTCCTTAACTAGCTTCTGCCATTCAGCCTTGTGATCTGCAAGTTTTTCAGTTGTTTCCGCAAGTATCTTCTCCATTTCTGAAACCTTCAATCTCAAGCTAACACCATTCTTCTTCTCCTCGTCCAATTCTTTCAAAGCATTGTCCTTCTCAAGTGTCAATTGGTCAAATGAAATTCTACCTTCAGATAACAATTCTTTGTTCTTCTTGTCATGATCCCGACATGCCTCGATCATCCTATTCATAACAATCCACAGATCACTCACATATTCTTGTGACTCAGAATTTTCACTCTCCCCGTTAACTTTGTATCCAAGAAAATCCACAATCTTCTTCTGTTGGGGAAGAAACCGAACAACCGAAACTAAGCGGAAGCACAACCGGTGTTCTTTCTCTCCCTAAAACTCAAGTCAATAATTATGGCAAACACAAATATCACAAATATGTTCTCTAAGCAACTTTAATCAACCACCAAGCAATAATGCAACCAAAACACAATAAATCGAGACACCGATATTTTTACGTGGAAAACCCCTCTAAATCAAGGGTAAAAACCACGGGACTTTAGAGTCCGATCAAAAGCTCCACTATCATCAAAAGTTCAAGTACAAGACTACAATATCCAACCTACAACAAGCATTTAGCTCCAACAAGGCTAATAACAAGTAGTCTTTAACAACAAGAGAGAAAATGAGAGAATATCACCAAAAACGCAGCTTCTGTAAAATGGCTATTTCCGACGCTACAAGACTCGGATGAAAAATCCGACCGTACAAAGTCAAGAACACCTTGTCACCTAGCTGCTGTCAAAAAATCAGCTCAATCGGACCACGGATGAACCTCCGATCGAAGACTTGATCACTGCTGCACCAAGCTTGAAAAATGTTTTCTTTCTCCTCTGGTTTTTCTCTCGAACATGAAGCCAAAACTCTCTTTTCCTTTTCTGCAATATAGGCTGCTGCCCACCCACTCAAAACTAAAGGCAAAATTATTGCCTGGCTAAAGTCAAAAGAAATGGTTGGCAGAAATTATGGGTTTCCCACATAGTGGGACCCATCACCCAACAAATCTCCCCCTCCAACTATGTGGGGAATACGTCCATGCCGGCGGTTAAGCAACATGCTTCAAATTTCTCTCTTGGTAAGGCTTTCGTCAACATATCAGCACCATTGTCGTCAGTATGAATCTTCTCAAGCTCTAACAATTTAGCTTCAAGAACATCTCGTATCCAATGATACCTCACATCAATATGCTTGGATCTAGCATGAAAAGTTGAGTTCTTACCAAGATGAATCGCGCTCTGGCTATCACAATACAGGACATACCTCTCTTGAGTAAAACCAAGCTCATGCACAAATTTCTTCATCCAAAGCATCTCCTTGCACGCTTCGGTTGCTGCAATGAACTCTGATTCTGTGGTGGATAAGGCAACACACTTTTGCAATCTTGATTGCCATGCCACAGCTCCCCCTGCATAAGTGATCAAGTAACCCGAAGTAGACCTTCTCGAGTCGATGTCCCCGGCCATGTCTGAATCCGTATATCCAACAAGAACAGGTTTCTCATTACCGAAACAAAGTTTTAAGTTGGAACTGCCACGAGGATATCTCATGATCCACTTTACTGCATTCCAATGCTCTCTGCCTGGATTAGAAAGAAACCGACTAACTATGCCAACAGCAAAAGCTAAATCTGGTCTCGTGCAAACCATTGCATACATCAAACTACCCACGGCTGAAGAGTAAGGAACTTTCTGCATCTCTTCCTTCTCCTTTTCTGTGGAAGGACTATGCTTAACACTCAATCTGAAGTGCGTAGCAAAGGGGGTATTCACCGGTTTAGCTCTGTCCAAACTAAATCTCTGAAGTACTTTCTCAATGTACCTCTCCTACGATAACCACAATTTCTTGGCCTTTCTATCACGTGTCAATCTTATGCCAAGAATTTGCTTTGCTGGTCCCAAATCCTTCATCGCAAAGGATTTATTTAACTCTTGCTTTAACTTGTCAATTCTGGAAGCATTACGACCAACAATAAGCATATCATCAACATAGAGCAAAAGGATAATAAAATCATCACCAGAGAATCTCTTGACAAAAACACAATGATCAGAAGTAGTCTTCTCGTAGCCTTGCTCCCCCATAACAGACTCAAACTTCTTGTACCATTGCCTAGGAGCTTGTTTCAAACCATACAAGCTCTTCTTCAACCTGCACACATAGTCCTCTTTTCCTTGTGCAATAAATCCCTCTGGTTGCTCCATGTAAAGCTCTTCCTCCAAATCACCATGAAGAAAAGCAGTTTTCACGTCCATTTGTTCAACCTCTAAGTCATAGCAAGCTGCCAAACTCAATATAGTTCTAATAGAGGACATCTTCACAACTGGAGAAAATATTTCTTCAAAATCAATCCCCTTTTTCTGTGTATAACCCTTGACGACCAATCTAGCTTTGTATCATGGAGATGAAGACTTTTCTTCTTGCTTCAGCCTGTAAACCCAACGATTCTTCAAAGCTCTCTTGCCCTTAGGCAATTTCACCAACTCAAAGGTATGGTTATCATGCAAGGATTGAAGTTCATCTTTCATCGCTTCAACCCACTGATCTCTGCATTCACTCTCCACAGCCTCTTCATAACATTCAGGTTCTCCCCCGTGAGTCAAAAGAACATAATCATCAGAAGAATACCTGGTAGAAGATCGTCGATCTCTAGAAGACCTCCGAAGTGGAACTGCAGGTGGAACTATAGGTGCTTGTTGTTGATCATTCACAACATCATTTATGGGAGCATCAAAGTCACCTATGTCCTGCTGGTCATCATTAACTTCACCGTGCACATCATCCTGAATAGGAACCGGTGAATGGTCTAGGGGAATCGGATTCACATCAGTCAAGTCATCACTATCTTGTGAATCCTTTTTCTCCATCTTATCAATGTCATCAATGGTCTGATCCTCAATGAAGACAACATCTCGACTTCTCACAAGTTTCTTCTGAACTGGATCGTAGAGTCTATAACCAAACTCACCATCTAGACCATAACCAATAAAGATGCATTGACGAGTCTTGACATCCAACTTGGATCTTTCATCCTTTGGAACATGAACAAATGCTTTACAACCGAACACACGTAGGTGATCATATGACACGTCTTTACCAAACCAAACTCTATCTGGTACATCACCTCGCAAAGGAACACTAGGAGACAGATTAATCACATGTGCCACTGTATTCAAGGCTTCAGCCCAAAATGATCTTGGCAATTTTGCATCTGATAGCAAACATCTGACTCTCTCAATCAATGTTCGGTTCATTCTTTCAGCTAACCCATTTAACTCTGGAGTCTTCGGTGGTGTTCTCTGATGTCTGATTCCCTGTCGCAGGCAATACTCATGAAATGGCCCTATATACTCGCCACCATTATCAGTACGAATACACTTCAACTTCTTCCCTGTTTCTCTTTCAACTGATGCTTGAAACTGTTTAAATGCCTCAAAAACTTGGTCTTTCGAGTTCAAAGTGTAGACCCATAGCTTTCTAGAACAATCATCAATGAAAGTAACAAAATAAAGTGCACCACCATGCGATCTAACCTTTATCGGACCACAAACATCTGAATGGACCAACTCTAGCAATTCTGATCTTCTATGAGAATGATGTCTTCTAAAAGAAACTCTTTTCTGCTTCCCTGCTAGACAATGAGCACAATTCTTCAATGTGACATTCTTCAAACCTGAAAGTTGATTCTTCTTTGCTAAACAATTAAGCCCCTTTTCACTCATGTGACTAAGCCGTTTATGCCACAACTCAGTTGAGTCATCTATTGTCACATTCAAAGTGTCTCTGGAAGCCGAAGCCTGCATCAAGTACAAATTTGAGTTCTTCTTTCCTCGAGCCACAACCAAAGAGCCTTTAGTTAGCTTCCACTGCCCATCACTGAAGGTGTTACAAAATCCCTCATCATCAAGCTTTCCTGCAGAAATCAAATTCAAACGGATATCTGGTGCATGTCTGACATCTTTGAGAGTTAACTTTGTTCCATTATTGCTCACCAAGCTAACATCTCCCATGCCAATAACTGAAACCAAACCATCATTACCCATTTTCAATACCCCAAAATCACCAGGAGTATAAGATACGAAGAAATCCCTCCTCGACGTGACATGAATAGAAGCACCAGTATCAATTACCCAACTAGTCTCGTCGCATGCTAGGTTGACCAAATTTTCATCACAAATAACAAGTAGATCTTCACGAGTAACAGTAGCAGCACGTTCGGATTTTTCATCATCATTCCGATCGTGTTTATCACCACCACCTTTGTTCTCTCTCTTCCACTTGAAACAATATTTCTTGATATGACCTTTCTTACCACAATGATGACACTCAAGATTCTTATATCTCGATCTTGACTTGCTTCGACTTTTATCTCTACTCTTGCCATCTTTATCTCTGTTTCTACCCCTGTTCTCGGTAACTAACACCTCGGATTGTGATGTAGAACCTTGAGATCTTCGTCTAACCTCTTCATTCAACACACCACTCTTAGCCAAATCCAAAGTTATAATACCCTGTGGAGCAGAATTAATGAGTGAGACCCGAAAAGTCTCCCAAGAATCCGGTAGAGTAGCAAGCAACCAAAGCCCTAAAATCTCATCATCAAATTTGACACCCATACCAAGCAACTGATTCATCACACTTTGAAACTCACTAACATGGTCAGCTGTAGACGTTCCTTCTCTGTATTTCAACGCCATCATTTTCTTTAGCAAAAACAACTTGTTATTGCCCGACCTCGAAGCATACAAGCTTTCAAGCTTTTCCCATAATGTACGAGCATGTGTCTCCTGATCAACGTGGTTGTAAACATTTTCTTCAACAAATTGCCGAATAAAACCACACACTTGTTGATGCTCAAATTCCCATTCTTCATCACTTTTCGACTCGGGTTTTTGAGTAGCAAAGACTGGAAGATGCAAAGCCTTCACAAACAACAAATCTTTCATTTTATTCCGCCAAAGTTGATAATTCGTGCCATTCAACATAATCATCTTGCTAGTGTTAATCTCCATAATTATATGACACAATAACCAAGCTCTGATACCACTTTGTTGGGGAAGAAACCGAACAACCGAAACTAAGCGGAAGCACAACCGGTGTTCTTTCTCTCCCTAAAACTCAAGTCAATAATTATGGCAAACACAAATATCACAAATATGTTCTCTAAGCAACGTTAATCAACCACCAAGCAATAATGCAACCAAAACACAATAAATCGAGACACCGATATTTTTACGTGGAAAACCCCTCTAAATCAAGGGTAAAAACCACGGGACTTTAGAGTCCGATCAAAAGCTCCACTATCATCAAAAGTTCAAGTACAAGACTACAATATCCAACCTACAACAAGCATTTAGCTCCAACAAGGCTAATAACAAGTAGTCTTTAATAACAAGAGAGAAAATGAGAGATATCACCAAAAACGCAGCTTCTGTAAAAGGGCTATTTCCGACGCTACAAGACTCGGATGAAAAATCCGACCGTACAAAGTCAAGAACACCTTGTCACCTAGCTGCTGTCAAAAAATCAGCTCAATCGGACCACAGATGAACCTCCGATCGAAGACTTGATCACTGCTGCACCAAGCTTGAAAATTGTTTTCTCTCCTCTGGTTTTTCTCTCCCGAACACACACAGCTTTCTCCTCTCTTCTCTGCAATATATGGACTGCCCACCACTCTCAAACCCAAGGCAAATGGCAGACATAATAAATGGGTTTCCCACATAGTGGGACCCATCACCCAACAGTAATCTCTAGGAACAACAACCGTTCCGTTAACCACTTGGTCTATAGTATTGTATAAAGTCTATAATTGCATATGTGTAGAAAAAAATAATTATATACTTTTTCTAAGTTAAGTTACAAAAATTTGTCTTGACCCAATAATTTGTGAAAGGTATTTTTTATAGTCAATATAAGCATAGTGTTTATTCTATACAATTATTAAATTTATTTTATTTTTTTAAATGAATATAAACGTGATAATTTATATTATGATTGGTAAATAAAACTCAACTATGTAAATATTTTAAATTAAATTAAAATTTTGTGATCACCGATAAAAATATATTAAAAAAATACACTTCACTTCTCACACAAACAATATGGTTATACAAATAAAATATAAAAAAAATGTTTTAATGACCTATTGACTCCGCTCTATAAATATAGACACGAACATAATAATCATTTTAAGAAATACTTATATCCGCCGGAATGCGTTACATTTCTTATAAACTTTATCTCTCAAATGAACCTTTCACATAATAGACTGATTTTTGAATAAAATTAATATTATGTGACTCAAAAAATATGAAGTATAATCTCATTTTACTTTTTTCATGTGTTGTATCAGTAATCCATAGCTAATAATTTACCTTTTCCTTACAATCATAAAAATTATTTAAGATTTACGGTTTAGAGTTTAAATTTTAGGACTTAAGATTTTAATATTTTAATTTATTATATATAAAATAATTTAATTAAATATTTTAATTAAATTAAAAAATAAATATATGTTTATACGTAAAATGTAAAGAAAAAATATAGACAATAATAATGGATAAATATTAATGTTAGTGTTTAATATCATATAATGTTTTTTGGTTTAGTGGTTTGCATGCTTATTCTCATCCATGCATACTTAGGTTCGGTTCCCTTTGGTTGCAAATGTTTAAATTTTGTATTTTCTTCTTTAATTAGGTGGTGATTATTTTGTTATAATGAAATTAAGACTAAATTATAAAAATGTATGAATAACATAGAGTAAATGTGTAATTATTCCATTTTATTTTTAACTATCACGTCATTAGTTCGTTAGTTTTTAACGATCGGTGGCTTCCGATAGCATTTTAATAGTTGACCGGTATATTTGATGCTTTTTAAAGTATTGCGACCGTTTCGATACCAAACTCATAGTATGTTGACTATCTGTATACTTTACTCCAAAAAATATGAAGTTTAATCTCATTTTACTTTGGCATAAAAGATAATTTTAACCCTTAACATTTATAATTTTTATCATTTTGGACCTCATTCTTTTTTTTTAGATAAATTTAACCCTTAACCTATTTTTTTGACAAATAACTTATTTTTAACTAATATAATGATTAGACCGTTAAAAATTTAACGATATTGACATGTCATATATATGTGATAATATATTTTAAATATCGTGACATCTAGCCTCATTCTACATATATATAACATTTCATTATCGTTAAATTTTTTACGTATAATGACAAATATATACATATAAAATATATTTTTATTCTAACATATAATATAAAACAATTAAAATTCAAATAAAATATTAAAAATTAATTAAATATAAAATAAAAGGCTACTAAGTATTCTCAAATCTTAAATCCCATTCTACATATATATGACATATCAATATCGTTAATTTTGAACTATCTAATCATTATGGTAGTTAAAAAAATGAGATATTTGTAAAAACAAATATAGGTAAGGGCTTAATTTATCCTAAAAAAAAACGAGGACCAAAATGATAAAAATCATAAACGTTAAAAGTTAAAATTAACTTTATGCCTTTTAATTTTTTTCCTGTGTTGTATCAGTAATTCATAGCTAATAATTTTCCTTTTCCTTACAAATATTTTCTTAACTCATTTATAATTTTTTTCTTGAAACTTTGTGCGCTCACATTTATTGTACACGTCCAAAACTACTTATATTTGAAGATCAAATTAGCAAAAGATATCAACATTATAAGTTAAATTATCAATTAACGAGCCATCTAACCTCAGTGAATAAAGAAATGATTATTATTTCTAGAGGTTATAGATTCGAGCACAGTAATATTAACATAGTGATCGAGTGATTAATGTTAACTGATTAAAAAAAAATGTCAAGTTGATTAAGCCACGCCGTTGATACTCTACCTATGCAAACATAAAATTAAATATCAAAAAAGTTATTTATAATTATTTCTTTATTATTTATTAATTAATATCTTAATAATTGACAAAAGGTTTGTAAGTATTGTTTAAGATATTTATTTATTTGTTTACAATGAAAACGTATTTGTTACTGGCTTGATTTGAAGAGCTAATTTGTCATTACAAATCTTCAAGATGTGAAATCGAAAGTCAATATGTTCATCGACCAACAAGAAAGTCAGAAGTGATGGTGCCAGTTTTAATGTTATTAGGGTTTTACTTTTGGGATGAACAACTAAGATTAGAACATGGGATGGTTGGCTGGTAACAACAGTTGAAGTATATAGTTAATATCAATTTGCTTTTGGAGACGGATTGAAATTTTATATAAAAGATAGAAACTATTAAAAATATAAAAGGTATAAAATTATAAGATTTTAAAGAGTATAAAATTAGATTATTAATAAAAAATATATAAAATATAATTTTTTTTGAAATTTTTAGGGTACGTATCTATTTCTAACGCCTGCTAAATCCGTCCATGTTTACTTTGTTGTAGTAATAAAGTCTGTTTGTGTTATCCACTTGAATTCTCCTTGGGGATCCAACAGCATTAGAGAATTGATTAGTAGTATGGAAACGTAACTTACTTGAAATAGCACATATGAATATTTATGAGCAACTTGTTGAAATGAAAATAAAATATAAATAAATAGAAAAGAACTGTTGGGACAGAATAAATAATAAGAACAATAATTTTATTTACATGTGCATGAATTGCTGAATAATTTAATCAAGAGTAAACTAGGTCAATAATTGTTAAATATATATTTAGAGGATTTTTTTAGTTATTGAACTTTTAAATTTTAGATTACGATTATTGTTATTAGCAGCGATTAAAAAATTATAATAGGACACATTAATATTTTTTTAAAAGAATCAAAACGCTATTTTTTAATTTTTTTTTAATTATTGTTATTAGCAGTGATGGGTCCCACTATGTGGGAAACCCATAATTTCTGCCAACCATTTCTTTTGACTTTAGCCAGGCAATAATTTTGCCTTTAGTTTTGAGTGGGTGGGCAGCAGCCTATATTGCAGAAAAGGAAAAGAGAGTTTTGGCTTCATGTTCGAGAGAAAAACCAGAGGAGAAAGAAAACATTTTTCAAGCTTGGTGCAGCAGTGATCAAGTCTTCGATCGGAGGTTCATCCGTGGTCCGATTGAGCTGATTTTTTGACAGCAGCTAGGTGACAAGGTGTTCTTGACTTTGTACGGTCGGATTTTTCATCCGAGTCTTGTAGCGTCGGAAATAGCCATTTTACAGAAGCTGCGTTTTTGGTGATATTCTCTCATTTTCTCTCTTGTTGTTAAAGACTACTTGTTATTAGCCTTGTTGGAGCTAAATGCTTGTTGTAGGTTGGATATTGTAGTCTTGTACTTGAACTTTTGATGATAGTGGAGCTTTTGATCGGACTCTAAAGTCCCGTGGTTTTTACCCTTGATTTAGAGGGGTTTTCCACGTAAAAATATCGGTGTCTCGATTTATTGTGTTTTGGTTGCATTATTGCTTGGTGGTTGATTAACGTTGCTTAGAGAACATATTTGTGATATTTGTGTTTGCCATAATTATTGACTTGAGTTTTAGGGAGAGAAAGAACACCGGTTGTGCTTCCGCTTAGTTTCGGTTGTTCGGTTTCTTCCCCAACAAAGTGGTATCAGAGCTTGGTTATTGTGTCATATAATTATGGAGATTAACACTAGCAAGATGATTATGTTGAATGGCACGAATTATCAACTTTGGCGGAATAAAATGAAAGATTTGTTGTTTGTGAAGGCTTTGCATCTTCCAGTCTTTGCTACTCAAAAACCCGAGTCGAAAAGTGATGAAGAATGGGAATTTGAGCATCAACAAGTGTGTGGTTTTATTCGGCAATTTGTTGAAGAAAATGTTTACAACCACGTTGATCAGGAGACACATGCTCGTACATTATGGGAAAAGCTTGAAAGCTTGTATGCTTCGAGGTCGGACAATAACAAGTTGTTTTTGCAAAAGAAAATGATGGCGTTGAAATACAGAGAAGGAACGTCTACAGCTGACCATGTTAGTGAGTTTCAAAGTGTGATGAATCAGTTGCTTGGTATGGGTGTCAAATTTGATGATGAGATTTTAGGGCTTTGGTTGCTTGCTACTCTACCGGATTCTTGGGAGACTTTTCGGGTCTCACTCATTAATTCTGCTCCACAGGGTATTATAACTTTGGATTTGGCTAAGAGTGGTGTGTTGAATGAAGAGGTTAGACGAAGATCTCAAGGTTCTACATCACAATCCGAGGTGTTAGTTACCGAGAAAAGGGGTAGAAACAGAGATAAAGATGGCAAGAGTAGAGATAAAAGTCGAAGCAAGTCAAGATCGAGATATAAGAATCTTGAGTGTCATCATTGTGGTAAGAAAGGTCATATCAAGAAATATTGTTTCAAGTGGAAGAGAGAGAACAAAGGTGGTGGTGATAAACACGATCGGAATGATGATGAAAAATCCGAACGTGCTGCTACTGTTACTCGTGAAGATCTACTTGTTATTTGTGATGAAAATTTGGTCAACCTAGCATGCGACGAGACTAGTTGGGTAATTGATACTGGTGCTTCTATTCATGTCACGTCGAGGAGGGATTTCTTCGTATCTTATACTCCTGGTGATTTTGGGGTATTGAAAATGGGTAATGATGGTTTGGTTTCAGTTATTGGCATGGGAGATGTTAGCTTGGTGAGCAATAATGGAACAAAGTTAACTCTCAAAGATGTCAGACATGCACCAGATATCCGTTTGAATTTGATTTCTGCAGGAAAGCTTGATGATGAGGGATTTTGTAACACCTTCAGTGATGGGCAGTGGAAGCTAACTAAAGGCTCTTTGGTTGTGGCTCGAGGAAAGAAGAACTCAAATTTGTACTTGATGCAGGCTTCGGCTTCCAGAGACACTTTGAATGTGACAATAGATGACTCAACTGAGTTGTGGCATAAACGGCTTAGTCACATGAGTGAAAAGGGGCTTAATTGTTTAGCAAAGAAGAATCAACTTTCAGGTTTGAAGAATGTCACATTGAAGAATTGTGCTCATTGTCTAGCAGGGAAGCAGAAAAGAGTTTCTTTTAGAAGACATCATTCTCATAGAAGATCAGAATTGCTAGAGTTGGTCCATTCAGATGTTTGTGGTCCGATAAAGGTTAGATCGCATGGTGGTGCACTTTATTTTGTTACTTTCATTGATGATTGTTCTAGAAAGCTATGGGTCTACACTTTGAACTCGAAAGACCAAGTTTTTGAGGCATTTAAACAGTTTCAAGCATCAGTTGAAAGAGAAACAGGGAAGAAGTTGAAGTGTATTCGTACTGATAATGGTGGCGAGTATATAGGGCCATTTCATGAGTATTGCCTGCGACAGGGAATCAGACATCAGAGAACACCACCGAAGACTCCAGAGTTAAATGGGTTAGCTGAAAGAATGAACCGAACATTGATTGAGAGAGTCAGATGTTTGCTATCAGATGCAAAATTGCCAAGATCATTTTGGGCTGAAGCCTTGAATACAGTGGCACATGTGATTAATCTGTCTCCTAGTGTTCCTTTGCGAGGTGATGTACCAGATAGAGTTTGGTTTGGTAAAGACGTGTCATATGATCACCTACGTGTGTTCGGTTGTAAAGCATTTGTTCATGTTCCAAAGGATGAAAGATCCAAGTTGGATGTCAAGACTCGTCAATGCATCTTTATTGGTTATGGTCTAGATGGTGAGTTTGGTTATAGACTCTACGATCCAGTTCAGAAGAAACTTGTGAGAAGTCGAGATGTTGTCTTCATTGAGGATCAGACCATTGATGACATTGATAAGATGGAGAAAAAGGATTCACAAGATAGTGATGACTTGACTGATGTGAATCCGATTCCCCTAGACCATTCACCGGTTCCTATTCAGGATGATGTGCACGGTGAAGTTAATGATGACCAGCAGGACATAGGTGACTTTGATGCTCCCATAAATGATGTTGTGAATGATCAACAACAAGCACCTATAGTTCCACCTGCAGTTCTACTTCGGAGGTCTTCTAGAGATCGACGATCTTCTACCAGGTATTCTTCTGATGATTATGTTCTTTTGACTAACGGGGGAGAACCTGAATGTTATGAAGAGGCTGTGGAGAGTGAATGCAGAGATCAGTGGGTTGAAGCGATGAAAGATGAACTTCAATCCTTGCATGATAACCATACCTTTGAGTTGGTGAAATTGCCTAAGGGCAAGAGAGCTTTGAAGAATCGTTGGGTTTACAGGCTGAAGCAAGAAGAAAAGTCTTCATCTCCATGATACAAAGCTAGATTGGTCGTCAAGGGTTATACACAGAAAAAGGGGATTGATTTTGAAGAAATATTTTCTCCAGTTGTGAAGATGTCCTCTATTAGAACTATATTGAGTTTGGCAGCTTGCTATGACTTAGAGGTTGAACAAATGGACGTGAAAACTGCTTTTCTTCATGGTGATTTGGAGGAAGAGCTTTACATGGAGCAACCAGAGGGATTTATTGCACAAGGAAAAGAGGACTATGTGTGCAGGTTGAAGAAGAGCTTGTATGGTTTGAAACAAGCTCCTAGGCAATGGTACAAGAAGTTTGAGTCTGTTATGGGGGAGCAAGGCTACGAGAAGACTACTTCTGATCATTGTGTTTTTGTCAAGAGATTCTCTGGTGATGATTTTATTATCCTTTTGCTCTATGTTGATGATATGCTTATTGTTGGTCGTAATGCTTCCAGAATTGACAAGTTAAAGCAAGAGTTAAATAAATCCTTTGCGATGAAGGATTTGGGACCAGCAAAGCAAATTCTTGGCATAAGATTGACACGTGATAGAAAGGCCAAGAAATTGTGGTTATCGTAGGAGAGGTACATTGAGAAAGTACTTCAGAGATTTAGTTTGGACAGAGCTAAACCGGTGAATACCCCCTTTGCTACGCACTTCAGATTGAGTGTTAAGCATAGTCCTTCCACAGAAAAGGAGAAGGAAGAGATGCAGAAAGTTCCTTACTCTTCAGCCGTGGGTAGTTTGATGTATGCAATGGTTTGCACGAGACCAGATTTAGCTTTTGCTGTTGGCATAGTTAGTCGGTTTCTTTCTAATCCAGGCAGAGAGCATTGGAATGCAGTAAAGTGGATCATGAGATATCTTCGTGGCAGTTCCAACTTAAAACTTTGTTTCGGTAATGAGAAACCTGTTCTTGTTGGATATACGGATTCAGACATGGCCGGGGACATCGACTCGAGAAGGTCTACTTCGGGTTACTTGATCACTTATGCAGGGGGAGCTGTGGCATGGCAATCAAGATTGCAAAAGTGTGTTGCCTTATCCACCACAGAATCAGAGTTCATTGCAGCAACCGAAGCATGCAAGGAGATGCTTTGGATGAAGAAATTTGTGCATGAGCTTGGTTTTACTCAAGAGAGGTATGTCCTGTATTGTGATAGCCAGAGCGCGATTCATCTTGGTAAGAACTCAACTTTTCATGCTAGATCCAAGCATATTGATGTGAGGTATCATTGGATACGAGATGTTCTTGAAGCTAAATTGTTAGAGCTTGAGAAGATTCATACTGACGACAATGGTGCTGATATGTTGACGAAAGCCTTACCAAGAGAGAAATTTGAAGCATGTTGCTTAACTGTCGGCATGGACGTATTCCCCACATAGTTGGAGGGGGAGATTTGTTGGGTGATGGGTCCCACTATGTGGGAAACCCATTTATTATGTCTGCCATTTGCCTTGGGTTTGAGAGTGGTGGGCAGTCCATATATTGCAGAGAAGAGAGGAGAAAGCTGTGTGTGTTCGGGAGAGAAAAACCAGAGGAGAGAAAACAATTTTCAAGCTTGGTGCAGCAGTGATCAAGTCTTCGATCGGAGGTTCATCTGTGGTCCGATTGAGCTGATTTTTTGACAGCAGCTAGGTGACAAGGTGTTCTTGACTTTGTACGGTCGGATTTTTCATCCGAGTCTTGTAGCGTCGGAAATAGCCCTTTTACAGAAGCTGCGTTTTTGGTGATATCTCTCATTTTCTCTCTTGTTATTAAAGACTACTTGTTATTAGCCTTGTTGGAGCTAAATGCTTGTTGTAGGTTGGATATTGTAGTCTTGTACTTGAACTTTTGATGATAGTGGAGCTTTTGATCGGACTCTAAAGTCCCGTGGTTTTTACCCTTGATTTAGAGGGGTTTTCCACGTAAAAATATCGGTGTCTCGATTTATTGTGTTTTGGTTGCATTATTGCTTGGTGGTTGATTAACGTTGCTTAGAGAACATATTTGTGATATTTGTGTTTGCCATAATTATTGACTTGAGTTTTAGGGAGAGAAAGAACACCGGTTGTGCTTCCGCTTAGTTTCGGTTGTTCGGTTTCTTCCCCAACAATTACGAGTTCGAGCATCAGTGATGCCAGTAGAGTGATTGAATGATCAATGTCAAATGATGAAGATTATATTCTAGAACAGATACTACTGTAATCACTATTAGCTAATTAAAATCTATAGACCAAAAAAAATATTTATAGGTATTGAATTCGCCTTCAATCCCTTTGAATTTTCAATTCAGTAAAGAACCGCAGTAGAATCTTATTCATTCTCGGTAAACCAAGAACAATAACACATTTTCATAGTGTGTTATATGATCCTTAAAAATCAAAATATCAAATTCATGCAAATAATAATAAATATTATATATATTTACAAAGAATATATAAATTTTATTTTGAGGTATATATAGCTTGGGAAACTCAAAAAATATTATTGTCAAGTGGCATATTTAATTCAGGGCTTTCTTCATTATCTTAAAACAATTGTTGGTCATTCTATCATCATAATTTTCAAACTAAGTTGTTGATTGAAGGTTCAATATTTGTTCTTAAAGTTATATATATACCCAGTGCAAAAAAGTATTATGGGATATTAAAACGAAATAATATATCAAATACGTTGATCTTAATATAAGAGTGATTAATCAATAACTATATTATGTATATAAAAAAATATTCGTGTTAAAAATGCATGAGCCCTCTAACCCAAGTGGTTAAAGGAACGATTGTTGTTCCTAAAGGTCATGGGTTCAAACACCAGCGATGTTAGAGTGATTGAGTGATGTATGCATGTTCGGACATAAGCATGGAAACACGACTCCAAGCCTGAATGATCCTCTAAAAATAGGGAAAAATGGAACACATCCATGTTAGATGCATACTCGTATCCAACGATACGCGCATTCAAGTCCAAGTACAATATAGCTAGAAAGTGAAATAACTTCAGATCCAAGGAATATGAAAAGGAATATACTGAGTAGAGAGTCAGTTCAACCTGCAATGAAAAGGAAATAAAGTATACCAATGAAGAATTGGGAAAGCAATTACGTTAAGTTTTTATTTTTTGATTTTGAAGAAAACACTTACAGAGTATTTAGTAATTTGAAAAATGAATCCTCATGCCGTTGGTTGGGTGATTCTGCCATATACTTCTCCAGTTTCCCACACCTATGATGCTCACTTCCTCTAAGCAAGGGAATGACACCTAAAATATTCACTTGATTCTGTCAATAACTTCATGAATCAGAGTAATGATATAAAGAAAAGATGCAGGGAAAGAAACTAATGGAGTCCTACCTTTTCATCGAAGAGAGTTGGAGACTTGGAGTGGCAATCTCCAGGTTGTTTCCTTCTGCATCGGAGATGAATGTTTTCAGTGTCGGACAAGTTTCTATACTAAGACCAAAAGATAGAAAAACAACAACAACAATAATTATTGATTACAACGTTGTAAGGGTGATCATTAATCTGTTTAAACCAATATAAAAGTGTAAGGCCGATAATTAATCCATTTAAAGCGATATAAAAAATGTTGAATGGAGTCGTACCTTTTCTAGAAACAACTGTTGAAGGGTAACATTAAGGTCGCCTTCCCAGCTCCCTACATATTCATCCTTAGTTGATTTTAATCCATGAAGCATCGGTGTGCTCAACTTTCCCATTGTGAAAATTCCCATCTTTGGACACTGTCTGATGATTACTTCTTCCAAGGAAGGAAAGAGTAAGGTGTACTTCCCTGAGCAGAAGGTCGATAGGCTGGAAAGATTAACAAGTTCTAAAGACTTAAGTTGGGAGAAAACAATGCCATCCGTAGCTTCATCAGTTGTAAAAGCTATGATTTCTTCCAACATTTGACAATCAGTAACAGTCATTCTTATGAGTTGCACCATGCTTTTAGCTGTTGTGAATGTTACTAAATTTCTGAATTCGTGGCATTTTGATACTTGCAGAGTTGTCAAATGTTTGAATGACACAGAAGAGGGAACTAAATTCTCTAATTTGCTGCATTCCAAAGCTTTTAGAATTTCCAGGTTGCACAAAACTTGTGTAAGCAATAGTTCTGACAACCTTAATTCCTTCAAGTTAGCTAGTGTGTCTGTATGTTCATCCTCACCCCCTAGTCCTCTACTTGGAATTAATCCATTCAAGGCAGCCTTTTCTACCGACAGATTTTCAAGATTTGTTAATGACTGAATGAAACCATTTGGGATAGTAACTGATGTGAGCTGTAATCTTGTTAGATTGCAAAAATATCGTTTTGGAAGTGCTCCATGCCAAATGTTTATCAAATTGCCATTCCACATCAAATATAATTTTTCTAAATTGGGGAATGTTTCCTGAGAAATTAAGAAACATATATGTTAAATTCTAAAGTACTGATTGATATAGTAGATGAAAATTTGTTTCGATAGAGCTTTACTCAGTCTCAGTCAACCACATAAAATTATATTTCTATTGTCTGAGTGTTACCTGAGTGACCCAAAATAATGTTTGTTGAACAGAGTGTAGGGTTTTCTTCTCTCCTTGTGTTTCTTGGAAGTTTATCAACTCCGTTGCAAAAGTCTCTACCTTGCTGCATCTAGACACGAACAGGTGTTTTAATGATGGCCATTCCGTAGTATGAAGTTTGGAGTAGAAACACTTCAATTGGGGCAGCCTACAAAGTGACAGAGAATATACTTTCGGAAACACAAGCTTGTTGGTTGATTTGATCTCTATGGATTGCGTGGATGTTCCTGTAGCTGTATGTAATTCACTGGAATACAGTCTGTCATCATCACCAGCTCTAATTATTTCTTCTAATGACCCACATCCCCATATTCTCAGAGTTTCTAGCTTTTCAAGTCTTTCCACCATATGACATGGAAAAATATTCAACACTCTTTCACAGTCTTCCACCCAGAGGAAGACCAATTCATAAAACGAATCCATGGTGGCTTCATCATGCCATATTTGTCGGCACTTCCCTATGCCTATAATGGTCAAATGGGTCAATCTAGGGAACACAACCTGCGTAAATTGTTTGATTTATAGAGTGAGGAAGAACGCTAAAATCTTTCTTGAATAAGATATAGAAATGGAGAAAAAGATGAGATTGAGGATAAATTGAAGACTTTAGAAAATGGTTTTTCGCAGAAAAGAGGTGAGATGAACTTATCTTGTTCAATATTTGGTGGTTGAGGTTCAATATTTGATTGTGTGAGTAAGAATCATATTTTGGTGGTTGAGGTTGGTTGGCTAAGCATCAAATGATTTACGAACCAAGGGAAGAAATATTAAGATTGATGGTGGAAGATGTTTTAATATGGGTATCCGGGGAAGAACGAGAATGAGATTTTAAGGGCTTCATTATTAGTTTTGTTGGTTCTTTTAGATCATAAATGCCCCTAATGTTTAATTTTATTGTATAACTCTTTCTTGTAGTAAAGAATCATCAAAATTTCTTGGGAAGAAAAAATATTAAGGATTGAAGAGAATCTTCATTCTAGCATGGTTAGCTCGAGGTTAGTATACTACTAACTCTTATAAATTCTTGCAAATTATAAAAATAGACTTTGGTGTATGATTTTGATGTTTATGGTTTGTATGAGCTTGAATTAATCTCTAATAGTAATTTACGAATTTGATGTTGTAGAGGATTAAAATCAATAACAATTCACCTAAAAATTTAATCATAACTTGTAGGGGAGATTTGGGACTTAACCATATAGGTTAAGTGAGGATTTTTAGTAAAATCTGAACCTCGACTTGAAATTTTTGGCTCGCGTACTACTGTAGCTAAAGGTGTATAGGTATGCTAGTGTAAAATAGGAAGTCGGCTTATGAGAAGCGTACTGGTACCGGTGACTACGTACCGATGCCTCTTACGTAATAGGAATTCCAATAATGTTTTCACGTGCTGGTATGTTAGAAGAGTATTAGTACCATTATTACATTGCATACGAAAGTCTTTCGTATACGATACACAAGGTAGGAGTATTGGTACCGGTGGAGATTGGTACAAGGTGGTTCACGTACCAAAAATCTAGTCCCGTGTAACAATCTTAAATTTTAAAAATAGAAAGAAAAAAATTAATTAAGATTTCTTTTTAATTTTACCCCACCAAAACAATCATTTTTCCGTACCAAAAACATTTTAAATCTTTATAATCTCAAAGGAATATGGTGAGACTAAAGAATATATTATTGGTCTCTATAATTATGACCCAAATGAATCCATTCATCCTAAGAATTAAAGAAATATGTATTCTTAAAGGTCATTTGAGTTTGTGTTTCTCTGAAATTCAAGATTTCTGTTTTATATTAAATTTAGTTTTTTAATGTTGTTCATTTTTTTAATGGAATCTTTTGATGGGAGGGTAGTCTTTGATACTAAATTAGGGTAAAAAATGTTTAGCTATAAAAGTGAAAAAATAAATCTATTAGAGTTAAATTAAGTAAAAAAAATAGGAAGAAAATCACCTTTTGGCTGAAGAGGATACCTGAGTTATCTCCATACCAGAATACCCATAATTTTGGAAGCTCCCTAAGGTCCAATACTTTTAATTTAACGAACAAAGTTAGTTCTTCTGCTGTTGCTGCTTCTGCTTCATCCGTAAAGATTACTGCTTTCATGTTTTTACAATCGATAAGTCTCAGTTCACAAAGTCCCACAAAACCTTTAATCAAAGATGATGAAAATAAATATTCCAAATTGTGACATCCCCTAACAATCAAAAGCTGCAAGTTGCCACACAGAAACTGCACCCACGATATTCATATTAGTAAGAAATTAATTGTTGACAAACATTATCTTTAAAATATTGATTTAATTTCAAATTGCTAATTCCAAACTTTTTCCAAATAAATTAAAAATTTCAAAACACTAAACAGAAAATATGCATATGAATACTAAACCAATAATTAGGCTACCTTATTGTCAAACAAAACTTGACTAGAAATGTGTCGGCTGCCTTCCATTGAAGATATGCATATGAAACCCTCCAACTCCGGACAGTTAGCTATCATCAGTGACTTCATGGTCGGGAATTCAATAACTTGAGTGGGGGAGTTGGAGAAAAATCCAATCAAATGCTGAAGATCCTTGAGCTCTAAGGACTTTAACTGAGGAAATAAAGATAAAGTCATAGTAGCTTGAGTTTCTTCTTCTATTTCCTCCATTAAAATGACTTCTCTTAAGCTGTGGCACCCAATGATCTCAAAGTCTGTGAGATGTCGTAGACATTTAGCCATAGAAAATGAAAAGATGTGTTTTAAGCTTCCACAACCCTCGATTTTTAATGTTGTCAACTTCTCGTAATTGCGGAAAGATGCGATCGAAAGTTGCTTGTGCCAAACACATGTAACATTAATCGATTTCAACCACAACTTTTCCAAGCAAGGGAACGATATCTACAACCATTAAAAACGATTTATTCTATCTTTAAGACAAGATTGAAATAAAAAATTAAAAAGATGAAAAGTTATAAATACCTTTTCACCGAGAAGTGGCAATTCATGCTGAGGCAATGAGCTGGTAGCATCGGTTTTGTGTTGAGAACAAAAGCTAATGAGTTTTGGTAAACGTTTCAATGTTAGAGATTGTAATTGAAGGTACTCATTTTCACCATTCGTAATGTATTCGGTATCCAAACCATTTTGAATATGCAGATTCTTCAAATGCGATAGGCTTTTCTTATCTGTTAACTCTTGCAGTGCAATCTTCATACCTTTTAATCCATCTAAATGTAAATCTTCAATTTTCTTCAGCTTCTTGATTCCATAATTCAAATCATCAATGCTTGTGCTTAGACTTAGTTTTAGAGTTCTTGAATATTGGTTGTCGTCAAAACCCTCCCATTCCTTTCCTATTAAAATCTTGTAATTTTCCAACTTTTGCAAGTCTAGAAAGAAGTTCCGTGGCACAGCCTTGGCATCTGGGAGTTGAATTTCTAAAGTGGACAGACGAGACAAGGTGTTGAGTTCAGCAAGACTAGCTGTTCCACTTTGTCCCCATTGAATAGAAGTCCCACCCAAGTATAATTCTTCTAATCTTGTCAAACTTGACAACACTCCGACAGAAATTGTTTTCACATTAACAGAACGACTCACATCTAACAACTTTAGCTTCACCAGTTGCCCAATTTCCTTGGGTAGAATTTTGATATCAGATTCTATAAAGCTAAGGATTTCCAAGCTCTTGAGCCCTCCAATAATGGTTATATCATCTCCCAGTTTGCAGTGATCTAGGCACAACGTGCTGAGGCTTGTTAGGAGACAAATGGATGAAGGTAAAGAAGAAAATTGCATGCAAGTCAAATCTATGACTTTAAGATTTGTTGCTTCCTTGAAGAACTCGTCCGGTAACGTCAGTGAACGATCCTTGCTATACAAATAGAATAGAAAAAGCTGCGGACAATTCAACTGGTCAGGAAGGCTGTTGATACTTGAATATGACAAACAAATCTTGTTACACTTTTTCATTGACTCTTCATTTGGCCAATCCCATAGAACATCTTCTTCTTTTAAGGCAAACATCTGGTTGTCCTTGGAAGCGATTGATTTGGCAACAATATAAGTAAGATCATGCACATTAAAGTATTGATCATCGGTGTTACTGTCACGCAACAAACAAGATTCTTTCAGGGTACTCATCATTGTTAACAACCTATTTCGTGCTTCTTGTAGGGTGTCGACTCCATTAATCAAACCCAAACCAATTGCATATCTCAACAAATCTTCAATCCTAATATCACGGCGCAATAGACTGTAAAGCAGGAAAGTCTGCTTAAGGGTATCATCCGGTAACTGATTGAAACTCAGTTCAATAGCCTTATATACCTCAGCAGATATCCCGCTCGGGTTTTCTGAGTAAGGCCTCTGTAGTTGTCGTAAAGCCTCCTTCCAAACAAATAATTCTTTATTTTGCAACGCCCTCGCAACTGTTGAAATGGCAAGCGGCAATCCGGCACATCTTTTGGCTACCTCAATTGCAGTAGGTCGCAAGTCAGCACGTTCAATAGAATCCCCAGCCATCTTCTTAAAGAACTCCCAGGCTTCTTCATCATCTAAATCACCAAGTTGAAAAGTGTTGGTTGCACCCATCCTGTTGCTTAGAACATTTTTATTTCTAGAGGTCAACAAGATCTTGCATCCTTTGTGTTGACTTCCAAATGGAATTCCCACCTCCTCGAGATCTAGCTTCTCCCAAATGTCATCAAGAATAATAAGAATCATCTTCTCCCGGATTAACCTTTCATATAATCTATGGGCTCTTCCAACTGTAGTTTTTTCTTCAAGCTTCAAACCCAACAACTCTGCTATTTCTCCTTGGATTCTCTGAATGTCGGGTTTCTGAGATATAGTGACCATAAGCACCGAATCGTATGACGTATCCTCCCGGGCTTGCCTATAAACTTCTCTGACTAGGTATGTTTTCCCCACACCAGGCATCCCGTATATTCCCATCATTCTCACTGTAGAATCTTTGAGTGACTCCATGATATCACTGAAAACCTTCTCCCTTGATTCAAAGGTCTCGAAGTCTGTATGGATTATGGCTTTAGGAACATCACGGAATCCCACATGCTCAAACTGACATTCATTGATAAGACCATCGAAGGTGTTGGCAGCTTCTTCCGCTTTCCTGCTGAGCCGGTAGCGTGACTTGATGTTGGGACATAATCCACTGAAGCACTTGCTCATTGCTTTGATTTCAAGAGCAGTCACTTCCTTCTCCTCTTCAATGATAGCCTTGTCCACTCTGTTTCGCCATTCTTGGACATTCGCTTTCATCTTCTCCCCGTTCCTTCGTGCAACATCAACATCTTGCTGGACACTTGTTTGTTTTGCAATCATCGTCTTAAGTTTCTCCTTGAACTTCTTAACGTTTTTCTTGTAGATGATCACATATCTAATATGACGTTGTGCTTCCTGGAAGATTCCTTTTGCAGCTTCGGAAGAGACATTGGCAGCAGCACCGGTAGTAATTGGATCCATTTCCTTTTTTTCGTGTGTGTGTCTCCAAAAGGAAAGCAAAACAAGATGAAGAACAGAGAATAAAGGAGAGAGAGGCAGAAGAACAGAGGATGAACGAAATGAAAGGTAAATGGATTACACTTTTCAATGAAATGAAAAATGCAGAACAGAGCCAGCAAATCACATTGCTTTGACATAAATTTATAATCTTTCTTATCTTTCTTCTATGTAAATTGTCGGATTTGAACCAAAACCCCACTCAATTTAGTATATAGTCAAATATCACAGCTCACATTGTTACGATATAAAATGGTCATGTTTTTTTTGGTTTATAAGATTCTTAGATCTTATCAATGATGTGTTTATTTTTATTCAATAATTTCGTAAGTGGACGATGTTCTGTCTTTATTTTATAATTTTTTTCATCAATATTTATATTATATAGTTTTTTTTTTAATTCTAACTATTCATGTCAACTTGGAGTAAAAATGTTTTTATTATACTTATAAAAACTGTCTTAAAATATTTTTTATTATACTTTTCGAAAATAAAGCTAAACTGATCATAAGGGTCTATTTATTTTATTGAAAAATGTTTTTAAAAAATGAATTTTAACAAATAATTACATAGAAAATTGATTACGAAAACTATTTTTAGGTTTTTGAATAAAATTATGTAAATCGTATTTCGTTGTCAAAATAAAATTCCTTATTCTCAATAATAAATAGAAAATTAAATGTAGTAAGTGAGAAGTAAGGGTCGATCCTACAGGGACTAGAAACTTACTGATTACGCTTGTTTGATTGGTGATCCAAGAATGTTGAATGATGTTTTAAGTGAAAAAGGGGTTGTTGTTGAATATAATGAAACTAAATAATTAAAGAGAATAAAATAAATAAAATGATTTAATTATAATAAAAACTAGCCTTATGCTTTCGCTTTGACTCGACTTTAATAGATCATTGGAAAAAGATTTTTACTTCGGGATTTTACGTCGATACTTAGCTTTCAAGGTTCAATCCTTGAAGCAAAACTTTCAAATCGAATACCCAAGTTCTATCTTTGATATTAGTTTCATGGATTAATCCACCACTACTAACTCTATGTTTGTAGATAAAAATATTTAATTATCAAAACCAACTTGGATTATGTTGTTTCATTAACAACTGATCCAATCTTAGTTTTCTCTTAGCAAACAATTTGCTAATGTGTTCCCAGGAAGTTTAATTTGCTTCAATAGCCGATCTTTCCTCCCACATAAATGATCAAATCAACGTCTTGACCAAAGTCAATCTTTAGTTTTAAAATCAATTTGAATTGAAAATAAGTTCAAAAGAAAACTTAAAGAAATAAAAAGATGAAGTTATTGATGTGCTTTTTTAATCCTCACCTTTTGGATCGAGTCATTGCTTAAGCCCTTGGCTATAAAAAACTTAGCCGAGCATAATTATGGGAAGAATTATGCTCGACATAATAAATAAAATAAAAATAAAAGTGCGAAAAATAAAGAAAACAAAGGATGAAAGAAAACTCTAGGATTTTGGAATTAAAAGATGAATGAATTCTAGGCTTAAAGTATTTATAGCCTTTTACAAACCCTAAAATAAGGGGATAAATCCTAGATAATTCTAAAAATATTTAAATTCAAATACAAAAAGATAAATCTAAATTTAAAATTCAAATTGCGGCTGATAAGCTATCTAGAACTCTGATAAGCTATCACGCGCTTGCTGATGTCATCTTCTAGAAGCTGCTGACCGAGTGCCACGTCAGATTTTCATGCCCGAAGTCATACCCACCAATCCAGACTCGATCCAGAAAATAAAAAAAAACTTCAAAAATCAGCCATTTAAGTGCATTTTCCAGATTCAGAGTCCTGCACAAAAAAACACAGAAAACACTAAGATCAGTAACATAATTCATTGAATCAAGGAGTAATTAAGCACAAAATACTAACTTTTTTGAACACTTATCATTCGTTGTTCGGTAACTTTTCTAAAAATAAATATCAAAACCCGTTTCGGTAAAACAAATACACAATACAAATTTTATTATTTTTTATCTTTTATTTTTTATTAAGTTAATAAAATTATATTTTACGACATAATTTATTTTTATAAGCACATCAAATTAATTGTATTTATATTTTAACTTCTATATATTTTATAAATATAATATCTTTATATTTTATTCATTAGCATTTTAACACTATCTTTATATTTAAATTTGTGTTATTCTTAGAGGCTAGTTGATAATATAATTGAGTTCATTTGATGTATTCTTAATACTTTATAGAAAAATGAACTTCTATATCTATATAAAAATAAACAAAAATTTTATATTAATAATTAATAATATATCACAATAAACAACAATATTACCGAATTACATAATTAGTTATACACTATCTTAAACAAATAATAATGTCTAAGTATACAAATGGATAAAAATCCTCTACTTCTTTATCATGCCTCCATCCATGTTTACTGTTGAAAATTTTTAAAAAAATTAAATTTTCAACTCTAACCCTTATTTTCTATATCCTAAACCCTAAACCCTACATCCTAAACAATACACCTTATCTCTAATTCCTTAAACCTTAACCATAACTTCTAACCTTAAACCCTAAACCCTCTAATTTAAAACAGAAATACGAATGAGGCATGAGAAAGAGGTAGATGATTTTCCCCTATACAAATAGCATTGTTTTTAGTTCACATAAACATCCGTTAAGCCTTTACATATTTGAAGAAATAATGCTCTCTATGCATTAAAATAATATACATGTACATAGTATAATATCTTGAAGAAATAATGATAAATATAAATCGCATAACAACAACTGATTAAATAATGAATTGATTAACAAGTTGATTTATACTCTTTTTCCTAGTTTACCTCTACCAATGCTCATTATTATTATAAATCAACAAAAAAATTAACTTTTTAAAAGTTAATAGAAAATGATATTTATGAGATAGAGAGAATATATTATAAATAGGTTGAATATGCTTCAGCCTCCGGCTTTTTGTCGGATGCTTTAACTATTATTTTTATGAATTTAAAATTTAAACTTTTTATCCCCAAGTGGTGTGTTTTCTTATGCAAATCCTAAACAGGCACATTCCATTAGTAAACTCACATGCATCAGAGTTGTTAACAGTGGAGAGGTAGGTAGGTCATTTTGTTATGACATGCCAAACCGAAGCTCTCCGAGATTTATAATTAAAGAGACCTTGTACCGGTGGGTGCAGCTCAGTGTTAGGCGTAAACGAGTTCGAATAGTGCTAAGCTCGATTCGATTCGTAAGATTTAGAGTCGAAATTGAGTTTGAGTAATTTTAAACAAGACTGAGAAATCTGAATTCGACTTGGCTTGTTAAGAACTCAAGTCGAGTTCGAGCTTCAGTAATTTTAAACAACACTCGAGTCAAGTGTTGACCGATCTTTGACCGTGTTAGGCTCGAGTAATTTTTATTTGTTAAGTCTCATTTAAAGCATTATGAAGAAAAAACTTAGATACACAAGTTGTGTAAACTCAAGCTTATTAATTTTAAGGTTTAGGATGTTAATTTCGGGTTTAAGACCTATATTTAGAGTTTATAATTTAGAGTTTTAAGTTTAGAAATTTAGATTTTAAATTATAAAAAATTAAAATAATATATTATATTTTCAAGTAGCTGATAAGCTTTTCGAGTCGGGTATCAAGTAATTCAGTTCGACTCGTCAAGAACTCGAACCGAATTTGAGGTCAAGTTAAGTCTAATCGAATCAAACTTTAACCATATTTTAATCGTGTCGAGCTCGAATAACTCACGATCTATCGCATCTCATTTACGACCCTAATATCTACACCAGCCATGCATCTGATTGGAGATAACGTGCAGGCCATAGCCTCGTTCAAATTGCATTTATTATATTTTATCTTACGTTTTGTAGGAATGTAATGGAATGAAATAGATGGACGAAATTACTTAGATATTGCAGGTAGGAGTTTTTTTTATATAAATATTACACCTAATAGTGAAGTCGATTTACATGCAGATCGACTTCATTGTAGATTAGATTTACAATTCCATTATAATTATTTTTCTCCGATATTTATATTTTAATATTAACAAAGAATCCTATTGGCAGGGACGGAGCTGTGGGGTGAGGTAATCGCTCCTCCACCCCCGAAGAATTATCTTTTACTTTTGTTCCCTTATTTAAATTTTTTAAAATTTGTTTTTTTATGAATTTGCCCTTACTTTTAAACATTTATGTTTTTTTCCTTAACTTCAGGTCTTGGCTTCGTCCCTGCCTATTGAAATAATATGAACTTCACCTTTCTTCGGCATGCTGGTTCAGTTGCAGCGTGGCATTGTGCAGGGTGACAGGTAGTCAGGTACAAGTGCAGAACATGGGGCTCGGGTGGCAGGTTTGAATGCATGTATGCATGCAACATGTCATTGGGCAGGGTGACCGATGAAATTAGCGTTTCACAGGACGCGTATTTCATGTAATTATCAGGTTGGCAGATTCCGACTGATGTACAAAATGGCTTCTTTCAACTTTCCCTTGAAAAACTGAAATATTGTTTTCTCAGGCAGTTTCTCATTGATCTCGAGCAGCCTGATAGAAGTGGTCTTGGAAAGGTTAGGAACCTCTCAAATTTCATTGGCATATCATTATGTTTTTATCAAATTCTGACGAGAAAACACATTGTTAAGAGTTGTTACTCTATAGAGCGAGGTTTCCATGGCAAAAAAACTCTTCTGTCAAGCCCTTTACCAACAAATCAATTTCGATTCGCCTGGATGATTCCAACTTCCTTGTTTGGAAACAACAAGTCATGTTTGGTGTAGAAAGTTTGGCCCTTGCTGCATACATTGATGGTTCTTTGGTGATTCCTGCCAAATATGCGACTGGAGAAGAAGGTGTTCGAGTCTCCAATCCTGAGTATGTGAGGTACAAGCAGCAAGATAGCGCACTCTGTTCTTGGTTACTATCTTCCATTAGTTCTTCTATTCTACCTTCGTTGGTTAACTGCAAGACTACTCTTGAGATTTGGGAGAAGGTCAGACATAATTTTTTTGTAACCTCAACAACTCACATAATGCATCTCCATTGTTCTTTAAAGAATATACGGAAGAGGGATTAATCGATGCGTAATTATTTGGCATAAATTCAGAGTGTATGCGATAGCCTTGCTACGTGTGGGAATCCATTAACCAAGACGATGCATATTTCTGCTATTCTGTTTGGTCTTCCTCCTGAATATGGATCGGTGGTGGCTGTTATCACGTCCAGTCAGGTGCTATACAAATTAGATGGAGTTGCTAGTGTTCTTCTTGACACAGAGTCTCGGCAACTTAAATTCCTGAATCAAAACTCAGTGAAAGGAAGTATTTCTTTTCGCCCTTTAGAGGATGGGTTTGGTCAATAGAGCCCATATTTGGTCAATCTAGCCCCAGTATAATGGGTTTGGTTCTTCTGGTTCTCAAAGGGGATCGCAGAATCAAGGGTTTCATGGTCGTACTATTTTCAGAGGACATGGAGGTCGAAGTTTTTCCAGCGGTCGTTCACGTACTCAATGTCAAATTTGTGGTAAGATTGGGCATCTTGCCAATCGTTGCTATTTTCGTTACGATCAGACCTATGATGGTTTTGGAAATTCTGCAAACCAGTGTTCCTTTACTCAAGATTTTTCCGAAGAGCAAGGAGCTTTTAATGGTGGTCAATCTGTTGCTGCTGAATCATGGCGTCTGTTGCTGCTGTAGCTGAGGAGTTCAGTTATGGTGATGCCGCTTGGTATCCGGACTCAGGTGTTACATCTCATCTCACGCCGGATGCAGGTAATGTTCAAGACTCAGTTCCTTATTCAGGGTCTGGTAAGGTTGTTGTTGCTAATGGCATTATTGTTCCGATAACTAGAGTAGGTTCAACTAGGCTAGAAACTACCTCTCGGCCTCTTGTTCTCAATGATATATTACATGTGTCTTCCATTAAAAAGAATCTGTTATCGATTTCTAAATTTACTAAGATAATTATGTTTCTATAGAATTTTTTCCTAACTTCTGTCTTGTGAAGGAGTTGACATCTCATCAAACGATCCTTCGAGGAGTTCAAAGTGATGGTCTCTACAAGTTTGTTGGTGACTTACATCGTTCTGGTTCGTCTAGTGTTTCTTCTGTTGTTTCTTCCTTTTCTACTGAATGTACCAACTCTGCTAGTTCTTGTTCTAATAATTCAGTTAATTGTTTTTCTGATAGTGCTCAACTTTGACATAGAAGACTTGGCCATCCTTCTAATGAAACTTTTGTAAAATTGGCTGAGCTTTGTAAAATTTCTGGAATTAATAAAATGTTTTTTTGTCAAGCATGTAAGCTAGGTAAAAGTCATAAGCTACCCTTTAAAAGATCGGTTGCTGTTTATAATGAATCAATGCATATTGTTCAACTGGATGTTTGGGTCCTGCACCTCTTTTATCTAACAATTCTTGTTATTACATCAGCTTTGTTGATGCATGTACCAGATATACTTGGATTTATTTCTTATCTAGAAAGTCTAATGTATATAAGGATTTGAAAAACAATTTAAAAGAAGTTGGAGCTTCTACCAATCACTTTGGTAGACCGGTCACCATGAAACCAAAGATTCGAATAAAAACGAGTTCACGAGTCAGTTACGACTAAAAACGGAGTTAGCGTTTAAAATCGCCCAAAATTGACACCTTTACAAAATTACTGCTTAATTAATTTTAGAATTTTCAATTTAAAGTAACATTAAATTAATATTTGTTTACAAATTTAAATATATTTTAAACGTCACGATATTCGAAGGTAAACGCATATACCGCCACCATTACGTTTGGTACCGGGTCCGTTACGACCAAATATCGAAACATCACATTAATTTAATTAGTTATGTTCGAATGGAAGCATAAATATGGAACAATATATTCAAAAGCATAATAAAAAAAGCATAAAGTAAAAACATACAACAAAAAAGATATACACATGAATAAACAAATAAATAAACAAACATATAAATATTAAAAGAGATGAGTTTCAAATCTGGAAAAAGAACTAAATTGAAATAAAACACAAATTTTAAGACTAAATCGAAACAAAAGCTTTTGTAAATCTCGAATTAGTTGCTAAAATGAAAAACAAGGAAATTAAAGGGCTAAAATCGAAGAAAATGGAAAACGGATTAAATTCAGTGACCATATTGCAAAACAACTGAAAGTTACGAGAACCGCGGAGGTCAATACCCTTACACGGAGGGATTTAATTAACTGATTTGACCATTTCTTTTTATTAAAAGAGTCTATAACTCAACTTAAAAGAACCTTTTATTCTTTTCTCATTTGTTTACCCAAAATAGAGAGGACTTTCATGTTTTCGGAGATGAATGAGCATATTCAAGGTGTTAATTATAATTTATATTTTTTATTTTTAAACTTTATTAAAACAATTGATAGTGTTTAGCAGTGTACGACCTTATAAATTCATCCATACTTTACATTTTTGTTGGTTTACTAATATTTATTTGGTATTTATTATTTTTTGTCCTCAATGAATTAGAAAAATAAAGATTTAATACATTTTTGTTTCCTAATGTTTATTTATATTTCTCAACTTGGTATTTATCATTTTTGTCAACAATGTTGTTCCTCTATTAAAAAGTTACGAGCTAATAAAAATATAATACATGGTAATTTGATCAGATATAGTTTGATCTTAATGAAATACGAACATATTAATTTTTTTTATTTAATTTTTTAGTCTTTAAAAAGTTTATTTATATATAAATTAATTTTTATTTATTTTTAAATTATATAATATAGTCCAACAAAGTTTTATTATAAAAAGAAAAAAAATATATAAGAATTTTATTATACTGACTATTAGTTGACTAGTAATATAATCTTACTTGCCTCGGCTGAGAAGAGGTAAGGACAATAATCTTGTATCAAAAAAAAAAAAGTTCTGAGATTAAACGATTGTGATTCTTTAACTATTTGATTTTGCGTCGAGCGCCCATAAATGAAGTAAGTTAGGTGGACAATTGTGACAATGACCCATCATGAGTGTAGTTAACTCATGAAGGTGTCATTATATTGGATGAGGGAGAATATCACGTATGAAAAAAAATGAGGACAATAATTTCACATCGGAAAGAAAAAGAGAGGCATAAGATATATAAACGGTAGTACTACACATCCTAACAAAAATTAAGTAATGAGATAGATACCGTAATGTTAAACAGTGGCAGAGCCACGTTTGTTGTAGGGTGAGCCCATGAACTTTTTAAAGTTCATATATTTACTCTTAATTTTCTTATTTTTTATGAACCAATCCTTAAATTTTTATAATATTTAAGATTTGAGGCTACACTGAGATTTCAAAATTTTATATGTACCCACCTTTGACTAAATTTCTGGATTCGTCACTTATATTAAAAAAAATACCAAACTTATAATTTAAGAAAAAAGTGTGAAATATTTTTAATAAATCCAAAACTTATAATTTAATAAATAAATAAATAAAAATAAACAACACAACTAGTCTATTAAATATCTTTATTCAATTATTTTTTACAATATGCCAATTAGTATCAAGTCTTTTTTTATAAATTTGGACCAAGTCTTTTTTATTAATTTGGATCACAATCCCACTTAATTAATATGTCGTCAAATTAAAGGGGCTTGTGGGTGGGAGCTGCTGACATGATGCAGAATCCATTTTATTCTATAATTTCGCAAGTTGGTGAAAAATAATTTTATATGATTTTAAATATTATTCCATGAAATATGTTGTAATTTCACCTTATCTTAATTATAAGATTATGATTTTAATTTTTATTAATAAGAATAAATTATAGTTTTTATCTGTTATTTATTTTTCAGTTACAACCCGCAGCAAGAAAAATAATTATTGTTATTAATAAAGGATATCTGCACTTAAACTAAAAATATATAAATATTATTTAAACCATTAAAAAAATATAATAAATTTCTTTAATATATATAATTTTTGAAAAAATCAATAAAGATTTTTAACGTCTAAACAAAAAAATCATATTTAAATTATGAAACGAAATGTTAAGAAATTGACAAATATTTAACAAATGGTGAGTATCTAATTTCCAAAATATTGATAAAATAGAGCTATTATTGATAGTCATATTTTTTAAATTGATAAAAATAAAAATAAATCAAATAAAGAAATAAGATTCTAAAAAAATTATTCTCCAAATAATAAATTTTTCTCGAACTAAACACCCATTAGGGTTTGATATTTCCAATTACATTATATAAAATATCCAACCATTTAATTTGATGCCAATGGACCATTGTCACGTGGATAACATGGTAAAAATAATCCATAATATATATATTTTTTTCGATATTAGGCATCAAACAGATCGCAAAATTACCGAGTTAGATAAATAAAGACAATACATTTTTTTTTCCTAACGTTTATTTATAGGAAAAATTGATATATAGGTAGTTTAAGGTTTTACATTTAGAAATTTAGATTATAAAGTTTAGAATTTAAGATTAATATTTAGGATTTAGGTATAAAATTTATAGTTTAGTTTAAAATTAGTGCTAGAATTAAGAATTTAAAATTTCAATTTTATAATATAAATATAAAAAATATATAAAATTAATTTTGATGGTATGTATAATAAATTTTTATCTTAATTTTTTTCTCAACTCGATTATTATTTTCGGTCATGGATGAGTTGGGTATTTAACGACTTGATACATTCTTTAGTTTTTTACTGTTTATTTTTGGCATAAACATAATTTTCAACCTTAACGTTTATAATTTTTGTCATTTTGGCCCCTATTCTTTTTTTGGGATAAATTTAACCCTTGATCTATGTCTTTTTAACAAATAACTCATTTTTTAACTATCATTATAACTGAACCGTTAAAAATTTAAGAATGATAACATGTTATATATATGTGATAATATATTTTAAATGACATAGAATCTAATCTATTAAATATATATATATATAGAATATAATTTTATTCTAGTATAAAATATAAAACAATTAAAATTTAAATAAATTATTAAAAATTAATTAAATCCAAAACAAAAATTTACTAAATATTCTTAACCCTAACTAAACTAAAATATCTTTATAAAATCCTAAAACTACGATTTAGATTAAAACTAAAATACCTAAATTCTAAACTAAAATAATAAAAATCCAATTGATTATTATCAAAATCCTTTATCTTTGATTCACCGGCAACAAACTATACAAAACATTTTCTTTTCTGATTATGTTCATACCTATTTAGATAAAATTTTGATTTTACTATAATTAAGGTTGAGAATGTTTAGTAGCCTTTTGTTTTAGATTTAATTAATTTTTAACGAATAAAAATTAATTTTTAATATTTTATTTGAATTTTAATATTTATTTAATATTTTTAGATTGGAATAAAATTGTATTACGTGTGTATGTATTTGATATACTAGATGTTAAGTCATTTAAAATATATTATTACATATATTTATATATATATATAACATGTCATCATTATTAAATTTTTAACGGTTCAGTTATCATGGTAGTTAAAAAATAGTTATTTGTTAAAAAGGCATAGATCAAGGGCTAAATTTATCCAAAACAAGAATAGCGATCAAAATGACAAAAATTATAAACGTTAAAGGTGAAAATTATATTTATGCATTTATTTTTTTCAACTAATCTCATCAATGAGCTCGGTAAATAAGTACTTTATATTCTTTTTGTTTTGCTAATGTTTATTTATTTTTCTCAACTTAATGTTGATTATTTTTTATTTATTATTATCATCAATAAGTTAGATGGTTACTAATATAATATATCATTGATTATTATTATTTTTTAATAAAGATTAAAAATTTAAAATATTTAAATTATAATTATAATTATTTTAAAATAAAAATAAAATTATATTTAATATTTTTCATATTTTTAGTTGATATGTTATAATCAAATATCACAAAAATCTTTAATATCATAATAAACGAGAAGTAATATTATGTGTCATTCCCGCCATGTTATTCATGAGATCAACTAATCATATGTATTTAATTCATTAATTTTGTATTATTTTTTATAAAGCTAATCTCCACTAATATTTACTGTAAATTAAATTTAAAAATAGTTTTTACCAAAAATGTATTTAATAAAAAGATAAGATAAAAATTTAATAAAATAAAGATATTTGATTAGTTAATTTTATAGATAACGTGACAAGAATAACTTATGATGTAATTTCTCCTAATAAATCAGATCTCTAAAAATTCAAATCTCTAAACCATAACGGATTCTGGATTCCTTAAAATCTCTTTCAGTTCTTATTTACGAACAATCTTACATCATGATACCCATTATCAGTTCTATCAAGGACGAACTTAGAATTTTATATAAGGTGTAAAATATTAAGAAAGTATATTAGAAATATAAGGAGTACAAAATTACAAAAATTTAAAAGCAGCAAAATTATATTCTCAATAAAAAGTACAATATATATATATAATTTTTTTTAAAATTTTAAAGGATGTGACTGTATCCCAACTAGGGGTGGATAAAACTTGAATCGACTCGAAAAAACTATTTTTTTTTCAAATTTTGAGTTATTCGAGTTGTTCGAATTATTCGAGTCAACTCAAATAACTCAAGTTAATTTCTAGTTCGTGTCGATATTGAATTTTAGAAGTTCGAATATTCGAAAAAACGAGATTTAATTTTGAAATTTTACATTTTGTTCACTATTTCATAACTTTTTCAATTAAACTCTGATTAGGTCGCGTTTTTTTTAATTCATTTTTTAGATGAACATGAGATTAAGAATAAAACCTATTAATGATATGAATATTCCTTGGGACCTAGAACTTTTAAAATTTTACTATTAGATCCCTAATGTTTTGAAATTTTATTGTTTAGCTATTGAATGATAAATATTGATCTATGTGATAATAATTTACTATTAGGTCCCTAAAGTAAATTGAACCTTTATATTTGTTTGTCCTTGACTTTAAGATTGATTGCTCTAAATAATTTTTCGGTGAAACTTTTGATCCAATTTTTATGAGACCGTACTTTAATGAAGTTTTTTATGCAATTGATTTATTAAATTATATTAAAATCTTATTCACACATGCAAAAAAAATACATATGAAGAAAACGTTCTTATTGCATTGAACTATAATATTATAAATAATTATAATTATATTTGTATAAAAATTCGAAACTCGACTCAAATTTTATACACTCGACTCGACAAAATTTCAAATAAAATTTGAATGATAAAATAGAACGTGTCAACTCGAATAACTTAAGTTTTTTTGACTCGATTCGATCTAATACCCAACCCTAATCCCAGCACCCCTAAATCTATCTCTAACCTATACGATGGAAAATACAACTTTGTTCAGACTCTCTTTCCATTTTGAGAGAAAAGAGAGGGAGGAGACTTTCGGGTGCGGCCTATTAAGGTGAGCAAGGATTAATCATTGCTTGCTTTGGGACTCGGAGAAATTTCTTGGTTGCAAGTAGGAGTGTAAATTAGTTGAGTTTGAGTAGTGTTAAGCTCGATTCAAATTTAAATATTCGAAGATGAACTTGACTTAACTCAAAAACTCATGAGCTTAAAATTATTGTGTTCAAACTCAAACTCGAAAAATTCAAATATACCAAGTCAAACTCAAATATCATTAAACTTGATTCAAGCTTTAAATTATTAAACTTGACTAGTGTTCAAACCTAATTGGAGCTCAAACTCCAATCTCAATAAAAAATAATATAAAATTAAATTTAAACTTATTTTCAACCAAAAGGAAAAAATGTTTTGTAAGGTAAAGCCTTATTCTATTTATAGTCAAAATCTTTTCAGCTTCTTTCATATTTGTGCAATGTGGGATTACTATCTCTAGATAACTATGTTTGCCTTTGTATCATGCAAAAAGGGAAAATTGCATCAAGAGTTCACCAAACTTATCCTCGTGTTCAACTTGATCACTATGAAAAATTTGAATTATAAAACTCTTATTTAACACTAATAACTATATATTATTATTATTGATTTCAAGTAGCTTGTGAGATTTTCGAGTTGAATATCAAGTAACTCGGCTCGATTTGTTAAAAATTCGAGTCGAATTTTAACCGAACTGAATTAGAATATTTCACGGTCTATCTCGTCTCATTTATAACCCTTATTGCATCGTTCATTTGAGGAGATGAATTTCGTAGAGAGGTAAATTAGGATTTATTAGAGTTTATGATATTAAAAAGAGTTTAAGATATTTGAGTTTTAATATTTTTATTAAAAATATCATAAAATATAAAATGTATATTAAGTTAAATTTATAATTTTAAAATAATTTTAATTATAATTTATATTTTTTATTTTAAAGTTTTATTAAAATAATTAATAGTGTCCAGCACTGTACAACCTTATAAATTCATCCATATTTTACATTCTTTTTGGTTTACTAATATTTATTTGGTATTTATTATTTTTGGTCCTCGTGAATTAGAAAACTAAATATTTAATACTTTTTTGTTTCCTAGTGTTTATTTATATTTCTCAACTTGGTATTATCATTTTTGTCAACAATGTTGTTCCTCTATTAAAAAATTATGAGCTAATAAAAATACGATACATAATAATTTGATCGGTCATAGTTTGATCTTAACAAAATGGTAACATATTAAATTTTTATATTTTTATTTAATTTAGTCTTTAAAAAGTGTATTTATATCTAAGTTAACTTTTATTTGTTTTTAAATTTTATAATTTAATCCAATAAATTATTATTATTATAAAAATTAAGAAAAAAAGAAAATTATAAAAATTTTATTATACCGACTATTAGTTGATTAATAATATAATTTTATTTGTCTCGGTTAGAAAAAGGCAAGGGTAATAATCTCGTATAAAAAAAAAGTGTGACATTAAACGGTTGTAACCCTTTGATTATATGATTTCTCTTTGAGCACCTATGAATGAAGTGGGTGAAGTGGATAAATGTGACAATGACCCCATTATGAGTGTAGTTAGTTCATGAAAAAGGTATCATGATATTGAGTGAGGAAAAATATTACGTATGTAAAGAAGTGAGGACAATAATTCTACATTCAAAAGAAAAAGAGACATAAGATATATAAATAGTAGTATTGCAAATCTTAATAAAAATTAAGTCTGGACATGATATAGACACTATAATATTCAAAAATACCGGACTAAAAAAAAGCATAAAAGAATAATTGCAAGTTGCAGGGTTGGATTTATATAGACAAATTAAGACCCCTGACTCGTAAATAAATCGAAAGTGAACAAAAAAAAATTGTAAATCGTTTACCTTTTTTTCATACCTCTATTTGTGCTTTCGCTTTAAATTAGAGGTTTAGGGTGTAGGATTTAGGGTTTATATTAGGGATTGTGGTTAGGGTTTAAGAAATTAGAGGTAGGGTGTATTTTATTGGGGTTAGGATTGAGAGTTTAGACTAATTAACTTTATACAGTAATATAAAAAATGTACTTGTAATTTTATCAACTGAGCAAGTAATTTCGCAAGCGCCAAGTTGTGGATTGATAATAAGGGTACATGTGACCATCTAGTTAGTATATTGATTAAAACCATAAAATATCTAAATGATTTATAAGAAGGGTGTATGAAATCACATATGTCCTTTTGCATACGTTCCATAAAATAAATAGATCCTATATATCTTAGTGATGCTCGAATAATTAGTTTACTTTGAGAGTAAACATTAGTTTGAAGAATTCGTCAATTCTTCAATAAATGACTGCATAAAGTAAAGTGTGTGTTTTTAACATATCATTATAAGTGATACTAAGATTATAAAATTTCAATTTAATTTGAAATATTCACGTAGTTAGAGTTTTATTCACCAACCCTAATGTGAATTATCATGTTTGCATTCATTTAAAACAAATAAAACAAATTTAGTGATTACATGAAATAAATATTATCTTTACATTGACTACAAAGAATACCTCCCGTAAAAAATCTTGGATCAAGATAAATTTTTATAATTTGAACTTAGAAAAAGTCTATAATCAAATTTTTCTATACATTAAAATTATTGCTTTCAAGCAATATATTATAAACTTTATAACAATCATATTATTAAAGAATAATTATCAACCACTGAATGATCCTCAAAATAAAAAAAAAATGGAACACATCCGTGTCAGATGTAAGGGATATGGTTGCAAACAGAGCAGCAGCAACATACTGAGTAGAGAGTAGTTTAACCTGCAATGCCGTTGGTTGGCTGCTTCTGTCATATGCTTCTCCTGTTTCCCAAACCTATGATGCTCACTTCCTCTAAGCAATCTCTGGGTTGTTTCCTTCTGCATTGGAGATGAATGCTTTCAGTGTAGGACAAGTTTGTATACTAAGACTTGTCAACAAAGGAATTCAAAGTAATTTCCATGACAGAATCTCATCAGTTTAAGAAGGTCTTTGAAAGATAACAAAGATGAAACATTTTCTGATTCATCAGTTCTTTCCTTAATCCTTTCAGAAAAAAATCACAATTTTCAACCTTCTGCTTCTTGAGTTGCACAAAACTTTTCACCATAGAAGACGAAAACAGGCAGTTCAAATTATGACATCCCTCGATAGTCAAGCATGTTAGATTTTGGGCATATGGATGTGCAGCCTGAAGCTTTCGTGTCCATACAAGCTGAATGTTGATTGAAGAGAGCTACAAATCCTCCAAGCTCGGAATACCCTGCATACAACATATATAGTCTGGAATGCATGAACAAAACACAATAATTATTTATTACATTGATGTACGGATGAACATTAATCTATTCAAACTGATATAAACAATGTTGAATTGATACATACCTTTTATACAAATAACTGTTGAAGGATAACATTAAAGTCGTCTTCCCAGCGCCCTACATATTCACCTTCAGTTGATTGTAGTCCATGCAGCATCGGTGTGCTCAACTTTCCCTCTGTAAAAAATTTAATCTTTGGACACTGTCTAATGATTACTTCTTCCAAGGAAGGAAATAGTAAGGTGTACTTCCTTGAGCAGAACCTCGATAGGCTAGAAAGATTAACAAGTTCTAAAGACTTGAGTTGTGAGAAAAAGATGTCATCTGTGACTTCAGTAGTTGTAGAAGCTATGATTTCTTCCAACATTTGACAATCGGTAACACTCATTGTTGTGAGTTGCGCCATGCTTTTAGCTGTTGTAAACCACTTACGTGTTTTTGGTTGCTTATGTTATGCCACTCAAGTTCAATTTAAAGATAAATTTTCACCACGAGCAATTCCTTCAATTTTCATGGGATACTCTCTCACACAAAAAGGATATATTCTTTTTTCTCTTGTTTCTAAAACTTTTTTTGTCAATAGAGATGTAAAATTTCATGAACATATCTTTCCTTTCATAAGTTTTAAAAATTCTTCTGCTTCTTTATTTCCTTCACCACCTACTGTTAGTGACTCTGATTTTTTGATCATATCACCTTCTATTTCTAAAGATAATGTTTCTACCGAGTCAACAAGTAGATCCCCTCCTTCTGGTTTTGATTCATCACCAACTCACTCTTCTGCCATACCTGATCCATTACAAACTGCATCACCTATAATCGAATCTTTTGTTGACACAGAACCTGCACCTTCAACAGAATCTTCAGTTCCAGCAGAAATTTCTGCTCCCGTAGAAACCTTTCATCCACCAGAAACTTCACCTATAATAGAAACTTCTGCTCCCATTGTAGCAAATCCTTCAGTTCCACCTAGGAAATCATCTCGTGTACCTCAGAAACCATCTTGGTTACATGACTATGTGCAGTCTTACCAATCTTCTTTCCTACCAGTTTCTCAATCAGGTTTGCATTCTATTTCTTCATCTATTTCATATGCTCATTTACCCTCTCATACTCAAAGTTTTCTTTCTTCCACCGGACCTCTTGTTGAA
Source organism: Abelmoschus esculentus (assembly GCA_035048815.1). Taxonomy (NCBI): domain Eukaryota; kingdom Viridiplantae; phylum Streptophyta; class Magnoliopsida; order Malvales; family Malvaceae; genus Abelmoschus; species Abelmoschus esculentus. The sequence continues at coordinate 23,259,976 of JAUCBN010000004.1, forward strand.
CCTAAAACTTATCACCAAGCAACTCAAAATCCCCTTTGGATTCAAGCCATGAAAGAGGAGATTTCTGCCTTGGAATCTAATAACACATGGTAAGGTTCCCATTGGGTGCAAATGGGTGTTTCGGATCAAGTTCAAGGCCAATGGAGATATTGAACTATTTAAAGCTCGGCTTGTTGCTAAGGGCTTTACTCAACAAGAGGGTATTGATTAGTTTGAAACTTTCTCTCCTGTGGCCAAGATGATTACTGTTCGAACAGTCTTGGCTCTTGCTTCAATGTTTCAGTGGCCCTTATATCAGATGGATGTCTATAATGCTTTCCTCCAAGGTGATTTGAAGGAAGAAGTATATATGTCTTTACCTGAAGGTTTTTGCAGCCAGGGGGAGTCTAAGGTCTGCAGGCTGCAAAAGTCATTGTATGAACTTAAGCAAGCCTCAAGACAATAGAATTTGAAGCTCACAGAAGCACTTCTCAATGCTGATTATAGTCAAAGTAAAAATGACTATTCAATGTTCATCAAGAGGAAAGGTTCTAGCATAGTTATAATGTTGATATATGTAGATGACTTGCTTATTACAGGAAATGATGAATGCTTGGTTAAAGAACTTAAAGGAATTTTGAACAAGAATTTCAAAATGAAAGATCTTGGTGAGTTGAAGTTTTTTTTAGGCTTGGAGATATTGAGGTCTAAAGCTGGTATCATAGTGAATCAACAGAAGTATGCTCTAGGTTGATTCAGGATTCAGGCTTGGGTGGAGCCAAACCTGCTTTAACGCCATTGGAACAAAATCAGAAGCTTACCTCAGCAAGTTATGATGAGTCTTTGAGCAACAAAGAGGTTAGTGATGAATTGTTGCCAGAAAAGTCAGTATATCAGAGATTAATTGGTAAATTGATTTACTTGACACATACAAGACCAGATATTACCTATGCTGTCAATCATCTAAGTCAATTCATGCATCAACCAAAGAAGTCTCATCTTGATGCTGCACTCAGAGTAGTTAGATATATCAAAAGAAATCCAGGACAAAGAATCTTGTTAGATGCTGCAAGTAAGTGTCAATTGATAGCATATTGTGACTCGGATTGGGCATCGTGTCCTATGACAAGAAGGTCGGTCACAGGTTATTGTATCAAGTTGGGAGAATCCTTAATCTCGTGGAAGTCAAAGAAACAAAACACAGTTGCAAGGTCCTCCGCTGAAGCAGAGTATAGAAGCATGGCAGTAACAACATCTGAAATGGTTTGGTTAAGAGGTTTGTTAGCAGAATTGGGTTGTTCAGAACTCCAAACAGTTCAGTTATTTTGTGACAGTAAAGCAGCACTGCAAATTGCGGCTAACCCTGTCTTTCATGAAAGAACAAAGCACATCGAGATAGACTGTCACTTTGTTAGAGAAAAAATTCAAGAAGGAGTGATACATGCAGAGTATGTAAGGTCAGAAGAGCAACTGGCAGATTTGATGACTAAGGCTCTTGGCACACAACAACATCAATATTTGACTTCCAAGTTGGGACTAAAAGACATCTTTCAGCCACCAACTTGAGGGGGAGTGTTGAGTAACTGATTAGTTTGTATTCTGTTAGTTAACTTCTGAAGTTAGTTGATAGTTTTCAACGTCTTTACCTGTATATAAATAATAGTGTTGTAAACTTTTTCTTATCAGTGAAGAATGAATACAATTTTCATTTGTTAACATTACCCCACCGATACGACCACAAACTTTGGAACTTTTTCCCCGCCAACATACATTCCGTTAGGCGCGAATTGCTTTCTCAAAATATTAAAACCAGATTTCTGATGAACTGAAAATCCTGAAAGTAGAAAACTTAGCCTTGGACATGAACTAATGTTCCAAAAACAAACAGAAGTGGGTATATCTTTAAATAAGAACAACTCATTCCGGTAGTCAATAGCTTTCAACAATGTTACATTCTTTTAAAATCGACCTCGATTCGGTGTAGTTATTATCAAACAATAATCTATTATGTCAGGATTAAAAAATCCAACATATAACACGAAATCTAACCTCCAAACCTTGGTCATGAACAAAAGTCTTCGGTTGCATGATATTATGATTGAACCAATCAATGAAATTTAGATTAAAGAAATTCGATAACTTATCTTGTCGAACAACCTGTAACCACACTAATTTAACTTTAATGCAATCATAAATACATCTGATAACTTATCTTTTCGAACAACTTGTAACCATACTAATTTAACTTTAATGTAATCAAGCAAAACATGTAGGATATCTTTTGTACCATTGTTACAAATGGAACAAGAATCAATCGTTGTTAAGTGACGTTTTACACGCTCTTGCTTAGTAAGAAGTTTTTCCTGAAATGCTAACCAAAAGAATATTCGAAATTGTTTAGGCACACGAAGTTACCATAAAGACTTCCACACATTCAAAACAAGAACATTCAACCTACACAAAGAATCATAAGTCGACTTTGTTGAAAAAAATTGTTTAGTTTTTCATCGCCAACAAGGAATGTCATCCCCCAACAACGGATTCGGAGCCGGTACAACAACAACACGAAGCAAAATATTCCGCGGCAACACTAAACTAAGGCGATTCCAATCCCACTCACCAAAATTACCAGCCAATCTGTGACACATGACTTATCGGGAAAACCATGGCCAATGTAATAATTCAAAAAAATGTGTATATCAAGTGCATCGATACCTTAACCTAAAGTGTTGAAAGGATCGATGATGTCATTAAAATTAGGATGTTCATGATAGGTTTAATGGGTATATTTATTGACCTAATAAATCTAATATCACTATTGTAATATTACTATATTTTATTCTCTTTTAATTTTATTAATTTGCATTACAAATTTATTGAATCCCTAAATACTTATTGAGTCAGTTAAAATTAAGAATGTTTATTTATTTTTAGCGTTAGATCCTAACTTTCTTATGAAGCGAGTATAAATATGTCCCATGCCAAATTCAAAACAATATTTCATGTTCAAACTAACAAGACATTTAGAATTTAAAATATAATTGAAGGCGCATGACGTAATTAACACTAAAAATGATACAATTGGGATATTTGATGTAATTAATTTTAATTTTTTGTTTGTTATTTTCATTTGTAGGGTTTCATCTTAACCGGTCTGAATCAATTCGCATCGTACACAAAATTTTAGTGGGTGAGTCTCTTAACAAATATTTTCTACATACACAATGTCTCAAACCCGAGACATATTTAAACGGAACTAAATTGCTTACCACTTAAACCAATCTCTGTTGATAAAGTAAAAATGGTTACAATAGAATAATTAACCTCTGCTACAAAAGCAAACCTAAAAGTGTTCATCACTCTATAGAAGCTCGATAAAAATACACGCACACATGCGCACACATACGTAATACTTAAATTTATTTAATAAAAAAATTAATAATCATTTTAGATAATTTTTATACAATAAACAATTTGTAACCCTTTAAAACTCTAAAATTGGAGCTTAAAAAAGGTTTAAGTTCATTCAAACTTACTATTTAAAGCAATAGTTTAACCGAGCTACGGTTCATCTAAAATAAAAAAAAATTAAATAAATAATCGTGAAAATAAGGTTAAATTAGATTTAACCATCAATATCCGGTTTATTAATCGATTAATTCGGATCAATTTTTATAAAATCTAATATTAAGATGATCCTCCTGACCTTAATTTTCTTCATTTATAACACCAAGATCCGAAACTTTGATTTTATTTATAAGACCCTCCCAATTTAGTTTTCTCTCCTTTTTTACTATAATTTTTAAACTTCATTCTCCTAATATTAAACCCATGACTCTATATTCTCCTAAATTTACTTATATATAATAACTTTGTGGAAAGTTCAAACCACCCCTAAGTAACCATGTGATTAGCACAATATAGTGTCCACAAGCATTACTTAAACAACTCCTCCATTATAATAAGAGGGTTATAAGGCCATTGATATGGAAATGTTAAATAAAAAACGTCATACGGGAAAGCTCATTCAAATTCCGAAAAGAAAACAGCTTTTCATGCTAAACCAATGCAGAAAAGAAATAGGGGAGCAAAGTGTCAGTCATAGAGTAGTATTTTACCAAATAAAATAATTAAAGAAATTAACACTACATTTAGATTAAATAAATATATAAGTAGAGGTAACAAACGAGTTATTTGGTTCGGATTATTTTAGTTTATATTCGATTCGGATCGGTTTAGGTTTTGTTCAAATTTTTAGTTTTAGTTCGGGTTTATAGTGATTTCGGTCCGGGTATCGAGTTGAGTCAATTGATTTTCGGTTTAATTAATATCAATTTAGTCATTTTTTGCTCGATTGATTTCGGGTAGGGTTAATATCAGGTTCGCAAAAGATTGATCGTTTTCAGGCCGAGTAGGTTTTTACACCTTATATATCACTTTGTATAGTATGCATGTTTGTTTTTGTGTGTGTGAATTGTGCGATAATTCACATATCCTATCCTTCTTTCTTTATTTTAATATCTTTTTTTTATTTAGGGTTACCTTCAGTTCGAGTTGCTTTCGATTTGGGTGAAACCAGTTTGTGTTCATTCGATTCGATTAAAAATCAGTTTAAATTTATTCAATTCGATTAAAAATCAATTTAGATCCATTTTCGGATCAACTAAAATTTAAATAGGTTTTGATTTGATTAATTTATTTTAATTTTTAAATCAATTTTGGATTATCACATTTGAATCAATTATGATCGAGTGCATGCACATGCTACAAATTGTCACAAGGGAAGTTATCAAGTTTATAGCAATTAAATTTTTTAATAAAAAATAAATTGTTATTTACGTATTATAATTTATTTTGATAATTAAATCTTAATTATTTTATTAAAATATTATTATCACTTGTCATATTATTTTTTTAGATGAATGTGATTTATGTATTTCAATCAAAAGAAGATTTATAAAAACTTATATCAGTTCTCATTTTAAACAAAGGGGTCTATACAAATGTTTTTATATATCATGTATACGATCATATAATTTATGTCGATAATAATATAAGTTTGAGTCATTCATTTTAAGGCTTTATCGAAGGGATATCCCCTTCCTTTTCTTAATTGGAAGTTATATCTCTTCAAACTTTATTCGGAAGAATAACTTCATTTTTAACACGTAAACTAAATTTGTATTATACATATCACGAAGTACTAATTGACATGTTGAGGAACGAAAAATATATTTGATATGGATTATTTTAGTTAATTTTTAAAATATTTTTAAAGTAATTTATATTTTGTATGATACGAATTATTTTTAAATTTAAAAGATCTTCACACTATTTCTCATAATATTTTGGATATAATTTGTGTTCTACAGAATACGAATGACTAGTTATTAGTTATTAGGTAACCTGAATATTTCCAGACAACAGTTATCTATTGGTCTCTCAGTTTGTCGTCTCTCATTTCCACATTCATCTCCTTATGTATAATTTTTTAGGATTTATCTCTTTTTCTTTAGTCTTCTAGTCTGCGCACCTTTTCTTATCCTTCACCCACTCCATGTAGCTCTGGCGGTAACATTGCACACCATGTAGCTCTACGAGACAGAGATTGGTACTGGAGAGCTTTTCTCCCCGAAGGCGAAGACCGGGACCATCCTGCTTGTAACCCTCTGGGTCCCAATGGTAAAAGTCTTGAAGGAATCAAATTTCCAAAGAGTCTTGTGTGGTTGCTGGCTTGGATCTTAGTCAGGATTGGCATTTGGCTTATGTTGAATGGTTCTTAAAGAGTTAAGACTCTGTATATTAACAAGAATTTAAAATTGTCCCCAACAATATACAAAAAGTTCATTCTTTTTTTACCTGTCTAAAGTCTTATCCTTTTTTATCCAACCTGGATGATACTATGTATCAGAATATAAAAATGTCTAATCTTTAGAATAATGATTTCTCATCCCAACTCCCAGACCATTTACTTTGAGAGATTTATGGCAGTAATGGCCTTGAATCTGAAAACAATAATAAAAAGATCAATGTCCAGTCAAATTTACTACAGAATTATCCAAGATACAGTGCCAGAAACAAAGATCAAATGACATTGTGACTGTGATTTTGGCAGGGTAGCAAATATAGAGAATGCAAGTTCATGAAACTTTGAACGATTGGGATGAGCATAAATAAAGTGAAATACAGTGTTATCTACCAGATTTTAGAAAACAGTAACTTCAGCTGCAATCTGTTCATTAGATATAGAATCAATTTGGTTCACCTGACCTACCCTTCATTTCGTTTCACTTTTCACAAACAAAAATCAAGCTGACAGAAGGCCAAGATAATCCAAAAATATGAAGCACTAACATATAGGAGCATCCCCTGAGTTTACTTCAAAAAATAAATAGTTTATTACAGAGCAAAAGATAAGTAGCAGCAATATAGTATGGTGTCATAATGTTTTCTCCATTAATCTTGTAGTATGGAAAACTTCTTTTCGGAAATAAGAGTTTCTTCCAAGTTGGTTGCAATTGGTTCAATTTCCTCTTCAAGCTTCTTTTCGGAAATAAGAGTTTCTTCCTTCTTTCGATCATTTTCATCTTCGGATTGACATAACAATGAGGCAGTTCTTAAACAAAGACAATACTTTCCCATAACTGATGCTGACTGATTCCATTTTGGCCCTCAAATCATTGTAGCTACTCTTTGCCTCCAAAAGCTCCTTCTGCAACCTACCTATATTGTCAGCCATTGATCCACAATGATCCTCCATATCCTTCTTTTCCTTGACTAGCTTCTGCCATTCAGCCTTGTGATGTGCAAGTTTATCGGTTGTTTCCTCAAGTATCTTCTCCATTTCTGAAACCTTCAATCTCAAGCTAACACCATTCTTCTTCTCCTCATCCAATTCTTTCAAAGCATGGTCCTTCTCAAGTGTCAATTGGTCAAATGAAATTCTAATATCACTTACTTCAGATAACAATTCTTTGTTCTTGTCATGATCCCGACATGCCTCGATCATCCTATTCATAACAATCCACAGATCACTCACATCTTGTGACTCAGAATTTTCACTCTCACCATTAACTTTGTATCCAAGAAACTCCTCAAGAAAGTCCACGATCTTCTTCTGCATATCCTTCAGTTCCTTCTTGTTCATTTCCATCACTCTTCTAGCTGCATCTCTTTCATCCTGTTCATTTCCATCACAATCTTCTTCTGCATCATCTCCCAGTTTGCATCCATCTAGGCACAACGTGCTGAGGCTTGTTACGAGACAAATGGATGAAGGTAAGGAAGAAAATTGCATGCAAGTCAAATCTATAACTTTATGTTTCGTTGCTTCCTTGAAGAAGTCATCCTGCAACGTCAGGGAACGATCCTTGCTAAACAGAAGGAATAGAAAAAGTTGTGGACAATTCAACTGGTCTGAAAGGCTGTTGATACTTGGATCTGACAAACAGATCTTGTTGCATTTCTTCGTTGACTCTTCATTTGGCCAGTCCCGTAGAACATCATCTTCTTTTAAGACAAACACCTGATTGTCCTTGGAAGCGATTGATTTGGCAACAATATAAGTAAGATCATGCACATCAAAGTATTCATCATTGGTGTTATTGTGACGCAACAAACAAGACGCTTTCAGGGTACTCAGGTCTTCACCCCGTAAATGATTGATACTCAACTCAATAGCAGAATATACCTCAGCAGATTTCTCACTCGGGATTTCGGAGTAAGGCCTCTGTAGTTGTAGTACAGCATCCCTCCAAACCGAAATATTTTGATTTTGCAATGCCCTTGCAACTATTGCAATGGCAAGCGGCAATCCTGCACAACTTTTGGCTACCTCAATTGCAATAGGTCGCAAGTCAGCACGTTCAACAGAGTCCCCAGCCATCTTCTTAAAAAACTCCCAGGCTTCTTCCTCATCTAAATCACCAAGTTGAAAAGTGAGGGTAGCACCCATCCCATTGCTTAGAACATTTTTATTTCTAGAGGTCAACAATATCTTGCATCCTTTGTGTTGACTTCCAAATGGAATTCCAACTTCGCCGAGATCCAGTTTCTCCCAAATATCGTCCAGAATAATAAGAATCATCTTCTCCTGGATTAACCTTTCACATAATCTATGGGCTCTTCCAACTGTACTCTTTTCTTCAAGCTTCAAACCCAACGACTCTGCTATTTCGCCTTGGATTCTCTGAATGTCAGGTTTCTGAGATACAGTGACCATAACCACCGAACTGTATGACTTATCCTCCTGGGCTTGCCTATAAACTTCTCTGATTAGGCATGTTTTTCCCACTCCCGGCATCCCGTATACTCCCATCATTCTCACGGTAGAATCTTTGAGTGACTCAACGATATCACTGAAAACCTTCTCCCTTGATTCAAAGGTCTCGAAGTCTGTAAGGAATCTGGCTTTAGGAACATCACGGAACCCCACATGCTCAAACTGACATTCATTGATAAGAACATCAAAGGTGTTGGCAGCTTCTTCCGCTTTCCTACTGAGCCGGTAACGGGACTTGATGTTGGGACACAATCCACTGAAGCATTTGCTCCTTGCTTTGACTTCAAGAGCATTCACTTCCTTCTCTACTTCCATGATAGCCTTGTCCACTTTATTTGACCAATCCTGGACATAGGCATTTATCTTCTCCCCGTTCCTTCGTGCAACACCAACATATTGCTCCATACTTGTTCGCCTTGCAATCAGCCTCTTAAGTTTCTCCTCAAACTTTTCAACGTTTTTCTTGTAGATGATTACATCACGAATGTGATGTGTTGCTCCCTGGAGGATAGCTTTCGCAACTTCAGAACAGACATCAACAGCTTCCATTTTTTTGGCGAGGGACTCCAAATGAGAAAGCAATACAAAATGAACTACAGAGACAAAAAAAGGAGAGCCAAGAAAGAAAATACTGAACAGAAACAGACCAGAAGTAAGCCAAAAAAACAGAATCTAAGAACAGAGAATGGATGAAACGAAAGGTTAATGAATAACACTTGACAATGAGAAGAAATTGCCGAGAGATCACAGAGAGAACAAGCAATGAAGTCTGTAATAGAGAAAATACTGAAAACTGTGTTGAATGGACGATGTTCTGCCTTCAATTTATAATTTTTTCTTAATGCATGCCAATTAATCATTTACCAAAAGTCTTCTGATCAATTTGCTGACATTGTGTTGATATAAAATTCTCATCTTAGTTTTGTTTGGCATATAAAATTGCCACATTTTTATCATTGAGTTGTTTATTTTAATTCAATAATTCCACAAGAGGAAAAGTAAAATATGGGAGGAAGTTTATGTATTATTATTTGATGTAAGGTTGAGAGTAAGAATGATCGATCCATGGGACTTAGAAACTTTTGACGTTGATTCTGACTTTAACGAATAAAAAATAAAAATAACAAGGGGTTGCGAGTAAAAAGTAAATATAAAAATAAGTGATTTAAAAATAATTTATTTAAATCAGCAAAGTAGATTTCAAAGAAAATTCGATTTAATATAAAACATCGAGCTTTGTCTTGCCTTAATTCTAAATTAATCATAAAAAAGGACTTTTACTTCAGATACCCAGGGTTACACTCTACAAGGCTCAACCCTTGTAACTTAATTTTCTCTTTCGGTAAACCAATAATCCAAAGGCACTCTTTGAGATTTAGTATTCATTTGGACTAACCATGACTATCGTCGCTAGAAAAAAAAATTTAAATTTTGGAAAAGTACGACTCGAGTTATGTTGCCTCAAAGAGAATCAAATTCGATCTCAACTTCCCTTAGTATACCGTCACCAAGTGTGTTCATAAGAAGTCGAATATGCTACAAGTCAATCTTTCCCTCAACTTTAAATCGAAACAACATTTAAAACAACGAGCTCTTTTTTAGTTGAAACTGAAAAGATTTTAAAAAAAGTCGATTGTCAATCCAAGTTTGCAAAAAAATAAAAAAGATATCTAAAGCTTTTAGGTATTTTTTAATTCTTACAATTAGAATAGTCATCGTTTTAGCCTTCAACTAATTGAGAAATTAGTTAAGTATGATTGAATTCTTACCATAATTCAAAGAAAATGAGAAACAAAAAGTGAGAAAATTAAGTAGAAAATAAAAACTTTATAAAACTAAAATTCTCAAGAACAAGTAAAAACTAGTTTTTGAATGTGTTTCAAGCTTCACACTAAGGGTTATTTATTAGGGATGTTTAAAAATATTTGATCTGATTGATCCAATTATATGTTGATTCGATTTAAAAATTTAAATATTTGTTTCGGTTTTTATTTTTGCATCGGATATCCGATACGATTTTAAATTTTTCGAATCGGATACGAATCACAATATTATAAATTTTGGATTATCCGAAAATCTAAAAATTTAATTTCTTAATATTATTTTTTTTATTTTTAATAATTTAATACTTGTTATATCTAAAAATTAAAGTAATTAAAAATTTTAAAGATGTGAATCTTGTTATATTTAATCATTTGTTGTTTGTTATATTTGAAATTTCAAAATTCTCATAAATATAACATTTAGATTTGAATAAATAATTAAATTAAAATATATTTCTAGATATTCAGATACTCGAAAATCTAATCCGATTATCCAATTATCTGAAAAGCCAAATATCCGAAAAATGGAATCGGATACAAATTACTATATTACTGATTTAAAAACTTGGATATTCAAATAAAATGGATTGAATCTGATCTGATATCCGATAATGAACATTTCTAGTATTTATAGCTTGAGATACCCTAAAGATAATAAAATACCTAAGAAAATAAAATACCTAAAAATAACCCAAAAATATTCAAATAAAATCATATATAATAGAAAGATAAAATCCTAATAAAGTTATAATTTCCAATATTTAAATTTAAACTTAATCCAAATTCCTAAGAAATTTTTATTCGCTCGTTGTGTCTAACTAGACTGCTAGAATTATTGTCAATTTAAAATTTAGAGACTTGCACAAAAACATATAAAAACGACACAAATTAGCAATATCCAAGAATTAACAAGGAATAATTATTTTTTTTGACTTAAAAATAATAGGGAGATAAAATATTCACCAACACCCTATCCTAAATTGTTAAACTTTTTATAAATGTAGTGTAAAGATGAAGATGATTGATATAAAGCTTCTTTATATTTTTAACTCAATAAACATTCATATTTATATACAATAAAATCCTTGTTGGCCTTAGCTGAAGATGCTGAATTTGAGGACGTTAACCAGGTGCTGAAATTGCTGAATTTGAGGACGTTAATCGGGTGCTGATGGTGCTGAATTTGAGGGCGTTAATCAGGTGCTGAAATTGGTTGCATCAATTTCATGGTTTCCTAACATTCACCCCGTTTCTTTCTTTTCTTTTGTTCTTTTATGGCATCGAGAGTGACAACATTAAGCTTGCTCCTGAATGTTTCAAATTACTGAGTCGATAGAGGTTTAGTAAATACATCTGCTATTCGGCAAGGTGCTGGAACATACCCCACTTGTAGCGTTCGATTCATTACTTTCTCTCGGACAAAGTGAAGATCTAAGTCAACATGCTTAGTCTTGGTATGCATTACTGGGTTGACAGCCATGGCTACTGTGCTGGTATTATCACACCAGATTTTGGGTGCATCAGAGGTTCTAATTCCCATATCACTGAGCAAATTTTGTATCCACACCAGTTCAGACGTAGCATCGGCTAGGCTTCTGTACTCAGCCTCAGCAGTGGATCGTGAGACGGATCTTTGTTTCTTTGAACTCCATGACAAAAGATGATCGCTATAATAGACACAATAACCTGAAATAGACCTTCTATCATCCTCGTCACTCCCCCAATCAGCATCCGAAAAAGCTGTAAGAGTAGCAGTTGATTTGGTAGTTTGATTAGAGGAAAACCATAGGCCATATTCCATGGTGCCTTTAAGGTATCGTAGGATGCGTTTGAAAGCACTCCAATGTAGTGTTCTAGGGTACTGTATGTACTGAGCAAGCTTGTTTACTGCATAGGAAATATCTGGGCGAGTATGACAAATATAGAGGAGAGCACCAACTATGCTACGAAATTGCGTGACTTCAGGAAAAAGATCCCCACCAACTTTTCCTAATTTGGGTGACACTACCATAGGTGTGTCAACTGGCTTGGCATTCATCATATTTGTCCTACCAAGAAGCTCAACAACGTATTTTTTTTGAGTAAGAAATAAGACCGTGTCACTCGAAAAAACTTGCATCCCTAGAAAGTAATCAATGGTACCAAGATCTTTGAGAGAGAACTGACAGTGCAGCTTGTGTTTTACCTCAGAGATGTGATCTTCAGAGTTGTCAGTGAGTAAAATGTCATCGACATATGCCACGATGTAAGTAACTTGTGATCCAGCAATGTACTTGAACAAGGACACATCAGCTAAGCAATGTTGAAATTGCAAAGATTCAAAAAATCCTTTGAGTTTAAGAAACCAACTTCTGGGTGCTTGACGCAAACCATATAATGCTTTAAGTAACTTACATACCATTGGATTACCATTCGTACCAATTTGTTCAAAGCCTGGTAGTTGGCACATGTACACATCTTCACGGAGATCACCCTTTAGGAAAGCGTTATTTATATCAACTTGATGTATCTTCCATTGTACATTGACAACAAGAGATAGCAGAACATTTATGGTGAGGGATTTTACCACAGGACTGAAGGTGTCAGTAAAGTCATGACCAGCAACCTGGGAATATCCCTTGGCCACCAATTGTGCCTTGTAACGATTGATGGTGCCATCAGCATTTCTTTTCACTTTAAATAACCACTTGCAGCCAATAAGTTTGCGATCAAGAGGAGCTTCGACCAATTTCCATGTACCGTTAGTTAGAAGAGCTGAATATTCATCCATCACTACAGCTCGCCGTTCTGGAATGATCAAGGCTTCATCAATTGTTGCTGGCACATCCTCATTACCTTCCAGAAGATAAGTTTTGGGTTTAAAGATCCCTCGTTTACTGCGAGTGGTCATGGAATGAATGTTGGTGGTAGTCAAAATAGGTGGTAGTGGTAAATGTAAGCCATCTTGAAGATCTGGATGAGAAGAATTATCAGCAACTGGTGGTTCCACTATGTCAGGCACAATGTTGGTGTCTACTGGATCTAAAGCAGGATTGTCAGCAGGCATAACATGAGTGTCAATGGAAGAGGGAGGAACTTCAGGAGGTGGAGAAACTTCTATCTCAGTTGTGAGAGGAGATGGAGTTGGCTCGGAGGCAGCTACTGGTGGAGAAGAAGATGATGATCTAGGGGGAGAGGCTGGGGAAGGATGACTGGACTGTGGTGGACTCGTAGCTGATGATGGGGCAGCTGTAGTGGAAGGTGACACAAGTTGAACCGGATCAGAAAGAAACTCTTTAGGGTTCTGTTGAGAAATGGCTTCTAATATGGCAAAAGGAAAAACTCCTTCATCGAATTTTACATGTCTCGTAACATAAATACGACCACCATAATCCAGGCACTTATAGCCTTGATGTTGTGGTGAGTAACCCAAGAACACACATTGCTTGGATCGAAAGTCAAACTTGTGCCGATTGTAGGGCCTGAGGTAGGGATAACAAGCACATCCAAAGACATGGAAGAAGCTATAATCTGGTTGTCTTTGTGTAAGCTTTTCATGTAGAGAAATGTGAGCAAGAGCCTTGAAAGACAGCCTGTTGATGATGTATGTAGCACTAAGAACAGCATGAGACCAATATCTCAATGGAACCGATGTTTGGGCAAGAAGACACAATGTTGTTTCAATGATTTGCCTGTGTTTTCATTCCACAACCCCATTTTGTTGGGAGGTATGTGGGCATGTGATGCGATGCTGAATGCCAAGTAATTGGAACGTATGAAAGTAAGAGCTCGAAATTCACCACCACCATCGGTTTGTATAGCCTTAATGGCAGATGAAAACTGATTTTTCACTAGAGCAACAAACACATCAAATACAAGAGAAGTTTCACTCTTATCTTTAAGCAAATATGTCCAACAATTTCTCGAAAACATATCAACAAAGAAAACATAATGCTTGAATCCAGAAGAAGCAATGAGTGTTGGACCCCAAACATCAATCTCCACAAGTTCAAATGGACTAGTGTAAATTGTGGTAGAATGGGGAAATGGTAAGGCATGGATCTTTCCTATTTGACATTCTCGACAAACTGCATCTTGGAGAGAAACTTCCTTGGGAAAGATAGTGCGAAAGATGTCAGGTGTTGGATGCCCCAATCTTTGATGCCAAATCCAGTAGATGGAAGCATATTTATTTGTAGAAACTGAAACATACTGAACTAATAGTGGAAAAGGAAAATGGTAGAGACCGCCTTCTTGAACTCCTTGTAACAAAATAGTGTCTGTCTTTTTATCCTTCACATAACACATAGTCGAGTGAAATTCAATATATACATCATTGTCACTAGTAAACTTGGACACGGAGAGAAGGTTACGAGTAATCTGCGGTACTCGAAGCAATCTAGTAATCAACAATTGTTTCTGAGATATGAGTAGTGTAGAGCTACCAATATGTGTAATAGATAAAGGAGTATTGTCACCTAAATGAACCTTACCCTGACCATCATAAGGAGTGGCTGAGGTCATGGCAGTAAGGTCTTTAGTAACATGATGTGTGGCACCTGAATCAGGGTACCACTAGATTGCATTCCCTCCAGGCTCACTGGCAACCAAAGAATTGACCTGAGCAGCATCCACTATTGGAGGAGCTTCAGTAGAACCAACTGGATCAAGAGTAGACACAAATGGCTCATAAAATTGAGTAAGTTGTTCGATGTTCCATACATCATTTGCTTGTGGGTTGGAATCATCAGCAAGAGAGGCAACACCCTTGAACTTTCCATCAAAGCGATGCCAGTAGGTGTCGACCATGTGACCAAACTTACCACATAACTGGCATTGGGGTCGTCCTGAGGACCGACCACGAGATCTACCCGAAATGAACCAGGTGAAGAACGAGCACGTCCACGTTGATAGTGAGTGAAATTGATACCAATTGGAGACTCTATGAAATCAGTGAGACGCGACTCAGCATCAGAGAGCACAAAAACAACGCCATCGAGTGTGTAAGGTACTTGACTGGCAGTAATGACTACGACGAAAGGAGTATACTCTGCAGGGAGGTCATTTATAATGGTGGCGATGTGCTCCACAGAAGAGACCGTGTGGCCAGAGATGGCCAACAGATCACAAATTTCCTTAATCTTGATAGTGTACTCTTGTATGCGAAGAGAGCCTTTACGCATCGAGCGAAGTTTGCAGTGAAGATGCATTACTTTCGTTGTTGAAAGCTGGGAATATAGGTTTGGTGAGTATAGTCATATTTTCAGTGAGGTTTTGGCTCCAACAAGCCGAGGAAGAATATCGTTGCTGACGGTTGAAAGAAGCCAGGACGCAAGGGAGCTATCCTGCTTAAGAAATTGCTTATAGACAGGGTTGAGCACACGCTCTCCAGATGCTCGATGAATGTGTTTCTCAGGATGATCGAAATCCGGATCAATATAATCTTGGAGGCCTAACCCTCGGATAGTGAGAATAACTTGCTGCTTCTATAGTAGAAAGTTGGAGTCATCCAAACAGACATTGATTCTTTTATTTGAAAATATCTGTGAGGTGGCGTCATCACCATGGGAGACTGTAATAGTCTCAGTGATCTCTGGCAGGGTCATGAAGACGAGAATGAGCAAGAAACACAAGAAGGAAGGAGAAACGCAGAATGGAGAGGTTACAAGATCGGAAAAACTATTGATACCATGTTAAACTTTTTATAAATGTAGTGTAAAGATGAAGATGATTGATATAAAGCTTCTCTAAATAAGTAAATGGTTTACTCGTCAAAATAAAATATTCCTCTTTAAATTAAATAAGTAAATGGTAGTATAGTAAAGAGGGTCGATCCACAGGGAATTTGGAATTTCTGATGCAATTCTGTGTCGCTTCTAGTCCAGGATACTGCAAACAATTAATTAAAAGGGAGGTGATGAGATTGTGATGAAAAATAAAGAAACTAAAATAACAAATTAAAAGTAAAAATAAAGATTGAGAAAAAGAAATAGAAGTTGAAAATATCAATGGAGAAATCGCCTCGAGCTAACTTTGTTTCAATTCTGTCGATCATTGAAAAAGATTTTTACTCCGGGATTCATGTCGGTTACAGTCTACAAGGACCAACCCATTGTAACTTGCCTTTCTCTCTTGTAACCGATCTTCCCAAGCCTATCTTTGAAAGATGATTCTTGAATGATTTAACCACAGCTATTGCCGTTAAAACAATCAGATTAAGTACTGAAAAGGCCCGACTCGGATTATGTTGTCTCGTCGAGAATCGAATCCGATCTCATTTTTCCTTAGCGGACCGCCGCTAAGTGTGTTCATAGGAAGTCGAAATTTGCCACAGGCAAATCCTTCCTCCCACTGTATATTAAAACAACATCCAGACCAACGAGCTCTTTTTGGTTTGAAAATGTTTTAATTTTGTAAGTAAGGCCGATTGCCAAACTAATAAAACAGAAAAATAAGAATGTTTCCCGAAGGGAATTAAGTGCTATTCAATTCTCACGCCTTGAACTGATTCATTGTTAGCTCTCGGCTTAAAGGAAATTAGCTAAGCATGATATCAATTATCATACTTAGTATATTTTTGCAAAATATAAAAAAAGACTTAAAATAAAGAAATGAAAAGAATTTTTATAGAATAACGAAGAAACAAGACAAGAATTTAAAGACAAAGTGATTGATCCCTAAAGCCTTAACCATGGAAGGTATTTATAGGCTACTAAAAACCTAAAAATAATAAACTAACTCAAAATAAAATAAAAGATAATAGATAATCCATGAGTTTAAAATTTAAAAAAAAATATCTTCTCAAATCTTGTTGTTGAACCGTCTCCAGAATCCTCTCAAATTTTGCTGACTGGACTGTCTCCAGAATCTTCTAGAAACTGCCACGTCAGCATTTTGTCGTGCCCGGCGTCGTGCCCATGTCTCCAGTCACGAAAATTGCAGAAATTGTCTTTTTAATCACCAATTATAGTAAACAGGTCACTGCACATAAAATATACGAAATTCACTCAAATTAGCAGTGATAAATTCACGAGAATAAGATAATTAGCAATTAAAAAGTAACTATTTAAATCACCAATCAAATTCCCCGACACTTGTCTCATACTTGCCCTCAAGTATGCCTTAATCAAATCAATCAAAAACTTAGTTTGCAATCCTCCAATCCATCTCAATACTTAAGCAATTTATGAAAACCACAGCTCATAATAATTAATTGAACCAAAACATCAATCAAGAGAATAAACATAAGTAAAAATAAATCAAACATCCTTGTAACTTCCTGTCCTTCACCAATCAAAAATTCAACCTAACTCAATTCCTCACAAGGTATCACTCAATTCACTCAAATGTGTTTCGGGTGCAAAGTTTCGCTGAAAGTCGTAATCAAACAAGGATTTCCATAAGCTTGTGACATAATCAATTCTCCACTACTTAGAAGAAATAAGATGCAAGATCAATGGGTCTTTCAAAAGGGTGTAATGGGGCTTAGGTAAAGGTAGGGAAAAAGGCTTAAAATGAGGCTTGAAGTCAAGACAAAGAATTCTTAATTAACATACATAATGTCCACGAGAAAAATAAGGTGCATGAAATAAATAAGAATATTTACATCAAAAATAAAATCAAAATCAAGCAAACTATTTTTTCTTCCTTTATTCGTTTTCTTTTCTATTTTCTCTTTTTTTTCATTTTTTCTTTTTTTTTTCGAATCTTCTTCTTCTTTTTTTTCTTTCTTTTTTTTTATCTTTTTTTCGCATTTTTTTCTTTTTTTTTTCATTTTTCGTGGAACAAAATGCTCATACCTTCAATTCTTTGTCCTGAAAAAAGGTAAGAAAAGAGAATGATAAAAAAAATAAAAAGGCTTAAAGGCTAATGTTGAGGTGAAAAAAAAAATATAGGCTCAAAATTGGTTCACTAATGGGAAATTAAAAGGGTAGGGTTTTTTCTTGGGTAAAAATGGGGTGAATCCTATGCCCAAATCATATCAAAACATCATATTTCATGTGTAGTCTCAAAATGTATTCATGCCACAAGTTCTAGATTTCCAATATTTAATTTGACACACTCAAATAAGGAAAACGAGCATAAAAATGGAGGAAATATGCTCAAGGCTCAATACCTTACCAAAGTGTGTTTCATTAATCAAGCTAGGCGAAAAATTAATCGACAAAATCATGGCATGTTACAAAGAAGTCGAATTAAATTCCTACTCATGCAATTCAACTATCAAGAATGTTCATAATCCAAAATAATTAAAAGAGCTTAGATAATCATAGCATGCTTAAGATATTTGATGAAAAGGAAAGAAATTTAACCAAGCATTCGACCAATTCAATCAAGGCATTCAATCAAGCAAATGATAAGACAAGTAAAGAATACTCCCCGTGTCTAAGATAAGCCTTATCGTCGGTTTATGGGGAGAACGACGTCTTTTGAGGCTGTAAGGAGTATACAACTCCTCATTTGCATTTTTCAAGTTTTATGCACGACCAAGCCATTCGAATCTGAGAAAAATTATGTGCAAATTTATTTGAAAATAAATTAGATAAAAAAATGAATGAAAATTAAAAAAATAAAGAAAGAAAGAAAATGGGTTGCCTCCCATTTAGCGCTTCGTTTAACGTCATTAGCTCGACGACCTGATTCAGACTACAAGTTCTACGAGAAGTTCTTTTTCCAATTCACGTGCTTTATCCAACTGAGAATTTCTCTATGAGAAATTTTTCGACCATGGCGTTCCTTCAACTTTTTCAACGAAGCGTCTTCTTTAATATGCAATTTATCCAGTGGTAATTTCAACTCCATCTTTGATGCCTGCAAGATTGATGGAAAAGATTTAATTTTTGAAGGCATTAAATTGAAATTAGAAATAGAATAAATTGTAGAAATAATTTCTTCAAACTTTCTATCTTTAAAATCCTCTTTTTCTAATTCCCTGCAAAAATCAAGTAGTAAATTAGTCTCCAAAAATTCATTATCTAATGGATCGACAATATCAACAAAATTCAAGCTTGCCACATTATCTGGATGTTTCATGGCTTTATATACGTCAAACTTGACGACTTCTCCATCAAATTCCATAGTTAGAATGCCACTACGAACATCAATCTTCGTGTTTGTCGTGCTCAAGAATGGTCGCCCAAGAAGTATTTCAGATCCAATATTACTGCGATCATTTTCCATGTCAATTATATAAAAATCAGCAGGAAATATTAAATCATTTACCTTCACTAAAACATTTTCTAGAACTCCTTCGGGGTAGATGATCGATCGATCGGCGAGTTGTACTATCACCCTCGTCTCTTTCAATGGTTCATTGGTAATTTTGTTATAGACGGAAAATGGCATCACATTGATAGATGCGCCTAAATCACACATTGCGCGCTTGATTCCAACATTACCAATTTTGCACGGTATGGCGAACATACCTTGATCTTTGTATTTTGGTGGAAGCCTTTTCTGAAAGATAGCTGAAATATTTTCGCCAAGGTTCACCTTTTCATTCCCATTCAATCGCCTTCGGTTTGTGCAAAGATCTTTTAAGAATTTTGCATACTTGGGTATTTTCCGAATTGCATCAAGAAAAGGGATGTTAATTTCTACCTTCCTAAAGATATCGAGGATTTCTTTCTCTTCCGCTTTCTTGTCGCGTTTCATAAGCCTAGAAGGAAAAGGAGGCAAAGTATCGTAAGGAGAAGAAAAAGAAGAAGTGGAAGTAAATTTACCAGAAATGTTTGAAGGCGAAGGATCTTTTTCTTGTTTCTTTGACGATACATCTTCTTTTTGTTTATCGGACTTCTTTGAAGCTTCAGGTGAGATTATGGTGCCACTTCGGAGAGTGATCGAACTTACATTTTCCCTTGGATTTGTTTCGGTTTGTGATGGTAATCGACCTTGAGATTCTAGGCGACCAACTTTTTGTGCTAATTGGCTGATTTGCTTGTCAATTTCTTGAAGATGAGCATGTGTTTGAGTTTGGAACTTTTCTTGGGATATAGCCAATTTCTCAACAATTGTTTCAAGGGATGATATTTGTGGCGTTTGAGCTGGAAAAGGAGGAGGTCTCGGTTGATAATTTTGGTTGTTTCCGTATCTCAAGTTTGGATGATCCCTCCATCCTAGATTGAAAGTATTACTATACGGGTTGTATGGTCTTCGAGGAGGTCCCGGAAAGCTTTCTACGGCATTAACTTGTGCCTCGGATGTACCTTGTAAAAATGGGCAATATTCTGTCAAATGATCTGACATTGTGCAGACTCTACAAACTTTTGTGGCTCCCATTTTTCCTGACACAAGCGAATGAACTATATCACTTAATTTGTCTAATTTGCTTTCAATTGAAACAACACTTATCTCGTGAACCCGTAGGCTAGTTTCACTCGAGCCAAATTGTTGTGAGTTTGCCGCCATAGTAGAAATCAATGTTCTTGCTGCCGTGGATGTCATATTAATGAGAGCACCGCCACTAGCGGCATCTACCATTTTTCTATCAACTGGAAGCATTCCTTCATAGAGGTATTGAAGGAGTGTCTGCTCAGATAAACCATGCTGCGGACAACTGGCGCATAATTTCTTAAACCTCTCCCAATAATCATAAAGAGTTTCGTATTCTTTTTGTTGAATTCCCAAAATGCTTCGCCTTAGTTCACTTGCTTTTGCCACTGGGAAAAACCTGTCAAGGAAAACATGTGATAGATCAGCCCAGGTAGTAATTGAATTAGACGGTAAATAAAATAACCATTCCTTAGCCGTTCCGGCTAAAGAAAAAGGAAATGCCCTCAGTTTGATTTGATCCTCGGAAACTCCTTGAGGCTTCATGCTACTGCACACCATATGAAATTCTGCGAGATGCTTATGTGGGCTTTCACTAGGCAAGCCATTATAGGTAGGAAGGAGATGGATCAATCCTGTCTTAAGTTGAAACGGTGTTTCGCCATTAGGAAAGGTAATGCAAAGTGGTTGTTGTATCTCGGGTGCTGCATTTAATTCTCTAATCGTTTGGTTGGCCATCAGTCTTGGTTCACGATTTGCGTTTGATGAGGTCGGATATATGTTCGGATTCGACTCTCCGTAGGATTGGGTATGAGATAATGGTTCAGAATTAGATTCCGAACTAGCTTGCTTGTCTTGATCTCTTTGTTGTTTCTTCTTTCGAAGTGTTTCGCTTGAGTTCTACGAGCTCTTGCTTCGATTTCCGGGTCAAGTTCAACAATATTTCCCGGATTGCTCCTGGTCATAAAAACAAAACAAAAATTAATCAATAATTTGCCGAAAATTCCCCGGCAACGGCGCCAATTTTGACAAGCGTCGTTTTACTCGTCAAAATAAAATATTCCTCTTTAAATTAAATAAGTAAATGGTAGTATAGTAAAGAGGGTCGATCCACAGGAAATTTGGAATTTCTTATGCAATTCTGTGTCGCTTCTAGTCCAGGATACTGCAAACAATTAATTAAAAGGGGGGTGATGAGGTTGTGATGAAAAATAAAGAAACTAAAATAACAAATTAAAAGTAAAAATAAAGATTGAGAAAAAGAAATAGAAGTTGAAAATATCAATAGAGAAATCGCCTCGAGCTAACTTTGTTTCAATTCTGTCGATCATTGAAAAAGATTTTTACTCCGGGATTCATGTCGGTTACAGTCTACAAGGACCAACCCATTGTAACTTGTCTTTCTCTCTTGTAACCGATCTTCCCAAGCCTATCTTTGAAAGATGATTCTTGAATGATTTAACCACAGCTATTGCCGTTAAAACAATCAGATTAAGTACTGAAAAGGCCCGACTCGGATTATGTTGTCTCGTCGAGAATCGAATCCGATCTCATTTTTCCTTAGCGGACCGCCGCTAAGTGTGTTCATAGGAAGTCGAAATTTGCCACAGGCAAATCCTTCCTCCCACTGTATATTAAAACAACATCCAGACCAACGAGCTCTTTTTGGTTTGAAAATGTTTTAATTTTGTAAGTAAGGCCGATTGCCAAACTAATAAAATAGAAAAATAAGAATGTTTCCCGAAGGGAATTAAGTGCTATTCAATTCTCACGCCTTGAACTGATTCATTGTTAGCTCTCGGCTTAAAGGAAATTAGCTAAGCATGATATCAATTATCATACTTAGCATATTTTTGCAAAATATAAAAAAAGACTTAAAATAAAGAAAGGAAAAGAAATTTTATAGAATAACGAAGAAACGAGACAAGAATTTAAAGACAAAGTGATGGATCCCTAAAGCCTTAACCATGGAAGGTATTTATAGGCTACTAAAAACCTAAAAATAATAAACTAACTCAAAATAAAATAAAAGATAATAGATAATCCATGAGTTTAAAATTTTTAAAAAAATATCTTCTCAAATCTTGTTGTTGAACCGTCTCCAGAATCCTCTCAGATTTTGCTGACTGGACTGTCTCCAGAATCTTCTAGAAACTGCCACGTCAGCATTTTGTCGTGCCCGGCGTCGTGCCCATGTCTCCAGTCGCGAAAATTGCAAAAATTGTCTTTTTAATCACCAATTATAGTAAACAGGTCACTGCACATAAAATATACGAAATTCACTCAAATTAGCAGTGATAAATTCACGAGAATAAGATAATTAGCAATTAAAAAGTAACTATTTAAATCACCAATCACAGGGCCATGAAGACGAGAATGAGCAAGAAACACAAGAAGGAAGGAGAAACGCAGAATGGAGAGGTTACAAGATCGGAAAAACTATTGATACCATGTTAAACTTTTTATAAATGTAGTGTAAAGATGAAGATGATTGATATAAAGCTTCTCTATATTTTTAGCTCGATAAACATTCATATTTATATACAATAAAACCCTTGTTGGCCTTAACTGAAGATGTTGAATTTGAGGACGTTAATCAGGTGCTGGAATTGGTGAATTTGAGGACATTAATCGGGTGCTGAATTTGAGAGCGTTAATAAGGTGCTGAAATTGGTTGCATCAATTTCATGGTTTCCTAACACAAATTTCTTAAAGCTTAACCACAATTCTAATCTTAAATTCTCTATTTTAAAGTTACGAGTTGTGGTTAGAGTTTAAAAAATTTATAGATAATTATTTTTAATAAATCTTAATAGTCTAAAAGTAATAAAAAGATAATATTTATTTATAATTAATATTTTTAACTTTTATAATTATTAGTTGATTACAAATGTACTAAAAATATTAATTTTTAGCTTATTGCCAATTTTACACAACTGTTTATTCATCTAACGTAATATTGTGTGTCGTCAGAGTTGAATGACGTAAACTAATTGATAAAATTAACCATGGACTACCCTTAAAACCTTACAAATCTATAAAGATTTTATATATTAATTAAGGGTGGGAGTAAATCGTCTATCTCTTTCCCATACCTCTATTTATACCTTCACTTCAAATCAGAGGGTTTGGGTTTAGGGTTTTAGGTTATAAATTTTGGTTAGGGTTTAGGGAATTAGGGGTAGGGTGTATTTTTTAGGGTGTAGGGTTTAAGATTTAAGATATAAAAAATAAAGGTTTAAGGTTTAAAAATTAATTTTTTAAAAAATTCAAAGGAGACATAAATAAAGACATGAAAAAGAGACAGAGAATTTTTGCTCTTAAGGGTGACATTTGATATATAAGTACATCTATTTTAAGTTCAAATTTAAATTTTTAGTATTAAAATTTTAATATTAAATCTTAAATTTTAACATTATCCCTAAAATTTTAAATCTTACGATCTAAACTCGTTATTTTTAAACCCCTAAATAATTCTACTTGTGAAAAATTGTTTTTTAGTGTCGGTGTATAAATATTATTCCATTAAGTAAATGATAAACACAAACTTTTAAAATTTTATTTACTTTTAACATTTACTTCTCATTCTCTAAACTTTTAATCAATTTTGTTATGATAGTGCCACTAAAACTTTTCATTAAAATCTAAAAAAAAACATTGATTTTTACAATGGATAGCGCCACAAAAGGATATTTTATTATGAATGTAGCTGTCTCCGATCAAATTTTAACGATAAGAAAGCTTCATTTAACCAAAAGATTAAAATTATTTAATTTTAAGATAATTTAAGAATTCATAAAGACTAAAATAATTTAATTTTAAGATAATCTAAGAATTCATAAAGATTAAAATAATTTAATTTTAAGATAATTTAAGAATTCATAAAGATTAAAATAATTTAATTTTAAGATAATCTAAGAATTCATAACGATAAATCGGAAAAATTTTGGAATTTAATTTCTATTGAACCATATTCTCTTTTGTTGTAATTCTTATCGTCTTTAGGTGATTTTTCTGATAAAAAAAATCATCAAACTATTCACTTTTTTTCACCGATTTAATTTCGTCAAAAAAATATAGCTATCTCTATTATTAATAAGATCTCAATTGAATCTAAAAATTAAAATTTTACGATCCATCACTTTCAATTATCTAATTAACTTGAAACTAAAATATATTCAGCCAACATATATTTTTTCTATTTGGATTGATCGACGACTATTCCTTTGATAAAAAAATTTCACCTTTGTGGTGATTGTAAATTTTAAAAAAATAGAGTTCATTTTTTAAAATAGATTAATGTATCTTATTATAATTTTTTAATCGTTGCTAATAACAATGATCGTAATATAAAATTTAAAAAGTTCAATAACTAAAAAATCCTCTAAATCTTTAACAATTATTGACATAGTTTACTCTTTATTAAATTATTCATCAATTCATGCACATGTAAATAAAATTATTGTTCTTATTATTTATTCTGTCCCCATCAATTCTTTTCTAGTAGTATTTTTTATTTTTTATTTTCATTTCAACTAAAAATAGAATCTGAGTTCCAAGCCAACAAGTTGCTCATAAATCTGCCTATGTGCTATTTCCGGTAACTTACGCTTCCATACCACTAATCAATTCTCTAGTGCTAATGCTGTTGGATCACCAAGGAGATACTTTTAGTAATTCAAGTGGATACCCTAAAAATTTTAAGTTTTTTTATATTTTATATATTTTTTATTGATAATTTAATTTTATATTTTTTAAAATCTTATAATTTTATACATTTTATATTTTTAATATAACTTTTTTAATAATTCCTATCTTTTATATAAAATTCCAATCTGTCCCCGAAAGCAAATTGATATTAACTATATACTTCAACTGTTGTTACCAGCCAACAATCCCATGTTCTAATCTTAGTTGTTTATCCCCGAAGTAAAACCCTAATAACATTAAAAATGTCACCATCAGTTCTGACTTTCTTGTTGGTCGATGAACCTATTGACTTTCGATTTCACATCTTGAAGATTTGTAATGACTAATTAGCTCTTCAAATCAAGCCAGTAACAAACACGTTTTCATTGTAAATAAATAAATAAATATCTTAAACAATACTTCCAAACCTTTTGTCAATTATTAAGATATTAATTAATAAATAATAAAGAAATAATGATAAATAACTTTTTTATATTTAATTTTATGTTTGCATATGTAAAGTATCAACGGCGTGATTTAATCAACGTGATATTTTTTCGAATCAGTTTATATTGATCACTCAATCACTATGTTAATATTATTGATGTTCGAATCCGTAACATCTAAAAACAATAATCGTTCTTTTAATCACTAAGATTAGACAACATGATAATTTAACTTATAATATTCATATCTTTTGCTAATTTGATCTTCAAATATAAGTAGTTATGGACATGTGTATAATAAATATGATTGCACAAAGTTTCAAGAAAAGAAATTATAGTTAAGTAAATATTTGTAAGGAAAAGGTAAATTATTAGCTTTGGATTACTGATACAACACATGAAAAAAGTAAAATGAGATTATACTTCATATTTTTTTAAGTAAATTATACAGATAACTAATCATCATACTATAAGATTAGTAATCTGCTCAATCGTAGGGATGTTCTCTATTTTTAGATCTTTCAACTGCACCAGTTCCAAGGCCATTGAAACACTAAATATGTATTTCAAGCTATTACACTCTACAACTTCTAAAATCGTGAGTTCTTAGAATCTAGACTTTTCAATCACCAACGATCCATTGAACTATAAATACTCATACTGCCAAAGAAAAGACACAGACTAAGATCACTTGGGATTGACTCTCATCTTTCTTTACTTGTTTTTTTTATTTGTCTTCGTGTCTATAAATTCTAATTAACTTTGACAATCATGTTATTTGCGACTCTCTATTCTTTCAAGCTTATCAAAAGTGAACCGTCTGAATCTATTACAATTATCTTCAATCTTTTAAAAAAATAATATTAAATAATATAAATTTTAATCATTTAATTCTCAGTTTTAAGGGTCAAATTAATAAAAATTATAAATATAAAATATAAAAAATTATTTTACCCGTTAGATCAACGATTGACGATAAAATTGAAAAAAAAAATTGAAGGAATGGACCAAAATTTTCATAAAAAACAGTACAAAGATCACATTAAAAAGAGTATAGGGAAATCGCCACACAATAACTGTTAGGGAAGTCATGAAACATTGGTTCTCATCAATTATCTAAGACCTGAATATGGTAGATTAGAACATGCAACTGTTCATAAATAAACAAGGACATGCATGTCTTGAATACATGTTTCTCACACTTCTATCTAAATCCGAGGAACATGAACAGAAACTGAAATAACAAGTTTATATGTTCATACATACATGAAAACAGTATTCAACATGACCAGCCTATAAAGTACAAGGATGTAATTAGTCTGGGAAAGTACAAATTTAAAGTTTCCTACATACATGAAAACAGAATTCAAAACGTTTCTTTGTTATTTTTTTTTTAAATCTAACACCTGCAGGATATTTAGTAATTTCCAAAATGAATCCTCACGCAGTTAGTTGGTTGCTTCTGCCATATACTTCTCCAGTTTCCTACACCTATGATGCTCGCTTCCTCTAAGCAAGGGAATGCCACCTAACATATTCACTTGATTGTGTCAATAACCAAAGTAGAAATCGGAGGTAATATTCATGAAACAGAGTAGAACATAATGGATTTTACTACTATAGCATAAACATGGTAATCACACGAAAGAATAAGTGATGATACCGAGAAAAGAAACTAATGGGTCATCACCTTTTCATCGAAAAGAGTCAAAGAGTCTATCTCTGAGTTGATTCCTTGTGCACCGGAGATGCATGTTTTTAGTGTAGGAGAAGTTTCTATACTAAGACTCGTCAACGAGGGGAATTCAAAGTAATCTCCATAGCAGAATCTCGTTAGTTTAGGAAGGTCTTTCAGCACTAGGAATTCTAGTACATGGAATGACTTCCGGCTAATCATTTCTTCTTCGGCTGATCCTTCCACAAAGATCACAGTTTCCACATTCTCACAATTCTCAATGTTCAGCTTCTTGAGTTGCACAAAACTTTTCACCATAGAGGGCGAAAATAGGCAGTTCAAATTATGACAGCCCTCGATTGTCAAGCATGTTAAATTTTGGGCATAAGAATGTGTGGCCTGAAGCTTGTGGTTCAATGCTCGCTGTATGTTGATTGAAGACAACTCCAAATCCTCTGTGCTCGGAAAAACCTGCATACATTATATATAGTGTTGATTGAATGCATGAAGAAACGTTTCACTTTTTTATAGATCTACGCCAATGCAAGCTTACTATTCATTACTGTTAACTACTTCTGCAAGAAGGGGAACCTCTAAAGTCTTTTTAACAACAGTATTCGTTACCAATAAGATGTCTTCCACTTTCTGTTTTATAATTTGATCTCGAATAGTCTGGTTTTACTGTAAATTCAGGAAAACAAAATGAGTTTTCATACAAACTCCATAATATTCAACTTGATGTTGTTTGATGTGTTCCATATAAATACTGTAAGCAAAGTGATTGATGGACTTTCATGAGGGACCAAAAACCAGAGAAATCTATAAATATAAACTACAATGCTTCTTTATGTAACAATCACTTGCATGTGAATAGTGAGGGAATCATACACTCGATAATATCGCAATTCGAACATATATAGTGTAAAGGAGATTATTCTAAAATGAAATATTTTGTATTGATATTTGATACATACCTTTTCTATAAACAATTGTTGAATGGTGGCATTCAAATTGCCTTCCCGTAGCTCTACTTCTTCACCACTGGTTGATTGT
Source organism: Abelmoschus esculentus (assembly GCA_035048815.1). Classification (NCBI taxonomy): domain Eukaryota; kingdom Viridiplantae; phylum Streptophyta; class Magnoliopsida; order Malvales; family Malvaceae; genus Abelmoschus; species Abelmoschus esculentus. The sequence continues at coordinate 23,288,170 of JAUCBN010000004.1, forward strand.
AATTCAGACAGCATTGGTGTGCTCAACTCTCCCATTGTGAAAATTTCCATCTTTGGACAGTGTCCCATGATTACTTCTTGCAATACAGGAAATACCATGGCATAGTTTCCTGAGCAAAAACTTGATAGGCACGGAAGACTGTCAAGTTCTAAAGATTCTAGTTGGTTGAAAACAATGACATTCGTGACTTCATCAGTTGTAGCAGCTATGATTTCTTCAATCATTTGGCAATCAGTAACACTCATTGTTTTGAGTTGCACCATGTTTTTGGCTGTTGTGAATGTAACTAAACTTCTTAATCCATGGCATTTTGATACCTCTAGAGTAGTCAAATGTTTGAATGACACAGAATTTGGCACTAGATTCTTTAATTTTCCGCATTCAATCACTTGTAGAATTTCCAAGTTGTAGAGATCTTCTGCAAATGGTTCTTCTTTGTTCCAGAGATTTGTCAGCATAGGAAGTTCTATCAACGTTAATTCCTTCAAGTGAGCTAGTGTTCCTGCATGTTTTTCTTCATCCCTTAGTACTTCACTAGGAAATAATTCTTCGAAGGCTGTGCTATCTACTTGAAGCACTTCAAGATTTGGTAATGATTGAATGAAACAATATGGGGCAGTAACTGCTGTTTCCGGAAATCTGAAGATACTTAAAAGTCTTAGTTTGCAGAAGTATTGGTTTGGAAGTGCTCCATGCCATATTTCCTCCATATTGTCATTCAGAAACAAATATAATTCTTCTAAAATGGGGAATGTTTCCTGAGAAATTAAGAAATACTTATGTTAAATAAAAACAAAACTTCCAAACGGATTAATAAAAGATGCAAGCGTGTTTAGATTGACTTTTAATCATATGTATGAATAACACAACTTTAAAACTAGATTCATGGTTTTAAACAACATGGATCGTCCAATCAATTTAACCCAACATCATCTGTAAACCAATAGACATTGATAGTAAACTTACTTTGATTCATCAGAGAAGCTCTTGAACGATCTATATCTTTTTAAGTCTAGATATCTGTTTTACACTGGTTTCTTAATGGGGATGAAAGAGAACATAGAGCCCATCAATCATAAAACAATTGTTATTGAACTTGCATGCATATAAAACCCGTATAAAATCAAATGTTTTCATGCTTTATTTAGTTTGTTGTATGAGGTGTTACCTGAGTGACCCAAAACAGTGGTTGTTGAACAGAGATTAGGGGTTGGCTCTCCCCTTGTGTTTCTCCGAACTTGATATACTCCCTAGAGAAAGTCTTTACCATGCTGCAATCCCTCACCTTCAACTTTTTTAAGGATGGCCATTCCGTAGTATGCACATTGGAGAAGAAACTCTTCAGTTTGGGCAGACCTCGGAATTTCAACTTACTTATTTTAGGAAACACAAACTTGATGGTTGATTCGAGCTCAATCGATTTGGTGGATGTTGCTTCATGTGATTCATTGGAATTGAGTCTGTGACCATCTTCAGGTCCAATTATTTGTTCTACAGACTCACATTCGCATATTTGCAGAGTTTCTAGTTTTTCAAGTCTTTCCACCATGCTAAAAGGTAAAATATTGGAAAGATTTTCACAGTTTCTCACCCTGAGGAAGGTCAGTTCATAAAATGAACCTGTAGTGACTTTATCCTGCCATATCTTTCTGCAGTTCCCAATGTCTACAATTATCAAACAGTCCAAGCTAGGAAACTGAACCTGCAAGAATTATATAAGGTCAATCCACAGTTGTTAAGGAGGAAATGGAGTTAGAATGGTACTCATATAAGAAACAACCATTCAACAAGAAAGGGCGTGATTAGAAAAGTTAGTAGAGGAAAGAAAAGGTAGAGAGAACAAAAGAAGAATATCACCTTTTCGTTGAAGAGGGCAGGCTCGTCTGTCTCTGAGTTGTCTCCATGGCAGAATGTCTTTAGTTTTGGAAGTCCATTGAAATGCAGTAAATGTAGTTCATTAAATAAGTAAATATCAGTTATTCCTTCGTCTTCTGTAAATATCACTTGTTCCATGTTCTCGCAATTGAAAAGACCAAGACTAGAGAGTCGCACAAAATTTTTGATTAAATAGGATGGAAATAGATATTCCAAATTGTGGCAACCCTTCACGGTTAAGTTTCGCAAATTCTGAACATTAGAGGGTATAGCACTGTGTGGTTTATCTGGCCATAACTTTTGGATGTTAGTCGACGACAGTTGCAACAACCGCAAGTTGGGACATAAAACCTGCAGGCATAATCCTCATTGCATGAAGCACGTATGCTTGTGATGATAAATACATGTAGATCTATATTGACTAATGTGATTGTTAATGTCAAGTTCAACCGATGGAAACAAAACAATTTGATCAGTATTAACTTCTCCCAAATAAATTAAGCAGTTAAAACACTAAACAGAAAAGAAGAGAAGAGAGTGACCTTATCATTGAAAAAGGGTGTCTTCTCTCCACCACCTACGTCCCTTGTAAATGCCATTGCATACATCTTTGGACAATCATCTACTTTAAGGCATGTCAAAGATGAATATTGTAGTGTAATACTTCCCATACAAAAACTAGTCAATTCTGAACATGACCGAAGTTTTATCCTACGAAGCTTGGGTAACAGCAGTGTATCTATTGTAGTTTCCTCTGTTCCTTTCTTGACAATGTACTCCATAGAGCAGTTTTGCACTTTTAGATCTGTCAATTGCACAAGTTCCAAAGCCATGGAAACTGTAAATATGTAGTTCAAGTTATTACAGTCTTCCACTTTTAAAACCCTGAGGTACTTGAAATCTAGACTTTTCTCCTTCCATATTTCTATTGATTTGGAAAATTCGGAGAGCACTAAATACCGTGTGCCTTGGAACCCAACCTACAAAAAATCAAACAAAGAAATAAGGGTTAAAGTTCATAAAGGTTATAACTAAACCACATGAAAGAAAGAAAATATGGAATATAATAGTATTCCTAAAGTTAAAGCTAAAGCTAAAGGAATGCAAAATAGTGAGTACCTTTGTTAAATGCAATTGTTGGACAGTGCTGTCAAGGTCACCACTCCAATGTCCCTTATCCCTTCCATATTCTACACTTTGCAGCAATGGAGCATTTAAAACTCCCTTGCAAAATATCCCCAACTCAGGGCAACCACTCACTATTACTTCCTCTAAACATGGGAACCCAAATGTGTGGTTGCCTGAACAAAAGCTCTGAAGACGAGGTAGATTCACTAGTTCCAAACTTTTCAACCTGCTGAAAATAATGTCACACGTTGCTTCATCATCCTCACTTCCAACTATTTCCTTTACTGAAATGCATTCTCCTATGATCAATTTTTTGAGTTGAGACAGACCCTGAACTGTTAGACATGTGTCCAAGTATTTCATTCCTTTGCAATCCCACACCTTCAAGGTGGTGAGATTTTCAAACGATGCTGAGGATGATCCTAAGCTCATCAGATTCTCACACTCATAAACTTCAAGGATTTCAAGGTTGGGTAGAATTTTGTCCACTTGTACATCTTGCTTCCATAAATAATCTTTCAGATTATGAAGATCTCTCAATTCTAATTTTTTAATTGTTGACAAAGTCCCAGCATACGTTCCCTTACCGGTATCTCCCTCAGTACAGAATAACTCTTTGACTTCGCAATAAGAGATACAAAGCTCTTCTAGATTGGAGAATCTTTCAAGGAAAGAAATTTGGAAATCAACCGTTTCAGAAACGTTGCCTTCCACCCTAAAAGTTTTTATTTCATGAAAAAGGCTGCTTGAAAATTGACCACCACTTATCATTTCAATGTAATCACCACCTAATGTCAGATGTCGTAGTTTAGGGATGACCTGAAAACCAAACAATTTCTTTTGAGTCACTATGTTCATCTTCCTAGAAGAAAATTACATGCAAAAATATTACAGTATGTGCAATTAAGCCTTGACTGGAGGATCTATTAGCTAAGCTGGTATCTGTTGATTTTGTAAATAAAGCAGAACATATTTAGTGGGAGAGAGAGGGTTTGTACCTTTTCAACCAAGAAAAGTGGTGGTGGGGAGTCACGTTGTTCATTGTGAGTGACAAGTTGTGTACCAAATATCTTCATTTGCTCACACTCGTGTGATTCTATCTCTTTTAACATCGGCCACTTTGTCGTATGACTACCAGAGTAGAAACATTTGCATTCATGCAGACCGCAAAGCGTAATGGACGACAGTAGATCAAACTTGAAGGTGATGACAGTGGTTTCCGAATCCAATCCTTCCTCTCCTCTGGAAACAATCTCCTCCACTCCACAATGAAAGATAGCAAGATCACCGAGTTGTGGGAGATCACTGGCAACTGAGGCTGGAAATATATTCTTCAGCATCCAACAATCCCCAACAGATACTTGACATAGATTTTTAAATGAAAAAATGCCTTTGGGGTCATTTTCCCAAATATATTTCAACTTTGGTAATCCCAAAATATGGAGTTCTCTTAGTTGAGAGGTTGCTGGTAGAGCCACTTCTTTTTCTTCATGCATGATTTCAAATATTTGTTCTAAGGAAGCACAATTTCGTACGATCAGTATTTGCAGACCTTGAAATACGGTCAGCATATTGGAAGGGAAAATGGTTAACAACTCATCACACCCTTCAACTCTCAGATGTTGTAATTTGGAAAACGAAGTTGGTGGAAGTGGATTCTCCCATAGCATCTTCATCTTTCTCGAGTAGGAAATACTAATTTCCTCCAAACTGGGAAAGACAACCTGCACTCATCAGGCCAATATAAAGATATTAGAAGCTAGCATTTGGTCATTGCCCCTAATTATACATTAAATATTTCGTTATATTTATTTATAGTTTGTATTGAAAATTAAATTTCATATAATGTAATATAATAAAAATATATTAATTAGAAATTTAAGAATGTCAAAACCAATAATCAAGCTACCTTATTGTCGAACAGAACTTGACTAGGGATGTGTTGGTCGCCTTCTATTGAAGATCTGCATATGAAACCCTCCAATTCTGGACAATTGTCTATCATCAGTGACTTCATGGCCGGAAACTCAATAATTTGAGTTCCAGAGTCGGAACAAAATCCAATCAGATGTTGAAGATTTCGTAGTTTTAATGAATTTAACCGAGGAAACAAGGATAAACTCATACTAGTCTGGGTTTCTTCTTCTGTTTCCTCCATAAAAATTATCTCCCTTAAGCTGTCACACCCAATTATCTCAAAGTCTGTGAGATACACTAGACATTTAGCCATAGAAAATGATAATAGAAGTTTTAAGCTTCCACAACCCTCGATTTTCAATGTTGTCAACTTCCCATAAGCTTGGAAAGATACAGTTGAAATTTGGTTGTGCCATATCCTTGTAACATTAATCGATTTCAACCACAACTCCTCCAAACAAGGGAACGATACCTACAACCATACAAATGATTCATTCTACTTTCAGGACAAAATTGAAATAAAAAATTTAAAAGATATTGAATTGTAAATACCTTTTCACTGAAAAGTGGCGACTCATGTTGAGGCAATGAGCTTGTAGCATCGGTTGCGTCTTGAGGGCAAAAGCTAATGAGCTGTGGTAGACTTTGCAGTGTCATTGACTGTAATTGAGGAAACCCATATTCACCATTAACAATGTATTCAACATCCAGACCATTTTTAATATGCAGATTTTTCAACCCCGATAGACTTTCTTCATCTGTCAACTCCTGCAGTGCAATCTCCACACTTGTCAGCTCATCCAAAAGTAAATATTCAGTTTTCTTTAACAATTTCTTGATTCCACGATCCAAATCATCAATGCTTGTGCTTAGCTTGAGATTTATGGTTCTACAATATTGGTAGTTGCCAAAACACTCCCACTCCCATTCCTCTCCTATGAAAATCTTGTAATTTTTCAAATTCAGCAAGCCTTCAAAGAAGTTCTGTGGCGCAGCCTTGGCATCCGGGATTTGAACTTCTAGAGTGGACAGACGAGACAGCATGTTTAGTTCAGCAAGACTAGCGGTACTGCCTTGTCCCCATTGAATCGAAGTGCCACCCGTATACAGTTCTTCTAATCTTGTCAAACTTGACAACACTCCGACAGGAATTGTTTTGAGATTAACAGAACGACTCACATCTAACAACTTTAGCTTCAGCAGTTGCCCAATTTCCTTGGGTAAAATTTTGATATCAGATCTTATAAGGCTAAGGATCTCCAAGCCCTTGAGCCCTCCAATAATGGTTATATCATCTCCCAGTTTGCATTGATCTAGGCACAATGTGCTCAGGCTTGTTAGGAGACAAATGGATGAAGGTAAAGAAGAAAATTGCATGCAAGTCAAATCTATGACTTTAAGATTTGTTGCTTCCTTGAAGAAGTCGGCCGGCAACGTCAGGGAATGATCCTTGTTATATAGAAGGAAATGTTTAAGCTGCGGACAATTCAATTGGTCAGGAAGCTCGTTGATGCTAGGATTCAACAAACAAAACTGGTTCCACTTTTTCAACGACTCGCCATCTGGCCATTCTGTTCGATCATCCTCCTTTCCAAAAGAGAACATCTGATAATCTTTAGAAGCAATTGATTTGGCAACAATATAGATAAGATCATGCACATCCCAATACTTCTCGCCGGTGTTATGGATCAACAAAGAAGATCTTTTGAGGTAACTCGTCTTTGTTAACAAGTTATTCCGTGCTTCTTCCATAGTATTGACTCCATTAATTAAACCCAAACCAACTGCATATCTCAACAAATCTTCAATACTAATTTCACGACGCAATAGACTGCAAAGCAGGAAAGTCTGCTTATGGGCATCATCCGGTAACTGATTGAAACTCAATTCAATAGCCTTATATATGTCAGCAGATATGCCGCTCGGGTTTTCTGAGTAAGGCCTCTCTAGTTGTCGTAAAGCCTCCTTCCAAACAAATAATTCTCTATTTTGCAACGCCTTCGCAACTGTTGAAATGGCAAGCGGCAATCCTGCACAGCTTTTGGCTACCCCAATCGCAGTAAGTCGCAAGTCAACACGTTCAACAGAGTCCCCAGCGATCTTCTTAAAGAACTCCCAGGCTTCTTTGTCATCTAAATCACCAAGCTGAAAAGTGTTGGTAGCACCCATTACGCTGCATAGAAGATTTTCATTTCTAGAGGTCAACAGGATCTTGCATCCTTTGTGTTTACTTCCAAATGGAATTCCCACTTCGTTGAGATCCAGTTTCTCCCAAATATTATCCAAAATAATAAGAACCCTCTCTTCTTTTGTTAACCTTTCATATAATCTACGGGCTCTTACAGCTGTAGTGTTTTCTTCAAGCTTCGAACCCAACGACTCTGCTATTTCGCCTTGGATTCTCTGAATGTCAGGTTTCTGAGATACAGTGACTATAACCACCGAATCGAATGACTTATCCTCCTGGGCTTGCCTATAAACTTCATTGACTAGGTATGTTTTCCCCACACCCGGCATCCCGTATACTCCTATCATTCTCACGGTAGAATCTTTGAGTGACTCCATGATATCATTGAAAACCTTCTCCCTTGAGTTAAAGGTCTCGAAGTCTGTATGGATTATTTCTTTAGGAACATCACGGACTCCCACATGCTCAAAGTGACAATCATTGATAAGACTATCAAAGGTGTTGACAGCTTCTTCTGCTTTCCTGCTGAGCCGGTAACGGGACTTGATGTTGGGACACAATCCACTGAAGCACTTGCTCATTGCTTTGACTTCAAGAGCATTCACTTCCTTCTCCACTTCAATGATAGCCTTGTCCACTTTATTTGACCAATCCTGGACATAGGCATTTATCTTCTCCCCGTTCCTTCGTGCAACACCAACATATTGCTCCATGCTTGTTCGCCTTGCAATCAGCGTCTTAAGTTTCTCCTCGAACTTTTCAACGTTTTTCTTGTAGATGATTACATATCGAATGTGACGTGCTGCTCCCTGGAGGATAGCTTTCGCAACTTCAGAACAGACATTGGCAGCAGCACCAGTAGCAACTGCATCCATTTCTTTTTCTTTTTCTTTTTCTTTTTTTGTTTGGGGGGATCCAAATGAGAAAGCAAAACAAAATGAACTACAGAGACAAAAAAAAAGGAGAGCCAAGAAAGAAAATACTGAACAGAAAGAGACCAGAAAAGGAACAGACCAGAAGTAAACCAAAAGAAAAGAATCTAAAAACAGAGAATGGATGAAACGAAAGGTTAATGAATAACACTTGACAATGAGAAGAAATTTCGGAGAGATCACAGACAGAACATGCAATGAAGTCTGTAATAGAGAAAATACTGAAAGCTGTGTTGAATGGACGATGTTCTGTCTTCAATTTATAATTGTTTCTTAATGCATGCCAATTAATCATTTACCAAGTCTTCTGATCAATTTGCTGACATTGTTTTGATATAAAATTCTCATCTTAGTTCTGTTTGGCATATAAAATTGCAACATTTTTGTCAATGAGTTGTTTATTTTAATTCAATAATCCCGCAAGAGGAAAAGTAAAATATGGGTGGAAGTTTATGCATAATTATTTGATGTAAGGTTAGAGTAAAAATATTATGTTAATTCTCTTTTATATCTAATACTAAAAATTATTAAAAAGTTAATTTTAACCTTAATTTTCGTATCTTAAACCTTATACTTCATATCCTAATAATACACCTAACAAACATCGTAATTGTTAAATAAATTATCTTTAATCTCAAATAAAATAAATAAATAAAATAGTAATAGAGAAGAATCATCGATCATAGGGACTAAGGAACTTTTAATGTTCATTGGTTTTGATACCGACTTTAACGAATAAAGATAATAGAGGTTTACGAGTAAAAAGTAAATATAAAAAAAGTGACTTGAAAATAATTTATTAAAAAATAAAATAGATTTGAGAGGAAATTCGATTTAATAAAATAGCACTGAACTTAGCTTTGTCTTAATTCCAAATTAATCATAAAAAAGATTTTTACTTCAGATACATGTTGGTTTGTGACACGCGTCGTATAGTGTCAAAAATAAATTTCTTATTCTCAAATAAATAAATAAAAAATTAAATATAGTAAAAGAGAGGTAAGGGTCGATCCCACAGGGACTAGAAACTTCCGCTTTTTTGATCTGTGATCCAAGAATGCAATTTAATTGTGATTGAGAAAAAAAAGGTTTTGTCGAATGTAATGAAACTAAATAATTGAAGAAAATAAAATAAAGAAATTGATTTAAATATAATAAAAACTAGCCTTAGGCTTTCGCTCTGACTCGACTTTAATAGATAATCGGAAAAAGATTTTTACTTCAGAATTTTACGTCGGTAATTAGCTTTCAAGGTTCAATCCTTGAAGCAAAAATTCTAAACCAAATACCAAGTCTATCTTTAATATTGGTTTCATGGATTAATCCACCAACTCAATGATTGTAAAAAAATCATTAAAATCTCAAAACCGACTTGGATTATGTTATTTCAATAATAACTTGATCCAATCTTAGTTTTCGCCTTAGTAAACAATTTGCTAATGTGTTCCCAGGAAGTCGAATTTGCTTCAATAGCCGATCTTTCCTCCACATAAATGATCAAATCAAAATCTTGACCAAAGTCAATCTTTAGTTTTGAAATCAATTTAAAAAAAAATAAGTTCAAAAGAAAATTTTTAAAGAAATAAAAAGACGAAGTTATTTGTGTGCTTTTCGATCCTCATATTTGGATCGAGTCATCGCTTAAGCCCTTGGCTATTAAAAGAAATTATGTTCGACATAAAAAAAAATAAAATAAAAAAATAAAGAAAGAAGAAAAGAGATGAAAGAAAATTCTAGGATTTGGAATTAAAGATGGAATGAGAGATATCGTTCTAGGCTTACCCAAGGTGGGTATTTATAGCCTTTTACAAATCCTAAAAATAAGAGATAAGTCTAAGATAATCCTAAAAATATTTAAATTCAAATTATAAAGAGATAAATCCTAATTTATCTGGAACTCTAACAAAACGCTGACATCATCTTTTAGAAGCCGCTGACAAAACGCTGCGTCAGATTTCAAGCCCAAAGTCGAGCCCACGAATCCAAATTCAATCCAGAAAATAAAAAAACTTCAGAATTCGGCTAATTTAAGTGTATTTTCCAGATTCAGAGTCCTGCACAAAATCACACGAAAAACAGCGAGATCAATAACATATTCACCAAACCAAAGAGTAATTAAGCATAAAATAATAATTATTTTAAGCACTTATCAGTTTGCACTCTACAATGTCCAACCCTTGTGACTTACTTTTCTCTCCGGTAAACCGATAATCCAAAGACACTCTTTGGGATTCATTATTCACTTGGACTAACAATGATTATCGTTGCTAGAACAAAAATAATTTAAGTTTTGAAAAAGTCCGACTCAAGTTATGTTGTCTTAATGAGAATTAAACTCGATCTTAATTTCCCTTAGCGGACCGCCACTAAGTATATTCACAGGAAATCGAATATATTACAAGTCGATCATTCCTTCTAAATTTAAATCGAAACAACATTTAAAACAACAAGCTCTTTTTGAGTTGAAAGATTTTAAAGGAAAGGTCAGTTGTCAATCCAAGTGTGCAAAAAAATGAGAAAGATATATGAAGCTTTTAGGTGATTTTTAATTCTTATTATTAAAATTGAGTCATCACTTAAAGCCTTCAGCTACTTGAGAAATTAGCTAAGTACAATTGAATTCATACTTAACCTAATTCAAAGAAAATAAGAAACAAAAATAATGAGAGAAGTAAAAAATAAAAACTTTATAAAAACTTTACAAGGAAAAGCTAGTTTTTAATGTGTTTTCAAGTTTCACACTAAAGAGTATTTATTAGAGGTGTTCAAAAATATCTAATCTAATCGATTTGATTTGATATCCGTTAGTTCGATCCAAAAATTTAGATATCTGATTTATTTTTTATTTTTGCACCAGATATTCGATATGATTTTAAATTTTTTGAATTAAATATGGATCACAATATTTCAAGTTTTGGATTATCCGAAAATCTAAAACTTTATTTTTTAGTATTATTTTTTAGTTCTAATAATTTGATACTTGTTATATCCAAAAATTAAAACAATTAAATTTTTTATAGATGTGAATCTTGTTATATTTAATCATTGTTGTTTGTTATATTCGAAATTTCAAAATTCTCATAAATATAACCTTTAAATTTGAATAGATAATTAAATTAAAATATATTTTTGAATAATCGGATATTCAAAAATCCGATTCGATTATCCAATTATCCAAAAAGTCAAATATCCAAAAAATTGAATCAAATATGGATCACTTATTACCGATCTAAAAACCTGAATTTCTGGAAAAAAAAACGAATAGAATCTGACTCGATATCCGATAATGAACATCCTTAATATTTATAGCTTGAGATATCTTAAAGATAATAAAATACCTAAAGAAATAAAATAACTAAAGATAATCCTAAAAATATTCAAATAAAATCCCAGTAATAAAAAGATAAAATCCTATTAAAATTATAGTTCTCAAATATTTAAATTTAAACTTAATCCAAATTCCTAAGCAATTTCTATTCCCCGTTCTTCAAACAATTGCTGACTGGATCTAGAAGTTGTCTCTAAATATATTGCTAGAATTATTGTCAATTTCGAATTTAAAAACATGTGCAAAAACGTATAAAAAACGACACAAATTAACAATATCCAAGAATCAACAAGGAGTAATTAATGATAAAATAATAGCGAGATAAAACATTCATCAAAACTCTACTCTTAATTCCCTAAATCTTAATCACAATCTCTAACCCGAATTTTAACTTTTAAAACTTATATTTTAAAGTGGTGTACCAATAGAGATACTATAACCATCGGGTGCCCTTTTATCGTGCCTTTATTCTTCACTTTAAAATAGAGGGTTTAGGGTTTAAATTTATGGGTTGTGATTAGAGTTTAAAAATTTAGGAGTACAATTTAATTTTTAAGGTGTAAGGTTTATAGTTTGATATAAAAATTAAGGTTAAAATTTAAAATTTAATTTTAAAGGATATTTAAGGTGAGGCATGGAAGAAAGCATAATTCGAGACAGAAAATCTTTATTCGAAATAAATTTATAAATAATTATTTTTAATATTCTAAACATAATTATTTATAATTAATACTCTAAACTTTTGATAAAGTACACAATTTACAAATTTTATTATTAATTTGACACAACTGTTTATTTATCTAACGTAATATTGAGTGTCGTCAGAATTGAATGACATAAACTAATTGATGAATAAACCCTTAAAACCTACAAGTTGCCATGTGCAGGGAAGAAACACTTACCTAAGTATGGAAGAAAAATGGATTTTTGGGTTGGCAAACAAATCTATAAAGATTTTATAGAATAATTAATTACGATATATATAATATATAAGTACGTTTGTTTTAAGTTAAAATTTAAAATTTTGATATTAAAATCTTAAAATTTTAAATCTTACGATCTAAACTTGTAAGTTTTAAATCCTAAAAAATTATTTGTAAGAACTTTTTTCCGGCATCGGTATATAAAATATTATTTCATTAAGTAAATGGTAATCATCAACTTTTAAAATGTTTTATTTTGATAATCAAACTTTTAACATTTACTTTTTCATCTTTAAACTCTTAATCAATTTTATTATGATCATTGTTATTAACATTTCTCATTAAAATCTTCATAAAAAATATTAATTTTTATAATGGATAGAGCCACAAAAGGATATTTTTTTTCATGAATGTAGCGGTCTTTGATCAAATTTCAACGATAGGAAAACTTTATTTGACCAAAAGATTAAAATAATTTAATTTTAAGATAATCTAAGAATTAATAATGATAAATCGTAAAATTTTTGGACTTTAATTTGTATTGAACCATATTCTCTTTTGTTGTAATTCTAATCGTCTTTAGGTGATTTCTCTGATCGAAAAGATCATCAAACTATTCATTTTTTTACTTATTTAAATTCGTCAAAAAAATATCGCTATCTCTATTATCAATAAGATCTCAATTGAATCTAAAAAATAAAATTCTACAATCCGCCAATTTCAATTATCAAATTAACTTGAAACTAAAATATATTAATTTATCAGCCAAACATATATTTTTCTATTTGGATTGATCGACGACTATTCCTTTGATAAATTTTTTTACCTTTGTGATGATGGTAAATCTTAAAAAAAATAGTTTTTTTTTAAAAAAATATTAATGTGTCCTATTATAATTTCTTAATCGTTGCTAATAACAATAATCGTAATACAAAATTTAAAAATTCTATAACTAAAAAAATCCTCTAAATCTTTAACAATTATTTACCTAGTTTACTCTTTATTAAATTATTCATCAATTCATGCACATGTAAATAATATTATTGTTCTTATTATTTATTCTGTCCCCATCAATTCTTCTAGTAGTATTTTTTATTTTTTATTTTCATTTCAACTAAAAATAGAATCTGAGTTCCAAGCCAACAAGTTGCTCATAAATCTTCCTATGTGCTATTTCCAGGAACTTACGTTTTCATACCACTAATCAATTCTCTAGTGCTAATGCTGTTGGATCATGTTCGAACCCAAAGGATATACTTTTAGTAATTCAAGTGGATACTGTATTCCTACAACAAAGTAAACATAGACAGACTAATATAGCAGATGTCGTGAATAGACATATTATTAAATATTTTATATTTTTTATTGATAATTTAATTTTGTACCTTTAAATTCTTTTAATTTTATACTTTGATATTTTTAAAATAATTTTATAATAATTTTTATCTTTTATATAAAATTCCGATCCTTCCCCGAAAGCAAATTGATATTAACTATTGTTGTTACCAGCCAACAATCCCATGTTCTAATCTTAGTTGTTCATCCCAAAAGTAAAACCCTAATGACATTAAAAATGGCACCATCAGTGCTGACTTTCTTGTTGGTCGATGAATCTATTGACTTTCTATTTCACATCTTGATGATTTGTAATCACTAATTAGCTCTTCAAATCAACCCATTAACAAACACGTTTTAATTATAAATAAATAATAAAGGAATAATGATAAATAACTTTTTTTTGATGTTTAATTTTATGTTCTCATGTAGAGTATTAACGCCGTGACTTAATCAATATGATAATTGTTTTGAATCAACTATAATAATTATAATAGTATATGTTTTTAGTGTATACTCTTTTAACCATTGAGCATTGATCACTAAATCACTATGCTGACATTATTGTGTTAGGATTTGTAAATCTGAGGAAAGAGAGACAGCACTCTCTGAGATTTTATTGATTAAGCATCGTAATATCTTCGATAGAAGACTAGTGTACTTATACAAGAAAAAGGAGCTATGAGTTGGTTGAGTAACAGACTAACAGAAATCCTAATTGCTCTCTCCCAAACTCAACAGCTCTTGAAAAGGAATGCAGCACACACGAGCCTATTCTATTTGCATTCTCATATATTGGTGTTTGAACCCGTAACCTCTAAGAATAACAACCGTTCCTTCAACCACCGAGGCTAAATTGCTTGTTAATTAATGGGATAATTTAACTTATAATGTTCATATCTTTTGCTAATTTGATCTTCAAATATAAATAATTATAGATATGTGTATAATAAATATGATCGCACAAAAATAAAGAGAATCATAAACGAATTAAGTAAATATTTGTAAAGAAAAGACAAATTATTAGCTATGAATTACTGATACTACACATGAAAAAAGTAAAATGAGATTATACTTCATATTTTTTAGTCACGTAATATTCATTTTTATTCAAAAACCAATCTATTATGTATGCATTTCAACAATTATATATTTTTTAAAAATTAAAAATGTAATTTAATAAACTAGATAATACCTCTTAAATCCTTAAAATATCGCTACTACTACATTTGGTAGGAATGTTATTTTTCCTAATGTTTTGGTGTATTATTTTAATTAAGCATGGAGATTTGGTTTAGTTGATTAGCACGTGAAAGGTTCATTTGAGAGGTAAAGTTTATAAGACAAATTGTAAAAGTGTAAAAAGATATAGAAATACTATAAATTTAAAAGACAAATAATTATCCATAAAATCAAACCTTTTAATGATGCATATAACTCGGGCTTGATTAATAAATTTTGCTTTGAAAAAAAAAAATTAAAAGTTTTCATAAAACTTTTTTTTGGATTTATGATTTCGGATTAATTTTTAGAGTTTAGATGTATTATGGTCAGAGATTTAAGTTTTAATCTATAAGCTTTGAATTATAATCGTAATCCTTAAATTTTAACCACAACTCATAATTTTAAACCACTAAACCTAAACTCATACCATGTTTAACCCCTAAAATCTAACCCTATACCCTAAAACAAAGCACCTGTAAAAAGCTTTTGTTTATAGTACGGTCGTGTATCAAATAATTACCCTTTAAATATCGATCCAATTTAAAATTGAATAAATTATATCATTGAACATTAAACTATTGAAACTTTTCATTAGTATGTATGTGGATCCTAGACTTTGGAACTCTTCAACAGGAACAGCATATAAAGTACAAGTATATAATTAATTAGTCTGGGAAAATACAGATTTAAAGGCTCATATATAAATGAAAACAGTATCCAAATCAGAAGGTTTCTTTGTTATTTATTTTCTAAAATCTAACACCTGCAGAATGTTTACCAATTTCCGAATTGAATCCTCACGCTGTTAGTTGGCTGATTCTGCCATATACTTCTCCAGTTTCCCACACCTCTGATGCTCACTTCCTCTAAGCAAGGGAATGCCACCTAACATATTCACTTGATTGTGTCAGTACTTCATGAATCAGAGTAAAGATATAAAGAAAATAGTAGTACAACATGAAAATGGTAATCAAATATTAATGGAAAAAAGAAAATAGTAATACAACATGAAACAGAGAAAAAAAATGATGCAGAGAAAGAAACTAATGGAATCTTACCTTTTCATCGAAGAGTGTTAGAGCGGCAATCTCCGGGTTGTTTCCTTCTGCATCGTAGATGAATGTTTTCAGTGTAGGACAAGTTTGTATACTAAGACTTGTCAACAAGGGGAATTCAAAGTAATTTCCATGACAGAATCTCGTCAGTTTAGGAAGGTCTTTGAGAGATAGGAATTCTAGTACACGGAACATTTTCTGATTCATCAGTTCTTTGCTTAATCCTTTCACAAAGATCACATTTTACACATTTTCACAATTTTCAACCTGCAGCTTCTTGAGTTGCACAAAACTTTTCACCATAGAGGACGAAAACAGGCAGTTCAAATTATGACATCCCTCAATAGTCAAACACGTTAGATTTTGGGCATATGGATGTGCGGCCTGAAGCTTGCGTGTCCAAGCAAGCTGAATCTTGATTGAAGATAGCTCCAAATCTTCCAAGCTCGGAAAAATCTGCATACAGTATATATAGTCTTGAATGCTTGAACAAACGTTTCACTTCTTAATGAATGTACATCAATGATGATTGAAGGCATAAGGACCAAAAGTTACTTGTATGCAAAGTGACTGATGGACTTTTAAGAACCAAATGTTAGAAAAAGTCGATAATTACTGATTGTAACGGATGAGGATTAATCTGTGCAAACTGATATAAACAATGTTGAGTTTATACATACCTTTTCTAAAAACAACTGTTGAAGGATAATATTAAGGTCGCCTTCCCAACACCCTACATATTTACTTTTAGTTGATTGTAGTCCACGCAGCTTTGGTGTGCTTAACTTTCCCTCTGTGAAAAATTTAATCTTTGGACACTGTCTGATGATTACTTGTTCCAAGGAAGGAAATAGTAAGGTGTAC
The DNA here is from genome assembly GCA_035048815.1 of Abelmoschus esculentus. Lineage (NCBI taxonomy): Eukaryota > Viridiplantae > Streptophyta > Magnoliopsida > Malvales > Malvaceae > Abelmoschus > Abelmoschus esculentus. The sequence goes on from JAUCBN010000004.1 coordinate 23,304,939, forward strand.
TTCCCTGAGCAGAACGTTGATAGGCTAGAAAGATTAACAAGTTCTAACGATTTGAGTTGCGAGAAAACGATGTCATCCGTAGCTTCATCAGTTGTAGAAGCAATGATTTCTTCCAACATTTGACAATCGGTAACACTCATTGTTGTGAGTTGTGCCATGCTTTTAGCTGTTGTGAATGTTACTAAATTTCTAAATCCATGACATTCTGATACTTTCAGAGTGGTCAAATGTTTGAATGACACAGAATTGTCGCATCCCAATGCTTGAAGAGTTTCCGGGTTGCATAAAACTTGTGTAAGTGATAGTTCTGACAACCTTAATTCCGTCAAGTTATCACGTGTGCCTGCATGTTCATCTTCATCCCCTAGTCCTTTACTTGGGATTAATCCATTCAAAGCAGTCTTTTTCACCGACAGCTTTTCAAGATTTGATAATAACCGAATGAAACCGTTTGGGATAGTAACTGATGTGAGCTTTAAACTTGTTAGATTGCAAAAATATCTGTTTGGAAGTGCTCCATGCCATATCTCCATCAGATTGCCATTCCCAGCCAAAAGTAAATATTTTAAATTTGGGAATGTTTCCTGTGAAATACATAAATATATATATATATATATATATATGTTATCTTCTAAACTGATTGATAGTATATAAAAATTTGCTTCGATATAGTTTTACTTAATCAACCTCATAACATTATATTTCTATTGTCTGAGTTGTTACCTGAGTGATCCAAAACATTGTTTGTTGAACAGAGCATAGTGTTTTCCTCTCTCCTTACGTTTCTTGGAAGTTGATATATTCCTTTGCAAAAGTCTCTACCTTGATGCAATTAATCACCCTCAACTTTTCTAAAGATGGTCATTTCGTGGTATGAAGCTTGGAGTAGAAACACTTCAATTGGGGCAACATAACAAGTGTCAACTCTCTTACTTTCGGGAACACAAACTTTTTGTTTGGTTTAATCTTCATGGATTGTGTGGATGTCCCTGTAGCTGTATGTGATTCACTGGAATGGAGTCTATCGTCATCATCATCAGCTCTAATTATTTCTTGTAATAACCCACATTCCCATATTTTCAGAGTTTGTAGCTTTTCAAGTCTCTCCACCATATTATATGAAAAAATATTCAACAGTCTTTCATAGTCTTCCACCCAGAGGTCGATCAATTCATAAAATGAATTTATTGTAGGTTTTTCATGCCATATCTGTCTGCACTTTCCAATGCCTCTAATGGTCAAATCCTTCAAGTTAGGAACACAACCTGCGAGGATTGTTTGATTTATATTTAGTGATGAAGAACGCTCAAATCCTTCTTGAATAAGGATAAGATATAAAACAAGAAAAGATAAAATTGAGGATTTCAGAATTATATGACAAACTAAAATGGATCCAGGAAAGAAAGAAAAAACAGGCTAAAAATCTTATAGTTTAGTCTCCAAAAATTTTCTTCATGTTAAATAACTTATTTAGAATATTTTATACTTGTCATTTGTTATATTTTAAAGTTATAAATTGATTTTCTTCTTTATCATTGATGTTTTATGTGGTGAGATTATTAATTGGACTATCAATTGAGAAAAATTATATTATAAATTCAATTTGTCATGTTAGTAAGGGTTACAACTAAAAAAACTATATTTTATACTTTTATGTTATTTTTTTATAAAGTGAATCTTCATTCATATTTACGGTAAATTGAATTTAAAATAATTTTAACAAAATTTACCTAGGATGAGACTAAAGAATCTATTATTGGTCTCGATACTTATGTCCCCAAATGGATTCATTCATCCCAAGAATAAAAAGAATCATGTATTCTCAAAGGTGATTTAGTTTTAGATTTTTTTTTAATTTAGTTTTTCAATGGGGTTATTTTCTTAATCAAATATTTTGATGGGGGATAGCTTAAGTATTAAATTAAAGTAAAATTGTTTAGGTATGAAAGTGAAAAAATGGATCTTTTGAAGAGTAAAAAATAAGCAGAAAATCACCTTTTGATTGAAGAGGGTGTCTGAATTATCTCCATGTCAGAATGTCAACAATTTTGGAAGTTCATTGAACTCCAATCTTCTTTTGTTGCTGTTGTTGACTCATCCGTAAAAGTTACTGCTTCTATGTTCTTGCAATCGCCAAGGATAAGTCCACAAAGCTTTTGATTAAAGAGGATGAAAATAAATATTCTAAACTGTGGCAACCACTCACCCTCAAGTACATCAAGCTGCCACACAGAAACTGCATCCACAATCCTCATATTAATAATGATGAAACTCTTATTTCACCACCCAAAAGTTCTAGAAATTGAAATACTGAATTTTCAAAACGTTAATTCCAAACTTCTTTCAAGTAAATTAAAACGTTCAAAACAGTAAACTGAAAAACAAAGAAGAAACTAACCTTATCATTGAAAAAAGGTGTCTTTTCTCCACCACCTCCCTCCCTTGTACATGCCATTGCATACATCTTTAGGCAATCATATACATCTATTCTCATCAATGATGGACATTGCAGAGTAATACTTCCCATGTAAAAAATTGTCAATTCTGAACAAAATTGTAATGTTATCGTCTCAAGTACGGGTAACGAGACTGTGTCCATTGTAATTTCCTTTGCTCCTTTCTTGCTAATACATTCCATCATAGGACAGTTCCTCACTAATATATGTTTCAATTGCACAAAATCTAAAACTATAGAAACACTGAATATGTGTTTTAAGCTACTACACCCTTCAATTACCACGTTCGTGAGGTTCTTAAATACAACCTGTAAAAAATTATTTGATTTTTTTAATGAAGAAGAAAGTTAGAATCCTTCTTAAACAAAAAACGATGAGATGGACAAAGTATAACAGATAGAGGAAAACTTCAATAGCTAATATCCATCAAAATTTTAAAATTTAGTTCATCTTAGATTCAATTGGAAATGATGCTATCTGTGCCACTATTTGTGTAACAATGTTAATGACATCCAAGGACTTCATTCAAACTTGTTATTGATTGGACTGGAAATTTTAAACTAAATAAATATACAACTAATTTTTAGGTTTTATAACATATGACTAAATTTTAAAGTTGTAAACACTATAGAAACCATAGGAGCCATTATCTATTTCCTCCATTAAAATGATCTCATTGGAAAGAAAAGTCAAGGTTTGTAGTTAAAAATGAAAATGTGGACAAAATTTTGATGCAATCAGTTCACCTGTTGAGCTCCATTCCATAAGGAAGTTAAATGCATAGGAAATAATCCAAGAACCTAACCAACTAACCAATGTCACAAGGCTTCCAGCTGAGCCTTTCATGTTTATGGGAAATATCTGAAATTCAAACCCTTTTTTCAGTTCATGTAACACTGAATGCTGCAGAATCTAGATCAGGGTAAACTTACCTCGGACATTATAACCCATGGTATGCCTCTCATGCCTAACGAAAACGATCCTGTGTACACCTACATCGAGTCGAACATATGATTCCGTTCATGAAAACTTCTGCCTAAAATAATGGTTCATTGGATTTACCAGTACACCAACAAGTGATAAAATAGGAGTGGCTTCCTTCAATTGTTGAAGGTCCTGTATGTGTAGAGTTAATATTTTCTGGTAAAGATGTAGAACATGAAAAGCATTTTGAAATTTGAGATCAGTATATCTTGTTGGACCTGCAAGAAAAATGACAATCCGACGAGGAAGCAACCTAAGAATGTTCCGGCTGCAGATACCTGTAGATATCAGTAGATTTCAGCAGGAGCATTTCCTCGACAAAATATATATAGAAGATGAATTTCTAGGCTTTTGTACCAATAAAAGTGGTCTTCGTCCAGAGTTATCGAGCAAGACTACTCCCAAAGCTGTCATAGGAACCTGCAGAAGATTAATCCAGTCATTAAGAAAAGTATATTAATCAAAATTATATGAACTCTGATGATAGTGCAAGTCATGTTGAGCTGACCTGAACAACAACCATTGCTATCATTCCAACGCTGCCGGAAAATCCTGTAGCATATTAATCCGGTTTGAACTTCCTATATATAATTCTTATATTGTTTCATAAACATAAAAATATTTGTAACATACCAGCTGATATAAAAATTGAACTAGCATAAAATGCAATGCCATTGACTCCTCCGAATTGTTGCAGAACCATTAGGCCAACTCCAACCTTAACCAGTGTAGTTAGACATTAATTACAACTCGTAGAAAAGATCGATTATGTACCTAAGATTGACTTTAATTCTTACGGTGAGGGACCTAGCATATTCCTTCTGGAACAAGTCAAACACGCTAGATTCTGAAAGCTGTTGAAGTTGTTCTGTATAATCCTGCAAAAGAAAAAAAAAAGTATAAACCTTCCGTTATTCCGCCACATGCCGTACAAAACCAAGGAACTGAAATCGAAACTTGCATTCCCTGAAAGCCAATAACCTACTTTAATCTCATTTGCTTCATCGGAAATATCAGCATTGTCTCCCCTTAGGCGCTGCAGGGAAGCTTCACTAAATTAATTCTCATGTCTCTCATGTCTAATTCTATGTTTTAAGCCAAATTATATTTATCAATATTTTAAATTCATCAAATTATAGATATTCTTAATTATATGTTAGGTAAATATTAAGTCTTGTTAATATAATTTAGGTCAACAACAGGTCGGATTCAAAACAAGTCAGGTCATTTATCAGGTCGGGTTCAAAACAGGTCGGGTAAAATCAGGTTTCAGGTCGGGTAAAATCAGGTTTCAGATCGATTCAGTCAGGTAATATCGCTTATCTGTCAGGTCAAACTCGGGTTCGGGTTCGTTTCAGCCGGATGCAGGTCGGGTTTCGGGTCCACAGTAACAGGTTGAAATCGGGTTCGAGTCATTCTCGGTCGGATACAGTTCGGGTTCGGTTACTACAGTAACAAGTCAAACTCGAGTTCGGGTCAGCAACAGTCTGATATAGATCGGGTTCAGGTCATTACATCCTCGTGTCAAACCAAGTTCTGACTCGAACATGTTTCAGTCGGGTTTTCAGGTCGAGTTAGCATTTTACATCCTACTTATAATGTTCATATTTTTTAATTTAATCTTTAAATATAATTAGTTATAGACGTGTATAATAGGTGTGATCGTATAAAGTCTCAAGTCTCAAGAAAAAAGAGAACCCTAAATTATTTAAGTAAATATTTGCAAGGATAAGGCAAATTATTAACTCTGGATTAGTTATACAACACATAAGAAAGCAAAATATGTTATATTTCATATCGTTTCAGTCGTGTCATATTTAGGAGTGTGTATTATTCGATTTTAACTAAATTAAGCGATGAAACCAAAATTATTTTGATTAATTTTAGGTAATTTTGATTAACAGATAAATTTTTAAAGAAATTCAGTTATCAATTAATTTAGTTTGAAATCGACTAACTAATTGAATTTTAAACGAAATTATTATATATTAAATATTATATATATATTTATTTTTGGTCATTTATTTTTTAAAATTATAAAATGATTATTAGATTTTTTGATATATTATAAAATGATCATTAAATTTTATCAAATTAGCATAAGATGAAAGTTTAGTGACTAAAAAAGTTATTTTAGTACAATTTAGTGACCTATTATATAATTTACCCAAAATTTATAACAAATTTTGATTAATTCGAAAATCAACGGAATTAACTGAAATAATTTTGGTTCAATTAATTCGATTATAAAAAATCGGTTCGTTAATGATTAAAGTTCCAAAAATTTTCAGTTAATTCAGTTTTGGCTAATTCAGTTCGGCCACAGAAAAATTAACAAAATGCACACCCCTAATCATACTATTTTTATTTAAAAATCAATCTATCGTATACACATCTCAACAATCATATATTTTTTAAAAAATTAAAAACTCATTTTAGTAAATTATACAGTACCTCTTCAATCCTCCAAATATTTCTAACATTAATACTCCATTCGGTAGGAATAATATTTTTCCTAATGTTTTGGTGTATTATTTTAATTGGACACTGATGTTGGGTTTAGTTGACCGGCATGTGAAAGGTTTATTTGTGAGATCTATGGGGCCTGTAGTTGAACATCTAAAGCCCATCAGTCATCCACAATTTTAACGACGAAAATTGGTAGTTCAAATTATGACGGACTCAAATATCACGGTCATTATCCTTTTTTTAAAAGATATATTTAATAAGATATATAGAACTATCGTATATATATCTAAAACCTCTCTTTTTCTTTACCGATGCATTTTAATCTGATCATTCTTTTCCACATACCAATTAGAGGGTTTATTGTAAGATATTAGATTAAATTTGATTTAGTTTTTTTTGGATATCTAATTTTTCAGATCGATATTTAATCTATTTTTTATATCTGCCTTTTAGATAATCCAATTATATTTTTGGATATTTGATTAATCAAAAATATATTTTAATTTGATTATATTTTAATTTAAAGGTTATATTTATAAAAAGTTTTAGAATTTTAAATATAACAAACAACAAATTATTAAACATAACGATATCCACATCTATAAAATTTTTACTTGTTTTAATTTTTGGATATAATAAACATCAAATTATTAAAATAAAAAAATAATTTCATAAAAATGAACTTTTCGAATTTTCGTATAACACAGAATTTAAAATATTACAATCCTTATCTGATCTGAAAAATTTTAAATTAAATTAAATATTCAGTTTGAAAACAAAAATCAAATCGAATATCTTAATTTTTAGATCAGATCAATAGATAATCGAATCAACTCTGTCGGATCGAATATTTTAAAAATCCTTAATAACCAATACACAATTCATATTAAGATACGAAGTTGTAATAATTTAAGTATTTTTTAATACTTCACATAACATAATAACATTTTACAATAACAATAGTTTTTTTTTATATTTTTATGATAATTTAAGTTAATATATTTCATATATTATAATATTAAAAAATTTATATATTATTTATATATAACTTATAATATCCTATATATAAGATGATTATTTATTTTATTAAAAATAATTTTTGACAACAGTACAGATATTTAAATTTTAAATTTAAAAACTCAAAATTATTTTAAAAAATTAACAAAACTATTTTACTATATTTTTTTAAAATAATATTAAACTAGTCTTAGTAAGGGAATGTAAAGCGGAACGAGGCTTTGTAAAATTGAACAGAGCAATGAGCGGGGATTAGTATGGTAACGAACCGATAAAATATTAAGGATCTATTTGGTAGAGAAAAAAAAATGAAAGGATGAAAAAGTAAAATGATGAAAAATTAGAAAGATAAAAATATATGTATTTTTTTAGGATAATTATATATTTAGTATTTATTTTTAAATTTATTTATGTTGGTGTGTAACCTTTCTGTTTATCAGTGGTCCGAAGGCTAGAACTTAGAACCTTACCATTTTGAGAAGTGAAGCTAACATTTCAGAAATTTTAATAAAATTTTTTTCGGTGCTCACGTTTGGACGTTTAGGGTTATATTAGGAAAATAGGTGAGTTTGAAATATTTTAGAGGAAATAAATCAAAATGAATAGTATTTTTTAGATTTCGTCGCTTACAATGGTGAGATTTATATTAACTGTTAGATTGAACTGAAATCATGGTGTACATGAACTCATCACCCATAGATGGTGAGGTTCAGGTGGCGAGATCTAAAGAATATTGTCCCTTTTGACTTATTCTTTCAAATATTTTTCAAATATACCTATTTCTCTTATTTTTTTTCAAACTCCATTATTTATCTAAATTGGCCCATCTTTCACCTCCAATTTGGCACAGACACATCATCTTTATCTCCTGTCTCTGCCGAAATCAAAGTAACTAAACCGGCATACAATGAAAACACATGGACCTTCACCAAGCAAACACACAGAACATTCATCGAGGTCTGTCTTTTTTTTTTTTCTCTTTATTAATCATTCACCTTATTGACACACATGGCTGCCTCCATGCATGTAATCTATGATGGCCATTGTTACTATGATGATGTCGATGATAATTAACCATCTCATGACATTTCCTGGAACTTTCACCATTCACTCCATAGTTCCATAATTCTTCAACTTTCATACCTTCTTCTTCTTCTTCTACACGCAAATCATGTACTTCTTGTTCTTCATGTTCTCTCTCTTCATCTTCATTGAAATTGCAGCAACCATCACTGATCACAAGCTGCAATCTCAACCGACCGTTTTCCCTAACAGCACGTAAAAGTTGTGGTCTATGTATCCAAACCTCGGTTAACTCCAACCTCCCATTTTCCCTTACAGGTCTCAGGTAAAAACAAGGTTGACCGTTTTGGTTCAACGAAGGAAGTGGCGGTGGAAACTTGTTATTCCTTTTATCCTCTGATCTCTTCTCTTTACCCCTCTTCTTCATATTCCTCCACCTATCCCTAATCTCATCTTCACAGAACTCAGTATATGAATCATCATTACAACTCTCAAACCCTAACCTCTCTGTACATGACATGAGTCCATCAACCCCACCGCCCATCTCACAAGGGTCTTTCTTTTTGGGTGAAAATGATACTGACGACATAGGTTTATTGCTGAACAATGGTAAAGTGGAGGATCCAACAACATTGGGATTGTTGTTTTCATTAGTGAAAACCAACCCTAACCCAGATTTTGAATCAGGGTGAGGATGAGGATAAGGAGAAACTTTGTTTGATATCCCTAGAAAAGGAAAAATTATATCATGGGTCAGTCCCACCACGTGTCCGTAGGACCAACCAATGATAACTACCCACTTCATCAATTTTTCCTTGTCATATTTTTTTTCCAAGTGAATCTTCACTTTAAAAATTAAAAAATAATGAGGTGGATAATTATCATTGGTTGGTCCCATAGATGACGTGGTGGGACTGACCCATGATATAATTTCTCCTAGAAAAGAGTGAACAATTGTCTTGCAAAAGTAGTACTTGTTCAACATGAGTTGTGCATAGTAAGGCATGATGAGTCTGAATGCCAAGAGGAATATAGGGAGAGAGATGAGGAAACAAATGGTCATATGAAAAGTTTAATGGAGAAATGGATGGATGGGGTTGGAATTTGGTTGTTGTTGTTGATGAGGATGATATGAATAATGACTGGTGTGATCAATGAAGAATATTGGAGAGTGGAGAAGAAGGGAGCAAGAGGGTATTACTATTAAAGAAAGAATAACATCCTCGAGACAAAGATAGGGGGAATAGGGTATGGTGACTTGTGAGCGCTAGTGGGATAGAGGAAACAGTGCCGGATCTCACGAATCTTGCCCTGGCCCTTCTTAACTGGCATCCTATATCACTCAATTTACCATGTGAAATGAAATATATAGAGAGAGAAATTATTACATGAACCAGTTTTATCGTCTAGGATATGGTCTCCAACCAATTAAATTAAGACACATTATTTATTTTTTACATATCATATTTATACATAAGCATTGTACAAATCATTCAATTTAATGTATTTGATTTAAAAAGGAAAAAAATATTACCAAAGATTTTTTGTGTCATCTTTCTCTTTATTGTTTAAAATTTTTCTCAATTAATTTTTTCTTTTTTATAGATTGGGGGTTTAGGATTTAGGGTTTAGAGTTTAGGGTTTATGTTTAGTGTTTAGGTTTAGGGTTTAGAGTTAGGGTTTAAGGTTAGTGTTAGGGTTTAGGGTTTAGGGTTAGTGTTATGGGCTTTAGATTTTAGGATTAGTGTTAGGGTTTAGGGTTTAGGGTTAGTGTGGGTTTAGGGTTTAGGGTTTAAGATTAGTGTTATGGTTTAGGGTTAGTGTTAGGGTTTAAGGTTTAGGGTATATGGTTAGGGTTTAGGGTTAGGGTTAGGGTTTAGAGGTTATGTTTTAGGGTTTGAGGTTTGAGGTTAAGAAAAAATAACTAAAAAATTAAACAATAAAGAGAAAGACAACATAAAAAATCTTTTGTAATATTTTTTCTTTTTTTAAATCAAAGTCATTAAAGTGGATGATTTGGATGATGCTTATAGGGCTGTAAACGAACCGAACGAACACGAACGAGGGTGTGTTCATGTTCGTTCGTTTAACTTTAACCGAACAAACGAACGAACACGAACATAAACGAACATAAATTTTTTTGTTCGTGTTCGTTCATTAAGGATTATAGCTTGTTCATGTTCGTTTATGTTCGTTCGTTTAAATGATAAACGAACATAAACGAACGAACATAAACGAACGTAAACGAACGAAAATAAATGAACATAAACGAACGTAAACAAACTTAAATGAACGTAAACGAACATAAATAAGCGAACATAAACGAACGAACATAAATAACATATATAATATGCTAAATATTTAATATTTTAGATTTAATTCGATTAATTCAGATAATCAACTGATTTTAAACCGAATTAGTCGATAATTAAAATTAAAAAAACTCTTAATTACTAGATGAAACCTAAAATTTAACTGATTAACTAGTTTTGTTTTGGTTCGATTCATTAACTCGGTTTAACAGAATAATAAACACCCCTAGTCTATAACAAGAAAGTTTTTAAGGAGTCATAAAATAAGACTTCTCAACTCGAGTAACTCAAATTTTTTTGACTCGACTTACTTGATCTAATGTTCACCCTTAGATATATGTGACTAAATTTAAACGAACATAAATGAACGAACATAAACGAACATAAATGAACATAAATGAACGAACATAAACGAACAGATTACCGAACGTTCACGAACATAAATGAACGAACGAGCCCTTTGTTCATGTTCGTTCATTTAACTAAACGAACGAAATATCATGTTCATGTTCGTTCGTTTAATAAATAAACGAACATAAACGAACTTCCCGCCGAACGGTTCACGAACGGTTCACCGAACGTTCGGTTCGTTTACGGCCCTAGATGCTTATGTGTAAATATGATATGAAAAAAATAAATGATGTGTCTTAATTTAATTGGTTGGAGACCATATCCTAGGTGTTGGAACGGGTTTATGTAATAATCTCCCATATATATATATGAATCGATATTAGTAAAAAGGGTATGTTATTGACGAGAGATTATTACATGAATCCCTTTAATGTCTTTGATTTAAAAAATAAAAAAATATTACTAAAGATTTTTTATGTTGTCTTCCTCTTTATTGTTTAAATTTTTAATTATTTTTTCCTAATCCTTAACCCTAAACCTTAAACCTAAACCCTAAACCCTAATAATAACCCTAAACCCTAACCCTAATCCTAAACCCTAAACCCTAACAACAACCCTAAATCCTAACACTAACCTTAAACCCTAAACCTGAATTTTAAACCCTAAATCCTAACACTAACCTTAAACCCTAAACCCTAATTTTAAACCCAAAACCCAAAACCTAAACACTAAACTTTAAACCCTAAATCCTAAACCCCAAATCTATAAAAAAATAATTGAGAAAATTTTTAAAGAATAAAGAGAAAGATGACACAAAAAAGTCTTTGGTAATATTTTTTTCCTTTTTAAATCAAATACATTAAATTAGATGATTTGTACAATGCTTATGTGTAAATATGATATGGAAAAAATAAATGATGTGTCTTAATTTAATTGGTTGGAGATCATATCCTAGGTGGTGGAACGGGTTCATATAATAATTTCTCATTATTGACAGCCTTAAGATTATATTTAAAAATTCTTACCATTAATGTTTATTTAGTTTTTAAATAGAATATAATTAATTATATCCTTAAAAAGTTATGTTTTATTAATTACAGCTCTAAATCTTAAACCATAAACACTAATTTTTAAACATTAAACCCTAAACCTAAACCCTAACCCTTAACCATAAACCTAAATTATTAAATCATAAATCATAAACCTAAACTACTAAATTATAAAACATAAACATAAACCATAACTACTAAAATCTAAACCTTAGACCCTAGACTTTAACTATTAAACTCTAAATCTTAAACCTAACACTAATCTTAAACCTTAAACCCTAACTACTAAACCCTAAACTATAAATCATAAATCCTAACTAGTAAACCCTAAACCTTAAACCCTGAGTTATAAACCTTAAATCTAAAACTTAACTACTAAACTTTAAACTATAAGTTCAAAACATAAACCCTAAACATAAACCTAAATTTTAACTACGAAATTTTAAACTTAAATTTAAATTTAAACTCTAAACTTAAATTTAAACCCTAAATCTTAAAACTAAACTCTAAATCATAAACTATTTTAAGTGAGTATTAATTATATTAAACTACCTAAATTAATTAAATATTATTTTTTAAAATGTAATTAATTATATTTTATTAAATTTCATTGAAAAATAAAATAAACATTAGGGGATGCCTTTCTATTGATAGTGACGTTTTCAATCATATGTTTAGTGTTTAACAAATTAGGGGAATTTGATCCGGTTGAAAATGAAGTAGAAATTTTTTGTCTTTTATCGTATTTTTTTTATGATTTTTATTAATTTTTTAATTAAATTCTAAACTCTAACTCTTATTTTATATTTTAAACTTTAAATTTTACACTATAAAAAATATATTTTATCTTTAATTTCTTAAATTCTAACTATAACCTTAAACTCATTAATTTAAAGTGAAATATTAATATTAATAGAGACACGATTAAAGACAGACGATTTGTACCGTAAAAATGTGATTTTTTTAGTTAAAAGTTTATGAAGTCGGGATCTTGCTTGGGTTTTTCTTTTGGATATTCCTTGAATTTTATGAAAGAAAATGATTGCCTAATTGTGTGGTCTAACAGTGAAGTTATATATGTGTCTATAGTTTTTCCGTATCACTTTAAACAGAAAACTATGTGAGAAAATATCTATTCATTGTGTAATATATTTTAAGATTAATTATTAGAATAATTACTTATATTTTTTAAATATAAAATTAGTTATTAATTTAAAAAAAAATATCAATAAAATTATTTATGTTTTTGGATATAAATTTTTAGTCATTCAGTCACTAAACGTTAATGAGAAGTTAATTTAGCACAATAAAAAAATAATCTAAATAGTTTATAAACTATTAGATTAATTATATTTAAAAAAAATAAAAATAATTTATAGAATTACCCATTTAATCTTTCACATTTATTATTTTTTTATTTTTTTTCCTCACCATCTATATTCTTCTTCATCTTCTCTTTCTTCAACTTTATCCTCCTTGTGGTCGTAGCAGCAAGGGAAATAGCAGAAGGAATGAGATGAGTAACCATCGTATTACATCTCATGGTTTTAAAAAAAATATTTTGATACACAAATTTGTGAAATTTACATAAGTCTTTTAATTTTAGTATTTATGATTTTAGGTTAAGGTTTAATGGTTTATTGTGTTTTATATATAATTTAAAGTTTATGATTAAAATTAATTTAGAACTCAGATTTTAAATGTTAGAGTTAAAGATTTAAGTTTTATAGTTTAAATACGAAGGGTTATGTAAATTATTTTATACGATTAGTGTATATCAAAACATACCCTTATTTTAAGTAAGGATTATTATCTAATATATTAATGGTTAGAAAATAAAATCTTCAAATTAGGTTATCTAGAATATTTTTTTGTACCCTTCTCTATGATTTAATATTAAAAAATAAATTTAAACTTTAAATTTTAATTTTTAATTTTTAGCGTTAAAGTTAAAATTTATCATTTAAAATTGGCATAAAGATAATTTTAACCCTTAATATTTATAATTTTTATCATTTTAGTTCTTATTTTTTTGGATAAATTTAGCCCTTAACCTATATTTTTTTGACAAATAACTTATTTTTTAACCACCATGATAACTTGACCGTTAAAAATTTAACGATGATAACATTTTATATGCATTTTATAATATATTTTAAATGACATGACATCTAACATATCAAATACATATATATAATATTTTATTTTAATATAAAATATAAAACAATTAAAATTCAAATAAAATATTAAAAAATTAATTAATTCTAAAATAAAATACTCCTAAACATTCACAACCCTAAATGTTTTAATATTTTAAAATAAAATATAATTAATTAATTTTTTAATATTTTATTTGAATATCGTAGTTAGGTTTGTAAATGTTTAGTAGTATTTTTTTAAAATTAATTATTTTTTTAATATTTTATTTGAATTTTAATTGAAATATAATTTTATTCCACATATATATATATATTATCATAATTATATATATTAATTTTTTAGTAGTATTGTTTTATAATTTATATTAGAATAAAATTATATTTCACATATATATATATATGTATTTGATAGGTTAAATGTCATATCATTTAAAATATATTATCATATGCATATGACATGTCATCATCATTAGATTTTTAACGGTTTAGTTATTATGATAGTTAAAAAACAAGTTATTTGTCAAAAAGATATAAATTAAGGGCTAAATTTATCCCATAAAAAAAATAAGGGTCAAAATGATAAAAATTATAAACGTTAAGAGTTAAAATTATCTTTATACCTTTAAAATTTACAGTGAAAAATCTTAAAGTTTTAAAATTAGCTTTAAAATATACAGCCATTAATTAAACGGTTTAATTAAATAAACTTCCCTTTGTTTTATGTCAGAAGCGTGAAGAGTACTATAGAGTTTGGTTTGGTTTGATTTGATTTATCATAGATTTCTTTAGTGTTATTATTAAATAGAAAATATTATATTTTCATATCTTAATTTAAATTTATATAAAATAAGATAAAATAAATATTTTTAGCCACTAGAACTACCAGTGGATTCAGACTAGGCATAATAACTCGGTGGATTCAGACTACTGAACATGCTAAACATGGCCTCTTCCATGATAGGCATAATAACTCAGTGGATTCAGACTACTGAGGGAGAAGAATTGGATGCAATAATCAGGTGGAAATCTATGTTCCAAAACATGGCATTGAAGTTAGGAAACCGGATTCATCGACGCTTGTATTTCTTCCAACGTCCGTCCCTTGGTCTCCGGCACCAGCTTCGCCACGAACAGAACAGTTAAGCCACATATGGTAGCAAAAATGAAGAATGTTCCTGGGAGTGGAATGGAAGAAAGTGTAGCATTGGAAAGAAAAGTCAAGATTTGTAGTTAAAAATGAAAATGTGGACAAAATTTTGATGCAATCAGTTCACCTGTTGAGCTCCATTCCATAAGGAAGTTAAATGCATAGGAAATAATCCAAGAGCCTAACCAGCTAACCAATGTCACAAGGCTTCCAGCTGAGCCTTTCATGTTCATGGGAAATATCTGAAATTCAAACCCTTTTTTCAGTTCATGTAACACTGAATGCTGCAGAATCTAGATCAGGGTAAACTTACCTCGGACATTATAACCCAAGGTATGCCGCCCATGCCTAACGAAAACGATCCTGTGTACACCTACATCGAGTCGAACATATGATTTCGTTCATGAAAACTTCTGCCTAAAATGATGGTTCATTGGATTTACCAGTACACCAACAAGTGATAAAATGGGAGTGGCTTCCTTCAATTGTTGAAGGTCCTGTATATGTAGAGTTAATATTTTATGGTAAAGATGTGGAACATGAAAAGCATTTTGAAATTTGAGATCAATATATCCTGTTGGACCTGCAAGAAAAATGACAATCCGACGAGGAAGCAACCTAAGCATGTTCCGACTGCAGATACCTGTAGATATCAGTAGATTTCAGCAGGAGCATTTCCACAACAATATATAGAAGATGAATTTCTAGGCTTTTGTACCAATAAAAGTGATCTCCGTCCGGATTTATCGAGCAAGACTACTCCCAAAGCTGTCATAGGAACCTGCAGAAGATTAATCCAGTCATTAAGAAAAGCATATTAATCAAAATTATATGAACTCTGATGATAGTGCAAGTCATGTTGAGCTGACCTGAACAACAACCATTGCTATCATTCCAACGCTGCCGGAAAATCCTGTAGCATATTAATCCGGTTTGAACTTCCTATATAATTCTTCTATTGTTTCATAAAAATATTTGTAACATACCAGCTGATATAAAAATTGAACTAGCATAAAATGCAATGCCATTGACTCCTCCGAATTGTTGCAGAACCATTAGGCCAACTCCAACCTTAACCAGTTTAGTTACACTTTAATTACAGCTCATAGAAAAGATCGATTATGTGCCTAGGATCGACTTTAATTCTTACGGTGAGGGACCAAGCATATTCCTTCTGGAACAAGTCAAACACGCTAGATTCTGAAAGCTGTTGAAGTTGTTCTGTATAATCCTGCAAAAGAAGAAAAAAAGTATAAACCTTCCGTTATTCCGCCACATGCCGTACAAAACCAAGGAACTGAAACCGAAACTTGCATGCCTGAAAGCCAATAACCTACTTTAATCTCATTTGCTTCATCAGAAATATCAGCATTGTCTCCCCTTAGGCGCTGCAGGGAAGCTTCACACTCTTTCCATTTACCTATCTTTGCCTGCAAATATTTGTGTTCACTAATTCAATGCATTTATAGATGCTTGGATTTATTCGATGCATAATTTCAGAAGAAATCTAAATATTTAATACCATGAACCACATATTTATGATTTTTTGTATGAACTACTGCTTTAAAGTTACCTTCCATCTAGGTGATTCAGGGATGAAGAATAAGCCCAAAAGCTGCATCAGACATGGTATAGTTCCTGAAATCATATCATATAGGCGGAAAACTGTTAGAGAATCCTTTGTAGTTCAATTTAGCACCATAAAATCTGACACTTACCAATTAGAGCCAAAGTCCGCCAGGTAGCAAAAGCGCCTATGAGGTAAGACAACGACATGCCACAACAGATCATAAGCTGCAAAATTGATGGTCACTAGGTAGATAAACACAATAACATATTGAACTCCATCAATGGTGCTTAGCATTTACCTGATGAACCGATGTAAATCCCCCTCGAATATCCTTGGGTGTAACTTCAGCAATATATACAGGAACCTGTAGTGGATAAGATTAGATTATTTTTCTTCAAACATATGAATGGCTAGTCGAGTACGATCGAACTAAGTTCATATCTTACCACATAGGAAAGGAGGCCCATCCCATATCCCACCAGCAGCCGTCCGAAGTCAAGCCAAAAAGCAGCCTTTTCACATGAAGTTAATATGAATTGAAGCCATATAAGGTACTAAAATGTTGTTTTTTCATAGAAGAATGATTTTGATCCCAACAGCACCTAACAATAGTTTTTGTTTCTATCTAAAGTTTACAAAACAACATTACTTCTAGAGAAAAGGCAGAGTGTAATCAAATTAAGCAGAAAACCACCTTGGAGAATAGTATAGCAAGCCATCCTGCAATGCAGAATATCTCCGCAAAACCCATTGTCTGCATCAAACGTCAGCCAATACATGAAAAGCTGTTTCGAGTTAGAATTATACGTATGGCAAAATATGTCCTTGAAAAGTTTACACATTTTCGGCCAATGTGATCTGCTATTCTCCCACTCATTACTGCACCTATCATTGCTCCAATCGTCAATATCGAACCAAAAAGAGAATACTGCAATGGTCAAAGCAAGAAAAAAAAGAAAAAGAAAAATTCAACTATATCAGATTAATTAAAGTTGGAACTTACATATGTTATTTAGTTTCCCTCTAAAGAATATGAATACCATACTAGATTACATAACAACTATGCCAGCTTTTGAGCTTTTCATGTCATGGGTACAATTTTACCTAACAAAATCCTACAGCTCCCTAACAAAGATGGCATAAAGGAATTTGAAATAAAATTCCAAGGTAAAAAATATTGTATAAATAGTAGTTTTTTGCCTACATACCAAATTAAGTGGTTAACACAAAGGTAAAAAAAATATTGTATAAATAGTAGTTTTTTTTACCTACAAACCAAATTTAGTTACCACAAAGGAAATAATTCTATTTAAGTTTACCTCAGCCACAGAGAGTCCCAGATCAGTTATGATTCCAGTTTGAGCAGGTGATGAATATCCAACCTGGTAAATCAATCCTAGTATGTTAGTTCATCTTTTAAAAGAGAACTGCAACAGTATAATTACCATTAGGGAATCAGAATAAAACCCAAATTTCTTAAGTCTTATTGCCATTCAACAGTCTTGTAATCAAAATTCAAGGTCAAGCAGGAGAAGGGAAACCCCTTTACTTTGCAGATTAAGATTCTAAGTAAAACTAATCATTTCATTGTTGAAAAATGAAAATAATATACTTACAGCAGTCCCAAAAACATAAGATCCACAAACAGCAACAAAGGTGCTAAGAACAACCATAGTTGTTGCAGAAGAAGTAGTTCTGATTCCACCTTGTTCTTTAGCAGAATTACCATGTCCAGCTCCATCCTGAGGCTTATCTTTAACTATCAAAGAAATTGAAAGTTCTTCCTCTTGTAATATTTCTCTATTCATATCTCAAAAATTCAAGGAGAACTGTATTGAATGATTAAGCAACAGAGTAAAGCAGTGAGATTGGAAGTGGTGTAAGGAACAAAAGGACAAGAAATTAATTTCAGTTTTGAAGAAATGGTAAGAATAATCAATTGGGTCGGAGGGGTCCCCACATGAAATGAGATATTTGTTGGATTGTTTGAATATTTCATGCATCTTGACACATGCAGATGTTTGTCTTTATCCTTATAAACAAGTTCCTCTTGGATTCCTATCAGTTTCCTTCTTTTATCAAGCTGAGTCAATTCTTAGAAATTTGTATGTGTTTTCTCAGTTTTTTGGTGGCATTGAGTAAATGGTTTTCATTTGTTCCTATGAATTTGTGGCTAATCTGTACTTGAATGTTCAAAAAGCCAAAAACTTGTAATATTTATTTTAATGGAAGTCTTTCAAATTTAGTTTCCATTCCCCAAAATGAACTCAAATTCCAACTTCAGATATCTAGAAAAATCGAATGTCTCAATACAGAAATCGAGCGATCACGGTTAAGGCTTCGATTCTCGAGAAAAAGAAAATGTTCCTGCGATGAAGTTTGCTGATACAATCTAGTTCAGAAATGTGATGTTAATCTACTTTGATAGGGAGAGCAATGGAGGATGACCAGCTTGAGCTTCAACATTGAAACTGTAAGTGGTGATCCAATGGACTAAAGTCACCAGGCTTCCAGCTTGAGCTGTAACATTTATAGGAATCATCTGACCAAGAATATGAACCATGTTTTAGTCAAATGAATAACTTGTTTCCCAGTGTTAGGGCGAGAATCGATCTCGGAATTGGCATATACCTATCGTGAAAGTTGTAGCACCGACCGGAGTTTGCAGTATCGATCAGTTTACACATGTAGTTTGGCTCAATATATACATATAGCTGTGTATATGCATGCAGAATCTACAAACAATCACTTATTGAGAAGCCTGATCCTTCCTAGTCATGTTCATGGCCATTGGTAACATAAATGCAAAACAGAAGACACCAAACAATACAATGTTTAACATCTAATTAAACCCTTAAACTATAGTTAAAACACTAACTTGGTCCTTAACATTTTTTAATTCTAAATTTTTTTAGAAAACTTCATCTTCCTCAAAAAAGGAAATGCATATTCAACCAATATCTTCCGAACGTCATAGTGAACATTTTGTTATTCATCAATAACTTTAGTGACCAAAACATATCTTTTGAAACTTGTGACTTAAATGAAAAATTATCCAAAATTTAGTGACTATAGTGTATACCCAATATTTAAATTTTATGAATGATCAAAATTGTACATTAGTGACAAAATTGAAAGAAATTAGATGAATGGTCAAGATTTTGAGATAAAAAATATTATAATGACTCAATTAGTAAAGATAGGAGTAGTATAGAGATTAAATTTTAAAATAATATATATTAGATATATTTTAGGGTTTTGTATCCGGTGCAAAGTTAAGAACTTAATATTAGAACTTAAAAATATGAATAGATAGAAAATTAGTCTAAATATGTCAAATATCTTTATACTATATATTTAAGATTTAGTCCTCATACTTTAATTTTACAATATTAAATTCTTTTAATTTTTTTAATTTAAAAATCTTTTTCTCATTTTTTTGATTCAGCTATACAGTGCTATATACAGTGATTACAGTAGTGTATTTGTTCTAATGTATACTCCCAATCATTGTACATTAATCGCTCAATCACCATACGGACATTATTGGTGCTCGAACTCGTGACCTCTAGGAAGAACAATCGTTCTTTAAACCACTAATGTTAGATGGCTCATGCTAATTTTTTTTCTCATAGTCAGCATATTACGTGTATATTTTCTCTTCTAGTTAGTATGTTGTTGATTTTTAACGGCATGTGCTAAAATAGAAACAAATAAAATGTTAGGTATTATTTTATAAAAAAACAAAAGATATTAAAAAAACATATAAAAGTGAGATTAAATATATAATTATCCCAATAAAGAAAGGCAAAATAATGCTTTTACTCTTGTATGCTCACAATTTTTACTATTTTGATCCTTAAAATCTGTAAACATAGATGATTGACTTCTGCAATCTACACTCAATTCAACCAAGCAAGAGAATCAATGTCAGACAAAGAATCCAATTCTTTGGAAATCACACTCAATCGTTATAGGTTTCACTTGATTTCTTCAAAACAGTAATGATAATTATAAGATTTATTATTGTCATATGATCGTAGATATTAGTGTATCCACGGTCATTTCAATAATAAATCTTATATTACATAAAATGAGCGATGGATACTTGTATTTCCTCCAGCGTTCTCCCTTTTGTCTCTGGAACCAACTTGGCTACAAATACGACAGTTAAGCCTGCGACTCCGGCGAAAACAAAAAATGTTCCTGCAATGATGTTTGCTGATACATTTTAGTTCAG
Source organism: Abelmoschus esculentus (assembly GCA_035048815.1). NCBI lineage: Eukaryota > Viridiplantae > Streptophyta > Magnoliopsida > Malvales > Malvaceae > Abelmoschus > Abelmoschus esculentus. Next base: position 23,325,716 of record JAUCBN010000004.1, read on the forward strand.
ACACATCCTGTTAGTTTGCTCTGTTAGAGAAGAAATGGAGGATGACCTGCTGAGCTCCATTCCATCATGAAATTAAAACAGTAAGTAGTGGTCCAAGCAGTGAACCAATGAACTAAATTCACTAGGCTTCCGGCTTGAGCCTTAACATTTACAGGAAATATCTGACAAAGAACATGGACCATGTTTTAGTCTAATGAATCTCTTGTCTCCATATACTGGAGCAAGCTTGATATATGAGAAATGATGAAGCTTTCAACCTCGGAATCGGTACGTACCTCTGACATTATAATCCATGGTATTCCTGCCAAGCCTATAGTGAAAGATGTAGAAATGACCTGAGTTTGCGTATCGATCAGTTTAGACACGTAGTTTGCCACAATATATTCATATAGTTGTGGATATGCATGCAGATTGTACAAAGAATCATGTTGTGTGTACTCAAGCTGCCTAATCCTAGTCATGGTTATGACCATTGGCAAAATATATGCAAAATAGAAGAAAGTAAAACCGAAGTACCAAAGCTCCGGTAAGTGCTAGAAACGGAGTAAGTGCCTTCAGATTGGGGAGTTCCTGTTTGAAAAATAGCATCAAAGTTTTCAGTGAAAAAAGAACAGAAGTAGAAAGAATCAAACAAGAAAATGGCATTCCCTTGAATAAGAGAACTAAACTTTGTTATACCTTAAGGCAGAATGACAGTCCCTGGAGAAAGCAAGCTAAACACATTCCACTTGCAGAAAACTGCACAAAATTGGATTGGAACACTAGTTTTTTATCCTATTTACTTGTTTGTTCAACAATTTGACTATCTAAAGATGAATTGGTTACAAAACTAACCAACAGAAGTGGTCGTCTTCCGGATCTATCCATTAAAAATATACTTAAAATAGCTACTGGAATCTGCAAAAACAATGTAATATTGTAATTTGGCATGTCTCGGACATGCTTCAGACATAATTTGACATTCCCTAGAAGTTAGAAAAAAAGTCATAATGGTACTATATACCAGCACAGTGGATGAAACTTGAAGGCCAAGGCTACTTGGTATACCTGTTGCAAACAAGAATTTGTGTATTCATCTTGTTTTTTTCTTTTTTTGAATTCCATGTTAAAGTTGTACTGGAAACAAAAATAGTCTCTGATGCAATAATCATGTAAGAAGTAAGAACCTGCTTCTTCAAATATGCTACCAGCATAATATGCCATAGGACTGCATCCTCCTAATTGCTGCAACAACATTAGGCCAACTCCAACCTGTGCAAATTCCAAGAATCCGTTTATAAACGATCAGGCCGGTCGTAAAACGGATTAGCATATAGATATAATGTTATTCTCAGCTCACAATGAGTGAATTAGCATATCTCCTTTGGAACAATTCAAGGGAACTTGCTTTTGTCTGTTGCTTTAGAGTTTCCATGTAATCCTACCAGAGAATTGTGTGTTACCATGAGAAAATTAAGAGTTCACACAATGTAAAGAAGATAACAAGATATGGAACTGAAATTCTACTCTGATATCAGCAGCTTCTTCAGAAATATCAAGGTCCTCTCCCCTAAGACACTTCAAGGAAGCTTCAAACTCTTTTTCTCGGCCACATTTTGCCTACAAAAGCCGGTTGAATTTACGTTGAAAAGCATCCAAAGATTGGCAAAACTACTGATATATACACTTACCAGCCATCTAGGGGACTCGGGAATGAAAAACAAGCCTAGTATCTGTACTACACAGGGAATAGCACCTGAAGGAAACATGATGGATAAAACATTAAACTATTCTTTTGGTTTAACCCATGGTATCCGACTCATTGAATTGAACAATAAGGGTGTAAATGAACCAACCAAGCATGAACAAACAACAGTACGTCCGTATTCGTTTGTTTATTTTTAAAAGTATTCATTTCGGTTCGTATTCGTTTATTTTTTATTATTGTGTTCGGGGTTCATTTATTTGTTTTTAAAGGTATTTGTGTTCGATTATTTAGTGTTCATGAACATGCATGTTCGTGTAAGTGTTCACAAATGTTTACGAATATACTCGTTAAGTGTTTATAAACGTGTTCATTTAAGTTTTCGCAAGCATATTCATTTAAATTTTTGCAACCATGTTATATATTAAGAAATGATAACTAAATTAACAATAAATAAATAAAACAAAATCAACAAAATAAAATTACATAACATTCTTATCAACAATAAAAAGAAGTATTTAGATAGATCCACAAGTATTTTTATTCTATAATCGAGCTTGTAAACGAGTCTATATACGAATTTGTTCGTGAACATAAATGAACCGAACACATCCTTTTTCGTGTTCATTGGTTCACTAAACAAACTTAAAAATTTTGTTCATACTCGTTTATTTATCTTAATAAACTAATATAAACGAACATCAAACGAACGGTTCGTCTATCGCTTTATTCATTTACACCTCCATTGGCCAACTAATCTTGATCGAGTTTTACAGAGGTGCAATGAATAACATACCGATCATAGCTAGGGAACGCCATGAGACCAAGGTTCCAATGTAAAACATGAGTGCATACCCAGCAGAATTCATCACCTGCGGAATAGAAGGAATTCCTATCTAATTACTGTAAGTTGAGAAATCAGATTGTGAATTAGGTTAAGTATATTTTACCATAGTTGCAGATGCAAAGGAACCCCGGTGAGTTGTAGGTGTTATTTCAGCTATGTAAACTGGTACCTGTTTCATATGGAAAACTAAGTGTAGACATCAAAAAGGCAGATACCGGTATATAACTGTGTCTCCATTGATGGTTTCACTTTAAATTAATAGGTTTAGGATTTGAGATTTAGAGTTTAACGTTAGAGTTTGGGGTTAACAATAAGGTTCAAGAAATTAGAGGTATGGTGTATTTTTTACGGCGTATGATTTAGGATGTAAAAAATTAAGGTTAAATTATAGAATTTAATTTTTTAAGATTTTTAACGAGTATGGAAAGTGACACGTTAAGAAGTAGAAGATTTCTATTCCTTCTTTTAAGTTTCAGCATTAATATAATTATCATGTATAAATATATAATTTTATTATTTACTATTTATATTTAATTAAATGAATAATTAAAAAAATATATTTTATATAGGATGTTGGTTCGTTTGGATGAATAAAAAATTTTATTTATAAAAAAAATAATTAAAAAATAGAGTTCACTACATATTAATCTACATTAAAACTAATGAAATTTAAATATATGATTTTTATTAATCTATTTAAATTTAAAATCTATAAATTTTGTACTTATTTTTTTATTAATTTGTTTAAACATTTTAAAGTTAATTATTATTTAAGTTTTCGTAAAATTATTACATCTTAGTTGTAGAACTAATATTTCGATATAATAATTAAAAATAATTTTTGACTAATTTGAAAAGATTTCAAAAATGGTTTTAAGTCCAAACAATTTGAAAATAAATTTGAGACTTTTTCAAGGACTTGTGAATGTGTTTTAAATGTTTTAAAGAAGCCAAAGTACATAAAATGTCCCAGACGTTTTGATACACTTACCAAATGTTTCGATACAGCTTGCCTATTTTCAAAGGAAAATATCAAGGCGTTTCGATACGCCCTTAAGGCGTTTCGATACGTTTTGTCCCTGAATAAAATGGTTTCGATATTTTAAACCATCGTTTCGATATGCCTGTATCGAAACGAGTTTTAGGTGCATGTTTCGATACACTTCCGACGGCCATTTAAAAATCTCAATAATTTTATATATAAAAAAAACAACGACTAGGAGCAGTATCGAAACGACTAAAACCTGTTTCAATACGCTTCATAGGCGTTTCAATATCGGTTCTTAAATACAGGTTCAATGTTTATTTCCCAAAGTAGTTGTATCGAAATGGCTTCCACGCGTCACGCGTTTCGATATCACTTGTACTAGAAGCAGAAATCAGTCTTGAAACAAGCTCCAAATGGTTCTAAATCAATCCCAACGGTCATCAACAACTAGAAGCTCATGATGATAAAAGGAAGCATAAAGCGCTAAGAGAAGACTAATGCTTCAATTATAACAACAATATGATGAAAGGTTTATCTTAGAGCTTAAATCATATCTTTGAGTAGACAAAACACTTGTGAACTAAATTGTCAATGTATGCTTAAATGTATTAGGATTGAGTGAGGGCTTTAGATTGTAAACATTAGTCTTATCATAAGGATTATCAAGTTTGTTAAGTTTTTTCTTGTGAGTGAATTCCCAAAGTTCGGTTATGAACTTTAGATGCTAGATTCGGGGCTAGAATTTAAGTTGTAAGGTTATCTCTCTGTTCCTCAAAAGGATGAAATTATTAGTGAATTTGAGAAATCCTTAGTAAGAAGCTAAGGTAGTAGATGTAGGACTTGGGTTAGAAGTTTGAATCACTCTACATCATTGTTTGATTTTTTTGCTTTCACAACTAACACTCAAATTGTCATTTCTCCATCAACTTCGCAAGCTTATCGGTTATTCATCAAACACTTTCAAGCCTAACATTAGTAAAATAAAAAAATATGTTTGAATAAATTCATTTACGTATATATGTAGTAGTAATATTTCAAAGAAATTTGAGGTTGCAGATCTTCAAGGTTTATTTTCAATTACCTTTGCACGGGAATCCTTTATGTCGCAGCTGCAGGTACTTATATTAAAAATGTTTTAGGATATTAATTCTAAATTTCTAATATTTTAATTGAAAATACTATAAAATAAGATATAAAAGTTTATTAAATTTGAATTTTATTTATAAGTTGAATCTTAAAAATTTAATTATAATTTAAAAATTATTAAAAATTTAATAATATATTATATTAATAATTTTTATATAAAAATTCAAAAAAATATAAAACTTTAAAAATTTTATATAACGTAAAACTTTATCTGATTTTTTTAATATACTGACGTGGAATTTTATATGGTTTTAGTAAAAGTGTTTACGGATTATAATTAAAGTCAAATTCAAATAAAGTTTTCAGTCCCGGTCTTATTTATATATTTTATAATAGTATTTATACATTTTTTTTAAAAAAAATAAATAAATTATTTACTCCTTTATCTTATTTAATTTATTCAATATTAACTTTTTTAAGTTAATCTTTTTTAACTTTGACTCATTACAACTTTAAATTTATTATTAATAAAAATATAAAAAATATATATTTTAAAAATCTTTAATCAATTAATTTAAAAAGTATATATTATAAAATTTAATAAATTAAAATAATTATAATTAAAAATTAATATTAAACATATTAAGTGAGACAAAAAATATTATTGTTCAAGATGATCTAAACCCAATATTAAAAATCTAAATCCAACCTTGACCCCATATCACTAACCCATCGATAAATCTTTATATTATACTCTTAATTTCTTAAATCTACCTTCAAACTTCAACTCTAAACGTAAATTTTATAAATAGAGATACCGACAAGACAGAAGATTTGTGTTTGTGTATTACCCCATAAGAAATGATGCTGACTCCGATTCCGATGGACAGTCTTCCGATGTCCAGCCACAAAGCATTCTTCCAACAACAATTTAACATTAGGCTTTCAAGATCTTACAATAACCACAAAACTTAGCTTCAAGGGGGACAAGGAAATGATTGGAAGTTGAATTTAACCTTTGCAAATGCTATTGCCACCCAACCAGCAGTGCAGAAGACTTGAGAGAAACACAGTGTCTGCTTTGTTCAAAGAATAATTGTTGGAGCGAGTTCAGAGTATAGTATTAGAACAAGTTTCCCAGTAGAAAGAGAAACTTACGTATTTCCTACCAAGAAGATCTGCTATCTGCCCACTTAGAACTGCTCCTACCAGTCCTCCAATGGTCAATATCGAACCGAAAACGGAGTACTGAAAATTGTTAGGTATATAAGATAGTTAGATATAGGGACGGACATGTGACTTTATGTTTAGAGAGACGAATTTAAAAATTTTAGATTTTTAGCCCTCTCTCGGATTCGCAGAAACCTACGAGTAAGAACTGAATGGGAAAGTAATACAGAAGATTGGGGTGTATTAACTTCTGGCATAGAGAGGCCCAAGTCTTCCATGATCCCAGTCTTTACCGGAGATGAATAGCCAAGCTGTGTTTCATGCAAAGTTAGATGAACACCTGCATGTTGACAGTGGGAAGAAGAAAGTGAAGAGCTTACTGCACAGCCATAGCAGAATGAGCCGCAGACGGCAACAAACGTACTGAAGACAACAACAGGTGTTAATGAGGAAGCTGACGGAAATGGTGGCGTGTTGAGGTTGTCGGTAAGACTATCACTGCCGGCATCATTGCTGCTTGATTTTGTTTCATTTGGCAGTCCATGCATGCCTGGTAATAGCCCTTCTTCCATGCTTTCCCTATCCATTTTTTCAACTTTGGAAATTGTTTTAAATAACCAAATTAAATGATGAATCTATACCTTTTAAAGAGAGTAAAAATCTTTTCTATCCACGTTTATTTATGTCTTTACTTTAAATTAAAGGTTTAGAGTTTAAGGGTTGTGGTTAGGATTTAAAGAATAGAAGTAGAATGTATATTTTAGGGTTTAGGATTTAAGATTTAAGATATAGAAAATAAGGGTTAGGTTTAAATTCAATTTTTTAAAAATTTTCAACCGAAGGCATGATAAAGAGGTAGATGATTTTTACTCAAATTAAATGAGTAGAAATTTCTTACTTCCTAATTGTACATCTTTTCATATCTCCGGTTAAAAAATTAAAAAAATTAATTATAAACCTTAACCCTAATTTTCTACGTCCTAATTAAATCCTAAACCTTATGCCTTAAAAAATATATTCTATCTCTAATTTCATAAACCTAACCATAATCCCTAGTCTTAAACCATAAACTCACTAATTTAAAATGAAGGTACGATTATGAGTAGACGATTTATACCAAAATTAAATAATCTCATTGAGGGTCCTAGATGGCTGGATGTATGAGATAGGTCGGGTGCATTCATTTTTAAAAATTTAAAATTTATATATAATTTAAATTTTTATGTATTTTTATTTAAAATTTATTTTCATATTTAAAATTATATATGTTTAAATCTTATACTAATAATAAAAATATTTAAATAAAATATTTAAAAAAATTATTTTGATCCATCATTTAAATGTTTGAACTTTTGGGGGAAAACATAAGTAAACCTCTAATTTTTTTACGCCAATTTAAGTTTTTAGGTCAATAAATTAAATTAATTAAAATATTCAATTAATTTAATCATTAATTTTTGATAATTTTTTAACATATTATCATTTGATACACTATAATTTTATTTTATAAAATTTTATAAAACTATTTTTTATAAAATTTAAAAAATTTAAATAAAACAAAAAAATCTAAAAATATCAAATAATAATTATAACATAATTTGTTGCACTTAAATAGATAATGAATATTTAATGCATACCCCCCCAAAAGTCTGTCCATGGACCAAAATTGGGTGTAGGACAAAAAACAGGACCAAATTTAGGTGTAGGACCAAAAACAGGTCCAAATTTAGGTGGAGGACCAAAAACTCATTGAAAAAAAACATAAAAGTTAGAAACAGATTGATGGGACTGTAAGTAATTCAGATTAAAAATGTATAGGGATTAGTGAATAATTATGAGATGGGACTAATTACATGGATTTTTTAATGTTAGGTATTAAAATGTTATTTATTAAAATAAATTAAATATTAAAACAAATTATTTCTATTTTCTTTAAAAAAAACTTAATTAGTGTAATATGAACAATTCTAATCGCTTGGCACCACGAAAAACGTGGTGACCAGTGTGAAGTGGTTCTACAGTAAAAGGGATGATATTTCCAGTAAGGAAGCTGCCAAAGCATACTCCACTTGATGATATACCTGCAAAACATTTCCATATTTTAGCCAGAAAACACCTTGTAATTCTAAAAGTTTCTCGGTTTCCCGACCAGGTGAAGTGATTGTCTTCCAAACTTATTGATTAAGCTTGCACCAACAGTAGCCATTATTGTCTGTAAAGATGAATGTAGGAATCTGCAGTTTTCTGGTAAATTGACTGCACCTCCTTAGCTTACTTTAAAACAACATAGGAGAATAGGATCAATATGTTTCGATAAGCCTATTGAATGAGCTAAGATGCATGATAAAAATGCATATACACATATATGGGGAGTCTCTTAAGACCAATATGTGGAAATGGAAGTAAGCCATATGTGTTTTGTTTATACATCTTGGTGCAGTCATGGCCTTGCCAAGATTACATAAAACGAGTGATCGATGCTTGTATTTCCTCCAACGTTCTCCCTTTTGTCTCCGGAACAAACTTAGCCACGAATACGACAGTTAAGCCTGCGATTCCTGCTAAAACGAAAAATGTTCCTGCAATGATGTTTGCTGATACATTTTAGTTCAGAAATGTAATGTTGATTTACTCTGTTAGAGAAGAAATGGAGGATGACCTGCTGAGCTCCATTCCATCAGAAAATTGAAACTGTAAGTAGTGATCCAAGCTGTGGTCCAATTGACTAGAATCACCAGGCTTCCAGCTTGAGCCTTAACATTTATAGGAAATATCTTACAAAGAATATGGACCATGTTTTAGCCAAATGAATCCAGTCTCCAGATATTAGAGCAAGTTCGATACGTAATTGGCACGTACCTCTGACATTATAATCCATGGGATTCCTCCCATGCCTATGGTGAAAGTTATAGAGCTGACCTGAAATTGCAGTATTAATCAGTTTATACATGTTCTTTGGCTCAATATATACATATAGTTGTGTATATGCATGCAGATTCTATAAACAATCACATATAGAGAAGCCTGATCCTAGTCATGTTCATGGATATTGGCAAAGTTCAAAAAAGGAGACAGTAAGACAAACTGAAGTACCACTGTGCCGGTAAGTTCTAGAATCGGAGTAAGCGCCTGAAGATTGGGAAGTTCCTGATCATAAATTGCATCAAAGATTTTAGAGAAAGAAAAAAAGTGTAAAGAATCAAACAAGAAATGACACAGTCTATTGATGAAGACAACTAAACTTGGTTATACCTTAAGGCAGAATGACAGTCCCTGGAGAGAGCAAGCGAAACACATTCCACTTGCAGAAAACTGCACAAAATTGGATTGGAACACTAGTTTTTTTTATCCTTTTTACTTGTTTGTTCAACAATTTGACTATCTAAAGATGAATTGTTTACAAAACTAACCAACAGAAGTGGTCGTCTACCGGATCTATCCATTAAAAATAAACCTAAAATAGCTGCTGGAATCTGCAAGAAAAACATAATTGACATGACTCTGAAATGCTTCGAACATAATTTGACATTCACTACAAGTTGGAAAAGAAGCCATAAAGGTACCTGTATAAAGGATAAAACTTGAAGGCCAAGGCTACTCGATATACCTGTTGCAAGCAAGAATTTTTGTTTTCATATCTTTTCTTTTCCAATACCATGCTAAACTTGTATTGGCAACAAAAAAAACCAACTGCTGAATTAATTATACAGGAACCAACACATAAGATGTAAATTTACCTGCTTCTTCGAATATGCTTCCAGCATAAAATGTCATGGCACTACTTCCTCCTAGTTGTGGCAATAACATTAGACCACCTCCAACCTGCAAATTCCAAGAAGTCGTATATAAAACGATCAGGCATGTCATAAAAGGAAATAACATATTAATGTAATTTATTCTGAGCTCACAATAAGTGAATTAACATATCTCCTTTGGAACAATTCAAGAAACCTCACTTCCGTCTGTTGCTCAAGAGTTTCCATATAATCCTACAAGAGAATGATATCACATAACATTCCTTTTTACCACGAGAAGTGTTCATAGAAGACAACAAGATATGAAAAGGCTACTCTGATATCAGCAGCTTCTTCAGAAATATCTGAGTCCTCTCCCCTAAGACACTTCAAGGAAGCCTCGAATTCTTTTTCCCGACCCGATTTTGCCTACAAAAGCCGGTCATATTTTCCATTTATGTTGCAGCCAAAAATACTATACTACTGAGATAAATTTACCAGCCATCTGGGGGACTCTGGAATGAAAAACAAGCCTATCATCTGTACTACACAGGGAATAACACCTGAAGGAAACAGAATAGATAAAACATTAAACTTTATAAACGCTACCTTTAGCATAAGTTAATAAGAAAACAACGAATTATATACCGATCATAGCCAAGGTGCGCCATGGAATGAAGGTTCCAATGTAATACATTAATGCACAGCCAGAGGCAACCATCAACTGCACGATCGAAGAAACTCGTATCTAATTAATGTTAAAGTTGACAAATCACATTGTTAATTATCAGTTTAGTGTTTTTACCTGATTCGATGATGAAAAGGAACCCCGGTGACTTTTAGGTGTTATTTCAGCTATGTAAACAGGTACCTGGTTCATATTGAAAATTCAGCTATATTTGTACCTCAATAGTAGGTTACTTAAAAGCTGTTTATGTTGATGAAACATGAACTGCAAAACTGAGTGTATTACCACATAAGAAATGATTCCGATTCCGATACCGATGGACAGCCTTCCAATGTCCAGCCACAAAGCATTCTTCCAACAAGAATTGGACATTAACCTTTTAAGATCTTACAAACTGGTATATATGGAGTTACAAGAACTACTAAACATAGAACGATACAAACTAGAAGTTCCATTAATAAGAACATGGTTCAGAGCATTATCGAACTCAAAATCAAACAATGGTTAGCATTAAGGAGAAGGAAATAATTCAAAGAGGAAGGTAACCTTTGAAAACACTATTGCTAACCACCCAGCAATGAAAAAGACTTCAGATAACCACATTGCCTGCTTCTCACAGTATATGAACACATTAACGTTGACAAATAAACCATAATTCAATGGACTTTAACTTGGAAATCTCATATCATCAACAGATCTTTGGGGGGGGGGGAAGAAAAACTTACACGTTTCCTACTGATAAGATCTGCTATCTTCCCACTTAGAATTGCTCCTATCATTCCTCCAATTGTCATTATCGAACCGAATACAGAGTACTGCACATTGGTGGCAAAGGTTACAAATTTATGTTACTCAACTCTTCATTGTTTCAGTAATATCCTTGTCCAATATGTATCCAGTTATAAAAATGGGAACACTCTCCGTGATCATTGTAAGATAGTTATATAAACTCACCAAGAGATTTCTTGTGCTTAAAGTAAGGGGAAGTTTATTGAATACATGAGTTTTCCTGTCTGTAAAAACATATGAATCAATGGGGAAATAATAGAAAAGATTGGGGTGTACTAACTGCAGGCAAAGAGAGGCCCAAGTCTTCCATGATCCCAGTCATGGCAGGTGATGAATAACCAATCTGTGTTCATCCAAAGTTAGTCATTTTTTAATCAAAATTGAATCGAAGTTAGCACATAAAAGTGTGTCTGTGTGTATAATTTAAGGATTTTACCCTTAAAATATAAAGATGTTGAAACTATGAAGAAGTGAAGAACTTACAGAACAACCATAGCTGAAAGACCCACAGACCGAAACAAACGTACTAAATAAGAGCACAGGTGTTACCGACGAAGTTGCCGGCAGTGATGGCACGTTAAGGTTGTCAGTAACACTGTCACCACCACCGGCGACATTTCTACTTGCTTTTGCTTCGTTTGGGGATCCATACCTGCCTGTTAACAGCCCTTCCTCCATGCTTGCCCTCTGTATTTTTCCTACTACTGAAATTGTTTTAATCACCAAAGTAGATGAAGAATCTAAATATCTCCTTTCATGTTTTCCCTGTAAAAATCTTCATTATTTAATATATTCATGTGTGTGTGCATGCATTTGGAATTTATCAATTATATGTCATATGAGAAAGCAAAAGAATTAGAAGAAAAAAAATGTTAGTGGGATATATATAATAATTTTATTTGTTGCTTGAGGAAGCAATTTTGACTTTAAAAAAAATTATATGTAGAAATGTGGCTACTGTATAAATTATTGGGTAAAGTACAAATATAGTCACTAAACTAAGTAAAAGCGATATTTTGGCCTCTAAAGTTTCAGAAATTACAAGGTCATTAAATTTATCAATGTTGTTATAAAATGGTCATTGAACATTATCAAATTATTACAAAATAGTCATTAGAACTGTTAGAAAACGGTCCTTAAACTTATTTATATTTCATAAAGTGTACGAACCATATTACATATTACCTATAAATAAGTGACTCAAATATTACTTTTCGAAGAAGAGTGATCTTTGTATTATTAAACTTATAACTAAGTGGCCTCTAGTGTATTTTACCCTCAATAAAATTAGTTAAAATATTAATTAATTTTTATGGGCAAAACTCATCTTCTAGTCTTTGGTGCACCGCTAATTTCAATTTCAGCCTTTTCTTCGATTCTGCGTGGTTTCAGGATATGGGTAAGCTTAATTCTTCATTAATTCTTCGCTATATTGTTAATGGTGGAGGAATCTTTGTATTCTGCACTCTTCTTTCAACACCATTGTTACCCACTGTAAAGTTTTAAGCAAGAATTCAATGCCTGTAAATGGAAACCCAAAAAAGCATGCCCTTTTTGATATTGTTGATGATGCTTTGGCTTTGTTTGATAAGATGATTGAGAAGTGCCCAAAGCCTTCAATAGTGGAATTCACTAAACTATTATCAGCTGTTGTTAGGATGAAACATTATGCCGTTGTTGTTTCTATTTGTAGCTAAATGGAATTAGCTGGATTTCCTCATAATGATTATTCTTTCAACATCTTGATTAACTGCTTTTGTCAATTAGGTTGAATCAATTTAGGGTTGTATGTTTTGGGGGGAAATGCTGAAGTTAGGAGTTGAACACTATGTGGTAACATTTTCCACATTGTTTAATGGATTTTGCAAACATAGGAAGTTTGTTCAACGAAATGGTTGAGAAAGGGTATTGACCTAACTTGATTGTTTACAATGCAATACTTCGTGGGTTGTGTAAGATCGGCGTCCGGCGGTACCGGAAAAGTTGTTAGGTTATCATTTATGATGGAAGAAAGAGGTTTCGAAACTGATATTGTTCAATATGGCACTGTCTTTGTAAGAACGGATTGCTGAAGGAGGCTCTTGATCACTTCTCCGAGTTGAAGGTTTCGAAACCAATGCGTTGAGCTTGATGTTGTTACCTATAATGTGTTGATAGACAGTCATTGCCTGCAAAACAAAATGGATAAAGCTAGAAGAGTATTTCAGTGTGTGTATATATATATATTGTCACGAACCGCTATTTTGAGAAAAAATCTCTTACGAGAACACAACTTGGGACATACAAGCAGAACGAGTCATTCGACGACCGGGGTACAAACAAGGCATGAATACCTTGTCCTATGGGAAGGATATCCAAGTAACAAAGGAAGTTGGGAACAAGCCGAAAAAGTTTGCCAATTAAAAAACCAAGTAAGCCGATATCACATTAGCCAAGCGACGAGGACGTCGCTAGAACCAGTGGGGGAGAATGTCACGGACCGCTATTTTGAGTCTAAATTCTCCGTGCACCATGGAATAAAACCCATCAATACTCTTAGCCAGCCCGCATACTTGGAGAATGCATCACTCCGCACCCAAGGAGTCAAGTCCACGAGGACCAAGTCCCTCGGCACCATCGGGGCCGAGGTTATCCAAGCCAAACCCCTCGGCACCATCGGGGCCAAGGTTGTCCAAGCTAAGCCTCTCAGCACCACTGAAGTCGAGGTTATCCAAGTCAAGCCCCTCAGCACCACTTGGGCCGATGTTGTCCGAGCCAAGCCCCTCGGCACCACTGGGTCCGAGGATGTCCGCACCATGGGTGCCGGTCACAGTCGCACCATGGGTGTCGGTCACAACCGCACCATGGGTGTCGAGTCTGCCCGCACCATGGGTGCCCAGTCCATCCGCACCATGGGTGTCGAATCCTTCAGCAACTAAGGGTTGCGTCCGAGAACCTATCGGGGCCAGTCCTGCAGCACATCAGGAGCAAGCCCGCCACACCTTAGGACCCAAGCAGACAGCACCTAAGGAGCCTTAGAGTTTGACTACAAGAAGGAGTTCTTACACAATAGGGACGAAGGAGTTTTAATCCTTGAAGGACTAGGAATCCTAGTTAGATTAGAACTAGGAATATAGGGGCTATATAAAGAGGCTTAGCCCCACCTCATTATTTACTTAGTCTTGAGTTTTGCTCTCAAGCATTAGACTTGTTTTTCCCGACATCTTTCAATATCCAATAAAAGTGCCGAGCTATTGCTCGGGTTTCCTCACATTCTCTTTCTCCATCTACTATCTTTTATTCTTCATGTTTCCGACTTGATCCAAACCCTTTGACTTGGATCGGATAGGCTTAACTTAGGCATCATATTACTTGAAAGGGGCGTCTAAGGCCGAAAGTCCCGGTTGAATCTCCAAGGACGTGATAATATATATATATATATATACCTACCGTAAATAGACAACTTTTAACTTTATATAGATTGGGAAGTCATTTTCTAAGTACCTTGTAAAAACACCATATATTTTCCCTACAAAAATTTCCAAGAAAAATTAAGAGCTCTCAAAGAAACAAAATGGTCCCTTTTTGTATATATCTATTGTTCTTCACGTGAACGTGGAATAAAACTAATTGAGATAAGAAAGTTGAGCAACTCCATGTACTTGGAAAGGTTCTTTACTCTTTTTTTTAGTCCAATCTGTGTGAAAGTTCTTCACTTTTCCTTTTATTTCTCTTTGTCCTTGATATTCTATTCCATTTCAATCATAAGGTTAGAAAAGAACCAAAAGTATTTTGAAGCTGAAAATTTTGGTTTTTTTTAACTAAGCTGGAAATTTTTAAATGTAGTAAAAATAAAAACCAGAGCTCTTTTAGTCGGAGAAGTTCTGTTTTTTAAGTTTTCTTTCCTAAGGACACTAAGGGTGTGTTTGGTTCACGGAAAAGATTATTACTAGAGGGAATAATTTTTTCCGAAATCACATACCCATGTTTGGTTCAGATACATTCCTAAGTAAGGGTAATAACATATTCCCTACAGTAGCGCTTTTTGAGGTGTTTCCTTGAAATGCTATTCCCTTGTATTTGTTAGGTATTAGACAATTCCCTACAGTAACATTTTTTCATTCAAATAAGCATGAATACCAACATTAGTATAAGTGGTTAAAAAAATTCGTAAATTACAAGTCATATTACCTATGTAGGTAAATCCTGTTGAAATTATGTTTAAAATTCACAATGATTTTGAAAATTATAATATTTATAAAATTATTTAAAAATATAAATTTATAATATTAATTATATTAATATTTTTTATATGAATTTAAAAATTCACTATAATTTTTTTACAAATATAATATTTATAAAAAATATTTAAAAATATAATTTTTAATATTAATTATATTAAAATTATGTTAAATAGAAAAATTTTCTTATAAATTTTTATTTAAATATTTTTATTTATCGATAAAAGTTTAACTAGTTTAGAAATAAAATATATGATAGAGATAATTTGGTAAAAATTACTTTATATTCTCCAAACCAAATATTATCAACTTACATTCCTGTCAATCAAACCAAACAAGGTAATATAACATTCCCAGTAATATATCAGGTAATGATATATTCCAATAATCTTATTCCAGAAGGTAATCATCTTTTCCGTGAACCAAACGCACCCTAATATTATTTGATTGACTTGGTATTGTTCACTTACAATTTTTTACCTACATGCATCGATTATTCAGAGTCGAGTCGGATCAAAACCCTACATATCCACAAAGGAGACAGAACTCTTCCAGAGTTGTTATTTCCATTAAAAAAACTCAAAGTTCTTGATATTTTACTTCAGAAAAAAAGGAATAACTTCTGATAACTGAAACAATTACATGTTACAATTTCCAGGTACCAGTTTGCTTTGCAACAGTCAACAATAAGTTTTATCAGAACTTATTGAATCACCTTTTATTTGCAGCCTTGGAAGAACAGATGCCTTTTGAAAGTGCAGCAACTCATTCAACAAATACAAGACATAGGCTTTGCCAAAATACATTGTCAAACTTCAAAGAGTTCCCCTTAAACTGTACAAGCATGAAGCACCATTGTCAAATCATATCCAACTAAATTAGTTATAGGCTCTGGAATCCAGACCTTTTGCTGCGGCGAGTTCAACTGTCACGATGAAAGTTGATCTGCCAGCCTCCCTTAAATACTGGATATCTCCATTCATGAGTTTTACCAACTTTCGGCTGATTAGCAAACTGATACCCTCCTCCGATGCGTCTTCATCACTTCCAAACATTTGGTTCAGCAATGCTTCAGGTACGCCGCCACCGGTGTGCGTTATCCTGACCCAAAATATATAAAAAAAATGCTTTTTACTTTCGGTTTGACTTCATATACAGGTAAAGTTCATTTGTTCATAAAACTAAGGAATATATATACCAGTTCCATATAGATACTACCCATATCAGTACGAAACTATGAATGCATATTACAGAAACAAAGCAGTACCTGAGCTCCAAATGTGCAAGGTGAACAGACTGTCCTAGTTGATCTTTGGTCAAGTGGGCTACAACAAGAAGTTGGCCTCTCTGTGGTGTAAAATTAACTGATACCAGCAAGAAGTCGGCCAAGGCCTGCTGAAGTCTGACACTATCTCCATATAAGGTCTCGGACATGATCTCTTCTGCTGTATCATTGACTATTCGGATATGTTTCCCATTGCTCTTTACCGTCACTTGACTAATGGAAGCAAGCAATACCTCATGCAGGGTGAATTCAATCATTTCGAGATCCACGTAACTGTTAAAAATTTAGAGAAAACAGAGAAAAGGAATGAAGTTAAGCACTGAAATGAAGATATCACAAATCAAAAGTACCGAGGGGATAAACAACCAAATTCCCTCATGGTTAAGTTTCAATTCTGGGTAAGAGAAAGATAAGGGGAACCATAGCTCAGAGGTTAAAGGATAACTATAAGCATGGGCATAGAACCCCCAAAGAACACAAAGCAATACTCAGAAGAACAAAATTCAGGCTAATAAAATGCATGGTTCATGTTAATGTTTCAAATGTATCTTTTTAATGCATAACAAAAAAAAGTAGTGTCATCTTTGGCAGGGAATTATCGTACCCGTCAATGATGGTATGCAGGTCTGAATCGTCAAGTATCTTCCTGAGCTGGCGCTGGCACAGGGTACTAGTCAACAGAAGGCGTTTTTGTTCTGGCCCCAACTCTGTGCCCTCCATCATTTCGCTAGAAAAATTAATACCAGAGAGAGGATTATGTATCTGTTTTTTCAGATAAGCCAATGCTTTCAATCTCTTCGTGGCAGTTTGCTCTGTTAATCGCTGCACATGAAGTGCTTGTTGCAGCTCATGGCTTGCAAGCTGCAAGAAACAAAAGACTCCAGTAACAGCACCCTCTCTGTCCAATTTCTTATTCACACATAACAAGCATTCCACATACTTCCCATTACGAGCAAAGAAACCAAAAGGAACCTTTTCAGGATCACGACCAGTCACAGCACTATTAAGTACAACACCAAGATTGACATAAGATTCATTATTCTTGAGTCGACAGCATGCGTTGTGTGTCCCAAAAACCTCCCCCAACAGCATTTTATCTATCACTTGATCTCGGTTCCACCCAGTTAACTTAGTCATTGCTGGATTCCACTCAGAGCACCAGCCAAATTCATCCAAACCAAATATTGGTGGAATCAGTGGATTTGGATTTTGAACAATTGCCTTGTAATCGCCTTCAATCCGGGTAAATTTGTCCATGAAAATTTTCTGACCAGTTATATCTTGAGCAACAAAACAAACCCCCACAACATTTTCATGGAGATCCCGGTTTGCACAAGCATTGACAACTAAACTGATTGGACCAGCCTCAGACCTCAACCCATAAGTTTTGATCTCAAATTGGATGTTTTTTTCTTCCTTGCCTGATAAGGAATAATTGTGTCACAAAATTGTTGATGATTTAAAAGAAAACTAAATGGTAAAAGGAAAGGGAGAAGTGAAAAGAAACAAGAAGAAAGAAACCAAGGTAGAGAATATTACATACCCTGCAATGCCAAGAACAGCATTTTCTTGACTATTTCAATTGAAGAATCTTCAAGAAGTGTGAGTAAATGCCTTCCAATTGCCTTATCATCTGAAAGACCAGTCAACTCGGCAATTTTCATATTCCAACCATTAACCAAGCCATCAACATCGACTGCCAAAATTGGCACAGTAGCAGTTTCAATTAAACGAACCATTTCACTTGTCACTGCCTCCAGCTCTTGCATCCCCTCTATTTTGAGGTCTGTAAGCTTCGAGTATATGATATTGGTGTTTGTATCTGTGGTCTCCACATCTTTGAACGCATTCCGTAGGATAAGCTGCAAAGAATGGATTGCATCCATTTCATAGTCCTTCCATGGCAAACTCCTATTCTTGACAACTTCAAGGAAAGCCTTGAATGATGACCTTGGGTGCATCTTCCTATCATCATCTTTCTCACCAAGTTCATGCTTTGCACCACCCCATCTAATTTCAGAAGAAGTAGGAGAACGGAACCAGAAAAGCATGTCCTTGGGGGTTATCCTCACCGCTGCCATCCCACAAACTACATCACCAAGTTTCAAAGCCCCTGGGAACCCAGCATCACACAAGCTATCGGTACTCAGACCTGTGGAATCCATATGATACTCAGAAAGCCACAATGCTATCTCATACAGTTGGGGATCGCTTGGAGTTACTCCTAGTTTCCATATTTTGTCCTTGTATAATAAGGCAGCCCCATCACATTTCACCAAATCCATTATATTTGGGCTCTGTGATACAATACCCACAGGTGCATCACGCATAAGCATATCACACAAAAGGGTCTGGGTACGAAGGATATTCTTCTCAATCATTTGACTTTCCAACTCTAACTCCTTGTTGACATGGATGGCAAATACTTGAGCAAGAAACTCACAAGCATACCTGAGAGGGAATGGAACAAACCTTGGAGTAGTGTTATGGCATACTACCAAACCCCATAATCTCTTTCTCTTTTGCTGTGACTGCGGGGAATCAGTGTTGTCACCCTCTTCATCTCCATCATTGGAGATAACAGCCATAACCAGAGAAGCAATGGAATTCATGTTCTCCATATACTGTAAATGGCAGCTGTGTGGAGCCCTTAGGGTTGAACCACAAAATGTTAGGTCGAAAGGAAGCTTATCATCTTGATATACTTTTACATGTTTCGCTCGACAATCAACAATCATACGGACTTTATTCTTCATAAACAAAAATCGAGCAGCCTGAGGGATATCAGTGGCTGGATAATGCAAACCTAAATATGGCTCTAGGCCAGGCTTTGTTACCTCAGAAACCACTTCCCCATGGTCATCATCATGGAATTTATAGGCCATCACCCTGTCATAACCAGTGAGCTCAAAAACCTCCTGCACCATCGTATCACAGAGCCTTTCCATGCTTCCACTAGGAAGAGACTGCAAGCGAGTAATTGCCTTTGCTGCTAGCTTGTATGACTGCAAGGCTCCCGCGGCAGTCATGGGAACTTCATAGGGCTTCACAGGTTCAAAATCAATGATCAAGCTCCCAGTTACCCGATGAACTATTGCATAGAAGGGCTTCCCAGAAGTCTTGCAATGGACCAAGATTGGATTCAAAAGAGAAACCTCCCCAATTCCTAGGGCTTTCAGCAAAGCAGATGAACTGGGGGCAGTAAAAATAGTTTTTATGTCAGTTCCAATGCCAAGAACTGGGTAGTCCCCAACGCTCGGGACTGCATGACTAACCATGGTCAACATTTCAGGGGCGTTCTCACTGTATGCTATGACCTTGTAAGTTTTCTCATCTAAGGCTAGCAAGCACCCAAAGGGTTGGATAAACTTGCCTTTCTGTATGTTATGGAGATACGCTGTGGTAACCTTGTCTGACCTAGGTTGCTGATCTCCACTTACGCGAACTGAACTTGAATAGTCAAAGGAGCTACTGGACTCCTCAAATTCTGCATGGAGTTTTGCATCGACAGTGGTCTGAGCAATAACTCGAGCACTGTGCCTAGATCTCCCGGAGTTGTTCGATGAGTGGCTTTGCCTTGATGTAGACATTTTCTCCTGATACGCAACAAAAAGCAAGGAAAGAATATCTCTATGAATAACAACCACCAGAAATGAAATCTATACTACGGAAGAAAAAAAAGTATTGACATGGTTGCAGACAAATTTATCCAGAAGTTGTAGCAGAGCCTTGAAATGCCAAAAAAATCTTACATCTCCTACAACCAATTTGAGATAAGGAAACTTACACTCCATTTAGTTTATGCTTTTTCTAATTTCCCTAAACTATCAATTAATTTTTAATTTTTGTATGCTGTCTATTCATTTTTCACATTCTTTCAAAAGGGTCAAGCAACCAGAGAGCATAAAGGTCCACTATCCAGATTTTCCTATAGCATTAGAGCAAGAAATTTGGGGGGAAATGATTTCTTTTTCCATTTTAGGAGAAAAAGGTAGGATATGATTAAACTTCAGAGAGCCACAGAAGAACCTTATGAAGACATAAAAATCATGTCCATTTCATCTATAACTACAGCATATGATGAGACCAAGTTACTCAAAGTTTCAGACTTTCAGTTTCTATGATCCATAGTTCAAATTCAATAACCTTAATCATGATTCGCCTTTACAGTTTACCCCCATCCCACAACCCAAACTGGCTCAGCTAAAAGGAATCCATCCATCATAACTCATCACACAAGATAAAGAACTAATGAAGATAACAAACTAGCTATTGTAAAACAATAATCCCCATAACTATTAAGCCTGAAAGCTGAAAAAGTAGCTTTAATTCAGCCAAAGTGACTAACCTTTTGGTCGATAAGTAGCAGAGGAAATGGAAAGGGCAGCTGTTATCTGTGACTGTGACGATGAGTTGAAGAAGCAGTTGTAAAAACTTGGAAATAAGAATCCCAAGCTCAGCCAGGAAACCCAGAATCCATCACCAATAGAATTATAGAAAGAACCCACAAAAGAAATTAAAAAAATACTAAAAAATCTCGACAACCGCCTTGAAAGACTAGCAACACTTTACCATTACCAGCTAGCAGGGACCACCATGATAACATAAAATAATACTATAATAAAGTATTCCCATGGAGATGGCTTTGAATTGGCGATTGACACCAATCCGACATCAAGATTTCACCTTCATAATAAAATAAACAAGAATGGGGTTTCCCAATCGAGGATAACAGTGGCAGTTCATCTATCATTGGCTTTCTATATTAGTTTATGCTGTTTATTTATTGAAAGTGTTGTTCTGGGTTGTAGGATTCTGTCTTTTTTATTCAACTTTCCATTAAAAACAAAAACTTTATAGTAACCCCGTGTTTGTAATGTTCATCAAGATCGATCTTTCAACCATCAACACTCTGATTCTATAAAAGTAGTGAGATTTTCTTACAGAATAAAAGGAAAGTATTGGGAAATGCAGGGTTAGCCCATGCCAAGTTGTGGGTTCTGGTTGGTGCAACCCATTCCTGTTTGCCTGGAGAAAGATTGGACCAAAACAAGAACAAAAGCATGTGTTCTGGTCAAGAGTGAGTGGTCACATGGAGATTGCCAGAATTTGGCCCATACCGGAATCCGAAGAACAAATACAAATGGTTGGATTGGTTTGGTTGGGTGGATGTGTAGGGTCCATGTGTAGTTTCCCACTTTTCCTCCACACCCTATCCCTTTATCCGTTTTCCAGACGTGGCTGATGGAAACCCTCTGCAGTTGTCATCTTCAAAACCATCATTTATGGGGACTCTATGTCGGCTACAGTGCCCTTTCCTTACAACGAAGAAAGCTTGAAGATATAGATTCCAAGTTCACCATGAACGAGAAATTTAATTTCAGGTTTTTGTTTAGGCTCAAAAATATATATTTTTAAATAGAATCCAAAACATGATTATTTGTATTTGAGAACAAAATAAGTAATACACCATTTTTGCAACTTTTCATATTTTTAATTTTTTAATTAAAAACAATAAATTTTATTAAAAACATTTATAAATTTAACTTTTTAAAAATTCTCATTAAATATTTTAGAAGAAAAAGATCATTCTTATACTTATTTTTTACGGATCCTTATAATTTTTTGGTTAATCCTCGTATCATAAAAATAAATAAAAATTAATTCATTAAAATAAATAGTTAACATTAAACCTCTAAAATTACAAACATAATTAATAAATTTAATTTCACCAACAGCAAATAAATATTTTAAAACTATAAAACACAACTAAAATATTAACCACCTAAGCATATAATTTGCATTATCTTTAAAAAATATATAACTATTAATCTATAATTTTAAATCATGATCTGTTTATCATAAAAAGAGTTAGTATTGATAATTTTATAACCATATAAATTATATTTTCTAATTTTATTCGTATAATTTATAGCAAATAAAAAATAATTTAACTTAAAAAGACATATCTCGAGTTAAAATTAATGATATAGTCCAATTTATGAATTTTATATTTTTTTATTGAGACTAATGATCGAGTAAAAATCACATGTTCCTTAATCGTGTCTTTTTCGGTGTCTTTTATTAAAAAAAATTAAAATTTTATATTTTAAACTTTAAACTCTAAATTAATTAATTTAAAATAAAAATATAATTAAAGATAAATGATTTATACATTGTGTTCTTATTTTCCTGCTCTCCTTTTCGAATTTCCTGCTTTAGAATAAAGTGACCCAAAGCATCTGAGCAGTAAGAGTCGGGAGGGAAGAAAGAGGACCTGATGCCATCATGCCAGGTATATCCTACAGTTGTCACCTTTAGTATCGGGTGTCGTTGTCCGAAAAAATTATTAAGTGAATTTTATTTATCATGTGTCAAGGATCGTTCTTCGTGACTATGCGAGACCGAACGAGATGCTTTCTGGTTGTGTTTAAAGTTTAAGAGTGGGATAGCAATAAGGGTATGATACGTGCCGAGAAGTCGATCTATCTTCGGATGGGCGTACTGATCGCGCACCACACTGATCGGGAGCTATCCTCGCTTCTCTAATGAGCCCATGGGAGGACGAAACCAGTGAGCATCAGCGATGGTAAAGGCTGAACCTCGGGTATACGAGAGACCTGAGGTGTCGCACGGGTGATGTCCCTGCGCCCAAACTCTGACCGTAGTCTTAAACAATTAGAATTATTTATTTTAATTTTTTAAGGTGAATTATCATTTTTTATATATAATTAATGGGTAGATAGTTATTTAAAGATGAATGATTCTGATTGCTTGAACCATAAATGACGTAGTGAACAAAATTCACCTAATAATCTCTCTATTGTTCGTGCCTGGTTACGGTCCCGGAATCTACTTTAAATATAAAGTAAAATACATTAAAAAAATTTATATCCAACATTAAACATCTTTAAATATTATTAATATTAAATATTATTAAATTAATTAATAAATATTAAAAATCTTAAAATTCAACGTACAATTAATAAAAGAGTGGTAGACTTAATGTATAATTAATAATTATATATTAAATCTTTAAGATTTTTAATTTTTATTAATTATTTTAATAACGTTTAGCGACGTTTAGTATTAGGTGTGTTCAACAGTGTTTGACACACGTGATAGACTCATCCAAATATGTTATACTTAAATTAAAAAAATTCAAGGCGGATGTTGTCAATAAAAATAATTAATTAATTAAAAAACTAAGATTTGATACATACAATAAAAAATAATTTAGGTATTTATTTAAAAAATATATAATTTAGATATTTAATTTTAAATTAAATTATTTTTTTAACGGTACTATTTAAAACACTAACGAAGTAAAATTTTAGATATTTATTTTAACCAAAAAGTATTAAATATTTATCTAAAAATTTATAATTTAGTCACCTATTACCGAGTAGTTAAGCTTTGTTTGTTCAGCGGGAAGGGTTAGAAAAAATTAGACTTAAACCGATAACTAAACTAAGGTCTAATCATGAGTTCATCCCTTTACTTTACAAAATTTTAGAAGTTAGTCCCACTACTTTAATTTGTTCAAATTTGATCCTCATTTTTTGTTGCTTCATCTGTTCATTTTTGCTAATTTGTTATATATGAATTGTTGAACTACTGACTTTGGTTCCCAATGCATGTATACCATCGAACTGTTTATTTCCGAGTCGACGATTTACGACAAGATTTAACCTGTCACTAAAGAGTTTGACATATGGGATATCAAGACAGATCAGGATTTAAGGCAAATTGCAGATGATGAAATAACTTGTGTGTGTGTTTCAATCTGAAGAATGAGTAATCAATGCTTGTATTTCCTCTGGTGGTCGCCCTTTCGTCTCGGTACCATTGTCGCCGTTACGATGAATTTTGCAAAGCAAAAGGCTGAAAATATGAAGACTGTCCCTGAAACAATTCCCAGACAAAATGCAGTCATTTGCAAGTATAAAAGGCTTGAGAAATGTTATGGCAAAAGCAAACAAGGCATCAATCACCTGCAGAGTTCGATTCGATTAGGACGTTAAAGTAGTATGCAACAATCAAACCGGACCACGGCGATATTGCCGATAAAATTACAGAGGCTTCCAGCTGAAACTTTCATGTTTATAGGAAATAACTGTGACACAAGTTAAAGTTCAATATGATGCAAAAGTACATGACTGAATAAGTAAACAAAGGTGAACCGTCTGTTAATCGAACGTAAGCATGAGTGTAGGATGCCGATATGTGTCGAACTCGAACATAGGTATATTTGATTTTGTTAAAGTTTTTTTCGTATACCATTGTCTCGAGTTCAATATGATTAGACGTGAGTATCGGTACGGTTGCTTTGAGAAAAATGAAGAGTTAAAGCAACACAGGTGAAAACAATTTGCAGACCTCTGATAGTAACAGAAATGTTATTCCTGAGCCAAGTACACACCCATATACATCTGAAAGCATAATCCAAGGTGCAATATCAAAGGGAAAAAGGCACATTTTTACGTATAATAACCCGAATTCATATGTTTCTCCTGCATCATTGCACGGAATCGAGATTTAGCTTTTACCCTCGGTTACACTTACATTGATCTGAACTGTGGGAGATGGCATTGGTACTTGCAAGGGCAATAGAACTATCATAACTCATAAGAGATAATACCTTTGATGTAAGCATATGTGAGAGCAATTGGTCCGTGCAGCGATGAGCCGGAGTTGTCCGAACTCCGGTTATTACATTAGTACCTTTAAGAAGAATGATAGTCCTGTGAGGAAGCTACTGAAGCATAATGCAGCTGAAGAACGATTCTTTAGACGCCGAGACATTATCCCATCAATGGCGAATTTCGCTTTCCGAAATGGCAGTGAAGCAAACCTGAAGAGCT
The DNA here is from genome assembly GCA_035048815.1 of Abelmoschus esculentus. Classification (NCBI taxonomy): domain Eukaryota; kingdom Viridiplantae; phylum Streptophyta; class Magnoliopsida; order Malvales; family Malvaceae; genus Abelmoschus; species Abelmoschus esculentus. The sequence goes on from JAUCBN010000004.1 coordinate 23,351,071, forward strand.
GCCAATGTGACAAGTCCAACCATGCTAGATATTAGATATGCCTGTCAAATTCATCAGGATCAACATCCCAGCAACAATCTACAAGGAAAACAAGAGATATGTCAATGGATTATATGGCAAAAATAGGGTGAAATGATCAATTTACTAGTTTTCTGCATTTTTATGTACTGACTTAGTGTCATTAGACCCAAAATCAATTAGGAAAATTATAGTAATTTATATTTGGTATAAAGATAATTTTCACCCTTAGCGTTTATAATTTTTATCATTTTGACCCCTATTATTTTTTGGGATAAATTTAGCCCTTGACCTATGTCTTTTTAACGAATAACTCATTTTTTAACTACCATGATAACTGAACCGTTAAAAATTTAATAATGATGATATGTCATATACATGTGATAATATATTTTAAATGACTTAACATCTAGTATATCAAATACATACACGTAGAATATAGTTTTATTCCAATCTAAAAATATAAAACAATTAAAATTCAAATAAAATATTAAAAATTAATTAAATCTAAAACAAAATGCTACTAAATATTCTCAACCGTAACTATATTAAAATCAAAATTTTATCTAAAAAGGTATGAACATAATTTGAAAAGAAAGGGTTTTGTATAGTTTGTTACCGATAAATCAAAGATAAAGGATTTTGATAATAATCAATTAGATTTCTATTATTTTAGTTTAGAATTTAGGTATTTTAGTTTTAATCTAAATCGGAGTTTTAGAGTTTTATAAAGATATTTTAGTTTAGTTAGGGTTGGGAATATTTAGTAAATTTTTGTTTTGGATTTAATTAATTTTTAATATTTTATTTAAATTTTAATTGTTTTATATTTTATACTAAAATAAAATTATATTCTATATATATGTATATATTTAATAGGTTAGATTTTATGTCATTTAAAATATATTATCACATATATATGACATGTTATCATTATTAAATTTTTAACGGTTCAGTTATCATGGTAGTTAAAAAATGAGTTATTAGTTAAAAAGACATAGGTTAAAGGTTAAATTTATCCTAAAAAAAATAAGGACCAAAATAACAAAAATTATAAACGTTAAGGGTGAAAATTATCTTTATGTCTGTATATTTTACAATATCAACAAAAGAACAGACACTTCGGAAACTCATAATATAAACAAATATAAACTATAAATAAATATGTTATAAATTTTTTAAAAAATAAAAATTTTAAAAAGTTGGAGAATTATTTCCAACTATTCATAAATATAGATTTGAATAATTTAATATCTGATTCTGTAAATGAATGCGAGTTTATTCAATTTAAAATTGAACACAATTTCTACTTTACATTCAAATTAAATTATAAAAAAAACTTCAAAAAGTTAAAGTACTAACAAAATAAAAGGACTAAAATGATTTTTTTTTAAATAGTAAAAAAAACAGTTAGGGATGAGTACAAAACCTATATCTGACGGGTTCCGACCTAATCTAATTGGGTCAAATTTTTATGAAAAAATTAAGTTTAGGTCGGTCAGATTTTTTAAGGGTAATCTCGGATTATGTTTGGGTTTAGGATAAAAAAAATTCGATTTGATCTAAGATTAATAGTGTAATTTTTTTAATATATTTTTTTAAAGATATTTATAATAATGATCATTCCTTATATATTTTATACAATTAAGTTACTAAAATTAGTTTTTTAAAATTAAGTCACTATTTTTTATAATTAAATATCTAAAATTTATTTTTTTATAATTAAATTCTTAAAATTTATTTTTTAATAATTCGAGTTAGATCAAATTTTAAAACTTAAAAACCAAATCAAATCGAATTAAAGTTTTTTCATCCTATCTAAATCAGGTCAAATGTCGATGACTTAAAATCCAATATGTGTCCATCCCTAAAATCAGCCTGCCTGAATGGAATGAAGGATTGTATCTAGGGGTGATAATGAGTTTGTTCGGCTTGCGAGTTACTCGGGTTCGGTTCGAGTGAACTCGACTTGGGCTCGGGTTCGGCTCGGGATCTAAACGAACCGAGCTTATCCAAACTCGGTTTGAAAAGCTCGTGAACAGACTCAAAATAATTATATATAAACATACATATATAGTTATATATACATTAAAAATAATTTATTTAGCAAAGAAAAATAATAAAAGAATTAAGAGTAAATCTATTAAAAATAAATTAAATAAAATAAATTCAGTATTATCAACTAAAACAAATTTACAAAATTACAAATAAAAAATAAACTACAAATAAATAAATAAATTAGTAAATAATATAAAAAATTATCAATTTCGAGCCAGACCGAGCCGAGCTGAGCTTGACGAGTTTTAAGCCCTAATCGAACTCAATAATATTATTTTCGAACCAAAATCGAGCTTAAAATTCAAAACTCGACGAGCCTCAAGTCGAGTCGAACCGAGATATACCTGTTTCCGAGCCGAACCTGACCTGACTCGAGCTCGGCTCGTTAACACCCCTAGTTGTATCTGAGGCTGGGGATCTGGTGGGACCTTGGAGGCAGACTCACTGCTTCATTGGGCAGTGGAAACTGAAAACTTGTTTCCTGAAATCGCCAGTAACCAGATTCGCTGTCCGAAACTAATATTATTATTTTATAGTTATTTTTTTAATTAATTAATAATGATTACAGTAATATATATTTTAAAAAAAAATTATTTTGTAGTTGATTCTATTTTTAGATAATGATGTTGAAAAATATTCATGGCTTATTATATTTTTATTTTATGATTTATTATATTTAGTATAATTTTTATTTGTGTTTTTTATTTATATTTTATTCTATTTTAGTCACATATTTAAAAAAGATTATTCTTACTGTTTATATTTAAAAACATTTTTGTTCTAATCACTAAAAAAATCATTTATTTCCATCAATTTCTGGAAAAATTAGCATGTAACTACACCAATTTTTTTAGATCAGCTGCAGTGTTATATTAATATATGTTCTAAAATATACTCTCAATTATTCGATATTTATCGCACAAATATTATGTTGATATTACTGGTGTTAGAACTTGTTAACTCTAGAATTATAAAAGACATACAATTATATGCATATGGTAGGCTCACATCAATTCTAAATAGATTCAGGTTGACCACGTGCCCACATTTATACTTTCTTTTTTAATAATAATAATTCTTGAATTTTATTAAATATATGAAAGATATTATATTAAAAAATAATTAATCTATTAAAAGTTTATATTTTTTAAATTTCATAAAGGTTAGTATATCATTAAAAATTATATACCTTCTTAAATTTCAGTGTCTTTAGTCATATAAAACAAATTTATGGGATGAAAAAAATGGTAAGCGAGGTAAATTATCAGGAAAAATATTTTATTATACGCTTTTGATTATATTTACTGTCAAATTATTAAATAAGTGAAGATTAATTTTTTTATGATTATTAATATAATCAAATCAGAAAATTAGTACCGTGAAGATCTCTATATAAATATCAAACGATTACTTAAGTATATTAGAATCGTGTCAAACGACTGATAAAATGAATCGCATAAATCAATAAAAATGTGATACAAAGGCAGAAAAAATACATGACACAAGAGCGGGACTTTTTATTAAAATTAAGAAAATAAAACATGAAAGAACAAAAAAAATAATAAAATATCGATAGTTGATAATTAATATTAAAATTAATTATCCAATGTTTCAATGTTATTCAAATAAGTGATCGTTATCAACGTTAGTTAATTCTCACAGTTATCTAACATATATCAATTTTTTAAAATTATAAAATTTTATTTAAAGATAATAATACAATAAAATAACTCAAGATTAACCCTTAAATTTGAAATTTGTAACGTCCAAAATTCAAATCCCAATTTGAGATAATTTAATCGTTAATTGTTATACTGTCATCTATCATATTTATTGTTAGACCATTACGTTTATTTATCTAATTACTTTATCGTTAAAAATTAACTAACGTCGTACGAAAATATCAAAATGATTGAAAGATGATATAATAGATTATGAACGATATGTAGTGTTTTGCATCTTTTCTTAACGTTGTTGTCATGGCAGGGCACTGCACAACGTTGAAGCTTTCTTCCCCTTACTGGGGTTGATTTAAAAAATTGACTAAACCCGTAAATATTGTTGTTTGAATTTTTTTTATAATATAACAATCGTAAAATTATTTTTTAAAGTATTATATTTTGAACAGTATCAATGAAATCGAATTTATTAAAATCTGATTTTAAATAATGATCGGATTAAAAAAGGAATAAAGATAAATTTAATATTTAATGTTTATAGTTTTTATCATTTTGGTTTCATTCTTTATTTGAGATAAATTTAGCCCTTAACCTATGTCTTTTTTTATAAATATCTCATTTTTTTAATTATCATGATAACCGTACCGTTAAAAATTTAATGATAAAGACCTATAGTAAACCATGTGATAATATATTTTAAATGATATGGCATCTAACCTATCAAATACATACATATGGAATATAATTTTATTTCAATATAAAATATAAAATAATTAAGTTTCAAATAAAATATTAAAATTGAATTAAATCTAAAATATTTTGGCTATTAAACATTAAATAAATTTATTGCTCTGTTTCTTTTATATAATTTTGGGGGTTTTTAGATTTAATTAAGACTCAAAATTTAAAACCTCAAATTTACTACTTTTAAGTTTAAATTTAAGTCTTAAACTATCAAAACCCTAAATTTTTAATTTAAATTAAACACTAAAATACCTAAATTCTAAATTAAAATAACAAAAACTCAATTGATTAGTATCAAAATCTCTTACCTTTGATTTATCGATAGTAATCTTTACAAAAAAATTTCTTTTCAGATTGTGTTCATTTTTTTAGATAAGATTTTGATTCTATTGTAGTTAGGATTAAGAATTTTTAGTATACTTTTATTTTAGATTTAATTAATTTTTAATATTTTATTTGAATTTTAATTATTTTATATCTTATACTAGAATAAAATTATATTTTGTGTATGTATTTGATAGTTTAGATATCATTCATTTAAAATATATTATCATATATTACTATCGTTAAATTTTTAACGGTCTAATCATTATGTTAGTTAAAAAATGAGATATTTGTCAAAAACATATAGGTTAAGGGCTACATTTATCTCAAAAAAGAATGAGGGTCAAAATGAAAAAAATTCTAAATGTCGAGGGTTAAAATTATCTTTATGCCTTAAAAAATGAAAACATTATTCAAAGTCGGAGCTTCTTGTCACCAATTTTAGTGTTTTTTTTTAATTTTTTACTATTCAAAATCGGAGTTTTCTACTCTTGACTTTAATTTTTTAATTAAAAAAACAAATCAATATTCAAAGTCAGATTCTAATGGATCCGACTTCACTTTAGAATCAATAATATTTTAGAAAATATTTTTCAAGTACAATACTATGGAAAAAATAAACTCAAACAATAATATTTATGAATTTTTTTTAAGTATTAAAAAACACTCGATCTGAATGACTCGATTTATCGATAATAATCCAATCATAAAAATTTAGGTGTTTTTCTTTAAAAATAGATTTTTCAAATTAGGTACCTGGTCTGACACATTAATTTTATCGTTAAATTTATTTATTTAAAAAATTAATATTTTATTATTAGATTTATTTATTTATCTATTTAATAAATTAAAATTTTAAAATAGAAATAATTAAATATTTAGAGACTCTAAACGATAGTTTAAGGTGCTCCCTTCACAACCGATTCTAAATATCCCATATTGAGGAGAGATTATTCTATGGACCGGGACCACCACGTCATCCGTAGTTCCTAACCACTAAAAATTGGACAATTAATTTTTATTTTCCATGTCATTTTTTCTTTCATAATTAATCTCTATTTAACCACCCACTACCTATTTACATGTCAATAAAAAAGTGAAGATTCACTCTTAAAAAAATGACATAAAAAATATAAAAATTAATTATCCAGTTTTTAATGATTAGGGACCACGGATGACGTGGTGGTCCCGGTCCATATAATAATTTCTCCATATCGAGACTAATGGAAAGTAAGGGAAGCATAACTAGTAGAAGACCGAAGGGCTTTGACCCCCAGAAAAATCTGAAAACTTTTATGGTCTCTGTAAATATAAAAAATCTTTTTATACATAACGACCCTCCAAATTTTAAGAATTTTCTTTATGGTCCTTAAAAATTAGATCAGTTTTCCTTAATATATATTTCTCCCTAGTTTTGCTAAGCAAAGTAGGGATGAGTTATCGTCATCGCAATCAAGATCCTATTCCTATGCAAGACAGAATTTTACTCCAACAGATATTCTTGGGTATTATTTCAGGAGTTGGGTTGACTTTGGAATTATTTAATTTAAAAGAATTTGATTATAGTCATAAATAATTTAAAATTTAATGTATATAGAATTATAACAATAATACTACTTGCAACATAGTTAAACATGATAATTAAATTGATTAATCTATACTTAAATTATTAAATTAATACGATATAATGATTTAAAAAAATATTTCAGTTATATATAATTTAACAAGGAAAATTATACGACGTGCATCGAACACCGTTGGACATCATTAATATTAAATATTATTAAACATTATTAATTAATTAATTAAAATTAAAAATCTTAAGGACTCAACGTACAATTATAAGTTATTTAAAATTAAATTTTAATTAAATTAATTATACAATGAGTCTTTGAGATTTTTAATGTTTATTAATAAATTTAATGATGTTCAACAATGTTCAACGTTACTGATGTTTAATAATATTCGATACACATGATAGATTCATTTATTTAACAAATAATTTTAATAAAAACAATAATTATGTTCATTTTATGAGACTCAAATTCAAATATATGTTATAATATAATCATATTAGTATATTCATCTATTATGTTTTTTGTTTTTATTTTTATTCTTAATAAGAATCTCTGCTTCTATAGCACGTTTTTCTGTCCTTGTGACACGTTCTTCTTCTGTCTTTATGACATATTTTTTATTTTGTTTTGCGTTTTGATTCATCTGTCTTTATGGCATGTTTCAGCATACCCTAGCGATCGTTTGTTGTTAACACAAAGATTCAATCGACGCTAGTTTCTGATTTATGTTTTTGTCGGTGGTCACTTGAAAAGATATATCCCCACTCGTTTGATGGTTTGTTTGCCGATGAAATCAGTCCTGGGTAGCGATATTTTTTGCATGACAGTTTGAATCGCGTACAACTCCTTCTTCCTTCTTTATGCGTCTCGTTTGGACAGAGACAAGGAGATTCAGGAAGCCTCTGGATTTTGTTGGTATGCTTATCTCCATAGAATTTTTTTTCATTATTTTTGGGTTGTAAGATTTTTTGGATTGTTTAATCCATTTATTTTACTACGATGTAATGATAATTCTTCTATGGATTTAATAAAAATTCGGTGGCATTTATCAAAAAAAAATATACTAAATATTTAAATTTCAAACGTTTCATAATTTAAAAAGGAATAACAAATAATAATTGAGGAAGATGAACCTATAGGCATGGGTGAGCAAAACTCGATTTGACTCGAAAAAATTAAATAACTCGATTCGATTTGAGGCAAAAATACTCGACTCGATTCGAAAAAATTTCAAATAAAATTCGAGTTGTAAAATGAAAGTTCGAATAACTCGAAATTTTTAATAATTAGAGGATTAATTTTTAAGTTTGAGATGAGTCTATCATTTTTATGATATATATACATAGATATATAAAAATATAAAGAAATATTGTTACATATGAAAATATATATATATATATATATATATACATATCTTATATGATTAGAGAAAATCATTTAAATTGGAATCATATCATACTATAACATGATAAATAATTACAATTAAATATCTATAGGAACTTGAAAACTCGACTCGAACCGAAAAAAATTCAAATAAAGTTTGAGTCGTAAAATATGACTCGTCAACTTGAATAACTCAAAATTTTTTGACTCGACTCAAATTTCTTAAACTCGACTCGAACCGAAAAAATTCAAATAAAGTTTGAGTCGTAAAATATGACTCGTCAACTCGAATAACTTAAAATTTTTTAACTCGACTCGACTCGACTCGATCGAATACTCATCCTACCTACAGGAAATGTTCATTAATATCTTGTCTTGTCTTGTTCATTTTTTTATTTTATTTATTTATTTTATGAGCTATTAGCTTAGATGGCTAAGTCATTGGTAAGCTTTTTTCAAGGGTTATGGGTTCGAATCCTACAATCAACAACTTTAAAAACTTATAATTTTATAACTGTTTTTTTTATTTATCCAAAAAAAAAACTTTTATGTGAAATGACAAATCAAAATTATGAAGAGAAATATTAGTATGAAATAACAAATTATTAAGTTACAAAAAATTCAAATTTTATTATTAAAATATAAACTGGTTTAAAAAATTAATTTTAAATATATTTTTATAATATTTAATTTAAATTAATTAATTAAATATAATAATTATACTAATATACATCAACATGGTTAGGTGAATTATTAAAGGAAGAAGATAAGTTTTTTTTAACAAAAAAATAGTGATTACAATAGTATATGTTCTAAAATATAATCTCCATCATTTGACATTTATCATTTAAACACTTTGCTGGTATCGCTAATGTTCGAACCCGTGATTTTTAAGAACAACAACTGTTCCTTTAATCATTTGAGCTAAAGAACTCGTGCAAAGAAAAGTTATTTTTAAGTATGCTAAGTGGATGTTTATTTATGAAGGCATGAACACATGGAAAAATGTATTAATGCTTCCATTGGAGTGTTGTTAGAGGCATAACATGACAGGACAACTACAACTTGTAATTTTTAAAATTGGATGAAATTTTTTTGGGTGATTTTATTCTTAAATATTACTCAAAACATATCCCTAAAAATTATAATAATTTTTGTAAAATAAAAAAATAGAATGATAGGATTATCATCTTATACATATATATTAGAAATTTTTTATTTTTATAAATATTTTAATTTAAATTTAGGATTTCAGTTTATGATTTAGAGTTCAGTCAATTTAGTATAAAATATTAGAGTTTAAGGTTAGAATTTAAATTTTAAAATTAAGATTTATGTTTTATCTATATATTCTAAATTTTAACCCCACACCTAAAATTATATCAACAATCCTTAATTTAAAATTCTTACGCTTAAATTTTTAAAACCTTTAAATCATACGATAAAACTTTGTACGAGCGTTTGTGCATAATAGTAAATCTATTTTTTATGTTTATTTTTTAGTCTTATTTTCTTTGATTTTCCACTAAATTTAATTATTGATTATTTTTTTTTAAAAAAAGTAAGATAATTATTTTTAATTGATACCAAAATACCTATAAAATTAATAAATAGTGTCATATCAACATAAAATATTCATAAATTATTAAATTGTCACATAAATTATTATATTGAAACTGTTTTGCTCAAAGAGCTTCCAGTTTTGATTTTTTTTACTGAAAAAGGAAAAAGCCAACACATTCGGTCCTTCAAGCTGCCCGGTTGCACAGTTTTGAGCGTTTAAGGTTGAGAGCAGAAGTCACTGCAGAGCTTTTAACACATGTCGACAACCCAGCACAGCATACTAGCGATTCTCGCGGATTCGTGTAAGAAGAGGGAGAGAAAACAACAAAACAAAAGTAATTGTTCGTTTCGAAGTAGACCCACTTTGTGAAAAATCTCTACTTTCCTCTAGAAAAGATTAAAAACGAATAGAGAGAGAGATAGAGAAGAAGAAAAGAGAAAGATGAAAACTTGTCTACATATAGCTTTGTTAAGCTATGGAGTAAAGAACAGAGCTTTAATGTTTTAGAAAGCCTCAACTTCTTGTATCTGTTTGTTTTGCTTTCTGTCAATCACATTGTTGTTTGGTTTGGGTGATTTGCTTGTTTTTCAGAGTGTTCATGGCTGATGTTAATGCCCATAAACATGCTACTTTGAGGTATGTATTTGATTCTCTTAATGTTTTCTCATTTAAAAAAAAAGTTTATTGTTAGTGTTTTTGTTCTCCTTCATGTTTTTCCATATGGGTATGTCCTGGGATTTTGAAAGTTTCTTCCTTTTTGTAATATTCATCAATGAATGTTAGAAAAGTTGTGTTTTTTCCCTCTCTTTTCATTAAAATATTGAGTGGTAGCCATTGTTTTGTTCCAGAGCTTTTGTTTTACCATTTTCCCTTTTCTATTTGTTTTCCTTTTATGCTGCTTGTAGATGATATTGGTTTTGAATATTTTGATTCTATGATTTCTAGTTTGTACATTATTTTTGAAGCTTGTGAGTTTCAGCTTATCAATTTTGAGGATTTTCTACAGATTCCACATATGGTAGACAAGTATTTTTGAGTTTTTTCAATTTTTTTCATAGGTGTGATGATGATTTCCATTTGGATTGTGTTTTCAATTGCCTCCCCCTAAACAAAGTTACTTATACACATCCTGACAGAAACAAAGGTTCAATGATTTCTGGTTTTATTTGGTTTTGACTGATTATTGATTTGTTATCATCATGGTTGTCTTCCAGTGAGAGCTCCACTTATTCTGGTGAGAGGCGGAACAAGAACTCGAAAGGTGGGGTTGTTCGAGCAAGATATAGAAGGCAAGGTAAAAAGCCTTCTACATATTCATCGGTCCAAGGTATTGTGACCTGTCTGATTCATGTGTGGTGCATGTGTTTCTCTAGTTCAAGCTCTTACCAGTTTTTCTTTATTATTCTATTCAAGAATTGAGGGCACTGGATGTGGAAGATGAGAAAGAACATGGATTGTCTCCTACAGGAGTTATAGAGGCCAGCTTAGAATTAGGCTTGGAATCTGATATAATTTCTACCAATGGCAGCCCGAAGGCAGAAATTCGTTGTGCACATTCAGCAGCTCTTTCTAACTGGAGAAAATTATTCACATTACTGAAAAGAAAACCGGACAAGCACTTACCTCCGTTTACTGTACCAAAGCTATCAAGAAAGAACAAGAGCACGAAGGAGAGTCCTATGCTGAGAGAGTTATACAACTTCAAGTCTTCTTTAGAGAACTTCAGCCTATCTCAGCTCCGAGTTGCAACAAGCAACTTTAACCGAGGTGTGAAACTAATTTAAGACTATTAGTACTTGCAAAATATGAAGTTATGTAAGGATGCTTAATGATACTGACATACTGTTAATACAGTCAAATATAATGGCATTGATAGTGATGTAGAGTAATATAAGGGTACTATTTCTTGTAGAGAACATAATCGGAAGGGGTGGTTATGCTGAAGTTTACAAGGGTCGCTTGAAGAACGGAAGGCTCATTGCAATAAAGCGGTTGACAAAAGGGACGCCAAATGAGAGGACAGCAGGTTTCCTATCAGAGCTTGGCATTATAGCCCATGTCAACCATCCAAACACTGCCAAATTGATTGGCTGTTGCATTGAAGGAGGAATGCACCTTGTCTTTCAGTTATCTCCGTTGGGAAGTTTGGCATCAGCTCTTCATGGTTTGTTCCAAATCTGCATTGTTTTTCGCGAGTCGTTATGTTAAGTTTTTGATGCTCTTGACTTTTTAACATTATCCAGGTTCAAAAGGAACACTAGATTGGAGTAAAAGATATAAGATAGCTTTGGGTACAGCAGACGGCCTCACATATCTTCACGAGACTTGTGAAAGGCGGATTATACATAGGGATATCAAAGCTGATAATATTCTTCTTACAGATAACTTTGAGCCTCAGGTAGCGTGCATCTGTATTTTTCATGATAAAAGGAAATCATGAAACTGATGTGCAGAGAGAAAAAACGAGACTGCATTTCCTTGTAAAATGCTAGAACTGATTCTGTAAGCTGGGTACTTACGGCTATCCATGTTAGCTGTGTAATTTTTTGAACCATAAAGAAGCCAATTTAATCACCAATAATAGCTTGTTTTCATTTAGTTAATGATGGTTTGAATTCGTGTTGCGTCCTAGATTTTGATCTTAATACTCTTAACACTTGTGTTAAGCTTAATCACAGTGTGTGTGCCTTATAAGGTATGAGCTTTATGCGTGCCTTATAGGGTATGCGCTTTGTGTGAGCCTTAAGGGCATACATTTGGAAACTTAAATCGAGCCAACCAGAGATGGCTCAAATAAGCCTCAACATGAGGAGGTTGAAGCATATGTGGGATATGGGTTGCTTCCTTCCTTTCTACTCACTCTGAAGGTAGCTACAATTATGGCGAAAATCTTAGACTATTACGTGTCATGTTTTAGTTATGAAAATCTAGTATTCTGTCTCAATATCCTTCCATGAAGTATGCATGGTTGTCGTGTTGTGCTTTATGAGAACTAATATCACTACCTTTCTGTCGGAAAACTGTTTCGGTTATTTTTGTTTCTAATAGGACCCTCGAATTTACTATAATAATTTTTTTGACCTACATATGGAAGATCTACCAATGATAGTGTTGCTATATCCGTCCCGTTTTTTGACATTTTATGACATTTATTTTATAAAGCTCCTAATTATCTGTGGTCATGACTGTCAACCAGCTGTTTGCTTCTGTATTTGATTTATTTATCTGTTCCATTTATTGATTTAAGACAGTCAATTTGCTTTCTAGATTTGCGATTTCGGCCTCGCCAAGTGGTTACCTAAACAGTGGACTCACTACAACGTGCCGAAGTTTGAAGGCACTTTCGGGTTTGTAAACCTAAAGTATCTGTATCGAGTCGATAAATACTTTTGTCGTATTGCTGACACATTTATTTTGTTGAATATGCAGCTACTTTGCACCCGAATACTTCATGCATGGCATAGTCGACGAGAAAACTGATGTCTATGCATTTGGAGTTCTGCTTTTGGAGCTCATAACAGGAAGGAAAGCTATAGATGATCAACAGCAAAGCCTTGTAATATGGGTACATTTCTTAACAAAGAATTTGATCACTCCAACATACCAGAATCATAAACTGCCCTTACCCTTTTTAATTTTTGTAGGCAAAGCCTCTTCTCGATGAGAATGATATTAAAGAGCTCATAGATCCTGTCCTCGGTGACAATTACGATGCAGAGGAGGTTGATCGGATGGTTCTGACTGCCTCTTTGTGCATTGAGCAGTCTCCTATTCTTCGTCCTCAAATGAGTCAGGTGTGGATTACTTTTTAAGAAGTGCTCGAATATTTGCTAATACACACTGGAAAGAAATCAGAGAAAACAAAGTAATATTATGAAATAGAAAAGTTCTCGATACGATATCCCGCTTTGCTCTTTTGGAAAGTCTGCCGGTTCGTTTCATTAGGAAAGCGACAGAAGTTGGCATTAAGTTACATCATTGATTCATTATAGAAAGCTATTCTGCAGCGTCGTTTATTTTGATATGATGATATTGTTTGGTTTTACTCTGCTTGCTTGTGGCATCCGTTTCTTTTGCCGTTCTTCGTAATTTCTATGAACCGTCTTCAATGACAATTATTTTCTTAACGACATCCCCTCCGAAACCGAATAAATATAGCATCAGGAAGTTCTAAACCACAAGCAACTATATCTCTGTCGGTTTTACTTTAACGTTGACGAATGATTATTTAACTTTTCTTACATTGGCATGCATCTCATATTCAAAGTTCGGATTCAAAAACGAAAACGTCACTAATCCTTGTGTTCTAGATGTTCTTTATATTTCTGCATGCTCAAGATGATCACATTTCATGTTGCTTATTATGCAGGTCGTGATACTGCTGAGGGGAGATGAATACGCAGCAGAATGTTATAAAGAATCGCAAAACGAACCCCACCGTAGGACACACTCGAACGAGCTCTGCGACGCACAAGAATACAACTCACTGGAACTGAACGATATCAATCGACTTCGGGAGATTGCTTTAGGCTCTTGAAGAGCTAGTTTCAACTTTGTTTCAGTTCTCTGCAAATCTAATGGAACTAAAAAGACAATTTGATGCTGTGTTTCATGGCATTTGGAAGCATGGGTCGTTCCAAATTTCATGTGAAAAACAGTTTATCAAACTAGATGTATTATGTGTTATATAAATACTATACAGTTTTTTAAGGTTGTCTTGTCTTGATTGGTTGCTTAACTGGTGTTTTAAGTAAATCAGGCAAGGATTATCCATTAAGATACTTTTGGTAATTTATGGAAGGAAACATCAATAAAGAGGGGGTAGGAATTAATAATTAAAGGCTAAATTAATCCCCAAGGTCCTTAAAAAGGATAAACCAAATTTGTAATTTACCCTTTTTCTCCTTAAAGCTTTTTCTTAATTCATATTAGTCCTAAAATTTCCCAACAGTCTTTTTAATTTACTCCCTTTGACGACATAACACATTATTGAAAGGGACATACTATAAATTTTTGTTAGTGACTAAATTGAAAAAAACATTAATTTTCAGAACAAATATGCAAATTAAAGTAAAACAAATCCCTGTGATAAAAATGAAAAAATCTGCGAAAAATACAAATTTGAGATTGAGACTTCAGATAAATGTGTGATGGAAGAAATAAATCCCACACGTTAAGTTAGAATAATATCTATTCTCAGACGGGTTTGGTTCAGTTTGATTTTATTTATTTTTAATATTTTAATTTTACATATTTGGTATCTTAATTAGGATATTTTCTTAAATTGATACCTAATACATTTGCTCTCAAATTGGTATATGAATTTGATATATTTACTCAGGTCGGTATTAAATTTTTTTCTCTCAGGTTAGTACTTGAATTAAATATATTCTCTTAAATTAATACCAAAATTTATATATTCTATTAATTTAGTCTTAAATTAAAATAAATCAATAAATTTAACATTTTACAATTTACTTTTATAAAAATTTTATCAAAATATATTTTTTATTATTCTTTTAAATTATTTGTTTTTCTTTTAGAAATGTTACATTACTTCTCTGATATAATAAAAGTTTAATAATAATTTATTATTTTATCGTAAAATGTAGTTTTTCAATTATTTTTTTAATCTTATATACTCTCTTAATTTGATAATATCATATTTTTTACTAAACTGATATAATTTTAAAATATTAAGGGTTAAATTTATTAAATTATTTTGAATTAAAATCAAGTTGACAAAATTATAAGTTTTTAGAACTAAATTGTTAATAAAAAAATTTAAACCATAAATAAAATTAAAGTTCGAGTATCAATTTAATAACAAAGATTTTTTAAATATCAATTTAGGAAAAAATATCTAATTCAAATAATAATTTAAAATTATTTTCTTAATATTAACTTAAGAAAAAACACCTAATTCAAGTAGTCTTTATTTTTTTATTAAAATTTTTATTTTCTCTTTCTTTAATTTTGCAATTTCAAAGTTTACGGTTGATAACTGATACGCCCCCGTTTTTTTTTTCCGCCCGCACACTTTGAGATTAGGGGTGTTCAAAAGGGGTAATTCGATAGGTAATTAAATCGAATTATCAAAAATTGAATTCATCGAATTTTTTAAATTTTTATTGGAATTTAAATTGATTTTTTTTAAAATACATTAATCGAACCGAATTTCCTTCCGATTAATTCAGTTAACCGAAATTTGTTATAAATTTTTCAGTAAATTTCATAAATGATCACTCAAAAATGTTAAAATAGTCTTTTCAATCATCGAACTTTCAAAATTTATAAAAACAACCATTAAACTTATCTAATTAGTATAATTTGATCATTTAATTATTGTATATTATAAATTATTGATAAATATTAAAATTTTTAATGAATATATTTTAATAAATTTAATTATCGTTTTATATTAATTTGATAAAATTTAATAATTAATTTATAATTTTTAAAAGTTTAGTGACTAAAAACAAATATATATATATATATATATATAATATAAAATTTTGGTTAATTTGGCTAATTAACCTATATCGAACCGAATCAACCGTTAACCGAATTTTCAAAAAAAAAACTTTAATCACTGACCGAGCAAACAAAGTTCGGTGGTCGATCGTTTAACCAAATTAATTCGGTTTGGTCGGTTGATTCAGTTTAGCCGACCGTTTGAACACTCCTACTTGAGATATTCTTCCCTATATTTCCCTTCATTCTCCCTTTTACCCCCAATACTTTTTTTCCTTTTCACTTCAGTCCTTATCATTGGTAATATTTTTTTTTATTACATTTATCACCAAACATGGTAGATTAATTGTTAGTTTTTGTTGATTAAAGATTTTAATCATAAATTACTGAAATTAGGTGAGACAATAAAAATCTCTCTTATTATAATTAGTTTAATTCTTACTTTAGATATGGAGTACCTTAATATCTTAGGAAGCAAAAGAAATATTTAATAATAATTTCAATTATGTTTACCCATTAAACAATTTCCCTTGCTTCAAAATATATTCAATGTACATTGTTAAGAAATATTTATAAATCTTAAATGTAATCGAACAAGTATAATTAAACGGTAAGTAAAACTATTTATTTTTATTTTTTATATTTTTATATATAAGTTTTAGACTTTTTAAGAGTATCTTATTTTCTCTTAAAAATGTTTATATTTTCGAGACAAATATAAAATTTAGGTTTTGTTTGTCGTTAAAGTCTTAAACTTGAGTTTGTGAAACAAAAATCTGTTGCAAAAGATAGATTTTATATCGGTTTTAAAACCATTATTTAAACGAAAAAACTAACTAATGAATAATCGTTTAGAGCCAAATGTGAATTGTTTAGAGATTTCATTTTCCTATGAAAATAAAATAATTTAATAATAATAATAATCATAAACTCTTGGAAGTTCAAAAGGCAGCTTAAATTGGCAGGTGAGCTAATAGCAATGTCAACTTACCAAACAAGGACTCCATCGAACACTTCAAAAACTTCACAGGGACTGATCTGCAATTCTTCCATTATTGCTTGCACTGCAATCGAACATTTAACGAAGAAAGCAAAGGGTCGTGTTTTCTCTTCTTTCCTATTCCTTTTTCTCTGTTAAAAAGGTCAAACCCAACCACCGCAAATCCTTTAACGGTGATCCTCTGACATTGAAGCGCTGCCGTTTTGTTGTTTTACCTCTTATGCTATTGCCGATCCCTTCTTTCTATCCCGGTAACGCCCCGGTGGCCGGAAAAGGGAAGTGGGTTGTTTCTTTACTATGAAGAGAAACGGCAACATCGGAAACAATAAAGGCTCAAATAGCAATAATAACAATCGTTTTTTGCCGAATTCTTTGAAATTCATTTCTTCCTGCTTGAAAACAGCCTCTTCTGGTGTTCGGTCAGCTAGTGCTTCCGTCGCCGCTTCTATTTCTGGAGACTCCCATGAACATCCAAAAGACCAGGTTTTTATTGATTTATTTTTGGGAAAAATAAGTTTTTCGTATTTTATCGTTTAGTGGCTCAGAAGAAATAAAATTAAAAATTGGAGGAAATTTTCTGATATTTCCATTTTTTAAAAATAATGTAAAAATTACTTATTCAACTCGATTGGGGCTTAATTGAGTGTTGTAATGTACAACTAAAAGTTATTTTCTTTATAATTTTATGTTTTAATTCCTTAATATTTGCTGAAAAATTGAATTTTGATTGTTGAAAATGATCTTTTATTAATAGGGTAAACTTCAGATGCAGAGGTATCTTTCTCCTTTTTCCTAAAAAGTATATTGTCGCTTTAGTGGCCATTGAATGGACATTTTTATTGTAATCATATTAATTAATTTGATGAAGGGAAAGTCAGCCGATTCAGTGTTCTAGTTTAGATTGATTTTTTTTTAATCTCTCTCTATAACTGAACCAATATTTAGATGATACTTGTTAAAAATGTTGTCTTGGGGGAGTTTAGGAAAGTGGTGCTTATATCTTTTAATGAAAATGGGAAATTTCTCCATCTGCCTCGAAACCTCTCTAAGCTAGCCTAGATGAAGGAGCTTAGGATGGAGGAAAAGAGCACATTTGACAATATATATAAAACAAAGTCACAGATGAAAACAGAACAACTGAAACCAAGCTATAACAAAGCATCCATGCCTAAAGCGGTGCTTATTTATCGAATGGATATGTCGTGGATAATTGAAGCTGTAATAATGTTAATGACCAAGGAATTAGATGCCATTATTTTTGCTAGATAATTGTATCATTTTCTTGATATATTTTCAGTTATTTGTGTAAGAACAACAATATTGATTTTTTTGACATATCCAAAGATTTGAATCGTTTTTGTTCTTTCTATTACAGGCTGTTATGTTCTATTCATTCTAATAATGCTCTGATTTGAGTTCCTTTAAGGTCAAAAATTGCCAAAATGAAACTGAACTGCTTAATGACATGTATTGCATTCAAGTTGTTTATCGGTTGTACGACCTTTTGATGACAATAGCTCATTGTAAGGATGAGGGCACTAGTTTACCCCTTATCCTATGAAGGTGGGGTGAATGTGAGGATTGAGATGCAGATATAGATTTACCTGCGTCACATTGCTTGACATGGTTTTTTGTTGTGCTCTTCTTTGAAGGTTGTGTAATTGTATGTGCATTTTCCTTGAAACTTGTTACTCTATCTGCTATCTCATTGGGGTTCTTTTGTCAAACAGGTGCTATGGACTTCCTTTGACAGACTAGAGCTTGGTCCCTTATCTTTTAAAAGAGTTCTCTTACTTGGATATGCCAATGGCTTTCAGGTTTTGGACGTCGAAGATGCCTCTAATGTCGGTGAGCTTGTTTCAAGGCGTGATGATCCAGTTACTTTTTTACAAATGCAGCCACTTCCTGAAATGTCCAAGGGTCATGAAGGATTTAGAGCATCACATCCTTTACTTCTTGTTGTTGCCTGCGATGAGTCAAAGGTCTCAGGTTTGATGCTTACTGGAAGAGATGGTTTTGAGGACCCTAAAAATGGAAATGTCCCCTCTCCTACTACTGTTCGATTCTATTCACTGAGGTCTCATAATTATGTTCATGTATTGAGATTCCGATCAACTGTATATATGGTTAGATGCAGTCCTCGAATAGTTGCTGTGGGGCTTGCAACACAAGTAAGAATTAGCCTATTTTTCTGAAACATGTCAGTTTCAATTCCTTGTTTTCTTATGCTTGAGCCAAGTGTTTTAAACTTGCATTCTTTTATTGGTCTGCAGATATACTGCTTCGATGCCCTCACTCTTGAAAATAAATTTAGTGTCCTCACCTATCCTGTCCCTCAAGCAGGAAGCCAAGGAAAGCTTGAGATTAATATTGGATATGGTCCCATGGCAGTGGGTCCCAGGTGGCTAGCTTATGCTTCAAATAATCCATTGCAGTCAAATACAAATCGCCTGAATCCACAGAACTTGACTCCATCTCCTGGTGTTAGCCCATCAACTTCGCCCAGTAGTGGGAGTCTTGTGGCTCGATATGCCATGGAATCTAGCAAGCAATTAGCTGCTGGGTTAATCAATCTGGGCGACATGGGTTACAAAACTTTGTCAAAGTACTATCAAGATTTTATTCCTGACGGTTCTGGTTCTCCCATGTCTTCAAATTCAGGCTGGAAAGTTGGTCGGGATGCATTACATTCTACAGACACTGATACTGCTGGGACGGTTAGTACTTGATGTATTTGAGAAGCAAACTTTAGTCCTATGTTAGAATGCCTGATAGTAATACACATACATGACCATTGCACATTAATTCCACCTTGATGTGGAGGGTTACTATTCAGATGTTTGCCTATAATGTTTGAACTTTTATGTCAGATACATGTTTAAGCTAAATTTCTCTGAGAGGAATCTGAGGAGAAAAAGGCTGCTCATTACTTCTTAGGATTACTTGATATCAGAGGCATGGAAATTTGATATGTTAATTATCAGCTATGAAAGTTTTGAGTGTAGTTTTAGGGTTTTTCTTTGTGTTATTTTGCAGGTAGTTGTCAAAGATTTTGTTTCCAGAGCAGTTGTATCACAGTTCAGGGCCCATACTAGTCCAATTTCTGCTCTATGCTTTGATCCAAGTGGCACTCTTCTAGTTACAGCCTCGATACATGCACACAATATAAATATTTTTCGGATCATGCCATACTCAACAAAAAATGGATCTGGCACTCGAAGCTATGATTGGGGTTCTTCACATGTGCACCTTTATAAGCTCCATCGTGGAATGACTTCAGCTGTATGTTACTGCATTCTCTACTTTTTCAAGAATATATTATATTTATAATTTCTTTTTTGTTTTGTTTTCTAGGTGATACAAGATATTTGCTTTAGTGCTTTCAGTCAGTGGATTGCCGTTGTTTCATCTAGGGGTACTTGCCATATTTTTGTTCTTTCACCATTCGGTGGTGAGAATGTTCTCCAAATCCGAAATTCTCATGTTGATGGGCCTATCTTATCACCAGTTGTATCTTTCCCTTGGTGGTCCACTCCATCTTTCTTGATTAACTATCAAACATTTCTTTTACCTGCACCACCAACTGTTACCCTATCTGTTGTGAGCAGAATAAAAAATGTTAACTCTGGGTGGCTTAATACGGTTACCAATGCTGCATCATCTGCAGCTGGAAGGACCTCCTTCCCTTTGGGTGCTTTCTCTGCTGTTTTTCATAACGCTTCACCTAATGATTTGCAACGAGCTCAAGTAAAAGCTAATGTTTTTGAGCACCTATTAGTTTACACTCCATCTGGCCATGTTGTCCAACACAAGCTACTGCCTTCATTTGGGGGAGAGGCAAGTGAAGGTGCTTCGAGAATTGGACCAGGTTCTGGTCTCCAGGTACAAGAAGAGGGCCTGCGGTTGAAAGTTAAAGCTGTACAAGCATGGGATGTATGCAGAAGAACGAATTGGCCAGAAAGAGAGGAATGCCTTTCTGGAATGACTCATGGGAGAAAAGAAGCATTAGAGAGGGCTATGGATGGTTCTGATTCTGAAGATAATTATGCAGGGCAAAAGGACATATCAAAGCCCCAAGACCGAGCACAGTTGTATCTTTCCAATGCAGAAGTGCAAATAAGCTCTGGAAGGATACCGATATGGCAGAATTCTAAGGTAGCTATTTATGATTACTTTGTAATATACAATTACTCATTGCGAGTTTCACTTATGTCTCATTTGCTTTTCCTTAGGTATCATTCTATGCAATGAGTCCTGTGGGGTTCAATGAGCATAAATTCACTGCTGATCAGTCTGGTGGAGAAATTGAAATAGAGCGGATGCCTGCCCATGAGGTTGAAATTCGAAAGAGGGATTTATTGCCTATTTTTGAGCATTTTCACAGGATTCACCCTGAATGGAATGACAGGTATTTTCTGCATTTTACATTGTGCTGAATGGTACACTATGGTGCCCACCAAATGGATTTCCTTGACACATTTCCCTTTTTCTTCCATGTGCAGGGGCTTATCTGCAGAAAGTTATCCAATGTCGTCTCATTATGATGCTAAAGAAAGATTTTCTGAAGTCACTGTTATTTCCCACTCTAAGTTGATGTCACCTAGCCCATTCGAAAATTCAGATACTGGTATTACAATCTTTTGAATTTTAGATACCATTCAAATATTCAATATATTTCTGGATTCATGTAACTCATTTGATGATTGGTGTGTTAACCAGGGTCATCGAGAAATTCTTACCCTCCCAGTATTCAGTCTAGGGATGATAGTAGTGGGTTAAAAGGACAGAGTTCTATTTTGGTATCACATATGCTTAATCAGAGCACTCTTAACAAAGATGCTGCTTCAGTTTCTTTTACTCAATCTAAAATGGGTGCCTGTCACATCGAGGGCAATAAATCTACCAATACTTCATCATCATTAACAAGCGACTCTCTATCTGGTGGAAGAAGCAGTGATGTTTCAAACACAAGTTCTAACCGATCAGATTTAAGTATGAACATGTTAGACGAGGGGCCCGTAATTGATTCTCCGGATTTTGAGCACTTTTTTCAAGAAGAGTACTGTGAAGTATTGCCCTTAAGTGCATGTCGTGAGCCAACCGAGCTTGTTACTGATGTTGACAGCAACAACCACCCTTTTGAGAGAGAAAAATCAGAGGAAGAAGGTGACAACGATGATATGCTCGGGGGCATTTTTGCCTTCTCCGAGGAAGGTTCGTATCTAAAGATGTTATTTGATGCTTCTTCCCTTTAACATACAAACCTTACTGAAATCATCGTTCCGGTTTTGTGGCAGGTTGAGTTGTATCTTGTGTTCCTTTCCTGATGTGCATGCTATGTTTATCTTGTCAAGGTCCGGTTCTTTCATTGAAACGGCAGCCTTATAGGGCGGAGGCCGACAAACTAATTGAACGTGTGGTTTGGTTGATTTAAGAAGCTATTAGTAGTGACTGATTGGTTCAAGTAAATATAAGGACTGTCTCATTGTGCCATGAGGGCAAATCTCTGGATTCTACCCTCTTAATGTACATGCTGTAAATTGATATTCTACTAAATGCAAAAATTTGTGAGTACATGTTCTTTCTGTGTTGTGTAACATTATTCATTCTTCAAAGAAAAAGAAAGAGTAATAAAAAAGGAAGATGTATTACTGAAGTGTGTTTCATCTGTCATGTCTGAGGGGTAAGTCTCATCGCGTCATCCATGAGATTAACCATTAAAAATTATTCATATCATTATTTTTTTCATACCATATATTTTTAAAGTGAATCTTCACTCATATTTATTGTTAATTTATTTTTAAAACAGTTTTTTCAAGTAAAGATTTAGTTTAAAAAATATGACATTTATGGATGATTTTTAATAGTTGGTTTAATGGACACGTGATAGACTTATCCATGATACAATTTCTCGTCATGTCCTTACATATATTTTGAATGCGTAGATAAATTGAATCATACTAAGAATTTTGCTTTTAATGGTATTAAACCATGATTTACGGGAGATGAGAAATCTTTAATCGAGAATTTTTAATCACATATTTTAAAAGTTGTTAACCTTAAAAGTCAATTTAGCATTGCTTTTGAAAAGTACGATGAAAAAATATGGTGAAAAAATGCAGTGAAAAAGTTCTTTTAAAATTTTTTGTTTGAAATATGTGTTTAATATTACTGTGAAAAAGTGCTTTTAAAAAATAAATGACTATTTTAGACGTGATGCAATAAGTTAAAATATATATTTAAATGATAACTAAATTATAATTTTAACTTAAATTTTGATAAAATATAAAAGTATTAATAAATAAATACATAAAATTATTTTTAAAAAGTGCTTTTCAATTGAGAAAAATGCTTTTTAAAAGTGTTTTTTTAAAAATTTAACATGAATATATATAATATTTAAACTAAAAAAATAATTTATGTTTAATATAATTATGTATTTGTAAAAATTAAATTATAATAAAACATAGTAAATGAAGGTTAAAATTATAATTTAACTCCTAAAAGCATTTTTTTAACCGTAAAAGCTAAAAATTTTAACTTTTGTGTTTGGGTTAAAAAACACTTTTTAGACGCAGTTTTTTCTCCAAAAGTTAACTGTTTAACATTGCTTCTGCATTCTAAACTTGCTTTTGGGCCAAAAGCTGGTATAAAACGCAATGCTAAACGAAGCCTAAGACTGAGTTGGGTTTGGTTTATTTTAATATTTTAAAGTTATATTAATTTACTCTGATTTTCATTTTTATAATACATTATTTTTAAATTAAAATATTTATTTTTATATTATAGAAATAAAATAAAATAAAATTTGATTCAATTGGATTTGTTGCGTTAAAAAAACTTGGTAAATTTGGCACATGGGTCCATTTGGTTTCAACTTTAAAGTATTTCCAAAGTAAATGAACGTGCAAACCTTGGCCCTGTTTAAAATATCAATCATTTTTAAAAAAAATAAGACTTGCTTTTTTTTTCTTTCTCAAATTGGTATTTGGATTTGGAAATTTTCTTAAATTTAGAGCCAAATGTAATAATTATGTTATAATATAGTGTCGGCACCGTGTATCAATTTGAGATGAATTATAAACTCTGGATACCAATTTGTATATTAACCAAAATATCTGGATTTGTCAAGAATGAACCAACATTTTTTTACACCAGACAAAAAAAGAAACCAGAGATGGCAAAACATGAATCCTACACATGCACAATCTGCACTAGTTTTTATGAGTATTGTAGAGGAACAAACTCATCCAAAACATTTTGCTTTTCTTTGATGACATTTCTGCTCAATTCATTTGTTTACAAAAACTTTGGATACCTACAAAACATTCTGCATCTTTGTATTGTTGTGGCCTGCAATGGCAGCTACATTTATGGAAAGAAATCTCCCATGGAATTTGGCCCCCCATCACCTAGAGATGCCTTTCTCATCAAAGGGACTTATGGCTAGTTTGACAGGGAAAGTATTTTCTCCATAGAATCTTTCACATGTGTATAACATTTTACTGTAAAATTTGTAGTTTGACAGTATTGGCTGAACTGGTTAGCCAAAATAAGATTTTGGAAAGGGTTTTCTCTTAGGCCTCCTGCTACTACGGAGATTGGAGCCGTTTTTGGTGTCCAGTCCATATCTTTGTTTGTCGTTTTTAAGGATCTTGAATTGTCTTAAAGCTGCCCCTAAAACTGCTAACTCATCAACTGTTCTTAATTAATCTCTTTTGACAAGTAATGGTTTAGGGTTCTGTTGGTGTACAAATGAGTCTAAGTGTCTGAATTTTCCGAGCATGTTCAAGCGTTTGATATCTTCTTTGGGGTTAATTTGCAGATCCTTTAGGAAGTGTATTGGAAGATGAAACATGAATTGAGATAGCATGTGGGAGATTAATTAATCTTGAGAAGTAAAAGCCAAAAGTAAAGATTTTAGAGCATATTCTATGGACAAAAATGTACCCCATTCATCACTCTTAGCCAATTAGTTTTTCTATGAAACATTTTACTTTTACAGACAAGAACATAGCTTTCAACAACTGTGACAAGATAAGATTCTTTGAAAAGATTGACAGCATATTATAGGCATAATATGAAGGGATAAGTGGCACAAACTAAAAAGGAGTAGTAGGTAAGATAGAAATGGATATGCTTGTGTAAGAACATTTAACATTGAATTTACATTTTTTATTGCTAATACTAAATAACAGCATCACCCTTCTATTATTTTGTTGCAGAAGAGACAAAATTTGAGTAAAAAAGAACAAAAATATCTCTCATGCAAACTTGCAACATGGTTTTCACTTTTCACATCACTTTCTTGCAAATTTCGTCTGAAAAATGTGGGTGTTTTTTTTCATCCCATTTTAATAGTTATTACAAGATGGTTAATAAGGTTGTTTTTGGATTCCAGTAATGAACAACAATGAGAGATTGTGTGAAAAATATTTGTTTCTACTGCTGCTATAATTAAACCTTGGACTTTAAGGCAGCTGATAGTGGAATAAATTATCTAGAACTGAAATGGGGGTGTTGGCAGTAATGGTAAAGCCATATCCTTTAGGCTGGTTGGCACTTTGCATAGGATAAAACAAATAATAAACAATTGAAGAAAATGATGGGGGAGAGAAAGAGCAATAATTACTGAAGGAAAAAGATGGAAAGGTGAATCCATGGCATCTAGTTTTGGATCTTGTGATGTCTTACATTTATGTGTATAGTTGTATATATAGATAAGGCAAAGAAGTCATAAACACAAACCCAGAGGAGAAAGGGATAAAAAAACAACAGAAAGTGGGAAGGCCGAAGGTGTGTGACTTTACATATACTGTAGTTATTATTTATAGTCCACTTTCAAGGGCAAGATTTTGGGGTCCTGAAGCTATGATATCCATGTGATCAGCCCTCACCTTTCCATTCATTTAAAGGCAGCACATGATATGGTTCTCCATAATATCTGCAAAAGGGAAAATATACCTTACAAGCAAGCTGCAATGGATTTGGTTAAGTTGCAAAGGCAGCTGGTTGACTATAGAGCCTCACTCTATAATGAGGTTAGTTTTGTTATATCAGGAATTCTGTGTTTTTGCTTTATTTGGTTCTGGATATTAGATTTTGAGTGATGAGTTCTTGTTCTATGAGTAGGATTTTCTGGATGAGCAATTCACCCAACTTCAAGAACTTCAAGATGAAAACAACCCAGATTTTGTGGTTGAAGTGGTGTCTCTTTTCTTTGAAGATTCTGAAAGGCTTCTCAATGAACTGACTACAGCTCTGTGAGGGTTTTATTTACTCAACAAATTTTAAACAGTTTCCTTTTGTTTAAGCATTGTATTTTCTCCATTTCTTAATGTGGTTTCATTGTTTCTGTCTGATCTTAATATCTAGAGAGCAGCAGAACATAGATTTCAAAAGGGTTGATGCTCATGTTCACCAGTTGAAAGGTAGTAGCTCCAGGTATTTTTTTTTCTCTATTTCTTAACCTCAGTTACTAATTTTAGCTTCATATGAGATCATTAGATTGTTTGGTAAACAATTTTTTCTATGGTTAAAGACAACTTTGTACCAACCTAGGGGAAAGGTTTTGACTGAAAAAATCAGATTCAAACTGTAACATTTGTGATGTTGTAATAATAATTATATGTACTTTAATAATGTTGTAAGATAGGGGGTTCCACTACATGTCCCACATGGAAAACCTTCTTAATTATATAGATTTCACATACAAATTATTCATATTTCCTTTTTTCTTTCATGGTAAAATGTTCTCAAATTAACAGCATTGGCGCTCAGAGAGTTCAGAAGAGCTGCATTGCCTTCCGCAATTTCTGCGAGGAGCAGAATGTCGAAGGGTGAGTTTATTTGATGCCTTAGATGATTACAAGTCTTTGAATTTACTGTTAATATTTATGAGATGTTTCAAGTTTTTATGGTCTTATACAGGTGTCTTACATGTCTGAGCCAAGTCAGGCTTGAGTATTCTCTTGTGAAAACCAAGCTTGAATATATGTTCCAGGTAATTCTGGGAAATCTAGTGGTTTTCTTTCTATCCAAACATGTTTTAATCCTTTGTTAACTCCAAGGATTGATTTTCCATTGCATTGACTGCAGCTTGAACAACAGATCTTGTCTGCCGGAGGCTCAATTCCTATATAACTGTCGGCTTCAAAGAGACATATAATTCTGCAGAGAAGAACATGTGGACCAAATATCATATTTTGGTATTGTAGAAAAAGATATTTTCTTATCTTTTTTGCTTTCCAATTATTGTATCATATCTCCAGGGTATGAGCAATGGCAAAGAATGTGAATAAATCCCTTCCATCTGTTTCCTCTATTTTTTTTTCTGGTTTTAATCATTCAGTTTCATGTTCATAACAATAATGAATATGTTTAAAAACAACATATGAACAATGCAACAAAGATCTGGTTTTGAGACCTGAAAATCTATTACATCAAAGATGTCAGAATTGCAGAGGCTTAATAGGATCTGAAAAGGGTGACTTATCAAACTAGTTTGCAGCCATTTTCCATTAAAAACGTGTAACATTTACAACTGAAACCAGGCCACAGCCAAATCTGAACTGCTTTTGTTTCATTTCGCCATGTCTTCGAAGCTGGACATTAATTTCTAGTAACCTCTTTCATGTCTGTACTCTGTACTAATCCAACACTAACCATTAAAGGTTAATCCTCTCTAAACCTTAAAACACAGGGTTCAGACATGTCTAGGATCAGTCATTTTAGCAAATCCAGAAGTGAAATTCTGCAGTTTGAAATTTTATGAACAGGGTTCAGACATGTCTAGGATCAGTGTAAAATGTTCCGTTTTTATATACTTACTCTGAAAAAGTCAGAAAAATTGATAAATATTGTATATCTGTATGTATGTAGATGGAGATCTTCAAAGGAAAGAAACAAATACATTGGCCACATAAACATTAACACCGACCATTCACTGTTACAGTATATGATTTAGTGGTTACTGCTGCATTTTAGGCATTGAAAATGGAGTGGAAACCCCACATTGTTGGGGTGATTTCTACCTATAAAGACTAAAAATATTTTTATAATCACCATTCAGTACTCATCTCTCCATCACATTCATTGAACGTGATGATTTTATAAGGCCAAACTGTTTTTTTCACATTCATTGAACATGATTATTTTATTAGGTCACCCCTCTCCATGACTAGTTTGCTGGTAATGTTCCAAGTAAATCCAAAATACATGCTGTTATGACAGAATATCAAATAATTTTCTCTTCATCTTTTCATAGTATTTTTATAGGGATCGGTGTTATCATCACCCAACCAAGTCACCAACCATGTTCTGCAATCATTTTCATGGTTTCAATTCCATTTCATGTGAAACATGTCACTGTATCAGTAAGAGGTTGATTTGGATTTACCTGCATTTGAGATGAGTTCACATATGACAACCGTGTACCAGTACGAGCATATTCAAATTTTTATTTTTTTGTAAATTTAAAAGATCATATGCTCGCACATATATACAAGGAACTTTAGGTGAAAACCTTACAGCTGGGGGGACTTCGCACATATATACAAGTGCAGGGCTTACGCATGCATTGTTCATGTACTGCCATGGTGTCATAGCTGTAAGGTATACAACCACTCAGACATTGAAACTTGAAAGGCAATGATTCTGTACATTTATGTTGAAGAATCAGGGAGCATGATTTGGTACTTGTCTAAATCGTCACACGAAAGCATGCTGCTAAGTTCATAGAGCTGAAATGTGAACCAACAGACAGACCTGATAATATTAGATAGAAAATCTGGTCATATATGCTGATGCAAGGATTCCAGAACTGTCATCTGCGAGGTATTGTGTTTTTGGAGGTAATGACCACCATTATAGTTTAATCCGTCGAAAAATGTGCTTCGATAGGGGAGGGTGATCCTTGCTTTATAAAGTCACAAACTCTTTTAACTTATTTTGTACTAAGCTCATAAAACTGCTTCAAAAAGATATCAAAACTGTTGAAAAGAAAGGCTAAACTATAATAAACTTTTAGAAGTTCTGATTATGGTCAATGTTCATACTTTTGGGTCCTGAAGTCCACAGTCTTTCCTGCTCATGAAAACTTCCCAGAACAGCATATGGTCTGAGATCACCTAAGACCCTAGTGAAATGGTCATAATTTGCCTCCATTCATTTTAAGGTCTCCATCTGCAAAGACCTTAAGAGGCTTGGACATAAATGTCTGGTTCAGATGTGAATTTCCAGCCAAGATTACTGCACCAAGGATCTCTCCCCAAAATATATCCTTCAAAGAGACAAAGTTGTTTCAGTCTAATCTAAGTTATTTTGCATCTGCAAGTTGTAAGTTTAAAGCAAAAATGCAGCGGAAAAGGATCGAAATAAATACCTCCAGCCATTGTCAAAATCTTATGCCAAATGAGATGTGATTTACCACCGTCTAACACCTCGAATCACCATGGTAACTCCTCGGACCACCGTGAAAATATAGAAGTCGGCTAAAAAATGGAAACTAAAACGCCAAGATCTTCTAAGCACTCAAAAACTCACTAGATGGAATATGTGATTCTTGTGTTTTGATGCTTAGGGACCTTAGGCTAGATTAGTATTTATAGGGGTTCATCCATCATAAACCACCAACCAAATGGACAAAAATACCCCTGAAACTACCCGACACTATCCCTTAACCGGCAGAACATGGGAATTAACCGACAATATTCATGCACTTTCTTTTAACATTTCCAATAGTGGAAACGTGTATGAAGCGGTCCAATGAACCACAACCGGTTGGTTATACAACCAACACAAGTTGCATGGAAAATATTCCAGAATATATCATATCCGAAACTTGTAAAACCTCACAGATCAAAGAATCATATTTAACTAAATGAACTAAAGCATTGCCATATATGTGCTTGCTAAGTTGCACCGATACGGATAGGGAAAGGAGACGGGAACGGATGTAGGAACAGAAAATGTGTTAGACTTGGAGGTGCTCGATTCACAACCGAATTAACTTGCCAAGTGATGGAGAATTGGCTAATTTGGGTGTTTGTGGTGGAAGCAAAAATTGGACAATGAACACAAGGATTTATAGTGGTTCGACCACGCCTACATCCACTACCTTAGCTTCCCACTAAGGATTTCCCAAATTCATTAAGAATTTCAACCTTTTGAGGCCAAAGGGATAACCTTACAATCCTAGACTCAAACCCGAATCTAGCATCCAAAGTTCACAACCCGAACTTTGGGAATTCACTCAACAAAGAGAAAACTTAGCAAACTTGTTTAATCCTTCTAATAAGGCTAATGTTTGCAATCTAAGCACTCACCCAATTCCTAATTACACTTGAGCATATATGACAATTAAGCTCACAAGTGTTTGTCTACCCAAATATTAGGAATTTAAGCACTAAGACAAATCTTTGATCATATTGTTGTTTACAATGAAACATTAGTCTTCTCTTGATGCTTGAGGCTTCCTTTTATCATCCCAAATGAGCTTCTAGCCGTTGGTGACCGTTGGGATTTGTTTGGAACCGTTTGGAGCTGATTTCAAGGCTTATTTCCTCTTCTGGTGCAGGTGGTATCGAAACACGTGAGACCGATATCGAAACACCTTCTTTGGGAAAAAGCCGTTGACCTGTATTTATGAATAGGTATCGATACCAGTATCGATACCGCTCTTAGCCGTTGGGGTTTTTCATAAAATCGTTTTGACCGTTGGGGGTGTATCGAAACAAGGTTCAAAACCAAAATTCACAGTGGTGAAAAGGTATCGATACTAGTATCGATACCACTATGATTTTTGCCTTTGAAAACATGTTATGAAGAACAGGTATCGAAACACCTTGAAGGTGTATCGAAACACCTGGGTAAAAATCAATTCTTTTGTTTCTTTAAATCATTTAAAACATATTTAAAATCTCTCAAAAACAACTTAAATATATTTTCAAGTAGTTTGGACATAAGAACCATTTTTGAAATCTTTTCAAATTAGTCCAAAACTATTTTTCAATTATTATATCAAAACATTAGTTCTACAATCTCCCCTTTTTGATATAATAAAACCAACTTGAAAAATTGGTTTTGAGATTACTCCCCCTTTGTGAAATAAACTTTGAATAAGAGACTTAAAGATATAAAACCATTTAAAGCTCCCCTTTACTCAATAAATCATTTGAAAAATCAATTTTTCACAACAATCTCCCCCTTTTTGATATAATGAAACCAACTTGAAAAATTGTTTTTGAGATTACTCCCCCTTTGTGAAATAAACTTTTTTGCTCATACCTCCATCACACCTAAACAAGACAATCAAGTAATTTTTGGTATCAAAATTGCTTTGGATCCTTTAACGTTAGTAGCACAAATTTTAGTCCCCTTAGGAATCCATTTTTCAATTTCATCCTTTGTGGTTGAAGTGATTAGTCCTTTTGGGACTCAAACACTTCTAAAACATTTTCCATCAATAAATCTAGGGGCACTAGATTGTCTCATGTAAAAATTTGATTTTCCAAAATTATTTTTCTTTTCAAGCTCTTTGGAAATCAAATCTTTTTCTTTCTTAAGATCATCTAAAGCAATTTGATGATCTTTTTCCATCGTTTGAAGCAAATTTTGTAAATCAAAAACTTTAAGTTCAAAATTTTTCATTTTTGCTTCAAACTCCAAAATGGTTTTCAAAAGTAAATCATTTTCAATTTTCAACTTTGAAATCAATTTCTTTTTCTTTGAAAATGCAATTTTGAAATCAAAAACCAATTTATCATAAGCTTTTTGCAACTCATCATATGAATAAGAATTTAAAGTTTGAGAGTTAGAAGCTACCTCCCCCTCATTGAGGGCCATCAAGCATAGGTTGGCTTCTTCATTTTCGGTGGAGTCCTCATCACTCCAAGTAGCCACATATGCTTGCTTCTTTGAAGATGATCCCTTTTTGATAGACTTGCGGGAGTCCTTCATCTTCTTCTTTGATTCGTGCTTTGAGGATCTCTTACTTTTGTTCCTCACGAATCGATCGAAGTCAATGAAGAGTTGGACAAGCTCTTCATCTTCTTCACTATCCTCCTCACTTGAATCTTCAAAGTGGATGCACTTAGAGGATTTTAGAGCAACGGTGTTGACATTTACACCAAGCTCTTGAACCTTCTTTTTCCCCATCGCTCTAATCTCTTCCTTCTTCTTCTCCTATTGTCTTCCTTTCATCATAATTTGATGTGTGAGGAGTGACCCCATGAGTTCATCAAGCTTGAGTGTCTTTAGATTTTTGGCTTCGATGATGGCGGTCCTTTTCGAGTCCCATGACTCGGGAAGGCAATAGATGAGCTTACGAACAAGCTTCTCCTCCGGAATGATCTCTCTATATCCTCTAAGTCCATTGGTGATGGTGGAGAATCGATCGAACATCTTAGCTATGTCCTCTTCCGGATTCATCTTGAAGTTCTCATACTCTTGGTTGAGGAGTCCAATCTTGGTCTTCTTTACTTCGTTTGTACCCTCGTATGTGACTTCTAGCTTGTCCCAAACTTCCTTGACACTTTCACAAGAAGATATCTTTTCATAGATGCTTGGATGGAATGCACAAACAAGAATGTGCAAGGCCTTGTGATTAAGCACCATCTTCTTGCGATCTTCCATGTTCTATTCCGCCTTTGTTCCTTTTGGCACGAACGGTCCGTCTTCCACTATATCCCATAGCTTGTAGTCTCTAGAGTTGATGAAATACTTCATCCTTATCTTCCATTGGGAGTAGTTGAACCCGTCAAAGAAAGGTGGCTTGTCAATGGATTGAGCCATGGAATGTCGGTTGATTGTAAATTGGTCGAGCTCACCGGATCTTCTCAATAGGATGTTAATCCTCCTCGATTGAGCCTCGCTCTGATACCAATTGTTGGGCTTGGAGGTGCTCGATTCACAACCGAATTAACTTGCCAAGTGATGGAGAATTGGCTAATTTAGGTGTTTGTGGTGGAAGTAAAAATTGGACAATGAACACAAGGATTTATAGTGGTTCGACCACGCCTACATCCACTACCTTAGCTTCCCACTAAGGATTTCCCAAATTCATTAAGAATTCCAACCTTTTGAGGCCAAAGGGATAACCTTACAATCCTAGACTCAAACCCGAATCTAGCATCCAAAGTTCACAACCCGAACTTTGGGAATTCACTCAACAAAGAGAAAACTTAGCAAACTTGTTTAATCCTTCTAATAAGGTTAATGTTTGCAATCTAAGCACTAACCCAATTCCTAATTACACTTGAGCATATATGACAATTAAGCTCACAAGTGTTTGTCAACCCAAATATTAGGAATTTAAACACTAAGACAAATCTTTGATCATATTGTTGTTTACAATGAAACATTAATCTTCTCTTGATGCTTGAGGCTTCCTTTTATCATCCCAAATGAGCTTCTAGCCGTTGAGATTGGTTTGGAGCTGATTTCAAGGCTTATTTCCTCTTCTGGTGCAGGTGGTATCGAAACACGTGAGACCGGTATCGAAACACCTTCTTTGGGAAAAAGCCGTTGACCTGCATTTATAAACATGTATCGATACCAGTATAGATACCGCTCCTAGCCGTTGGGGGTTTTCATAAAATCGTTTTGACCTTTGGGGGTGTATCGAAACAAGGTTCAAAACCAAACTTCACAGTGGTGAAAAGGTATCGATACCAGTATCGATACCATTGTGATTTTTGCCTTTGAAAACATGTCATGAAGAACAGGTATCGAAACACCTTGAAGGTGTATCGAAACACCTGGGTAAAAATCAATTCTTTTGTTTCTTTAAATCATTTAAAACATATTTAAAATCTCTCGAAAACATCTTAAATATATTTTTAAGTAGTTTGGACATAAGAACCACTTTTGAAATTTTTTCAAATTAGTCCAAAACTATTTTTCAATTATTATATCAAAACATTAGTTCTACAAAATGATAATTTTCAAAATTGTAGGGTACGAGTACGAAAAATATAATATTATATATATCATTAAAATTTATAATATAATAAGGATTAACTTATAATTATATTAAACAATAATTATAATTATAATAATTTAAATTAACTTCTAATATTTTTTAAATTATTTTCTAAACTTAGATTAAAAGATTATTAAAATTAAATGATTAAATTAAACGAAAATTTAAAATTATTTTTTAAGTCATATTTTACGATTTAAATCTTATTCAAAATATTTTTGAATCAAGTTTATAAAATTCGGGTTGAGTTTTTGTATAAATTTAATTGTATATATACATATATAATATATTATGCAAAATTTACAAACTTAACTCGAATATCAAAATTATAAGTTAATTATTAAAAATTGAGTCATTTGAATTTCTATTCTACAACTCAAACTTTATTTTTAAGCTTTAATTGATTTTAAGCTTTAATTTATTCATTTGCAAGGATACAAAAAGTATAAAATAAATTCATAGATATATAATCATAAAAAAATATTAAATTTCTTAATAAATTAAAAAATCTAATTGTTTATATATTTATTTACCAATTTTCTAAGAATATTATTTTACTAGTATAATAATTAAAAAAAATAAAATATTAAACATTCATAGTATTTAATAAGTTCAAAACTTTATATATAAAAAATTTAAGGATCAAATTGAGTCAAATTGATAGTTTGGGGGTTCAATTAAAATATTTAAGGACCAAATTGAATGCAAAACAAAATTTATAGCACTTTCAGAAACCCTAAACAATTTAAACCCTACTTTGTAATATACCCAATAATAGAAATTTAAACACCGTCCTTTCTTCTTCTTCTCCTCCCTTTCCCTACCCTGTTTTTTTCAAATTTTTCAGAGAAAGCTTCAGGTGACCGGATACGTTCCCAGATATGTTCTCTATGAATGTTGACCGTCCCTGATGAGCGTTGACCGTCCCCGATACGTCCCCCAGCTGTCCCCGTCCCGAAAACGTATCGAGGACGCGGGACGCTCTTAAAGTGCCGTCCCCGTGCTTCCCTGTGTGCTCGAAGGTTTCTGAAATTACCATGTGATGATATCTCTAATGCTCCGGTTGTAATTGTCAAAGTCTCGAAAGTAAACGTCTGGCGACACAAGTTCAGGATCTGAGTTGTGGCATTCATCCTGATAAGAATCGTGTTGAAGGAATTAACACTTGTTTGCATCTGAAGTGGAACAGATGTTCACTGATGAAGTGAAAACTTCTTTTGCAGCTAAAGGATTGAGAAACATGTTAAACTCTGCATATTCATTCGAGGGCACCGTGAAAATATATATTTCCTTTGCTATTGTCATTGGCTTTGCCTATGTGTCCTCCAACAATGTATATTCCTTGTAATACTTGATTTGACTCAAAATTTCATAAACTCAATTCAACTTGAACAAATTTCAAATAAATCAATGTCAATTATTGGGAGACTTAAATCTCTGTTATCATTTAATTTACCTGAATCAATGAGCTTGCGTTCTCTGATAGAATGATCTGTGCTAAATTAGTCACAGGTCTATTAGCCAATACAGTGATCTTTGATACCGGATCCAATGAGTCCACTGTAGACTTCCAAACATCAAGTGTGGATGGTTAGTGGTGAGTAAAACTCGAATCAATTCAAAAAAATTGAATAATTTGATTTGAGATGAAAATATTTGACTAGTTTTGATTTGATTCGAAATTTTATAAGCTTGATTCGACTCGAAAAGATTTCAAATAAAGTTTGAGTTGTAAAATAAAAATTTGAATAACTTAAAATTTTCAGTAATTAGATGATTTATTTTTAAATTCAAAATGAGTCCCTCAAATTTTTATGAGATATATATTGATATATAAAAAGATGAATGAAATATTGCAACATATAAAAATATGAAGAAATATATATACATCTTATATGATTAGTGAAAATCTTTTAAATTAAACTAAGGCTTAGTTTGGGTTTGGGTTATAAAATCTTGGTTTGGTTTCAAACCTTGGTTTTGTAAAAGCTAAAAAAATAGCTTTTTCAAAACCAAGGTTTGAGAAGCTACTTTTGGGGGGAAAAACAAAATTTTTACATTGAAAAGCTTTTTTAAAATCAAATGTTTTTATTGCTTTTACAGATTTTAAGGTAAAAAAAGTTAGTTTAAAAAACTAAAATCAATAAAAAACCTAAATCATATTATAATATAATAAATAATTATAATTAAAATTTTATAAGAACTCAAAAACTCGACTTAATTTTTTTTGAATGAAAGTTCAAATGATAAAATTAGACTTATCAACTCGAATAACTCAAAATTTTTTAATTTAACTCGACTCAACCGAACACTCACCTTTACTGATGGTTGTCGGAGTTTGGGATTATCGGTATCTCTAGAGATAAACAATAATGTCCACTTTTATACTCCGTATTAAAAATTACTAAATTAAATTTTAAACCATAACTCTAATTTTCACACATTAAACCTTACATCATGCCCCTAATTTCATAAACCCTAACTATTTTAAAGTGATGCACCAATAGAAACACAATGAAGAGTGAGAAGACTTGCACTCATGTCTGAGAGCTCCAAACTTCGGTAGAAACCTTCTACCCCTAATCATGTTTTCTTCTATGTCCCACACTAAAAGATACTAAAAAATTAAATTCTAAATCTTAATTCTAATTTTCACATTCTAAACCCTACACGCTAAAAAATACACTCCTCCTAATTTTCTAAACCCTAACTACAATTTCTACTCTTGAATCCTAAAACCTAAATCTACTATTTAAAAATGAGACACTAATGAAGGCATAATAAAGGTTCAAAGTTCCATATTTAAAGATTAAAAATTAAGGGTAAATTACCCTAAAGTCACTTAATTATATGTTTTTATAACAAATATGCTATTTTTTTATCTAAAAGTTATAAATAAGTAGTCAATTAATACATTGCTACAAACATGACACTTAATTAACGTATTTCTACAAATATATTACTCGACTAACATATTTTTACAATACTTAATCAAATATGTATCGATTAACATATTTTTACAATACTTAATCAAATATGTATCGATTAACATATTTTTACAAGCATATCACATTTTGCTTAGCATACTAATATTTTTAGTCCCAAAATTTATTTATTTTAATATTATGTTTTTAATTTAAAATAATTTAATATATTTAATCTTTCGTATTTAAAAATTTAATCAATTAATCTTATTTTTTACTGTTAAAATAAACTCATTATATCAAATCAATAGTTTGATAACTATATTATGTCATAAAGCAACAATAAGTTATCATTAAAATTGTTATTATATTAGAAAAGTAACAAGAAAGTACTATAAAATATTTGGTATAAGAACAAAAAAATTTAGGAGAAGAATAAAAATTAAAATAATATTTTTTAAATATTAAGATTTAAATTTATTAAATTATTTTAATTTAAGATCACATCGATAGGATGTATCAATTTTGAGACTATAGATATTATACACTGTGTTGTATTAGAAAAAAAGTGACTTGTTTTGTAACTATGTGTTAATTGAATAACAAATTTATAACAATTCTTTAATTAAATGGCCTACTTATAATAAATTTTTAATTGAGAGATATATTTATATTTTTTAGAAGAAAATGATATAATTATTATTAAACTAAAAGTTGAGCAATCTTAAGATGTAATTTACCCAAAATTGATATTTTTTGGATTCTAAGTTAATTTGAGTGTATTTAGTAAAACGTGATGTATACATGATATTGTCCCTTAAGATTTTGAAAAAATATTAAAAAGTAAAAAAAGTCACCTACATGTGATTTCTTCATCCCATCATTTACGTGTGACGTTTGGCTACCTGCACTGAGTTTTTTTATCTAGATTTCAAAATAAACTTCAAACATATTATTTTTCTAAATAAAAACTTTAAACACCTTATATATCTAACGAAACCTAGATATTTAAATATATGTATTTAAATTTAATTCAATTATAATTTTGCATGGAATTAAAGATAAATAAAAAATAAAATTCATTCATTGATTTAATAATCAAAAATACATATTTTATCTTACTTTATATAAATTCAAATAAAAAAAACTCAAAAAGAAAATTCAAATAAAAAATATAATATCTCATTATTTATTAAAATAAATAACTACATATTACCATTAAAAAAGAAAATTGTGACCAAAAGCAACCACATTCAAACCATTTTGTGATTGTAGAAGCCATAAATATATAGCCACACCATGCCACTCACAATGGCTGATCTAGACAACTAGAATACAATATTCATGATTTTCTTCTCCAAATTCCCAAGTCCCAACAAACCTTCTACTTCTTCTTGGGTCCCAAAATTTGAATTCTTTAAAGAATTTCCTCCTTCAATCACACCTTTTCTATCACCATATCTTCTTTCTCCACCATAAAAATCCCACCTTTCAAGATTCCATCCTTCTCCAATACTGCCAAGAATGGCCAGAAAGAAATCTACCCATAAATCCAAACTTCTCAAGCAACAGAACCCATCTCGGAAAATTCAAGAACCTGCGGAAGACTCAACCTTTAAGGAATCTTCCATCACTTTGAGCGGCCAATCTTCCATGGCAGACGCTAATGAGCGGGTTCTGAATCTTCAGTCTCTTAACAATTTGCTTGACAGGGAGCGACGTGAAAAGAGAGATAATATTGAATACTTGGTTCAAGCCAATGGGACCCTTGACTCTGAGTTGAGCCGAAGTATGAGCTTGGAGTTGCAAAACGGGTTGCTTTGGGTTTACATGGCGACTCATGTAAAGGAAATGGGTGCTGAGGCGGACAGGGTGATTGCGGCGTTGGGTGGTAGGGTGAATGAACTGATGGGTGGTCTTGAAAATGAGAGGGAAAAGTTGAGTTTGGTTTGTAAAGAGAGGGATTTGGCAAAAAGTGATTTTGAGTTGCAGGTTAATGAGGGTAGTATGATGAAAGAGAAGATTGTGGCAATGGAGGAAAATGAGAGGAAATTTGAGGAAGAAATTGGGAAACTGAGAGTGGAATGTGATAGGTTTCTTGGGGAGAAAGAGGAATTGGAGAAGGTGAAGAGTTTAATGGAGAAGGAGAAAGATTTGTTGGAGAAGAACATTGAAGATATGGTCCAAGATGTTGAGACTTTGAGAAGAAAGATTGAAATATTTGAGAAGGAAAAGAAAGTGATTGAGATGGAGAAAAATGAACAAAGAGTGAAGATTGATGAGTTGGAAAAGGAAACGCGGGAAGTGAGTGAGGTTGTGTTGAATTTGAGGAAGGAAGAGGAAATCTTGCGGACCAAGGCACTCGAGCTGGAAAAGAATTGTGGTGAAGCAATGGATAAAGAGGCTGAACGGGCGAAAGAGATCGGTGCACTGGTGGAAGAGAAAAGAGCAATAGAGATGAGTCTTGAGAGGCTAAAGGAGGAGAAGGATTCTGCCTCGAAATCATTAGAGATGGCAATGGTGGAGTCGGAGGATATGCAAAGAAGAATAGAGAAGTTATTGGAGGAAAGAGATGCAGCTAGAAGAGTGATGGAAATGAACAAGAAGGAACTGAAGGATATGCAGAAGAAGATTGTGGACTTTCTTGGATACAAAGTTAATGGTGAGAGTGAAAATTCTGAGTCACAAGAAGATGCGGGTGATCTATGGATTGTTATGAATAGGATGATGGAGGCATGTCGGGATCATGACAAGAAGAACAAAGAATTGTTATCTGAAGTAAGTGATATTAGAATTTCATTTGACCAATTGACACTTGAGAAGGACAATGCTTTGAAAGAATTGGATGAGGAGAAGAAGAATGGTGTTAGCTTGAGATTGAAGGTTTCAGAAATGGAGAAGATACTTGAGGAAACAACTGAAAAACTTGCACATCACAAGGCTGAATGGCAGAAGCTAGTCAAGGAAGCGAAAGATATGGAGGATCATTGTGGATCAATGGCTGACAATATAGATAGGTTGCAGAAGGAGCTTTTGGAGGCAAAGAGTAGCTACAATGATTTGAGGGCCAAAATGGAATCAGTCAGCATGAGTTATGGGAAAGTATTGTCTTTGTTGAAGAACACTGCCTCATTGTTATGTCAATCCAAAGATGAAAACGATCGAAAAGAGAAGGAAGAAACTCCTATTTCCGAAAAGAAGCTTGAAGAGGAAATTGAACCAATTGCAACCAACTTGGAGGCAATCAAACAAGCATTTAAGAATAAAGAGACAGTGGCTCAAGATCTGAAGCTGAAAGTCGCAGTTATGGAAAAAACTATTGTGGAAGTACAAAAGAAGAAGAGTTTCTGGACTTTGGTCTCCTCAGCAACAACTATTTTGGCTGCAGTATCCTTTGCCTATGCTGCAAAGCGAGGATGAGTGATTTGATCATCGGTTAACTTTGTTTTAACCACAAGTTTTTCATACTACAAGATTAATGGAGAAAACATTATGACACCATACTATATTGCTGCTACTTATCATTTGCTCTGTAATAAACAATATTTTTTTTGATGTAAACTCAGGGGATGCTCCTATATGTTAGTGCTTCATATTTTTGGATTATCTTGACCTTCTGTCAGCTTGAGTTTTGTTTGTGAAAAGTGAAACAAAATGAAGGCTAGGTCAGGTGAACCAAATTGATTCTATATCTAATGAACAGATTGCAGCTGAAGTTACTGTTTTCTAAAATCTGGTAGCCATTTGAAGTACTAGGCATTAGTTGACTAGGTATGCTTCCTTGTACATTTACATGCATCATTGCAGCTTAGATTTTGTTAGTTGAACCTTATTGTAAGTTCATTGTACCTGGTTCCACACATCCAATCATTAGGTTCATGTGCAATTATGGTTCCACACATATCTAATAAAATTTGTTGCATCTGGGAAAATGGAAGGATCAACTTTAAAAAGTGACATAGTTATGTCAGGTTTAAAAAAAGTTACTAACCTTATTTTAGGAATTGATACTGGATGTCTGGATCCATAGTTGAGCAGTTTATGGACTGGTTCCTATGTTCATAGGTGAAGATCACTTAACTGTGCTCAAATAAATGACCTTTCAACCATTTGATTTAGATGGTAGATGACAATGTATTTCACTTTATTTATGCTCATCCCAATCTTTCAAAGGTTCATGAACTTGCATTCTGTATATTTGCTACCCTGCCAAAATCAGTCACAATGTCATTTGATCTTTGTTTCTGGCACTGTAGCTTGGATAATTCTGTAATAATATTTGACTGGACACTAATCTTTTCATTATTGTTTTCAGATTCAAGGCCATTACTGCCATAAATCTCTCAAAGTAAATGGTCTGGGAGTTTACAAAGAAAAGACGTGAGTGCCTTCTCAAAGTGGTCCCTTTTAATGCATACAAACAGCAACCACCAAGCAAACATAAGTTCTTCTCATCAGTCTCATGAAATCTGTAGAGTTTAATAGTATAGCCAGAACTCTGTAATCCAAAATTTCTCAATATTATAAATCATAGTTGTATATCTAATAACATTAGGGGGAAACTGATATAAGTAAGCATCCTTTTTATATACTAACACATGATATGTATAGACATACAAGGTCACAACATCATGGAACTTTTCTAATCCATGATCTAAAATTAGCATATATAACATTAACCAGGTGCACAGATCTCTTGACCAGGTACCAAATGTTATCCATATCATATTTCCGTCTTCTACTTTGGGGTAAGATGGAATTTGTAACTCTTCTGCAAACTTAGTCAAAAAAAACTCTAATCGCCGTGAGCTCCACCGAATGCAGACCGGAACAATTAGCAATCCAGCTACATGTTGAAATACCTCTTCTTCACCATATAAGAAAAAAGCAGAGACCAATAACCCCGTGATTAATATGATAGTGATCAGTAGTATTGTACAATCGTAAACTGTAGACTTCGTAATGGCCACAAGTGGAATGTCGAGCTCTTGTAATGCACTGCTGGCTGTTGGTAAACTTAATTCTATTAACAATCAGAACTCACGAATTTACTTATCTCATTCATAACGACATGGAAGTGGTCGTTATTTGGCAATAAGTAGAAACCGATGGTAGCCTGTTCCATATATAGAAGTTTAACCTCTTGTCCAGCCTTTTTGAGCCCTTCAACATAAGCCAATTGCCAATCCTGAATAAGATCCAAGCCAGCAACCACGACAAGACTCTTTGGAAATTTGATTCCATTGGGACCAAAAGGGTTACATGCAGGATGGTCCTGGTCTTCGCCTTCCGGGAGAAAAGCTCTCCAGTACCAATCTCTGTCTTGTAGAGTTAGTGACATTTTTAAATATTCGGGGAGAAAACCTCGTTCATGAAAATTAGTGACTTTTTAAATATTCAGGTTACGTAATAACTAGTCATTCGTATTCTGTAGAACACAAATTACATCTAAAATATTATGAGAAATAATACGAAGATCTTTTAAATTTAAAAATAATTCATAACATATAGAATATAAATTACTTTTAAAATATTTAAAAAATAACTAAAATAATCCATATCAGATATATTTTACGTTCCTCAAAATGTCAATTAGTACTTCGTGTTATGTATAATGCGAATTTAATTTACATGTTTAGAAATGAGGTTATTCTTTCAAATAAAGTTTGGACAGATATAACTTTCAATTAAAAATGGAAGGGAATATCACTTCAATAAAACCTTAAAATAAATGACTCAAACTTATATTATTATCAACACAAATTATATAGTCCTGTACATGATATACAAAAATATTTGTATAGACCCTTCTGTCTAGAATGTGAACTAATATAAGTTTTTGTAAATCTTCTTTCGATTGGAATACATAAAGCACATTCATCTAAAAAAATAATATGACAAGTGATAAAAATATTTTAATAAAATAATTAAGATTTAATTATCAAAATAAATTATAATACATAAATAATAATTTATTTTTTATTAAAAAATTTATTTGCTATTAACTTGATAACTTCCCTTGTGACAATTTGTAGCATGTGCATGCATTCAACCCTAATTTTAGGTATCGTTAGACTTAATAATCCACTTATAAACAGAATCGACAAATTTGATCCGAGAATTAAATTAATTCATCCGAATTAAAATTTAAAATTGATTCAAATATGATAATCCAAAATTGATTCAAAACTCAAAATAAATCGAATCGAATCAAAAACTATTTAAATTTTAGTTGAACCGAAAATGAACCTAAATTGATTTTTAATCGAGTCGGATAATTCTAAATAATAAAGATAATTCTAAATAATAAAGATATTAATACTATACAAAGTAACTCGAACCGAAGGTAACCCTAAATAATAAAGATATTAAAATAAAGAAAGAAGGATAGGATGTGTGAATTATTGCACAATTCAACAAAAAAACAAATATGAATACTATACAAAGTGATATATAAGGTGTAAAAACCTACTCGGCCTTAAAATGATCAATCTTTTGCTAACCTGATATTAACCCAACACGAAATCAAACGAGCAAAAAATAATTGAATCGATATTAATTGAACCGAAAATCAATTGACTCAACCTCATACCCGGACCGAAATCACTATAACCCCGAAGTAAAACTAAAAATTTGAACAAAACCTAAACCGATCCGAATCGAATATAAACTAAAATAATCCAAACCAAATAACTCGTTTGTTACCTCTACTTATAAATTTTATTTAATCTAAATGTAGTGTTAATTTCTTTAATTATTTTATTTGGTAAAATACTACTCTATGGCTGACACTTTGCTCCCCTATTTCTTTTTTGCATTGGTTTAGCATGAAAAGCTGTTTTCTTGTCGAAATTTGAATGAGCTTTCCCATATGAAGTTTTTTATTCAACATTTCCAAATCAATGGCATAGTAACCCTCTTATTATAATGAAGATAGGGGTGAGTATTCGATTGAGTCGAGTCAAAAAATTTCGAGTTATTCGAGTTTACGAGTCATATTTTACAACTAAACTTTATTTGAAATTTTTTTCGGTTCGAGTCGAGTTTAAGAAATTCGAGTCGAGTCGAATCGAGTCGAATACTTTTGCCTCGAGTTGAGTCGAGTTATTCGTTTTTTTCGAGTCGAGTTTTGTTCGCCCCTAAATAGAGGAGTTGTGTAAGTAATGCTTGTGGACACTATATTGTGCTAATCACATGGTTACTTAGGGTTTGGTTTGAACTTTCCACAAAGTTATTATATACAAGTAAAATTAGGAGAATATAGAGTCATGGGTTTAATATTAGGAGAATGAAGTTTAAAAAATATAGTAAAAAGGAGAAAAAACTAAATTGGGAGGGTCTTATAAATAAAATCAAAGCTTCGGATCTTAGTGTTATAAATGAATAAAATTAAGGTTAGGAGGATCATCCTAATATTAGAATTTTATAAAAATCAATCAGAATTAATCGATTAATAAATCATATACTGATAGTTAAATCTAATTTAACCTTATTTTCATGACTATTTATTTATTTATTTTTTATGTTAGATGAACCGTAGCTCGGTTAAACTATTGTTTTAAATAGCAAGTTTGAATGAACTTAAACCTTTTTTA
Source organism: Abelmoschus esculentus (assembly GCA_035048815.1). NCBI lineage: Eukaryota > Viridiplantae > Streptophyta > Magnoliopsida > Malvales > Malvaceae > Abelmoschus > Abelmoschus esculentus. The sequence continues at coordinate 23,395,392 of JAUCBN010000004.1, forward strand.
AGCTCCAATTTTAGAGTTTTAAAGGGTTACAAATTGTTTATTGTATAAAAATTATCTAAAATGATTATTAAATTTTTTTATTAAATAAATTTAAGTATTACGTATGTGTGCACATGTGTGCGTGTATTTTTATCGAGCTTCTATAGAGTGATGAACACTTTTAGGTTTGCTTTTGTAGAAGAGGTTAATTATTCTATTGTCGTCAACCATTTTCACTTTATGAACGAAGATTAATTTAAGTGGTAAGTAATTTACTTCCGTTTAAGTATGTCTCGGGTTTGAGACATTGTGTATGTAGAAAATATTTGTTGAAAGACTCACCCATTAAAATTTTGTGTACGACGCGGATTGATTCAGATTAGATAGGATAAAACCCTACAAATCAAAAGAACAATCAAAATTTTAAAATTATTTACATCAAATATCCCAATTGTATCATTTTTAGTGTTAATTACGTCATGTGCCTTCAATTATATTTTAAATTCTAAATGTCTTGTTAGTTTGAACATGAATATTGTTTTGGATGTGGCATGGGACCTATTAAAAACATGTGAATAAAATTGTAAACACATTTATACTCGCTGCAGAAGAAGTTAGGATCTAACGCTAAAAATAAATAGACGTTTTTAATTTTAATTAAGAATGTTTATAACTGATTTAATAAGTATTTAGGGATTCAATAAATTTGTAATGCAAGTTAATAAAGTAAAAAAGAGAGAATAAAATATAGTTATATTATAATAGTGATATTAGATTTATTAGGTCAATAAGTATACCCGTTAAACCGATCATGAACATCCTAATTTTAATGGCATCATCGATCCTTTCAACACTTTAGGTTAAGCTATCAATGCACTTGATATACACATTTTTTTGAATTATTATATTGGCCATGGTTTTCCCGATAAGTTATGTATCACAGATTGACTGGGTAATTTTGATGAATGAGATTGAAATCACCTTAATTTAGTGTTGTCGCAGAATATTTTGCTTCGTATTGTTGCTGTACCGGCTTCAAATCTGTTGCTGGGTGATGACATTCCTTGATGGCGATGAAAAACTAAACAAATATTTTTGGTGAATGAGATTAGAATCGCCTTAGTTTAGTGTAGGTTGAATGTTCCTGTTCTGAATTTGTGGAAGTCTTTATGAAAACTTTGTGTGCCTCAACAATTTCGAACACTCCTTTTGTTAGCATTTCAGGAAAAGCTTCTTACTAACTAAGAGCGTGTTAAGCATCACTTAACAACGATTGATTCTTGTTTTATTTGTAACAATGGTACGAAAGATATCCTATGTTTTGTGAGATAACATTAAAGTTAAACTAGTGTGGTTACAAGTTGTTCGACAAGATAAATTATCGGATTTCTTTATGATTGCATTAAAGTTAAATTAGTGTGGTTACAAATTGTTCGACAAGATAAATTATCGAATTTCTTTAATTTAAATTTCATTGATCGGTTCACTCATAATATCATGCAACCGGAGACTTTTGCTCATGCTGGCCAAGGTTTGGAGGTTGTTGTTATATGTTGGATTCTTTGGTTCCGACGTAATAGATTAATATTGTTTGATAATAACTACACCGAATCGAGGTTGATTTTGGAAGAATGCTCAACATTGTTGAATGCTATGAATTCAAATGTTGTTGTATCACGGAAAGTAACTTCACGCCTAAGTGGAATGTTCCATAACAAGGTTGAGTGAAGGTCAATGTTGACAGCGCTGTTTGTTTGAGGGACTCCTCTGCAGCATGTGGTAGGATTCTATGGGATGCATCTGGACATTGGTTGATTGGATTTTTTAAAAGTTTGGGTTCTTGTTCAGTTATATTTGCAGAATTATGGGGTGTTCATAATGTCTTTAAACATGTCTGGAATATGGATTTTCGACGGATCATTATTGAAACAAATAGCGTTGATGTTGTAAGTATGTTTAGTAAACAACATGAGGCTCTTCGTGGCAATACACCCGTTTCAGAGGTTTATCTAATTTGGATTAAGATGTTAGATTTTAAAAAATTAGTCGTGATCAAAATAATGAGCATTGATAGCTGTAAACTAAGCAAAAGGAATATAAATCAACTTGTTAATCAATTCATTATTTAATCGGTTGATAAGATCTAAGAATCTTATAAACCAAACAAAATAAAAAATATGAGCATTTTATATCATAAGAATGTGAGCTGTAATATATATGACTATGCATCGTGTGAGTTGTAGTCCAAATCCGACAATTTTGCATAGAAGAAAGAGAGGAAAGAGTATAAATTTAAGTCAAAGCAATGTGAACTGTGAGTGGTGCTGGTTCTGTTCTGCATTTTTCATTTCATTGAAAAGTGTTATCCATTTACCTTTCATTTCGTTCATCCCTTGTTCTCCTGCCCCTCTCTCCTTTATTCTCACTAAAACAAGGAAATGGAAGCCATTGCTACTGGTGCTGCTGCCAATGTCTCTTCCGAAGCTGCAAAAGGAATCTTCCAGGAAGCAAAACGTCATATTAGATATGCCATCATCTACAAGAAAAACGTTGAAAAGTTCAAGGAGAAACTTAGGACGATGATTGCAAAACAATCAAGTGTCCAGCAAGATGTTGATGTTGCATGAAGGAACGGGGAGGAGATAAAAGCGGATGTCCAAGAATGGCGAAACAGAGTGGACAAGGCTATCACTGAAAAGAACAAGGGAGTGACTGATCTGGAAATCAAAGCAAGGAAAAATAATACACCAATATCCATGCCTAATTAAAATAAACCTCTCACATGCTAATCAACTAAACCCAATCTCCATGCCTAATTAAAATAATACACCAAAACATTAGGAAAAATAACATTCCTAGTATTACTCTTAGCGATATGTTAAGGATTTAAGAGGTATTATCTAGTTTATTAAATTAGATTTTTAAATTTTAAATTTTAATTTTTAAATTAAATTAGCATATATAATCTCATTTTACTTTTTTCATGTGTTGTATCATTAATCCATAGCTAATAATTTGGCTTTTCCTTACAAATATTTACTTAACTCGTTTATGATTCTTTTTTTTGTGCGATCGTATTTATTATACACATGTCTATAATTATTTATATTTGAAGATAAAATTAGCAAAAGATATGAACATTATAAGTTAAATTATCCCGTTAATTAACAAGTAATTTAGCCTTGGTGGTTGAAGGAACGGTTGTTGTTCTTAGAAGTTACGGGTTCGACACCAATAATGTCAGCATAATGATTGAGTGATCAATGTTTAATGGTTAAAAGAGTATACACTAGAATATCTATTATTATAATTATTGTAGCTGATTCAAAACAATTATCATGTTGATTAAATCACGTCGTTAATACTCTACATACGAGAACATAAAATTAAACATCAAAAAAATTTATTCATCATTATTCCTTTATTATTTATTTATTTATAATTAAAACATGTTTGTTACTGGCTTGATTTGAAGAGCTAATTAGTCATTACAAATCATCAAGATGTGAAGTCGAAAGTCAACAGGTTCATCGACCAAAGAGAAAGTCAGAACTGATGGTGCCATTTTTAATGTTATTAGGGTTTAGGGTTTTACTTTGGGGATGAACAACTAAGATTAGAACATGGGGGTTCTTTTCTGGACAACATGGGATTGTTGGTTGGTAACAACAGTTGAAGTAATAGTTAATATCGATTTGCTTTTGGGTCGGATCGGAATTTTATATAAAAGATAGAAACTATTATAAAATTATTTTAAAAATGTCAAAGTATAAAATTAAAAGAATTTAAAGCTACAAAATTAAGTTATCAATAAAAAATATAAAATATTTAGTAACATGTCTATAAGTCTGTGTATGTTTACTTTGTTGTAGGAATAAAGTCTCCACTTGAATTAGTAAAGTATCTCCTTGGCCTTGGGGATCCAACAGCATTAGCACTAGAGAATTGATTAGTGGTATGGAAGCGTAAGTTACTTGAAATAGCACATAGGAAGATTTATGAGCAACTTGTTGGCTTGGAACTCAGATTCTATTTTTAGTTGAAATGAAAATAAAAAATAAAAAATACTACTAGAAAAGAATTGATGGGGACAGAATAAATAATAAGAACAATAATTTTATTTACATGTGCATGAATTGATGAATAATTTAATCAAGAGTAAACTAGGTCAATAATTGTTAAAAATTTAGAGGATTTTTTTAGTTATTGAACTTTTTAAATTTTATATTACGATTATTGTTATTAGCAGCGATTAAGAAATTATAATAGGACATATTATTTTTTTTAAAAAACTATTTTTTTAAAATTACAATCATCACAAAGGTGAAAATTTTTATCAAAGAAATAGTCGTCGATCAATCTAAATAGAAAAAAATATATGTTTGGCTGAAAATTTTATATATTTTAGTTTCAAGTTAATTTGATAATTGAAAGTGGCGGATCGTAGAATTTTATTTTTTAGATTCAATTGAGATCTTATTGATAATAGAGATAGCGATATTTTTTTTGACGAATTTAAATCAGCAAAAAAATAATAGTTTGATGATCTTTTCGATCATAAAAATCACCTAAAGACGATAAGAATTACAACAAAAGAGAATATGGTTCAATGGAAATTAAATTCTAAAATTTTTCCGATTTATCAGTATTAATTCTTAGATTATCTTAAAATTAAATTATTTTAATTTTTGATCAAATGAAGCTTTCTTATCGTTGAAATTTGATCGGAGACCGCTTCATTCATGAAAAAAATCCTTTTGTGGCTCTATCCATTATAAAAATTAATATTTTTAAGAAGATTTTAATGATAAATGTTAATGATAATGATCATAATAAAATTGATTAAGAGTTTAGAGAAGGAAAAGTAAATGTTAAAAGTTTGATGATCAAAAATAAAACATTTTAAAAGTTAGCGATTACCATTTACATAATGGAATAATATTTTATATACCTATGCTGGAAAAAAGTTTTTACAAATAATTTTTTAAGATTTAAAACTTACGAGTTTAGATCGTAAAATATAAAATTTTAAGATTTTAATATTAAAAATTTAAATTTTAACTTAAAACAAACGTACTTATATATTATATATCATCGTTAATTAATTATTCTATAAATTAGATTTGTTTGCAAACCCAAAAATCCATTTTTATTCCATACTTAGGTAAGTGTTTCTTCCATGCACATGGAAACTTGTAGGTTTTAAGGGTTTATTCATCAATTAGTTTAACTTTACATCATTCAACTCTGACGACACCCAATATTACGTTAGATGAATAGACAGTTGTGTCAAATTAATCATAAAATTTGTAAATTGTATACTTTTTCAAAAGTTTAGAGTATTAATTATAAATAATTATTTTTAGAATATTAAAAATAATTACTTATAATTTTTTTTTGAATAAAGATTTTCTATCTCGAATCATGCTTTCTTTCATGCCCCACCTTAAATATCTTTTAAAATTAAATTTTAAATTCTAACCTTAATTTTTTTATCTTAAACTATAAATCTTACACCTTAAAAACTAAATTCTACCCCTAATTCTTTAAACTCTAATCACAATCCATAAATTTAAACCCTAAACTCTCTATTTTAAAGTGAGGTACCAATAAAGGCACGATAAAGGGACAAACAATTTGCCCCCATCAACCATAGGGCGTAAATCGTTTGTCCCTTTATAGTATCTCTATTGATACGCCTCTTTAAAATAGAGGTTTTAAGAGTTAAAATTCGGGTTAAAAATTGTGATTAAGATTCAGGGGATTAAGGGTAGGGTTTTGATAAATGTTTTATCTCGCTATTATTTTATCATTAATTATTCCTTGTTAATTCTTGGATATTGTTAATTTGTGTCGTTTTTATACGTTTTTGAGCATGTTTTTAAATTCGAAATTGACAATAATTCTAGCAATATATTTAGAGACAACTTCTAGAAAATATCCAGTCAGCCATTGTTAGAAGAACGGGTGAATAGAAATTGCTTAGGAATTTGGATTAAGTTTAAATTTAAATATTTGAGAGCTATAATTTTATTAGGATTTTATTTGAATATTTTTAGGATTATCTTTAGTTATTTTATTTCTTTAGGTATTTTATTATCTTTAGGATATCTCAAGTTATAAATACTAGGGATGTTTATTATCGGATATCGAGTCGGATCCTATCCATTTTTTTCGGAAATCCAGGTTTTCAGATCGGTAATAAGTGATCCGTATTGGATTCAAATTTTTGGATATTTGACTTTTTGGATAATTGGATAATCGAATTGGATTTTTGAATATCCGATTATTCGAAAATATATTTTAATTTAATTATTTATTCAAATTTAAAGGTTATATTTATGAGAATTTTGAAATTTCGAATATAACAAACAACAATGATTAAATATAACAAGATTCACATCTATAAAAAATTTAAATATTGTTTTATTTTTTGGATATAACAAGTATCAAATTATTAAAACTAAAAAATAATATTAAAAAATAAAGTTTTAGATTTTCGGATAATCAAAAACATGAAATATTGTGATCCGTATTTAATTCAAAAAATTTAAAATCGTATCGAATATCCGGTACAAAAATAAAAATAGACTAAATATCTAAATTTTAGATTGAACCAATGGATAATCAAATCAAATCGATTAGATTGGATATTTTTGAACACCTCTAATAAATACTCATTAGTGTGAAGCTTGAAAATACATTCAAAAACTAGTTTTTCCTTGTAAAGTTTTTATAAAGTTTTTATTTTTTACTTACTTTTCTCATTATTTTTGTTTCTTATTTTCTTTGAATTATGCCAAGTACGAATTCAATCGTACTTAGTTAATTTCTCAATTAGCTGAAGGCTTAAAACGATGACTCGATTTTAATTGTAAGAATTAAAAATCACCTAAAAGCTTCATATATCTTTCTCATTTTTTTTTAAACTTGGATTGACAACTGAACTTTCCTTTATAATTTTTTAACTCAAAAGAGCTTGTTGTTTTAAATGTTGTTTCGATTTAAAGTTAGAAGGAATGATCGACTTGTAACATATTCGATTTTCTGTGAATACACTTAGTGGAGGTCCACTAAGGAAAATTGAGATCGGGTTTGATTCTCATTGAGACAACATAACCTGAGTCGGACATTTTCAAAACTTAAATTATTTTTGTTCTAGCATCGATCGATATAATACTCGTCAATCCAAGTGAATACTGAATCCCAAAGAGTGTCTTTGGATTATCGGTTTACCGGAGAGAAAAGTAAGTAACAAGGGTTGAAAATTATAGAGTGCAACCGATATGTATCCAAAGTAAAAATCTTTTTTATGATTAATTTGGAATTAAGACAAAGCGAAGTCCGATGCTATTTTATTAAATCGAATTTCCTCTCAAATCTATTTTGTTGTTTTTAATAAATTATTTTCAAATCGTTTTTTATTTATATTTACTTTTTACTTGTTCACCTCCATTATCTTTATTTTTTATTCATTAAAGTCAGTATCAAAACCAATCAACATCAAAAGTTCCTTAATCCTTGTGATCGACCATTCTATTCTATTATTACTTTATTTGTTTATTTTATTTGAAATTAAAGATAATTTATTTGACAATTACGATACTTGTTAGATGTATTATAAGGATATAAAGTTTAAAGTGTAGGATAGTGAAATTAAGGTTAAAGTTTAGAATTTAACTTTTTAATAATTTTTAGTATTAGATATAAAAGAGAAGTAACATAATATTTTTACTCTCAACCTTACATCAAATAATAATGCATAAACTTCCTCCCATATTTTACTTTTCCTCTTGGGGAATTATTGAATTAAAATAAACAACTCATTGACAAAAATGTGACAATTTTATATGCCAAACAAAACTAAGATGAGAATTTTATATCAAAACAATGTCAGCAAATTGATCAGAAGACTTTTGGTAAATGATTAATTGACATGCAGTAAGAAACAATTATAAATTGAAGACAGAACATCGTCCATTCAACACAGCTTTCAGTAATTTCTCTATTACAGACTTCATTGCTTGTTCTGTCTGTGATCTCTCTGAAATTTCTTTTGTCAAGTGTTATTCATTAACCTTTCGTTTCATCCATTCTCTGTTCTTAGATTCTGTATTTTTGGCTTACTTCTGGTCTGTTTCTGTTCAGTATTTTCTTTCTTGGCTCTCCTTTTTTTTTGTCTCTGTAGTTCATTTTGTTTTGCTTTCTCATTTGGAGCCTCCCAAACAAAAAAAGAAAAAGAAATGGATGCTGTTGCTACTGGTGCTGCTGCCAATGTCTGTTCTGAAGTTGCGAAAGCTATCCTCCAGGGAGCAGCACGTCACATTCGATATGTAATCATCTACAAGAAAAACGTTGAAAAGTTCGAGGACAAACTTAAGACGCTGATTGCAAGGCGAACAAGCATGGAGCAATATGTTGGTGTTGCACGAAGGAACGGGGAGAAGATAAATGCCTATGTCCAGGATTGGTCAAATAAAGTGGACAAGGCTATCATTGAAGTGGAGAAGGAAGTGAATGCTCTTGAAGTCAAAGCAATGAGAAAGTGCTTCAGTGGATTGTGTCCCAACATCAAGTCACGTTACCGGCTCAGCAGGAAAGCGGAAGAAGCTGCCAACACCTTTGATGATCTTATCAATGAATGTCACTTTGAACATGTGGGGTACCGTGATGTTCCTAAAGACATAATCCATACAGACTTCGAGACATTTGAATCAAGGGAGAAGGTTTTCAATGATATCAGGCCGTACCTGGGCCCGGGCAATAAGGGCACCGGCCTAGGGCCCACCTATTACCTGGGCCCCACTTTTAAATAAAATAAAAATATAATAAAAATGGGTCTCACCAAATCAGATTTAGATTGTATGCTGTCTTAAATTTAATGCACTATCCGTTTTAATTTTTTTAATAAAATTTAACCGTGGGCCCCACTAAATCTGTTGCCTTAAAACTAATTCATAGTCGTTTGAAATTTTTTTAATAGAATTTAATCATAGGCCCCACTAAATCATTGTCTGCTGCCTTAAAATATAGACTAACCGTTTGAAATTTATTAATAAAATTTAGTTTGTGGCCCCACTAATAAATATATAACTATTTAAAATTTTATTAAATTATTTTTTTATTCTACTAATCTAGAAAACAATAGGTTTTAGGCTTTTAGGTTATCATTAAGATTTTAATGATAATTTAATATATTTTAAATTTTTAATAAGATTAAAAATTTTAAATACACCTATAAATAATCCTTACAATATTTTTATTTTTTACACTTCTATTTCTCTTCTATTTTCTCTCTTTCTCATGTTATATTCTTACATTTTGATTTGAAACTCTAAGAGGACAAGAACTCATATATTCAAGAAGATTGTGGTTCACATTATTTACGGTTGATATACTACAATCGAATTTGAAGCATAAATTCAACGACAAAAATCCAGGTTCTATCTTTCTATACTTTTTTGCTTCATTATTTTTATAGTATAATGTTATCGCGAAAATATGCTTCCGGTAGTGAAAAAAGAAAAAAAAGAAAACAAACACAAGAGTTAATAAAATCACAAAAATGTGCTTTAGATAATTTTTTTCCAAAACAAGTAGAAGAACCTTTAGATAGTGACGAATTAGGTGTAGATGAAGATAATATTGAATATTCTAATGAAAATTTGAATAACATCGATACTAATTTAAATAATGAGCATGATAATGTACTTAATAGGTCAAATGTTGATGTCGACATTGAAGAACATATAATTTCTCCTTTACATATATATGATCCTAGAAATTGGGGTGCTCTTGATACTAAAAATAGAGATATTTTGATTGAAAAAGGACCAATTAGAGAATTAAATCTCACATTTCCTAAGGATAGTCTTTCTAGACATTTTTCATATTCTTATTTTTCTAAAAAATTAAATAATGGAGAAATTCTTGATAGAAAATGGTTAGTTTATTCTAAACATGTGAATAAAGTATATTGTTTTTGTTGTAAATTATTTGCTTCTCAAAGTAACAAAAGCATTTTAGCAAATGATGGAATGGATGATTGGAAGCATTTGAGTGATAGACTCAAACAACATGAGAATAGTGTTGAGCATATGACTAATATGAATACTTGGAACGAAACAAAAATTAGATTAAAAAAGAATAAAGGTATTGATAAAGATATGCAAGAAGGAATTTCAAAAGAAAAAGAACGTTGGAGACAAGTTTTAATAAGAATAATATCAGTTGTAAAATGTCTTGCTAAAAATAATTTAGCTTTTCGTGGATCTAGTGGAAAACTTTATGAGGATAGTAATGGTAATTTTTTAAGTTTAATAGAAATGATAGTTGAATTTGATTTAATAATGCAAGATCATGTTAGACGTATCCAAAGTCAAGAAATTCACTATCACTACCTTGGTCCTAAAATCCAAAATGAATTGATTTCTCTTTTGGCACACGGTGTTAGAACTTCTATGATAAAAATTATTAAAGAGTCAAAATATTTTACTATTATCCTTGATTGTACCCCAGATGTGAGTCATCAAGAACAAATGAGTTTGATAGTGAGATGTGTTAATGTGTCAAGTAATGAAACAAAAATAGATGAGTTTTTTTTAGAGTTCTTAAATGTAAACGATACATCTGGATTAGGACTTTTTAATGAATTATTAGGTGCATGCAAATCACTTGATTTAGATGTTAATGATATTAGAGGTCAAGGTTATGATAATGGTTCTAATATGAAAGGAAAACATCAAGGGGTTCAAAAGAGGTTACTTGAAATAAATCCAAGAGCTTTATATATGTCATGTGCTTGTCATAGTCTTAATCTTACTTTATCGGATATGGCACATTCTTGTGCGAAAGCTATTTCTTTTTTTGGAATTGTGCAACGCATATACACATTGTTTGCAAGTTCTACTAAAAAATGGAAAATTTTAGTTGATAATGTTAAGGATTTTACATTGAAATCTTTGTGTAATACTCGATGGGAGAGTCGAATAAAAAGTGTTAAAGCTATTAGATTTCAAGCACCTCAAATAAAATTAGCTTTGTTAGCATTATACAATTCTAGTAGTGAAGATGCCAAAACAAAAAGTGAAGCAGAAAGTTTAGCTAATTCTCTTGCAAGTTTTGAGTTTTTACTTAGCTTGGTAATTTGGTATGATATTTTATTTATTATTAATAAAGTGAGTAAGAAATTGCAAGCTAAATCTATGTGTATTGGAACTACAATTAATGAAATAGAAAGTGTAATGTTATTCTTTGAGAAATATAGAAATGAAGGGTTTGAGTCTTGTATGGATATTGCTAAAACACTTGCATTTGATATGAATGTAGAACCGTCATTTTCAACAAAATGTCATGTGTTTAGAAGAAGACAATTTGACGAAAATGATGATGATGATGAAGTACAATCACCCGAAAAATCTTTTAGAGTCAATTATTTTCTTGTGATTGTTGATTTAGCTATAACTTCTTTAAAAAATAGATTTGAACAATTAGAGTTATTTGATAATATTTTTGGATTTTTATTTGATTCTAAAAGGTTAAAATCTTTAGATAATATCGAATTACAAAAATCTTGCATGAATTTTAAAACTACTTTTTCTCACAATGATTTATCTGATGTTGATGCAGATGATCTTTTTTCGGAACTGAAAGTGTTGCAAATGACTTTGCCGGATGAGTTAATGTCAGCACTTGAAATTCTCAAGTTTGTCAAAATGGTAGATTGTTATCCAAATGTTTCAATTGCTTATCGAATTCTTCTAACTATGCCGGTGACCGTTGCTTCTGCTGAAAGAAGTTTTTCAAAGTTAAAATTGTTGAAAACTTACTTGAGGTCGTCAATGTCGCAAGAAAGATTGAATGGTCTAGCCATTTTATGTATTGAGAAAAATATGTTAGACCATATTGATGAAGACTATCATTAGTGATTTTGCATCTAGAAATGCACGTAGAAATTGTTTTGTGTGATTATTTGAATGTTCAATAAAATTTATTTATGTTTTTATTTGAATTTTGATATATCAATAATAATAAAAAAATATTTTTAAATGATTTATCAATAATAATAAAAAATAATTTAAAAATAAATTAATTTATTTTAACATATTTTTAAAATTATTTATTTAATAAATATTTTAAGGGCCTAAAATTTTAATTCGCCCATAGGCCACCAAAATCTCAGGAACGGTGCAGGTTGCATTTCCCAGTTTGGAGAAAGTGAGTATTTTCTACTTGAGACAGATGAATATGATATGGCAATACCCTCTTCCACCAAATTCATTTACCAAACTACAGCAACTGAGAGTTGAAGGATGTGATGAGTTGTTAACCATTTTCCCTTGTAATATGCTCTCAAAATTTCAAGGGCTGCAAATTCTGAGAGTGCGAACTTGTGCTTCCTTAGAACACATATTTGAATTCATGCATGAAGAAAATGAAGCGGCTCTATCTGTAAACTCTCAACTAAGAGAAATCTATATTTTTGAACTACCAAAGTTGAAATATATTTGGAAAAATGACCCCAAAGACATTTTTTCATTTAAAAATCTACGTCAAATATATGTTCTGGGGTGCAGGAGCATGAAGAATGTATTTCCAGCCTCAGTAGCTGGAGATCTCCCACGACTCAATGAACTTGTTATCTTTTCCTCTGGAGTGGAGGAGATTGTTTCCAAAGTAGAGGAAGGACCGGTTTCGGATTTGGAAACCACTCTCACTTTCGTGTTTGATCAGTTGTCCTCCCTTACGCTTTGTGGGCTACCAGACTGCAAATGTTTCTACCCGGGTAGACACACCACAAAGTGGCCAATGTTAAAAGAGTTAGAAGCAGACGAGTGTGGAGAAATGAGGACATTCGGTACACAACTCATCACTCACAACCAACAACTTGACTCCCAACCACCACTTTTCCTGGTTGAAAAGGTATAAACCCTCGCATTCTTCTGTTTTATTTTAATTAAAAGGTATAAACATTTTTATTTTCTGCTCATCATCTTCCTCTTCTTCTTCTACCCTTTTTTTCTTCTCTCTATTCTCTCTCGTTTTTGCTTCTGTTTTGCACATGTTGGCTTACAAAAATCAACAGGTACCAACTTACTCAATAGATTTGCGAGTCAAGACTTAATAGCACATACTGACTCCAAATTTTTTTTGTTGTTGTTGGTTTTCAGGTCAACCCTGGACTACAACGTCTGTCAATAGGTAGTGATTCCATTGAAATTATCATAAATGGTGTTGGCCAATTTTCTAGCAGCCTTTTTCATGAAATAAAAGCTTTGACAGTGGAAGGTACCAATGCTAAATCAGTTCATGATTTCCATATTTCTTTCCTTGAAAGATTCTCCAATCTAGAAGAGCTTTCTATCTCTAATTTTGAAATCAAAGAGTTATTCTGTACTGAAGGAGATACTGGTAATAAGGGAACGTATGCTAGGACTTTGTCAACTATTAGAAAAATAGAATTGACACACCTTCCTAATCTAAAATATTATTTATGGAAGCAAAAGGTACGAGTGGACCACATTCTACCCAACCTTGAAACGCTTGAAGTTTACGATTGTGACAATATGATCAGCTTAGGATCATCCTCAGCATCGTTTCAAAATCTCACCACCTTGGAAATCTGGGAATGCAGAGCACTGAAATACATCGATACATGTGGAGCAATCCAGGGTCTGTCTCAACTAAAAAAATTGATCATAAGAGACTGCATTTCAGTGAAGGAAATAGTTGCAAGTGAAGTGTGGAAGATGAAGCAACATGCCACATTACTTTCAGCAGGTTAAAAAGTATGGAACTTCTGAATCTACCTCGACTTAAAAGCTTCTGTTTGCGCAACCACACATTTGGATTCCCATGTTTAGAGGAAGTAGTACTGAGTGGTTGCCCTGAGTTGGAGACTTTTTGTAAGGGAGTTTTACATGCGCCATTGTTGCAAAGTGTAGAATATGGAAAAGGTAAAGGAGAATGGAGTGGTGACCTTGACAGCACTGTCCAACAATTGCATTCAACAAAGGTATTCACTATTTCACATTCCTCTAATTTAGCTTTAAATAGGTATACTATTTATTCCTTAATTTCTTTCTTTTGTGCGGTTTAGTTATAACCTTTATGAACTTTAACACTTGTTTCTTTGTTTGATTTTGTAGGTTGGGTACCAAGGTATCACCTATATAGTCCTCTCAGAATTTTCCAAGTCAATAGAAATATGGAAAGAGAATGTTCAAGGAAGTCTAGATTTCAAGAATCTAACTGTTGTAGAAGTTGAAGAGTGTAGTAGCTTGAAATACATATTTAGCGTATCCTTGGCCTTGGAACTTGTGCAATTGAAAGAGCTAAGAGTGAAAAACTGCCCTAGGCTTGAGCAGATCATCAAAAAAGGTGCAGAGGAAACTACAATGGATACAATCAATTTACCAAAGCTTCAGAGAATAGAGCTGGAGTCATGTTCAGAATTGACAAGTTTTTGCATGGGAAGTATTACACTGCAATGTCCATGTTTGAAAAGAATTGAAGTACATGATTGTCGAAAGATGTATGCAATGACATGTACAAGAGATGTAGGTGGAGGAGAAAAGACACCCTTTTTCAATGATAAGGTCAGTTTCTTCTCTTCTCTTCTCTTCTCTTCTTTTTTGTTTAGTGTTTTAACGATCACAATTAGCTGATACAGATCTGCATGTATTTATCATCGCAACCATACGTGATTCATGCAATGAGGATTCTGGATGCAGGTTATATGTGCCCACTTGCAGGTGTTGAAACTATCGTCGACTAGCATCCAAATATTATGGCCAGATAAACCACACAGTTGTATACTCTCTAATGTTCAGAATTTGCAATTCTTAACCGTGAAGGTGTAGCGAACCTTTTTTGAAAATTATTTAAAAATGTAGTTTTTTGGGGCGGGGTGATTTGAAAATTTGGTATCCCGAGAAGATGACACCTGAAGAACAGGATGTCACTTCTAGTGGAATACCGTTAAGATTTGAAAATCGAATGGTTGGAGTCGCCACCGGTCACTTTGGTAGACCGGACACCATTAAAAATTAACCAGAGATTCAAAATGTTTGGGTTCGGGAGTTGGTTACGTGTGGGGAAGGATTAGCACCCCACAACGCCCAGAAATTGGTACCTAAAGGTTCGCATCATAATATTTTAAGAAAATATAAAATTCAAATTAATTTAATTTTTAATTTTAAAATGCATATCTTAATATCCACGATAATTCAAAGGAGATAACACCCGAAGAACGGGATGTTACTCCCAATAGAATACTTCGGGATAATAAAGTCTAATACCATATACTCATATAAACATGGATATAACAATATAAACACCAACTATTAACATAATATGATACTATATAAGTAAAATATATAACAAAACTTATATACATCATAATTATATATAAAATAATATAATATAGAAATATATATATATACATTCATGAAATTAATGTACATATATTAATATATAAATAATTAACATATATACATAGATTATTAGTCAATTCATAAAATTATACCTTATTTATATGAACAAAATAGGAAAATATATATTATATTATATTTTAAAATTATACCTTATATATTAAGGTTATATATGTATAATGAAACATTAAAACTTTACATATAAATATATATATCCTTAAAAAATATTAAAAGAAAATATACATAATAACATATAATAATAATATATGTAAAAAAAATAAAAACATGACAAAAATGAAAATTATAGAGCCCAAAACATGAAAATAATGACTAAAATATAAGTAAACCAAATTTAAAAGGAAACATCGCAAGGGTACTAGAAGTTCAGTGACCAAGGATGTAATTTCTCCATCTTCTCGGGTTACAGCGCGGATCCGGTCTGGATTCGGGTCGAACCGCCGGGTCTAGAGACTCAAAACGACGTCGTTTTGGGCAATATCCACCAGCACCAAAACGACGTCGTTTTGGTTGCTACTTAAATATCCCTTTTAATATTTTTTACTTGTTTCTTCTTCACCAAACAAAATTCAGAGCTTAAGAGCTCTCAACTTCTCAGGTTCTCTGGTAGAGAACCCCGCCGGGCCACCGCTGTCGTCCGTCGGCCACCGCACCGGCCGTCGTCGTCGGTGACGGAAATAAAAAAGGTTATACTTTTCCGAAGCGTTTCAACGTGATGAACAAGAATCCGACCTCGGATTTTCGAGAAAACAACCACACAATGCTAGATCTGAGAGATAAGTATCGAATATATTTATTTATTTTTACCTTTTTTCACTTCGATTTCGCTTCTGATCTTCTTTCGGTTTCTTTCTCTTCTTTTTTTCGAATGATGGATGGTTGTTTGGCTCTCGTTTTTTTACTTTGAATCCGGAATTTTCTATTTTATTTCTCCTTCCCTTTTACATCAATTTTTTAGGTTTATATAACCCATGAGATTACATATAAAATTATATATTTTAAATCTAATTATTTTCTTCTGAAACCGCAGATCTGAAGAGACATGGGCGGTGGAGCAGTAGATCCAGGCGGTGGGGCGGTGGCCGACGACCGATCCAATGAACAAGTGACACGTGGCAGCATAGGCAAGGCAAAAGGATGGCTGACGGCTAGGGTTGTTGAGGGGCTGGTTAGGGTTAGTTTACCATTGGGTTTTGTTTAGGTTATTGGATCTGGGCTTATTTGGGTATTAGGTTGTTTGTGGGTTTTAATTGGATATGGAAATGGGTTATTACAGCTGCCCCTCTTTGCTCATTGTTGTGTAACAACAATAGAGCAAAGATAAAGAATAACCCATTTCATCTGGCATGGTTTAGGGGTTCTTCGTTTGTAAGGTAAGGGTTTTGGTAGGGTTAGGGTTTCTTTTGGCAAGGTTGTGGTTCTTTTCTGCCACCGTTTCTTCTACTGAAGCTTTAACTTGTTCCACTCAACCGCTCTTGCTTGCAAAATCTTCAAGATGATGATCCGTTGAGGAGAACAAAATATGCGGCTAAACCACTATAGGAGACAAAATAAGCTTGACTTGCTACGATACTCATGATGTTGTGATCTTTGGAGAAAACTTGATCTAGCAAGGATCGTCAGGCTGGATCCAGCTATATCCGATGAAGAAGCTTGATCATCAACGATAAAACGAGACCGGTCAAATTGTGATATGTTTACACCATCAATGGCAAAATGACATTGAACTCTGGTCGAAGAGGCAAGACTTGAAGTGTAAGGTTGGATCTTATCCACACCATCAACGGAGGGGTAAGATAAAATTTCAGCAACTTGGATCCTATTCCGTCATCAACGGAGAAGCAGGATTGAACTTTGGCGATTTAGATTTGGTCACACCATCAACGGGGACAAGATCAAATTTCAGTAATTTGGATCCTATTACGCCATCAACGGAGAAACAGGACCAAGTTGGATCTATCCACTCTATCAACGGAGGGGTAAGATCAAGTCTGTATCATAATACGCCATCAACGGAGAAGCATGAGTGAATGGGATCTGGCCACACCATCACCGGGGACGAGATCAAATCTGTAATTTAGATCATACTGCACCATCAACGGAGAAGCATGAATGAGTTGAGATCTATCCACTTCATCAACGGAGGGGTAAGATCAAGTCTGGATCATACTACATCATCAACGATGAAGCATGATTGAATGGGATCTAGCCGCACCATCAACGGGGACGAGATCAAGTTTGTGATTTGGATCCTACTGCGCCATCAACGGAGAAGTAGGACTGAGTTGGATTTATCCACTCCATCAACGGAGGGGTAAGATCAAGTCTGGATCATACTACACCATCAACGGAGAAGCATGATTGAATGGGATCTGGCCACACCATCAACGGGGACGAGATCAAGTCTGTATTTTGGATCCTACTGCGCCATCAACGGAGAAGCAGGACTGGGTTGGATCTATCCACTCCATCAACGGAGAGGTAAGATCAAGTCTGGATCATACTGCGCCATCAACGACGAAGCATGATTAAATGAGATCTGGCTGCACCATCAACGGGGACGAGATCAAGTCTGTGATTTGGATCCTATTGCGCCATCAACGGAGAAGCAGGACTGAATTGGGATCTACCCACTCCATCAACGGAGGGGTAAGATCAAGTCTGGATCATACTACGCCATCAACGGAGAAGCATGATTGAATGAGATCTGGTCGCACCATCAACGGGGACGAGATCAAGTCTGTGATTTGGATCCTACTGCGCCATCAACGGAGAAGCAGGACTGAGTTGGATCTATCCACTCCATCAACGGAGGGGTAAGATCAAGTCTGGATCCTACTGCGCCATCAACGGCGAAGCAAGACTGAATTGGATCTATCCACTCCATCAACGGAGGGGTAAAATCAAAGTATGAAAGTCTTGAATATCTGATTCGAAAGGTCTTCAATTGATATCATATATCTTCTTTGCATTTTTCCCAAATGCACAGGGATCAACGGATTTGGTATGCCTTTACCGGTAGCCGTTTGCTCCGGGCTAGCTGTACCATTACTCTGGGTACAATCAGTTGGTACCAAGGATTTAATTCCTTAACCATTCATGAAAATGGATTTCAATGGACATTTGAATGGTCCTTATCAATGCATTTTTCCCAAATGCACAGGGATCAACGGATTTGTTTAGCCTTTACCGGTAGCCGTTTGCTCCGGGCTAGCTGTACCATTATCCTGGGTACAATCAGTTTGCACCAATCACGAGATTGGATTTTTCAAAGGATTTATCTTCCTTCGACCATTCACGAAAATGGATTTTTGAAGGACATTTGAATTGTCCAATGTCTTGTTTCTATATGTCTTTTTCGATTTTTTCATTTCATTTTCTCATTTTTTTTCATTTCTCATTTTTCTTTTTCACTCATCATTCATTTTTTTGTTTTCATTTTTCATTTTTTTATTTTTTTCATTTTTTCAAAATAATTTTGATTCACATGTACCATCAGTACAAATATGGAAACATAAGATCTGCATGAAAATTTGATCCGTAACATAGTTATCAAAGGCGCAAGATTCTAACAAAATTGGCCCACCACCACTGATGAAGGCGACATTGAGAAAAATTTGTTTCTGCTACTCCATAATGGGTAGTTAGGACCTGAAAGTAAAACAAAACCTTTGTTAGTTACTGTTCAAAATTTTGGAGTTATTACCTGAAAATTTTGTGCTTTTCTGCGCTTTTAGCCTCCTCGGGGCCAAAGATTGGTCATCATGTTATTGCCCCCCATAATTGAAGTTATTCGGTCTCTTTCCTGGACCTGTTGGTATGTACAAGTAAGAATGTATGCAGCATGAATGCTCAATGCATGTCAAGTCTAAACGCATGGTGTCTAAATGCAAAATGTTTGAATGCATGATTTTTTTTAAGGGGTGCCCCTGATTCCAATGATTATGGATTCTGCTCGAACTTCTCTGATTTAACCTCCTTTTCGGGTTCTTTTTCAAAATGGATGCCCCAAACAACTTTTTAACAAATCTATCTTTGTAGTGCAATAATCCAAATGGTCGTGTTGCCCCTACTTTCTGAAGTTAGGTCGATTAAAATTCAACCTCAAAGAGTTACACAGGACTTGAACGAGGACAAAATATTTTTCCATTACAACTTGTAGTTTTGAGCCCTTACAAAATACTCTCACCGCCATTGGGCTTAGGCTAGTGAGATAGTTCACAAAAACATCTCAGAGATGAAAACTACAAGGGACCTTCTGTGGTCAAGGTAGGGCAATACTTTAGCCTAGCAAGTATGATTTACTTTTGTACATATCAAAAAACAACAACACTGTCATTTTCATTTAATGTCTTCATGTTTTGGCAAGGGATCCTTGTTCGTGGTTGTCTCTGCTGAGTCGTCGAAGCTTAGTATTTCGAGCTTGATAAACTTTTCTACCACCCTTTTAAAACCGAGACAATTTTCGATTGAATGCCCCACTTGTCCTGCATGGTAATCACATCTTGCATTGGCGTCGTACCATTTCGGAAAAGGGGGTTGTATCGGCGTTTGAAAGAAGGGTGACACCAGATGGTTATCGTACAACTGTTTGTGTAGCTCCCCATAAGTAATTGGGATCGGAGTAAACTCTTTCTTTTCAACATTCTTCCTCTGATCAAAATCTTGGTTTGAAGAATTATAGGTACTTGTAGTTGCAGGCTGCATCACCGTTACCGGCTTTGAATAATTAACATTGTAGACTCCTGAAGAGGTCACTTCATTATCCTTCTTCCCGTATGTGGGCCTTCTATGGGATGAACTTCCACCAGTGTCAATTCTGCCGCTCTTGATGGCATTCTCGATGAGCTCACCAGATAATACCAGATCGGAAAAATTAGTGGTTGTATTGCCTATGAGGCGATCCAAGATTGGGCCCTCCAATGTTTGAATGAATATAACCACCGTCTCTTTTTCACTAAGAGTGGGTTAGACTTGTGTTGCTACATCTCTCCAGCGTTGTGCGTATATTCTAAAACTTTCATTAGACTTCTGTTTCATGTGTTGCAGAGTCCAACGGTCCGGTACCATATCATTGACGTGCTTGTATTGCTCTAGAAAGGCTTTGGCCAGGTCCTTCCATGATTTTATCTGATAACGGTTCAATTGATTATACCATCTAGTGGCGGATCCCGTTAAACTTTCTCGACAAAACATTGTAAGATGGGCTCGTGGGCAGCTAGTCCCGTCATACCTCTCAAATTCTGGGATTTTGAATTTTGGGGGTAATACCAAATCTGGGACGAGGCTGAGCTCGTTAGCATCAAATCCACTAAAGGTGTCTACTACTTCCATGGCTTCCATCTTTTCTTCGAGTCGTTTACAACGCTCTTCAATTTCCTTTGAAGTTTCAATCTTCGGTTTCTCTGTATCGATCAACTGATCAAATTCCAAAACAAAGTTTTCAGCTTGATTGCCCCCCGGTTTGACTTCTGACGTGGAGGGTATGTTCATGGGACCAAATGTGTCAATCGGATGCAATGGTAGCTTCCCTTTTGAAAGAATCACCTGAGGATGAGCTTCTGATGGTATTTTAGTTTGAACAGGAGTAAAACCCGGAGGGTATGTGGGATCTTCGATCATGTCAGCGGGGTTTGCCCCTGGGTTGACAACAGAAGCATCTTCTTGTTCATGTGGCTTGAGTCCGAGCATTTGTGCTAGTTTCCCGAGCATTTCTTGTTGGGATCGTGTAATCTGATCTTTCATCTCTTGTCGAGCTTTGGCTAATTGGTCTTTCATTTTTTGTGTTAGATCTGCTTATAAGTCCTTTTGAGTCTGCTCAATCTTATCTAACCTGTCTTCGTTCATCTTTTTCGTTTTGCATCGAGTTCCGTAGGGATGTTGAATTGTTGCCTTGTCCAGTATTGCTGAGACAAGGGACCCCGAACATTAGTCCTGATGTTTAAAAAATGAATGCATGTGAATGCAATAATAGTATTTTCAATGTACGATGGATGATTATGATATGCCATGATGCAACCAAAAGAGGAAAAATGTTAGTTCATATTAAAATAATTAAATAAATAGAATAAAATTTTAACAGATAAGAAATTGTTCATAAACAGCATATAAAAGCACTCAAGCCTAAAAAGGTTACCGCTAAACAGACAGAGTCTCACATGGCTCTACGACTCACTATATGCAGTTTCGTTCTAGAGCATCGGTACCCGAACTGTCGCTGAGGACATCGATTCGGGGGAATATGACCCTTATTTACGGAGGTGAGAACCCCACGGAATATAAGGACCAAAATTCCAGAAATGAATTACAACACTATACGGAGGTGAAGACCCCACGGAGCGAAGTAATCATTCCCACTTAAGGGTTCTTAATCTAACATGTGAAAATTAAAAATTAATTTAATTTGAATTTAAAAATTATGATGCGAACCGGACTAAGGCCTAACTCCTTTTGAAAATTTATCCCCAGCGGAGTCGTCATCTGTAGCGACCCTTTTTTGAAAATTATTTAAAAATGTAGTTTTTTGGGGCGGGGTGATTTGAAAATTTGGTATCCCGAGAAGATGACACCTGAAGAACAGGATGTCACTTCTAGTGGAATACCGTTAAGATTTGAAAATCGGATGGTTGGAGTCGCCACCGGTCACTTTGGTAGACCGGACACCATTAAAAATTAACCAGAGATTCAAAATGTTTGGGTTCGGGAGTTGGTTACGTGTGGGGAAGGATTAGCACCCCACAACGCCCAGAAATTGGTACCTAAAGGATCGCATCATAATATTTTAAGAAAATATAAAATTCAAATTAATTTAATTTTTAATTTTAAAATGCATATCCTAATATCCACGATGATTCAAAGGAGATAACACCCGAAGAACGGGATGTTACTCCCAATAGAATACTTCGGGATAATAAAATCTAATACCATATACTCATATAAACATGGATATAACGATATAAACACCAACTATTAACATAATATGATACTATATAAGTAAAATATATAACAAAACTTATATACATCATAATTATATATAAAATAATATAATATAGAAATATATAAATATACATTCATGAAATTAATGTACATATATTAATATATAAATAATTAACATATATACATAGATTATTAGTCAATTCATAAAATTATACCTTATTTATATGAACAAAATAGGAAAATATATATTATATTATATTTTAAAATTATACCTTATATATTAAGGTTATATATGTATAATGAAACATTAAAACTTTACATATAAATATATATATCCTTAAAAAATATTAAAAGAAAATATACATAATAACATATAATAATAATATATGTAAAAAAAAATAAAAACATGACAAAAATGAAAATTATAGAGCCCAAAACATGAAAATAATGACTAAAATATAAGTAAACTAAATTTAAAAGGAAACATCGCAAGGATACTGGAAGTTCAGTGACCAAGGGTGTAATTTTTCCATCTTCTCGGGTTACAGCGCGGATCCGGTCTGGATCCGGGTCGAACCGCCGGGTCTAGAGACTCAAAACGACGTCGTTTTGGGCAATATCCACCAGCTCCAAAACGACGTCGTTTTGGTTGCTACTTAAATATCCCTTTTAATATTTTTTACTTGTTTCTTCTTCACCAAACAAAATTCAGAGCTTAAGAGCTCTCAACTTCTCAGGTTCTCTGGTAGAGAACCCCGCCGGGCCACCGCTGTCGTCCGTCGGCCACCGCATCGGCCGCCGTCGTCGGTGACGGAAATAAAAAAGGTTATACTTTTCCGAAGCGTTTCGACGTGATGAACAAGAATCCGACCTCGGATTTTCGAGAAAACAACCACACAATGCTAGATCTGAGAGATAAGTATCGAATATATTTATTTATTTTTACCTTTTTTCACTTCGATTTCGCTTCTGATCTTCTTTCGGTTTCTTTCTCTTCTTTTTTTCGAATGATGGATGGTTGTTTGGCTCTCGTTTTTTTACTTTGAATCCGGAATTTTCTATTTTATTTCTCCTTCCCTTTTACATCGATTTTCTAGGTTTATATAACCCATGAGATTACATATAAAATTATATATTTTAAATCTAATTATTTTCTTCTGAAACCGCAGATCTGAAGAGACATGGGCGGTGGAGCAGTAGATCCAGGCGGTGGGGCGGTGACCGACGATCGATCCAATGAACAAGTGACATGTGGCAGCATAGGCAAGGCAAAAGGATGGCTGACGGCTAGGGTTGTTGAGGGGCTGGTTAGGGTTAGTTTACCATTGGGTTTTTGTTTAGGTTATTGGATCTGGGCTTATTTGGGTATTAGGTTGTTTGTGGGTTTTAATTGGATATGGAAATGGGTTATTACAGAAGGGTTGCCACAATTTGGAATATCTTTTTCCATCCTTTTTAATCAAGAATTTGGTGCAACTCTCTGATCTTGGCATTTACGATTGTGAAAACATGGGACAAGTAATTTTTACAGAAGAGAAAGGGATAACTTAGACTTATTTGTTTACTGAACTACAACTACTGCAACTCGTTAGCCTTCCAAAACTAGGGACATTCAGCCATGGAGACAACTCAGAGACAGATGACCATGCCCTCTTCAGTGAAAAGGTGATCTTCTTTATTTTCTGTTGCTATTCTTTCCTCTAATTTTTCTAATCTCGCCCTTTCTTATTGAATGGCTGTTTCTTTTCTATGTACCATTCTAACTTCATTTCCTTATTAACAACTTTCTATAACTCCTGCAGGATCAGTTTCCTAGCTTGAACGATTTGTTAATTGCAGACGTGGGGAGTTGCAGAAAGATATGGCACGATAAAGTCACTATAGATTCATTTTATGAATTGACCTTCCTGGAGGTGAAAAACTGTGAAAGACTTTCCAATATTTTACCTTTTAGTATGGTGGAAAGACTTGAAAAACTAGAAACTCTGCAAATATGCGAATGTGGGTCATTAGAAGAAATAATTGGACCTGATGACAATGACAGACTCGATTTCAGTGAATCACATACAGCTACAGGGACATCCACACAATCCATGGAGATCAAATCAAACAAAAAGTTTGTGTTTCCGAAAGTAAGAAAGTTGGATCTTCAAATGCTACCCAAATTGAACGGTTTCTACTCCAAGGTGCATACTACGGAATGGCCTTCCTTGACAAAATTGCGGGTGACTGAATACAGCAAGGTAGAGACTTTAGCTAGGGCGTATATCAACTTTGGAGAAACAACAGGAGAGAGCCAACCCCTGTTTTGGTCACTCAGGTAACAGCTCATCAAATATAATCTAATAAAAGCACGCAAACATTTATGATTTATAGCTTTCAACTGTTGACCTTTCAACCACAATCTGGACTTAAAAAGCTATCTAGACTTAAAAAGATTTAGTTAGTTCAAGAGCTTCTCTGCTGGATCACAGTAAGTTTACTATCAATGCCTATTGCTTTACATATGATATTGGGTTAAAGTGATTGTATGATTCAAGTTGTCTAAACCCATGACTAATACCGATAAAAAGTCAATCTAAGAAGATTTGTTTTTAATTAATGTACAATTGTGTAATGATTTTATTTGGTTTACATACAGATGATGTTGGGTTAAGTTGATTGTATGATCCATGTTGTTTAAAACCATGAATCTGGTTTTAAAGTTGTGTTATTCATACACGATGGACACCGATTAAAAGTCAATCTAAACACACTTGCATCTTTTATTAATCCGTTTAGAAGTTTTGTTTGTAGTTAACATGCATATTTCTTAATTTTTCAGGAAACATTCCCCATTTTAGAAGAACTATATTTGTTTCAGAATGACAATATTGGAGGAAATATGGCATGGAGCACTTCCAAACCAATACACCTGCAAACTAAGACTTTTAAGTATCTTCAGCTTTCCCGAAACAGCACTTACTGCCCCATATTGTTTCATTCAATCATTACCAAATCTTGAAGTGCTTCAAGTAGACAGCACAGCCTTCGAAGAATTATTTCCTAGTGAAGTACTAAGGGATGAAGAAAAACATGCAGGAACACTTGCTCATTTGAAGGAATTAACATTGATAGAACTTCCTATGCTGACAAATCTCTGGAACAAAGAAGAATCATTTGCAGAAGATCTCTACAACTTGGAAATTCTAGAAGTGATTGAATGCGGAATTAAAGAATCTAGTGCCAAATTCTGTGTCATTCAAACATTTGACTACTCTAGAGGTATCAGGATGCCATGGATTAAGAAATTTAGTGACATTCACAACAGCCAAAAGCATGGTGCAACTCAAAACAATGAGTGTTACGGATTGCCAAATGATTGAAGAAATCATAGCTGCTACAACTGATGAAGTCACGAATGTCATTGTTTTCAACCAACTAGAATCTTTAGAACTTGACAGTCTTCCGTGCCTATCAAGTTTTTGCTCAGGAAACTATGCCATGGTATTTCCTGTATTGCAAGAAATAATCATGGGACAATGTCCAAAGATGGAAATTTTCACAATGGGAGAGTTGAGCACACCAATGCTGTATGAATTACAATCAACCAGTGGTGAAGAAGTAGAGCTCTGGGAAGGCGATTTGAATGCCACCATTCAACAATTGTTTATAGAAAAGGTATGTATCAAATATCAATACAAAATATTTCATTTTAGAATAATCTCCTTTACACTATATATGTTCGAATTGCAACATTATCGAGTGTATGATTCCCTCACTATTCACATGCAAGTGATTGTTACATAAAGAAGCATTGTAGTTTATATTTATAGATTTCTCTGGTTTTTGGTCCCTCATGAAAGTCCGTCAATCACTTTGCTTACAAGTAATTTTACTGTATTTTTATGGAACACATCAAACAACATCAAGTTGAATATTATGGAGTTTGTATGAAAACTCATTTTGTTTTCCTGAATTTACAGTAAAACCAGACTATTCGAGATCAAATTATAAAACAGAAAGTGGAAGACATCATTATCGGTAACGAATACTGTTGTTAAAAAGACTTTAGAGGTTCCCCTTCTTGCAGAAGTAGTTAACAGTAATGAATAGTAAGCTTGAATCATCATCGGAGTACATCTATTAAAAAGTGAAACGTTTCTTCATGCATTCAATCAACACTATATATAATGTATGCAGGTTTTTCCGAGCACAGAGGATTTGGAGTTGTCTTCAATCAACATACAGAGAGCGTGGAACCACAAGCTTCAGGCCACACATTCTTATGCCCAAAATTTAACATGCTTGACAATGGAGGGCTGTCATAATTTGAACTGCCTATTTTCTCCCTCGTTGGTGAAAAGTTTTGTGCAACTCAAGAAGCTGAACATTGAGAATTGTGAGAATGTGGAAACTGTGATCTTTGTGGAAGGATCAGCCGAAGAAGAAATGATTATCCGGAAGTCATTCCGTGTACTAGAATTCCTAGTGCTGAAAGACCTTTCTAAACTAACGAGATTCTGCTATGGAGATTCTTTGAATTCCCCTCGTTGACGAGTCTTAGTATAGAAACCTGTCCTACACTAAAAACATTCATCTCCGGTGCACAAGGAATCAACTCAGAGACAGACTCTCTGACTCTCTTCGACGAAAAGGTGATGGCCCATTAGTTTCTTTTCTCGGTATTATCACTTATTCTTTCGTGTGATTACCATGTTTATGCTATAGTAGTAAAATCCATTATGTTCTACTCTGTTTCATGAATATTAACTCCAGATTTCTATTTTGGATATTGACACAATCAAGTGAATATGTTAGGTGGCATTCCCTTGCTTAGAGGAAGGGAGCATCATACGTGTGGGAAACTGGAGAAGTATATGGCAGAAGCAATCAACTAACTGCGTGAGGGTTCATTTTTGAAATTACTAAATATCCTGCAGGCGTTAGATTTTAAAAAAATAATTAACAAAGAAACGTTTTGAATTCTGTTTTCATGTATGTATGAACCTTTAAATTTGTACTTTCCCAGATTAATTACATCCTTGTACTTTGTAGGCTGGTCATGTTGAATACTGTTTTCATGTATGTATGAACCTTTAAACTTGTTATTTCAGTTTCTGTTCATGTTCCTCGGATTTAGATAGAAGTGTGAGAAACATGTATTCAAGACATGCATGTCCTTGTTTATTTATGAACAGTTGCATGTTCTAATCTACCATATTCAGGTCTTAGATAATTGATGGGAACCAATGTTTCATGACTTCCCTAACAGTTATTGTGTGGTGATTTCCCTATACTCTTTTTAATGTGATCTTTGTACTGTTTTTTATGAAAATTTTGGTCCATTCTTTTAATTTTTTTTTAATTTTATCGTCAATCGTTGATATCATTAAATTTATTAGTTAAAGAATAAACTTAAATCACTCGATCTCAGATTTTTTCATGGATTCTACCATTCTGTTCTATCCAAATGTAGTAATTTAAGCTATTTAAAGCTACTTTAACAATCACAACTCTTAAGGTTCTTCCTCGCCCAGCATGTTAGATCCAGCCAAGAAATCTTTCCCGACTATCATTTACCATTTGCAAAGCGCAAACATGTAAAATCATGCCCCAAACAGGCCTAAAATATAATCGAGAATTTCTTATATTTCATAATTTAATTTTAGATCGTGTTATTCTATTTTTTTAATCAAATTGTTGAATGATATTCTAAAAAAGTCCATTGCCAAGTCCCATCACCATTATGCCCTTCTATCACTGAAATTTATCTTTCCGTCGTTAGTCTCATTAATCGGCGATCTCGTAAATTTTAAGATTCTTGTATGAAAAATTAAGGATTTAGAACATTAGTAAAAAGTTGAAGTTTTCTTCTTTTATTTTTTAATTAGTAAATTTAATTTTTTACAAAAAATAATATGTCTAGCAATGACAATTAACAATAATAATATTTTATTAGACATTAATATTTTTTTAAAATTAATTAATAATAATTACACTAATATCTGTTCTAAAATAAAATCTCTACCATTTAACATTGATAGTTCAATCATTCTGTTAGTATCACTAGTGTTCAAACTTATGATCTCTAAAAATAACAATTGTTTTTTTAATATTTGGACTAAAATACTTATGCTTAGACATTAATAATTTAACCTTAAAATATTATAAAATAAAATATAAATATTTCTTATCTTCAAAAAACTCTAGTTGAAACTCACCCCCATGTTCATTGCTTTCTATTTGTACCCAACGTGTGATAAACTTCAATACTTTTCCTGCACCAATGCCAATGCCAATGCCAATGCCAATGCCAATGCCCGTCTCGTCTAATAAATGACATCTCTGAGAAGGACCCGACTGATCTCCCAACTACTGGGTTTTTGTTCTTAATTCAGAGGAGCTTCGGTCTTGATGAATTATTGTCATGTAAGAAAAAGAAAAGACCCTACGGTTCTAATTGATGATGTACGTGATTGTCGGAGCAATTTATTGACTTGGCTAGTCAATTTTATCTGGGATTTTGGTATTCATTATTTTGTTTTTAATCATTGTAATAGATTTTAGTTGAGAATATAGAAGATTAAATTTATAATTATACAATTTTTTTAATTAGATGATCAAAATTATATAAAATTAATAGTTTAAGGATTATTTAGATAATTTATTTTTTTTGTGTGTTAGTTTAACCTCCTGTTCAAGTTTAATATTAACAAGCGATTAAATGATTAAAAATTAGACCTTAAAAACGTAAGTGACATTACTAGTCGTTTTCTAAAATCAATAACTCAATTTATATTGGCTAAATAAACGAAACTAGCGTAGTAATTAACTCATAAAATAAAGTAAATGGAACAAAAATATAAAAAAAACTCCAAGAAAATCTTTATTCATTTTCTCAAAAACTAAATATATTTTAAAGAAAATTATTACATTTTTAATGGTTTAAACAGTATTTATATATATTTCTAGCTAAGATATCCCACTTCAATAACATTAATTAATTTTCTTACTGCGGTCTGTGGGGTTATATTTTTATTAATAAAAATTCAAGGCCCGTTCATAAAAAATTTATAAAATTGTTTTTTTACTAACTTTACACCGAATAATAATCCATAAATATCGTCTCATTTTCACTTTTCAAAACATAAGAATTATCTAACGAAAGACTTAAACCGTCATATCACTCTTTTGAAAGACTTTTAACGATTTAACAACAATTTTGTAACAAAATTTACATAATAATAAGTTTTGAAGGTTTAATAACCAAAATAAAATTTTTGAAATACTCTAGTGGCTATTTATGAAATTTATCCCAATTTAAAATAAGATAAATTACATAAATGATCACTTAATTATAGGTTGGTGTTGATATGATTACTGTACTTTTAATTTTTGATAAATATTTCACGAAACAATTAAAATGATTTTAAGAAAAGCTAAATATTTAGGTTTTAGGTGAGACTTTCATAATTTTTTAGGTTTGCGGTCATGTTTTAGTATGTTAATATTCGTTCGTTTAATTTTAATTGAATAGAATAAATAATTAAATATATATAATATGTTGATTGTATTTATTCATTAAAAAATATTACTTGTTCGTGTTCATGTTTATAAATAGTTTATTTATTAAAATGATAAACAAATATAAATTATACAATAGTTATCGAATAAAATTTATTAATATAATCTATTAATATATAAAATTTATTAATATAAGTTATAAAATCTGAAGGAACAACACCATATACACATGGCGTTCACTTACCTGTTATGTAAAAATAAGTTTAGAATTCAAAATATAATTAAGGATTATATATATTACAAAATTTAATTTTGAATTGTATTATTCCAAATTTTATCATAATCCTAAATGATATCTCGCGAAAAATCCATTGACAAGCCCCACCGCCATCTTACCCTTCTATTACTGAAATCTATCCTTTCGTCGTGGGTCTTATAGGTAGACGATCTCGTAAAGAATTTTAAATTTTAGGATTCTTTTATGAAAAATTAGGGATTTAGAATATTCGTAAAAAGTTTAAAGTTTTTTTTAATTAATAAATTTATTTTTAAAAAATGAAATTAAATGAAATTAAAAACAACATGTCTAGAAATAACAATTAACAATAATAATATTTTATTAGACATTAATAATTTATCCTAAAATATTATAAACTAAAATATTAAATATATATTATCTTCAAAAATACTTTAAACACCTTTTCAAAAAACTCTCCTTTAAAACTCCACCCCATGTTCCTTCCTTTATATTTCTCCCAAACACGTCATACACTTCAATACTTTTCCTGCACCAATGCAATGGGAGGAATGATTAAAATATTGTTATTAAAAACTTTATTTTCAAAAATATATTCATAACTCATTATTTCTCGAAACATTGTGAATTATTGTAGCGTTCAGAAGACCAAAGTCTTGCAACCCGACTTTGAACAGTAACTCGAATAAAAAAAATATTTCTGCAAAGGCAACAAATTTATAAACCGGCATTCAATAGTGTTTTGAGGAAAAAATAAAAAACAAAGGCAACAAGTTTACAAACAACCTTTAAATAGTGTTTTGCCACTATTCAAACACCACCATTATACAACTCGTCTTTGACAGGGTGTTGGCAGCCTTGCAGGCTGCATGTCAGCTGATTCAGCAGGTAAAAGATGTAAGATGGTTCAGCGGGTTTTTTGGGCTTGATGGGAAGGGGCAGGCAGGGTGTTAAATAAGGATGAATTTATTAAGAAAATATTTTTAATGGTGTTTTAGTGTGTAGGTAGATATTTTTTTAATTATTATATTAATTTAAAATTTTATAGGGGTATTAAATTTTTTCTGATTTGGAAGTTGTTAGTGATTTTTAAAATTCGTATAGGGATAATTAAGTAAAATTTATTAATCTTTATTTTAAATATGTATGTTGAGGATGGTGGAAATTTTGTTTGTTAGCATTTTGAGTAAAGAGGAAGAAGGAGGAACAAGAAGAGGAGTTTGAGCCTAAAATTTTGTAAGTATTTTAAGAAATTTATTTGTTTTCTTATAATATTGATGCTAAATTTATTATTGTTTCGTAAAACGTTTGTTTGTGTAAAAAATCCGAGATTGATAATTTAGATGAATATTGTTCATGTATATTTATTTTTTAAATAGAACGATTAAATATTTTATTTTTAGGAAATTTGTATAGTTTTAAAAAGTTACTTCGAATTTATTTGTGGATTATTTTTCTGATCTAAAAATGTTAGTATTATTTTTTAAATTTAGTTTCATTTTATTTTTTTTATTGTATATTATTATTTATATTATTTCTCAAAAAATGCAGTCAAAATGAGCAACAATAGCTTCGTTGTGAATGTTCATTACCATGGAAAAATGGTGAAAACCGATGCCGGTATTGAATTCGACTGTGATAGCCTTATGAAGATGAGATTTAGAAAAGACATCACGCTTCGAATATTAAAGGAGAAGATATCAGAGAAAATTGGAGGTCAGATTCATGGTTTGAGATATCGGTGGCTTTGTGACAGTTCAGTCAAATATTCCGCAATAGCTCTCGAAGATAATATAAATTTGGAAATAATGATCGCAGAGCATAAGTCAATGAGTATTCGAAATGTTGATTTGTTTGTTGAGATTCGTGATATTTCTATCACATCTAGAAACGTTGTTGGAGAAAGTAGTGAAATGTGCATTGGTAACGAATTTGATCTAGTTAAAGGCAGTTTCGTTTCACTGATGTCAACCGGGGAGAATCTACGAGGTCCATGAGGGGAATCACTTGAAGATTCAAGCGAAGATGAAGATATTGATGATCCTGATTTATTTCCTGATAACGTTGGAGAAGACCCTAATTTCGGTGTTAGAGAATTAGTTCAAACGGGGGATGACACTATGTTCTATGAACCACCCAGTCATATGAGCTCAGTGGATTTTGAAGCGATGAGAGCGCCAGATTTTCCAGATATGCCTCATTTAAATTCTAGTCAGCAGGGTGAACTATTTGTTGGACTTCGATTTTACGAAGAAAAAAAATGAAGCAACATTGGCAATTAAAGAGTATAGCATTATGCAACATGTAGATTATGTGGTTGCTGAATCAACCCCAAGGACTTTCTTTGCGAAGTGCGTGAAATTTGGACAAGAGTGCAATTGGAAGATTCGAGTGTCGTATGTTATGAAGATTGATCGTTGGGAGGTAACAAAGTACAACGGTGGCCACACGTGTCTAGGAACATCCATTGATCAAGACCACAGCAAATTGGACTCAAATGTAATAAGTCATCACGTGATGAAATTGGTTGAAGCGAATCTCAGGGTTTCTGTTTCTATAATACAAGCATCCGTAGCGCAATAATTTGAATATCACATAGAATACAAGAAGGGGTGGCTTGCCAGAGAGAAGGCATTGTATTTGGTGTACGGTAATTACGATAAATCATACAATGAGCTACCAGATTTCTTGGTAGAAATGACTCGTTTTATCCCATGTACCATTGTAAGGTATCAAACGAAGGATGCATACAACCGACAAGGGCAACTGATTGAAGGTACCAAATTTTTTCATAGACTCTTTTGGGCATTCAAGCCATGCATTGAAGGTTTTTCATATTGTAAACGAATGATCCAAGTCGACGGTACGTGACTGTATGAGAGGTACTCTCACGTATTGTTGATTGCAGTTGCGCAAGATGGTGAGAGCAATGTTATTCCGATTGCATTCACAATTGTAGAAGGGGAGTCAGGGGAAGCTTGGAATTTTTTTTGACCAATTTATGCGAACATGTTGTCCAACAAGATGGTGTCTGCATCATATCTGATCGACGAACCGGTATCATTGCAGCAATTAATCGAGTTGGAAGTCGTTGGACACCTCCGCATGTGTACCCGGCATACTGTGTTCGTCATATCGGTAAGAACAACTTTGAGAGGTTTAAAAATCCATATCTTCGCAATGAGATAATAAGCATGGGTAAGTACTATTTCATGAAATATTTTTTTAATTTCATATATACAATTTTTTAGATGCTAACAACATATATTTGTTTCTTAGGGTATCAACTTGTTCGACCAGAATTTGAGCGAAAGATGGAGAATTTGAAGAAATACGGTGAGCGTGTTTGGAGTTGGGCCAACAATATCGAAAGAGAAAAATAGGCACAATCTTATGATGAAGGTGACAGACGGTACGGGAAAATGACAACCAACCTTGTAGAGTGTATAAATAGAGTTCTTAAAGGATCACGTCACCTGCCAGTAACAAGTTTGGTGAAAGCGACGTACTACCGTTTAGCTAAGGTATGGTCTGTTAAAGGGAAGAATATTGAGGCCTTAATAAATAGGGGGTAACGTTATGCCACGGATATTGTGACCAAAATGCAGAATAATATTAAGTAGGCAACGAGGTTGACCGTTCACGCATTCGATCGAAATAATCAGACTTTCTATGTTGTTGGTGCTAGACGTAACAATGAAGTACCTCACTCAAATGTATTCCGAGTCGATTTTAGAAATACATGGTGTGACTGTGGTAAATTTCAGGCATGGCGATATCCCTGTCCGCATGCAGTTGCAGCATGTATGTATGTTGGGGTTGACCCGTATAGCTATGTAGATCAATACTTCAATCTACAATGGATGGTCAATATCTACAGAGTTGAGTTTCCACCGATCGCAAATGTACAATATTGGCCGATTGTGGATCAAGAAAAATGGTTACCAAACCCTACACTCCGGAGAACTCCAAATGGCCGACCTAAAGCTACCCGTATTTATACCAGTATGGATCTCCATCACAAAGAGAAAAGGCCAACAAAAGAGATGTACGATTTCTAGGGGTGAAGGACATACGAAATCAAATTGTCCAAATGAACCCAGATATATTCCTAGGACTTAGTATGCACGATTATGGTTGGTGTTTGATGTTTAACTTAATATGTACGATTATGTTTGATGTTCATGGGTATTATTTTAATTAGTAATCAATTTGCATCATTAACAAAAATCATTGAAAAAAGAAATATATTATAACAAAATACATAATGATAAAATACATAATAAAAAAAATCATTTCTTTTTTTGTATTCTCTTACGTAATTTTTGACAATGAGCCCATGCTTGCAACAGCAACAAACATTCGCCGATACCACGAACCTTATGGCCATCTACTATAGTAGCTCCCTTGCACAACTCACGATACAAGAACGCTAATACAACAGAACCCCAACTATATGTGGCATCTTCCCACGGATACCTCAAAAAACGTAGATATTTTGTATGAACAACATTACCAGATTTATCTAGCATTAATATGCCCCCAATCAGTTGAAGAATATAAGCTCGACTGGCATTATAAATTGCACCAACAGAGCTATATTCACCAAGTTAAAAATTATTTTGCAGCCAACTCAATTTTACCCGACCTCCTCTCAAATTTGATTTATCAGGAACCTGTCCAAGGTAAAATTCGTAGATGGTTTCAGGTGTAGCTTTTACATTATCGATGTCCGGGTCACCAGTCAATGGACTACCGATCAATGGTGCTTCGTTTACTTGGAGCCCAATCAACATGACCACATCTTGAAGTGTGATCGTACATTCCCCACACGACATATAGAATGTATGGGTTTCAGGCCTCCAACGCTTAATCAGAGCGACTATCAATCAGGGTACCAACTTATAACCCCGAATGAATGTCGCATGATAAAATCTAGAACCTTTTAACCAATCAATGATCCGATCGTCTGGATGGTTATGGGTCATGGTCAAATGATACCTAAATGTATCCTCGTAATCCTATAACACGTTAAAATATATAACAAATATTATTTTTAACATAATTAAATTTTTATTAAATAAAATTCAAATAAAATAGTACCATCTCAGGAATCGGTAAACTGCTAATATGTCGATCCTGTAACCACAAAAGTGGAACTTGCTCATCCATCCCACAAGACAAGAAAATATATTATTTTGCTAAACGAATTATTTTGCTAAGCTAGAAACTAATTATTTGGCTAAACTAATTTATAAAAATAGTTATTTGCAAAACTAAAAACTAATTTATAAAAATGTACCTTATTTGCAAAACTAATTTAATAATTATTTTGTTAAGCTAGAAACTAATTATTTGGCTAAACTAATTTATAAAAATAGTTATTTACAAAACTAAAAACTAATTTATAAAAATGTACCTTATTTGTAAAACTAATTTAATAATTATTTTGCTAAGCTAGAAACTAATTTATAAAAGTAGTACTACCTTATTTGCTAAACTAATTTACTAATTATTTTATTAAACTAGAAACTAATTATTTTACTAATTATTTTGCTAAATTAGAAAATAATTATTTTGCTAATTATTTTTTTAAACCAGAAAATAATTCTTTTGCTAAACCAATTTACAAAAATAATTTACAAAAATAACTAGTTACTAAGTCTTCATAAATTATTTTTCGGGGCTAAAATTTAAGAATAAGATTAAAATCAACTAAGTAACAAAATTAACCAATAATCTAAAATTTTAACTCTAACAATCTAAAATTAACCAATAATCTAAAAATATAAAAAAATATCAAGGATAAAACAAAACATTATAACTACTAAAATATAATTACAACATTTTTTTTAAACAAAAAAAAATCACTTACAGATTTAAAAATAAATTTCTCCTTCTTCTTTTTCTTTCTCTTCTTCTCTCCTTTCCCGTATATATTTTCAATTCACTCTTCCAAACTCAAACACTTCTATTTAACCTCATTTCTATCAAATATCAACCACTCATTTTTCACCTATATTTTAACCAATTATTATTTATATTCCCTAACACACCACTACCATTCACCTTCCGTCACCCCAACACTCAATCGCCTCTTTTACAACTCTGCCATGCTGAATCACTGCTCCCCGCTGCCATGCTGAATCACTGCAAAGTTGTCAAAGTCGGGTTGTAAAATGATAGTGTTTTTTTTAAAACACTATTGAAACCCGATTTATAAACTTGTTGCCTTTATAAAAATATTTTTTTATTCGAATTACTGTTTACAATTGGGTTACAAGATTCATGTCTTCTGAACGCTATAATAATTCGCAATATTCTAAAAAATAATGAGGTGTGATCTATATTTTTAGAAATAATGTTTTCAACAATAATATTTTAATAAATACTCCAATGCAATGCCCGTCTAGTCCAATAAATTGCAGCTCTGAGACGGACCCTACTCATCTCCCAACTACTGTGGTTGTGGTCCTAATTCAGAGAAGCTTCGGTCTTTGTCAATTACTGTCGTGTAAGAAAAAGAACCCTACTGTCCTACCAAAGAGTAATAATGGATGGAGTACGAGATTGTCGGAGAAATTCAATGACTTGGCTAGAAAAAAAAATATCAAATTTTTACGCAGTTTTGTTTGAAAAATTAAAAAGAAGACATCATCATTCATGGATAAAAAATGTCAAATTATAAGATTTAACTCTAAATTTGTCATTGTTGTATATGTCGATGATTTAAATATCATTAAAACTCATGAAAAGATCTCTTTAATAATAAAATTTTTGTACATCAATTGACATACACATAAAAATATTTAAAAAGACTTTACATGTATATTGCATATTCGTTGATCACTATTTGGTTGCTAGGTCTTTTAACTTAAACAAAGATCTATTCTGCCTCAAGAAAAAGGATGATAATATTCTTGATCTAAAAGTATCATATATACATTAATTGATTTAGAAATTTCGTATCTTAGCTGATGCAAAAATACTATTTAAGTGCTACGAGATCATTACCTTGAAATAATTGTTATGCTAGAGGCAAAACCGAAATAAGTGTTTGGCTAAACATATCCAGAAGATATGTGAATTGCTTTCACAAGATAAGATGCAAGTTATCTTGTGTAGAGATAATGCAAAATTTATATCTCAAAGTAGATACATTAAATGTGATAAAACGAAACATCTTTCTTTAAAGTTTCGTCCCTAATGATCTTTAGAAGAATAATTTTTGACAAATCATTTCAAGCAATAATTTGGAAGATTTATCCACTAGTGCATAATCTACTTCAATATTTGAAGATTGTATTCAAGATTAAATTATGAAGATTCAAAGATATTATGTGATATTTTCATGAAGGAGAGTAAATACGCGTTGCATTGTTTTTCTCTTAACCGAGGTTTTGTCCCAATGGGTTTTCTTGGTAAATTTTTTAATGAGGCAACATGTTATGCATATCAAAGATGTGTGTACTCTTTTTCTTTGACTAGGATTTTTTTTTCCTTACAAGATTTTTATCTTAGTAAGATTTTTAACAGTACACATTATCTTTATGGATATCCAAAGGGGAGTGTTATAAATATCTTTATCTACGGTAGATATCCATATTTTAAATAATACATTAATATACTTTATTATTAGAGTTTAATTCACATTGGAATTAAGACTTTCATCTTATGCCTATAAATATATACTTTTGGAGAAAGTATTATACAAACCTACTTTGAGAATATAATACAAATCTCTCTCTTTTGTATTATACAAATCTCTTTGAGAAAGTATTATATAAACTAAAACATTAACTATTTCTTATCTTCAAAAATACTTTAAACTAATAGTATAATTTTTCCATATATATTTTACGGATATTTGCAAAATGATCCTTCTTTATATATATTTTCTACAATTAGGTCACTAATTTTTTTTATAATTAGGTCACTAAAATTTTATTTTTGTACAATTAGATCCCTAAAATTTATTTTTTTTACAATTAAATTCCTAAAATTTAAATTTTTTTAATAATTCAGGTCGGATCGGATTAAATTTTAAAACTTAAAAAGCGGGTTAAATCGGGTGACGGATAAAGGGTATGAATTTTTGGATTAGATCGGATGCGAGTGGACAGAAAATTCGACCCAACCCGACCCGTACCCATCTCTAATGTTCATTCCTTTCTATTTGTACCCAACGTGTCATAAACTTCAATACTTTTCCTACACCAATGCCGATGCCCGTCTAGTCCAATAAATGACAGCTGTGAGAAGGACCCTACTCATCTCCTAACTACTGGGTTTATGGTCCAAATTCAAAGGAGCTTCGGTCTTGGTGAAGTTTTGTCATGTAAGAAAAATGTCATGGACTTAATTTCACTCAAACTAATCCGTGCGGCGCTAACACTTCCCGATCAATGTTAGCAAGCCTTGATCACTCAAACTTAAGGGCTAAAAAAACTTGAAAGATTGAGAAGGCAAGAATTTGGGAAAGAGAAACTTTATTAAGCTTGGAAATAGCTTACAATACTTGAAAGCTAAGATTTTGTGGGGGTAGTTACAAATGAGGGATGGTGGTCCTATTTATAGGCTCCTACCTCCCGAATGGATGGATGAGATTAATTTGATCGGACGGTTATTATGTCGCCTCCATAAATATCTACAATAACCTATACTATTCTAGAGACGTCTACATGTATCTATACATGTCTACAACTTTCTATAATATTCTAGAGAATTTTACAGATATCCGGAGTAGTCCTTATCTTTCCAGAGGCTTCTAGGGTCTTCTTCAACATTCTAGATCCTTCTAGAATGTTCTAGATGCTTCCAACATATTCCATATCCTTCTAGAATATTCTAAAACCTTTGAGAATCGTCTAGAATATTCTAGATGCTTTTAGACTTTGGTAGAATCTTCTGGAACCTTCTGGAACGTGATGAAATCCTTGAGATGGATGTAGGCCATTCTGGAAGCTTCCTTGGTGCATGGATTCTTCAAGAATGCTCAAAGATGATTTATTAATCTCATTGTTGCTGGCGGGTCGTGACATTCTCCCCCACCTAAGCTCGCGATGCCCTCGTCGCGTCTTCATGGAATTATTGTTATTCTTCCTTAGACTCTCAACTTGCTTTCGTTTCGGTTTAGACATGATCTTATGATCCATCTTTCCCCTTGGTGGTAGCCTCTTTAACGGATTTGGAGGTGCGACATTCTTGAAGTCTACATACTCCTCCATTCTAAGTGATAAGATCACTTTAGAATTTAGCTTGGTGGCCCTGCTGGTTGGCACCACACAAGCTTGGTGACCCTCCGTGATGCACAAGGTGTTGGCATATGTCATCGGAATAGCTTTGGCCCTGTCAAAAAAATCAATGCCTAGGACGAGTTTGTAGTCGTCCATTAAGGCTACTGTGAAGTCTAGGTGGCCAGACCATATCCCTACATTGGTCTTGACCCCACGTGCAATGCCATGGATTGGTAGAACTGTGGAGTTGACTGCCTTGATGGATCCTTGCCCTTTTGTTGCCTTAAGACCTAGCCTTTTTGCTTCATCAAGAGAAATAAAGTTATGGGACGCACCTGTGTCAAGCATTGCTCTTGACGCTTTTCCATTGATTGTGACGTCCATATAAAGCAACCCCTTGGCTTCAGTCTTTGGGGTGGATTGCATCACGTTTAGCAATTGCATGGATCCCATTTGTACACTGGATTCAGATTCCTCGGCATCACTATCTTCTCGATGCTTGGCTAAGAGAGAGCTAAATGCTTGCCGTTGCGGGCATTCTCGAACCCAATGATCACCATCACAAATGAAACACTTACTAGATGGTGATCTTTTGGTGCCTTGAGCTTCTTGAGATTTGTCTTTGGTCTTGCCTTTCCATGATGATGAGTCCTTGGACTTGTTCGAGTGATCCTCATGGTGACCATCTTTACGAGGGCTCTTGTTTCTCCAACCAACGGCTTGACCGCTCTTCCAATCCTTCAGCTTAGAGGTGGGCTCCTTGTGGCTAGAATAATCGATTAAGCTTTCGACCACAGCTATGGCATCGGCAAGGGTTTGAACTCCTCGGCGCCTTAGCTCGGCCTTGGCCCATTGTTGGAGTCCATCCATGAAATTGAAGAATGAATCTTTCTCAGAGAGATTGAGGATCTCGAGCACTAGGTTGGTGAACTCCTTGACATAGTCATGGATGCTCCCTGATTGCTTAAGCCTTCGCAAACGAGCTCGGGCCTCGTCTTCGGCATTCTCCGGATAGAATTGCCGTTTAAGCTCTCGTTTAAAGTCATTAAAGGTAGCGATGGTGCACGTACCTTTTTCCATGTATAAACGCCTTCTCCTCTACCAAAGCATGGCGGTGTCGGTGAGGTACAATGTTGCGGTTTGAACCTTGGTTGCCTCGTCCATGATTCTGGCAACACTAAGGTATTGCTCTAGCCCCCACAAGAAGTTGTCTACTTCTTTGGCGTTGCATGTTCCTGAGAAAGTTTTTGGCTTGGGCACTTCGACCCTTCTAGCCTCATAAGTAGTGCTTGGCCCGGCTGTCAATGCACGTTTGCACAAGGCTACATCGCCACTTTACCACGCATGTTGTCTAGCTCTTGTTCAAGAGAAGAACGTACCTTCGAGAGCTCATCCATGAGAAGGTCGCGGACATTGCCTATCTCCGCGAGCATGGTTTTCTCTAACTTGAGATCATGGCCCTCATGGCCGTGTGGATCTCGGCATCCTCCGCCTCAAGGCCTTCTACTCTTTCTTAAAGGTCGTCCATTTGGGCACTCATGCCCCTCATGCTTTCCTCAACATGGGTTATGCGAGACTCCAAGCTAGAGAGTTGATCCTTGGACCTAGCTCGGGTCCTAGTTGCAACAGGATCAACTACCTCCTCACGCCCTCGTTGCTCTTGTGTGGTCTCCTCGGTTGAATCGAAAACTTGATTCTTCCCACTCTTGGCCATATCCTGAACAAGATCGAACACGCTCTGATACCAACTGTCACGGACTTAATTTCACTCAAACTAATCCGTACGGCGCTAACACTTCCCGATCAATGTTAGCAAGCCTTGATCACTCAAACTTAAGGGCTAAAAAAACTTGAAAGATTGAGAAGGCAAGAATTTGGGAAAGAGAAACTTTATTAAGCTTGGAAATAGCTTACAATACTTGAAAGCTAAGATTTTGTGGGGGTAGTTACAAATGAGGGAGGGTGGTCCTATTTATAGGCTCCTACCTCCCGAATGGATGGATGAGATTAATTTGATCGGACGGTTATTATGTCGCCTCCATAAATATCTACAATAACCTATACTATTCTAGAGACGTCTACATGTATCTATACATGTCTACAACTTTCTATAATATTCTAGAGAATTTTACAGATATCCGGAGTAGTCCTTATCTTTCCAGAGGCTTTTAGGGTCTTCTTCAACATTCTAGATCCTTCTAGAATGTTCTAGATGCTTCCAACATATTCCATATCCTTCTAGAATATTCTAGAACCTTCGAGAATCGTCTAGAATATTCTAGATGCTTTTAGACTTTGGTAGAATCTTCTAGAACCTTCTGGAACGTGATGAAATCCTTGAGATGGATGTAGGCCATTCTGGAAGCTTTCTTGGTGCATGGATTCTTCAAGAATGCTCAAAGATGATTTATTAATCTCATTGTTGCTGGCGGGTCGTGACAAAAAGAACCCTACGTACCTACCAAAGAGTAATAATGGATGGAGTATGTTATTGGCGGAGAAATTTATTGACTGGGCTACATAAAAAATGACATTTTTAAGCAATTTGGTGAAAAATTAAAAGAATTAAGACAAATTACGTAAAAGATCATATAATTATGGGGTTAGAGTTAAAATAATCATCATTTTTTTAAAAATATATAAATATATTACTTAATTATTAAAATTATTTTAATATAATTATCGGTAGTTAAAAATTTATTAAAAATTATTTTAATAGTTAAATGATATATTTATCACTTCTTAAAAAATGATGATCATTTCGATATTAAACTCATAATTATGTGA
This sequence comes from Abelmoschus esculentus, assembly GCA_035048815.1. Taxonomy (NCBI): domain Eukaryota; kingdom Viridiplantae; phylum Streptophyta; class Magnoliopsida; order Malvales; family Malvaceae; genus Abelmoschus; species Abelmoschus esculentus. Next base: position 23,437,541 of record JAUCBN010000004.1, read on the forward strand.
TATTTATATAATTTACCCAAAGAAATAAGTCTAGTAAGATATTATTTTTTTTAATAAATAATTTAAGTGAGATGATTTCTAAAATTAAAAAGGATAAGTTTAAGGGTAGAGAGAATAATTTTTTAATCTTTTAAATTTTTAACTTTTGTGTAATTTACCTCAAATGTCACTAAAGATATTATGACTCAAAAATACCACTTAAAGATATTTAAATATAACATTAAATTTTATTTCTCAACTCGTTTTTGTTAACGTTAATTCTTGACATGATATTAATTCAATATATTATTTTAGTGCGGTTATTTTAAAATCTAATAAGATATTATTATACCAACAAAAAATAATAAAAACATGCACTTCAAGGAGAAATTATATTATGGGTAAGTCCCACCACGTGTTCATGAGAGCAATCATTAAAAATCTATCACCTATCACTTTTTTCATATCATATATTTTTTTCAAGTGAATCTTCTCTTGAAAAAATTATTTTTAAAATCAATTAACAGTAAATATGAGTGAAGATTCACTTAGAAAATATTATATGAAAAAAATGATGAAATGAATGATTTTTAGTGGTTGATCCCATAAATGAGATCAACGACGTGATGAGACTTACCCATGATATAATTTCTCTACTTCAGAGGATTCAAAACCCCATTACCTACAACACTTCCCTTTTATAATCTTCTCCATTATTATAATCTTCCCTTTTATACAAAATATACTACAAAAAATCATATTAACCCCATTTACCTACATATATTTTTACTATGTTGTAAATTTTACAACATTTAAAACTTAAGTAGCTCAAAGTGAAAAAGAGAATAATCAACGATATCTTATTCATTTTAGATATAATTAATCATTTTTATTTATTATTCAACTAAATCAGATTGAATAATCTGTAATATAGTTTATTTTATTCATAAAATTAAATATTTAAATCTTAAATGCTATTAAAAAGATTTGTCCATTAGATTTAATATTGAATAATATGAATTTGTGTAATTAAATCCTCGTACGATAGTAAAAAGTTATTTATTTAATATGTTTATAAAAAACTAATGACTAATTCTAAAATGTAACAAATTTAAAAGTATTTTATGTTTTCATATTTAAGAAAATTATTTCACAAAATTTTAAAAGAAGTTATTTGTCTGAAGATTTTCATCTATTCTGATTACTTAATTTTTATTTTTAAAATTAAACCAACTAAAAAATAAATGTTAAAGTTTGTTGTAAATAAAATATGGTTAATTATTGCAATGGTCATCTATGTTTACCCTTTATATAAATTTGGTCATCGATTTTGAAAAATGGTCAAAAAAATACTTATTTTTTCGTTAAGAATATAAAAAATTAAATATATAATTATACAAATTATTTTTATTTCGGTAATTAAAAAGATTGAACTAATAGTTTAGATTTAACAGCAAAGAACGACAATTATTAAAGATCACTATTTATAAAAAAGAAACAAAGTTTTTCTTCTTGAAATCATGAAGAACATGAATGAACAAGTTTGAGAATTTTTAAAGGGGGTGTTTGATCTATTTTTTAAAAGTTAAAGATAAAATATTTATAAAATAAGTTTTATATCAACATATTTTAAAGTAAATAAGACAATTTCACTCATTAAATCTCTCGATATAATTCTTTTACTCGTTAAAATGATAAATTTAGTTCTGAAAAAAACTCAAAATCATTGTAACTTAACGATTAATCGATGACTTAACAATTTAATTAATATCTTAATTTTTTAAAATTTCTAAAACTAAAATTTTTGTTAAGTATTTTAAGTAAGTTTTTTTTTTTAAATATATCTCGAACATCAAGTGTTCTGGTAAAGATAAGCTTTCTTTAAATAATTTCACTTTCCTTTTCATATTATTAATTAAATTATTTCTTGTATTTATTTAATTATTGTAATTTATCATTTGTTGCATCATATTTTGTCTTAAACAGTTTAAATAAAATTCTTTAGGTTAAGTACTTGAATTTTCATAGTTAGTCTTAGAGCGAAAGTAAAAGATACCTCCTTATATTAAAAATTCATAAAATACATTTAAGCATATTTTAATTATAATATTTAAAATATATTTAGACAAATTGTTAGGTTAATATTTATTAATTTAAAATAAATAAAAATTTTAATACATTTATATATTTTTTTTTGTTTAAAAGTAGAATCAAATTAATGCAGCGTTTTATTAATAGAAGATAATAATTTAATGTCAAAAATGTTTGTGACGATTAAAGTTAACATTTTGGCGGTAGAAGAATTAAAATAGAATCAAAATTATAAATAATAATTTAAATTTTATACGAACCTGCAAATTTCGATATTAAAACACTTTAACTAGTTAGGTACTAATTTTTGGATACTATAAAGTTTATCATTTTCTCACGTATAATTGAATCACAAACCCATTTTTTATTTTTATAGGCAAAAAAATATTATTTTAATAAAATAAAATAATTTTATTATAATGACCTATTTTTAAGTAATCCGATTAATTTTTTTAAAAAAAGTAATTAATTTATCGATTAATTATATTATTTATTTATTTTTATTTATTTATTAAACTATAAGTTTTAAACTCACGATCGTTTTTTTTTAACTCCCTTATCTTTCTTGTTTGAATACTGAATACATTATGAATGGTGAAAATGAGTTTTCTCAATTACAGTCTCTGACATTGAAAATGAACGGAATGCATACAATTTTTTTTTTCATATTTATATTTATTTAAAATTTTTATATTTATCATCTATCTATCATTTACGATAGGTATAATTTTTAAATTCATATCTGTTCATGCGGATATTTTCTTAAATACATCTCTATTTTCATCACTTAAACTGTATCCGCTTGTATATGCTACAAGCAATTATTAATATCAAATTATGTAAAAATATATCATAGATTTATATAAATGAAAGTAAAACTTCACATATTTTATTGATTGGTTAAGTGTATATATAATATATTTACACCAATATAAATTTAACTACATGAGACTACCTATAGTTAACTAAAACACATTTTTATCAGTATAAATTTTATTTAACTACAACTAATTAATTATATATAGCTAATTTAGCTAAAGCATGTTTATACTTTTATAAATCTTACTTATTTGCACATATTATAAATTTAGAACCTGATTAATTCAAGCACGATCATAAATCATCATTTTTTAAAACTAAATTAATTGAATTCAAAGTTTATAAGCTTAATGATTAACGTAGATTTTAAAACAAATTACTATCTTAATACATAAAACACTATAATAAAAGACATAATCAAAGTCTACAAATATAAATGGTTTAAAATTCATATAACAGGCTAGATCAAGGTCAATCAAATACACTTTTGAGGTAATTTAACCCTCATATTCATTTTTTTATACTTCATTTCTTCCTCTTTCATGGTTTTAGATTTTTTCTTTTTTCCCATAAATATTTGATTCCCTTGTTCATGTTTTAATTCATCCAAATGGCAAAAAATTCTTACCAATCCATCTCAACCATATCAAAATCCTGTAGAATCAATCCCCAACCTGTACATAAATGCAGTGGGTAATTTTATTAAAATATCGATGAAAAAAAATATAAATGCTGACAGAACATCTTTCATTTAAGAATTTAACTAATAATGATTAATTTTTTAATTATTTTTATTATAAAATAAATGATTGATTATAGAATATAGTCCACTATCATTGGTACGAATATAATTCAGGGATGAACCAAATAACTATTGGATTATAAAATCTAGAAATATATTTAATGTTTTATTAAACATTAACAGTTTAATCTTAAAATATTATAAAATAAAATATTAACTATTTATTATCTTCAAAAAATACTTTAAACACCTCTCCCAAATTAGGATTCTACTTTGAAAGTAAAGCCACTATTCCTTCCTTTATATTTCTACCAAACGTGGTATAAACTTCAATAATTTTCCCGCACCAATGCCCGTCTAGTCCAGTAAATGACAGCTGTGAGGACCCTAATGATTACCCAACTAGTGGAAAAAATTATTCACAGTTAGTTGTCCTAATTAATTAGGATTGTTTTTTTAATTTTTTTAAGTGAATTATCATTTTTTTCTGATATATAATTAATGGATAAGTAGTTATTAGGTGAATATTTTTTTCATTTCTTTTTAAGTCTTTAATTTTTGTATAATCTACCCTAAAGGCTACTAAAAATATTATCATTGATTCAAAAATATTAATTAAAAATATTCAAATATAACATTAATCCTTATTTCTCAACTTGTTTCTTACTTTAATGTTAACTTTTAACATAACATTAATTTAAAATATATCAGTTTAATGCGGTTATTTTGAAGCTTAATATGGTGTTGTTTTACTAGAAGAAAATAATAAAAACATGCACTTCAAGGGATTCGAAACCCCATTACCTAAAATATTTCCTTTTTTTGATACTAATTGGAGTTAAGTAGATTATTCAAGTATTTTTTTATGCAAAATATACTATAAAAACATATTAACCCCTTTACATACATATATTCTCACTAGGGACGGAGTCAAGATTTGAAGTAGAAGGGGACAAAACATAAATGTTTAAAAGTAAGGGACAAGTTCATAAAAAATAATTTTTAAAAGAATTTAAATAAAATGACAAAAGTAGAAAAAAAAATCTTCGGGGTAGGGGCGATTACCGCTCCCGTGTCCCTGATTCTCACTATACCATAATAAATTTTACAACATTTAGAATTTAAGCAGTTTGTGTGTAAAAGAGAATAATCAACGTTATCTTACTCTATTTTAGGTATAATTAATAATTTCTGATTTATTATTCAACTAATTCAAATTGAATAATCTGCAATGAATTTATTTTATTTGTAATATTAAAGTTTAAATCTTAAATGTTATTTAAAGGACTCGCCCGTTAGACTTAATATCGAATAATATGAATTTGTATAATTAAATCCACATATGATAGTAAAAAATTATTTATTTAATATATTAATTAAAAACTAATGACTAATTCTCCAAAGTAGCAAAAATTAACAAGAACTCAAGTTCTTTGAATTTGAACTAAAACAAAGGAAGATGATAGTAATGGATAAAGACTTTGAATTTTGAATTTAAATATTTAATAAATTATTATTTTTTATTAAAATTTAATATTTTAAATCTCTCTCAAAATTCAACACTTACTTTCCTAAAAAACAAAGGAATATGATAGTATTTGAAAGGTCGTTAGTCTTCCTTTATTTGTCTATATTTTAAAAGTATTTTGTTTTTAGATTAAAAAATAATGAAAAATTTGATTCACAAAATTTTAAAGAAGTTATTTGTCTTTGAAAATTCTCATCTATTCTGATTACTTATTTTTATTTTTAAAATTATACCAACTAAAAAATAAATTTTAAACTAAAGTTTGTTGTAAATAAATTATGGGTTAATTATTACGATAGTCATTTTTATTTATCTTTAGTATAAATTTAATTATCAATTTTAAAAAACTTTACATTTTTGGTTTAGATATGCCGACAGGATCATAGAGGTAACTAGGAATTTGTGTTATAATCTTATCTTCCCTACTATGTTGTATCTGATTACTTTTGCTTAGTCATTGAAAGCAACTTCATTTTTTCTTTCGATGAATATTATATACGAATCAAACAAGTATAATTCAATATTGGCATGTTATATTATTTAATCTAAAAAAATACCAATAAAAAATAAATGATATTTATTTTAAGATTACAGTTTAAATTATTTTATTTATAAAATATATATTATTAAAAAATTTAAAATATATATATATATTATATCATAATCACTTTAAAAATATTTTAAGTGAAGAACAACTTTACAGTTCATAGTGAGAACGCGGGGAGTGAAGGCTTATCTTATATTTTAAAGGTGTTTTTGTGTTGAAAATCGTGATGCATGGGACCTAAACGTTCCTTTAATAATGTCGTTCTTTTTTATGAATTGGTTTATTCTCAAATTTTTATTGATATTTTGAAAAAAAATCATTGCCCAGCCCCACCATCATCCTGTTCTTTTATCATTGAAATTTATTTTTTCCATCTCATTTATCGGCAATCTTATAAAGAATTTTGGATTTTATGATTCTTTTATGAAAAATTAGAGATTTAAAACATTTGTAAAATGTTGGAGTTCTTTTCTTTTGTTTTTAATTAATAAATTTAATTTTTTTAAAAATAATAATAAATAAAATTAAAAATAATACATGTTTTAAATGGGATATTATATAGTTTTTTTTTTATTTTGAGATTGATCTGTTTGTTAATTTTTTTAAGAGATTATTTTTGGATGAATAAAATTTTAATAATTTATTCAAAAAAATAAATTAAAAATAATGTGTTTGGCCATGACAATTAACGATAATAATAATATTTTATTAAATATTAGTAATTTAACCTTAAAATATTAAATACTTATTATATTCAAGTATACTTTAAACACCTCTTCAAAATTAGCAGTGGGGTTTTGGACATGCATAATAGGAGCGATCACACAGAATCCTTAAAAAGAAGGGGTAAAAATTTTGATAAACTACATTCATTAGGTGATGTTAATCTCGAAATTCATTGAAAATTTTTAAAAATACTATTAAGAAAGATGAGTTATAATTATTAAAATATTATAATATTTCTTAAATGTGATGATCGATTATAAAATCTTATTGATTATTCTTATTACTATTGTTTTGTTTTTAATCTTATTACTGTATTTTATATGAAATTTTGATATTAATTATTTTGTTTTTAATCTTGTAATAGGTTTTCGCTAAGAACATAAAAGATTAAATATGTAATTATATAAATTATTTTTATTTAATAATTAAAAAGATTGAGCTAATAATTTAGGTTTAACGGCAACGAGACAATTATTTAATATCACTATTTATAAAAAAAACAAAATTTTTCTTCTTTAAATCATGAAGTACAGGCATGAATAAACAACTGTGAGAATTTTTAAAGGGTGTTTGATCCATTTTTTTGAAAAATCAAAGATGAAGTATTTATAAAATAAGTTTTAGATCCACGTATTTTAAAGTAAATGGGGTAATTTCACTCATTAAATCTCTCGATATAATTTTTTTATTCTTTAAAATGAAATTTTCAATAACTTTAAAATGATCATTATTTTTAAAAAATTCAACATGATCACAACTTAACGATTAATCGATGACTTATAATTTAATTAATATCTTAATTTTTTTAAAAATTTATAAAACTTAAATTTTGTTAAGTATTTTAAGTTTTTTTTAAACGTATCTCGAACATCAAGTGTTCTGGTAATGATAAGCTTTCTTTAAATAATTTTACTTTTCTTTTCGCATTATTAATTAAATTGTTTCTTTTATTTATTTAATTATTGTAATTTATCATTTCTTGCATCTTATTTTGTCTTTATCAATTTAAATAAAATTCTTTATGTTATGTATTTGAAAAATTCTAGTTAGAGTTTTAGAGTAAAAATAAAAGATACCTCCTTATATTAAAAATTCATAAAATACATTTAATCATATTTTAACTATAATACTTAAAATATATTTAGACAATTTGTTAGGTTAATATTTATTAATTTAGAATAAATAAAAGTTCTAATACATTTATATTTTTTTTGTTTGCTTGTTTAAAAGTAAAATCAAATTAATGTGGCGTTTTATTAACAGGAGGTAACGATTTAATATCAAAGATGTTTGTGATGATTAAAGTTTACATTTTAACGGTGAAACAATTAAAATAGAATCAAGATCATAAATGGATAATAATTTAAATTTTATACGAACTTAAAAATTTTGATATTAAAACACTTTATAACTGGTTAGGTACTAATTTTTAGATACTATGGGGTAGGGGTGTGCAAAAAAAAAAAACGGTAAACCGAAACCGATTCTGAAACCTAAAAAAACCGAACCGAAAAAATTGATTTAGGGTCGGGTTTTTATTCTTTTCATAAAAACCGGTTCGGTTACGGTTTACGATTTAAAAAACGGTTAACCGAACCAACTGGTTATATTATATATTATTATATTACATATTATTTTAATATTTTATATTAAAATAAATTTTAAACTAAAGTTTGATGTAAATAAATTATGGGTTAATTATTACGATAGTCATTTTTATTTATCTCTAGTATAAATTTAGCTATCAATTTTAAAAAACTTTACATTTTTGGTTTAGATATGCCGACAGGATCATAGAGGTAACTAGGAATATGTGTTATAATCTTATTTTCCCTACTATGTTTTATCTGAGGTTTTGATATTCGATATATATTTTTTTAATCTTTGTAATAGGTTTTCGTTGAGAATGTAGAAGATTAAATATGTAATTATATAAATTTTTTTTATTTCGATATTCAAAATAAGATTAAACTAATAGTTTAGGTTTAACGACAACAAACGGTTGAGTGATTAAAAGTTTATACCTCAAAAACGTAAGTGATTTTCTTGGTCGTTTTTCAAAATGAATGATTAAATTTATATCAAGGTAAAAAAATATAACTAGCACAATAATTAACTCATAAAATAAAGAACCATACAAAAATGTAAAAAATCTCAAGAAAATCGTTATTTATTTTCTCAAAAATTAAAATATTCTAAAGGAAATTATTAAATTTTTTAATTGTCTAAACAATATTTATATATATATATTTTAAGCGGATATATCCTCCATCAATATATTATTATAATTTTCTTGCTGAGGGTTGTTATTAGGAAATAAATAATTATTCATAAAATATAATTTATTTTTATTAGTATAAATTAAAGTTCCAATCATAATTTTTTTATAAAATTATTTTTTCCTTAATCTTAAGTAAAAGAAAAAATAGCTCAGATAATATTAAAATATTTATAATATAAAATAATCAAATTTCAAAAATAATAAGATTAAAATGGAAGGCAAACTAACACACTCACGCATCCTTTTGTTAAAATAGAAGGCATGAATCCTAATTTGATAAATCTATCCGTAATTTTATTAACCGACCATAGAACTATAAAACACAAATTTAATTCACAAAAATTTAAAAGAAATTATTTTTATTACTATTTTTTCAATAAAAAATAATGTTAACGAAAGTTATTATAAATAAAGTAAAGAAAAACAAGAGTGAGTGAGAAAAGATAAAAAAAACATTTATATTTATTCTCGACATCAAATTATATATAATATTTTCTTTAAGCTTTATCTTTATAAACATAAAAATAAGTATCATATAAAACATTAAAGATACTAAAAGTTTATTTAAACGACATTCACATAAATAAATATTCGTAATAAAATAAAACCTAATTAATGTGATGTGCTATCGATGTGAGGTAATGAGTTAACATCATAAATATTAACGGTGATTAAAATTTATTCTTTTAGTGGTGTGATTGTTAAAAATATAATAAAATTCATAAATGGATAAATATATACCCGCAAATAATAATAAACAGGTATAACTTATTGGCTAATAATAATGTTATTTTTTATAAATATTTTTATTAAGAAATAAATGATTGATTATAAAATATAGTTTATAGTTATTAGTAAGAATTGATACCCTAAAATTATAGTTAAGAGATAAAGTGAATAATCACTCCATTATATCTTATACAGTAGTAAATTAAAAATATATTTGATGATAGACATATATAAAATTTTAGGATGAATAAAGATTATAAATAATATAAAAATTTAAATATTAATCAATAAAAAATAAAAAAAATATAATAAAAATAGAAGCAAATGTAAAGAGAAACTTCAGCTTTTGCTTAGTCATTGAAAGCAACTTCATTTTTTCTTTCGATGAATATTATATACGAATCAAACAAGTATAATTCAATATTGGTATGTTATATTATTTAATCCAAAAAAATACCAATAAAAAATAAATGATATTTATTTTAAGATTACAGTTTAAATTATTTTATTTAAAAAATATATTATTAAAAAATTTAAAATATATATATATATTATATCATAATCGCTTTAAAAATATTTTAAGTGAAGAATAACTTTACAGTTCGTAGTGAGAACGCAGGCAGTGAGGGCTTATCTTATTTTTTAAAGGTGTTTTTGTGTTGAATATCGCGATGCATGGGACCTAAACGTTCCTTTAAATAATATCGTTCTTTTTTATGAATTATTTTATGAATTGGTTTATTCTCGAATTTTTATTGATATTTTGAAAAAAATTCATTGCCCAGCCCCACCATCATCCTGTTCTTTTATCATTGAAATTTATTTTTCCATCTCATTTATCGGCAATATTATAAAGAATTTTGGATTTTATGATTCTTTTATGAAAAATTAAAGATTTAAAACATTTGTAAAATGTTGGAGTTCTTTTTTTTTTAATTAATAAATTTATTTTTTAAAAATAATAATAAATGAAATTAAAAATAATATATATTCTGAATGGGATATTATACAGTTTTTTTATTTATTTTGAGATTGATCTGTTTGTTAATTTTTATAAGAGATTTTTTTTGGATGAATAAAATTTTAATCATTTATTCAAAAAAAATAAAATAACGTGTTTGGCCATGACAATTAACGATAATAATAATATTTTATTAAACATTAATAATTTAACCTTAAAATATTAAATATTTATTATATTCAAGTATATTTTAAACACCTCTTCAAAATTAGCAGTGAGATTTTGGACAGGCATAATAGGAGCGATCACACAGAGTCCCTAAAAAGAAGGGGTCAAAATTTTGATAAACTATATTCATTAGATGATGTTAATCTCGAAATTCATTGAAATTTTTTAAAAATACTATTAAAAAAGATGAGTTATAATTATTAAAATATTATAATATTTCTTAAATGCGATGATTGATTATAAAATCTTATTGATTATTCTTATTACTATTGTTTTTGTAGAACTAATGATTTTTTGAACAGACGCAATAGAAATGATCGCACAGGCTCCTAAAAAAGACATTTTTTCTAAGGGTTATAATTTTATAACAAGTAGAGGTTATGGACAATTACTTTTAAAAATCATATTTTAATAAATTATATAAAATCCTTAAAATCTTCAAACCTTCCCTAAAAATTAGAATTCTAGTTTGAAAGTAAAACCACAATAATTTTACCTTTTTTACTGCATTTTTAATGGGTTTTTGATATTCATCATTTTGTTTTTAAACTTTCTAACAGGTTCTGGTTAAGAATATAAAAGTTTATCTTAAAATATATTTAGACAATTTGTTAGGTTAAAATATATTTAGACAATTTGTTAGGTTAATATTTATTAATTTAGAATAAATAAAAGTTCTAATACATTTATATTTTTTTGTTTGCTTGTTTAAAAGTAAAATCAAATTAATGTGGCGTTTTATTAACAGGAGGTAACGATTTAATATCAAAGATGTTTGTAATGATTAAAGTTTACACTTTAACGGTGAAACAATTAAAATAGAATCAAGATCATAAATGGATAATAATTTAAATTTTATACGAACTTAAAAATTTCGATATTAAAACACTTTATAACTGGTTAGGTACTAATTTTTAGATACTATGGGGAGGGGTGTGCAAAAAAAAAAAAGGGTAAACCGAAACCGATTCTGAAACCTGAAAAAACCGAACCGAAAAAATTGATTTAGGGTCGGGTTTTTATTCTTTTCATAAAAATTTAAAAAACGGTTACCCGAACCGATCCAAACTGAAGTTTTCGGTTAACCGAATAAATGATTAACTGGTTGAATTGTTACAATTTAGGGTCGAAAATTTGGTGGACCGAATTTACCGATTAACCAAAATAATTTACTAATGATTAACCGAACTCGGTGTTGCACACCCCTATTATAGGGTTTAACATTTCCTCATGCATAATTGACTCACAAACTCATTTTTTGTTTTTATAGACAAAAAATATTATTTTAATAAAATAAAATAATTTTATTACAATAACCTCTTTTTAAGTAATTCAATTAAATTTTTTTAAAAGAATAATTAATTTATCGATTAATTATATTGTTTATTTTTATTTATTTTTTTAAACTATAAGTTTTAAACTCACCTCGTTTTTTTAACTCTTATCTTTTTTTTTTCTTGTTTAGATAAGATTAAAATTAGTATTAAAATAAATATAAAATGCAGACATCATTCATTGAAGACTTTTCTAACAAAATCCAACAATTTTATACAAAAGAAAAAAAAAAATATAAATTTATATCAAATCAATGTGAGTTGTAAATTTTAATTATACTTCAAGTGGGCCGCTATCATAACTTTGGTTAATTTGACCGTATTAATGTGAATTATGGTACAAATTGACAAGACTAATTAGAATATATTAATACATATATTATTACGACTAATATAAATACATATTATTTCTTCTATAAAATATATATTATTAAAATTTTAAAATATAAATATATATTATATTTTAAAAATATTTTAAGTGAGGGATAACTTCAAAGCAGAATGCGGGAAGTGGGTCCAATCTCTCTTTCTTACGACTAATTCCACGTTGAAAAATATGACGCATGGGCCTCAAACGCTCCCTTGATTGATGTGGTTCTCTTTTACAAATTATTTAGGATAGCAAAGAAAAAGGATCAAAATGATAATGGTGTAAGTTTGAAGGACTAAATTTATTATTATACATTTTTATATTAGAAAAAGAAACTAATACTACATCTTTTTACATTATTAAAGAGTTTCTTGCTGCTTCTATTCTGCATTTTTCATTTCGTTCATCCTCTGTTCTTCTGCCTCTCTCTCTTCTTTATTCTCTCTGTTATTCAGTTTGTTTTGATTTCCTTTTGGAGACACACACACAAAAAAAGGAAATGGCTGATATTGCTACTGGTGCTGCTGCCAATATCACTTCCGAAGCTGCAAAAGGAATCTTCCAGGAAGCAAAACGTCATGTTAGATATGTGATCATCTACAAGAAAAACGTTGAAAAGTTCAAGGAGAAACTTGAGACGATGGTTGCAAAACAAACAAGTGTCCAGCAAGATGTTGATGTTGCAAGAAGGAACGGGGAGAAGATAAAAGCGGATGTTCAAGAATGGCGCAACAGAGTGGACAAGGCTATCACTGAAAAGAAAAAGGAAATGATTGATCTTGAAATCAAAACAATGAGCAAGTGCTTCAGTGGATTATGTCCAAACATCAAGTCACGCTACCGGCTCAGCAGGAAAGCGGAAGAAGCTGCCAACACCTTTGATGGTCTTATCAAAGAAGGTCAGTTTGAGCATGTGGGGTTCCGTGATGTTCCTAAAGCCAGAGTCCATACAGACTTCGAGACCTTTGAATCAAGGGAGGAGGTTTTCAATGATGTCATGGAGTCACTCAAAGATTCTACCATAAGCATGGTGGGAGTATACGGAATGCCGGGTGTGGGAAAAACATCTCTGGTTAAAGAAGTTGAAAGCCAACTCCGAGAGGATAAGTCATACGATTCGGTGGTTATGGTCACTGTATCTCAGAAACCTGACATTCAGAGAATCCAAGATGAAATAGCAGAGTCTTTGGGTTCGAAGCTTGAAGAAAACACTACAGCTGTAAGAGCCCGTAGATTATATGAAAGGTTAATCCAGGAGAAGATGATTCTTATTATTCTAGATGATATTTGGGAGAATCTGGATCTCGAGGAAGTGGGAATTCCATTTGGAAGTCAACAGAAAGTATGCAAGATCCTATTGACCTCTAGAAATGAAAATGTTGTAACTAACGTGATGGGTGCTACCAACACTTTTCAACTTGGTGATTTAGATGAGGAAGAAGCATGGGAGTTTTTTAAGAAGATGGCTGGGGACTCTGTTGAACGTCCTGACTTGCGACCTACTGCAATTGAGGTAACCAAAAGTTGTGCAGGATTGCCGCTTGCCATTGCAACAGTTGCGAGGGCGTTGCAAAATCAAAATATTTCTGTTTGGAGGGATGCTTTACTACAACTACAGAGGCCTTACTCTGAAATCCCAAGGGAGATATCTGCTAAGGTATATTCTGCTATTGAGTTGAGTATCAATCATTTACGGGGTGAAGACCTCAAGCAGACTTTCCTGCTTTGCAGTCTATTGCGTCGTAATGCTAGGATTGAAGATTTATTGAGATATGCCATTGGTTTGGGTTTAATTAATGGAGTCGACACCCTGCAAGAAGCACGAGATAGGTTGTTATCAATGATGAGTACCCTGAAAGCGTCTTGTTTGTTGCGTAACCATAACAACAATGATGACTACTTTGATGTGCATGATCTTACTTATATTGTTGCCAAATCAATCGCTTCCAAGGACAATCAGGTGTTTGCCTTAAAAAAAGATGATGTTCTACGGGATTGGCCAAACGAAGAGTCAATGAAGAAGTGCAACAAGATTTGTTTGTCATATCCAAGTATCAACAGCCTCCCTAATCGGTTGAATTGTCCGCAACTTTTTCTATTCCTTTTGTTGAGCAAGGATCATTCCCTGACGTTGTCGGATGACTTCTTCAAGGAAGCAACAAATCTTAAAGTCTTAGCTTTGACTATCATGCAATTTTCCTCTGTACCTTCATCAATTTCTCTGCTGACAGGCCTCAGCACGTTGTGCCTAGAATGTTGCGAACTGGGAGGTGATATCACCATTATTGGAGGGCTCAAGAGCTTGGAAATCCTTAGTCTTTTGGAATCTGATATAAAAATTCTACCCAAGGAAATTGGTCAACTGGTGAAGCTGAAGTTGTTAGATGTGAGTGGTTGTACTAATCTCGAAACAATTTCAGCCGGCGTCTTGTCAAGTTTGTCAAGATTAGAAGAATTGTATATGCTTGGCACTTCTATTCAATGGGGACAAAGCAGTACCGCTAGTCTTGCTGAGCTCAACAGCTTGTCTTGTCTGTCCACTTTAGAAATTCAAATCCAAGATGCCAAGGTTGTGCCACGAAACTTCTTTGTAGACTTGCAAGAGTTGGAAAGTTACAAGATTTGCATAGGAAAGGAATGGTATGATTTTGACGACAACCACTATTCAAGAACTCTAAAACTAAGTCTAAGCACAAGCATCGATGATTTTGATCGGAGAATCAAGAAGTTGAAGACAATTGAATATTTACATTTAGATGGATTGAAAGGTGCGAAGATTGCACTGCAAGAGTTAATAGAGGAGGAAAACCTACTGCATTTGCAGAATCTGCATATTCAAAATTGTTTGGATACTGAATATATTATGAACAGTGAAAATGAGTTTCCTCAATTACAATCTCTGACATTGGAAAATCTACCAAAACTCATTAGCTTTTGCTCTCATCACAAAACCGATGGTACTAACTCATTACCTCAACATGAGTTGCCACTTTTCGGTGAAAAGGTATTTATAATTCAATTTTCATTCCAATTTTGTAGTTGAAATTGATTAATGTTATAAGAGTATGGCACAAAAACGTTGAAATCACTGAGTGTCACTGTTTAAGATAGATCATTTTAATAGAAGAAATAAATAGTGACACCTATGGTCCCTATAGTCCTTTCAACTTTAAAATTAATCATATATTATAAACCCTTAAGAATAGCTATATATTTATTTGGTTTGTATTTTTCAGTCCGATGAATAACAATGTTGAATGAAACCCTTGAGTGTCATTAGCATTGTCACACAAATAGTCGCACAAGTAACATCATGTCCAATTGAATTTAACAAGAATTAAATTTTAAAATTTTGATGAATTTTATCTATAAAAGTTTTTTTTTTTTTTACTTTGTCCATCTCACCATTTCTTGTTTAAGAAAGATTCTAACCTTCCTTCTCATTAAATAAATCAAACAATTTTTACAGGTTGTGTTTAAGAACCTTA
Organism: Abelmoschus esculentus; assembly: GCA_035048815.1. NCBI lineage: Eukaryota > Viridiplantae > Streptophyta > Magnoliopsida > Malvales > Malvaceae > Abelmoschus > Abelmoschus esculentus. The sequence goes on from JAUCBN010000004.1 coordinate 23,453,364, forward strand.
CGGAATTGGTAATTGAAGGGTTTAATAGCTTAAAATACATATTCAGTGTTTCTATGGCTTTGGAATTTGTACAATTGAAAAAGATAACAGTGGAAAACTGTCCTATGATGAAATGCATTATCAAGAAAGGAGTAGAGGAAATTGCAACGGATACAATCTCATTACCCAGGCTTGAGAAGATCAAGTTGTATTTATGTTCAGAATTGACAAGTTTTTACACGAGAAGTATTACTCTGCAATGTCCATCTTTGATTGAAATTGAAATAGATGATTGCCCAAAGATGTATGGAATGTCATGCACAACGGAGATAGGTGGTGGAGAAAAGACATCCTTGTTCAATGTTAAGGTTAGTTTCTTCTTTATTTTTCAGTTTACTGTTTTGAAATTTTTATTTTATTTGAAAGAATTTTAGAATTAATGTTTTGAAAATTCTGTATTTTAATTTTTACAACTTTTGAGTGATGAAATAAGAGCTTCATCCTTACTAATACGAGGATTGTGGGTGCAGTTTTTGTGTGTCAACTTGAAGTACTTGACTGTGTCGGATTGCCACAATTTGGACTATGTATTTCCTTCCTCTTTAATCAAAAGCTTTGTAGGACTCTGTCAACTTGAGCTTTTCGGTTGCGATAACATGGAAGCAGTAGTCTTTACAGATGAATCAACATCAACAACAACAGAAGAACTATTCATGTTCAATAAACTAGAAAAGTTGGAGCTCAGGAAGCTTTCAAAATTATTGACATTCTGGCATGGAGATAACTCAGACACCCTCTTCAACCAAAAGGTAATTTTCTGCCTAATTTTTATTCTCCAACAGATCCATCCTTTCACTTTCATAACTAAACATTTTTTTACTACAATTTAATACTTAAGACGATCCTCTCATCAAAAGATTGGATTAAAAAAAACAGTAAGGAAAAGAAAATTTTGAAATTTTGAAAAACACAAACTCAAATCATTTTTAAAAATATATTTGTTTTAATTTGTTATTTTGGTCATAAATATGGAGACATGTTTTTTGTCCCACCTTATTCTTTTTATTTCGATATTTGAAAAAAATTAAATTACGAAGATGATTAAAATTGTTCTTAAATAGCGAAAGAGAAACACTTAAAAGGATAAATCGGGATGAATATAAAGAGAATTTAAAATGTTTTTGGGAAGGGAAAATAATAATTTTGATTTGGTAAAATTAAAAAAAAGATTTTTTAATTTTAATTTATTCTTTATGGTTAAATCGATTTTTTGTACACACAAAGTCTCGAATTTAAAATCTATGTATGTAGTATCATACAGTTTACCACTTGAATCAACGTAGTTGATTAAAATTTGTAATTAATTTAATGTTTTAAAATTTTATTTTTTTTTCAATTGTATAAAATCTTGTTAAGGTTAGCATGTCATTCATGGTTCTAATCAATAAAAATAATCTATTTTAGATTTTTTTAATATTATCATTTTTAACAAGTAAATCTTTACTTAATAAAATTATTTTAAATTTAATCTAGAGTAAATAGGAGTGAAGATTCACTCCATAAAAAAGATAACATGAAAAAATAATAAAAATATATAATTTTTATTGATTAGGGCAATTAATGATATGGTGAATCTAACTTATAATATAATTTCTCTCAATTGACGACCCAATTAATAATAACTTACCACATAAAACATCAAAAGAAAAGAAAAAAATCAAAATCATAATATATATTTTTTTCAATTAACCGTCCTAAGTAAATAACTTATCAATAAAACATCAAAGTAAAAGAAAAAAAAAACAATTTACAACTTTAAAAAATAACATTTGAGAATCATAAAATATTCTTAAATCAGTTATTTAACATGAACAAAATTTATGCAGACTAAATTATAAAATAACGATGAAAATTGAAATTATTTTATATGTTATTCAAGAAGTATTTTTAGCGTTCTTCCTGACTAAATAAATCAAACAATTTTCGCAGGTTGTGTTCCCTAACTTGAAGGATTTGAGCATTGAAGGCATCGAGAAGTGCAGACAGATCTGGCATAATAAACCCACCATGAATTCATTTTATGAATTGAACCACCTCTTTGTAAACGACTGTGAAAGACTGATGAATATTTTTCCATGTCATATGGTGGAAAAACTTGAAAAGCTACAAACTCTGTTCATATGTGGATGTGGATCATTAGAAGAAATAATTGGAGTTGATGATGATGACAGACTCCATTCCAGTGAATCACATACAGCTATAGAGACATCCACACAATCCATGGAGATTAAATCAAACAAAAAGTTTGTGTTTCCGAAAGTAAGAGAGTTGTTACTTGATAGTCTGCCCCAATTGAAGTGTTTCTACTCCAAACTTCATACCACGGAATGGCCATCTTTAGAAGAGCTGAGCGTGGGTGATTGCATCAAGGTAGAGACTTTTGCAAGGGAGTATTTTAACTTCCAAGAAACACAAGGAGAGAGGGAAACACTACGCTCTGTTCAACAAACATTGTTTTGGGTCACTCAGGTAACAACTCAAACGATAGAAACACAATGTTCTGTAAAATTCTATCAAAATAAATTTTCATCTACTATCAATCAGTTTAGAATTTAACATAGATATATATTTATGTATTTCACAGGAAACATTCCCAAATTTAAAAGAATTAAACTTTGGGTGGAATAGAAATCTGATGGAGATATGGCATGGAGCACGTCCAAACAGATATTTTTGCAATCTAACAAGATTACAGCTCACATCAGTTACTATCCCAAACGGTTTCATTCAGTCATTACAAAATCTTGAAGATCTGTCGGTAGAAAGGGCTTCCTTGAATGGATTAATTCCAAGTAAAGGACTAGGGGATGAAGATGAACATGCAGGCACACGTGATAACTTGACGGAATTAAGGTGGTCAAAATTATCACTTACACAAGTTTTATGCAACCTGGAAACTCTACAAGCATTGGGATGCGACAATTTAAAGAATTTACTGCCCTCTTCTGTGTCATTCAAACATTTGACAACTCTGAAAGTATCAAAATGCCATGGATTCAGAAATTTAGCAACATTCACAACAGCTAAAACCATGGCGCAACTCACAACAATGAGTGTTACCGATTGCCAAATGTTAGAAGAAATCATAGCTTCTACAACTACTGAAGTCACAGATGACATCATTTTCTCCCAACTCAAGTCTTTAGAGCTCGTTAGTCTTCCCAGCCTTTCAAGGTTCTGCTCAGGGAAGTACACTTTACTATTTCCTTCCTTGGAAGAAGTAATCATCAGACAGTGTCCAAAGATTAAATTTTTCACGGAGGGAAAGTTAAGCACACCGATGCTGCATGGACTACAATCAACTAAAGGTGAATATATAGGACGCTGGGAAGGAGACCTTAATGTTATCCTTCAACAATTGTTTGTAGAAAAGGTATGTATCAATTCAACATTGTTTATATCAGTTTGAACAGATTAATCCTCATCCGTACAACATTATGATCTGTAATTATCGACTTTTTCTAACATTTGGTTCTTAAAAGTCCATCAGTCACTTTGCATACAAGTATCTTTTGGTTCTTAAGCCTTCGATCATCATTGATGTACATTCATTTAAAAGTGAAACGTTTGTTCATGTATTCAAGACTATATATATTGTATGCAGATTTTTCCGAGCTTGGAGGATTTGGAGCTATCTTCAATCATCATTCAGCTTGCTTGGAAACACAAGCTTCTGGACACACATTCTTATGCCCAAAATCTAACGTGTTTGACTATCGAAGGATGTCATGATTTGTACTGCCTGTTTTCGTCCTCTATGGTGAAAAGTTTTGTACAACTCAAGAAGCTGAAGGTTGAAAATTGTGAGAATGTGGAAAATGTGATCTTCGTGAAAGTATTAATCAAAGAAGAACTGATGAATCAGAAAATGTTTCGTGTACTAGAATTCCTATCTCTCAAAGACCTTCCTAAACTCACGAGATTCTGTCATGGAAATTACTTTGAATTCCCCTTGTTGACAAGACTTACTATACAAACTTGTCCTACACTGAAAGCATTCATCTCCGATGCAGAAGGAAACAATCCGGAGATTTCTGCTCCAGCTCTCTTTGATGAAAAGGTACGACTCCATTAATTTCTTTTGTTTGCATCATTGCTTTCTCTGTTTCATGTGTTTTATCTTTTCTTTTTTCCATTACTATTTGATTACCATGTTCATGTTGTATTACTGTTTTCTTTATATCATTACTCTGATTGATGAAGTTACTGACACAATCAAGTGAATATGGTAGGTTTCATTCCTTTGCTTAGAGGAAGTGAGCATCCTAGGTGTGGGAAACTGGAGAAGTATATGGCAGAATCAGCCAACCAACGGCATGAGGATTCATTTTTCAAATTACTAAATACTCTGTAAGTGTTTTATTCAAAATCAAAAACTAAAAACTTAACGTAATTGCTTTGTATATCTCCCAATTCTTCATTGATATACTTTATTTCCTTTTCATTGCAGGTTGAACTGCTCTCAGCTCAGTCTGTTGCTGCTGCTCTATTTGCAGCCATATTCCTTGGATCTGAAGTTATTTCACTTTCTAGCTGTTGTTCTTGGACTTGACTGCGGGTATCGTTGGATAGAGTATGCATCTAACACGGATATGTTCTTTTTTCCCCTATTTTTGGAGGACCATTCAGGCTCAGAGTTGTGTTTCCATCCTACTGTCTGAACCTGCATGCATCTGAGTGTCTGTACTACTCTGTTGGATGTGATCATCTGCAGTTTCATTTGTGACTCAAATATGGAAAACAATGTTTGACTTTCCAAACAGTTTCAACTCTAAAAATATTTATGAAGAATTGCATTTCCCTTTGTAACAGAAATCGTCAGTTTTCACAGACAGTTGATGGACTTCCCTGCAGCATACAGTGTCTTTAAGAACAACCTAAAATTACAGTTGATTTCGGTGGAAAAATTGTTTTCTTAAAATGATTATTTAAAGGCGCCTGATTTCTTTAAACTTTTTTAAATAAAAATAATTATTTTTTTATTTTTTTCCTTAATTAAACCTTTAAACTGCTAATTTTTATCGGTTTTTGATGATGAATTTTTGATAATTTTTTTTCTTAAGATAATATTATCATATGACACACTATAACTATGCCAAAAAATTTACATAATTTTTTTATAAAATTATATTTTATATTTATTTTTTATTCTTCTAAAATTTTTATAATTTTTATTGTTCTACCAAACGTGGCATAAGCTTCAATAATGGGCAGCCACCAATGCCTGTCCAGTCCAATAAGTAACAATTCTGAGAATTAGGGTTGACAAACGAACGGAATGAATACAAATATTTTTTTTCATATTTACATTTATTTTAAATTTTTATTATCTATCATTTACGGTAGGTATAATTTTTAAATTCATATTTGTCTATGCAGATATTTTCTTAAATACATCTCTATTTCCATCACTTAAACTATATCCGCTTGTGTATGCTACAAGCAATTATTAATATCAAATTATGTAAAAATATATCATAGATTTATATAAATAAAAGTAAAACTTCACATATTTTATTGATTGATTAAGTGTATATATAATATATTTACACCAAAATAAATTTAACTACATCGGACTAACGATAGTTAACTAAAACACATTTTTATCGGTATAAATTTTACTTAACTACAACTAACTAATTATATATAGCTAACTTAGCTAAAACATGCTTATACTTTTATAAATCTTATTTATTTGCACATGTTATAAATTTAGAACCTTATTAATTGAAGTACGATCATAAATCATCATTTTTAAAACTAAATTAATTGAGTTCAAAGTCTATAAGTTTAAGGATTAACGTATATTTTAAAACAAATTAATATCTTAATACATAAAATACTATAATAAAAGACATAATCAAAGATTACAAATACAAATGTTTCAAAATTCATATAGCGGAAAGATACAAAGCGAACAAATATAAAACGTGTGGATACAATACGGATATGATCTTAAACTCATTATTTATTTATTACTCACGATGGGTACAATCTTTTATATCTATATCCGCTCATTATCTATTAAACTCATACCTATTTTTACTCTAATAAAAAAATACAATATGAAATCTATAAAATTATATTCGCTATCATCGCTACGCGAAAAATACCCTACTGATCTCCCAACTACTGTGGTTGTGGTCCTAATTCAGAGGGGCTTCGGTCTTGGTGAATTCTTGTCATGTAATAAAAAGGACCCTACGGACCTACCAAAGAGGAATAATGGATGGAGTACGAGATTGGCGGAGAAATTCATTGACTTGGCTACACAAAAAATGTCAAATTTATGGCTACTATAAATATTATAATTAACATGAAAGTATTATTTAAAAATATTCAAATATAACATTAATCTTTATTTCTCAACTAATAAAAACATGCACTTCAAAGGATTTGTGTGAAACATATTAATCGGAAAGAATGAAAGACGGTGAATAGAGGTGAAGAGTTGTGCGCTATAACATAGAACGAAAAAGAAATATATATTGTGTATTTAGAAAATAGTAAAGTGAATTATTCAATATATTACAATGATACGATATTTATAATCCAATATTAAATAACGCAATAAACTAATTAAAGATGTAATTAATTAATTATATTTTAATAACAAAAAATTAAAATCGATTATAGTTAATTTTATAACATTCTTCCTGTTTCTTCAACATTCTTTCAATGAGTTAACCTTGAGAAGTTTAATTGACAAATAATATCAATAGTGTTGACAACCTAGAGATCACTAATGGTGTAGGTGAAATTTCAAAAGATGACAGTTTCATCTCATCCCTGTAGAGAATTCCTTAGACATAAGTGATGTTGTCTCAAAGATCTTCTTTAACTTAGAATCTGAAAGTTTAAAGTAGTCACGATGTCATCATATCTTTCCTATCCAAGATACATATGCATCCTTTTCTTTAGAGCTTTACATGTTTAATCTTCATCTACATTGCTTTTCTTCTCACTTATTTAGATTTTTTTTATCGTAAGCAAGGCGGTTAAATTACATGCTACCGATATAATCTGAAACTTCTATTTAACAAGAAAACACCCTCTTATGTTTGGTTAAAGAGAGCAAAGTTGTTAAACACTTAACTCTCTCTCCATGATAACTTGGTTGTCAAACCTCAAGCTTTCATGTTCACTTTGGAGAAAAACAATAGTTGATGAAACCAAACTAATTCTCAACAAATGACAAATCTTTTACATTGGACCTAACAACTCCAAGCATTAGTAACAAGAAGCAAAACCAAATCACCAACTTTCTTCAACAATACGAGATTGTGAGCTTTAAGCAACAACATCAGATGACACCAATTCAGATACTCAGAATCAATAACTAGAAAATATGCAGAACAAACTAACAACACCAGCTCTAAGTCGTATTCAAAACTAACCAACTGAAAACTACCGATTGATCAAATCAAGATCATAGCTCAAATCCATTCTAACTTCAAGTTTGTATTCTAAAATCTCAATTTCCAAAATCCAACTAACATTTAACATATTATCACCAACGTCCAGAAAATGAACATCATTAACAAATGTCGAGATCAATAGTTGAATTTGACAAGAATAAACAACAACAATCAGTTATTTTGTAACACTTAAAAAAAAATAAAAGAATGGGAAGTGTGGTTGTGGGGTTTCGAACCCACAACCCACTGCTTGTTTGACCGATGACCCAGCCACTTGAGCTAGCAAGCTCTTGTGTATTGATCTCACACACCCTTCCTTTATCCTGTATCAGTTCGAATATAATGATATATTCGAATATATCAGATCGTATACCATGGGATACCCATTTCAGATCTAAAATCATCCATATTCGAACCCTCATCTCTCTCACCTATCCCGATCGACCGATCTCCGTCACCGGCCGTCCGTGGCCTTCACCGCCGGCACCACCAGAAGCGCCGCACTCCCCCGGTCAAAACCCCTCTCCCGACGCGCACAACGGCCGCTGCAGTCGTCCGAAATTGAAGCCGGAAGCTTCGACGACCTAGGTGGAAACCCGCTTCGATTATCGTCGATTCCGGCCACCACCGACGTCGCTTTGGCGCGTCGCCGGTCGTCCCGAGTTCACCGAGGAAGGCCGACCAAAACCCCTCTGTCACCGCTTCCGTTCGCCGCCGTTTGAGCCCTCGTCGGAGGCTACGACAGTTTCGGGTAAGTTGGGTTAAATCCCTTTCGATTAAACCTGTTTTCTGGGTTTTTGGTTTGAGATAGGGTGTTTTATTGAGTTAGGATGTGATTTTGAGCCTGAAATTGAGTTTTTCGGCCGCCTAGGGCCGCGCGTGGCCTCCACGCGCCGCCGGAGGAGATATCCGGCCACCATAGACGGCTGCCTGGAACCGGTCGGTCCAAACCGGTCTAAACCCGGCCCAAACCGGCCTAAATCGGATCGAACCGGTCTGACCCGACCCATTAACCCGTTGACCGACCCGACCTGTTGACCGACCCAACCCGTTGACCGACCCGTTGACCTGTTGAACGACCCGACCCGTTGACCGATCCGACCTGTGATGTCAGCGTTGACTGCTGACGTGGCAGCTGATGTCAGCGTTGACCCTGCTGACGTCAGCGTTGACTTTGACCAAAAAGTCAAAATTTTCAAAAACTCCTATTTTATGTTTTTCGACGTCCTGAGTCCATCCGTGAAGTCCGTTTCTCGAAATTCAATCCCGAAAGCCTCCAAATTAGACTTTATAGTCTCGAGTCAAACTTTTCTTCTAAGTTAAGTTAAGTCCAGAGTTTTAATTTGGGTCTAATATCGATACCTGATTAATCGTAGGATCTCATAGTACTCCTGATCGAGTACTGACCCAGCCCGGCTCCTCCCGTTTTGACCAGTCTCGAGATCCGATTGTTACCCGGTCCAGTACTACTACAGAGAAAGGCCCGAACGCCCAGTAGACCACTTATCTGATTCTGCCCATTTTGAGGTGTGTTTCCTTATGTGTTACATAACTGGATACTACTGTTTTCCCGTTTTTAAACGAACTAGCATGTGCATATGACTATTTTCCAGATTTTTCAGACTTATGATTTGAACTTTAAGCTTGATTGTACTCTGCTTTTACTGTATACCTGATATATTCTGTATAATATTTTCCTGATTGGTATTACATGAAATCGGATTATTTTCCTGATACTGCCATCATTATTCCTGTTATTATTGCATACCTGTCAATTTAGGATTTGGGATGATGTATAGTGTCTGATATTCGGTTCAGGCTTGATCCAGCTGGTAATTCTGTCCTGTTTACGGTTCTCAGCTACGGCTAGGGTAATTCCGTCCTGATATCGGTTCCCGTGCCATAGCCGGGGTAATTTCCGCCTGTTTCCTAAGGTAATTCCTTAGGCCAGTACCTTCGCCTTATCGGGCTTAGGTTAATGCTTGTATCAGATACTGTTCTGGGAAACTGTATCCAGGAGTTGGGTTGGAGGGTAGCATATATATATATATATATGATCTGAATTTCTATTATTACTGCCTATTTGAGTTTACCTGTGATTTGTATGCACCGCTGGAACACACTGGGCTTTATAGCTCATACCCGTTTTCTTTCCCCCTTTTAGATAACCGTAGATAGGCATCCCGGATTTGGCACTCGGAGGATCTACATATTTTCTGGTTAATTATTTTGATGTAATGCCTTAATATTCCAGATTTTAGTTAGGGTGACATGTGCCTCTATTTTGCTACTGATATGCCTATATTTTGTTACCGATCGGTTTTATTATAATTTGTCATCGGTAATATGGATGATTTTATAAACAATGTTTTGGAACGTATTCTATTTCGGAGATCGACGGTTTTATATTGTCATATTGATTCCGATGAAATTATATTTGAACCAGTATCTGTTTATATACGATTGAAAGAAAAAAAAATGTGACCACCTTAGGTCGGGCTATCCGCATAGGCCGGTCAAGGGGGTTACATTTTCAGCTTTCGGTAAACGAAAACAACAACAATGTAGCATGAACAACATTTGTTCCAAGAATTGAACTCACTGTAGATTCGTCATTAGCATGTAACCAGCAAGTATCATATTCAAGTATAATATCCAGAAACGAACAACAAATCATACCAGTGAACCATAGTGATTCGTATTAAACAAGGTAAGAAACTTGAATCAATTGAAAATGGCTATTTAGTACCCTAATCAGATCTTCGATATATCCATCTAAAATAAACAATAACAACAAAATATCGACAGAATTAAAGCATCTCACCAAATCAAAGAACAACATAACCTTTGAGCGATAACAACGAAAGAGAAATAAACGACACTAGGATCGACGACGACAACACAAGATTTAGTGCCTGGTTCGAGTTTTGACAGTTATTATCGTTGCTGGAGATCATATACACAATAGGAAACTGACTGTGGTGATTATCCGAAGAGTCAACCACCTCAATGAAATCACTGTCACAGTACGGGCAAGCAATGGCGTCGTTGGTCGCGTCTAAAGCCAACACACGAACCAAACGGGTGCAACTGTAACACCAAGATGACGTGGATGAAGACATGGTTGAATCTCGAGAATTTTAGATCCAGAAAGAGAAAATTTAAAATAAACAATGATTCTTTAGCGACGATGAAATCAAGAAACAGTGTCGACAATGGAATGCGTGGATGAGACTCGGAGGAAAAATAAAACAGAAGAAGACTAACAACATTAGGATCAAAACCAACGAATGATACCATACGAGAATTTCGGTTTGATAACCGAAGAGAATGAAGATGGTGAATGGAGGTGAGAAGTAGTGCGCTATAACAAAGAATGAAAAAAGAACATATATTATGTACGTAGAAAATAGTAAAGTGAACAAGGAGAACGATTGGAGTATTGATAGGAGATCATAATGGACTGGTATTGATAGGTTTCGCACGGGTGATATATGATGGTGGTTCAACATCTTTAGTGGAATGTCACGTTTTTTACTCGGTAATATTATTTGCGCTAGACTATGAATGGACCTCGATTGTGGTGGAAGGAGATGCAGCAAATGTGGTAAATTATTTGTAATCAAATGTGGATGGTAGATCATTGTTCGCACAAAGTCTCACGGAAGCAAGAAATCTTATTCAACGACGTAACCATCTAAGTGTGAAGTTTATTTTGAGATCGAGAAATATGACAACACATGATTTGGCACATAGGGCATTCGATGATCATTCTTGTTTTTTTTAATCTGATTATTCTTGTACTATTAAACATATTAAAATTGACGATACAATTAATGAATGACCGGATCGTATACTTTTTTCCCTTTGACATTAGAGAGATTTTTTAATGAGTATCAATCATTTACGTACGGTGTGAAAACCTCAAGCAGACTTTCCTACTTTACAGTCTATTACGTCGTAATGCTAGGATTGAAGATTTGTTGAGATATGCAATTGGTTTGGGTTTAGTTAATGGAGTTGACACCCTGCAAGAAGCACAAGATAGGTTGTTAACAATGATGAGTACCCTGAAAGCGTCTTGTTCGTTGCGTGACAGTAACACCAACGATCAATACTTTGATGTGCATGATCTAACTTATATTGTAGCCAAATTAATCGCTTTCAAGGAAAATCAGGTGTTTGCCTTAAAAAAATGTTCTAAGGGATTGGCCAAATGAAGAATCAATGAAAAAATTGAAGAAAATCTGTCTGCGATATCCAAGTATCAACAGTCTTCCTCACCAGTTGAATTGTCCACAACTTTTTCTATTCCTTTTGTTTAACAAGGATCGTTCCCTGACGTTGCCGGATGTCAAGGAAGGATCTGAAAAATATAGCCGTTGGAGTTTAAATGTTTTATTTCTGTTTTTATTTTGAATAAGTAGGATTAATGAAATGGTGCACTTTGGGCAGGGGAGCAAACGCTGCGTTTCGCAGTAGGGTTTTCATTTTAAGGTTATCGTTTGCCTGTGTACAGACTATGGTGATTTTTGTTGGCTGTTAAGCTTTAACTCTCAGAAGCGTTTCTTCTCGAGAGAGTTTCTTGTCTCATCCCTTTCTTTTATCTTAAATTTTCTGTGCTTTTTGATTCGTTCTGTTACAAGGGTATCAGAGCTACCTGATTCTCGGAAAAGATGGTCGAAACACGGAGTCAAATGGCTTTGACGGCGGAGGAGGCACAAACAACAGCTGGGAGTACTGGCCCAGTGCCAGAGTGGCGACAGGAGTCCACTCGTTTCCAATCGGAGATAAACCGACTCGAAGGAAGCTTAGATAATAGGTTTGCAACCATGGAAACGAGGATGATAGCGAATTTTCAGAAGTTATTAGAAATTGGTTTGGGGAAGAGGATAGATACCAGTGGTCTCTTCGAAGAACCAAGGGGTGTTCTGGGTCAATCGTCGGGAGGTCCAACCACAGTCCCTACTCCGTCAGCTCCACCCATGGGTGAAGCTCCAGCTCAAGTGTTAATCAATGACGGACCCGCACAAAACACTCAAAAAGTTAGAGACCAAGAGAAGAACCCGATCAACAATTTTGCTCAAACCACTAATTTCGCATACAAGCTGCTTTGCCCCAGATTTGATGGCAATGATTTTCAAAGGTGGTTTCTGAAGCTTGAGCAATACTTCAAAGCGGAGACTGTTCCAGAGAATGTGAAGGTTCGATTAGTCATACTACATCTGGAAGGAAGGGCGCTACAGTGGCATCAGTATTTGTTGAGGTCGAATACGGATGTGTATCAGATGAGGTGGTCGAATTATTTGAATCAGATGCGGGAACGATTTGCTCCAGGGGGATTTGAGGACCCGTTTACTGAGCTCGTGGCTTTGAGGCAAAACGACACTGTGGAAGTTTATTATGAAGAATTTACCAATCTGATCAACCAGGTACGAATTCCTGACGAATATGTGTTATCTCTATTTAAAAATCACTTGCGATCGGAGATAGGGGCTTACGTTAAGTTGTTGCAACCTGGAACTTTATTGGATGCCTTCAACCTAGCTAGACATGTAGAAATGATGATGTTACTAGTAATAAGAAGCCTGTTAGTATGATACCTAACAGTATTGGCCGAGTGACACCACCAACTTATTTAGTTGTTCCTTATAGGACTGTTGCTTCTTTTGGGAAATCAAACTTTTCCTTGGAAAGTACTTCTGGACAGACTGTGTCAAAGGGTAACTCCCCAAATGTTTTGAGTCCTAAGCCTAATCGACCCGTGAATGGGAGTGGACCCAAAAGGGGTGGGAAACACATATCATCTGCTGAGATTGAAGAGAAGAGACAAAAGGGACTTTGTTTCTGGTGTGCAACCAAAGACTCACCGGGGCATAAGTGCCAGAAGACACAAATGTTTCAGATAATAGTAGGACTAGAGGAAGATAATGAAGGCGAGGAATTTCTGGATTGTGAGGACACTGAAGAAGCAGTTGAATTGGAGAAAATGGATCAACCTATGCTTTCATTACAAGCTATCTAGGGAATGGATTCATGGGAAACAATGTGCATCTCTATTGAGATTAATGGGAGAAAATGTGTGACCCTGCTTGATTCTGGCAGTACACACAATTTTCTCAGTTTAGCCTTGGTCAAAAAGCTAAATTTGAGAATGTCAAAGAAGAGCAAACTAAGGGTAACTGTGGCTGATGGGAACAGTATGGAGGTTGAGGGGGAATGTAGTTCAGTGAAATGGGAAGTACAACATGAAGAATTTATAACCAATTTCTTGGTTATAGGGCTAAAGAACTGTGATATAGAACTTGGGATATAGTGGTTGTCCCAACTTGGCACCATTAAGTGGGATTTTGTCATTTTGGAGATGAGTTTCAAAAGGAACCAACAGTGGGTGACTCTGAAGGGATATAAACCAGAAGTTGTGAAGTATGCTGAACCAGGACTGTGTAAGAGAGTTTTAGAGGGCAGAGCCATTAGCTATGGGATCACCTTGTTGCATTTGAATGCTCAGCTGGGAATGACAGAAAATCATAATAACAACCGAGAGCAATTGTATAAATTGCTGGAGAAGTATGTCATGGTTTCTAAAGAGCCCAAGGAGTTGCCACCCGAAAGAGGCCGATACCATAGAATTAATTTGGTGGATGAGTCAGCTGTAGTTAAAGTGAAGCCATACAGATATCCATTGGCTCAGAAGAATGAAATAGAAAGGATGATTAAAGAAATGTTGGCAGCATGAGTAATTAGAGACAGCAGCAGCGCCTTCTCTTCCCCCATTGTGATGGTGAAGAAGAAGGATGGTTTATGGAGGATGTGCGTGGACTACCGGATACTTAACCAGTGCACTGTGAAAGATAAGTTCCCTATGCCAGTGATAGAGGAGCTATTGGATGAGTTAGGAGATGCTAGATTTTTTTCAAAGTTAGACTTGAGATCCGAATATCATCAAATCAAAATGTGGGAGGCCGATATATACAAAACAATATTCCGAACTCACGAAAGGCACTACGAGTTTTTAGTTATGCTAACTAACGCTCCCGCTACTTTCCAGAGTCTCATGAACAAAATCTTCGAAGAGAAGCTCAGAAAATCAGTTCTAGTTTTCTTTGACGATATTTTGGTGTATTCACCCAATTGGAGCAATCATTTGAAACATTTAGAGGAGGTATTGGGAATTTTGAAGGATAACACTTTGTTTGCAAAAAGAAGCAAGTGTTGCTTTGCAGCTACTACTGTTGATTACTTGGGATATGTAATCTCTGATGGAAAGATCAGAATGGATAGTCACAAGGTGAAGTGTATTCTGGAATGGCCTTCATCAAGGTCCATTAAAGAGCTGAGGGGTTTCTTGAGTATTTTAGGGTATTACAGAAGGTTTATCCCTGGATATGAAAGTTTGGCTAGGCCATTAACCAATTTACTAAAAAAATGGGGCATAGAGGTGGACTGAGGAGGAAGAAACAACTTTTATAAAATTGAAGGAAGCTATTTGCACTGCTCTAGTATTATTCCTGCCTGATTTTTTAGCAGAATTTGAAGTGGAAACCTATGCTTCTGACATTGGTGTGGGAGCAATTTTGGCTCAGGGCGGAAGACCATTAGCATTTTTCAGCAAGGGGCTGGGAGCAAGGCACCAAGCCTTATCAGTGTACGAAAAAGAAATGCTAGCGGTACTGCTGGCAGTTAAAAAATGATCAGCATACCTAGTGGGTCGACATTTCAAAATTAAGATCGATCACCAAAGCCTTAAGTTCTTGGCAGTAAACCAAGCTATCACCCCAGCCCAACAAAAATGGGTTATGAAGATGATGGGGTTTGATTACGAGGTTTGTTACAAGAAGAGAATTAATAACATTGTAGCAGACAGTCTATCCCGGATGCCAAGAGAAGGGGAACAACAGTAGTGTTAAGTTATGACTGTGAGCAGTGTCGGTTCTGATTTGTGAAGAAAGATCGCAAAATCCTGGCACAAAGATGGAAGGCTGAGCAGAATTATACAAGATTTACAACAAGGTTCTGGTAAACATAAAAAATATAGTTGGAATGGACAGTGCTTACGAAGGAAAATGAAGGTTATCGTGGACAATGATGCAGAAGTAAGGAAGGAGTTATTGGAATTTTATCATGGTAGTGGAATTGGAGGGAACTCAGGAGTTTAGGCAACTACACAAAGGTTGAGGAAACTTTATATTGGAAGGGCATGAGGAAGGAAGTTAAGCAGAAGGTGAGAGAGTGTTCTGTTTGTCAGAAGAATAAGGATGAGCTGATCCACCCTAAAGGGTTGTTGCAACCTCTTTCGATACCTGAAAAAATGTGGTCCTCTATAAGCATGGACTTCATAGAGGGACTCCCAAACTCTAGGAGAAAGGATACCATTTTTGTGGTGATTGACAGGCTGTCAAAATATGGGCATTTCTTATCCCTAAGCCACCCATATACAGCAAAGGATGTTGCTGGTGTGTTCTTGGAGAATATTTTTAGACTCCATGATTTTCCGAGTGATATAGTTTGTGATCGAGATCCTACTTTTATGAGCAACTTCTGGAGAGAAATGTTCAAAAGGCTAGGAGTGGTTGTGAATGCTTCGACTGCTTATCATCCTCAATCGGATGGCCAAACCGAGAGGTTGAATAAGTGTTTGGAGACCTACCTTCGATGTATGACAGGAGAAAAGCCTAAAGAATGAGACTGCTGGTTATATTTAGCAGAATGGTGGTATAATACATCATACCACTCGGCCATTGAGATGTCCCCTTACCAAGCCTTATATGGCCAAAGTCCTCCTTGCCATGTTCCATATGTGGCCTGTGATTCCAGAGTAGCAACAGTCGATAGGGACATACAACATCGAGAAGCAACCCTCAAAATGCTTAAGTTCCACTTGCAACGAGCTCAAAACCGAATGAAGCATCAGGCAGATAGGAGAAGAAGTGACTGTGAATTTTTGGTAGGTGATTTGGTATATCTCAAATTGCAGCCCTATAGGCAACAATCAGTGAAACACAGAAGTTGTCAAAAGTTGGCACCAAAATGGTTCGGTCCATTCAAAATCGTAACCAAAGTGGGAAGAGTCGCTTATGGATTGCAACTGCCAACAAATTTCAAGGTGCATCCGGTCTTTCATGTCTCGCAGTTGAAGAAGCACATAGGATCAGACCCAGCTCAATCTGAATTAGCTGTAATTGGTAGTGATGGGGGAATTGCTAAGGATCCCTATAAGATACTTGAGAGGAGGATTGGAAGGAGGAAAACCGAGCTGTCACAGAGGTTTTGGTGGAGTGGACAAACTCATTCCCTGAAGATGCCACTTGGGAGGTGCTCCACCAATTACAAATGCAGTTTTCAGACTTTCATCCTTGTTTCAGATAGCCGTTGGAGTTTAAATATTTTATTTCTGTTTTTATTTTGAATAAGTAGGATTAATGAAACGGTGCACTTTGGGCAGGGGAGCAAACGCTGCGTTTCGCAGTAGGGTTTTCATTTTAAGGTTATCGTTTGCCTGTGTATAGACTATGGTGATTTTTGTTGGCTGTTAAACTTTGACTTTTAGAAGCGTTTCTTCCCGAAAGAGTTTCTTGTCTCATCCCTTTCTTTTATCTTAAATTTTCTGTGCTTTTTGATTCGTTCTGTTACACCGGATGACTTTTTCAAGGAAGCAACAAAACTTGAAGTCATAGATTTGACTAGTATACAATTTTCTTCCTTACCTTCATCCATTTGTCTCCTAACAAGCCTCAGCACGTTGTGCCTAGATCATTGCAAACTTGGAAATGGTATCACCATTATTGGAGGGCTCCAGAGCTTGGAAATCCTTAGCCTTTTGAAATCTGATATCAAAATTCTACCCAAGGAAATTGGGCAACTGGTGAAGCTGAAGTTGTTAGATGTAAGTTGGTGCGATAACCTCAAAACGATTTCACCCGGAGTGCTGTCAAGTTTGACAAAATTAGAAGAATTATATATGGGTGTCACTTGTATTCAATGGGACAAAGCAGTACGGCAAGTCTTGTTGAACTCAACACGTTGTCTCGTTTGTCCACTTTAGAAATTCAAATCCCGGATGCCAAGGGCATGCCATGGGACTTCTTTGAAAGCTTGCAAAAGTTGGAAAGATACAAGGTTTTAATAGGAGAGGAATGGGAGTGGAAGTTGAAGTTCGAGTGTGTTGGAAACTACCAATATTCAAGAACCATATATCTCAGGCTAAGCACGAGTATTGATGATTTGGATCCTGGAATCAAGAAGTCTAAGAAAACTGAAGATTTACATTTGGATGAACTGAAAGGTGTGAAGATTGCACTGCGGGAGTTAACAGATAAGGAAAGCCCATCGCATTTGAAGAATCTGCATATTCAAAATGCTTTAGATACTAAATACGTTATTAAGGATAAAAATGAGTTTCCTCAATTACAGTCTCTGACATTGCAAAATCTACCACAGCTCATTAGCTTTTGCCCTCATCCTAAAACCAATGATACCAGCTCATTGCCTCAGCATGAGTTGCCACTTTTCAATGAAAAGGTATTTACAATTCATTATCTTTTAAAACCTTGCTTGAAGAAGTTGCGGTTGAAATCGATTAATATTACAAGTGTGTGACACAATCAGCTTTCAGCTACAGCTCTCCGCATTTATGAGAAGTTGACAACATTGAAAATCGAGGGTTGTGGAAGTTTAAAACACATCTTTTCATTTTCTATGGCTAAATGTCTACGACATCTCACAGACTTTGAGATCATTGGGTGCCACAGCTTAAGAAAGGTGATTTTAGTGGAGGAAATAGAAGAAGAAACTCAAACTACTATAAACTTTATCTTTATTCCCTCAGTTAAAATCCTTAGAGCTCAAGAATCTTCAGCGTCTGATTGGATTTTTCTCCTACTCCCCCACTCAAGTTACTGAATTTCCGGCCTTGAAGTCACTGAGGATAGACAAGTGTCCAGAGTTGGAGGTTTTCATATGCATATCTTCAATGGAAGGCAACCGATGCATTTCTAGTCAAGTTTTGTTTGACAATAAGGTAGCCTAATTATTGGTTTAGTATTCTTAAATTTCTGATTTTAACACATTATCAAATCATACTCGGGTAAATTAATTTAATATTTGAGACAGTTTCTGTCTTTGACCCTACTTTTATATATATATATATATATATAATTTCAAACGCACACGTGTAGTCATAGATGTATTTGTAGGAGGAAACGGTAGCAGCTAGCTTCTAATTTCATTATTTTGGCCTGATGAGTGCAGGTTGCATTTCCCAGTTTGGAGACAGTGTGTACTCACTACTTGAGAAAGTTGAAGATGATATGGCAGAACCCACTTCCATTTCCCAAACTAAGGGAAATCAGCATTATGGGATTACCAAAGTTAAAATGTATTTGGAAAATTGATCCCGAAAGCATTTTTTCATTTAGAAATCTACATTACATATCTGTTGGGAATTGTTGGAGTCTGAAGAATGTATTTCCGGCCTTAATAGCCAGAAACCTCCCACAACTCAGTGATCTTAGAATAGCTTGCTGTGGAGTGGATTGTTTCGCAAGTAGAGGAAGGATCGGATTCGGAAATCAGTGTCTCTTTCGAGTTTGATCAGTTGTCCTCCCTTATGCTTTGGAGGCTACCAGACTGCAAATGTTTCTACCCGGATAGGCATACAACAAAGTGGTCAATGTTAAAAGAGTTAACAGCATACGAGTGTGGGAAAATGAGGATATTTGGCACACAACTCATCACTCACAACCAACAACTTGACTCACCACCTCCACTTTTCTTGGTTGAAAAGGTATAATAAACCCTCTCCCTCCTCACTCAATGAAAATCAGTGAACACAGTGACTCCATAATTATTTTTTGATTGGTTTTCAGGTCATCCCTAAGCTACAATGTCTGATATTAGGTGATGATTACATTGCAATGATAAATGGTAGTCAATTTCCGAGCAGTCTTTTTCGTGAAATAAAAACTTTAATGGTGAAACGCAACAGGGCCATATCAGTTGATTTCCAAATTCCTTTCCTTGAAAGATTCTCCAGTCTAGAAGAGCTTTGTATCTCTTATGTGTGAAATCAAAGAGTTATTCTGTACTGAAGGAGATACAGATACCAAGGGGACATATTCTAGGACATTGTCCACAATTAGTGGACCATTTCAAGGTTCTGCTCAGGGAATCATACCTTCATATTTCATTCATGGAAGAAGTAATCATGAGACGGTGCCCAAAGATGGATTTTTCCACACAAGGAAAGTTAAGCACACCAATGCTGCATGGACTACAATCATGGATTTTTGTCCTCTATGGTGAAAAGTTTTGTGCAGCTCAAGAATCTGAACATTGAGGATTGTGAGAACATGGACACTGATCTTTGTGGAAGGATCAGCCAAAGAAGAAATGATGAACCAGAATTTGTTCCATGGACACTGCCTATTTCAGGTTGAATTGCTCTCTACTCAAGCATGTTGCTGCTGCTCAGTTGGCAGCCATACATTTTATATTCTTGAGTAAAAACTTGTTATTTCATGATCTGTTCTTCGATTAAAAAATTCTTTAAAATCATGTTTTCTGTTTTACATATACAATGAATATGTGTGAAAATCGGCGCAGCCGGAGAGAGCCACCGTTCCTTGTCAAAGTCTGAACCCCCAGGGTCAAGGGGGCTGCTAGAATTTGGCATTTGAAGTGGATAACACTAGCCGACATCAGCTTCGACAAAAATACCGAGTCAAACGTTAAAATAGTTAAATAATTTATTTAAATAATTTATGATAAACGAGGACATAATAAATGAAATATGAAAACATTCAATAAGGAAAAGATAAGTTTATTTTATTATCGAAAATACGACCAAATCGATAGTAGTGATGGAATTTATAGATAAAAAATTTAGGAGTTATTTTAAAATTTTAAAATATTATAAAAATTTTTATTTATTTTCTTTAAAAAAAAATATTAACACATGTCATATTTTTATCGAGAATATAATATTTTTTATATAATAAAAATAAAAATGTTAACTAAAACATGAATGCTACATTTTGTAGAAATGTTAATCCCCTATTTTTTTAGTATTTGTGTTCATACTAAATTAAGTCCAAGTTATAATTTTTAATCACTTAAAATATAATTTTTAGTTAAAATAAATATATAAAATATTTTTGAATAAAATAATATTCAAAATATATATTTTTATTTAAATTTTTAAAAATTAATATATAACATTGATTAAAAAAATATTATATGTTTATTTTTTTAAAATAACTTAAATATCTATGTTAATAAAAAATATATTTTAATATTTATTTTAATAAAAATATTTTGGATATTTTTTATACTTTAAACATTTATTTATTATTTAAGTCAAATTAAACTATTGAAAACTTTGAATGAACCTTGCATCTTCAGACTTCAATTCGATAAGGAACCGAGCTAAGCCTTATAAATAGGAAAGAAAAATCAAAGCTTTCAAAGTGCAGAAATTCGAGATTTACGCCCCCATATTCCAGATTTCTATAAAAAAACGATCAAATTTGCTTACCAAACACCCTTTTTTCCCGTCAAGAATGCAGGAGAACAACCATAGCAACCACCAATCCGCCAAGAAGAGGGTGTTACCGAAGCGGATAATCCTAGTCCGACACGGTGAGTCGGAAGGCAACTTAGACACCTCGACTTACTCGAAAATCCCAGACTACAAGATCTCCTTAACCGAAGGCGGCCGTGCTCAAGCCCGCCTTGCCGGTTCGCAACTCCGGGACCTCATTTCCGGAAATGGGTCTTGCCCCGATTGGCGGGTTTACTTCTATGTTTCCCCTTACGAGCGCACCCGGTCCACGCTGCGGGAGATCGGGAAATCGATTTCGAAGAAAAGGGTGATTGGGGTTAGGGAAGAGTGTAGGATTCGAGAACAGGACTTTGGGAATTTTCAGGTTGAGGAAAGGATGAGGGCTATAAAGGAGACGAGGGAAAAGTTTGGGAGGTTCTTTTATAGGTTCCCGGAAGGTGAATCTGCCGCTGATGTTTTTGATCGTGTTTCAAGTAAGCTGTTCTTCATTCTGGAGTTTTCTTATACAAAGCTTGCATTATTTTGCATGTAAATTTTGCTTAGGATATTGAATTTCTATGAAGAAATGATGATTTGTGAATTACTACAGTTCATAGGCATTTATGAAGTCATTGCTGAAATATGAAATACTTGGTGCTAATTGAAAGTAGTTTTCTAAGAAGATATTGACTTGGAAAGTTCTATATTGATTTAGAAAACAACATAAAAAAAGAGAGAGAGAGAGAGAGGAAGAGGAAGTGATACTATTTGGTAATGACTTGCTTTTTCAACTTTGAAAGTTATGAACTTTTTGAATGAAAATTGGGTTCTATTGTGATAATGGTAAATTTCTTTGATATATGTGTAATTTTCTAATCTCAGCATATTTCAATGCTAATAGAAGATAGGAAATAAGTTCAGACAGTTGTTTTCTCCTAGGATTGAACTAGATATGATTCTTGTGTTTTCAAGTGAGTGGTTTGATATTTGGTCTTTGTTGTTCTTTAATCTTAGAGAATGAATCCGAGTAATTGAATGGTTTGGATATGTAATTTGGGTCCGTGGATGCTAAATTGAAGAAAAAACATTGAAATTTGCAGGTTTTCTTGAATCTCTCTGGAGAGACATAGATTTGAATAGGCTTCACAAAGATCCCTCTCAAGACTTGAATCTCATAATAATCTCTCACGGCCTAGCATCACGGGTGTTTCTAATGAAGTGGTTCAAGTGGACGGTTGATCAATTCGAACGCTTAAATAATCTCGGGAATTGTGAGTTCCGAGTTATGGAGTTGGGACGGGGCGGAGATTATAGCTTAGCAATAAATCATACAGATGAAGAGATGATGGAATGGGGACTCTCTCAGGATATGATACAAGACCAAAAATGGCGAATCACTGGCAACAAGGCTGATTGGAATGATCATTGTACCTGGTATCTTAGGTCATTTTTTGATGACTTAGACTCGGAAGATGATGCCGAAAGTAATTGATATTCATTCCCGAAAAAATAAAACAGGTGTAGACACTAATTCTTTGAATGCAAACGTTGTATTACATGATACCCTATTGGAAAGTTTATGGATGGATTTAGCAGATGTATTTCTTTTCATTTTTTAATTAATTCTTTTATAGCAGCTATATGTTAGCAAGATCATTGATGAAAAACTATATGTTTACAAGAAATTAGAATAAAAATATATCCTGACCTGATTCATTTTAGATGAAAGATAATCAGACTAATGAACAGATTTAAGTTTGATAAAAATCTGTCAACTAAAATGGATTTGTTTAAAGATATGTAAATCAAATAGTGTTGACTTCTCCCTATTTTCTTTGGAATGAAGAATTTAGACTACAATAATTCATTTGAATCTGTTTCTGCTAATGAGCCATCTGCCTAGGCTTTAGCAAAGAATATACAAAGAACAAATCAGCAAGGTAAATTCAGCTAGACCCTAAACTGTTGCTCTCATCTATCTTAGACCCTACCTTTTTTAGAATCGATTTCAAAGGTTTCGGTTCTTCTATTATTTCTTGGTCGAACGACCCCATTTTTTCTGTTCTTTTCTTCTTACTTTTCTTCTTCTTGCTTGCAGTTGCAGTCATCTCCTCTACTGTATCATTTATGCTAACCATTTTCTTCGGAGGTCGAGCTTCAGGTTGAATTGCAGACGTTTCTGGTGCTTCATCCTCATTGTTCTCTTCATTAGATGTTGCAGTAGAAATGCCACTTCCACTGTGATTACATATTGGTTCTGCCTCTGCTTTGGCCTGCGAGTTTTCATCTTCAACTGGAGTTTCATCAGCCAAAGGATGCATTGCTTGGTTGGTGATGGAACTTGATATAACTGATTCATCACCTTGAGAAGGTAACTGAGTTGAATCCTGATGAGAAACTTGGCCCAATGTTCCTCTTTTCATGGCATATGTTGCTAGATATTTCATGATGAAATTGTAGAACTTGTGGCAAAGGCCAAGAAAGATTTGTTCTATTTTGTGGGATATGGTTCTAAAAAGGAATTAGGTTGTTTTATAAATTTGATCAACCGATTAGAACAGAGGGAATATTTAACTCATTTTATTGATGCCTTACTCTGGAAGCAATAAAATATTACTTGGGGGGTAATACTTTACTTTTCTTAATAGATTTCCTTTGTCTATGACAACCTATATTAGCTATTGCTTCAATAGAAAGCATCAGAGTCTAGCAGGACTTTCAGAAGGTAATTCTATAACATCATCAAAAATTTTAATGCATGTAGAACTATGCTACTCGGATTTGGGTGTGAGTATCGAATATGGCCCATATCGTATGGGTATGTTTAGTTTTATCTTGTTTTTGGATGATCTCTAAATGGCAATATCTTCAGGTTCCTGAAGTTTCATCAGCTGCACCAGCGGGTGAACCAGACACAAATGGAACAAATCCCCTTCCACCGAAACTGGTCTCATGAATCTGTCATAGAATTTCCTCCACAAGCGATGAACTGTCCAAGTTGGGTGAGTCAGTAGCAACCTTAAACCACTTCTCCTACGGGCTGCAGCAGCCGGTTGATTCTCTCCGATATCACTTGGTTCACCATTTTCAATGAACATAAGTCTTCAAGGCTGGGAATATCAGTAGCATCTGAAACTTTTGGTTTCACATGTCTTAATAGCACTGCTTCGATCAATGGCTTTGTTATCGAACCAAACACCTGTTCCACAGCAACATTCTAATATCAATGTTCCTGACGGAACGGGTTAAACAAGTCGTAGAAAGAAGATTGCGAAGTTATGAACTAATTAGCTTACCATTGTGCTAAACAGGACTACAATCAAGGTAGAAGTGATCATCAATGCAGAATCTTTGTTATCTTTATTCTCAGAATTTGAAAACTACATTTACCTGGTTATAAGACAGTGCAATAGTGACAGCACCTCTCATCTGGTCCGCCCACCACATTATAAACTGAGAATCAAAGAGTTAGAAGAAGTTCGGATTAGGACCATTTGGTCGATGGTTGCGGTTATCACCTGCTGTCGGAACTCGATATTTGAACTGTCCCGTTTTCGTATACAGGTGATGAAGTTTGCTAGCAGGTACACAAATGCTGCCCTTCCAACTAACACAAGTGCAAATAGTGTTGAGCTGACAGCAACAAAAGTTCCTGCACTGAATCCAGAATATGATCCAAGTTAGAATCATTTGACATTACAGCTGCTTGGTTGTTCAACCAATTTGCATATTCTGGAGACATGGGACTAATTTGCTCGAACATGCATCAGATAAGAGAAAACACCTTGTCTTGCTGGCTTTCTGTAACCCCTAAAATTAACATAATTACTTAGATTATAAGTTAGGGTTTACGGCTTGAAAACTTGCTTCGCATACTAGGGTTTTTACAAAATTAAATATTTTATTCGGATAAATTATTATTTAATTAATAATTTAAAATACTGGAAAATTTATCGTTTATAATATACAGAATTCAACCCGAAATAATATCATAAATAGTTCATAAAAATCCGAACATAAATCCAAAGTTCTTAATACATTAAATATTGTCCAAATAAAAATTATAATCTGAAAATAAATCTGTAATTACATACTATAGCAATAAACTGAATCAGGATCCTCCAAGTACCGTACCGAGCTTAGGATAGAGATCTGTAACAAGAAGCTGAGGGGGTATAAGCTTGGGAGCTTAGTGTGTCTTTAGAACAGATAACGGAATTACAGAACAGAAGATGCAGAAGATGCAAAGTATGCATGATATGCACCCATCTCCGAACACCACAGAAGAGTAGGTCCCCAGACCACTCTAACACCAACACACCAACAGAAGTGGTATCTCGACCCGTAGGTGGAGCCACTGAACAGAAGTGATAAATCACTAACTTCCCCGTACACATATAGTCCAACCAGATGCAATGTTATATGCAAATACAGGATCAGGGTGCATGCCTAAATATCTAACAGGAGGCATACATGACAGATATCAGAATCAGAAATGATATGTCAGAATGATGCATGATCATACGGGTTTAACATGAATCGAGTATACAGAATTTAACAGGATTGACAGGAGAGAACACACCTGTAACAGAAGACTCAACGTCGACTCTGACGTCTACTGGACTCGGCTCTACCACCAGACTGAGCAGGAGTAGAGTCTACAATAAACGAAATACATAAGACATCCTACTATGCCACAATACCGAAAAATATACTAAACAGAAATTAGTCGCTACTCACGTGAAGGTCCCGAATGCGGATGAATGGGACAGCGTACAGGAGGAGGAGGAGGCAGATGCTCGGGGTCGGAATCCACGTCACCTGAAGCAAACAGAAACTGATTCAGAAACCTTTACAGACAACTTCCAGATAACTGATCGAACTTAAAAGCCCCAAAAACGACACTTCAGGTTCGAATTTCGAAAAACGGACAGCGCCATTGAACTCAGGACGTCGAAAAACATAAAGTGGGCCCGGGTCGAAAAAGTCAACTGCTGACGTCAGCAGTGACGTCAGCCGGGTCATGGGCCGGGTCGAGTGTCGGGTCGGATTCGGGTTGCGGTCGGGTCGGGTTCGGGTCTGGTCTGTTTGTTTCCCGGGAAAATCTGGATTTTTCCAGATTTTCCAAAATTCGATTAATTTTTGATACTAAACACCCTCGGATTCGATTCAAAAACAGTTCGAAACATCCCTAAATCGATTCGAATTCCTTTTAAACCACCCTTCAACAACAAATCACTTCTCTAAAAGCAAACAAAAATTCAAATGAACTAACCCCCACTTCCGAAACAACGTATAACCAAACACCCACATCAAAGATTCGAACCAAACAAAACACTCCCCTACAAACAACACTGAACCGAAGTTGAAACACAAGTGAAACGAGGGTGAAGATTGCTTACCCAAAACTTACCAAAGAAACACAAAGACCGAAGACTACAACTGATGCGCTAAGGTGCTTGAACGAATACAGAGTTGAGAGTAAGAGAGGCAAACCAATTTCAGGTCTGAAATTGATTATCCGAAACCAACAAATAAGAGGGAAATAAATCCCATTGAAACCGAAACGTAAAA
The DNA here is from genome assembly GCA_035048815.1 of Abelmoschus esculentus. Classification (NCBI taxonomy): domain Eukaryota; kingdom Viridiplantae; phylum Streptophyta; class Magnoliopsida; order Malvales; family Malvaceae; genus Abelmoschus; species Abelmoschus esculentus. The sequence continues at coordinate 23,479,935 of JAUCBN010000004.1, forward strand.
TCGGGAAAGAAGATATCAGTTTCAAGAAATGGTATAATTACCCGATAAGGGTCTGAGCTTTTCAGGATTTAAAATTGAACTCTTAAACTTTCAGAATTTACAATCAAGCCACTAAATTCGAATAGAAAATCCCCAAATTCTAGGGCACAATTTAGGGATTTTGACTTAGTCAAAGGGGGGGAAATTGGGTTGTGACAACTCTCCCCTCCTTACAGAAATTTCGACCTCGAAATTTACCTGGATCAAATAGATGCGGATATTGGGCTTTGATAACAGATTTGGGCTTCCACGTAGCCTCATCAGGACCTCGATTGCGCCAGAGAACCTTAGCCATCTTAATGGTCTTCCTCCGAAGAACCTTCTGATCTTGAGCAATAATCTCAACAGGTTCCTCCTCATAACACAGATCTGGCCGAATCTCAAAATCCTCGACTGACAGAACATGAGACGGATCTGCTCGATAACGTCTCAGTACAGAAACATGGAACACATCATGGATACGCTTGAGCTCTGGTGGTAACTCAAGCTGATAAGCTACAGGTCCAACACGTCTAAGAATACGATAGGGTCCAATATATCTGGGACTGAGTTTGCCTTTACGACCAAAACGTAGTACCTTTCTCCAAGGAGAAACTTTCAGGAACACCTCGTCACCAACCTCAAACTCTAGATCCTTACGCCTCAAATCCGCATAAGATTTCTGTCTGCCAAATGCGGCTTTAAGCCGATCCCAAATCAATCTAACAGTCTCCTTAGCCTCATGTACAAGATCTGGACCCAATAAACGGTGCTCAGTGAGCTCAGTCCATCCAATTGGAGTGCGACACTTACGCCCATACAGAGCCTCATAAGGTGCCATCGTAATGCTGGCCTGATAACTGTTATTGTATGCAAACTCGGCCAACGGTAAGAAATCCTCCCAACTGCCTCTGAAATCCAGAATACATCCTCTCAACATATCCTCGAGGATCTGAATCACACGCTCAGACTGACCATCTGTCTGAGGGTGATAAGCAGTGCTAAAGTTCAATCTAGTGTCCAGAGCAGAATGCAAAGATCCCCAAAACTTTGACGTAAACCGCGGATCCCGATCAGAAATAATAGACAGAGGCACACCATGTAGCCGGACGATCTCAGAGATGTATAACCGGGCCAACTTACTCAGAGGGTAAGTGGTCTTGACAAGAATGAAGTGTGCAGACTTGGTCAATCGATCCACGATGACCCAAACATAATCCTTCTTTGACGGAGTCAAAGGCAAACCACTGACAAAATCCATGGTCACACGCTCCCATTTCCACTGAGGAATCTCAATATGCTGAAGCAGCCCAGATGGACGCTGATGCTCTGCTTTAACTTTCTGGCAAGTTAAGCACTTAGACACAAAACTAACTACATCTCGCTTGAGACCCTTCCACCAATACTTCTCTCGGAGATTCTTGTACATTTTATCACCACTAGGATGCATAGAATACGGACTATCATGAGCTTCTCGTAGAATCACCTGTTTCAGCTCAGAGTTTCTCGGAACACAGAGTCGACCCCAGAAACACAAAACTCCATCCTGATTCAGAGAAAAATCCTGAGAAATTCCCTCCTGAACTTCCGCAATACGGTGAGCCAGGTACGGATCATTAGGTTGTTCAGCTTGAATCTTAGATATCAGAGTGGGAACCACTCGAAGCTCCGCCAATAGACTACCATCTTCCAACAGACTCATCCGAGCAAACAGAGCTCTCAGATCAGAAATGGCGTTGCGACTCAAAGCATCCGCAACGACATTAGCTTTACCAGGGTGGTAATCAATCTCACAGTCATAGTCTTTTAGAAGCTCTAACCAGCGACGCTGTCTCAGATTAAGTTCCTTCTGGGTGAGAAGGTACTTAAGACTCTTATGATCAGTGAAGATGTAACACTTCTCTCCATAGAGATAGTGTCTCCAGATTTTCAGAGCAAAGATCATTGCTGCCAACTCCAGATCGTGGGTAGGGTAATTACACTCATGCGATTTCAACTGTCGAGACGCATAAGCCACTACCTTCTCATCCTGTATCAGAACACACCCCAAATCGGTGTACGAGGCATCACTGTAAACAGTATAGGGTTTCCCCGCCTTTGGCTGTATCAGAACTGGTACTTGTGTCAGAACGGACTTGAGTTTTTCAAAACTCACCTTCTGAGCTTCAGACCAAGAAAAAGGAACATCCTTCCTCAGAAGCTTAGTTAACGGAGCAGCAATAGACGAGAAACCCTCTACAAATCTCCGATAGTAACCAGCCAATCCCAGAAAACTACGAACCTCTGCCACATTCTTCGGTTGCTGCCAACACATAATGGCCTCAATTTTCGTCGGGTCCACCTGAATACCCTTAGCTGATACTACGTGTCCCAGAAAAACAACCTCAGAAAGCCAGAACTCACATTTGCTGAACTTGGCATATAGCTGTTTCTCCCTCAGGGTCTGCAAAACAATACGAAGATGCCGCTCATGCTCATCCTCAGACTTGGAGTAAACCAGAATGTCATCAATGAAAACCACTACAAACTGATCTAGATAGGGTCGAAACACCCTATTCATCATGCTCATGAATGCTGCAGGGGCATTCGTAAGACCGAAGGGTATTACCAAAAACTCGTAATGCCCATAACGAGTTCAGAAAGCTGTCTTGGACACATCAGAATCCTTAACCTTGAGTTGGTAATAACCAGATCTCAGGTCTATCAGCTCCTCGAAACTGATCAAACAGATCGTCGATGCGGGGAAGAGGGTACTTGTTCTTGATGGTCAACTTGTTCAACTTCCGGTAGTCAATACACAAGTGTAGAGAACCATCTTTCTTCTTAGCAAACAGAACAGGGGCTCCCCACGGAGAAACACTGTGTCGTATGAAACCTCTATCCAGAAGTTCTTGTAGCTGAACCTTAAGCTCCTTAAGCTCCTTCGGAGCCATCCGATATGGTGCCATAGACACTAGAGTAATCCCCGGGTATAACTCAATACCGAACTCCACCTCCTCACGCTTAGGGGTACACCCGGTAACTTTTCTGGAAAAACATCTGGAAATTCACACATCACTCGGATCTTATCCATTCCAGAATCAGATTGCCTCGGGTCAAGAATATAGACAAGATAGGCTATAGACCCCTTCCTGATCATCTTTTCGGCTTTCAGGGCAGATATCAGATTGGACAGATAACCTCTACGCTCACCGATGAGAGTTACCTCTCGTCCATCAGAAGTCCTCAGAGTTGCCCTTTTACGCTCACAGTCTAGAGTAACTCGGTGAGCAGATAACCAGTCCATCCCCAAAATCAAGTCAAAGTCCACAAATGGTAACTCCATCAAATTAGCAGGAAAGATTTCTCTGTGGACCTCAAGGGGACAATCTCTGTAAACTTTAGTAACCCCCACAGGGTGACCTACAGGACTAAAAACCGAGACGGAACTGCCAGTATCTTCTACTGGAACTTTCAGATACCCCGCTACAGAACTAGAGACATACGAATGCGTAGACCCATTATCTAACAATGCGAAGAAAGGAACAGTATGTACAGAAAAAGTACCAGCAATGACGTCTGGCTCATCTCGGTCCTCCTGTCTCCTCGTAGCATATACCATGCCAAACTGAGATCCTCCTGATCTGGCAGCTCCTCTGAACTGATTGGGTCTGCCTCTACTACCAGTACCAGATGCTGCGGGTCTACTCTGTCCTCTTTCCCCAGCTGGGGTCTGGACTGATGCCTGAGATTGCCCAGGAGTATAACCAGACTGTGGTGCCACCGGACAGTCTCTGAGACGATGATCAAGAGAACCACATCGGAAGCAGGCTCCACTCCGTATGCGATATTCTCCGGGATGCCATTTCTTACAGAAAGTACACTGAGGTACTGCTCGGGTACTAGTGGATCCAGCTCCACTAGCAGCAGGGACCGCTGATACTCCAGGTCTAGACCGTGTCGAACTCTGAGGCTCATACTCATCGCGGCCTCTCTTCCGGGACTGAAAACCCTGACTGTACTGAGCAGGTGCGGCAGACTGTCGTCTACCTCTATCCTGACCTTAAAATTCCATCTGAACCCTCAAAACCTCATTACGCTCGGCTGTCCTGGCACGCCGAGTGATCATCTTGTACTCCGTATCATGATGTGTGGCAACTGCAATCTTCAGTGGTACCCGGAGTCCTTTCAGAAAGTGATCACACTTTTGCTTCTCCGTCGTCACAATGCTAGGAGCATACTTTAGTAGTCTCAGGAACTCAACCTCATAGTCCTTAACAGACATGTCATTCTGCTGCAGGTTCAGAAAATTCTCTCGGCATTTAGCCAAGTACTCAGGGCCCACATACCGATCCTCAAAACTCTGTTTGAAGAATTCCCAGTTGATCTTCTCTGGAGCAGTAACCTTTTCTTTTGCCTCCCACCAGTTCAGGGCCTCTCCCTGAAGCAATGATACAGCTGCCCTAAACTTCTTTTCAGAGGGGTATTCCATCTCAAAGAACAGATGCTGAAGTTTCTTCAGCCAGTACTCCGCATCGGCTGGGTCAGTACCGGTCTTGCCATCAAACATGGTCATCCCAGCAGCTAGGAACTCAGTAGATATGGGTTTCCTAGAACCCTCATTCTGTCGCAGATATCTGAGTAACTCCCTCTGAACAGTCACGGAGTCTAAACCGACAGTCTCACTGTCATCAGGCATATAAGGTCCCTCACTCTGGACCTGCTGATCAACCTCGGCTTGCTGCGCCTCGGTCTGAATCTCAGGCTGAACATCCCCTCCTAAATCCTGGGCCAGACTCTGATCCTGTGGCGGATCCGCAGGAGGCGGAACACCACTAGAAGATGCAACAGATCGACCTCGGCCACGGCCTCGGCCACGACCTCTACCGGTCGCTAAACGGGTACTTCGACGCGGTGGCATAATAGAATTTCTACAGAAAGACAGACATAATCCTATATTAGAATCGGTACTTGGAGTAATATTTAAAATGTCATAGAAATTTTTAAAATACGAGTCAAAACAGGAATCCAGATTTTTAAATAACTTTGACAAAACATTTTTAGAACAAAAATCATTTCAGACTTCACAGTCCGTGGGTTGAACCGGGCTCTGATACCACTAAATGTAACCCCTAAAATTAACCTAATTACTTAGATTATAAGTTAGGGTTTATGGCTTGAAAACTTGCTTCGCATACTAGGGTTTTTACAAAATTAAATATTTTATTCGGATAAATTATTATTTAATTAATAATTTAAAATACTGGAAAATTTATCGTTTATAATATACAGAATTCAACTCGAAATAATATCATAAATAGTTTATAAAAATCCGAACATAAATCCAAAGTTCTTAATACATTAAATATTGTCCAAATAAAAATTATAATCTGAAAATAAATCTGTAATTACATACTATAGCAATAAACTGAATCAGGATCCTCCAAGTACCGTACCGAGCTTAGAACAGAGATCTGTAACAAGAAGCTGAGGGGGTATAAGCTTGGGAGCCTAGTGTGTCTCTAGAACAGATAACGGAATTACAGAACAGAATATGCAGAAGATGCAAAGTATGCATGATATGCACCCATCTCCGAACACCACAGAAGTGTAGGTCCCCAGATCACTCTAACACCAACACACCAACAGAAGTGGTATCTCGACCCGTAGGTGGAGCCACTGAACAGAAGTGATAAATCACTAACTTCCCCGTACACATATAGTCCAACCATATGCAATGTTATATGCAAATACAGGATCAGGGTGCATGCCTAAATATCTAACAGGAGGCATACATGACAGATATCAAAATCAGAAATGATATGTCAGAATGATGCATGATCATACGGGTTTAACAGGAATCGAGTGTACAGAATTTAACAGGATTGACAGGAGAGAACACACCTGTAACAGAAAATTCAACGTCGACTCTGACATCTACTGGACTCGGCTCTACCACCAGACTGAGCAGGAGTAGAGTCTACAATAAACGAAATACATAAGACATCCTACTATGCCACAATACCGAAAAGTATACTAAACAGAAATTAGTCGCTACTCACGTGAAGGTCCCGAATGCGGATGAATGGGACAGCGTACAGGAGGAGGAGGAGGCAGATGCTCGGGGTCGGAATCCACGTCACCTGAAGCAAACAGAAACTGATTCAGAAACCTTTACAGACAACTTCCAGATAACTGATCGAACTTAAAAGCCCCAAAAACGACACTTCGGGTTCGAATTTCGAAAAACGGACAGCGCCATTGAACTCAGGACGTCGAAAAACATAAAGTGGGCTCGGGTCGAAAAAGTCAACTGCTGACGTCAGCAGATGACGTCAGCAGTGACGTCAGCCGGGTCGGGTGTCGGGTCGGATTCGGGTCGCGGTCGGGTCGGGTTCGGGTCTGGTCTGTTTGTTTCCCGGGAAAATCTGGATTTTCCCCAGATTTTTCGGGAAAATCTGGAAAAATCCAGATTATTCCCAGGCCAAAATTCGATTAATTTTCGATACTAAACACCCTCGGATTCGATTCAAAAACTGTTCGAAACATCCCTAAATCGATTCGAATTCCTTTTAAACCACCCTTCAACAACAAATCACTTCTCTAAAAGCAAACAAAAATTCAAATGAACTAACCCCCACTTCCTAAATAACATATAACCAAACACTCACATCAAAGATTCGAACCAAACAAAACACTCCCCTACAAACAACACTGAACCGAAGTTGAAACAGAAGTGAAACGAGGGTGAAGATTGCTTACCCAAAACTTACCAAAGAAACACAAAGACCGAAGACTACAACTGATGCGCTAAGGTGCTTGAACGAATACAGAGTTGAGAGTAAGAGAGGCAAACCAATTTCAGGTCTGAAATTGATTATCCGAAACCAACAAATAAGAGGGAAATAAATCCCATTGAAACCGAAACGTAAAATCGGGAAAAAAGATATCAGTTTCAAGAAATGGTATAATTACCCAATAAGGGTCTGAGCTTTTCAGGATTTAAAATTGAACTCTTAAACTTTCAGAATTTGCAATCAAGCCACTGAATTCGAATAGAAAATCCCCAAATTCTAGGGCACAATTTAGGGATTTTGACTTAGTTAAAGGGGGGAAAATTGGGTTGTGACACTTTCCATTTTGTCAATCTAAGGATTATGGTTGGAATTTAAGGTTTAGATTTTATGGTAGATATTTGAATTTAGATTTTAACCTATAAACTTTAAATCCTCATAAATCCTTAATTTCTAACCCCTAATCCTTTAATCTTAAAACTAAAACTCTTGTAAAATCATTTTATTTTCATTGTAGTAAAAGAAGCCAAGGTCAACAACATTTGTTTTGTTTGCTATAAAGATTTAGAAATGGTATAATATGTCAAAGGTTTTTATACTATTTTAAAATTTAACCTTTATATTTTAATTTTATAACATTGAATCTATATATTTTTATTTAAAATTTTTTGTTAATTTAGGTGAATAATAGAGTTGGAGAAAAATGAGAGAAATAAGTGTATTTAAAAAATATTTGGGAGAATAGGCCAAAAGAAACAGTATTCCTTAAACCTCGCCACCTGCATGTGCCTAGATCTCGCCATCTACAGGTGGCAAGGTCCAAAAAACAATATTCATTTTGGTCTATTTCCTCAAAAATACCCTAAACTCACCTATTTTCCTAAATATAACTATAAACATCATTATTCCCCTACATTTTCTTAAATTTGTCCCCGTTGTTTTTTTAAAGATTGGTCCCTCCATTTACTTCTATTAAATTGTACTGTTAATTATTGCCCTAACGATTATAAAAAGGCAAAAATATTTTTTTTTTTATGATTTCGATCTTAAAACACTATAATATTTTTTATCTTTAATAATTTAAAGTCAAATTGATAAAAAGAACATAAAGATGAGAAGAAAAGAGTGAAATTTGTTAAGAACAACAACACTAATAACAATAATATGCACCTACCGAAAATCAATCAGGACAAAGGATAATTACTGGAAAAGAATGAAATTTGTTAAGTTTTATTAAATATTGATGTGTATTGTGTATATTTTAATCATTGTCAATAAAATCAATAAAATTATAGATATATTTTAATCACATTTATTGTAAATAAAATTATTAAGTTTTATTAAATATTGACGTGTATTGTGTATTTGATACGGTACAGTATAAATTATGATTAATGTATAAGTTTAAATCAAGTCTTGGTGCACGAGGCCTCTAGCCCAAGTGGTTAAAGGTACGGTTATTCCTAGAGATCACGGGCTCGAGCACCATTAATGCTAGCAGAATGATTAAGCGATTAATGTCAAACGGTGGAGATTATATTTTAGAACAGATACAACGTAATTTATATGAAACATACATTGTGTCTCTTCATGTTCACATTGAATCCTTTCTGTTTTGTAATAATTTGTGATTGAGACTTGGGAGTTTCACCTACCAAAATCTATGGGGCTGGGAGGGAAAGTGTCCATACTTTCAATGGCAAAGCACATGCTGTGTTAGTTGTATGCTAGTGTGTAACCATTTCTGAACATTCTGAGAAACCCAGACAAGAAAATCATGAACCAGAGGTTCGGTGTTCGAACCAAGTGGAAAGTAATAAATGAATTAGAGACTTAGAGTACATACACCAATCTCTAAACCAGCCTGATTCTTGTACAAAGTGAATAACTGACTCAAAAAACCTGTTCATTAGGTTGTTTCTGCAAAGGACTACAGAGCCGTCAATGAGATTGCTGCAGAACGTAACTTTACTCCGTCATCGTCCCACTTGGAAGTCGGAGCAGTGGCTCCAGAAATAATAGCCTGCATCAAGTGTTGGTACAATATACAAGTGAGAATGATAAATATATAAGATTCTTTTGCATCAAGACCTCTAATAAAGAATTTAGCCCTGCAATGAAGAACAGTCACAATGTCGATCGAGAGTAGTGATTAACTCACCTTTCCGCTGCTAACGGTAGCCATTAATGCAACGTGCTGATCGTCTCTTTCAAATTCATAGAAATAGTAAGTCCTGACATGAATCATGTAGTCATTTGACATCAAAAGCACATGGTTTCAAGTTTCAATAACTTTTTTTCTATATTATTGCAGCTCTGTGATGCAAATGCATGATGCTTATCCGTCATCTAAGGCGCATATTTCCCGAAGACACATCTCTTTTCTTTTCATTTTGTTAAACTTAAAATGCTGAGAAGCACCACAGTTAAATGTAGATGATGCCAAAAATGTTTGCAGGAAAGAAGATGATTCACTTATTCGGTTTTGCTTAAGTTCATCTACTGTTATTGCCTCAATTGCTTTTGCTTACTGAAAAAAGGAACCGGAACCGTGTGGTATCTTTTTAACTAACTGAATCTATAATCCATGGTTCATTATAGTCTCCGGAATGCTCGAAATAGCTTACTTGAAACCTTCATCTTCCTTTATCTTAATCGTCCGGGCATTGAAAAGAGTGGCTCCACCTGCCATTGCATGATCAAGAAAACCGATAGTAAAGATGACAGAAATCGAGAAGAAAGATAGCATTATCATTTTTAAGGAACCTAAATCAACCTGGGACAAAGATTTTGGCTGCATCTTTTATGGAACCTAAATCAGTAATCTCTTGGGCCTGTTCATGACAAAAGATCACATTAAGTTCTCTTAAATAGCTGATGGCAAAATATTACAAAATAGTTGAAACAGATTAAGAGATAGAACATCATGGAAAACATTACATATATCTAAGTATGCATTAATCATAGGCGAACATGTTAGAAATCCGAACATTACAACATCTCATAGACACAAACCTCTAGGAAGGTGATTTTGAGTTGATTGGTCGGGCGAACGACAACACTCAAAACTTCGGATCTGCACATACGGAATTACAACATATATCAAAGCCTTCATGCATAAGTTAATCTTAGGAAGCATAAGTCTCTGCCTATATGATCATAGAGAAAAAATAAATGAACATAAGATTCAAAGACAAGACAAGGGAAGTTAGTACAAAAGCACTTCATAGTTCATACCCATCGGTAGATGCAAATCGTGCCGCAAAAGTCCGGGGCTTCGCTTTGTCCCCGTACAGAGACGCTCCGGCATTAAAATCCTATAAACATAGAACAATTCATCGAGTTCATCAACAAAAAGCTTATCATCTCTACATATATATTGATCATAATTTAGTATTAACATTAATTTCCAGAAACAACCAACACTTTCAGTCCATGAGTGTTGGAAAATCTCAATTTTGCAATATAATCACATAAAACAAAGCAATAAGTCACAGGATAGGATGTGCAGCGCTACCCTTTTTATATATCAATACATCACTTTACTTTTTCAATTTTTCGATATGTGATTAATGTTCTCGCCTCTTTAATGCGTAACAAGTAGACATAGCCAGAATTTATCAAAACTAATGACAAAACCATTTCCAAGGTGAGGAAAATGTACCTCAGGCTCCATGATGTCCTCAAATTCAGGAGGAACCCTAATGGCAAAACCATCACCATAGAACTGGAACCAAGATTTGGTGTTTGCAATGTTCAAAGCCGGTTTCGAAGGTTGGGAAGCTTCAGCTAAAGATTGTGGGATTGGGTTTTGTTGGGTCAGAAAAATGATGCAAAATGAAGTAGTGTTGATGATGAACTGTCTCTTGGTAGTGAGGGTTTTAATGGGAGTGGTGGGAAATGGTGTGTTTGGGAAGGAAAGTTTAGGGTTTAGAGCAGGGTTTGGGGACAGGGAGAGGAAGAAGGCCATGGCAGAGAGGAGATAGAGTTCATGGCTGTTAATACAGACAACTAGATAATGTTCGACAGTTACTTGTCCCACGATTCAATGCTTACAGGAGGGTATTGTAGTCATTTTCATGCGATGAAAAGTGTTTTTATAAGCAATATTTAACTCCTAAATTTATTTTTTTTCATTTTGATCCCTGGATTTTTTTTCACCCGAATATATTAAACTTGACAACCTAAAAAAAAGAGATTAAAATCTAAATTCAGTGATTAATGTAAATAAAGAAATTTAGGGATAAAAATGTTAATTTTAAAGATTAAATGTTATTTTTTCTCTATTATTAATTAGAGAGGGATAAGATTATTTATATTTTAAATTCGATCTTAAATGTCAACTACGATAGTATAAATCTTTTTAACTGCATCAATAACTAATCGATAATGGAAGAAGTAAAAATTATTTTTTTGATAAATTTTAATTTTATTTAAAAAGTAAGAAAAGAACGATACTTTAAGAGAAAAGAAGGGTGGTTTTTGATAAATTTAAAATTTAATGTTAATAAAATTATAAAAATAAAGATAAATAACTTGAATTACTGATAAAATATATTTTCAAGTAAAAATTAAATTTTATATAATATTTTAACTATTTTTTTTATAAATCAAGAAGGGCAAACTTCCAACTTCCAACTTCCAACTTCCAACTTTGGATAGAGGGCATCAATGTCATTTAGCATTGAAAAGTGAAACTTTTAGCTATTTCAACTATTAGATTAAATCAATATGATAAAATTTTCAATTAAATTTGACGAAAAATTATTAGATTGATTTAATTTATTACGTCAGCTATGATTTTATTTAATAATAAATTTATACATTATTTTTTATAGTAAATCTTTACCTCTTTTTTCTTACAAAATAAATCTTTACATCTTTCTTACAAGGTGAATCTTTATCTCTTTCTTGTATATCATTAAATAGATAAATCTCATTGAAAGGATAACAGATGACAAGATGAGTCAAAATTATATAATAATTTCTCGAACTTGATGTATTTAAAATTTAATAAAAATATTTAATTTAAAATATATAAAAAATATTAGAAAATTGTACTCAAAATATATAAAAAAATATATTTGACAAAAGTCTGACATATTAAGATATGATCATTTTGATTTTAATTTTTTTCTAAGCATGAGATTACAAAAATACCCTTTTGTTTATGTAGATGAATGAGAGACATTATCCTCCAGGAAAAAAAATGTGGCCAACCAAATCCAAAACCAGACAAAATCCACACCACACAAACACACTCAAAACTAAACTAAACCAGAAAGAAAACACTTTGAAACTGTAATGAAAATAAAAATCTATCCTTTCTTCTAAATCCTCTGAGAATTTTTTTTTCATTTCTCTGCTATCCACCAGCAGCTGAACTGTTAAAAGAAATGGAAACAATCCTTTCTTCTCACTCTGTTCATCCAATCTTGAATCCCAAACCATCCATTTCCAAGAACACTTTGTTACCTTCATACCAGCCAAGATCAGTTCCTCACTTTCTCTCAAAACCCATTGCTTGTACCCTCAAGAAACACACTCCCCAATCTGTAAAACCATGTTTGGAAGAACCCAGGAATTGGTTTGTTCATGCACAGCAAGGACTTGCAGCTCTAGCTATCTCTTTGGCACTCAATTTTTCTCCAGTTTTGCTTACTGGAAATGCAATGGCATCCGAGTTTGATGTGATAAATGACGGGCCACCAAAGGAATCTTATGTTGTTGATGATGCTAATGTGCTTAGTCGGGTGACGAGATCCGATTTGAAGAGGCTTTTGTCTGATTTGGAGTCGAGGAAGAATTTTCATGTTAATTTTGTTACTGTTAGAAAGCTCACTGTAAGATCTTGTTTTCATGAATTTATTGTTCTTTGGTAGAATTATATGAATTTGCAATGAGAAGAAATGGTAGAACTTAGAAGCTTTATTAACTGTCTGTTTGGTCACTTGGAAAATCAAGGGAAAGGAAAATAGAACCAGAAACTGACATATTTTATTTTTAACCATGAATTCCATTTCTTTTGCTTTGAGTTTCTTAGTAAACATTAAGAACATAAGATTGCTTTAGCTTCTGGAATTGATTCAAAGTTTGAGAACTATGATTGATTGGAAAACTGAAGATTGATAAGATTTTGATTGCAGAGTAAAGCTGATGCTTTTGAGTATGCTGACCAAGTTCTGGAGAAATGGTATCCTACACTTGAAGAGGGAAGCAATAAAGGGATTGTTGTGCTTGTTACAAGCCAAAAAGAAGGGGCGATCACCGGTGGACCTGCGTTCATCGAAGCTGTCGGAGAAAAAATTCTGGATGCTACTGTAACTGAGAACCTTCCTGGTAAATATTTCCTGAAGTTGAAACTTGAAAAACTTCTTATATTCTTCTTTGTATGTGCTTGGAAATGTTGATGATTATGTTAAATCCACAAAATATTTTTTTGTAGCAATGATAAGACCACTGAAAACTTGAAAAATATAAGAATTCGAAGATTACTAGGGAGATGTTTCATGGAAAGAATCATGTGTACTTGCTGCCAAACCGTGTAGAATTACTTTGTTCAGCTGATCGAACTTGTCGGAATCATTTTTCTCGCCTTTACGATGATAAAAGTAAGACAACAGACTACGTGATCATACTACGAGCAAACCATCTGAATAAGCTCTTACTCATCTTCTATAGCTCCTGCATATGAGTTGGTGCTAGGTGCCATATATTCTTTCCTGGTGCACTTCTAATTACCACTCTTCACCGTAGACTTTTGAGTGCTCTCCTTCGGTTCCATTGTTTCAAAATACACTTTAGGCCTTCCTCTCATATCGAAGGACAGCATCTTTCGAGTTCTAGATGCCGATACTAAGATACATAGCTGATTGCTCTAAGTCTCAAATCATAGTGGCCTTTTCCATCGATCGAATACCTTATAGTGAAAACTGAAGTTTCATCTACAGAAATAATCCTTCTTCTCCTTTCATTTTGTATACTGCAACTCTAATCATATAGTACTGTTCTTGGCCATTGCAGTTTTGGCTACGGAAGAGAAGTACAATGAAGCAATTTACAGCAGTGCCAAAAGGCTAGTTGCTGCTATTGATGGACTTCCAGATCCTGGTGGCCCCACGTTTAAGGACAACAAGCGGGAGTCGAATTTTAAGTCCAGAGAAGAGACCGAAGAGAAACGAGGACAGTTCAGTCTCGTAGTTGGAGGTTTGTTGGTGATTGCTTTCGTTGTTCCTATGGCACAATACTATGCCTATGTCTCCAAAAAATAAAAGCTACTCTGTATTATAAGATTGGTCTTTCCAATCCCTTCCCTTTGATGAAGAAACGTGTGTAACAAGTTATACAATTATGTTAAATATGGTTGATGAGAAACTTACAATCCAAGCAATAGAACAGATTTTCGGTTCGTGTTTAGAAAAAAAAAAGCTCGATTATAACACGTGACCGACATCCATAATCGGCATAATCATAATGCTTAAGGCTTCAAATCGGAAAAAAGGAAGTCGACGACATGAGTGAAATAAATGAATTTCCAGTTACAAATTATAATTCTTTACTGTAATTTTCATCAATGGCATTTGCAATGACTACTAGAAGTCAATACAAAGAAGAGTTAAAGCAATGAGTAATTTTTTGGCCTTCAGAACTTGAGATTGAGAAGGAATGGCATTTTGTCTGAAAAGGGTGGATCGGAGTACTTTCCGGTGAGTATCTGCGATGAAACATACTGATTCGCAGCCTCGGAATAATGAATTCCGTCCCAGTTAATATATTCAGAACTATCATTGCATGCTTTGGCTGTCACTGTGGCTCCATTAATCTCTTTTGTTTTCCCACATGCAATTCGGCTATCGTAGTTCAAAGGCGGACCGCCGAACCCACAGCAAGCCATTATAGGCTGCTCAAACCCTGCAAAATGGTAAGCATTCAAAGAACCACAACTTTGCAACTAATTTTAGAGGTGATAAAATCTCTCATGAACATACTTACCAAGTTTAGAATAATTCGAGATAAGGTTGTACTTTATCGTGTATATGTCGACATAGGTAAAATTCGAATCTGTATACTGGCCCTGCAATTTTTTACTGAGGGCATGAAGCTGCAGATTGAAGATTTTAGCAGCTTGGTTATGCTTGCTGACACACCCTTGCTCATCGAGGCTAGATGGATCGGTTCCGAATTTGGCGACATTTTGAGCTAAGCATCCAAGAGGCCCTGTGTTATGTATCCAAAAATTTCTAGCCCCTTGATCATATAATGCCTACAAAGAATGCCAAAGAGTTCATGTATTAAAATGCTAGCTCAATTTAGAGGGACTGCATGAACTAAACAGATTCCGGTGTTCTCGAATCAGACCTTTATTCCCGTTTCGAATTCCATCAAGATTGTAGGGATCAAGGCAAGTATTTGATCATAAGTTTTGGAGTAAAATGCACCGGCGAGATCGTTCTGGCCGATATCGAACATGTAGAGCCCCTTCTGGAAATAATCTTGTGCTGGAAGGTACTTAGCAAGTCTGTTACCTTTAGCTAGCAATTCCATAACCCGAGCTTTGAACCTTACAAACTGAGCCACTTGAACTCCAAAAGAAAATGGACTCACAGCTTGTGCAGAAGCTGGTTGGATGGTTGATCCTGCAGCTGCAAAATTACACCCTTTGCGAAAACTCGGCACGCCGATCGAATCCAGATAAGCATTCAAAAATGGCAGATCCATTGCATCCACTGTAACAAAACACCCCCAACAACAAAAAACATATAAAGAAAGATCAAAAAGTCATACAAACAAAACTGCAGATACAACACAAATTCTAAATAGTAAGAAAGTTAACTGAGAAAATCAATGATCAACCGCCCATCACAGTATCTCCCGGATGGTATTTGAAAGTAACTCTGTCCATGAGGTGGCTCGAGGCTTTCGATACCGGCAGAAACGAGCTCGCCGGTATCAGAATTAGAATCACCAAAGTTAAAGATAGATGGGAATTTGAATTCAATAGAATTGATGAAAGGCAAGAAGATGAACACCAAGACCAAGATTTGGAGAATGCAAGGCTTGGAAGCCATGGATTTACAAGCACAGGAATCACCAGGGGCTTGTATGTTACACTAATTGTTATTTTTTTTATGTTGGTCACCAAATGCTAACCATAAATAATAATTTCAGGTTAGTGGTGGATCGAATGTGTCCCGGCCGGTGGAAGTTTGCTTTCAAAGGTGGTAACACACACAGAATTGCCAATACGAGCAACCAATACAATACAATCAATCATTTCATTTTGTTTGTTTTCTTGTAAGCTAAGAGATAGGTTTTTGGATATCACATGCCCCATGCCTAATTATTATCGAATATTCACCACCCCAAGAACTATAATCCAATTCTTATTAGAGAAATTATATCATGAACCTTTTTATCATGTCATCTGCAGTCTCAACCAAATTCATCCATTTCATATTTTTTTTAAAGTGAGTCATCATCTCTTTCCTACGTATAATTAATGAATAAGTAATTATCAAGTAGTTACTTAAAGATAAACGACCTGATTACATGGACCACGAAAGACGTGATGAACAAGGTTCATGATATAATCTCTCTTCTTTTCGGGATTTGATGAATATAAAAAATTTATTATAATTTTTATATAAATTACTCATTTTCTTAAAGTATTATCTACTTATCTAAAATGCTACTATAAATAATTTTTGGTGAAATTGCAGTTTGGTCCTTCTTCTATCCTCAAATTTGGAATTTAACTATTTAATTTTAATTTGTCATAACTTGGTCCTCTACTTTTAAGTAATAACTATCTAGCTTAATTATCATGATTTTTCTTTATTATTTTAACCGAAATAATTTGATGTTAACTTTTTGAACTAACTTCTCTCTAAAAAGAAGTTATTTGAACCGATGAGGGATGGAGCTACATGGGTGGGGAACCCGAAGATTTTTTCATTTTTGTCCCCCTATTTAAATTCTTTTAAAATGTGTTTTTTATGAAAATTTTCTAAACATTTATGTTTTACCTCCTTAACCCTAAATCCCGACTCCGTTCTTATCAATCGACTAATAAAATTAGAAAAGGTAGATGAATCATGACAGCTTAAAGTATAGGGACTAAATCTCAAATATGAGTATAACAGAGGGACCAAAATTAAATTTAGCCAGCCTCCTAGGTTGTTTGTGGTAGTAGCTTTTGCTGCTTTTTGATTAATGAATTGAATGCTTATCCAAAAAAATAAATTTAACCAAGAATTATTGTAATTGTTTTTTTTTCTTTTTTAACTTGGGGGAATACTAATTAGTTATATTTTCATACAAGTGTACACAATTATTTTTATTTAACCTCGTAAATCTACATAAATCTTTAACCTTAAAACTTTATATCTTAAATTCTAAATTCTAAATTCTAAATCTACGTTTTAAATTTTAAAACTTACAACCTAACACGTAAACTAAACTCATAAACCCACAATTAATCTAAAATTTACACATACTTGTCTAATATTAAAATATTTTCATCATAATATTATACATTTATGCATGATAAAAGCATACTTCTTATGCATAATGTAAGTTGAAAAGATGAGATCATTACTTAGGAAATCAATGATGAGCCGACCATCACAAAATCTCCCAGATGGAGCCTTGAAGTAATTTTTACCATTAGGAGGATCCAGTGTACCTCCACGTGCTGCAACCAGGTCACCGGTGTCAGAGTTCGAATCACCGAAGTTGAAAACAGCAGGATACTTGGACACAACACAGTTTGCTTCAGAAAACAGGAGGCAAAGCAATGTTATAATCTGGATAACCAAAGTGTTGCTGCTGCAATCAGACATGGCTTTGGAGAAGAAAATGGTTTACTTTAGAATGATGAAAGAAGAAGAAAGATTTGGATTGTTTTTTTATGGAAAAATTTTCTTATGAGTTAATGTGGAAGCCAAGTGGGGAAACTCAGACAAAGCAATTTAGGCTGTTTCTGTGTGTTCTTTTCTCTTAAATGAGCCCGTGAACACTTCGTACAAAGTCTTTGGTCATAATTATTGATGATTTTGTGTAAGAATTATGGGAATAATTCTGGTCGTTTGTGGCAGGGAAAGGGTGGGATTTGCCTTTCACGAAAAATTTACATAAATGTTGTAATTGGTTTTTATTTTTCCAAAATATCACATCAGCTATTTTATTTTTTAAAATATTATATTTTGATGGGTAACTGTAAAGATGATTACAAAAGAATCCGATTTTAAATAATAAAATGAATTAAATCGAATAAAAAATTAAAGTTAGTACCAAGAGATACTTTAAATAGTGTTTGATGATTTTTCAAAGTATTTTTTTGTAAATCATTGTTCAAATTAGTCGATACCTCTTGATACCAATTTTATTTTTTTTTGATTCAATTCATTTCACCGTTTAAAGTCGAATTCTTATAAAATCGATTTTAAAATTTATCTAAAATACAATAATTTAAAAAATAAAATAATTAGCATTATATTTTAAAAAATCATATTTTCGAAATTTTACCGCCATCCACTGTTGGTATTTTAACAATGCAAGCTTTTGCTGATTCTACTCTTTGAAATTTTGGTTGTGCCTATATGCTTTTTTATAGTCATAAATTTTGATCGACAATTTACCTTGAAATGTCTTTTATCTTACCTTTTATCATTAGATTTTTTTCATTTATTATTTGTGTCATTTACCTTATGTTAAAGAAAAATATCTTATATATTATTTTAAGATTCAAAATTTATGGATTTAAAATTTAGTATCTAAATTTTAACATATAAAGCCTAAAACTTAAATTTATCCACACTGCCTAAACTACAAATTGTACACTTAAACCCTTCAACACTAGACTTTAAACGAAATCTCTAGACCCTAAAGCTAAAGTGTTTGTGCAAACAAAGTTTTCACACACATTTATGCATAAAATAATTACCCTTTCACTGATAAATAATGTCACGTATCATCTTCTTATATCAAGTATAATTTATTTTTGGTATAAAATTAAAAAATATCACCTAACATTTGATTAGTTCTATTGGGTGTGTAAGCTGTAACTCTTTCGAGTTTAAGCTATCTTTGTATTTAGTATTCATAGTTAACTATTTATTTATAGGCCATTCACACTTCATGTAAGGTTGAGGAGTTGTCTATAGAACTGAAGGGATGATGCTGGCTATAATTACCTTACTAGAATCTCAAGAGAAAAATAACTTCATTTGTATGATAAAAGTAAATAATATGATCACATGATAATGAATTTGACAGAGACGATAAATTTTTCACTGAAGAAAGTGTAACATTTATCTATACTTTCATTGTGAAGGCGATATATTAACAATTGGTTATTATTTTTGTAACCTTAGTTAAGCAATAGTAACTGATTATATAGTAGATAATCATAGAGTCTATGCCTAAATCTTCACCGTAAATTTTAAATTTTTATATGGTATTCAAGTATGATGAATGTTACTCATTTATCACATCATTCATTTTATGTATCAAAATATTTATGATTGTTGAAAAACATACAATACAACTCATAGAGGATTGTTTTACGATAAAAAACCTACAATCACATAATTTTTCAAACATTCAAATAATCACTTTCCTAATCAAGCCAAATCATTTTTACCTTAAAATGTATATCCTCATAGGCTTAACAAGCTTCCCTTTTACACTCAAATGAAATTTCAAAAGAAAAGGGGTGAAATATGTAGGGATGGCACCGGGGCGGGTCGGGCCGGATTTTTGGTCGCCCCGACCCCGACCCGATTTGGCAATTATCCTGCCCCGTTCCGGGTTAAAATATTAATTTACTCACCCCGTCCCGATGTATTATTTTTCAAACCTGACCCGACCTGAAAAAATAAAAAAAATAATTCATCAACGATAAAAGTTAGATTCGATATATCCTTTATCACAATTATAAATTATGATTTTTAAGTAACTTTAAATCTATGTAAAAAAATAAAATAAAATATAATTTAAATTTCTCACATGTTAAATTACATATTTAAAAGAAAAAAAATTGAATCCTCGACTAACATAATCGAATATATTAAAATTTGAACAACATCTAATAATTTTTTATTATAAGAATAAACTTAAAAAGTATAAAAATTACTTAAAACCCATAAAAATGTTTATGTATAATGATATATTTTTTTATAAATATAATAAAATATATAAAAATATATAAAATATACCGGGACGGGGCGGGGTGGAGAATTTTACACAAATACCCGAACCCGACCCGACCCGACTTAATGATTTTTAAGCCCCGTCCTGCCCCGATCCCCGAAATTTAGAGAAAAAACCCGACCGGATCGGGTCGGAGCACATCGAGTCGGGTCGGGGTCGGGTATTTTTGTCATCCCTAGAAATATGAGATTTTCTCTTGAGCTTTGAGAAGGAAGATGAAGGGAAAAGGATTGGGGAACAAAATAAGGTAAGCCTCTTACATGGGCTGCCAACATTAATGTCTTTCCCTCTGTTTTCAATTCAAGGTGAAAATTTAAGCCCATCAATACTAATTCAATTCAAAAGGTTTTTAAGAGCCCAACATCTCGACTTAATTATGAAGTACACGCTTTAAGTTAATCAGCTATTTTAAATACATAATTGTAAAATTGTAAAAAGTAAACAAAATTCTAGTAGAGGTATTTTTTTCAATTGAAAAACACAATCATCATTGAAATTATATTATTTGTTATTTTTTTATTTGATTTTTTTAAGTAATTTTGTTGACTCAGTTAACGTTTAGGGTGTAATCCTTTAAGCAAAGACACTTCACAAGTAAAACGTTTCTTACATTTGTTGTTCTTGTAAACCTGAATCGATTATGTTGTTCGTTTGGTTGGTTTCATGCAACAGCAAGTTCGGTTAGATTGATCGTTGTCACCACTGCTGTAAATAGAATATCAAGTTACTTAGGTCCAATTCGATCAAAACTTTATTAATACTCAATTTGAGTAAGTTTAATTAAATTCAAGTTTATAAAGAACTGAAGCGAAAATTTTTATATCAAACTTAAGTAATTCAAAAAAATTATATATGATATATTATTCATGGAATTATAGTTTACAAAATGGTGTTTGTGTTTGAAGTTTAGAAAATTTAAAACTTGTATTAATTAAGTTAAAAATATACATTTATATTATAATGTGTTATTGGTCGATTAAAGTGAAATATATATATATTAAAAAAACAGTGTAAGGTTTTCCTATATTTAAGGTTCATGTTGGAGCTTGAATAGAACCCTGAATGAGTATGAGAATTTTTTAATCAAATTAGGTTAAATTTTAAATTTTTTAAATTTGAGTTAAACTCAATAATACTAACTCAACTCGTGTCATTCTTGTCACATGTGGACGGTCGATATACCTTCCTGACTACGACAGGGTCTATCCTGCTCAACCCTTAGCTCTTCTAAGTTCCATTCTGCCTTTGGGGATTTCTGTTAGCACGGTTAACAAAAGGATCGGTCAATATGGGAATCGGGGGTGACAATGATTTTATTTCTTCTAAAGAAACGGTAAAACCTTATTCATTCTCCTGGTTATGGAGATGAATTTTCAAGACAGAAATTGAAATAGAGCAGATGATGTTGAAGTTTTTACCTGGATTCTATCAAATATCCTATCAGTACCTGTAAACCACAGCATCAAGGAGTGGAACAAATGTTCATCTCTGCAATCCTGGAATAAAGGAACAGAGAAAACCAAAAATCTTATGAAGAAAATCAGCAGGTTCTCCGGGCAAAGCATCGAATCTTTCAGCAGCAGAAACCCTTTCCTTCAGGGCCTTGTTCTCTCTCTGGAGCTGAAAAAAATGCTAAGCTCAACCATTGCATACAATATATAGAGCATATTTGACAAATAGAAATCCCTGTTTTGCACTTATTCATGCATGCATGTAAAAAAATAGATTTAGAGTTTAAAATTAATATTTAAGATTATGATTAAGTAAATTGGGTAAGTTTAAAATTTAAGATTTAATATTTAGAATTTAGGTTAAGGATTAAAATTTAATTTTTTAATACCAAAAAGGGCAAGGATATTTTTTTCGGGTTTTTCTAAAAAGAAGCGGATTAAAAAGAGATTACAATGAGACTGTATCGAAATTGTTATAAAATTTATAAGAATTTTCGGTATTAATTTTTTGGTATATACCAAAATTGTTACATTTTTTATAAGAAATTCAGTATGTACCAAAATTCTTACACTCTTTATAAGAAATTCGATATATACCGAAAAATCGATACCGAAATTCTGATAACTAATTTTAGTCTCATTTTAAACATGTCTTCCTTTAGTTTTTCATATTTGACTTCTATCCCTTTTTGTTAGTTCCTTTTTTTATCTAATTGAAGCCAATAACGGATAATGAAAATCATTACCATCTGAACAGCAGATCCGAGCTCCTCCACAGCTTTTGTCAATGAAGAAATGGTTTGTTCAACAACATCTTGATAGTTTGTTTCCAAGTCTTCTGTCGAATCAAGATCCGCAAATAGTCCTGCCTGAATGAATAATTCCTCAAGTAACTTTATATCTTCAACATTAAGTCTCTCACTCATCTAAACATGAATAAACCAGGTTAGAAAGTGACAAAAACGTTTCATCCACATAATGTCGGATCATAAAACTAACTTTTTCTAGAATTTTCTCGAATGTCTCATCTCTGGTACCAGAAAAAGCTTCACTCTTCCTATCAGCACATTTCTCTTCATTAACCTTGACAAGGGGTGATGTCTTTATATGCCTTGCCCTGCCATGAAAATTACAACCCCCCCCAAAAAATCAAAGTATTAGGAAAATATTAGAAGTGTTCTCTTCTAGAAGGAGAAGGAGAAGGAGAATATTATGCCTTAATGCATAACCTTGCACCAAAACGAAGAGTGGACAGGCTTTCTGATGCATTTGAAGGACTAGGTGAGCAACAACAAAGCAGTGCAGTGCGGGAGTTTCCTCCCTGCAAATTTAATATAAAATTGAAAACCAACACATCATGAAACTGATTTGATGACATTAGATAGAGATGAAATTAGGAGTTAGAGAAGTTACAAGAGCATCTTGCAAGAGTCGAGTGAGCTTGGAATCACGATAAGGAATGTGGTTTGCTTTGGCTGGTGAACCGCATGTCAGAGCATTGATCACATTCCCTAATGCCGAAAGGGATTTATTGATTGTTTTAGCTTCTTCGAGTACTCTTCCTTCAGCCCCGGTTTTCTCTACTTTCTCTGACCCCGCCAGGTCCACAAGAACTAACTTCCCAGATTTCACCCTGGTCACATTGTGAAATTTATAGATCAACTCATTTGAAGCTTTGAACATTGTCAAGAGATACGCTATACCTCTTTTCTGAAAGTGTTTGTTGGTTGAGTGTGAACATGTAAACGCAATGACTCCTGCTGCTTGCCATGTTCATTTCTGTTTAGTTTAAGTTACAAAACAAATTCTAAACAAAACTTTTACCAAGTAAAAACGACATTGGATCTTTCACTCAAGTTTCATTTTCTATGATTAAGAAATTAGTGGAAAACATAAAAGCAGAAAACACAATAGGATACGGGTTTCTCCAATTGCTCTGTTAGCTATCCCACTCTAAATTTCAAGGCCGATATTAGACACTATATCCTATGAACAAAAAGGAAGATCAAGTTCTAACTAAACATAATCTTACAGATAGGCTTTGCAATGCTTCGGCTGGGTCCAAAAGAGAGATCTGGGAACAACATCAAGGAATAAGTCGATGATTTAGTAAGGAAAGAGGCATATAACAGTATCTAAGACGGTATTTTTTTCAATAAAATTAATGTTAGACATTTTTGATTTGCTTTAGTGGAATTTGGCACTTAAGTCGTATAAGTTGTACACAAGATCGAGTTTGTTCAAATAACAGTACTAATGCCAACGGGACAAAACATGATTACTGCAAAAAGAATTAAATGGAGAGCTTGAAGAATCAATGCATTCTGTATGATATTTGTATGTATAAGTGGAAAGGGTTTCTACTAAAGGTAGTGTTTATGCTCGATGGAAAAAGAGACTCAATAGAAGTCTATGGCCCATTTCCTGATGAACTTTAGAGTCTGAAGTAACATATTAACGAACAGGTTCAAAATAATCTCAACTAGAAAGGGTAAAGCCTAGCAAAAGATAGAAGATGTTAATCTAATATAATGCCAAGACTAAAGGAAAAACTCATTTCTGTAAGAAATAGATTACCTCTGTCGCTCCAGATAACAATATTCCTTGTGTTTTGCTCTCCTTAATCTGGATATTGTCCTTTGATAAATCAAAAAGGTCCCTGAGGATAAGAAATGCATGTGTGTTTAACATAAATATTAAAACAGCTAGAAAAAGCACCTCTAATAGCATTTCATTAGCCTAAGCGTTGGATAGAAAGGTAAATCAGAAATATTTACTAGAGAATCAAAGCTCTCAATCCAACAAAAAATAGAATTTAAGGTGATACATACCGGACCTTCTCCATATAGATTTCCACCTATAGACAACAACAAAAATTTCCATGAATTATACAGCTATTAATAGTAAAACTGCAAGTAATATGGTGCTCTAAACATATATGCAAAGTTTCCATACCATTGACAACTTGATAGTGTACTTGGTTGAATCAGCAGAAGTTTTGATACATGCAAACAATTCATCCACCACTCTTGGAAGTATCCCTTTCTTCTTTTCATCAGATTCCAAGATGTTGGGCCCCTGATCCAATGAGGTATATATCATCATCAACGAAGCCAATTTAAATTATAAGATCTAACAGAGTTAATTTTTTCATTCATCAGCCGACCTCCATACTGTATGTCTTCCCTGCCCCAGTCTGTCATCAAAAGAAAACGAATCAATGAAATAGTACTAAATGTATTCTTAATAAGTTAAGCAATCAATCAAAAAGGTGAGGGAAATGTGTTGCGTTAGCAGTCTGATCTACTATTTAATAACAATGAACGAGAAATAGAACTCTAAACCAACATAGTCCTTTAGCCTAATGCATAGACAAGATGTCAAGATTCGGAGCATATTTCTCACCATTAAGTTCTTTATCATCTTCAACAACGTAATCAATCATACTATGAACAAATCCCTAACCGCAGCATTTAGTTAATAGAGAGGGCATTCAAGTACTGGAAATCCTGGAATGTACTGATAACACAAATAAGCAAGATATCTTACCTGTCCATAAGCGATGATTGTTCCATTTATAGAGTTGACAGCATCTGTTTTCAGAGGAAGAAAATGAAATGCATTAAACAGTTGATGAACTCATAAAAGTGAAGAAAATCGATCAATAAACAGTTTTCTAATCTTACCTCGAACAATCGGAAGAACAAGAAACTCATAGACATCAGCTTGCTTAGATTCCTCACAAAAAACCTTATCAAAGCTAAATGTAAACCCTTCTTCCTTCTCATCCTATCACATTCAATCTCAAATTACTGAACCGATTAGCTTTTATAGCTTCTTTATCAATTTTTTGAAAAAGTAAATAGAAAACACACACGAAATTGGAGTTAAAAACAAACTTAAACGAAATTCAAACCTTGATAATGAAGTTTTCGGAGTCAAAGCTTTGAATACAGATGTTATCGCCGAGATCTCTTTTCTCCTTTGAGCACAAAGGCCGGAAGCGTACGCAAACAGTTACATTCGACATTTCTTCTTGAAAATTGATTCAAATCTGCAAAAGAATAAGTTAATGGAAATGAAATAGCTCTGTTTGGATTTTTCCAAATTTCTGAGAATCAGTTGAAGATTTCAAGAGTTGATTCACAGTTTCTTTTCCAAATTTCCAAAAATCCGAACAGTATTTTGAATTTTGGTGCAAAATCTTAAGCTTAATAGTAAAAATTTAAGTATAACGCTAATAACTGAATGAAATTTCATGAAACTTCTGTTTGGATATAGAGAGGAAATGAGCTGAGAGAGAAACGAACCGATCTATTTTGTTGTTGTTGCTGCTGAGACGAGAGTGAGAGAAGCAAACTTCTCTTCGTTTTTATAGCAAATGAAGTGAAGGCGGGAAAGAGAAGGTTAGATTATATTTTAAATGAAATCTTAAGTCTTAACTCATTTTTTTTCTTTTCAAAGTGGATTAATTTATACTTGAATAACCTTAAGGTCTGTCACGAGCAATTGTTTCGAACTTAGTTTATTCCATTTATAATATTAATTTTAAATTTTAGCATTAATTATTAATATAATTATGAGTTATCGTTTTAAACATAATTTATACTCAGATAACCTTGAGGTCTATTACGAGCAATCTTCAAATGTTGAAGTAGATCATGCACTAGTGGATAAATTTTCCAAATCATTGCTTGAAATGATTCATTAAATACTATTCATCTGAAAATCATGAGGGACGAAACTTGAAGAAATATATTTCGTTTTATCATATTTGATATATCCACCTTGAGATATAAATTTTGTATTATCACTCTACAAGATAACTTGCATCTTATCTTGTGAAAAACATTTACATATCTTCAGAATATGTTTAGCCAAACACATATTTCGGCTTTGCCTCATGCATAACAATTATTTAAAGGTAATGATCTCGTAGCACTTAAATAATATTTCTGGACCAGCTAAGATACGATGCTTCCAAATCAAATAATGTGTATATTGTGCTTTAGACCAAGAATATCATTACCCATTTCATGAGGCGAAAAAAACTTTGTTTACAGTAAGAGACCTAGCAACAACCATAAGGGCGATCAATAGATATGTGTTATGCATGTAAAGTCTCTTTCAATATTTTTCTATATGTCGATAGATGCACAAGGATTTGAGAAGATCTCTTCACGAGTCTCAATGATATTCAAATCATCGACATACACAACAATAAAAATTCAGAGCTAAACCTCTTAAAAAAAGACTCAGGAAAGTAATTCACATAGCATTATGCTAATAAGTATTCAATATGATTGAATAATGTTCTCGAGAACTTGAATGAACTGCTTATGGCAATCTAAATCTTTCCGGAAGTTTCATGTAAATATTACTGTCAAAAGGCCCATTCAAATATGATGTAACAATATCCATTAGGCAAAAACCGAGTAATTTTATTTATTGTCAGACTAAACAAAATCTAAAAGTAGTTGCATCCACCACCGAGAAATATATTTTCCTCGTAATCAATTTCATGTCTTTGTGAGAATACTTGTGCAACCAAATGAGCTTATATCTCATGATTTCCCCTTTTTGATTTCTCTTTCTCACAAAGGCTCGTTTATATCCACGAGCTTTACACATTTCAATGTACGGGCTATAGGCCCAAATACTTCTCTTTTCAAAAGAGATTTTAGTTTCGCCTCAATTGCCTCTTTCATGTTGGCCAATCATTTCTTTGTTTACATTGCCCAATTGACAATGATTCATGATCCACATCATCAAATAAAATCTCTAGTGCTATATTGCATGCAAATATATTAACGACGTCGATTTAATTTCAGTTCCACTTATTACCAGACATGACATAATCTATTGAGATCTCCTTATTATCAGGTACTTGAGTCATGTCAATGTCTCTGTTGGAGACCATTTAATCTCTTCTAAAGATTTTCATAATCATTGATTCCTCGATTAGACCATCATAAAATATAGCCCCTTTTTCTTTTTCGATGATCTTTTATCTTTCGAATTTACTTGTCTACTACGCTTTAAGCTAAGTTAGACTCATTAGCAACTAGAGTTTGTCCTTCCATGACATCAAATTTAATCGGAGCATTCATAACTGGTATACGTGACTTAGTCACTCTTTTAGGGTCAGCAAAATCATCTGGCAATTGGTTTGCTAAATGAATTATCCATTGAACTTATAGTTCACATTGTGTAGTACGCGGATCAAAAAGAGAAAATGATAATTCATTCCAACTTATTTCTTTCCCATCTATTTATTTTCTCCCTTTAATTTTGAGTAAACTGACTCATTAAAATGATAGTCAATAAATCGGGTTGTAAATAAATTCCCTATTAGAAACTCAACATATTTAAATCTGATACATATTCTCAACAAAACTCATCTTTGTGCGTTATGGTGGAGCAATTAGAACATATATCGCACACAAAAATCTAAGATGAGAAATATTTGGTTCCTGACCAAAAACTATTTGTAATGGGGAGAATTTATGATCATTTGTTGGCTTGATGCGAATTTGTGATACTACATGTAAAATTACATGTCATCAACATTATCAAGACTGATTGTCTTTAGAAAATAATCTGGAAAATATGCTCGTAATTTTATTAACCGAGCAAGTAGCCTCGCAAACACCAAGTTGCGGATTAATAACAATGATACACATAACCATCTAATCGATGCATCGATAAAAATCGTAAAATATCTAGATGGTCTTTAAGAAAGGTGTATGGGCTCATATATATCACTAGGGGTGTAAATGAACAGGGTGTTCGACGAGCTGCTCGTGAACCGTTCGTATAATGTTCGTTTATGTTCGTTTATTAAGTTAAATAAACGAGTATGAACATATATTTTATGTTCGATTAATAAACGAACGAACACGAACATAAGTGCGTTCGGCTCGTTTATGTTCGTTTATAAGCTCGTTTATAGGTTTGTTTATATACTCGTTTATGTTCGTTTATTAGCTCGTTTATGTTCTTTAATAACCCTAAATTCAAAGTACATAAACGAGCATGTTCACGAACGTTAAACTGATATGTTCGTAAACGCTAAACAAACATGTTTATGAATACTAAACGAACATGTGCGTGAACGCTAAATAGACAAGTTAATGAATATATACAAACGAACTCGTTCGCGAATGCTTAACGAACATGTTCACGAACGTTAAACAAATAAATTATCGAACATATAAACGAACACGTTCGTGAACGTTAAACGAACCAAGCCCGAACACGACAAAAAATAAACGAACCAAGCTTGAACATACCATTAAAAATTTAAACGAACACGAACAAAGTTTGAACACATTCAAAAATAAATAAACGAACACGAACATACCCTTGTCCGTTCAAACTCGGTTCGTTTACACCCTTATATATCACCTTGTATTCGTTCCAGAAAATTAATAGCACTCTATCTTAGATATTGATGATTGAATAATCAAATTGTTTTCATAGCAAGTATTACGTGGAATATTACCATGAAGAAAATCTTAGTTCTTCAATAAATGACCACATGAAAGTGTCAGCAAATTTTCGCATCATAATTGAACCATGATGGTCTAACCGGTCATGCCAAATAAAATTATCAGTAAACATCTAGTTTACAATAGCATGAACTTCAATTTGTACTAATTCTTATGTAGTACAATATGGATGACAGTGCATATAATTTTGCCAAGATTTCATTATTGCCTTGAGTTATACTCGTAATATTGAGATAGTCAGAATCCCCTTGACTAATATTCTCAATATATTTCTGCAAATATCTTTAAAATTCAGTAAGTCTCTATGCGACTTTGACGAGCATAATGCACTGTAAATATGAGATAAAGTCTCATTTGGCAATAACATATTTGCTCAACGAGCATAATGCACTGTAAATATGAGATAAAATCTCATTTGACAATAACATATTTGCTCAGTCGGAGCTTTCTGTGATATTAGTACTTCCGGATATAGTACTCATATTATTCCTTTGCATTTAAAATGAGAAATATGCATAATTATGCACCTTTTAATACGTGCTTTATTTCATTCACTTCGAGAAATAAAAAATATGTGCTTTGTACCATTCACTTCGGGGAATGGAAAAATATTAAAAAAATAGCACATCATATCAAATTGGATCAAAGATAAGCTCTCAAGAGCTCTTCCGAAGCATTGATATTTTAGTACTTTGAGATATAATACTCATATTTCCCTTGTATTTAAATGAAAAAATATTTCTTATGCTTAAGTATTGTATGAGTACTTGCACTGTCTGCTAAGCATAAATCGCCATAAATTATTACATATTTTATTCCGGAAGTAATCATATTCTTTTAAAAGAAAAAAATAACATAAAAGATAAATAAATAATATATAAAGTATGTTAACATAAATAAATAATAAATAAAAGTAAATTAACATAAATAATAAATTAACATTAAACAAAATAAATTAAAGATCAATTATTTCTTTTAGAATTTATTGACACGCGTCGTATAGTGTCAAAAATAAATTCCTTATTCTCAAATAAATAAAAATAATATAGTAAAGGAGAAGTAAGGGTCGATCCCACAGGGACTAGAAACTTCCTGATTACGCTTGTTTGATCCGTGATCCAAGAATGCGATTTAATTATGATTGAGTAAAAAAAGGGTTTTGTCGAATGTAATGAAACTAAATAATTGAAGAAAATAAATAAAGAAATTGATTTAATAAAATAAAAACTAGCCTTAGGCTTTCGCTTTGACTCGACTTTAATAGATCATCGAAAAAAGATTTTCACTTCGGGATTTTACGTCGGTAATTAGCTTTCAAGGTTCAATCCTTGAAGCAAAAAATTCTAAACCGAATACCCAAGTCTATCTTTGATATTGGTTTCATGGATTAATCCACCAACTCTATGTTTGTAGAAAAATCATTTAAATCTCAAAACCGACTTGGATTATGTTGTTTCAATAACAACCGATCCAATCTTTAGTTTTCGCCTTAGCAAACAATTTGCTAATGTGTTCCCAGGAAGTCGAATTGCTTCAATAGCCGATCCTTCCTCCCATAAAGATAATCAAATCAAAATCTTGACCAAAGTCAATCTTTAGTTTTGAAATCAATTTGAAAAACAATAAGTTCAAAAGAAAACTTTTAAAGAATAAAAAGACGAAGTTATTTGTGTGCTTTTCAATCCTCACATTTGGATCGAGTCATCGCTTAAGCCTTTGGCTAATAAAAATTTAGCCGAGCATAATTATGGAAAGAATTATGCTCGACATAAAAATAAAATAAAGTAAAAAAAAGAATAAGAAAAGAAAGAAAGAAAACTTTTATAAAATTTAAAACCTAGAACAAAGAGATGGAATGAGAGATATTGTTCTAGGCTTACCCAAGGTGGGTATTTATAGCCTTTTACAAATCCTAAAAGTATTTAAATTCAAATTACAAAGAGATAAATCTAAGATAATCCTAATAATATTTAAATTCAAATTACAAAGAGATAAATCCTAATTTATCTGGAACTCTGACAAAACGCTGACGTCATCTTCTAGAAGCCGCTAACAAAACGTTGCGTCAGATTTCAAGCCCAAAGTCGAGCCCACGAATCCAGACGCGATCCAGAAAATAAAAACTTTAGAATTCGGCCAATTTAAGTGTATTTTCCAGATTCGGAGTCCTGCACAAAATCACACGAAAAATAACGAGATCAATAACATATTCGCCAAACCAAGGAGTAATTAAGCATAAAATAATAACTATTTTAAGCACTTATCATTTATAAAGGAAATAAATGACGAATTATTCCCTTCAAGGGTTATGAGAAAAATTATCAATATCCAATTGAGTTGGATCAATAACGTCATTATTTTCGCCACAAAGAAAATCTGTTTATATTTTCTTTAATTTATCATTCATGATTATGGATAAAGTCCATAATAATTTGGCTTTTGACTAATACGAGATCAATGGTTTGTACCATCGCATTGATAACATAAAGATTTTGATATGATCTCTATCATTCTTGTCATCTTTATAATTTCACTTCTTGTGGATATAAGCATTCTCAAAATAATCATCTTATCCATGTCTATTATATAATCTCGATCATGATCATAATTACTAATGTGGCATTTATTCTTTTCGCTATAAAATATCACATTCACTTCAGGGAATGGAGCGGAGACTGATAGATATTTAAAACCCTTGTATGATATTGTGTCTGTAAGACAACATTAATGTGTGAAAAGTGAAGTATGTTTTTCTAACATATCATCATTAGTGATGCTCTGGCACATAATTGAGTTTTATTCACTAACCATATAGTGAATTATCATGTTTGCATTTACTTCAAGGAATGAAACAAATTCAATAATCGCATGGAATAAACATTATGCTTGCATTCATTTCAGGGAATGACATAAATCAAATAATCGCATGGAATAATCATCATGCTTGCATTCACTTCAAGGAATGTCATAAATCCAATAATCGCATGGAATAATCATCATGCTTGCATTACTTTAAAGATTGTCATAAATCCAATAATTGCATGGAATAAGAATCATGCATGCATTCACTTCAAGGAATGCCTCTCATAAAAATTCTTTGATCAAGACAATTTTTGTAACTTTAACTTGGGAGAAGTCTATAGTCGAGTTTTTCGACACAAAAAAATATTGCTTCCAAGCAAATATAGACTTACTATGAAATAGTAATTGATCAATCGATATATATATTCAATATGTACAAAGAACAAAAATTTAATCCTCATACGCGGCATTGTTAAACCAGTCCACAAGGTCCTTTAAAAAGAACCTTCTTTGAGACCAGTAGCCTCGCAGAACGAGATGTCCAGCCAATATACTCGGATTAAACCAACATAACAGAAAACATATTAATTAATTATATTTTCAATATTTGTTTCAATATCATGTAATACTTAAAACATGATTAAAACATAAACTTTCATCATAATAATAAAATAAACAAATATTCGTTATAAATAAAGACAAAAAAACTCAAATTAAATAAATAAAACATACCGAACTTTCCACTAATTTGAATATATGATAGATTTAGTTATCAATATCTTGTTAAAATCTTTTTCGAGATTTATCGACAAGAGTCACGGTATTTGAGCCACTTTATCGCTACACAAATATCAAGCAATTAAAGATTTTAAAAATTAAAAATCAAATCAAAGATCAAGAGAGAAAAATAATCGATAATTAAAATATAATTGAGGGAGAAGAACTTATCTTTGATTTATGCCAGTAATAAATTCTTTTCAATAACTCCTTCAAGATTTGAACGACAAACACCTCCGTTGGTTAGAGTCTCGTGCTGATAACATGTTGTGAATAAAATAAAGAATAAGAATAAAATAGGAGAACAAAGATGAGAGACAAAGAGAGATTTTATTATATTCTCAAAATAAAGTTGTATAAAATGCTTTGTCCAAAAATCTATATTTATAGGTATAAGATGGAAACCCTAATTTCAATGGGTATTAAACCCTAATAATAAAGCCCATTAAACTTTAACTTAATATATGAATATCCACCATGAATAAATATATTATAACATAATCTTTTAATAAGATATGTGTTAATATCTCATATTCATAAAAAAAACCTTAACCATTAAATAAGTGTCCAAACTATACCCTTTATTACAGTTAGGTATTCAAATTATTTTTTAGGTCAAGTAAGTACCTAATATTTCATTCCATAACTCATTTAAGGTTCTCTGTTAATTCTCATTGTTAAAAGGACACGTTTCAACTCCTGAAAATTTAAAAATTATATTAAAAATAAATAAAATTATTTAATTTACAAAAACTCTCTAAGTTTTTCAGATTTCATAAAACAACCCCAAATTTTAAAATCTTTAACTCCCTTAAACCCAAATTTTGATTTAGGCTAATTTCGTCATCGATTGTCACGCCGTCGTCCATCACATCGGTCATTGAAATTTCATGACTATTTTTCTCACCATTCTGTCATCAAAAATTGACCGAGACTGTATGAAATATCAAAATTATTGAATGGTTCTTTGGAGTAATTCATAATGAACAACGGCAGAACAAACAACGAGCAACGTGTGGGTTGCGGGAAAGGCGTTTTGTTTTGTCGCTGACAATGTCAGTGATAGTGGCCAGATTTAAGGATTTATGGATTTTGGGAATATTTAAAAAATTTAGGATATTTTTTTATTAATTTTATTTATTTATTTATAATATAATTTTAGAATTTTCGATTGACAAAAATCTTAAAGGAGTTACGGAATAAAACATTAAGCATTTACTTTGTTCGAAAAATAATTTAGACATTTAATTAAAACAAAAAGTATAATTTAGACACATATTTAATATTTAAGCCTAAAAAACTTTTTAGATTTAAGCAAACAAACTCCATGAAATGTTAGCTAACCCTAAAAAAAATGAAAATCTCGATGTAAACCTCATTTGATACCTCCAAAAGCTTTCAACAGGACGTGGAAATGTGATAAACAAAACCATATAAAAATGCATTATAGTTTAGACATAAACAAAAACAGGCACGTGCGGTTCAAAGATTTTGAAGGTCTGTGTAATTTATTAAAATATAGTCTTTAAAAATAATTATTCACGATCTCTATTAGTTATAAAATTGTAGCCCTAAAAGCAAATGTCTTTTCTAGGAGCCCATGTGCGATCGTTTCTATTGCGCATGTCAAAAACCTCACTAGTTCTACTGAAGCAATAGTAATAGTAATAATCAATAAGATTCTATAATCAATTGTCGCATTTAAGAAATAATTATAACTCATCTTTCTTAATGGTGTTTTCAAAAAAATTTCAATGAATTTCGAGATTAACATCATATGATGAATGTAGTTTATCAAAATTTAGGGCTTTATTTTTCGAGGACCCTGTGCGATCGCTTCTAATTACGCCTGTCAGACCCCTACCAAACAGAAACACAACTGAGGACAAAATTTCTTATAGTTTTTTTTAGTTTTTTTTATATTTTAAATATTAATAAATGAATGACTAAATTAAACACGTAGTAAACTTTTGAGTTTAAACTAGGACTCCTAAGGGTTTAAAATATAGTTTACTACGTTAATGGATTGTTCTATTTCTGCAATGACTGCTTTAATTTATGTTTGAAGTATTGTTTAGGAGTGTACATAAATTGAGTTTGAACGAATAAAATTTTATTCATGTTTTACTTATATTTGAATGTGTTTATGTTCGATTCGTGTCGATTAAAATTTTAATATTATCTTTGTATTTGTTTGTTTAGAATTCACGAAAATATTTGTTTAAAATTCATAAACATGTTTGTCTAACATTCGCATACGTATTAATTCTTTTGTATCCACTAACATGTTTGTTTATATGTTTATCAAAATGGTGAAATTACATCATTAGTCTTTAAACTATTTATGTTTCACACTTTAAGCTCCAAATCCTATCATATGTACAATGTTGTCTCTACCTTCACCAATATTTAAAATGTAAGAAAAACAAAAAAGATAGATAAACGAGCTTATTTGTGAAGGTTAATAAACCAAACAACCCTATGTTCGTATTTGTTCATTTATTAAATGAACATAAAAAATTGTATACTTGTTTATTTAATTTAATAAACAAACATAACGTTATACGAATTGTTCACGAACAATTGAAGAAACTTTTTGTTCATTTATACCCTAAAAATGCTACCAAAATATAAATATCAGAAAGAACCCTTATGGAATTTATACCAACCTGGTAAAGCATAATATTAGTTGAACTTGATGAAGAAATCTAACAGTACATCAGCTTGCAAAATTTCTTGTTAGCTCACTGGTTCTGCAACTGAGAACTACTGATTATGACAACGAAACCTGATAGACCCACAGTGGACATGACAATGGAAAAACCTGCTACTTGTTCGAAGGATAATGCCAATCATTTCCTTGAACATCACTGGTTACGCCATTCTCGACACTACTGTAATCTCCACTGAACTTTTCTGGCAACTGTTTTATGCAATGATTTAGCCTTTTCACATCTGCAATGTTTACATATATCTGACAATCTGTATACTTCCATGAAAAAGCATGCAATCAACGAAATTCTCAGTTCTATTTCTTCATGAAACTCGATAGAACGACAATCAGCGAGTCTAGTGGATAAAGCATTAGATCTCGTAACTCTTAAGCAAGGTCGGGTTTGAATTCTGGTATTATGAATGTAACAAATTTGATTAGAGCGTGGTCCCATAATGAATTGATATAATACACGATCCGAATTAATCAACTAATAAGTTAGATACAAGTAGATCCCTTCCTTGTATTGATCTTAAAGTCATTTTCTATATACATCTTTCGGCCATTCAAACTTTCTCAAAAATCATGTCGTTTAAAAGTTTCCTTCTCAAATTCTCTGTTTTTTGGTAATTTTAGTCACTTCCTCTTGTTAGCGACATTACTATCTCTTTTGCTTTATTCTATTTGATGGAAGGAAAACACTATACATATAATTTTACTGATTCTTTTCTCTTATCTTAATAACTTCTTTTATTTCATTTTATTTCATTATATATAAGGTTTAAGATTTAGGACTTAATAAATATTTAATTTAATATTTTAAAAAGATGAATTTAATTTAACACGTACTCAGACTATAAAAAGACTAAAATCATCATTAGATAAAAAGATTAAGGGTATGTGCCCCTCCCTCCTTAAGAGAAATTATATCACGGTAACATCATTTATAAGATCAAATTAATAAAAGATTAATGAGATAAAAATAATAATAAAATAAATGTATTTGATTGATTGGTCTTATAGATGTCGTGGCGAGAATGACTCATGATATAATTTCTTCTAAAAATAAATATTAAATACTAAGTTATTAAGTTTCTATTAGAAGAAAATTTATATCATGGGTTATTCATATCATCGTACCACGTTATTTATAGAATAAATAATTAAATACATCCATTTTATTAATTTTTTTTATCTTATTAATTTGATCTTTTAAATAATATGACAGAAATGACCATGATATAATTTCTCGAGAGTAAAGACATCATTCGATTCATTTTTATTTCATTTTTATTTCATTTTTACAAGATAAGAAACTCACCCCATTTTATTTAATTTATTTTTTCATTTTGGTACATCCATTTTTATGTTTAATTTGTTTTTCACTTAAAGCTTTCTCATTCATGTTGTTGGCATTATATGTATAGGGTTTGCTTATCTAGTGTATATAGACATAGCTAAGGAGTATATACATATATAATATTATTAAAAACAATAATTGACATTTAATGCATTAATTTTACTTAAGCTATAAAATTAATTAATTACAAGAAGAGAGAGAAAGAGGATTAGGGTTGAAAAACTTAGAATCATTTCTAGTCACTAAAATACAAAAAGATGAAAACAAATGAGGAAAAACAACAAAGAAAATTATTGGAGAAAATATATAAGATTAGAATCTTGTCTGAAATAAAATAAACATTAGAGGGCACAATTAATATAGAAACATTTAAAAAAAACAACTTCAAGAAATTTAATAGATTGTAGAAAGTTTCCAAATGTTTTTTTTAAATAATTTCTATATAAGAAAAGGGGGAGGTGAATTACTTCTTTTAAGTTTTGAATCAATAATTACAAAAAATATATTAATAGAGAGTTTTAATAAATAAAAAAATTATTATATAAGTCCGGTTTACTACGCTATTTATAGTCTCATCTAATAATTTTTTATTTTATTTTTTAAAGATTAATCTTTATTTTTTCTATATATCATAAAATAAATAGATTTTATTAGATAAAAATATTGGTAATATGATAAATCGAGACTATATAATAATTTTTTATTATAGTAAAGATTATTGATAAAATTTCTAAATCTTTTAACCCACCTTAACCTCAGTAGTTCTGATTAGGGGTGGGTAAGATCGAGTACCCGGCCAATTTGAATAGAATTGATCCCGGTCTCGGTAACCATTGGTTCTTGAAAATTGAAACCAGTCCCGGTCTCGGTCGTACTGGGTCCTAAATTTTAAAAGCGGTCTCGTTACTGGTGGGAACCGGTTTTAACACCGGGTACCCGTTCAATTAGTTTATTCTTAAAAAATTGAATAATTAGATAAAAAAATTCAACCACCAATAATAATATTAAATAATAAAATTAGAATATTATAGGCTTAGAAATTAAAGTTTTAAAACTAATCATGCTCATAATATTCATACATAAAGAGAAAGTTTGATAAAAAAAATAAACAAAAGAAAATCAGTACCAG
This sequence comes from Abelmoschus esculentus, assembly GCA_035048815.1. Classification (NCBI taxonomy): domain Eukaryota; kingdom Viridiplantae; phylum Streptophyta; class Magnoliopsida; order Malvales; family Malvaceae; genus Abelmoschus; species Abelmoschus esculentus. The sequence goes on from JAUCBN010000004.1 coordinate 23,517,681, forward strand.
ATATTTGATATTGGTCTGGTCAAGGACGGAGCCAAAAAATTATTTAAGAGGTATCATTTTTCTTGAGTTATATTTAAGGGGTGTCAATTATTTATAAATTAGTGTCATTTATTTATTTATTTATATAAATTATATATAAAAAATGATCCAAAATATTTGGGGTATCATTTGACCACCCATTTTAATGGGCGACTCCGCCCATGATCCGATCTTATTGGTACACACTGGGTACCGGGTTTAAAAAATCAATATCCAGTTCTGGTCTCGATTATGATCGAGACCTAAATTTTATATCTAATCTCAATCCTACCGAAATTAATATCAAATAAAAATCTATCGAGTCTTATTAGATCCGATTAATCGAGTTTTTACCCACCCTAATTGTGATTTTATTTCCTCCCTTGTTTATATTTCCTGATTCTAAATCTAAAACTTTATTACGATTTCTACGTTCTTCTGTCATCTTAAGGACAATATACCCCCCCATCAGCATCTCAACTTTATTTCTCACCTTGGGATTCGACCGTGAACATCGTACTAAAGTCACGGGCCGTGAGGATCCTCCCAGCGCAAATCATTTGGATTTGAACTCTCAACTTTCAACTCACATTAATACAGTGAAAAAAAACAATAATCATTATTAGTAAGGGTAAATATTTTGGTTAAAAACAAATGATCATGATATATTGGTGTATTTTTTCAACTATGGCTTCTGATGTGCCAGTAAAAAAAATTAAAATAAAAATAATCGTTTAAATTATATATTTTGTGAGTTTTAAATATTTTATTTTTTAATAAAATAAGTATTTAATATTTTATTTTATGAATTTTAGGTTTATAATTTACAATTATAGTTAAAATTTTCTGTTAATTAATCAAAACATAATACATGACATATTTATTTTTTTACCTTTATTTAAGTTAGGAAGGTTTTTTAACCTAAAAGTTTTAATTTTTCGAAAAATATCGAAATTTTCTCACTTTTATAAAACAGATCTCAAATCTTTAAAAAAATTTAAACTCTAAACTTTAATTCTCTGTCACTTTCGTCGTTGGACCTAAACAATCATTTTTTCAATATGACATCGCCAGAAAATAACGAACAATGCGTCAATTGAACGTTGAACAAACAATATAAAATCGATGTTCGACTTGTATGTCATTCATCGTTTTTTGACAATGTCATGTTAGAGAAAATATTTGGTTAAGTCGGACGACCAAAAGAGTGTACTCAAGGACAATGATCAATGGTGATTTAGGGTTTTGAGTTTTAATTTTTTTTTAGGGATTTGTGGTTTGCTTTGTAAATTTTGGAAAATTTAGAGATTTTTTTAAAAATTAAAAAATGGTTTTTTAATAAAAAAATTAAAATTATTATCACATGTTAAACATTGATTTGATAATAATTTTTTAAAATACTTTTTAACGATCAAACACTTAAAATTATAACAATATAAACGTTAAACATCTATTTTTCAAATAATATTTAAATACCTAAAATTTTAAAAAATTAGCTTGGACATTTATATATTAAATTAAAAAATAATTAAAAAAAGAGAAAAAGTTTTACATTATCCTTTCCAAAGCAATTCATATGGCAGCCTTTAGTTTTGTACTTCACATCTCGTAAGTGGTCAGTCTCCTTTGAACTTCTGTTGAGAAGAAAATGCATGAACAAGAAATTTCTTGATTTTGATTCTTGAAGGTTCAATGGTTCGTTGAGTGGTTCACATAACTTTATCAAAGTCGCCAACCAAAACATATTATTTATCTTGAATGTTTGATACAACCGAATTTTCGGATTACGATAAAGACTTAACGCGTAAAACTTTATTTTAAAAAATATTTAGATTTACACGAATCATCTAGTTTCAGTGGTTAAAAAAACAATTATTCTTCCTGGAGGTCATAGGTTCGAGTATCAATAATATCAGCACAGTGATTGAGCGATCAATGTCCAATAGTTGAGTGTATACTCTAAAATAAATACTATTGTAACCAATAAAACATCAGACGGATTGGATCGAATCCGTGACATACATAACATACCCTTAAAAGAAAAAATAGAATAAATTTTAATTTTATTTGAAAATTACATGATTCTAGTGAAACCAACAGTAAATTTTCTAAAACAGTTGATGGTAAATTGGCCTAAGAACTGAACAAACAGCAGTACTAAAAAGGAATTGGAGGTAATTAGTGGAAAATTAAGCATTTCAGGGAACAACCTGAAGGTAAAAAGAAAGGCTTCATATAATATGAAGGTGGAAATTAAAGAGAAATTACAAATTACAGTGGGATTAAGGGATGAAAAAACACAGTAAATTTTCAATTCACCATAGCATCTTCTTGAATCCTACCTAGCAGCTGGTTTACTGCTGTTGCAATGTCATCCACTGAAGTCAGCTTACAATCATCTTCTACCTGCAATTTTCAACCAAGTATAGTAAATTATACTACAAATCTACATACCATGTATGTATGTATGTATGTATGTATGTACATATGTATGTATGTATGTATGTATGTTTGCTAACCTTGACACTAAGAGAATAGAGTACAGTTTGATCAACTGTTGTGACATTGAGATGTAGGATATTGAGACGCATACTGTTCAACCCTGAAACCAGTTTCAAGAGCTGTGCCGGTCCCTTTTCCGATCTTATTCTGAGGTTTGCATGGCTTTCCACCATGGTGACTTCTATGTCGGCTACGGCGGATTGATTCTTGGCCATCGATTCATTCATCGGGATCGAATTATTATCGGCCCGAGTCGAGTACTGTGGGAACGTGAAAAACTCTGCAAAAGGTGATGAACAGCAGCTGGTACTTCCATATTCTGATCTTTCCTTCACCTCTTTCTTAGCACTCAGCAGCTGAACACAGTGCTCAAGCTCCTTCACAAAATTGATGGCTCCTCCAATTATTGACGCTTGATCACCCTAATCAAAACAAAAACATAAGATTATCATAGATAAATATTATATAAATCACAAATTTATATTACGATTATAGTCGTGTTTTCAGTCACAAAATTTTATTGCAGTTACTATTATTACATATCGACATCGTTATTTTTTACTACAGCAGTTTCCGATGTTACTGTTACCGATATAACGACCGCTATTATTATAGTTCGAGAGATGAGAGAGAAAACGAAAAATAGTAAAATACCCTTTGAACATAAGATTCAGGCATGAGAGACCGAAGAACAGAAAGATATTCATTCATTTGCCTTCTTCTATTGCGTTCAACAGCAATGTGAGTCATCCTTTGATTCTCAATCTCCTCCTTGTTTTTACGAGTTTTAAGCCGACGCCTCTTGGGACGAGTCGAAGCCGGCTCGACCATCGAGCCGGCTTCGACACAGCAGGAGGATGATCCATTAACATTGTTAGTAGCTTCACTGAAATGGGGTGGAGGAGCCATTGAAGTAGGTGAAGAAGAAGACACCCAATACTCTCCATTAACAAAACTATTATTAGCATCATCAGAAACTTGATTGTGCTGAGAGAAACCCTTGTCTTCATCATCTCCATAGCTGAAACTCCCTCCTAACAAGCTGTACAGATCTTTGCTGCTGTAACCAAACACATCTTGCTGGAAAACTACAGCTTCTAGTGCCATTTTCTTTTCTCTTTCACAGAGAAGACGAAGAGAAAGGTTTTATTATTATTATTTGTTTAAAATAAGATACCCAAAGGCCAAAACAAGAACAAAAAAACAAAAAGACTTGGAGGGGGAGATGTTAGCCTTGAGGGTTTCAACTTTGGGTTGCAGAAATGAGCTTTTTAAAGGCATTTGATGAACCCCAAAAACTAATAAAATAAAAATTATGGCATTTTATTGAAGGGATAAAATAATTTATAGTCCTTGAATTTGGTAACTTTTTCTCAGTTTAGTCCTTAAAGTTTTTTTTTGTCCACTTTATTCTCTGAACTTGGAAAATTTCTCCTTTTTAATCATTTACTAACAAAAAATCTAAGTTCAAAGACTAATCTGGATTAAAAAAAGTTTAGGGACTAAATTGGAAAATTATTAAATTTAAGGACTAATTGAGAAAGAGAAAGCAAAGAAAAGTGTATTAAAATATCATTTTAATTTTTGAACTTATTCGTAGGTATTAACCCAACATGCTCTCGTCTTGTGAGCCATACTTTGTCTACTCATTGGCTTGTTTATGTTAAATGGAAATTAATTTTTGGCTCACAAAAAAATCCTTTTAAGAAAAATGAAAATGACATTTTGAAATTAACATTGAAAATGATGCAAGATATTTACAAACTTTAATTATTTTGGATTTTTTCTAAAATTATGGATAAGACTTCTTTTTTTCTTTTTCATAAAATTCTATCAATTATTGGTGTTTATCTTTTTATTTATTTTTCGTATTTTTCTAAATCAGTTAAAAAATTATAAATTTAACCCTAATCTTATTTAAAAAGAAAGAAAAACTCTAAAAAATATTCTCAATAGATCTATAATTAAGGACGAAATTAGAATTTATAAGTGAAATAAACTCATAATTATTCTAATTTTTTAAAAATATATATATAAAAATAAAAGATAAAAATACTATCGGGGGACAATCCCTCCCTCCATCATCAATACAACTTTGTCGCTGTCTAAAACATATGATCTAAAAAATATAAAAGAATAAAACAATTTAATCGAACTATCAAATATATTTACTCGTATTTTATTAATTTAATCACATTTTTTTATTTATGTAGAGATAGTGTACGTTTCAAGAAAAATATCAAAATGTGTAATATGATATATGAAATTTTTGGTACAATTATATACATAATTTTTTAATTAATATCAATATTCATAATTCATTTATATCTTCATCAACATGTTTTAATTTTACATTTATGCATTGAATGTAACAATATTTATATTAATCTAATATAAAAATAATTAGATATATAGATTTTTTTATACACGCATGTAGAGAGATGCATGGAATTATGATGAATGGTAAAATATATTACAAGTCCAATAATTATAAGTTTAGTAATAAATATATTATTTTTTATTTAATTAAAAGTTTGTTATAAATAAATCAATAGGTCATTAAAATTGAATCAAATATTTTAGTAATAATAATAACAATTTTAATCCATAAAATTTATATATTCAATTAATTTGATCTTAATTTAAAATAATTTATCAACCTTAATCTTTTATATTTAAAAATTTTATTCGTGAAGTGATTAACGTTAATGTCAAAAAGAGTCTGCTCTATTAATTTGTTAGTTGTCAAGTAATGAAGTAATTATATCTGCCGAGTTATTACATGTATTAGTTATCATGTTAATAGACAATAGTATAAAGAGAGAAACAATAAAAAATACACGATTAAAACTTTTAATTTTAACGATAAAGTAATAAATATAATAAAATTTTAATTTAATAATTAGAATAATCTTGTTAAAAAGAAAAATGGTACATTTATTATCGACCTTATAATTTTTTTTTAATTAATTAATAGTGATTACAGTAATATCTGTTCTAGAATATAATTTTCACCGTTTGACATTGATCGTTCAATCACTCTATTGGCATCACTGGTGCTCGAACTTGTAACTTCTAAGATCAACAATCGTTTCTTTATTCACTTAAACTAAAAAGCTCGTGCTTATAATTAAATTACAGTCCCCTGCGATGAAACCAGCATCTCCTCGTCATTTGGTAATAATACTGTCGGACGTACGAGTTACATTGATATAGGAGAATAATACTAATATAAAAAGTAAAATTGAAAAGGCTGCCATGGACAGAGATTCTTGCAAGGGATCAGATTCAGAACAGAATTTATTTAAATAAAATTCAATTTTTATTTTTTGGGTTAAAGAGTTAGAAAGTTGGATGACATTGTTTGCCAGATAAGAAGTGAATTTGAGAAGTAAAAATGGTGTTTCTTCGTCATAATATTTTTATCTGTATTTTATTAAATCAAGTTAAATTTATAAAATTAAAATATATTAAATTGTTTAAATTTATATTCAAATTTAATCATAAGTATTTATAATGTTGTGATACTAATTGATTATAATTTAAACGATTTTTTATATTCATAAATGATATCCACATATGTTTTTCATATTTTTTATATGTCAGAAAGAGATGGAATACTCGATTTAAACTTAAAAATTTATATAGTATTAATTACTAAAAATTTCAAGATATTCGAAACAAGGACGAGAATATTAATAGGTTGGTGCAATCTCTCGTAAAATTTTTAGTATAACATCATTTTAGGTCATTTTAGATTCAAATATTTTTTTCAACTCCAATAAATGTTTGGTTCTCTCATAAATAGGAGTTATTCCAAGAAATAATGTTATAGTTAAGTAGGGATGATCATTTGATCTAAACCCAACAGGTTCCATCATAATCCTATAAAGTCGGGACTTTAAAGAAAATTTTGGGTTTGAGTTAGAATTTTTGAGGATGAGGTCAAATTGGGTTTGAATATAGGATGAAAATATTTAATTCGATTCGACTCAAAATAATTACTTATTTTTATTTATATATTTAAGTATAATTGTTATAATGTTCATCTCTTTCAATATTTTGTCAATTATCTCACTATTTTACCAAATAAATATAAAATAATCATTATAATTTTCATTTCTATTTGTAATGTTTTTTAATTAACTTATTATTTTAATGTATAAAAATGAAGAAAAAAATATTTATGTTAAGTTGTGTTTAGGTCAAAGTTGGATCAGGTGGATCATAATAAAATGTTAGATCGAATTCAAATGGATATGTAAAATTTTCAGGTCGTCAAGTGTGGGTTAGTCAAAAACTCGACTCACAACAATCTTTAGTTATAGTTTTTCAAAACCTCAAAATTGAATTCTTTTATTAAACTAACCAAACCCTAGTCGCTATACTTTTCTCTCAAAAATTTCTCTAGCTGCTCTTCTATTTATTCAATCCTTTTGATCGGTGGTCGACAATCAATCATAGTATTGGTTATCGACCACCAAATTTATTATGTTTTTTATTTTTATTTTTAATCTTAATAAGAATCTCTGCTTCTATAGCACGTTTTTCTGTCCTTGTGACACGTTTTTCTTCTGTCTTTATGACATGTTTTTTATTTTGTTTTGCGTTTTGATTCATCTGTCTTTATGGCATGTTTCAGCATACCCTGATGATCGTTTGTTGTTAACACAGAGATTCAATCGACGCTAGTTTTTGATTTATGTTTTTGTCGGTGGTCACTTGGAAAGATATATCCCCACTCGTTTGATCGTTTGTTTGCCGATGAAATCAATCTTGGGTAGCGATACTTTTTGCAGGACAGTTTGAATCACGTACAACTCTTTCTTCCTTCTTTATGTGTCTCGTTTGGACAGAGACAAGGAGATTCAGGAAGCCTCTGAATTTTGTTGGTATGCTTATCACCATAGAATTTTTGTCATTATTTTTGGTTGTAAGATTTTTTAGATTATTTAATCCATTTATTTTACTACGATGTAATGATAATTTTTTTATGAATTTAATAAAAATTCGGTAACATTTATAAAAAAAAAACCCTCAAAATTGAAGTAAAAAAAATAATCATCAAGATCTATTATTGATTGAGTGATTAAAAATATATAATTACATCTTATATAAATTTAAAAACATATCATTTACCTTAAGAATCATTCATGACAGCTACAATTAGATTCAACAATTTTGGATAAAACAAAATTCAAATGAAGATACAAGTTACGATTTAGACCGACTCCTATTAATATTTATTTATTTTAATTTTTAATATTATAAGTATTAACATTATTTTTTAATACGAAGCTTAGTGTTAATCCGTTTCCATTTTTCGTTGAACAAATTATCAAACAAACCCCAATAAACAAAAAATTAGACCCAACTGTCTCTAGTTCTAGTATTTTAAACATAATAATTTTTTAATCATTAAAAATTATATATATTTTTTACGAGATACGTTGACAAATCCCTCGTTTACACCTTCCTACTTTGTATCTTTACTTTTAAAAGATTATTATTTTAAAATATTTTTGTCTTTAATCCTAATTCCTAATCACCGGAATTAATTAGTGATTAGATGCTAACAAAAAAAAATAAAGTTTTTTTTAAGTAACGACACGTTGTGTCTCCACTCCACTTGGTCCGTTAATTAAATATTTAATTATTAGTAGATGTCTACTGCCACTCTCACTCGTATTTGGATCTATTAAGACAACAAAGCTAGATTCCACCTCATTAATTTCAATGTCTTAACAATGACTTAACACAAAACTAAAATTCAAACAAACGCGTAATCTAGTTATAATGTAATAATTAATATATGGATTTGATTTTAATACTCAAATTAAAGAATCTAATGAGTAAGTTCAGTAAAAAAATTAAATTTAAATAATTTTATCTATAAATGTATATTTTATCAAATATTTTAAAAAAGTGAACATACATTATGTTATAATTATAGTAAGACTACTAAAAGTACGAACCATCTGGCCTTAATAATTAAAGAAATGATTGTTATTCTCAGAGGTTATGAATTCAAGCACCAATAATACCAGTGCAATGATTGAACGATTAATATCTAATGGTTGAAAATATACTCTAGAGCAAATACTACTGTAACATTTATAACTGAATAAAAAAAGTAAGACTACTAAAAAAATTAAATTAATATTTATTTTTTTAAAAATTGTTTTCTAGCATTACTTGATAGAATCAAACTGTATTGTAGTTTGCGAATTAACCCCAGAAGGTAAAAAATTATAAATTAAATTATCATATCATTGTAAATTAAATTTAAATAATTTTATCTACAAAATGTATATTTTATCAACTATTTTAAAAAAATGTGAATATACGTTATATTATAATTATAGTAAGACTATTAAAAAAGCACGAATCATTTAGCTTTAGTGGTTAAAGGAACGATTATTGTTTCTGGAGGTTATGGGTTTAAGCATCAGTAATATTAGCATAGTGATTGAGCAATCAATATCCAATGATTGAGAGTATACACTAGAATAAATACTACTGTAACAACTAACCGAATAAAAAAAAGTAAAACTATTAAAAAGTTAAAATAATATTTATTTTTTAAAAAATTTGTTTTCTAGCATTACTTGATAATCAAACTGTATTGTAGTTTGCGAATTAACCCCAGAAGGTAAAAAATTAAAAATTAAGTTATCATATCATTGTAAAATAATAATATAAGATTATATTTTGCTACACAAATCATATAAAAAATAAAAAAAATATATTTAAGTTATAAAATTTAAAACCTAAATCTTTTGTCCTAACACATTAAAATTTAAACCCTAAATATTAAACTCTAAATTCTAACCCTAAATCTTAAATTCTACACCTACAACCTAAACCTTTGAACCAAACTTAAATCTCTAAACCAAAAATTGAAAAAAAAATAAACTAAAATTTAAACAAGCTTGTATATCAAAATATTTTTCAGTAATATACTAATAATTATGTATTATTATTATTATTATTATTATTATTATTATTATTATTATTATTATCACTATCATTATCATTTATAAAGTTTAAAATAAATAAGTTATACTGTCTACCGTTATATAGATGAACAAAATAAATTAATCATTGATTTGTTTCAATAAATATCTTTAAAAAATAGATAAATTATTAATATTTGAATCATTATTTTTTCAACTCACTAAATTCTGAGATTAAAGAACAAATCGGATGTAACTTAATCTAATTAATTTTGTTATTAATTTATAGATGAGTTTCTTGTCCTTATTACCAGGCAATGCAGAGACAAATTTTAATATATCTGTGTGTCTGATTGAAACAAAACGAAGTAACATTTGTTATATATCTTACACATAACCGCGTACAATATATAATATTATTCCATGCGGACAAAACATGACAAATATATACCTTGGAACTTTATAAAAGAGAGAAATTAATATTAACTTCATAAGAGTTTAACAAACATGTCAAGGGTACATAGTCATGTATTATTTTTTTAGTATTTTATATTTGTTTTATGGACTATATTCGATATTTGTGTCGATCATTTTTAATGATGTTATCATCGCATCTAACGCTTATTGTTTAGAAATGAATAAAGAAATCTAAATTCGACTGGTCTGATCCAACTTTACAGGGCTATTTTTTAATGAGTTAATTGTATCACATTTTCTAAATTATAATTCTCGATTTAAATTGGTCATTATATCTTAAAATATTTTATTTTAATCTCTAAACTATGACTCTCATTCTAAATTGATCTCTAATTTTTTAAACATTTCAAATTCATCCGAAATTTATCTTAACTTATAATATTTAATCCTAACTCCGTCTTTACCTAATTTATTTGATATCATTAAAATTTGGGTTCAATATACAAAGGGAGAGGATCCAAGGATGGGAGAAAAATCTGATCCTATTATAAAATTAGAATAGTTGATAGATTTTGGTCTAATTATAAGTTAGACCCTGTAAAAAATATCTAAATTAAAAAAATACAAGAATTTATTAAATATACGACCAAATTGGGATTAAACTAAAAAATGAGTATGTATTATTATTTTTTGGTGTAATATCGATTTAAGTCCTTATAAGTATAAATATATATTAAACAAATTAGACTTTGCCCTATAAATTTTGAGTTTTTAATACTTAATAAACCCTTTTATTTTTCGAATTTAATATTTTAATCCTGTAAATATTCAATCATAACTCTGTCCCGAGAGTCTAGAACTTTTTTCTTCAGTCAAAACAAAATATCTGCATCATCTATTACCCATACATCAACTACACGAATTAAAACACCACACGACCATTCAAAGACTTTTTTTTTTTTTTTAGTATATTCATTTATGGATTTAAAAGTTTCCTTTTGAATTAGGGTTATGTGAGAGAGAAAGTGAAAGCTCATCAAATGCATGCACACCATGCCCCGTTCAGCAGGGAGTCGGTAAGATTACATTAAAATCACTGGGGGCCATTGCCGACCAAAATGTCGAAGCTCTTAGCCCTCTGGTCATAGCTTAGGGTTTGAACAAATGCAACGCCAGTTACATGAACACGTACAACAATATTATATATATACAGATACAGATCCTGATAAAGATACCGGCGACTTTGTCAGTATCCGGTCAAGGTAAAGATTTTTCAAAGGGAATAGATTTTGTTGTTACCGTCGGGCTGGAAACACTACTCCCAGCCCTCTCCAACTCCTACTGCTCTCTGGTACTAGGGTTCCTTCTGTATAACAGCTCATTTCCTGGTTTAACTAAACCAGCAGTGGTAATGTAAATCATGTATACACGGTTTTACCTAACTATATCTATCAACCTATATATACATAAATACTATGGAGTATGGTGATGCTCTAAAAAGTCTATACAATATTATTTAATTCCCTAGAAGCTATGATCTGTTCCAAATTTTCAGCATGTAGTGTTTATGTTGAAAAGGGAAGCTAGGGTAATAATGGGGTTTGAAAAAATATATTAGGATAATAGATTTAGTCTGAAAATATTTAAGAGAATAGGTTAAAAAGAATAATATTCATTGGATTTTGTCACTTACAGATGATGAGGCGCATGGTATTTGTTGAAATAGTGAAAAATCACTACGTTTTCAGTTCAATCTAACGGCTTACATGCACTTCGCTATCTGGAGGTGACGATGTCCAAACACCTCGCCATCCGCAGGTAACGAAAACATTGAAATAGTGAAAAATTACTACGTTTTCAGTTCAATCTAATGGCTTACATGCACTTCGCTATTTGGAGGTGACGAGGTCCAAACACCTTACCATCTTCAGGTGACGAAAACGTTGAAATAGTGAAAAACCACTATGTTTTCAGTTTAATCTAACGGCTTACAGATGACGAGGGGCATGGTAATCGTTGAAATAGTAAAAAATCACTATGTTTTCAGTTCAATCCAATGACCTACATGTACTTCGCTATCTGGAATTGACGAGGTCCAAACACCTCGTTATCTACAGGTGGCGAAATCCAAGAAACACTGTTAGTTTTGGATGTATATATCAGTAACATGCATGCCATATGAATTAGTATTGTTTCCATGTATGACAGGTAGTTGAATTAAAAAAAAAACAATGTGTAGATAAGGGGAGAACTTTTTAATGATATGATCCCTATAAAGATGATCACTTTTTGCATTATTAGCAGTGGCCAACACCATTGCACTTTATGTCAAATGACATTTTGATTATGGTGCCCCATTGAGATGATTTCATATGGCATATATAGAAGATGAGAATTATTCCATAGAGCAAGTGGAATTAAAAAAAAAAAATTGAATACAGTCGAAACAGATAACGGTCGACATTTAAGATTTAGGATTTAGGATACGTTTAAACACCGTTTGTTATATCGAATATTAAGTCTTATACAAATTAGAGAACTCTCAGACATGCTTATTTTTCTTAAAACATGCAAGATTTAAGAAAAGATCTTAGTCTGGTCCTGTTAATTATACTTTGTCTCCTCAGCCCATCACAATGGTGACTTTTCCAGTACAATGTTTCTTCCCCTAATTACATATTTTTCTTTCAAGAACTTGTGGGAGCAGACCTAACAAAAGAATTTATTGAATCATTTGAAATGGCAGATGTTTGAAACAATTTTCAAACATGAAAAAGCTGTCTGGTTAAATTCCAAAAGCAAACACATGGAAAGTTTTCATTGCTTTGGCTGCTCAATGTCCCCTCACTCCCTCTCTCTCCTTTATGAAACAAAATTCTTACACTTGAAAACTGTTGGAAAATGCAGGTTTCCAACAAATGTTAATGATTACACAATGTCATTCTTCCAACTGTCTTGTAATAATATATATGTTATTCTATTTTGTGTCTGGAGAAGGCTAGGTCTGGAGATTTTGCTTTATCTTTACTCCATGTGAAAAACTAAAAAGGGTATTTTGAAGATGGGAGAGAGATGAAGACCCATCCCTTTTAATCCTTCATGTGAAAAAGCACCACTGAAATTGGTGGGGTCTCAATGATTTGTCATTTTATTCTGTCAACACAGTTGCAGTTCTCTTCCCCTGTGAACCTTACTCAAGAAATTTAAGTTTGTGGCGTAAATCGTTTGTTTTTTTTATTATATCGTATTTAATATTTTTTTTCTAAATTAATGATTTAAGGTTTAAGGTTTAAAGTTTAAGATTAGAGATTGTAGTTAGGATTTAAAAAATTAGAGATAAGTGTATTTTTAGGGTTTAGAGCTCAAGATTAGATGTTATAGTTAGAATTTAGAAAATTAGAAATAGGGTGTATTTTTAGGGTGTTGAATTTAGGACGTAAAAAAATTAGGATTAGTGTTTAAAATTTATTTTTTAAGAATTTTTAATAAGGACATAGAATGAGACATAATTAGGGGTACGAGATTTCTATTATTGTGTTAGATCAACAAAATTGATAGACTATATTTTAAACACAAGTGAAGGACTAGAATTGAAATTATAATATTTGTACAATTTTATTACCGACGGAAGTTGGTCTAAGTGGTAAGTAGTTTGATTCCGCTTAAATAGATCTCAGGTTGAGGCGTTATGTTTGCAGAAAATCTTTATTAAGAGATTCACCCACCAAAACTAGGTGTACGACAAGGGTCAATTCAGATTAATTAGAGCAATGCCTTTAAAACTAAAACAACAATAAAAGGGTACAATTTTATTGTTGTATTAAATTATATATTTATAAATATTATGGGGATTAGAGAGAAGTTGTATCGATCGACAGGTTTGATTTCGTCACTGACTATAAAATTAAAATTACTTATGAAAAAAAATTAATTGATTATCGATTGACCGGAGTTAGCTGACTGAGTTTACCAAAAATATATATTTAAATTCATATTTTTTCTTTAATAAAAAATGGATCTTGGTTACAAAAATTATTTGAATTCGAGTTTTCTAAAATTCGAGGTGAATCGAAAAACCAAAATACGAATTATGTCGTTTAGTGGTGAGAGGTGACATGTTGAAGAATGTACACTTTTACTTGGTGTATTGTGTATCGACATGTCTATGGACCATTCAAACATCTTGACCGTTTGGTGGGTGAAATTTGGTAATTCGACAAATTTTGTATTATTTCGTCTCAATAGATTTGTCTTGGTTTAGGGGGAAAGGTAAAATACTCATTTTCTCCTTAACTTTATCAGTTTATTCATTTTAGTCATTAAACTCTTATTGCGTTAATTACCACTCAAAGTTTTAATTTTATTATGTTAAATTGACTCAAATATTGATGCAATTTTCTTTTTCTTTTCATGTCATCAAAAATTAATATATATATATAATTGTTATCAATGAAAATAATAAGGTTTGAGATTAAGAAGAAACATAATAAAATTTAGAGTTAAAATGACAAAACTAATAAAATTGAAGGGGTATTCTTCAAAACAAAACCTATGAATTATTTTTTTTGATTGCTCTTCCAATTTTCAGGGTTTTGTCCTGACTAATCTAAACCAACCCGTGTTGTACACATAACTTTAGTAGGTGAGTCTCTCGATAGAGATTTTTATATACACAACATCACGACCTAAAATTTGTTTAAATAGAATCAAATTGATTATCATTTGGACCGATCCCGTGGATTAAACCTATGAATTAATTCAGATAGTTTCATTTAAATAAAACACCCACATCTGTCTCCATTCTAAATAGTTCCCAAGAAACCCAATGAACTAAATTTATGTTAATAATATAGCACCCAACCTTGTCTACCCAAATCAAAATCAAATCTGTCTAGGCAGTGCCCACAATCCTCACCTACCTACCACCCTACCCCACACAAATATACCAATGCATTGATTCATTATTATTATTATGAAATTATCAAACACTTCCAATCAAATTCTTCTGAAGAAACTTTGGGTATTTTATATCTCAATTACATGAGGACCAATGACTCATTCTTCTATAACATAATAATTAATCTCTATAGTTTCTCAACATGAGCCCACAAGGAAAGTATATTAATGCAATGAACTATACAGATTCATATCATTAAAGTGACTAAAATCACTTTCAACCACTCTTTATGATTCAAATGTGTGTGTATACAGGGATAGTAAAATTACACTGTCTCATCGGTTTATATTCGATCTGATTTGATAGGAAAGTTTTTAAATAAAATAAATAAATTCGGGTTAAGTTGAGTTTTAGAAAAGATCGAGTCGGTGTGGATCCAGATTTGAGGTGGAAATTAATCGACCCGCCCTACCCTAATATATTTATAATTATATATATATAGTATTTTTAATATTTTTTTTATAATATTTTGAGGATGAATCGAGTTTAATCGGATTTTTTTTAAATTTGAGTCAGGTTATGCTTTTATTATATCAAGTTAGAGTCAAGTTGAAAATTTTAATTTGGGTTTAGGGTAATCTTCACAATAAACCCGTTCTATTATCATTCATATAGAGAGATAGTATCAAGTTACACAATGTAAAACTCTTTAAATTTTATACATTTTTAGGATCATTGAATGACTGAAACGGCGATTCAGATTAACTCCATAAATTTTTTTATCAAGTGATAATTTGTACATAACCGATTGTGAATTTGAGTTATCCATCTCAGTCATCCAACGATCCTAAAAATATGTAAAACTTAAAAAATTTTACATTGTGTAACTTGATCTTATCGTATATGTAATATCAACTAAGATCATATATGAAATCAAGATTAGATAATGAGATAAATAAGACCATCTATATTTAAAATTAATAAAACCCCAATAAATATTTGGTCCAAAATTTAAAAGGAGTAATATTTAATTTTATGAGTATTAAAAAATGAAAATTCATATGGTTTCGTCCCTGATGAAGACTTAGTCAAGGAAGAATAAAAGAAGAATACCAATTGGCTGTGTCTTGCTCTGCAAGTCTTATAAGAGATGCAAATGAGGAAACGGGGGTTGAATCTAACAACTCTACTTTCACATGTTTGATTTTCATGTGAACCTTTTTTGGAGGACTAAGGCTTGATTTGATTGATACTTGAAGTAATAAGGACCTAAACTATTATTTGACAAAATATTTGAGGGGTCGATGCCCAAATATGAATAATTTCGTCCTTGCTTTATTCATTTATAATACAAGTAAACTACATAAATGGTCACCGAACTTTTAAAGTAGATTTATTTTAATAATCGTACTTTTAAAATAAAGTTAGATGACCTTATTAAATATTTTAGAAGTATAATGACCAAAATAAATCTATCATGAAAATTCGGTGACCTTATCAAATATTTTAAAAGTATAGTGACTAAAATAAATCTACCTTAAAATTTTAGTGACCATTTATACAATTTACCCTTATAATATATTTTTATTGTTTAATTCAATTAATAATATATTTATGTAATTCTCTTCATCTTTAATATCAGAATTTTGATTTATAATGCAAAACTCTTTTTAATTTTTCGTAAAATAGTAAAAATATACATTATTCATATATATATATATATATATATATATATATATAATAGTGATTTTTTAGAAAAATTGTATAACGGACGTCGAATATCGTTAAACACCATTAAAATTGAATATCGTTGAATATTATAAATTAATTAATAAAAATTAAAAATTTATAAAACTCAACATACAATTAATAAAAATATGATAGATTTAACATACACTTATTAATAAAAAATTTTAATCTATATTAATTAATTTAATAATATTCAACATTATTTGACGTACATGATAAACACATATTTCTTATATATATATATATATATATATATATATATATATATATATACTCACGAGATTCCATCTCATTATGGTGTAAAGAAATTTCAAAGCAAGCCTAAACTAGGTTTAACAAGTAAAATATGATTTCTCCTCTCATCACTTCCCCAATCTCTCAATCATTTAAGACAAATTAAATTCATAACAACATCATCAACCTAAACTTGTGGTTTTAAACCCTCCACGTGTCATTCTCTCATCCCTTCGATCAATATACAAATATAAAACAATCCATATAACATTCCAAACACACAGTACAAATAAACAAATACAAGTTGTAATAAAACCATTCAACCAAGAACATACACATCGGCGGTTGCATGCATGCAAAAGTGATCGTATCAGTCGACTCCGTATAGCAACAAAAGAAGTGAAAAAAACACACAGACACAATCTTTGCCCTGATTCCATAACTCGTTTCCCACCTGTTGGATAGAAATGACATAAAGCTAACATGTTTTGTCATCATGCATTTGGAAAGGGGTAGCTTAATGGACGATCTATGGCCATACACATGGCATCCAAAGATACCCCACGTGGTTTTTACCAGTGGAAAACAATATGGTGAAGAAACAACGGCGGAGGACATGAAACCAGAGTGGTTTCCATGGCAAAGAATTGGTCTTTGTGTTTGGGGATACCTTACCTTACCTTACTTCTCAAGCAATAGTTTTTGGATTTATGTTTTGAAGGTGATGGACGTTGACATACGTAGGGGTAGTAGGGAGTAGCCTAGGTAGGTAGGGACGAAATTAAAATTTAACCGTGATAAGAGTAAATAGATTAATTTTAAAATAAATAAAGTCGTAAATAGCAGTTAAACCAAAAAAAATAATGGGTTTAGATTTAATTTAACAAATGAGGGATTAATATTTATTATTAATTTTACATTATAAGGTCCTAAAAACAATAATTCCTAAGTTTTGGAAGGATCAAAACTTAATTACAATAGTTTTAAAATTATTAGAGCCTAAAATATAATTAATCTATTAAGTTTACGGTACAATTGTTCTTCTCACCTTATACTTGGCCCGTCCATATAAGCAACCAAAGACAAAACCTTTTTAGCGCGTTTTTTTTATCTCAACACTAAAAATTTAATTTTAAGTCTTAATCTTAAATTAAAATTTTTAAACTTTAAATCTTATACTCTAAAAATATATTATATACTTAACGTTTTAAACCCTAATCCAAAATCTAAATTTAAACTATAATCTTAAATATTAAATATAGTTTTTTAACAGTAGAATATAAATAAAAACAACAAAAAAAAGATAAATGATTAACTGTTCAACAGTTGTTTTTCGGCTCGTGTTCGGTCTGTTTTTTTCTTTCGTGTATGTCTGATTTGCTGCAGTTGTAGCTTTTGTTTTGGGTCCCTCGTCGACAGCATGGTCCCATGTCATTCCAAATGTGGCTAATCATGGATTTTTTTCATCATTCTTCAAGGTTTTTCATGCTATCAAATTGTGATACGAGAAAGTATCTTTGGTTATTAATTTCTTGTTGTAATCATGGTTTATGGTCTCTTTAAGCTAAAATTTAAGATATAATTTTTATGTTTTCTTATAGTATAATCTGATATCTTAATTTTCATAATATTATTAGTAAGTTTTAGATCGATAATATCAGTAAATGTGTTTATTATTTATTTTTCTGAATTAGACAAAAATTTATTAACGAATATCGTTTTTCTTGAATTTTCTACCGTTGATTTTCGTAAGAGTTTGTTTTTTCTCTCTCCATCATGATATCTTGTATTAGAAAGAGAGATTTTTTTATATATGTTTGATATTAGGTCATTGTACGATGAGACGACATTATTGAAAAGAAGAGTAATTTATTATGGACTTAATTTACGAGTATACCAGCCTCCTAAGATGTCATAAGTTATCTATGTCATCGATTAATGTTTCAAAGAAGAGTAATCAGAGGTTCAAATTTAAATCTAGTGTGTGATCATATTTTCGATCGTCTTCTAATTATCACGATTTTAGAATTAAAATGGTCATCGCGCTGTTCTTACTTCTCCGATCTCTCTATCATTTTTATTGGATATTTTTTTCACCGTACCGGTCTGGTATCAAAGCATACTCACACTCCTATCAACACATCGTCCTACTCTGATCATAACCCTGATAATTTTTCGACCATTTTAATTTCTTTACAGTAACACAAGTGTAAAAGAATAAACAACTCGTTATCGTTATTATCGACTGTTATCGCAGCGATTGAGGTCACAATTCGCCATAATCGATGTGACTCTATTTTACTTCATTAATATCAGAAATATCGATTTCGGATGATAATATTACTTTAATATAACTCAATATCTTTGATGTTATAAGGATTTAGAAATTATAATTTTAAATGTATTTAAATGCGTAATATCTTTCGATACGGTTAAATTAATTTAACGTCGACTCGTAAATAAGCGTGGATGGTGAAAATAGTGGTAAAAAGTTCCCTTTGGTTATTAAATTTTCCCCATTTCATGTTGATATTTTGGTATGATATTCTCTCTACTCTACCCTTTCCTTTCCCTTTCAGTCCTTTAGTGAAGACAAATTCTAGATCTACAAGGAGACAATTCATATATTTTGCCGTGGAAGGTAGCTAACAAAATGGAACTCAGACAAGAGTGAGGACACACTGATGGGTTTAGACATAATTTAGTGTACAGATACAAGAACTCATTTGGCTTGCAATGTCTTGATTTTTCGATGGGGACGACAGCTTGTGTTTACATTCCAAGAACCGGTTGCAGATACACTGGAAATCATGCATACTCGAGTAGGGACGGAGTTAAAAATTTATCATAGAAAGAATTAAAATATATATTTTAAATTTTTTGATTGATGAAAATTAAAAAAAATTCTTTAAAAAAATTCTTTATTTTAAAAAATTATTTATATTTAATATATAAAAATGATAATTGACGAGGACCTCTTAAACGCCCTAAGTTCCACCCATATACATAAAGGAAAATGCATAATTTTATATTAAGGGTGTAAAGTTTTATACGTAATAAAATTATACGAAAATTTAAAAATATCGAGTGACTCGATGCATCTTTGTACATGCATATGAACACATTGGACTCTATGGACACAAACATTGTTATCGTTTGAATATAAACTTCAATAATCTTACCCCTTTCCTCAATTATAAGTAATAAAAAATAAAACTATGATAGGTCCCTATCGTTTTTTTGAGAGACCTACTGAATATCGATTTAATTATCAGAATGTATATGAAACTTTAACTTGAACATCCTTTTCGTTTGATCTTTCGTTTTCATTGTATGTCTTCCATGTCCTTAAAAGTGTGGTGTGTCTTCAGATCTTAAATTCATATTCACGTTTACCATTCTTTTAATTTTCATTTAAAAGTTAGTTTATCATGTATATATCTAAAATTAAAAACGACATATAATCTTCTTTTAAATCTTTGAGTCACTCTTACGTGAATACAAAAATATTATTATCGTTATAATACTCTAATACGTCTAATGACAAGATATTTATATAATACAATACAATAATTTTAAATATAACTAGATATCAATACTCTTACCTCTTTCTTCAATTATAAGAAAAAATAAATAAAACTATGATAGGTCTCTATCTTTTTATTTTTCTTTAAGAAACCTATCGAATATCGACTAAATTATCAGAATGTACGTCGGAATCTTAACTCGAACATCCATTTGATCTTTCGCTTTCCTTGTAGGCCTTCCATGTCCTCATAGCTCACATTCAGCATTCCAAACACCATGAACATGAAGAAGGAAAATCCAAAACTCTTCCAACTTGCAAAATTTCATCCATTATTTTCTCTTTCTCAGGACATGTTCATAAGCTAAAACCCAACCCAACGACCACCTTAGTAAACCAACTCAATTATGAACTTGATTTTGGAAAATGTAAAAACAAAATTCCGGCAAAATTATGGTACTTTTGGTCCTACTATAACATATATGGTGAAAATTCTTTTCTATGGTAGTATAATTTTCCAGAGAAAATTTTTGGGTGAATGATGTTTGGATAAAATAATTGATAATTCAGGGTGGGAGGGGTAAAAATCGTCTACCTCTTAATCGCGCCTTCATCGATATTTTCACTTTAAATTATTAGGTCTAAGGTTTAGGGTTTAAGGTTAGGGGTTGTGATCAGGGTTAAGAGAATTAGGGGTAGGTATATTTTGTAAGGTACATATTGATTTAGGTTTAAGATAAAAAATTAAGGTTAGGGTTTAGAATTTAATTTTTTGAGATTTTTTAACAAGAGACATGAAAAAAGACACGGTTAAGAGACAAAAATAATTTGCTCATGGGAATAGATCACATAATTAATTAATTCAGACCGACCCGCGTCATACATCTGATTTTAATAAATAAGTCTCCAAATAAATTTTTTTACATACACAAAATTTTATACTCGATCTGTGATCCACTTGAATTAATATGTTGATATATTACTTCATTTCATTACCAAGTATTTTGTCATGATTATTATTTTGTCCTATAATAATGGTTTCTTTGAACCTTAACAAAATTCCAAAATTAACAAAGGTCTAGATAGAGAGAGGCCTAGAGAGATCAAATCTTTTGTTATAATTATGGACCCCATGATGAAGTTGACTCATTAATTGCAAAAAGGAAATTAAATGTAGGAAGGTGAACTGAACATGTTTGGGGCATAGAAAAATGTATATTTAGTACAAAAAGATTTAAGATGGACTAACTTTAGGTAAAATCACCATAGATAATATTTTTTATTATTCTTTCGATTTTTAAGATTATATTTGATTAATTCAGATCAATTTATATCATATATTTAATTTTGATAGATGAGTATTTAAATAAAAAAAAATTGTATATATAATACTGTAAAACTTTATTTAAGTTATACTAAATTACTTACCATTTTGACCAACCACATCGATTAACATGGCAATATTTTGCCGGACAATCAAATTGTATAAATTTATATTATTTTAAAAAAATATGTATTTTTTATAAATTTAAGAATATTTAATAATGTAATATTATATCATATCAGTAATGAAACACACATATTATTATTGAGATGCCATATTAATTCATAAAAAAACGATTTAATTATCATTTATATTAGAACTATATATTTGAAAAAAAAATATGTTTTAGAAAAAAAAACATACAAATAAAAGAAAAATTTATCTTGGGTTATATTCTGAACATGGTTAAAAAAAATTACAAAACCTTTATATTTCAATGATAAAATTACTCCTTATTTTTACTTTCTTATCTTTCATGATTGCTCCTCCATTTTTTATTTTTTAATAAAAATAATTTTATATTTATGATACGATTTTATTTTTTAAAAGACTGAATTTGATATCGTCTCAACTGATCGAAATGATGTTTATCGAATATCATATTGATCTTCACTGTTCTATCTATATTTTTGTTCAAGACTTTTGGTTGGGTTTTAACCTATTCCTTGTATAATCTCAATTCATTGGTTTCTTGTGTCAATGATTACGAAAAAATATCTAAATTATACATTTAGCTTACAATTTTGGTCGTAAACCTTAATTATAGTTTTAGATATTTTTTTAATAAAATTAACGACTTTTATATAAAATAGTACACAATCTTTCCAATTTAAACTATACTATCTGAAATATAAATATCTAACTTTAAACTGCTAAACTCAAAAATTATAAACTATAATCTATAAACAGAAACCCTAAATCTCAAATTTTAAATTTCACTGCTTAAAATCTTAAATTTTAAAATAACCACTAAAATTATTAAATTTAACAATATTATGTATCAAAGTTTTTTCCTTTTATCATTATGTCACTTCTTGCATTATTGAATTCATGACATTGTAAGAACTTTTGTAAGAATTTATAAATTTTAACTATGACAATTGGCCCATAATATAATAGTAGAAATGCATAATTTACATCTCCTATGACTAAAAGGCCCAAGCTTTTATGGGCTTATGATTTTTTCTGTTCTAGTTTTTGGGCTTTCAGTTTCGGCCCCTTTTTCTCTTTTCAATTTGTTATGTTTAATGTCTTACTAGATTTTTTTTCACATGTGCATAAATAATTAATTCATGTTAAAAATATAAAAATCATTATTTTTATTTAAAAAAGGCTACCTTGTTGATGCTCCAGACAGTTCAATTCTTTAAAAACATGTAGATAAATAATTAATGAACTTAAGAATTAGTAATAGTTAATAGTCATTCGAATCGAATTCAGTTCAGGTTAAATTTAACTTTAATTATATTTAATTCTGGTTCAGTTTGGATAGAATATGATTTAATTTGGTTTTAATTCCGGTCTATAATGATTTGGTTTGGGTATCGGGTCGTGTTGGGTCACATCAGTTCAATTTATTTTCGGGTCAATTGGTTTTGGGTTGGTTCAATAGGAGATCAATATGTTTCAGTCGGGTTTTCATGCTGAATCAATTTTATAAACCCAGATTGACTCTATAAAGATAATATATTTTATTTTTAGTTGAGTTATGCGACGTTTCACATCAAATCTTTTATTATTTCTTTTAATATGTATTATTTATTTTGGGTTACTTTTAGTTCGGATGATTTCTGTTTTGATATATTCAATTCGCTTAAAAATCGGTTTGAGTTCATTCGATTTGGTTAAAAATCATATCTGATTCATATTGATTCAACTAAAAATTGAGTCAATTTCTGTTTAATTTGATTTACTTTCGATTTCGGATCAAATTTGAATATCATGTTCGATTCTATATTAAATCTCTGATCAAATAAAATTAATTTTGTTCATAGATATCGAATTAATTTATCACCTCTAAAATTATCAAATTAAATAAATATAAACAAATAAATATGAAGTTAGAATTATAAATATAACATAAAACATTGCATAAACATTAATTTTAATTATTATAAAAATATAATCAACAAATAATTAGAATATATTTAAAGATGATCTCAACTTCTTCAAAAAAATGTCAACATAATACTTAAAATATTCTCATAATCAATAAGGGTTGATCTAAGGCGACAGCGAGTTGAGCCGAGCCCGAACCTGGTCAGGCTCGACTAGGTTCGAAAATAATATTAAAGGGTTTGACTCGGGTTTGAGGATCGAAGAGCTTGAAATTTTAGGTTTAGGCTCGGTTCGAAAACAATATTGTTAGTCTCAGGCTCAAAGCTCGTCGGGTTCGGCAGGTTCGACTAAAAAAAGACAATTTTGTTATTTTTTATAAAAAATAAGACCTCATTAAAAATCTTTTTTATAATCAACACCGAAACTAAATTCAATATTGAGAAAGGAAAAAATATCCAATTTATTTTAGTTAATTTATTTTGAGTGGATTTCTCTTATTTTATTTTATTGTTTTTCTTTCGCTAAAGAAATTGTTTTTAGTGTATATGTAGCATACATATAATATAATTATTTTGAGCCTATTCACGAGCTTTTCGAGCCGAATTTGGGTAGGCTCGGCTCGGCTCGGCTCGTTAAGGTCTCGAGCCGAACCCGAGCTCACTCGAGACGAGCTTTAACTGAGTCGAGCCCGAGTAACTCGCGAGCCAATCAGGCTCATTATCACCCCTAGGTTGATCGAAGTGATAAATAACTTGATTCCACTTAAATATGTCTTAAATTCGAGGTGGCTGCATACTCAAAAAATTTATATTAAAAGATTCACTCACAAAAATTAAATATACAATATAGATCAGTCTGAATTAATTGGGACAAAACCCTAAAACAAGAAAGTACAATAAAAATATATATATTAACTCATAATTAGAATAAAGTAAATATCGTGATCAATGGTTGCCGTGACTGGAAAATTAACACAAAACTTTCAACTAATTCAATTTAATTTAACAACAAAAATTCGGCTTCTAGACAACTTGACTGACCAAAGAGAAAGTAATTATTTTAGAATATTTTAAGGCTTGAATTAAATATTTTATTTTGTTTGGTATCTAGAATTATATAATATATTCTTTTATTTTAATTTTTATTGATAAATAAATATTGTTATAAACCTCATTAAAAAAATTTAAACTTAAATTAAAAAGTACCATATCCATATAATTTAATGAGTTTTTTTTAGAGATGATCAATCTGAATTTAAAAAAATTATTATATCATTTATCGAATATATTTTAAAGATGATCTTTAAAATATTTGAATTTTTTTTAAAGATAGCCTCTTAAAATATTTGAAAAAATTTTATAATATTAGATTGATTAGATATTATGTTTCAAATTGAAATATATTTTTATAATATTTATTATTAAATATTATTTTATGATATTAAATATTTGAATTTTACTAATCAAATAATATATTAAACTACATATTTATATTTTAAGTTGATGATGTAAAATTATCGAGTGAATATTAATACAAAAATTAAAAATAAATATATATAGAAATTGAAAACAAAACAAAAAATTGAAATCCATCATATAAAAATAATTATCCAATTTTATTATATAAATACCATTAAAATGTGATTTAAAACCCAAAGACTAAAATAAATATGAATTAAAAAATAAATAATGAAAATGAAACACAAAGACTAAAATATAAAGTAGGTTGAAATATAAACTTTTATTGAAATATAAACTTTTATTTTCTCTATTCCTTTTTTCATGCTTTATACTAATTTTTTTTAAAAAAAATAAATTCTAAATTCTAAATTTTATTTTTTACATACTAAACTTAAAAATATACCTTATTTCAATTCTTTAAATCATAAGTATAATTCTTAATTTTA
The DNA here is from genome assembly GCA_035048815.1 of Abelmoschus esculentus. Taxonomy (NCBI): domain Eukaryota; kingdom Viridiplantae; phylum Streptophyta; class Magnoliopsida; order Malvales; family Malvaceae; genus Abelmoschus; species Abelmoschus esculentus. Next base: position 23,543,268 of record JAUCBN010000004.1, read on the forward strand.
AATCCTAAACTTTAAACCATAAATTTAAAATAAAATATTAATAAATACACAATTAAGGTTATATGATTTACGCTTCACTTCCGTATCACAAATAATGGTGAGAAAACTCTGCTTTTCACTTTCCGGAGCGGGTGCAAATCGTATGTCTCTTTTTTATCTCTCTTTTTATGCCTCCATTGTAAATTAAAGGGTTTGGAATTTAAGATTTAGGGTTTATGGTTTAAGGTTAGTGATTGTGGTTAGGGTTTAAGGAATTAGGGGTAGAGTGTATTTTTTATGATTTAGTGTTTAAAATATAAAAATAAGGGTTAGAGTTTAAGGTTAGGTATTGTGGTTAGGATTTAAAGAATTAGGGGTAGAATGTATTGTTTAAGGTTTAGAGTATAAAAAATGTTATGATTTAAAATTTAATTTTTTTAAAATTTTAAACAAAAAATATAAAAGGAAAATTCTTTTGGAGCTTCCATGTTCGTCAAACAAACGACTCAGAGCACCACCACCCTTCCATTGTGGCTGCCCCGCTGGAAGAGAAGGAACTCCATTTCTAGACCCACACTCTTCTTATTCATATATAAAACCCAACAACATTCTTTACTATCATTCTCAGTATAGATGACCCTTCTCCCACCATGTTTCGCCATAGAATCTTCTCTCTTTCATTCTCAATCTTCTTCCTGTTCCTCCTCTCTCCGCCGCCTTCCGCAGCAAAGACATTCAACCAGAACGACCAGCGTTACTCTTACGCACGTTTCAACCCTTCCCTGGCAATAATCATCGTCGTTCTGATTGCAGTCTTGTTCTTCGTCGGAGTCTTAGCGATTTACTTCAGGAAATATTCCGATGTCAGCGACACCAGACGTGGTGTCCGACCCGTCAACGGAAGACCAGGGAGAGGGCTGGAAGCATTGGTGATCGAGACTTTCCCGATCATGGTTTACTCCGAGGTTAAAGATCATAAAATCGGGAACGGAGCTCTAGAGTGTGCGGTTTGTTTGAACGAATTCGAATACGATGAATCGCTTCGTTTAATACCATAGCTCTAGAGTTGTTCGAATATGATGGTATCGATACTTCGACGGATTGATGTAGATAATACTTTTCTCAATGGTGATCTTCGAGAAGAGGTGTCTGTACATGAAGCAACCTCTAGGGTTTGAACAGATGGACTCCAATGGGAATTTGCTAGTATGCAAGCTTAAGAAGTTTTTGTATGTACTTAAACAAGCGACTAGAGCATGATTTGATAAGTTCAAATCATATCTAGTCACTTGTCTTCATTTCACTCTTTCCTTGGCAGATGCATCTCTCTATCTTTGAGATAAGACTAGAAGTAAAACCTATGTGAAGGTTTATCTCGACGATATAATGATTACAGAAAAAAATTCACGAATTACTGATGAAGTTGTCAAAGCCATTAATATTGTTTTTTTCTTGAAAGATCTTGGTCAGCTTAACTTTTTTCTTGGGATGACTATCCCGCATGTGAGCAAAGGAGTCATACTCACTCAAAGGAAGCACATATTTGATTTACTGGAGAAAACTTCTATGCTTGAAGCTATTTCTACTCCCATACCTATGGTTGCATCTCCCCCTTTAGTCTCGTCTCAGAGAGAAATACTTTTCAACGATGTTATTCTTTACAGAAGTGTTGTTGGTCCACTTCAACACATTTGTACTACTCGGCCTGATATACAGTTCGCAGTTAATAAAGTCTCATAATTTATGCAGTCTCCTTCTGAAGTACACTGGCTATTGTGAAAAGATTGCTTAGGTATCTCAAAGGTACCGTTGATCATGGATTGTTTTTTGATATGTCACCTACTGTTACTACTTTGTTGGCTACTCAGATTCAGATTGGGGTGCGAAATCTATTGACAAAAGATCAACAACTGGGCATTGTCTGTACCTTGGAAATAATCTGGTAACTTGGAGCTCTAAGAAGCAATGTGTGGTAGTCAGGTCTTCGACAGAAAAAAAAAGTTTTATTAGCCTTGCCAATGCTAGTGTGAAGCGATGTGGATCAAGTCATTGTTGGTTGAAATTGGAGTGTGTCTGGATTTGGTACCTGTTATTTGATGTGATAATATTTCAGTTATTGTTCACTCAACTAATCCGGTTCATCATGCTAACTCAAGTATGTGGAGTTAGATTTGAGCTTTGTAAGGGAGAAAGTTATGGAGGGATCCTTTCACTCGAATCATGTACCAGTTAGGGGTGAGTATTCGATCGAGCCGAGTTAAAAAATTTTGAGTTATTCGAGTTGACAATTCATATTTTACAACTCAAACTTTATTTAAAATTTTTTTGGTTAGACTCGAGTCGAATTGAGTCGAGTTTTCGAGTTACTATAAATATTTAATTGTAACTAATTATTGTGTTATAGTATGATTTTATTCCAATTTAAATAATTTTCTCTAATCATATAAGATATACATATATATATTTTTCACATGTAGCAATATTTTTTTATATTTTATATATCAATGTATATATCATAAAAAATTGAGAGATTCATCTAAAACTTAAAAATTAATCCTTTAATTATTAAAAATTTATAGTTATTCGAATTTCTATTTTACAACTCGAACTTTATTTGAAACTTTTTCGAGTCTATGAAATCTCGAGCCGAGTCGAGTTTTACTCACTCCTGGTACCAGCTGCCAATCAAATGGCATATGTACTCACAAAACCAATATCAGCATCGTTCTTTGTTCGACATCGAGAGCAATTAAAAGTTTATTCAAAGGATGAGTTACGGCTTCAAGAAGTTAGTCTTGTTTACAAAGAATAGTTTTGTTGTTTTTAAGAAAACATAAGAAGAAAATGAAAGAACGAGGTTTATTCTAGAAAGTTCGGAGTGGTTCAAGAAAGCCGTTAAGGCTGTTAGGGTAGTTATTATGAACCCTAAATAAGGGTTAGTCTTTGTTATATAAACAAGCTTGTATACCCTCTTTCATAATGAGATAGATTCATTCTTTGCTTTCTCTTTAGTTACTCCATTCCTATCATTTTTCCTCACACCCTGGCAATAATCATCGTCGTTCTGATTGTAGTCTTGTTCTTCATCGTAGTCTTAGCGATTTACTTCAGGAAATATTCCGATGTCAGCGACACCAGACGTGGTGTCCGACCCGTCAACGAATTACCCGAGAGAGGGCTGGAAGCGTTGGTGATCGAGACTTTCCCGATCATGGTTTACTCCGAGGTTAAAGATCATAAAATCGGGAACGGAGCTCTAGAGTGTGCGGTTTGTTTGAAAGAATTCGAAGACGTTGAAACGTTGCGTTTAATACCCAAATGCGACCACGTTTTCCACGCTGAATGCATCGACGCTTGGTTGGCTTCTCACACTACGTGCCCCGTCTGTAGAGCTAATCTCGTTCCTCAACCCGTTGACCCCGACTTGAGTCAACTCACAGAGTCGAATAATACCGTCCCCGAGTCAGACCTGGAGGCTCAGAACGGAGACTGTAACTCGGAACCGAAAGATGAACGGCCGATAAACAATAACGAGGTTGACGAGGTTGAAGTAAATAAGTCGGACCGGTGGGTGTTCAGTAATAAACCGCCGTCCTCCGTAAAATCACCAAGGGTGGCAGCACATGACGGCGAAGGAACCTCAACTTTTCCAGTTGGACCGGTGCTTGACTCAAGCCCCCCACCGGTTTAAGGGTTTCATGTTTCTTAGTAGTTTATAAATGTTAGTCTATTCAACTTAAAACCCACGAGCTTTGTGTAGATATTACATAATAGGAAATTTATTTTGAAAATATGAATGGAAGTTAAATAGGTATCTTAATATAGATTAAGAGTGCATAAGTTATTTAGTATCTGTGTTTAAAAGAACGATTGTTATTTTTAGAGGTCACGAGGTCGAGCACCAGTAATATCTAAGGATATTCAAAAATACTCAATCCGATCGATCCGATTCGAAAATACGGATATCCGATTTAATTTTTATTTTTGGATCGGATATCCGATTCGATTTTAAGTTTTTCGGATCGGATACGAATCATAATATTTTAAGTTTCGGATTATCTGAAAATCTGAATATTCAAAAATTTAAATTTTTATTAATATTAATCTTATTATATTTAACAATTTAGTGCTTGTAATTTTTAAATTTTTTAAAAATTAAAACTTTTATAAACGTAATTCTTGTTGTATTTAGTAATTTATTGTTTATTATATTCGAAAGTCCAAATTTTTTATAATACAACCTTCAAATTCGAAAAAATAGTTTAATCAAATTATATTTTTGGATAATTGGATATTCGAATATCCGATCCGAGTATCCGATATCCGAATATGTAGATATCTGCTTTTTCCGGATCGGATACGGATCACTATATCATCAATCCAAAAACCCGAAAATCTAAAAAATCGGATCGAATCCAATCCGATATACGATAATGAACACCCCTAATAATATCATAATAATAATTGAGTAATCATGTCTAATGATCAAATACTACTGTAATCACTGTAATTGATTCAAAACTAATAAAATTAATTAAAGCCTTGACAAAGTCAAATACTTCATTTTAATTAAAAAAAAGATTTTTTAATCAATATTTTTATTCAATTATGAATTATCACAGAGGAAAATAATATTGCACGCATCCCTTATTGACTGCCATTTTTTTTCCAATATGTGTTTTTAGTTCAATTATTTATAAAAAAATTGCATAATCGATTTAAGTTAAATTAAAAAAATTTAAATTAGTTGAGTCAATAAATATTTTATAATTTTAATATTTTTTGCATGAAATTTATAAGATTTAAGTCATGTTAAATTGAAGTAAATTGTTCAGGTCTCTATTTAAATTTAATTATAAATATTTATAATGCTATAATATTAATTAATTTTAATTTAAACGATTTTTTATAAGCATATATAATACAACTTTTTTAATTTTCATATACAATAACATATATTAGATAAAATTGAGAAAAATTCACTCAAATTTAAAAATTAATTTATTAATTATTACAAATTTTGAACTAACTTCACTCTTGTTGTGATCCTTAGCCAGGGACGGGGCCATGTTGTTCGTAGTAGGGGATCTTTTCCCTCTAAATTTTTTTGGTATAATTATATTTAAAGTCCTTCATAATTTAGATAATAATAAAATAAGGTTTTTTTTTCTCTCAAATTTTAAACTTGAAAACTTAATAAACATTTATCATTCTCAAATTTTAAACTTAAAATCTTAATTTGGTCCTCTCGATATTCTATCTTAGCTCCGTTCCTGTCCCTAGCTACGTAGCTTTAAACAAGTCATTGGCATCGTACCCGAACAAATAATTATACCAAGGTAGTGCTTTGCTTTGCCTTTTCTTTTGTGGAGATATGCCCGAAAGCCTACTCAAATATTAATTTATTCAATCTAATAGCAAAATTCAATTTAATGTCATAATTATATTTTTGTTATGTTTTGATATCCCGATTGTTAAAAATTAATAGAGATGATTATAAGTTTTGGTATAATCATAATTTTTTTTTTAAATATTTATATATGTTATTAATTTAATTTAAAATTTATCAATTCAAAATAGGATGAGTTTACCATGTGCGACGAACACCGATGAACACTATAAATGTTGAATATATTGAATATTATTAAATTAATTAATAAAAATTAAAAATTTCAAATACTCAGTCAACAATTAATAATATTTTAAAAAATCGATTAATTTTTATATATATATATTAATTTTTTTATTTTTCAATAAAGATAAATTATATATAGTATCTCACCTATTTTCGTATTTGTATTTTAGTATCTAAGCTTTTTTTAGCAGGATGATACCTTAAAAATTTTAAGTGTTGTTTCTATTTTAGTACATTGACTATTAAAAATAAATATAACAGCGTCTAAAATTTTTAATCCAACAATTTATTAATTTATACAATTTAGATTAATTTAATCCAACAATTTAAACATTATTTTTAATTTTTAGATTAAAAATATCAATTTATTCTTCCCTTTTTTTTCATTTGAAGTATAAAAAATTAAGTGTTAAATATCTTCTTTATTATCACTACAATTTCCTGTAAATTTTCATTTATTACTTCTTTAATTCAGTCAAAAATAATATCTTCTTTATTATCACTACAATTTTCTGTAAATTTTCATCTATTACTTCTTTAATTCAGTCAAAAATAATATCTTTTTTATTATCACTACAGTTTCCTGTAGATATTATTTTTTGTGTTTCTTGCTCTTATAAATTTTAATTGATTTTTATCCGATCATATTTTATTTTTATTGTTATCATTAAAGTCGATATTATTTTTAAAAAAATTAAAAAAAATTAATCGCAGAAAATTTATAGAAAACTATAAGGACAATATAGAAGATGTTCAATATATAATTTTTCATACTCGGAATGAAAGAAGAAAGAATAATTTTATATTTTTAATTCAAAAATTAAAATATATTTAAATTAATAATATTTTAAATGAAATTGATAGATTATATAAATTTTGGGACTAAAATTATTACGTGACGAAGGAACATGATTGTTTTCTTTTAATTTTTATAATCAAGGTACTAAAATAGAAACAATATGTAACGTCAGGCATCATCCTGATAAAAATTAGCTTGGGTACCAAAATAAAATACAAAAATAGGTGAGTACTATATATGTACTAAATATATAGTTTACCCTTATTTAAAATAAAATTTTAATATATAAAAAATTAATTAATTTTTAAAATATTTATTAATTATATGCAGAGTTCTAAAAATTTTTAATCTTTATTAGTTAATTTAATAGTATTCAACAATGTTCAGTATTAATATTGTTTAACAATGTTCATCACCCATCGTAGAATTTTTCTTTAAAATATTATCTTAATTTAAAGATAAAACATCATTTTAATTTTTGATAAAATTTAGTATAATTTCTTTCTCATCCCTCGTATTCACGTCAGTATCCGGATTGTGGAATATAGATCCTTTAATAGACCCGGTATTAGCCCCTCATTTATCTTTAAATCCTCTAACGTTTTGGTTGTCCTTAACATATTTTTTAAATTTCAAAACCAAAAAAAAATTCGACGGGAAGAAAAAAAATAAAATATTTACAATTTTGATCTAAAAATTAAAATAATATTTAGACTGATGAATTTTTAGACTAAATAAATAGATTATATAAACTTTTAGAAAAACCGTTATTAACCCAAATCGTGTAACTATATTTATGAATTTTAAACTGTAAGAGTACAAAAACAGAATAAAAACATAATATTAGATACCATATTATCTAAATTAATAAATAAAATACCAAAATAATAACACAAACATAATTAAAATATTAAATATATAATTTTTTTATTTTTGACGGAAAAAGGTCTCGTTAAAAAGACCCCAACACTTCCAACCCAAAAAAGGGTTAGAAGCCCCTATGGGAAAAAAATACCCTAAAATTTTATTGATTAGAAGAGTTAAATCTCTCAAAATTTACAAAAACCCTTATAAAACCGAATATATGAAAATCAAAATAAAGATTACATAATATACGCGTGGCTTTGGATGCAAGAATATGGGGTACATTATTGGAAGAGTATGGCCCTATGTTTAGGTTTCCTATGTACTATTTAATTTCTTTTCCACCGACATCCTCATTATTGGATGACATACAGTGAGGATAGTGCCACCCTATAGAATTTGGGGTCATCAGCCTCTATCTTGGCAAATTCACACCATCCCCATTCCAAATCCCACTTGAACATCATGGGCCAAGCTAGAGGCCAGTGGGCTGATAAATGAGACGTTGAAACCCAGTTTTACTCCGGTTTTCAAATAAAAAGTCTTTGTCCCTTAATTATGTCTTGTCTCGTGTTTTTTATTAAAAATCTTAAAAATTAATTATTAGATTTTAACTTTAATTTTTCACACCTTAAATTTTAAATCTTACACTACAAAAATATACTTTATTCCTAATTTTTAAAATTCTAACCAAAATTTCTAACTTTAAATAATTGAAAGACATAATTAAAGACAGAGAATTTGTACTCAATTTTCAATCCATTAAGGAATAGAAACAATCAAACAAAAGTTGGGCAGTGGTTGGTCAAATCATGCTACCAAGGATGGTGATTTAGTATGATGAAAATATTGACATAAAAGCTGAGTGCTCCATTTTCTGGCTCAAGACTACTTAAACTCAAAGTCAAACCTAAACCAAGACTTTCATAACTTTCAAGAAGACTTCATATCTATCTAGGTCTACTCAAACACAAGAACATATATGGTGTCCTATAAAAAACTTTGTAATGGTCAAGTAGGTTTGTACATAAAGAAAAGATTTATTACATTCACACAAGTAGTTTTACATAGAAATAATATTGTTATGTGTTTTGACTATAGGCTATCACATTAATAAACAGATGATATTTATCTTAAAAATTTTAAATTAAATTATTTTATCTGTAAAATATATATATTATTAAAGGGTTAAGAATATATACGAATATATATTATTTTATAATCACCTTTAACACTGTTTAAAGAATATTATTGTGTGTTTTATGAGGATCGAATATTGTGATCAAAGGGCCTACAACTAGCCTATCTAGTTAGATTGATGATCTGCATCTCATGTACCGAGAATATTACAACAAGGGTCTGTTCGATAATGTTTATTTAATGGATGTTGAAATGTCGAACGAAGAAATAATATCAAACAATTACTCCGAATGTTAATGAAACCTAAATATCTCTTTATGCAAGGCTTCAAAGAATTAAGATTTATATTCGATTTGAACTTTGTAAACAAATATTATGTAACAATAATTATGTTATATAAGGTGTTAGGTTAATCTAGTACTTCACATTTTTTTTCGATAAAAGCTGTGTATATCAGTAAAGTTGTCCTTTACTTTTCAACATTTATATTTTATTTTTTCGATCCAGGTTATGAGTGTATAGAGTGCGGAGAACCTTTGAGATCGATAACGGTATAAAAATAATAGGAAGTCGAATCATATGCTACTAATTTTCATCATTTTATTTCTGAGTATTATTTTGTAACAGACATAAGTTCTTCAAGTGAAACGCTCTTATTATCCCAATACAACGGGGATGGCTGATATTCCCTTCGTCTAATGATTTCCGGCAGCTGTTTAGTTAAAAATTGATAGCGTATTTAGGCTGACGATTCGGTGAAAAAAGACCCCAGTGTCGTTCGATCTCTTCCCCCGATTTGGTATTCTCATCAAACATGGCGAAAATATAAGTTTCTATTGGCCTTCCAGGTCTCTTAGGTGTCCCATTTCTTACATGCTGGATCAAGTTCTGGTTATATGTTCTAGCATTATCAACATTCGTTGCTCCTCTTTTCCTTCCTCCTGCCGTCGGCCATCCGGTTTCCGATACGACTATCTCCAAAGACCCCCCGCCGGCCTTCTCCAAGGCGGCGTAAACAGCGTCCAAGATGGCATCAAAGAGGTTACTGTACTGCAACGGAGGATCTGAGACGACAGGGTTTTGTGATCGGAAGAGAGCGTAATCCAGATTGATAACTGGGGTGTCGTCGTAGCTGAAAAACGGGTACAAGTTGACGAGCAACGGAGCTCGGTTGCTCACCAGGAAGCGGATGATGGGGTCGAGGATTTCTCGGGATTGAGGCCTGAAAGAGCCTCTCGACGGAGGGGAAGACTCCGCAAGGGTGATGGTGTCGATGGCGGTGGAGACTTTGATTTGGTTACCGAGTCCAGCCGAGACGATCGCGTTGTGAATGTTCTGCATCGCGGGGAGTAGAGAACGTGAAGCAGGATCCGAAGGTTGAACTTCGTTTCCAACGGCGATGTATCGGAACCTGACGTCGCCATAGTTTCTAACGTTGTTCTGGACCCAGGCGTTGGCTTCAGCTTGACTTCCAGCGATACGCTGAAGATCGGGGTTGGGAAGGCCTAGCATTACCTCGATGTTGGAGCCTCTGAGTGCTCGTAGAGCATCTTGGTTTGGATCGTAGAGCCGCATTCTTCGTATGTTTCTCTGGTTGTACAAAGCTACAACGTCCGGCTTGGATGGCAAGTTGTTGCCCAACATGCCATAGCAAACACCTACTTGGGCACCTGCGTTACATGTATTTGAATTGAATTATAAAATTCAACTCTACTTAAACTCAAAATCAGACATTTATTTAAAAATAACGTTTAATACACTAACAGTAAATAATTTTATATACCGTTAATGAATCGAACGATAACACATCATCCACAATAAAATCAAAATTTTAGTTTTTTTTTTAAATTTTACGAAACATACTTCCGGTTAACCTATTGATGATACATACAACATATATCATCAGTGTATCAAATATGATATTTTCTTTAACCAATGCATCCTATAACAAGTACTAATAGTGAGAGAAAGAGATATTACTTGTGGTATGTAAAGATGCCATTAGCAGTCCAAAGAGCATCATTGTTGAAGCCATGAAACCCAGGTTTGCAGCTAAATATGATTTAGCCATTTGAATATCTAGAGAAATATAGATACTAGGAAGAACACTGGATAGAATGACGAGAGGGTTCATCTCCCTTGCAATATATAGCCACCCTCACCTAAATGCTCCGTCAATCACTCCCATGGAAAAACTATGTCACAGAAAAGTCTTGGAAAGTCCTTTGCACACGCAAACATAGTTTCATCATCAACGGGTAGATATTTTTAAATTTGTTATTATGTGTTTATGAATTAATTTTTGGTATAAATCGTCTATCTATTTATTATATCACCTTTAGTATTTTTATTTTAAAATAATAAATATAGGTTTCAAGGTTATGATCTAAGGAATTAGGGATATAAATTTTTAGGGTATAAGGTTTAGGATATAAAAAGTAGGGTTAGGATTTTAAATTTAATTTTTAAGTATTTTTATAGTAAGATATAAAAAGAGACACAATAAAATGACAAACGATTTACACCTTTTTATATCTTGGCCCTTTATTATGCCTCTTTTAGTTCCCAATTTAAAATAATGGGTTTAGTGTTTAGGGTTTAAGATTCAAAATTAAGGATTGTGATTAAAGTTTAGAGAATTTTTAGAGTTTAGGGTTTAAGTTATGAAAATAGGGTTAAAGTTTAGAATTTAGTTTTAAAAGAATTTTTAAGGTAAGACATGAAATGAGACATGACTAAAGGACGAAAGTTTTTTATTCTCTAGAAAAAACGAGAATAAAAATCTCTTTTCGCTTAGTCTAAAATACCAATCTACTACGCACACAACAAATCAACAAACATTTAAAAATTTTAAAATTACGAGTTTTATTTTTAATAAATTACAAAAGACTAAATTTTAAATCATCTTTGATTTCACGTTAAATTTAATTAGTGTTTAGCGTTGAAATTAATGATTTAGATAACAAAAATACATGATTAACATGATATACTGATATTTTAAATACGAATATTTAAAAATATTCAATTCGATCAATCGAACATACAAATGACTTAACCCTTCGAGTACGCCGAGTCTAAGTTTAACATGCCCTTGTGTTACTCCCTTTGACAAGTCTTGATCCTGTTGGATCGTGTACTCTTCTGGCAGTTTCTTTCCTACATGCTTCCGTCAAGCCAGTCAATAGAGTACCCAAAGTGTCAGGACATAAAGTCTGCTAATTACGACAACAGGGTGATTAGGCAAGATTTGGAATTAGATGACAGAGTCCACGTGGTGGAATTAGAAGACAATTCCATATAGAATTGGAATCGTTTAGTGCAGTTGTTTATATTCAAGTGGACATGATGATTGGTGGGGGGTACTAGTAAAACTTGAAAGAAAATCTTATATTTTTATGTACATTTTAAGATTAAAATTAAAATTTAATGGCAGAGTTTAAGGATTAGATTTAAGTTTTGTTTTTTTGTTATTGTGATAAATCATGGTTTGGGGTAAATTAAGGTTTTACGAGAGCCGAAAAATTCAGTGTTTTTTATTGGATGTAAATCGCCTGCTTTTTTATCATGTCTTCTTTTATGCTTCCACTTCAAATTAAATGGTTTAAGGTTTATAGTTTAGGGTTTAAGTTTAGAGATCGTGGTTAGGATTTAGAAAATTAGGGGTAAGATGTAATTTTTAGGGTTTAGGATATAAAAATAAGAATTAAAGTTTAAAATTTATTTTTTTTAAAAAATTTAACATGAGACACAAAGATACATAATAAATAGACAGAAAATTTTTAATTTTTTTATTGCTTTATTTTTTTCGATTATTCATGATTTGGATTAAGATTAGGATTAGGCTGCTTGTTTTAAGTACCAGTAGAAGCGCAATTTATGGCTTGACTTTGTTATTTGTTTGTCTCTAGCTATAAAGGATTACATAATTTTTTTAAATTATTTTTAAAATTTATTAATTGATTGAGTGATCAATATAATTTATATTGTTTAATTTATTTTTTTATATTATAATTTTGTTGTGTTTTCTTAAAAAAAATTAAGTGTTTGTATTAGTAAAAAAGAGTACATCAAAATTTATCTTGATATTTTTTTAGATTCACATTAAATTTTATTATTATTATTTGAATTCTATTTATATAATATTATATTTTATATTTTCTTCATCCCAAATCCAATTGAATTGGGTCATGTAACTTATGATAGCCCATTTTTAGTTGGGTTTCTACCGGAGTTTCCAAGAAAGTGAAAGAAGTCCAGTTTCCGGTCTATATGAATCAAAATTACGAGACACAAAAAAAGGAAAAGTTTAGTTGGCAAGCGACAAATACGAGTAAAAATCATCTACTTCTTTATCATGCATCTTTTTATGTTTTTTTTTTAAAAAAATAAAAAATAAATTTTAAACTCTAACCCTTATTTTTTATATACTAAACCTTACATCCTAAAAAATACACCCTACCCCTAATTTCTTAAACCCTAACCACAACCCTAACCTTAAACCCTAAACCCTCTAATTTAAAACAGAGATACAAATAGAGGCAAAAAAAAATAGACGATTTTCACGCAGTGAATACTTCTAAGGTTTTCCTGTCATGTTCTACATTAACCATCTTTCAGACAAGAAAAAAAAAGTGTAAATCCAAGATTTCAAAAAAAAATCTTAAATTTATCGTTAAAATTAATATAAGTGATAAACAGTTTGATATTTTTTAAATAAATTTTAAAATTTTTATATTAAAAAAATCAAATTTTAATGAATGATTCAAAAACAGCAACAATGACAATCTGGTTAGGGTTTGTCAAGCCATGTTTTATTTCTGTTTAGAAATATGAGCATTCCCTTATCCTGCACTAAATTTACCATTTTTTCAGACAAAATAAAACAAAACCCAATCTTTAAAATCCCTGACAACTGTGATTTACTGTACTAAAAGTGTCAATCACATTTGCAGATTTCCAACTCAGTGGTACCAAACTGATTTCACAACACGGAAACTCAGCAATTTCCTTCTGAAACAAGTTATGAAGCTTCCTATGGTACCATGTACGAAACTACAAATAAAAGAGGGAAAATGGCGGAGTAACATAAAAATAAGATAAATTTACGTAAATTTTAATTTTTAAATTTTTTGTCATTAAAGTTTTAAAATATTGAATTATTTATTAAAGTTTAAACATGAAACATTTCTTAACACTAAAATTTAAACATTAAAAAATTTTGTCTTTTAAACCTTAAATAATTGTAGTCTTATAGATGGTAGTCGTTCGATCGTAAATTTTATCGATCACTTTGTCTTGATCTTCTAAGTTATTTTATTAGAAAGTACTCCAAAATTCATAAGTCAACAAAAAAATTAATTTTTTCGTTGATCTCTCTTTATTATCGTCGAATAGAATTTATTTTTCGTATGTTGTTTTTCTCATGTTGATAAAAAAATTATCGTTCGAATTTTTAAAAAATATATAAATAAATAAAAATCAACAAAAAATAATAAAAATTACAAAAAAGGTTTAACGTTTAAATTTTAGTCAGTTAATTAAACGTTTTAAAACTTTATTGACCAAAATATGTTCGAGAACGAAGTTACTCGATGAACCCCATTCTACTGATTTAGTCACTATCTATCCTCACGGATGGAGTTTAGTCTAGTGGACACTTCGTTGTCTTTTATACCGACAGTTCTTTTGCTGCCGACGCTCTTGTTGTTTTCGACAGCAAACCACTTCGATTATGACAAATCTTGCACTATGCATATTCAATTAACATTAATTGCCTTTATTAATCCTCGTACAACAAAATTCAGACATCAATACAAATGTAAACAACCTTGTTGTCTATGTCTAATGGGAAAGAGTTGTCTACCTCAGCAATTTCCCAGCATATTGCTGATATTTCGGACTGGTGCTTCGACGATTAAGTCGAGCAAAACCGGGGGAATTAACAGAATTGAAGTCTTTAACTAAAGGTATGAGTGATTGTACGACATCGACCATCAAAGGTCGATAGTCGGCTTCCGGTTGCACGCACATGGCAGCAATAGCAGCCACCTGAATTAGATCCTTCTTGGAATACTGTCCTTGTATGGTTGGATCAACCATTTCTTCTACTTTGTCTCGGTTTGTTAGCCTTGGGAGTGCCTAGAAAATTATGAAAAGTTGGAGCATTACGTGAACTATTTTGATTAATAGACTGAAAAATGGACACTAACCCATGAAACAAGGACATGTTCTCCGGGTGGTCTCTTGGTATCGACGGGCACTCGACCGGTTAGAAGTTGTAAAAGCACGACGCCGTAGCTGTAGACATCTGATTTTGTGGTGAGTCTACCTGTTGATGCATATCTGCATTGCCCAAATTCATGAGATTCTGGAATTTTTTCCCAAGAAAGGTTTTAATGCAAGATGTATCCTAATGGACTTAGGGTATGTTTTTTTTTCTCTTCTGCCAAACAAAATTTATTAAGAAAATGACGTCTGCCTAATATGGACCTTTGATTGCATATCCATTGGTATGGCAGTGATAATTCTGATAATGAAATAGATATGATATGCATGTGCATGATGAGGCACTCACTCTGGAGCTATAAATCCGGTGGACCTTGGAATGTGTGTCGAAATCTGACCGTTGATCTTGTCCGACCCCATTGTAGCCAAACCGAAATCGGACACCTTGGCACGATGGTGTTGGCTGAGTAATACATTGGTGCACTTGAAGTCACGGTGGATAACAGTAGGGGTAGCATGCTCATGGAGGAACTCAAGTGCTCTGGCACAATCAAGGGCTATCCTTAACCGGCTTCCCCAATCCAACGGCCTATATTCGCTGCCGGGATGATGAAGTCGTTGTTGCAGAGTACCATTGGGCATGAATTCAAATATCAGAAGCCTATGGTGCTGGTCTGCACAATAGCCTAATAGCTCCACCAAGTAAGGAGAGTTCAACCGGCTTAGCAGATCCACTTCCATCCTAAAAGCACGCTCACCTTGCTTTCGGTCACGGCGAATCCTCTTAACAGCCACCACGGTACCATCAACAAGGACCCCTTTATACACCACACTCGACCCTCCATTCCCGATAACATTCGCTTCACTGAAGTTATCGGTGGCCAATTCGAGCTCCCGGTAAGTAAAAACTTGTACCCCTCTGTATCTACTTGTATCCGGTTTACGCATACTCCCTCCATATAAACAGTTCGCCTTCACATCTGTAGCATTCCACATCCATTAATGGTACCATTCCGAATTATGCACTACATTAATTTCCAAAACATGTACATTACCTGGACTAGAATTGAAGCCTATGGCAGTATGAGCAAGGAACCTGCAGCTGGTAGTGTGTACGCCACCACCACTTTCTTTGCAGCTACCACGTTTTCCGATGGATTTAAGCCTACGAAGCATTACTACGATTAGAACGACGGAGAGAATCAAGACAAGCGAGACGATAACGATAACGATGCCGATGGAGTTCAAGTGAAGGATGTTTTTGGTGCTATGTTGCTTGCTAGTCATGTGGTGATAAGTATGGTTATTTGTTGGCATTGCAGTGGCATTACTAGTGTTGCTAATATCATTCCCTGTAAAGGGAAAAAACAATGCATTTCTAACCAAGAACAGGATATAAAAAGAGTAGACTGAAAGGGAAATAGGAGAAGAGAGCATTAATGGTGGGAATTGGGTGAGGTTTTTATTGGAGAAAGGAAAGTATGGGAAAAGGTGGTTTGCCTTCCTAGGAGGTCAGACTAACGGATATGTATGGCCAAGACTTAATAGTTAAAACACCGTGGAACCATATTTTTTTTTTCTAGATATAAGTTTAAAGTATTTTTAGGGTCAAGTATATGTTTAATATTTTTTGTTCTTATTATTTTAGGTGTTTTATTATTAATAATAAGTTTAATTTTTTTTAATAAATTAAACTTTTATTTATTCAAAACAATCATCCACATTTATCATTTTTACAAATCAATCAAAGAAAAAAACAAAATTAATTACATATTATACCTCAATTAATGGTCAAATCTCTATAAAAATGACAAGAATTAAAATATAAATCAATATTATGTTTAATTTGTTTAAAACTAGAATCGACTGAACATTATTGTTTTTCATATAGGTAGTTGTTTCTCTTTTTTCAGACATAAAAGTCTAATTCACGCCAAGCCAAATGCACAATCGCAGCTCACATTTTTCTTTTTCAAATTGTAAAATTCAGTTAAAGTTAGCAAATCAACTTTGTTGAATCCATTGTAACTTGCAAGTAAGAATAAGTAAATGACATACTCGAGTCGAGAAAGAACAATCTCCAAACAGGTGATCTCGAGTCTCAAGTTTAACACCATCACAAAGTAAACAACTAAGGTCAATCTGAATACCTCAGTTCATATTCAATTTTTTATCAGCAATCGATCTAAAATAACAAGTCAAATAATAAAAGAATGTTTAGGGATAGAAGTTCCCTTCACACAGCTTTACACTAAGAAATTTTTTTTGTGTTTTAGAATATTACACAACTTTTTAGTGTTATACTCTCTTTACAATTCATTCTAAATAACCATCAGATCATCTCACAGGCAAAACAGTTTTTTTATGCTCAATTATAAGTAATTTTAGATTGAGCATTCTAAATAAAATACTTTTAATCAATAAAATCGTGATAGGTAAAATATTTTATTTTATTTAAAAATTAAAATTTTAAAAAAATATCTTAAAATTTTTAAAAAAATTAAAATAATTTTCAAATCTCTAAGTTTTGATATTGATTCTAATTACTTCCGTTGGAAACTATCGATGATGTATCCATCACTTCTATCGACTATCGCAATTTCTCCTATCTTCTTTCACTGAAAGTTGATGGTTTGGATGCTTAACATCGAAAAAATATCGAACGACAATAAAAAAAACAATTGATAACAAACAACGGTCAATTAAACGATGACCGACATGCGAATTATATGACAAGAGAAGAAAATTTTATTCTATCATTAGCACCGTAACAACAATAAGATAGTAGCCAAATTTGGAGATTTAAGGATTTTGGGGGTTTTATAAATTTTTAAAAAAAATTATAATTTTTTAAAATTAAATTTAAAAAAATTAAACAACTATTAACAATAAAAACCTAAAGCAATAACAAAAACATTATGCATTTATTTAATACTAAAAATATTTTAGACAGGCAGAGATATTGTGGATAATGTATTGTTAGTCTAGGAGATTGTTCAAGGCTATGAAAGGAAGCATGTCTCCCCAAGATGTGCTATAAAGATTGATCTTAGAAAGGCTTTTGATTCAGTCAATTGGGGTTTTATTACTCAAGTACTGAGAGTCTTGGAATTTCTTACTCAGTTTCGAAGGTGGATTGAGGCTTGTGTGATGCATCCTATATTTTTTGTGAATGTTAATGGAGGGTTGGTGGACTATTTTGCTAGAGCAAAAGGGGTTAGACAGGGTGATACTCTCTCTCCATATCTTTTCATTTTGGTCCTGAACGTACTATCTTGGTTGCTAAATGGTGCTGGTAAGCATGGTGTGTTTAGTTTCCACCCTAAGTGCAAGAGAATACAACTCTCTCATATTTGTTTCGCTGATGATCTGATAGTATTTATAAAGGGGGAGTTGGAGTCTGTATTAGGGATAAAAAAGGTCTTAGAAGTTTTCTATCAGTGGTCCGGCTTAAGCATAAATGAGTCAAAGTGTGAACTATTTGCAGCAGGGTTAGACAATGATGCATTGCAAGTGATTCAACAGCAATCTGGTTTTAAAATTGGTTTCTTACCTGTCAGATACCTTGGAGTTTCCCTTTGTCTCAAAAAGACTATCTGTTGCTGATTGTGATTGTTTAGCGGAGAGGATTGTTAATAGAGTTAGGGGGTGACCCTCAAAGAGACTATCGTTTGCTGGCAGACTTCAACTGATTCAGTCTATCTTGTTTAGTATACAGAGCTATTGGTGCAGGATTTTTATTCTACCTTCGCAAGTGATAAAAAAGGTCTCCCGAATCTGTAATGTTTTCTTATGGAAAGGTACGAATGGTGATGCCAGAGGTGCTAAAGTGAGTTGAGAAACTATTTGCTATCCAAAAAATGAAGGTGGACTTAGAGTTAAAGAAATGTTTACTTGGAACAAAGCATGTATGTTGTAATGCATTTGGCTCTTGATCATCCAGGGAGGCTCTCTTTGGGTGGCATAAGTTCAGCATTACCTGTTAAAGCAGCATTCTGTTTTACACTCTCAAGTGAAAGATAACCATAGTTGGGCTTGGAAGAAGCTCATGAAGCTTAGAAATGAATGATTACTAGTTGGAGGTGAACAACGGGACTATAAAGCTCGGTTAGCTTGGGATTTACTTCGACCTAAAAAAAGAAAGTGCCATGGGCTAAGGTAGTTTGGGGTAGTTTGACCATTCTCGTCACTCTATTATCTTTTGGTTGGTTGTATTGGATAGACTACCAACAAAGGTACGTATGCTCAAGTGGGGTGTGCAGTTGGATCTTACATGTTTAATGTGTACCGAGCATATTGAGTCTAGGGACCACCTATTTGGAGAGTGTTCATTCATGTTGCAAATCTGGTCACTAGTTTTGTATGACTTGGAGGAACAAATTGAACATGTTCGGTGGGGGGAGCTCCTCGAGTGGTTACAACATAATGGTAAAGGGAAATCTATGAAAGCAGTTTTGCTTCGATTGGCATGGGGTAGCCTTAACTATCATCTTTGGACTGAACGCAACTGTAGAGTACATGGAAATGGACGACGGCAAGCATTAGAGATATTTTGGTTCATAAAGAGATGGGGGTTATGTGAATAGTTCATTCGGGTGGAATAGGTGAGGATGGTTAATATTTTGTACAGTGTTTTTTTAAGCAATCTTAGATGAATAAAGTTCAATTTATCCAAAAAAAAATTAGATACTTATTTAATATATATATTAAGCACTTTGTTTTACTAGAAGCACTTTGCCAAAAATTAACCCTCTCTCATCATTATATTCTGATTATAAATCATTTAATTTAATAAAATAAAATATTAAATCTTTAAATAAAATTATAAGTTTGAATTTATGTATTATAAAAATAATAATATAATATTTTATCGAATTAATTAATTAATTGGATAAAAAAATTATAAAAAATATACTGCATTCCTCCCTTTTAGTGTAATCTTACGAGGAATTTGTCATTGTCAATCATTTCACATGGTTTTACTCCTTATATTCAAATCATTCGCTAATAATGTACATGTATTTTTGGAAATTGTGTCATTAAGGGTACTTACAACTCTGGACCGTCCATAGATTCAATTTAATTCGTGATTCATCACTTAAATACAGTGGGGTTTTGGATAGACGCAATATAAATGATTACATAGGGCCCCTAAAAATAAGGGTCTTAAAGTTTTGATAAATTATATTTATTAGATGATATTAATCTCAAAATTTATTATAAAAGTCTTGCAAATACTCTTAAGAAATATGAATTATAATTGGTAAAACGTTATAATTGTTTTCTAAATGTGATAATTGATTATAGAACGTTATTGATTATTCCTATTACTATTGTTTTTGTAGAATCAATGAGGTTCTAAACAGCCGTAATAGAAATGATCGCATAGAGGGCCCTAAAAAAAAATTACTTCTAAGGGCCACATTTTTAGAACTAGCAAGGATTATAAACAATTACTTTTAAGGGACACATTTTATTAAATTGCACAGGGTCTCTAAAATCTTTGAACCGCCCCTGCTTAAATACAATTATTAAAAATTTGGATAAACTAAAAAAAATATTATTATATATTTGGTCATTATTATTTATATATTCGTTTAATTTCCTACTAATTTAAGTAAGGATGTAGTTTATGTTTAAAATCTCTTTTTTGGATAAATTAAAATCTCTCGATTTAAGTATTTTTTAAAAAAAATTAATATAATATTTATCGGAGAGATAATTTTATTATTTTCTAAAGTAAACAAATGAAAAAGTTTTTTTTACGGTAATATGGTAATTTGCACCCAAAACGTTAAGAAATGATTAATTACCACAAGGATTAATCGTTAACAATCTTATGTTAACCATTTCAATGATTACATAATAATTACTGATTATTATAACGATTAACTAATTGTTTAGACTAAACCGTATGATTAACCTATCAGCAACACCCCTACTCTCAACTCTGCAGTTTCATTCATTCAAAGGAATCTGAAATGAATCAATGGCTATAGATCTTGAACATGAAGCACACAGGATTCAATACAGCACACAAAAAGCACCAAACCAGAAACAGCAACGCCTGCATAGAACTCGGTGAAACCATGAAAAATGAAACATGTTACTGAAACAATCTGCATGCAATCATCTGTTATTGAACAACTGTTGGCAGATATGTAACTGTCTGAAATAGTGTTTTTGCATGTGAAATTTGATTGCCAGAGTTAGTAGGATGGAGCTGGAAAGAATCAAAATCCCAAGTAGGACCAAGGCCAGACATATAGAAATATATGTATACTGCATTCATGTGTATGCTCAGTATCTCAATGGCTCTCAATTTCATGTCTTGTGATATCAAACACTGCAGATCATGTGACACATCCTTGGTTTCTGAATTTTTAGTTGTGTTTTATAACTTTAAATTCATTACCGTCGTGATTTTGATACTAAATAAAAATTATTTTAAAAAAATAAACAGAGATTGTTGATTTGGTATGAACGGACGTTTATCCATCGTTATTAAACATTTAGAATACTATTTGTTGACAGTTAAAAATCAACTTTTATCGACCGACGTTTGCCATGACAATAATTAAAGGAGACTTAGTATCTATTATCTAACACATGTAATGAACTAACTCGAATACTGTCGAGAAAATGACATCGACCAAAATCTGTACCTTATTATAAAGAAAAAATGGTTAGCTGATTTCAAACTTTCAACTTTTTATGACTACTGAGGTTAGATCACAGCCTCAAGGAAATCTTCATGAACCAAGCACTATAATCTTATATTCGAATCAAGATAAAGCGAAACACTCTCTAAGTATTGTCATATGCTACATGGGTGACATGTAAGAATCTATGATATTGAGATCTGTCAGAGAAGAAATATTGCAAACTAAAGTCTTAAGGTAAGGCCCATTGGGTTTATTCATGGAACATCAAGATGCCCACAACTGCAAAACTGGACCATAAAACCAAGAAATTTGATGACGAATCTGCTTCTTTTTTGTTTGAAAATTCACCGATTCAAATATATTACAGAACCAGAACTACTCGATGACAACTAAAAAATGGGGTCTGGGGTTTTGACAATAATAACAACAAAGCATATATAGGTATAGGCCATATGCATTATAACATGTTAATTTGATTTAAGCGGTAAGCAGTTTAGTGTATATATAGGCAATAACGAAAATAACAATAGGTTAGTCAAAATGATAAGTAGATTGACATCGTTTAAACAGATCTTAGTTCGAATTTTTAGACATACATAAATTCCTCGTTGAGGGACTCGTTCACTAAAATAAGTGTGCGATACGGGTGTAGTTTTAGTTTCACATTGTTTCTACATTTTCATTACAGATACCGGCAAAACAAAGACAACCATACATTTTATTTTACTAGGACTGTCCATGTCCCTCTTTTAAGGCTTGTGGAGCAGAAAAAGGGTGAGAATATCTGGTGAACAAGCAAGCCAAAGATGCTTGGAATTTCTTAAAGTTTACATGGAACCTTGTTTCATGTGTTGTGAGAAGAGGGGGACAAAAGTGAAATCCGCTGTCTTTGAAGAGCATGTTAAAGTGAAAAAGAGAGTGAATCTTTGATGGGATGCTTCTTTTATTACAGCAAAAAATGTTGGCATCGATCTCCAGGACAGCTGCAGAAATATTGGAATGACCTCAGATTCCCTTCCTTATATCCCACACACAAAAGTAAAGATATATAAGTATATTTCTCACTATTTATCGGTTTGTCCGATAACACGACACGGTATATTTTTTAAATCATATCTAAATTTGAACTAAAATAGATCTGAATTAGTCTATTAATGAATCAAATGCTAAATATATATTATATTTCTTGATTCCCATGCCTACATTGTTGAGTTACAGTCCTTGCTTTATTAGACTGGTAGCTAGCACAATTCCACCTACACACAGGCTAGTGGTCTTAATTTTTTTTTGAAGAAGGCTAGTCCTCTTAAAGAGATGAAAATCGTTTAGCTCTTTCTCATACTTCTATTTATGCTTCCGTTTTAAATTAGAAGGTGTATGCTATAGGATTTAGGGTTCTATGTTAGGGGTTGTGGTTAGGGTTTAGGGAATTAGGACTTAAAGTTTAGGGTTCAGGATATACAAAATAAAACTTAGGGTTTAAAATTCAATATTTTAAAAATTTTTAACGGGAGGTATGAATGAAAACATGATAAAGAGGTAGATGATTTTTACTTGTCTTAAAGATGAGAAAATAGAAAGTTCTATTGTGAGGCATTCTTAGGATGCGACTAAAATAAAGTTTAATTATAAAAATTTAATTTATAATATAAAAATTATATAATTATATAATTTTTTTATTTAAGATAAAATTTACGTAAATTCTTACCTAATTTATAAGAATTTATGTACTTATATAAATTCTTATACAATTAATAAAGATTTTGGCTCTACATATACTTATATCATTATTCAGTATTACAAAAATTCTTAAAAAAATATAAGAATTTATATAAGACCGTATTTTAATCGCAGTGGCGCACCTTAGCATGTCTCGGGAAATGGGATCTAAAGCCGAAGAATAATCCGGTTTACTACCAATTAGCCTTTGATATACATATTGTTGAATTATAGTTCAGTCAAGCAAGGTAGTTGAACCAGTTCTTTGACATCATTATTGGTCACTTTCTTATTTTATTCCGACCATTTTTTTCTTAAATATTCGTATTCGAACTCGTGTTTCTCGTTCATTCGTCTCACTTTTTCAACTAAATATTTATTACAGTGGTCCATAGATATAAACTAATGTTTTCCTGCAGAAAAAACACTCTGTAGTATGAATTTTCCATTACCTACAGTAAAATTAGGTCATACGAGAACATCAAGCTTCTAAATCAAGCACAGGTCCTCTAAAAAAGAAGGCCCAAAATTTTAATAAACTATATTCATTAGATGATGTTAATCTCGAAATTCATTAAAAAAATTTAAAAATGATATTAAGAAAAATGAGTTATAATTGTTAAAACATTATAATTATTTCTTAAATACGATAATTAATTGTAGAGTATTATTGATTATTCTTATTATTATTACTTTTGTAGAACTAGTGATGCTTTGGGCAGACGCAATAAAAATGATCGCACAGGGGTCCCTAGAAAAGACATTTACTTCTAAGGACTACAATTTTATAACTAGTAGAGATTATGGACAATTACTTCTAAAGATCATATTTTAATAAATTCTATAGGACTCTTAAAATCTTTGAACCGCTCCTGGAGGTCAATTTCTGTACAGTCAGTTTCAACAGTTTTTAGTTCTTAAATTCCGGGTTCATGCATGCCCTAAATCCTGTCGTAATCCATCTGAAAGCTGGATGATATCTACTGAGATCTGCCAAATAGTTTTGTAAATCAAATTTAGACATAAATGGTAGGAAAAGTTTGGTAGTGTAATAGTGGGATTAGTTGAGGATTAATCCAACAGCAGAGACAAATCATGTGCCCAAGGCTAGCTGCCTAGCTATGGTTTGGCATGGTTCATGGTCATGGGTCCAAGGCTAGCTGCCTAGCTTTGGTTTGGCATGGTTCATGGTCATGGGTCCAACACAAGGGCTGAACCACTGAACCATATCAATCAATCACAGTTTGATGGCACCACACCAACAATACTACAAATCTTATCTTAAACAAAATAAGAGGAGGGAATATTATGAAATGTAATATGGTGGTTGTTTATTTTATTGATTTTAAAATTAAATAATTTAAATTATATTTTTTAATTAATAACTTAGCAATAAAACTATGGACCTTAATTTATTATTGCAGTTGTTTAACTCTTCTAAAGTTTTATCATGACCATGAGTGGATATATCTGCCTAGTTAAGATATTTTGTCGAATTCGTGTTCGAATCAAACCAATCCAAACAGAGTATCTATCGAGTTTTGAATGAGTCAAAATCGAGCAGCTCACGAGCTACTCAACTCGTTAAACATCCTTATTTATGATTCACCTCTGATCCTAATTAATCCCTTATCAAGATATTAATATCCTTCTGTGTAAATAAGTGTAGAGTATGGTTAAAAAATATCACGTTTTAAAATCTATAAAATAGTCGCTCAAAATCTTAAAAAAATAAATCTATTGATAACATTTTAAACTGTTTTATTATATTTGATAAATTTTAGAATTTTATTAAAAATTTAAAATATTATAAAATTTTAAAATTTATTTTTATATTTTATATTTTAAAATTTATCAAAAATCATAAAAATATAACCTAAAATATTATTTAAAAAATAATTTAGATTCATGATCAACTTTTTACCTATTTTATTTCTTCACAAAACTTCCCTAGATCTCTATTACCAAACCCTTGAGGTGACTGTCCAACAAAGAGTGTCCTGGCAGTCTAATAATGACCCTTATTTAGGGGAAATTGGGGACCTTTGTCTAACCTCAGACAGGGTCAGTGTCCTTAACAAGGGTATTTTGTGTACCTGAGTGAAAGGGGACCCACCACTGATCCTGGGTTTAGAGGGACCCAGCTTAATTGTCAACTAGCTGTGAGGACAAGTCACGATCATCTCAACAATTTATAAATATATTTTATTTTTAAGTATTTTTTAATTCTACTTTTAGATTTTTCAATAAAAAAAATATCTTTACTTTTTTTTCTTGCTTGCTTTACTCAATTCCCTTTCTTTCTCTTTTGCTTCTGCTTCAAAGAGAAGAGGACAGTTGGCCACGGCAAGTAATTTGGCTCACTTATTTCAAACTTATAAGTTACAAAGTTAGTCAAATAAACATCATAATAGCTAAAATATTGATGCATAATTATATAAAATTAATTTTATACGAATATATACGAATCATTTTATCTCGATGATTAAAAGAACAATTATTATTCTTAGAGATTACGGGTTCGAGCATCAATATTTGTAGTATAGTGATTAAGAGATCAATATCTAATGGTTGAGAGTATTTTAAAATAAATACTACTTGTAAATACTGTAGTTAATTCAAAAAAAAACTACGTAAATATACATATTTATATTATAAATTTTAATTTTTTTAATTTTAATCTAAAATAATTAATAGTTTAGTCCTCCAAAATCAAACATAAAAAAAAATCCTAAATCAATCTAAAACAAGTTCTAATTTAGGTTAATAAGTCTGGGAACATGTAATAGAGAGTCATTCAACAAGCAAATTAGGAATAGCATATAGCAAGAGATCCCTTTATATATGCATATGATTAGAGGTGTTATTCAACAACGAATTTTTTTAACAAATACGAATCGAATATTATTTAACTTATGATTAATTCGTTCGATAAACACCTTTACGTTGCTTGTATATAATAAGGGTAAAGTTTGGATTTTTTATGGGTAAAAATAAGTTATTTTTAGCTTAAGATATAATTCGTAATGGACTAAAGTGTTTTCCCTTTATAGTTCTACGTAGATATCGGACGGATACTCTTACGTTAATATAAAATTAATTGAGTTTTACTTATTTTCATAAGCTTTTATACGTTTATTGTTTTAATAATTCAATGGCTAAACTTATCAATATAATTATATTTGTCTTATTTAAAATTTTAAATTAATCTGATACTTCTATCACGCTGATCCAGAATGTTTTTATTAATATAGTTGATTGTTTAAATTTTTTAAAAATATATAATTAAATATTTTTAATTTATTCAAAAATTAATATATATGATTTACGTAAATAAAACATAAAATACGAGGATGAATCAATTCAAAAACTATACTATTATCTCACTTTATACCTCTTTTATTTCTTAGGTTATCCATTTGTGGTAAATGAAGTTAATTCGCCTACTTTTCCCTAAAGTTTAAAATAATTGAAATCATTTAATTTAAAAACTATACTATTAATTACTATGTCTGATATAAAAAGGAAATTATTAATGTTAAACAAATGTTAGATCAGTTGGGCATCTGGATTGTCTATTTTTCGCTGGTTAAATGGTACAATTCTATTAGGGTACCTCCAAGATTTTATTTATTTAATTTAGTCCCTGATTAACGCTTAATTAAATGATTTAAATATGCCCCCAATATGAAATTCCTAATTTTCCCCTGAACCCCTGAAGTTGAGTTCTGAAACTGAAATTGTGAAAGAAATAATTAGATTAAGTTAATTTATATTTAATTTTTATAATATTTAATTTAAATTAATTAATTATTAAATTAAATATAAATGATTATTAAATAAAGCACTAATACATTGCCGTTGATTTTTTTATAAATGGGGAAATACGATCGTGTACCTCATTTAAAATCTCTCTAATTCTAAATAGAAGAAAAGAGTACACACAATAATATTAAATCTCTCGTTTATAACAGGGGTTGGTCCAATTGGTAGGCAGCTTGGTTCCGTTTAAGCAAGTCTCAAGTTCGAGACGTTGTGTACGCAGAAAATCCCTACTGGGAGACTCACCCACCAAAGCTAGGTGTGCGACCCGGGTCGGTCCGGATTAGTCAGGCCAATGCCTCAGAAACCGGAAGAGCAATAAAAAAAAATAAGAATACAATTCAAACCGAACCTAAGACATCAAAGAAATTTTATGCTACACCACAAGTGGTTAGTTTATTTTTTTTATATAGGATATATTACGGTTATATCTGAAATTAAATCGAATCAAATTTTATTTAAAAGACATTAAATTTTTTTATCCAAAAACTATAAATACCTTTGGTTCGTATTCTCCATCCTCCTCTTCGAGAAGGTTTCCCTTTCAATAGCTTCTCTTTTCTTTCTTTTATTTTTTATATGAAAGCCGATATATGCGCTGCCCCATGTGAATGATAAAACTAAATAGTAAATAAATTCAATATTGAATATAAAAAATATTTAATTAAAAATTCGATAGCATTTTTACATGTTTTATATAAATTTTAAATAAAATAAATGATAAGGTAATCCTTAGTTATTTTAGTTAAATTTGAGGGTATAATTGATATCTAAAGGATATTTACACTAATTTATTAATATATTTTTCATATATTTTATTTATAAAAATTCATCCCAAAAAACTAAATTTTATCCAATTTTATTAATAAAGTAAATAAATTGATAAAATTAATTTAATTTTAAATATATTATTTCTCTTTAAATAACTTAAAATTTAAATAAATTATTTAATCAAATTTAATATTTTTAAAATTTAAAATTTAATAAATTGTTATTTTTAATAAATATTAAATAAGTTATATAACTTTCAATTTAAATCAATTACATTTTGAACTCATCAAAAAATTAATTATATTCTCAGAGTCCATTAACAAATTAACTTGATCTATCTATCACATCATCATTTTACGTGTATTATCACACTAATATCATAGACCATCACATTAATTGTGTAACGATCAACATTGATCAAAAAATTAATTTAATATAATTTTTGAACTAAAAAAACTAATCGATTATATTTTTGAAAAAAATAAATTAATTTTTTATATCAAGTTCAAAATAAAAATACCTTTTTTACAAAAAAAAATTATATTCTTATATAATAATTAATTATGCATTGTGATTTGAAATACAATACAAAGAAAATGAAAAAGTTATTGAATGATTCTTCTTTTTTATGAAAAATAAATAAAACAATTTATAAATCTGGTGCTTATATTATCCACCATTATTAATGTAATCATAATACCCATGACTTAGGGGTATTCAAAAATATTCGATTTGGTCGATCCAATTCGATTATTCATTGATTCGATCTAAAAATTCGGATATCTGATCCAAATTTTATTTTTGGATCGGATATCTGATCTGAATTTTATTTTTGGATCGGATATCAAATTAGATTTTAAGTTTTTCGGATCGGTACAGATCACAATATTTCAAGTTTCGAATCATCAGAAAATCAAAAAATTTAAATTTTTATTAATATTAATCTTGTTCTATCTAACAATTTAGTTCTTGTTATATTTAAAAATTTTAAAAATTAAAACTTTTATAATTGTGAATCTTATTGTATTTAGTAATTTATTTTTATTATATTCGAAATTCTAAATTTTTTATAAATACAACATTCAAATTCAAAAAATTAGTATATTCAAATTATATTTTTGGATAATTGAATATCCGAATATCCGATATCTATTTTTTTATCGGATACGAATCATTATATCATTGATCTAAAAACTTAAATATCTTAAAAAATTAGATCTAATCCGATATCTGACAATAAATCCCTAACCATATTATGTCATGAGTATAAAATCAACTTTATAACAAATTGCCACATTTATAGTGACAATCATTAAATAATTTCATCTTCTTTAATTACTAATTAGACATGTATATTGCTTGTAAGAAATGTTTTCTTTCAAAATTGGGAAGGTTTACCTGTCAAAAAGGTTTTATATTAATAAATGATTAAATGTAATGATTTAATAAGAAACTTTGATTTTAAATCAGACGATTAATTTTAAAATCTTATAATTAAAATTATAAAATATTAATAAAGTTATTTCATTAATTTAATCACGGATAATAATAGAGCGGAGAAATTTTGTAAATATAGTTTTTAGAGTTTTTTTTCTAAAATAGTATAAATGTTAAATTATTTTTTAATTTATAACATTTGTTACAATACCATGAACGTTAATTTTGGGAAAGATACTAAAGATTAGTTTAAAATATTCGATTTTAAATCATATTTTGAGATATTATTATTCAAAATCGGATTTTCTTAAATATAACTTTTATGGTATTATAACAAATGCTATAACTTAAGGAATTGGTGAGTCTACCACATGCATCTAACGTCGTAAAGCAACACTGACACTGAACATTACTGAATATCATTGAAAAAATTAATAAAATTAAAAATCTTAAAAATTTAATATATAATTAATTTAATTGGAATTTTATTTTAAATAATTTATAATTATACGTTAAGTCTTTAAAATTTTTAATCTTTATTAATTAGTTTAATATTATTCACCAATATTTAACATTAGTAATGATCAATGATGTTCAACACACGTCATAAAATATTTTAAAATTTAATTTTATATTTATAATAATTTAAAAATATTTGATCAATTAATCTTAATAAAAACCTTTTTAAATATTTAATAACAATTTAGGGAGAAAAAAATAAAAGAAATCTTGCATTTTTAGATCTTCTAGGGCAGTAAGAAGATAGTTTGGGGACGGTCATTGTTTTCCCCTCGCAAGTTATTTTTATATTATTTTTAGAAAGTATGATAAAAAATATTTTAAAAATTTGAAAATATTTTTATTTTTACTTTTAATTTTGAGTTTAAATTTTATAGTTTTAAAATAAAATTTTCAATTTCAATTTAAATATATATGTAATTTTTTATAGAGATTATACAACAAGTGTAAGAAATATTTTTTTTAAATCAACTATAGTGTTACAGTAGTATCTGTTTTAAAGTACGCTTCAATCATTAGACATTGATCATTTGATCACTGTGCTGACATTATTGGTGCTTGAACCCGTGACCAGGGGCGGATGCACCTTGATGCAGTCACAGGACCTACCATTAAAAATAGGGTAAATTATATTAGTAGTAATTGAAGTTTTAAGATATTTTTATTTTAGTCACTGAAATCGAATTATTTTATTATAGTCATTAAATTTGTGATATTCTTTTATTATGTTAACTTCTCTTAACCAGTTAAGAAATATTGTTGTGACACGTAAAGTCTTTCTCTCAAAAAATAATCCTAACTTTTTAAATTTACAATTACTACCAATGTCAAAATTTTGATGGACGAAATGGTGCCGATCAAATATCCCAACAGTAGAAAACATTCACTTTATTAGAAATTTAACATAATTTAGTTTTAAATTGATCTATTTGTTAGAAATTTAACATAATTTAGTTTCAAATTGATCTAATGATTAACGGTGATGAATCACACTGAGAATCTCAAAAACGCTAAAATCTAACATCTAAATATTAGCTCTAAAAAATTATGCACATGACCCTAAAACAATCACACTTCATGTGATGAGGTTCTATCCTTAATTTCAAGAGTAATCACTTTATTGATGATTCTTTGATCATCATAATTTTTTGATAATGGATATAATCCTAGAAGTATACTATAACAAGGATTTTAATTCTAATGGTAATAATATTATTTATACTTTTAATATAAAATTAAATAATTAATTTTAAATATTATAAATATATATATAATTTATTATTGATCGATGAACTACCAAATTAAAATTTCTAGATCCGCCCCTGCCCGTGACCTATAAAAACAACAACCGTTCCCTTAAAACACTTAAGCTAGATGACTCGTGCTAAGAAATAATTTTTCTAATTGTATTAAATATTAAAAATATTAACTAATTATATTTTAAAGTGGTATAAAACTGAAATTCATTTACTATAATGTTGATTTTTTTAATTTTATTTTAAAATACGATGAATCTATATTTTTTAAGGTTCAAGGAAATCATTATTTAAAAATTTCCATCCCCTCAAAATAATAAAAAATATACAATAAAAATTTTATAAATAAATATTTAATAAATTAACAACCCTTAAAATAATATTTTTTATCTTAATTTATACCTAATATCTAAATTAATAATTTTGATAAATTAATAAGATAATAATTTTTAAATAATTTTTGTACTTATGTTTTCAAAGTAGAAAGAACTTCCACATGCCTACCAGGGAGAAGTTTTAGAAAACGACAACCTTAAAAAAAAAACGAAAGTATTTTTTTTATAAAAGTTATAAGAATTTCGGTATATATTTTTCGGTATATATTGAAATTCTTATAACTTTTGTAAGAAAAATGATATACATCGAACTTCTTACTAAAAGTGTAAGGATTTTGGTTTATAAACCGAATTTCTTATAAGAGGTATAAGCGGCACCGTATTTCGGTATATACCGAAAAATGTGTACCAAAATTCTTACAACTTTTATAAGAAAAACGGTATTGTTGTTTTTAGTGGTTTTTTAAGACTGGTTTTTTTTAGATTTTCCCAGAAAAACGGTGCAGCTTATGACCAAATGACAGAAATATTGTAAAAAAAATCCAATATATTGTCTTTTCTAAATTATTTTTTAAACTATCGATGTTTCTACGGTAAAAGTAAAGTTGGATTCATTATCTGACTTTGAATAGTGATTTATTTTTTTAGATTAAAAAATTAAAGTCGGGAGCAGGAGGCTCCGACTTTGAATAATAAAAAATTCAAAAAAAATAAAGTCGGTGGTAAGAGGCTCCAACTTTAAATAGTATTTTTATTATTTTTTAATCTGGTCACTATTCATAGTCGGATTCATTAGAATCCGACTTCACTGACACTATTCAAAGTACAATATTTTGAGAAATAATTTTACAAATACAATATTATGAAGAAGAAAAAATTAAATAACAATATTTATGAGATTTGACCGCTTACAATAACACAAAAAAAATATTTAAATTAACCATTCCTTTGTACCCTCTAAAACAATATCTTGTTCATTAAACTTACACGTCTCATAATTCATAATTAAATACCTAATCATTCAAAAGGAGAAAAATGGAGTTAGCTTATGCAATTTGAATGATTAATTATGTTGATTAAATGAAGGTTATTGTAATCGATAATCAATTTAACTCTATGTTTGGGTGAAATTCTATTTGAAGATATTTTTTATTTATTTAAATAAATTTATAAAAAATATTAATATATAATTCTGTCGAGAATGA
Source organism: Abelmoschus esculentus (assembly GCA_035048815.1). Lineage (NCBI taxonomy): Eukaryota > Viridiplantae > Streptophyta > Magnoliopsida > Malvales > Malvaceae > Abelmoschus > Abelmoschus esculentus. The sequence goes on from JAUCBN010000004.1 coordinate 23,575,639, forward strand.
CATTAGAGTTTCTTAATAAAATTTTTTAAAGTGTCATGTCTATAAATTTTTGTACTCATTCACGTTTAAAAAATTATATTTTTAATACTTAATATATGTATTCAGGGGTGTTTAAAAATATTTGATTCGGTCGATCCGATCCGGTTATCTATTGATTCGATTTAAAAATTTTGATATCTGATCTAATTTTTATTTTTGGATTAGATATCCGATCTGATTTTAAGTTTTCCGGATCAGATACAGATCACAATATTTGAAGTTTCGGATTATCTGAAAATCCAAAAATTGAAATTTTTATTAATATTAATCTTGTTCTATTTAACAATTTAGTGCTTGTTATATTTAAAAAATTTAAAAATTAATTTTTTATAATTGTGAATCTTATTGTATTTAGTAATTTGTTGTTTATTATATTTTGAATTCTAAAATTTTTATAAATACAACCTTCAAATTCAAAAAATTAGTATAATCAAATTATATTTTTGGATAATTGGATATTCGATTATCCGATATACAAATATCCAAATATTTGTTTTTTCCGGATCGGATACAGATCACTATATCATTGGTCTGAAAATCTGATAATTCAAAAAAATTAAATATGAATCAATCCGATATGCGATAGTAAACACCCTTAGTGTGCCCACTTGAAAAAAAATTATAGATCCATTAATGGCGTTGGGTGAGAAAAAAAACTAACGAATTTCTTGAAAAATTCTGTGAAATATCAAATGTTGTGGACTTCTGTGTAATTTCAGAAGTTTGGTTCGTCAACGAAATTAATATAGTCTAGAAGTTTGGTAATTTTAATGTACCCTTCAATGCTCTTCTTTATATAAGATCTATCATAATTCGGCACACATTTATAATACCACTCTTAACGGATGAATTATATTTAATTTCACCCACTACAAATTAAATTTTTTTTAGGGGCGAGCAAAATTCGACTCGATTCGAAAAACTGACTTATTCAATTTGAGACGGAAATACTCGATTCATTTTAACTACATTTGAAATTTTGTAGACTCGATTTAACTCGAAAAAAATTCAAATAAAGTTCGAGTTGTAAAATGGAAATTTGAATAACTCGAAATTTTTAATAATTAATGGATTTATTTTTAAGTTTGAGACGAGTCTCTCAATTTTTTATGATATATATACATTGATGTACAAAAATATAAAGAAATATCGTTATATATGAAATATATATATATATATATATATATATATATCTTATATGATCAGAGAAAGTCGTTTAAATTAGAATCAAATCATATTGTAACATGATAAATAATTATAATTAAATAATTATAGGAACTCGAAAACTCGACTCGAATCAAAAAAATATTAAATAAAATTTGAGTTATAAAATATAATTCGTCAACTCAAAATTTTTTGACTTGACTCGACTCAATCGAATACTTACCCTTACTTACTTTAACATGTGAAAAATAAATAAAAAATAGTGAATGTAGTAAATTAATATTAAAGAAATTTCATAATTCAAGTAAATTAATAGATATTAAGCTGGGATTCATTAATTAGTTTAATAATTAAAAAATATTTGTATTATTTTATCTTGTATAATTTTAAATTTTTATATAAAAATATAATGTATTTCTAATTAATCTAATATATATATCTTAAGTGGAGTTATTGGGCGAAGCACTGAAATAGATGCGTGAAATATTTAATTAGTACACGGAGAGTCTAGAGTGATATAGGTTTAGGGTGTAGTTAAAAAATATAATTTCGGAATTTATTAAATAATTTAAAATGTTAGATTTTTTATAATATTTTAAGTTATTTTTTATGATTTTTAATAAATTTTGATACTCGTAAAATAAGTTTTGATTTTTTTTTTACATTTTAAATTATTAGATAAAATATCAAAATTTATTTTATAAGTATTAAAATTTATAAAAAAAAAACTTATAAAGTATTATCTAATATTTTATTTTTAACCCCCAAACTTACTTAGAAACATGTCTTTTGACTTTTAGGACAAGATTCAAAATAAAATGTCATGTTTTTTAGGGAACAAACTGCTTGAAGGTGGGGAAAATAATCGTCCCCACTTTCAAATATTTATTTATAATTTTTTTTTTAATTTTTTTATATGTTAATAGTGTTTACAATAGTAGTATCTGTTCTAAAATATAATTTTTATAATTTAATATTGATCGTTTAATTACTCTGTTAGTATTGTTGGTGTTTTTTTTATTCTTTTGTTTTCTTTTATTTATAGCCTTTGATGTTGAGAGACAACTATATAGACCTGAACAGAAAAAGTGGGATGTAAAAGTGGATTTCTTACACAAATCATGCTCCGGGAGTTTTTATATAAATATTGTTTAAGAATTTTTTATTTATAAAAATATGTTTTTTTAAATTATTTTCAATAATATTATATATTATGTTAAAATCAGAAAATATATTAAAAGTAATCCATTTTTTAAATAGTGTTTTGAACGAAAATATTAAAAAAATAGACACTGTTAAAAGACGAAAAAACAGTCCGCCTTTAAACGGTGAGTACTATCTTTTTAACTTGTCATGTGTTAATCTCTTTATCTTTTTTTTAAGGAGCATTGTTTGAAGATGGATTGTTTACGATCCGACTTTAAATGATTTTTTTATATTTTCGTTTAAAAACAGTATTGCTTTATTTTAACATGTTCGGGTATATTTTAATCTATTTTTGTATTATACTAAATGGTTCTATTTAATTAACAGGGTGTCATTTTAATCTATTTTATTTTATTCTTTATTGCCTAACCCAAGATCCAATGTCCAGACTGCGTAACCTATTGAAATATCTGCTGAACAATTTAAATTCAATATAAATAAATAAAAACACTAAAAAAGCATGTGCAGCAGCAGCAAGTGGATCACAAGTCAAACCAGCATGGGACCAGACCAGACCAGACCAGACCAGACCACACGGACCACACAGAGAGGCAAGAACTGCTTCACCTTGGACTTATACGGATTCACTTCATGAAAGAGTCTGAGATTAATTTAAACTTTTAAAAAGTTTGGAGAATAAATATAAATTTTTTAATATTTTTAATAAATTTAATGACATCTTTAAAATTTATAAGAAAAAATTTAATTCAGAATATTTAAAATAATATTATTGAAAAGATAATTTAAAACTTCGAATATAAACAACAAAATAAATAAAAAATATCATAAAAATAAATCTTTTAAATTTCAAGATAATTGAAAGACTAATATTATAATTAAATAATTAACCTAATATATTTTTAATAATTTATTTGTTTAAATTAAAAAAAACTATGTTAGAGACGAATTATTAAATTTAATACTACCTCTTAAAGTAAAAAAAAAAAAGCTTTCCACTGTGGAATAATAATTAAAAACTTAACTTTTATGTAAAAAAACAAAATTTGCTGTAAAATCATTTAGTAAGCTTCAAACAGTATAAAACCAAGCCAACTGATCTTAGCTTAGCTCACACTATCAAGTTCCATGAGATCTAGCTAGCTGTTTTTCATCATTTTTTTAATATTTAAATCTTCAAGATACCTTGCCTCTTCTGCAACAACTACCTTATCTCTCTCCTCCTTGCTTGCTTTCTCCTCTAAAGTCCTTGACAAAGCTAAAAGAACAGCATTTTAATGCCCCCAACAATCACCTTTAAGCTCTCCCTACTGTCTTAAAACCTTGTAGCTAAAGGGTGTTTTCCAGTTCTGTTTCACAGAACCAAAAGTTTCAGTTTTGTTGGATCTTTTTTTTTTTTCATTCTGTTCCTTAAAGGATGAATAAGCAAGATGTCATGAAGATGCAGGTACTGTTAACTTAAACTAGTTCAGTTCTGCAACTTTTTTTGGAATAGTGTTTTTGATTTGGTTTTCAACACTGTTTTTGGTTGTGTTTTGTTTTCAGACATGGGTTCTGAAAGTGAATATAAACTGTTGCTGTGATGGGTGTAAGCAGAAAATAAGGAAGCTGTTGCAGAAAATTGATGGTATTTGTGCATACATGTTCATTTTTTAGCTTGATATTTGAGTTTTGTCTGGGTTGTTGTTGATTTGTTTGTTGTTATGGTTAGGGGTGTATACGACTAGTATAAATGCAGATCAAGGGAAGGTGACAGTAACTGGTAATGTCGATCCGGCTGTTCTCATCAAGAAGCTGCAGAAATCAGGGAAACATGCGCAGCTATGGGGTGGAGCTCAAAAGGGGGGTTCAAATAATTTCACCAACCAGTTCAAGAACATGAGTATGGATGGTGGAAAAGGTGGGAAAGACAATAAATCTCAAAAAGGGGGTGGAGGGGGCGGCGGTGGAGGTGGTGGTGGTGGTGGAAATAACCAGCTTAAAGGTGGGCAGCAATTTACACCTCAACAACTGCAACATATGCAGCAAATGATGAAAGGGTTTAACCCTCCCAAAGACCAGAAATCTGTCAAATTTCACTTGCCTGAGGATGATGGGAGTGAGGATGATTATGATGATGAGTTTGATGATGAGTTCGATGATGAATTTGATGACGAGTTTGATGATGATGATGATGATTTTGATGAGGAGGAATTTGGGCATGGGCATGGCCATGGCCATGGACAGATGCAAAACAAGATGGTGGCTATGATGGGAAAAGGCCATGGGGGGCCAAATGGCCATGGCCATGGACAGATGCAAAACAAGATGGTGGCTATGATGGGAAAAGGCCATGGGGGGCCAAATGGCCATGCCATGAATGGTAAAAAAGGAGGTGGTGGTGGGGATAATGGCAAGAAAGGGGGAGCTATTGACATGCCTATGGTGATGAAAGGCATGGGGGAGAACAAAGAAGGGAAGCATGGGCATGGAGGAAAGAAAGGGGGAGGTGAAAAGAACAACAAAGGAGGAGGAGATAAACATGGTGGTAAAAAAGAGGGTGGGGGAGGAGGTTTACTTGGTTTTTTCAAGAAGGATAAAGGTGGAAAAGATGAATGGGATGAAGATTATGGTAAAAACAAGGGTTCTTCCCATAATGGAAATGGAGGCCATGGTGGCGGTGGTGGTGGAAACAATAATGGCAATGGAGCTAAAAAAGGTGGGGGCAAAACTGGTGGGGGTGGGGGTCATCATGAGATGATGAACAAAATAAAAACTGGTGGGTTTCAAGACATTGATGTTATTAATCATGGCAAAGGAGGTGGTGCCGCCGGCCACGGTCACGGAGGTGGCGGTGGCGGTGGAGGTAAGAACATGGGACAGATGGGCCACATGGGACAGATGGGTTTTAACATGGGCCAAATGGGGAATTACCCAATAGGCCAGATGGGTAATTTTGCTGCAGTACAAGGACTACCAGCAGCAGCAGCAATGAATAATGGTGGTGGGTATTATCAAGGGATGGGGGCCATGGGACCAGGGAATCCCTATAACCAGCCTCAGGCTCAATATATGGCTATGATGATGAATCAACAGAGAGCAAATGGGGGGATGTATCAGCCAATGATGTATTCTCAGCCATATCCTCAAGCAAGCTATGGCCATCCCCCAATGCATCCACCACACTCTGAATCTTATGCTCATTACTTCAGTGATGAAAACGCCAACAGCTGCAGTATCATGTAAAATTTTCACACATCAGTAATGTTTCTTGCATTTTAGTCCCTTTTTTGGCTTTCTCTAGTGTGATTTATACAAAAGCCTGCAAGGGAAATGTTTAGTTTTCCCCATAGTCAAAATGCCCCAAACCCTCTTTTTAAAGCCTATGGAGTGAGGCCACTATGTAGTAGGAGAAAACTGTAGGTAAAGTTTGAAGGATGATATATGATGAATATATATAGTTTTTTAATTGCTTTTTTTCTTTCTGAAAAGGTGTACCAAAATGTATTTCTATGTGAAATGTTGGTTTCAAATATAAAAACATGTTTGGCATCAATCCCCATCAGGCTATATTTCCCTCTTCTGCTTTTTGACTACAAAGTTTTCTCCTATGATTGCAATCTTCAATTATTTGCTTTGAAGTAACTTTACTTTTTTGAGTTTACAAGGCAACTGTTTCCCTACTTGATGGTTGATGTTCTACCTTTTCGGCTTGACCTATCTGTCCATTTGCTTTTTCTGGTTTCCTATCAGGTGAAGCCATGACCCCATGACCCAGCTTTGCCACTACTTTCTTTTAACCATTTATGCCATGGCAACCAAATAATGCAAATAGAAAGGGACATGAGAAAATTTACATCAAAGGGTTAGTAGAAAATCATTTCTGTCAAGTGAAACTCTTCAACATGAACAACCTATAAAGTAGAAGGCTGCAATTAGTCTGGGAAAATACAGATTCAAAGGCTCATATATAAAATCTAACACCTGCAGAATGTTTAGTAATTTCCGAGATGAATCCTCACGCAGTTCATTGGCTGATTCTGCCATATCTTCTCCAGTTTCCCACACCTATGATGCTCACTTGCTCTAAGCAAGGGAATGCCACCTACCATATTCACTTGATTGTGTCAATAACCACAGTAGAAATCTGGAGGTAATATGCATGAAACAGGGTAGAAAACAATGGATTTTACTACTATCACGTTTTCGTCGAAGAGAGTGGAGAGGCCATCTCTGAGTCTGAGTTGATTCCTTGTGCACCGGAGATGAATGTTTTTAGTGCAGGACAACTTTCTATCCTAAGACTCGTCAACAAGGGGAATTCAAAGTAACTTCCATGGCAGAATCTCGTCAGTTTAGGAAGGTCTTTGAGCAGTAGATATTCTAGTACACGGAACAAATTCTGGTTCATCATTTCTTGGTTGACCTTCCACAAAGATCACATTGTCCACATTCTCATAATTCTCGATGTTCAGCTTCTTGAGATGCACAATACTTTTCACCATAGAGGACGAAAACAGCAGTTCAACTTATCTCGAGTCCAGAAGCTTGTGGTTCCATGCTCTCTGAATGTTATTGAAGATAACTCCAAATCTTCCAAGCTCGGAAGATCCTGCATGCATTATATATATAGACTATAGTCTTGAATGCATGAAGAAACATTTCACCTTTTAATGGATGTATGTCAATGATGATTCGAGCTAACTATTCATTATGTAAAGTTACTTGCATGCAACGTGATTGATGGGCTTTCATGAGGGGCTGAAAACCAGAGAAACCTAGTATAAACTACAATGGTTCTTTATGTAACAATGACATGTTACAAGGATATTTTGGATTTGATACATACCTTTTCTGTAAACAATTGCTGAATGGTGGCATTAAGGTCGCCTTCCCAGCACCCTACATATTTACCTTCTGTGATTGTAATCCACGCAGCATTGGTGTCCTCAGCTCTCCTATTGTCAAAAATTCCATTTTCGGGCACTGTCGTATGATTACTTCTTCCGAAGTAGGAAATACCAAGGCATAGTTTCCTGAGAAGATCCTTGATAGGCACGAAAGAATATCAAGTTCTAAAGACTCCAATTGGTTGAAAACAATGACATCCGTGACTCCATGTCTCCATCAGTTGTAGAAGCTACAATTTCTTCAATCATTTGGCAATTTCTTCATTCTTTTGGCTATTGTGAATGTCACTAAATTTCTAAATCCATGGCATTTTGATACCTGTAGAGTAGTCAAATGTTTGAATGACACAGAAGTCGGCATTGATAGTTGAAAGCTAAATGTTTGAATGCTTTTATTTAGTTTGTTGCATGAGCTGTTACCTCAGTGACCCAAAACAGGGGTTGTTGAACAGAGAGTAGGGGTTGCCTCTCTCCTTGTGTTTATCCAAAGTTGATATACTCCCTATCCAATGTCTCTAACTTGCTGCATTCAGTCACCTCCAATTTTTTTAAGGATGGCCATTCAGTAGTATGCACCTTGGAGTACAAACACTTCAATTTGGGTAGCATTCGAAGATTCAACTCTCTTACTTTAGGAAACAAAAACTTGATAGTGGATGTTGCTTCATGTGATTCATTGGAATTGAGTCTGTCTTCATCTCCAGGTCCAATTATTTCTTCTAATGACCCACATTCACATATTCGCAGAGTTTCTAGTTTTTCAAGTCTTTCCACCATACTAAAAGGTAAAATGTTGGATAGTCTTTCACAGTTTTCCACCCCGAGGTAGGTCAATTCAAAAAAAGAACCCATAGGGACTTTATCCTGCCATATCTTTCTGCATTTCCCCATGTCTGCAATTACCAAATTGTTCAAGCTAGGAAACCGAACCTGCAGGAATTTTGTAAGTTGTTAATGAGGAAATGAAGTTATAGAGTGGTACTTAGATAAGAAACTGCCATTCAACAGGAAAGGGCGAGAAATTGACAACTGCAGAATTAGAAATATTAGTAGAGTAAAGAAAAGCTAGAGAGAACAAAAGAAGAATATCACATTTTCGATGAAGAGGGCAACAGGGTCATCAGCCACTGAGTTGTGTCCATGGCAGAATGTCCCTAGTTTTGGAAGGCTAATGAGATGCAGTAGTTGTAGTTCAGTAAACAAGAAAATTTCATTTATCCCTTCCTCCTCTGTAAAAATTACTTGTTCAATGTTCTCGCATTCGAAAAGCCTAAGATGAGAGAGCCGCTCAAAATTTTTGATTAAAAAGGATGGAAATATATACTCCAAATTGTGGCAGCCCTGCACGGTTAAGATTCGCAGATTCTGAACATTAGAGGGTACAGCACCGTGTGGTTTATCTGGCCATAATTTTTGGATGTTAGTCGACGAAAGATGTGCCAACTGCAAGTTGGCACATAAAACCTGCAGGCACAATCCTCATTGCATGAATCATGTATGCTTGTGATGATAAATACATGCAGATCTATATTAATTAATATTAAAGAAATTGAAATAGTGATTTACATACACAAATTTCAAAATGCTAATTCCAAACTTCCCCCAGATAAATTAAGAAGTAAAACACAAAACAGAAATGAAGAGAAGAGAAGAGACTGACCTTATCATTGAAAAAGGGAGTCTTTTCTCCGCCACCTCCCTCCCTAGGAGTTGCCATTGCATACATATTTGGACAATTATCTACTTCAATTCTTATCAAAGAAGGACATTGCATAGTAATATTTCCCATGCAAAAACTCGTCAATTCTGAACATGACTCCAGCTTTATCATCTTAAGCTTGGGTAACAGCAGCCTATCTATTGTAGTTTCCTCTGAACTTTTTTTGATAATCTGCTCGGTCATAGGGCAGTTTTTCACTTTTAGATCTGTCAATTGCACAAGTTCCAAGGCCATGGAAACGCTAAATATGTATTTCAAGCTATTACACTCTTCCACTTCTACAAACTTGAGGTTCTTGAAATCTAGACTTCCTTGAACATTCTCCTTCCATATTTCTATGGACTTGGAAAATTCAGAGAGGACTAAATACCCAATGCCTTGGTACCCAACCTACATAATCGAACAAAGAAATAAGGGTTAAAGTTCATAAAGGTTGCAACTAAACCACAACTCCACAAGCAAGCAAGCAAGAAAGAAACAAAATAGTATACCTAAAGCTAAAGTAAAGGTGCAAAATAGTGAGTACCTTTGTTGAATGCAATTGTTGGACAGTGCTGTCAAGATCACCGCTCCAATGTCTTTTACCTTTTCCATATTCTACACTTTGCAACAATGGTGCATTTAAAACTCCCTTACAAAATATCTCCAACTCAGGGCAACCACTCATTATTACTTCCTCTAAACATGGGAAGCCAAATGTGTGATTGCCCAAACAAAAGCTCTTAAGTCGAGGTAGATTCACAAGTTCCAAACTTTTCAACCTGCAGAAAATAATGTCACATGTTGCTTCATCTTCCTCACTTCCAACCACTTCTTTCACTGAAACACATTCACTTATGATCATTTTTTTGAGTTGAGACAGACCCTGGACTGCTACACATGTATCCAAGTATTTCATTGCTCTGCATTCCCACACATGCAAAGTGGTGAGATTTTGAAACGATGCTGAGGATGATCCTAAGCTGATCAGATTCTCACAACTGTGAACTTCAAGCGTTTCAAGGTTGGGTAGAATGTGGTCCACTCGTAGGTCTTGCTTCCATAAATAATCTTTTAGATTATGAAGACATCTCAATTTTATTGTTTTGATTGTTGACAAAGTCCTACCATACGTCCCCTTATTATCAGTATCTCCTTGGGTACTGAATAACCCTTTGATTTCACAATTAGAGATACAAAGCTCTTCTAGATTGGAGAATCTTTCAAGGAAAGAAGTTTGGGAATCATGAACTGATTTATAACTGCTGCCTATAACCCCAAAAGCTTTTATTTCATGAAAATTGCTGCTTGCAGTCATTGCAATGTATTCATCACCTAATGTCAGACGACGTAGTCTAGGGATGACCTGAAAATCAATAAAAACAATTTTGGGAGTAAGCAACTATGTTGATCTTCCTATATTAAGATTTAATAATGGTCATGAAAAGAAACTTGCATGCACATATAATATGGTATATGCAATGAATATTTTAATTAAAATAAAGCAGAAGAACCTGTAGAGTAGGAGCGAGAGGGTTTATACCTTTGCAACCAAGAAAAGTGGCGTTTGGGAGTCAAGTTGGTTGTGAGTGATGAGTTGTGTGCCAAATATCCTCATTTTCCCACACTCATATGCTGTTAACTCTTTTAACATTGGCCACTTTGTTGTATGCCTACTCGGGTAGAAACATTTGCATTCTGGTAGCCTCCAAAGCATAAGGGAGGACAACTGATCAAACTCGAAAGAGACAATGGTTTCCGAATCCGATCCTTCCTCTACTTTGGAAACAATCTCCTCCACTCCACAGCAAGCTATTCTAAGATCACTGAGTTGAGAGAGGTTTCTAGCTACTGAGGCTGGAAATACATTCTTCAGACTCCAACAATCCCCAACAGATATTTGATGTAGATTTTTAAATGAAAACAGGCCTTTGGGATCGTTTTCCCAAATATATTTCAAGTTCGGTAATTCATTAATGCTGATTTCTCTTAGTTTGGGAAATGAATTTGGTGGAAGTGGGTTCTGCCATATCATCTTCATCTTTCTCAAGTAGGAAATACTCATTTCCTCCAAACTGGGAAATGCAACCTGCACTCATCATGCCAATATAATGAAATTAGAAGCTAGAGTTTGCTCTTACAAATACATCTGAGTGAGTGAGTGTTTGCAATTGGATATATAAAGGAAGGGTCGAAATAAAAAATATATATAGTGTAATTTAATAATAGTATTTTAATTATGTTTTATAAAAAAATATTAAATCAACTTACCGTATTATGATTTTTTAATGTGTTAAAAATCAAAAGTTTGAGAATGTAAAAACCAATAATCAAGCTACCTTATTGTTGAACATAATTTGACTAGAGATGCAACGATTGACTTCCATTGAAGATCTACATGAGAAATTCTCCAATTCTGGACAGTTGTCTATCCTCAACGACTTCATGGCCGAAAATTCAATAACTTGAGTTGGAGAGTTGGAGAAAAATCCAATCAGTTGCTGAAGATCCTTGATCTCTAAGGACTTTAACTGAGGAAATAATGACAAAGTCACAGTAGCCTGAGTTTCTTCTTCTATTTCTTCCATGAAAATGATCCATTTTAAGCAGTTGCACCCAATTATCTCAAAGTCTGTGAGTTGTCCTAGACATTTAGCCATAGAGAATGAGAATATGTGTTTTAAGCTTCCACAACCCTCGATTTTCAACGTTGTCAACTTCTCATAAGTGCGAAAAGATGCTGTTGGAAGCTGGTTGTGCCATACCCTTGTAACATTAATCGATTTCAACCACAACTTCTCCAAGTAAGGGAACGATATCTGCAACCACACAAGTGCTTATTTCTATCTTCAGTAATTGACATAAAAAATTTAAAAGATATTGAATTGTTAATACCTTTTCACTGAAAAGTGGTAACTCATGTTGAGGCAATGAGCTGGTAGCACCAGTTTCGTGTTGAGAGCAAAAGCTAATGAGTTGTGGTAGACTTTGCAGTGTCAATGACTGTAATTGAGGGAATACATTTTCATCATTAATGATGTATTTAGTATCCAATCCATTTTGGATATGCAGATTCTTCAAATGAAATAGGCTTTCCTCATCTGTTAGCTCGTGCAGTGCAATCTTCACACCTTTCAATTCATCCAAATGTAAATCTTCAGTTTTCTTCAACAACTTTTTAATTCCATGATCCAAATCATCAACGCTTGTACTTATCCTTAGTTTCAGGGTTCTTGAATATTGGTAGTTGTGAAACCTCTCCCACTCCCATTCCTTCCCTATAAAAATCCTGTATTTTTCCATCTTGTGGAACTCTTGAAAGAAATCCTGCGGGATGGCTTGGGCATCCGGAATTTGAACTTCTAAAGTGGACAAACAAGACAGTGCGTGGAGATCAGCAAGAGTAGCCCTGCTTAGGCCCCATTGAATAGCAGTCCCACCCATATATAATTCTTCTAATCTTGACAAACTCGACAAGACGCCGGTTGCAATTGTTTTGAGATTAGCACAACGAGTCACATCTAACAACTTCAACTTCACTAGTTGTCCAATTTCCTTAGGTAGAATTTTGATATCAGATTCCAAAAGGCTAAGGATTTCCAAGCTCTTGAGCCCTGCAATAATGGCTATATTATCTCCCAGTCTGCATAGATCTAGGCACAACGTACTGAGGCTTGTTAGGAGACAAATAGATGAAGGTAAGGAAGAAAATTGCATGCAAGTCAAATCTAAGACTTGCAGACTTGTTGCTTCCTTGAAGAAGTCAGCCGGTAATGTCAGGGAAAGATCCTTGCTAAACAAAAGGAATAAAAAAAGCTGCGGACAGTTCAATTGGTTGGGAAGCCTGTTGATACTGGGATACTGCAAACAAATCTTGTTGAACTTTTTCATTGACTCTTCATTTGGCCAATCCGTTAGAACATCATCCTCTTTTAAGAGAAACACCTCACTGTCCCTGAAAGCGATTGATTTGGCGACAATATAAGTAAGATCATGCACATCAAAGTATCGATCATTGATGTTACCCTCAAGCAACATACAAGATTCTTTGAGTGTACTCATCATTGTTAACAACCTATCTCGTCCTTCTTTCAGTGTGTCAACTCCATTAATTAAACCCAAACCAATTGCATATCTGAACAAATATTCAATTGTAGTGTCACGACGCAGTAGACTGCAAAGCAGAAAAGTCTTCCTGAGGTCTTCACTCGGTAAAAGATTGATACTCAACTCAATAGCAGAATATACCTCAGCAGATATCTCACTCGAGTTTCCTGAGTAAGGCTTCTGTAATTGTCGTAATGCATCCCTCCAAGCAAATAAGCTTTTATTTCGTAATGCCTTTGCAACTGTTGCAATGGCAAGAGGCAATCTTGCACATCTGTTGGCTACCTCAATTGCCGTAGGCCTCAAGTCAGCACTTTCAACACAGTCCCCAGCCATCTTCTTAAAAAATTCCCAGGCTTCTTTGTCATCTAAATCACCAACTGCAAAAGTCTCAGTAGCATCCATCTTGTTGCATAGAACATTTTTATTTCTTGATGTCAATAGTATTTTGAATCCTTTGTGTTGACTTCCAAATGGAATTCCAACTTCCTCTAAATCCAGTTTTTTCCAAATATCATCCAAAATGATAAGAACATTTTTCTCTTTCATTAACCTTTCACACAATCTACGGGATCTTATGACCGAACTAATTTCTTCAAGCTTCAAGCCCAATGACTCTGCTATTTGGTCCTGGATTTTAAGAATTTCAGCAGATCGAGATACAATGACCATAACCACCGAATTGAACAACTTAACCTCTTGGAGCTGTCTTTCAACTTCTTTAACTAGTGCTGTTTTTCCCACACCAGGCATCCCGTACACTCCAATCATGCTTATAGTAGAATCTTTCAGTGACTCCATGATATCATTGAAAACCTTCTTTCTTGATTCAAAAGCCACAAATTCTGTATGGACTGTGGCTTGGGGAACATCACGGTATCCCACTCGTTCAAAATGACATTCTTCGATAAGATCATCAAAGATGATGGCATCTTCTTCTGCTTTCCTACTGAGCCGATAGCGAGACTTGATGCTGGGACACAAGCCAAAGAAGCACTTGTTCTTTGCTTTGGTTTGAAGATCCTTCACTTTATTCGTCTCCTCTTCGGCGATAGCCTTGTCGACTCTATCACACCAACCCTGGACATCGGCTTTAATCTTCTCCACATTCCTTTCTGCAACAACAATATCTTGCCGCACGCTTGATCTTTTCTCAATCAACTTCTGTAGTTTGTCCTCGAACTTTTCAACGTATCTCTGGTAGAAAATTACATATCTTATATAACGTGCAGCTTCCTGGCAGATGCCTTTTGCAGCTGCGGAAGAGATATCCGCAGCAGTACCAGTAACAATTGTTTCCATTTCCCCCTTTTTTGGTGAGTGGGTGGGTGGGCTTCAAATAGAAAGCAAAACAAAGTGTAGAACAGAGAAAAAAGTAGGCAAGAAGGAAACGAGCTTCAAAACAGGGAAAGAATGAAAATTGCAGAGGGATATCACACAGACTGAACCAACAATAAGCGTTTTAATAGCAAAGAAGATCTTTAACTCTCTCCTTCATTAAAAATAAGGGTAAACTACTGCAGTAACAGAGCAAGCAAAACTAATTTCTAAAAAAGCCATAAAAATTATACCACAGCAACAGTCCCTGTTATTCCATAGATTAGCATATGAGATTTACTTCTTTGAGCATCAGCACCCCAAACCCTAATTTGCCTATCACAAAGATCAGTCTCCTGCTTTGTCAACGCCTCACGTCCATTTCAAGCTTTCAAGTTTGAACTAGTTGCATTCCGGAAATTTTAAAAACACGCAATCTTAAAAAAACGTTAAAAATAGGCGGTATAATATTTTTTTATAAAAATTATAAGAATTTTGTTACCTACTTTTTTTTGTCTATATCAAAATTTATATAATTTTTATAAAAAATAATATATTATAATTTTTATATATATATTTTTTAAAATTCTGTCTATGAACCAAAATCCTTAATTTTTTTATAAAAAATTCGATATATATTATTTTTCTTATAAAAATTATAATTTTAATATATATCAAAATTATTAAAAATATTATAATTTTATAAGAAAAAAAAGTACCGTCATTTTTTAACTGTTTTTTAAAACTTTTGTTTTATAGAACTTCCTATTTGCATTCTTAAATTTATCTCACACCTACTATTTAATTAGGTGTCCACCACTTAAATCATTTTTACCTATATTTGATCGATATAACTAATAATATCGAATTATATAAAAATAAATCATTGATTTATATAAAAAATAATAAAATTTTACGTATTTTATTGATTGATCAATAACATATATAATACATTTACACGTATATAAATTTAACTATAACTAATTAAGCAATTATAGCTAACTTAACTGATAGCAGTAAATAATTATATAGAATATTTATACCATAAAATATTGTTAAATTATAAGATACCTCCTTTTAAAATCTTAGAGTTTATAAAATATGTTGCGAATTTATTCCTAAATTCATAATGGTCCAAAAATTTATATAGTGGGTTGCTTGAGCAGGAGGGATGAGTGTGCGATGGGGTCGTTGAATGCAGACGTATATGATACCGGTAAATTTTAAAATTCATCACATATACTTTATAATAATGATTTTTTACGTTCAAATCCTCTTCGAATCCATTAAATTTATACTAATTCTCGCTCTAACTAGGACGAGTGTAATACAAAATATACATATTTATCGTTTCTAGTAAAAACATATCTATTTTATGATTTATATTTAGAATCCAAAGTTCTGCCTAACAATTGAATTTAAGTAACCTAAACATTTCTATATTTTTAATGACATTTTAAATTAAAAGATCACAAAAATTAATTTAAAAAATTATTAAAAATTATAACATTTTAAGTTGTTAAAATAGATTTTAGACCATAGTATTTTTAACCGTAAATTATGATCTTGTTCTTTAGAATCACTTTTAAAACTTAAAACACACAAACTAATTATAACCCTAAACTCGACCTAAAAAATAAGTCAAATTAAAAATTCACTTTTGAAAACTTAATTTTCACGAAAACTAATTTTAAAAGTTATTATACTTTAATTTTAAAAAAAATATATAACGATAATTTAATAAATATCTTATAATAAATAAAATATAAATAACATAAATAAAATTCGAATATTTAATAAAAACTGAATATGAATCACAATAAATGAATGTTAAAAATAATCTCAAAACATAAATAATCTCAAATTTTGAATTAATATCTCAAAATATGAATTAATGTCTTAAAATAATAAATAATAATTTAAATAACTGAAAATAATGTCGTATTCAATAATAAAATAACCAAGTACAATGTGAGATACTTCAAGTATCACTTCACCTAAAGTTCAAAGATATCTATCCGTAAAAGAAACTGTCAGAATAAGGTAAAGAGCTTAATATTATCTAAAATAAATAAAAAAATCATAATTATATAAATACAATACTATTTTCTTAAAATTCTTTAAAACATAAAACATGTGATATAATATCACAAGCGTTAAGCAATGTAACATGGGCGGTTCAAAGATTTTGGGGGCCCTGTGCAATTTATTAAAATGTGACCTATAGAAGTAATTATCCACACCTCTTATTAGTTCTAAAAATATGATCCTTAAAGGCAATTATCTACAACCCCTACTAGTTTTAAAAATGTGACACTTAGAAGCAATTATCTATTTTAGGGGCCCTATGCAGTCGCTACTATCACGTTTTTTTAGAATTCTACTGGTTCTATAAAAGCAATAGTTCGTAATAGGAATAATTAACGAGATTCTATAATTAATTATAACATTTTAACAATTATAATTCATCTCTTTTGAGAGTATTTTTGTAGCACCCCTGACCCGGTTAAGAGCCAGGAGTGGTACCGAGAACACATGACAAGCAAATAAAAGCATAAATGGTCATTACTATATTAGTTAATTCGATTTTGAGACCCAATTAAAACCTTTTTACCAAACCAGTTTGTATATAAGTTTCCTTCATATCATAACATATGCCAACTTATATATATATATATATATATATATACAACTACCAAGGTAATTTACTTTAATATTTACAACTATGTTCTCAAAAATAGCTTATGTACAAATCATGTTCTAATCCAAAATGTACGGAAGCTAACTAAATAAACGAACTAGCCACCATAACTAGGAGTCAACAACAACTAAAATACCATACATGATCTCCCAGCTTGTGTTGCCTCGGAAGACTCAAGTTAGCCTCTAAAGCTCTGAACCTGAAATTTTGGGAAGTATGGAACAAACGAGTGATAAGTACAATTTAGTACTTAGTGAGGTAGCTCCTATAACTATCCATTTTTCAAACATATATTAATCATACAACATAAAGATCAAACAATATCAGGATTATCAAATCATATACATGCTTTGTTCTGTTAGCATCCTAACCAAGCATGCTTCTATTTCATGTAATAAAACAATCAAACATGCTTTCAATCAATTCCAAATAATCATATATCACATATCATGCTCATATTAGCAAAGCATATAACATATAACAAAAGGCATCATTACAGTTCACTTATATCATTTCATTTCATACTTGATATGTATCAAGTGAATAACAACCATTAAATGCCAAAACAAGTTTATTTCAATTAACATTTCGATATCATTTAGACCTTGGCTTTTAGTCAGTACTAGGTAATCAGGTCGACAGTATGGTACACAAAGTATCGGGCAATATGATACATAAAATATCCAGTAAGGTGTCAAACACCACAAGTAGTACACCACTGTACTATCAGGGGATACCCTAGGTATCTAACAGTAGAGTGACTAACCATTCACAGTAATAAGGTGACTTACCACCTTAAATAAGAAGATGACTCACCATCTTCATCAGTATGGTACACCAAGTACCGAAACAGTAGAGCTCAATGACCCTAAGGCATGCCGTTCTACCTATAGCCAACTAGTTACCAAGGACTTGTAGTTCATTTAAATCTTTCAAGTTCATACATTTCATTATGTATGCATGAATCATATCATTTCAAGTGAATATGATGTATGCATGCTTACATGCTTTAAATTCTAACAATTAGCCTATCATGTACATGTTTATCAATGTCAATTGATGCAAACATTAACATGCATTCATTTAAACATTTTATCAAGCATACACATGCATATATCATTCAAGTAACAAATCAAATAGTCATTGTATATCAATCAATTCAAGTATCACTCAAGTTTTCATTCAATTTTTCCTACTTCCCTTATGATTACCAAATATACATTTAGTCAATTTTCATGATATTTAAAACAATGCAAGGTTGGTTAGGAACTATCCCCAACCCTAAGGTTGCTACACTCACAAAACAAAGCAAAGTAAGCAAGGTTCCTCCTAGTCCCGGATAACAACGCCCTTTTCACTGCCTTTGGATGATCCTACAAGATGATCTTCTTGTCTGGGATCCACAACACGATCTACATAACATGCAAGAACATATATAGATCACTATTAGATCCAAATTCATAATTTATAAGCTTTTATAATAGAATTATAACTTAAATAATAAAACAGTTTCTGTTCGTTTCAATTTCCGACACCCTTCGCTTAAAATGACAATATCTCCTAATCCGTACATCTGAATTTCGAGTTCTTTATATCGTTGGAAAGCTTACAAAATTATCTATAATACCATATTGGCCTTATATTTTTCCTCATAGGCAATTAATACAGTTTATTAACTGAAGATACGTTTTTTCCAGAATCTCGTAGCCCTTGACCTATGCTCAGAAATCGGCCAATATCTTTTAGCTCGGTGATCCGATTGATGCACCGTCTTTTCCTAATTAAACTAGACACACCAAGGAGTGTCCATTACAATTTTCATGTCCAGATTCCACTCCTACACAATTTGGGAACCATTCAAACATACTGACCCTGCACAGGGGATGCAGGCAGAATGTCTCCCTTTGCTTTCCAAGGCCTGATTCGATATCTAGGAGTCCAAAATAAGTGATTAAAAAGATCAAACTTTAAGTTAAGACCCTAATTAACAACTTTCATGAAGAACACTTCTTCAATTTCGAACCACAACTATCCCAAAACAATGCTCAAAGTCAGTGCACGAAAATGAATAACACTGGCAGCTTACACTAATTCACTTCTAAGGCCCTAATTCGAAATTTAGGATAGCAAATTGAGTGATTCCAAAGGCTAAACTTCATGTAAACAACCTAATGAACATTTTTCATAAAGAAAGCTTTCTCTAATTCTGACCCTAAGGGTCTCGAAATCAAGCTAGAAGTCAGAGGTACGAAAATCATGATCTTATGAGACTGTTTTGCTTCTCTTCAAAAATTAGAGTACCAAACCCTAACCAAACTTAATGAAACTTTACCAGCATGAAATTAAGACATAGATAAGTGATTTAGAAACAAGAAACCTCAAGAATTTCTACTAAAAACCAATTAGATCAGCTGGTATTCTTACCTTAAAAACTGAAACAGATTTCTAAGCCTTCTTTCTTGCTAAGCTTGCTTCTATGGCTTCCAAAAGCTATCCAAAGCTAATTTCCTTTGATTTTTCAGCTTGATTTCACACTAAAGAGATCAAGAAAGAGCTGAGCAAGACTTAAAGCTCTCAAGAATGGAGTTTTCGGTAGAATGGATGAAGAAGGAAGGTACCAATGGCTAGCCTTTTGTTTCTTTCTTCATTAAAAAAATTTTGTCCTTAGTAATTTAATGCCCACTTGCATCTTTTCTCCTCCACTTGGCCGGCCAAACAAGGGGATATTATCCCATTTATTTTTTTTTATTTTTTATTTTTATATAATATCATTTTAATTGAATCAAAATTCAATCGGTTTAATTTCTCGATTTCTCGTACTCTAAGCTAGTTTCTTGCATTTTTATAATTATTTATCAATTAAAATAATTTTATTTAGCTAACTATAAATTCAATTCGAGTCTAATTTGTAACACCCCCTTCCCGGCCTAGTAGAGAACCGGGTCAGAAGATGCTACGGTCGGAGACTTCGGGGTTCGATAACATGTTTCGATAGTTCGTTTTAGATTAGTACATGTTTGATTAATCAATCTTTATGAGACTTATTCATTTTCAGATTAATTTGAAACTTGTCGTCATCTATAGATCTAAGGGCATTTCTTTTTGATTGAAAATATATCTTAAGGATTTTAAGCAGGTCATATCTAAACACTATGGATCCGTTTCAATACACCTAACCTGTAATGACATGGTTTAGCTGATTTTTAATCCATTTGACTTAGTAAATGAAATCCAATCCTTATGAAATTTTACCAACAATCTATAATGAACATAATATCACATAATATCATATTTTAAGTTATTCTAAATCTTTTTCCTAGTTTTAAGCTTTTTAGCTTAAAGCATGCATATCCAAATACTTAAATCATTTCTCATTAAGGTGTTTTATAATATTTGAGTCTATGTATACCTTACACATTACTAATATATCGAAATAGATAATTATGGTTTAACAAAACATGTTGCCACCATTCTAGGATAGTTAAACTTACATACCCTTAACTAGTGAACTTGCCAAAGCCTTTTAAAAAGGGATCCAATGCTCCTCCACAAGATCTTAACCTGAAAAAAAGATGCATGGAAAATGAATACGTTAGGCATACTTTGCCTAGTGAGGTAGCCAATGATAACATATAAGATGCAATTATTACATGTTTTCATAGTGATTATAATGATTCATACGAATTACAATAATCTGTTTGCATCCTTGGATTGATTTAGATAATGGATACGCAGATTCCTACGCCTCGCCAAATCAATAAATGGTCTAATCCCTCCACCTCGCCAAAATGACCAATACACAAATCATCCCTCCGCCTCACCAAATATAGGCCGTAGCCCAAGGACCGTAGTCCACCCGTACCAATGAGCTCATGAATCCTATGGCATGCCAATTGTATCCAGTTTCCACTCAAATCCAAGGTTCAATACAATCCTATTTCTACAATAATATCAATGATAATTTCAATATGTTCCATAAACTAATATCCATGATTTTGACCCTTAGGTCCATTTTAATAAGTTCAATGACCAATATTTCAATGATTCAAAGATTTAATATTAGTAATGCAATAAAGAAAGCTTACCAAAGCTTACCAAGGCTTACCATGATCCTATATGGTATCATGTCATTTCCTTGTCAATAATATGCTATATGTCAATCATTAATAATGAAATGGAAAAAGCACCTAGCTTTATCCCATGACTCCACTACACTCACCTCGATATTTTAACGCTTTTAGGATTCTTGAAAAATAACGTCTTTATTTTTGGTTTCCAAATAAGTTGACGGTTGCTCTTGATTGACCCCGTAAACTACGTTAATAAAAATGGATTAGAATTAATAAGACAATATCGAATTAATACGAAAATATTAATTAAATTCAATACCAAAACTAAACTAATCAAGGGTCTGAGCTTACCCCAACACCAACAGGGATTTGATATCACTATATCAAAATTATCGAACCACCAATCTAACACTGGAACGTATATATATATTTCCTTAACTCGCTTCTGTTTGTTGTGCATGTTAAATCATATCCTCCTCCCTATTTATAGTGTTTGAACCATCCATTCCCTTCTTTTTCTATTCACACGTGGCCATGCTGGTGGCAAAATCCAATTGCACCAATTTTGTGGCAATTGCCACATTCATTTTACTTTGGCCGAGTGGCCATTTGTGGTGGCCAATTCAATTGGCTGCCACGTGCCTTTCCCCTTTTATATATATATAAATTATTATTTTAATAATAATAATAAACTAATTTATATAAATCGTATATTAATTTAGGGTACAAGATCGAACCAACCTTTAACCGAAATAAATATATTTGATCGTTAGAATTTAATCCCAAAATTAGTTGGAATAACCTTTTATAAAATTCGAGTAAAATATATATATATATATCAAAATAAAATACATTGTCATAGAGATATAATTTCGACTAGACCGGTTTTTGGGGTGTTACATAATTACTCGCTACCACATTTTCTAAAAATTCAATTGGCCTCTAATCGAATCAAAATCGAACTTACGAGGCTCAATTTCAAGAAATTCTTTTAAAAGGACTAAATTGAAATCTTGTAAACTTCCAATTGTCTAGTTCAATTTTAAATTATTTAATCGTATTATCGAGCTTTCTAACTAGGCCGTTTTGAGGATATTACAATTTTTAAAAATTTTATAATAAATTTCGAGATTAACATATCGAATGAATATAGTTTATCAAAATTTTAGGGTCTTTTTTTAAAAAACCCTGTGCGATCGCTCTTATTACGCATGTCCAGAACCTCACTGCAATGTAACCAACTACATCCGTCAAAGATGAAGAAAATTTTCATAACCTTCTCGTAATATCCACTAATCGGTGTATGATAAAATTTACTACTTCCTCCGTATAAATCCTATTTCATGCTCATAATGACGTATGTTGATTAAATATTAAATTTCATAAATATAATTTTATAAATTCAATATTTTATAAACATACTTTATAAATCTATAAATTATAGTCTATAAATATAAATTATAGTTTCGTAAATATAATATTCATAGGGTAAACTACTTTAATAGTCATTAAACTAATTGAAAATATCTATTTTGGTCATTGAAATATCTAATTCGTCAATTAGACCACTCAATTTATTAAATTGACCTATTTATGTCAATTAAGTAAAATTTATAAAGTTACACGATTAATCTTTATATTTTATTTACTATTTTAATTTAATCTCAATTTTAAATTAATAAATAAAATTAATCAGCAAATTTAATAATGACACGTATAATTTTTTATTTTTCCCCCCCATAAATTTTTAATATATTTTAACGAATTACTTTACGACAAAGGCCTAACCACCGAACTAATCTTACTCCATTTAATATATTTTTACTCATTTATATATATATATATAACTTATACAATATTCTTGCAATAAATTTAAAAAAAAATCAAGGGTTGTACATGTGGGAATTCAAAATAAATCAAAACAAAATAGATCAAAGATTAAGTTATGAATACATATTTATCAATTAATAAATATTTTTTAATAATTATATGTTATAAAAATATATTATTAACAATTTTGAACAAATTTAAAATGTTTTTATTTTTAATTATTTAATTTGATTTGATAATTTGTATGATTTTATGTGTCCTAAATGATTTAAATTTGTGTATTTTTAATTTTTTTAATATTTAATGTATTATAAGATGAATATATATATATAAGAGTTCAATTCATATCTCAAAGGTTTTGTCATTATATTTATCGATCTTAATTTTCAATTAAATATATAATTTTATAAATTTTAACTAACTAACTAACACATCACTTCTCCGTTAATTTTTTAATCACATGATAATTTATCATAAAAATTTAATTAAATAATTAAATTATTTTTTTATTGCTTTTTCGGTTTCTAGAGTCTCGCCCTGATTAATCTGGACCGACCCGTGTCGCACACCTAACTTTGCTGAGTGAGTCTCTCACTATGTACACAATGTCTCGAATCTATGACTTTTTAAATAAAACCAAGTTGTTTATCACTTGAACCAACCTCTATCGATAAATAACTAAATTATTAGTTTTAAACAAAAAATGACATTTATTTGGGCCTTCTTGACCTATCAGAAGACGTTGGATTCAATCCTCGTAATACCAAAGCCCTTTAAACTTTGGGTTTGAGCCTAGCTGTTAGGTTCTCCTTTAACTTTAAGCCATAACTCAAAAATCTGAAAATTTCAGAAACAGCTTTGAAAAACGACATTTTTACTCAATTGTAGCTAACCGCGGCATGGCTCAGCAAAGAACACGCCTTCTTAGTAATCTAGACTCGAGTGGTCTGATCTGGGTTTCGTTTTTTTGCAGTCTCGGATATAAAATTATTAAAATTTAGAACGATCTTTTTTCTTTTTCCTTCTAATCATCATTAGGAATTAACTGGCAAGAAACGCGTTAAAGAAAATGGAAGAACACTGGCTGTTAACCGGAAGTAATACACAGTAAAAAGATCCAAAAACAAGGGATCTAAATCTGAAGATCTCCAATAACTGATTCTCTGTAAAGCAAAGCCATCGATTTCCCATCAATCTAGTGGAAGTTGGAATCTTTTTTTATACACAAATCGGGTGTCTCGAAACACCCAAAGTTTCCTTCTTTTAGATCTTTAATGGCATGGCCTTCTCTTTCCCTTCTTTGCTCAAATCTACCCTTGTTTCCTTAACCCTCATTTCAGTTCTCTTCTTCTTCGTCCTCCAAGCTCCAAGAAAAACCCCATTGATCCCCCAAAGATTGCTCCTTTCAACTTCTTCCTGTTATTCCCAACACTCTTCTGATTCCGATGGTGCACTCATTAACTACCTTTACCTCCATTACTGTCTTTTCAATGGCAACTCTTTCCTCTCCATCCCTTTCCTTTCTCTTCTCCTTCTACTCGACTTTTACATTCTCATCAAAACGGCACAATCCCATTTCTCCGTTGTCACCACAAAGCTATCTTCTCTCCTGAATTTGTCCCCTTCTATGGCTGCCGTCACTCTTTTAGCCCTTGGAAATGGTGCCCCCGATGTGTTTTCATCCCTCCATGCCGTCCGTACGGGTCATTACAGGACTGGGTTTGGCGCAATTTTGTCGGCCGGGACTTTTGTCTCCGCCTTTGTGGTTGGTTTCGTTGCTATCTATGCAGCTCCGTTTGGGGTAAAACCTGCGCCTTTTATAAGGGATGTGTTGTTTTATCTTACTGGGGCATTGTTCTTGTTCTATGTGTACTTGAGTGGCGAGATTTTTGTGTGGCAAGCTGTTGGTTTTGTTGCGTTTTATATCTTCTTTCTTGGGTTTGTGTTTTGGATGGATTTTGGAACCGAAAGAGAGGAAGAGAAGCCTGTTTTAGAGAAGGAAATGGTGTCAGAAAATCACCATTTGCTTGACAAAAATTTTGATCTTGAGAGGGGTATGAAGGCAGAGAAGAAGGCTTTTGAAAGTGCAGGACTATATGAAATGGTAAGTTTCTAGAATTTAGTACAAGGAAACTTTTTGTGTTGTGATTTGTTTGGTTTAGTGTTGAATATGAATACTATTACTTGATTGAGTGAGTGGAAGAACATTGGTAGATAGAAGTATTTGTTGAGGCTATTTCGACTGTAGGTGCTATCTTTTACTAGGAACTGAATCTTGATGTTGTTGGCCTGTAAATGCTTAAAGGCTTATATGAAACTCATCTATTATTTGAGATGGACAATTAGAAATGGGATTGAAATGTTTAAGCTGAGCTAAATTTTCCAGGTTTAATTACTGTAAATTGAAGACTGTGCATGTTGGATGCTATGAACATGAAAGTTACAGAGTGGGGAAAGTTTTGGTTGAGCCTTTTCAATATTTTCTTGTCTATGGACATGGTAGTGGACTCCAAAAGTACACTGCAGTTTGCATGCTGTTGAAATTCATTCTTCCTTTGATCTCAATGCTATACACATTGATTTTGGTCCCTTTTCTAGTGTTTACAATTATTATAGTTTGCATAGGGTCCATTGCAGGAGCTAGAGAAAGGACAGGCTCATGAAATTTCTCGAATTAGGATATTTTTTGCTCGAGTCATGTGTATTTTTGCTTGTGCTCGCTTGTCATAAACTTGTACTAGCTTTCTGTCTAATGTTCTGTATTATGTCTTCTATGCAGATCTCAAAGGCATGGGAGGTTCCTATCTCTTTTCTTCTCAAGCTCACGATTCCACAAACTTCCCCTTCGGAATGGAATAGATTCTACCTATCTGCTAATATTGCCCTTTGCCCTCTAGCCCTATTATATGTTTGTAACTCATACATGCCATTCGATCACCCCATTGTGTTCCTCCTTCATAACACCCATTTCCCTCTTTGGTTTGTTGTACTGTTTTCGAGCGTCTCTCTTTCTGTCCTTCACTTCATATTGGAAAAAGAACCTCCGAAGAACGAGCAAATCCCTGTGGTGATTATAGCATTTGTGATGAGCGTGTTCTGGATATCTACTGTCGCTGGGGAATTGCTGAACTGTTTGGCAGCCCTTGGATCACTTCTAGAATTGCCTCCGGCACTCCTTGGGCTCACGGTACTTGCATGGGGAAACTCCGTGGGAGATCTTGTAGCTGATGTTGCAGTTGCCAAAGCGGGCCATCCGGCAATGGCTATGGCCGGGTGCTTCGCGGGGCCAATGTTTAATATGCTCGTTGGGCTAGGATCGGCTCTGGTAATGCAAACAACCAATGTTTATCCTGAAGCCTATAAACTTAATTTTCACATTGGTATCATTGTTGCATTTGTCTTCTTGCTTTTGAGCTTGATGGGATCTCTATTGATCATAACTTGGTCGAGATTCCGGGTACCTAAGTTTTGGGGATTCTGCCTCGTTGGCCTTTATATCGTTTTCACACTTGTTAGCTTTATCATTGCTACGTTTTCGGGGTGATCGGTTAGATCCTCTAAGCTGAAGGCATTCAATTCATATATGCTGATGAAGGCAACCGATGAACTTCGAAGACGAGGAGCTTGATTAGTATATATATCCACTTTGTCAATGGAGGATGAATACAGGGAATTGTAGGGGGATTTTTTGTCTGCAATTTCTAGATATAATTGAATTCTTCATACCTGTTAGAATCTCAACTATTATAATCAATGTTTTGTTTAGAGCAACTTAGAATATTATACAAATCAGAGTAGTTTCTGTGCAACAGGCAGTAGTCTGAGCATGAAGTGGTGTATTTCTACTCAGTAGATGCATACTGGTTTTCATTTTTTTGTTTTTTCTTACACCATTTTTACATGTTCTTGGTTGGATTTTTCTTTGCTTGTACCTGTCAGAATTATTGGTTTGGTTTTAGGTCAAAACCTCAAAAAGCTGCATTCACCTAGCCCAAAACAGGTGTCTGGTTTACGCTGTTCATCACGTTATCTATGGTTTATGAGATTTATTCACTTCAATATAACTTATAATAACTACCTATCATATAGGAAAGATAGAAATTCACCTTAAAAAAATGAGATAAATTTTGGATGGACTATGAATGACGTTATAAATATAATTCATCTAATAAATTTTTCGGGTTGTGTGAATCTATATTCGAGTTTTAACACGGATATGTTTGACTTTTATTTAAATTTTTCCATCTATTTGGATGATTATATTATCTCGAACTCATATTCAACCTATACATTGGACAAGAGTATCCTATACAAATATTTTTAAACTTTAAACCTAAAACTTAAAATTTAAAATCCTAAATCTATAAAAAAAAACTTTACCTTTTTAACGTCGTTAGGAATTCAATGATCAAATTAAAATAAATCATAAAATTTAATATTAACATTAAAATAATTAAAAATCTAATCACCAAATTAAAATTAACTAAAGTTGAGTGACTATATGTAAACTTTACCTCTTTTGAATAGAGATGCAGATCTTCCTCTTGAAAGAAATGAAGGAAAGGGTAATTTGGTCCAAAACCAAAAATAGAAAAGCAAGCACGAAAAAGGAGGGGAAGACCTTATAAATATGTTTCTGACATCATAAGGTCAAAACCGAACAGAAGAACAGAGCTCTAAAAACATCATCAACACAAACGACTTCAGCTTTTGTTGTTTCCAATCTTAGGTAGTTCTTGTACGAAAAAAACTACAACAAAAAACTCTAAAAATACCAACTTTTTTCTATCTCTAAACCCTAAAAATTCTGTTTCAAAAATCGGATCTTTCTCAACCTACGGATAAAATTCTCTTAGAAAGAGTTTTACCCAATTTTACCCTTTTGATCTTGCAAGCTTCTATGCTCTTTTGACATCTTTTCTTTTTTAATTTGTTTCAGGCTGTTCTCAATCTTCCCCTCAAGGTACAACTTTTCCTCCCAAAGGTATAACCCTTTGGTATTCTTTCTTTTTGTACGTATAATATACACAGGTCTATACGTATTTGGGTTGGTTTAGGAGATGTTATTGGATGATCTTTACTTTTAATGGGTTTTTTCCCTATGTTTAATTGCTGTAAATATACTGGCTTTGCTTGATTTAGCTAAAACTACTGAAAATTATCTGCTGTTAGATTTAAATGCAGAAATGAATGAACAGATTTTGTTTTCATGTTATGTTGTTTATGGAGTCATGGACCTTTTGAAAAAACTGGTAATTTATGTGCCTATTAGTTTATGTAGGTGTTGATTTGAGCCATTAATGGAACTTGATCTTCCATAGGAAGATATTAGAGGAATTGGTTCTGGAAATAACACAGAGAAAGGGGAAGGAAATAATGAATGATTTTTGTATGTTCAAATGAAATTCGTTTCGAGTCCAAGATATTCGAGTATAAATTCTGATATGTTTACCTGTTTTCTTAACTTTCTGGTTTTATGTATATAAAGAGTTGATCCTGTCTGGGATGAACACAATGAAACATGTAATGCCTGATCTGGTTTTCTTGCTGCACTTTTTTGTTTTATCTCTAGCAGATATGTTTATGTGTTAGTGTCTGCAGGTTAGAATGGATCAGCAAGGGCATGGACAGTCCCCGGCAATGGGGATTGTTAGCAGCGGAGCTCAAATGCCGTACGGCACTACCCCGTATCAAAATCAAGTGACTTGGGCCTCGAATCCAGGGTCGGTTGGAGGCATTCAATCGACCAATCAGCCAACTGGAGCTCAACTTGCACAACAACAGCTTGCTTACCAGCAAATCCACCATCAGCAGCAACAGCAACTTCAGCAACAACTTCAGACATTTTGGGCGAATCAGTATCAAGAAGTCGAGAAAGTTACGGATTTCAAGAACCATAGTCTTCCCTTGGCCAGGATCAAGAAGATCATGAAAGCCGATGAAGACGTGAGGATGATATCGGCCGAGGCCCCCGTCATTTTTGCCAGGGCATGTGAAATGTTCATCTTGGAACTGACATTGCGTTCATGGAATCACACGGAAGAGAACAAAAGGAGGACACTTCAGAAAAACGACATTGCAGCAGCTATTACTAGGACCGACATATTCGATTTCTTGGTTGACATAGTTCCCAGGGAGGATTTGAAAGACGAAGTTCTTGCAGCAATTCCACGAGGAACAATCCCCGTCGGAGCCCCTGCCGATGCACTTCCATACTACATGCCTGCCCAACATGCACCCCAAGTTGGGACTCCAGGTATGATCATGGGGAAACCAGTTGTTGACCCTGCTTTGTATGCCCAGCAACCTCACCCGTACATGGCACAGCAGATGTGGCAACCGCCAGGTCATGAGCAACAGCAGTCATCGTCCGATCATTAGAAGCTCTAATAGCATAGAAGGTAAAGAAAGCAATTACAGTGCTGTAAATTGCTTTTAGTTGCAGTTTCATTCCCAGGAGAACTTTCAAGTATTCTTATATTTGCTTTGCTTTTGTAAATTGGTGACAAGACATGTTCCCTTAGACATCTTTATTAATGTTGTAATGAACCGAATAAGGAGGCTTTCTTTTTCACGTTGAAATGGTTAGTTGGTTACTTAGAGATGTAATAATAGATATACATACGTACAGATTTTCGTACTCGACATATCCGATTATTTTTTTATACAATACTTAAATTACCCGTAACCAAACTGAACATTGAAACTCGATACAGAACTGCCAACTTGCCTCCTTTCAACGTCCAAATTTTTGGACAATATCCAGGAAATTTGCTGAACAAACCATCGAAATACATCTGTTATCTTTGCCTTATCTTAAACAGCAAAAAGACAACTATAATAACATCATCATTCATACACTCCTAGATACAGTGTTAGCAAAGGAGAAAAGTCAAATAGAAATGGAATTTGCTTTACTTTTCAGACTGATACCGACAAGCCACCCAACATAAGGCTTCCTACATCACTGTTTTGTCTAGTACCTTGATTCTTAGCTTAACATAGAATGTACAGATAAATGAGGTTATTCTATTTACTGCAACACTAAACACAAACATGGCGAAAAGCTCGGAGTTTGGAGCTTTCATGGAGAAATTCACTCTCCAACCAAGCCCTTCACAGTACCAGCTTCCCTTGAGTGGCCTCTCCTTTGCTGTTAAAGACATGTTCGTCCCTTGCTATAACTTTCCCTCAAACATTATCACTTTTGCTTATATATGATGTTTGACATCTTAATGCTTTATATGTCCAAAGTCTAATTGATTTTAAGTTCAAATTTGGAACTAGATTTGACATAGAGGGATATGTCACTGGTTTTGGAAACCCTGACTGGGCCAGGACTCATTCAGCCGCTACAACAACAGCACCAGCAGTGGCGGACCTCTTCATGGCTGGCGCAACTTGTCTCGGAAAAACCGTCATGGATGAAATGGCTTACTGGTCTGGATTTTAATAGATTTTTATGACTGCATATATACATAGATATATTTTTTCTCATACTTGTTGTATGTGTATTTTTTTCTTATTCAGTATGTATGGAGTAAATAAACATTACGGCACTCCAACAAATCCTTGTGCACCAGATAGGGTGCCTGGAGGATCTTCGAGCGGCTCTGCGGTTGCAGTAGCTGCAATGCTAGTAGATTTCTCCTTAGGTGAGTATTTCCTTTGCAGAATGAGATTCATCTCTTTATGTATCCTCCTTGAAGTGAATGCATTTTCTAAAATAGGAACTGACACCGGAGCAAGTGTAAGAGTCCCGGCATCATATTGCGGAATTCTTGGATTCCGGCCTTCACTCGGTGCCGTCTCTACTGTAGGAGTTATTCCTATGTCACAGAGCTTCGATACTGTGGGTAAGGGATAAAATAAATTTATCTAGACCAACTAATAGTTACTGACGCTGCTAGGGACTTTAGTTGGTATCATTCTTTTGATCCCAAATTCTCATTTAGGATGGTTTGCTCGGGATCCTATCATTTTAAACCGTGTTGGACGTGTTCTTCTGCATTTACCCGAAGTCGATCCTATCAAGCCGAGTCAGATTTTTATTGCAGAAGATTGCTTTCACCTATCTAATGTCCCAAGCGATCGAACAGCTCAAGTTCTGAAGAAGTCAACTGAAAAGCTCTTCGGAGGTAAGTGATTCTAGCCATAGACTTCTGTTACTTGGCTCGAATGCTAACATATAGGATTTTATGTTCTTAAAAGTGCAGCTCAATATGTTAAGCATATTATCCTTGGAGACTATGTGAAGGACAAAGTGCCAAGTTTGCAGCATTTCATGGATAAGGGAAATGAAGACCAAGAGGATAATATGCCATCATCCTTGGCAGCCCTTTCGCGTGCAGTGAGATTACTTCAGAGGTACGAAAAACATCTTGAAACATCTAGTCTGAATCTAAGATAAGGAATTTAAGCATTGTTTACTTGGTTTATTTTCCGGTAGGTTTGAATTTAAGAATAACCATGGCAAATGGATCACCAAAGAAAATCCGGATTTTGGTCCCGGAATATACGAACGCATATGGGATGCCGTTAAAGTAACCGTAGAAAACATCGACTTCAGCCACTCGGTGAGGATGGAATTACGTTCTGCACTTACCTCACTGCTTGGGGTATGTAACCACAATTACTTCCAATGTAAACCAGTGCTAGCCAAATACTGTTTTTTCATACAAATCAGTCAACTTTTATGTGACCTTATAGGATCATGGCATCCTTGCACTCCCAACAACACCAGGTGAACCACCACAAGTACAAGAAAATCCAGGCGAATCGGATGTATTCTTTTCTAGGCCTTTCAGCTTTTTGTCCGTTGCCGGAGCATCTGGTTTCTGTCAGGTTCGAACTCGATATGCTATAAGTTTTATTCTTCTTTTCCATTTCCTTCTTTGGTAGGGAATGTTGAATGGGCTACTACACTATCTGTTATCTACAGGTTAGTATACCTCTAGGGATGTATGATGATGTTCCTGTGGCAATTTCCCTAGTGGCAAAACATGGTTCAGATGCATTCCTTCTGAATCTTGTTGAGACTTTGTATGATACCCTCCAAGAAGAAACTAGGAAGCTGAAATAATAAATTACGTGTTCCATAAGTTATCTGGCCTAGAAATAATCGTGCCGGTGAATTCTCGTAGTAATGTAGTTAATGCTGGAATACATGATGCAGCAAACATGAGAAATCGGTTCCAGAATTACTGTTTCTAGATCCCTGTGTATGGACAGCATAGTATCCAACAGCTGAATTGTAATAATATATAGGAACATAGTTGCTGGTTCTGTTTGTATAATACATACTACATAGTTTAAGTTTGGACACTGCTATAAGCTATCAAGCATGAAAGTTTGGACACTGATATGGCCATAGGTACTTTTTACATAAAGCAAACTATATAGCCATTTCTTGCATACAGTAGACTAAAACGCTAAAAACAGACGGCTCGAACCAAAGCTATATGGCCGTATCAAGCATTCACTACTGTTCCGCCATTGGGATGAAGGACTTGGCCAGTTATGTAAGAGGAACAGACATTACAAGCCAGGAACACATAGCACGGCGCGACTTCAATAGGATGACCAGCTCTCTTCATCGGCACTTCACTGCCGAATTCAGCAGTCTTCTCTTCGTCAAAGGAAGCCGGTATCAGTGGAGTCCATATCGGCCCCGGTGCAACACCGTTGACACGGATGCCTCTGTTCACTAACTGAAGTGCAAGGCCTCTAATGAAAGCAACAATGGCACCCTTGGTGGCTGTGTAATCGAGTAACGTAGAGTTCCCTTTATACGCAGTCACAGATGTCGTGTTTATGATCGAACTGCCGTCCTTCATGTGCTTCAAGGCATGCCTACAAAAAATTAAAATTTCAATATAACAAATTTTTTAATTAAAAATCTATTTTCGTCTTATAATATAATGTAAAATTATGGGTCTGTCCCTGATCTCGAAATTGACCTGATTTTCATTACCTAGTCATGAAGAAGTAGGAAAAGATGTTGGTCCTAAACACCCTTAGGATCCTTTCCTCATCAATCTCCTCTACACTGCTTCTCTCATACTGCTCGGCAGCATTGTTAACCAGAATATCGATCCGACCGTATGCTTTCACGACTTCGTCGACCACCTTCTTGCAGTTCTCATCAAACCCCAAATCCTCCGGTACGGCCATCGGATTCTTCGCATCCGCCGTCTTCTCCTTTTTCACCATCTCGAGAGTATCCTTTGCGTCCTTATCCTCCTGGCCCTTCACATACGTGAAGGCCACGGTTGCACCCTCTTTGGCAAATAAGATACAAACCGATCGGCCTATCCCGGAATCGCCACCGGTAACTAAAGCCACTTTTCCCTACAGAAGAGAAGAGAATTATTCAGACAAAGCATGCATGGGAAAATTATAATTCCAGGCAAGAAAATAGATAAAATGAACGATTACTTGAAGCTTGTTTGAAGGCTTGTAATCGGGGCTGCTGAACTGAGGGACAGGGTTCATAACATGTTCTTTTCCTGGTTGGGAATCTTGTTTCTGACGAGGCTGTTGCTGACCATCAGAAGCCATTTTGGTCTTGAACAATCTAACGATTTTCTTGGGAAAATTATTTCGATGAACTATGAAATGGGGTTTGTTTGGATACCAAGAAAATACAATGGAACTGACTAGTGACCGAGAAAACATATATAGGATGGTGGGGTTTTGATCCTAATGCGATGCATCATGCATGAGAGTTGATGGAAAGGCAAATATAAAACGGGGGTGTTGAGGTGGACACGTTGGACCAAGTGGCAGAGGGAGATGCCGACGTGTCATGTCAACCTGCATGCAGTGGACACGTACGTGGAAACGCCCCCTTTTTATGACTCGGCACCCAATTGTGAATTAAACTTTGAATTACATAAAAAATGGAAAAGCTTGTGAAGCGGCAACATTCTAGGTTGAAGGTTATTAAATTAATTGATTAAATTTAAATTTTATTTATTAATTTTATATTACTAGTTTTATTGCTTTTGAAAATTTAAATAGAATCAATCAATTAAATTAAATATTTTAAAATAAATATTAAAATAGATAAAGTTAAATTAATCCATATAAACGTTAGTATTTTACTTTATAAATGAATATTAAAAATATTAATTTGATTTATTTCATTCATGAGTAGAGCATTGAGTTTTTATCGTATTTAAATTGAGGTTAGACAGTGAAGATTCGTTATGGTTGATAAGTAAGCAATTTAAGACTGTAAGTATAATATTTTTATTTAATAGTTTATGTTCGTTGGTGACACGAGATTAGAAGATTTATTTAGAGATTAATATGATAGTTAATGTATTAATAAAGCATGATTTTGTTCGAATCTACAGAGAGATTGGAAGGTTTATTTTATTCGAATCTATATTTATTATTCACGTTTTACATGTACATATTATTAATAGTATAGATTAGATAACTGTTATTTAATTTTCAGATATTTTTTTCCATCTAAAATTAGATAGATTTTTTTAATGAAATATCTATTTGCCGTTCTTTTATTCATAAAAAAATTCGGTTCGTACCAACTATTTCTCCTGAACAGTTAGAGTGTTTTTTTATGTAAAAAGGAACGCATCTACGAGCCTCGTTAAAAACTTCTCTAAACCTAATTGGAAGAAAAAAGTACTCATAGCAGCATTATACAAACTTAATCAAATACTTAAAACCCACAAACATCACGCCACACTTGCGGACCTACCCCGATCAAGTAAAATCCGAATTGCATTAGGTGGTTCCAAAAACACCCGCACCATATCCTGAGTATTTCGCATGATCATAGCCAACATGTTTGCTCACCATTAGTCTCTCTTCTCGCATGCACAATCTTAATATCCCTCAAACGACTCATTCGCAATCCATTGAATTTTACCATTCTTAGCTGTCTCTGAACCCAGCGACATAACGGACGGATCCAAACTTGCTTGCTTTGTAGATAGTTCATTTGTGATTGTATTTATCCATTGCGTAACTTCCACTGCTTGGTGTTTGTAGCGACCCTTTTTTGAAAATAATTTAAAATATGTAGTTTTTGAGGTGGGGTGTGATTTGAAAATTCGGTATCCGAAGATAACACCTAAAGAACAGGATGTCACTTCTAGTGAAATACCGTTAAGATTTGAAAATCGGATGATTGGAGTCGCCACCGGTCACTTTGGTAGACCGGACACCATAAAAAAATAACCAGAGATTTAAAACATTTGGGTTCGGGAGTTGATTACGTGTGGGGAAGGATTAGCACCCCCACAACGCCCAGAAATTGGTACCTAAAGGTTCGCATCATAATATTTTAAGAAAATATAAAATTCAAATTAAATTAATTTTTAATTTTAAAATGCATATCCTAATATCCACGATGATTCAAAGGAGATAACACCCGAAGAACGGGATGTTACTCCCAATAGAATACTTCGGGATAATAAAGTCTAATACCATATAATCATATAAACATGGATATAACAATATAAATATCAACTATTAACATAATACGATACTATATAAGTAAAATATATAACAAAACCTATATCATAATTATATATAAAATAATATAATATAAAATCTGACCTCGGATTTTCGAGAAAACAACCACACGATGCTAGATCTGAGAGATAAGTATCGAAAATATTTATTTATTTTTTACCTTTTCTCACTTCGATTTCGCTTCTGATCTGCACTTTTCTTGCCTTATTTTTTGGTTCTTGTTTCTCTGTTTGGTTGGTGTTTTTTTTTTGTTTCGAATATTTGCTTTTTTTTTATTGATCCGTCGTAATCGTTTACAAGCATAGATTTAGGGTATTTATAACCCGATTTACATATATAAAAAGAAAAAATCTCTGGTTCAATCCTCTTTTTCAGATCTGACTTTTCTGATATTGTAGGGCGGTGGGCGGTGGAGAAGTGACCTGGGCGGTGGCCGGCCATGAGATCCAATAGGAGAGCGCGTGACCACCACGCGGGAGACCAAACGCCGCGCGTGGCGGCCACGCGCACTGACGTGGGAAGCACAATGAAGACAAGGCGGCGGCAGCATGTTAGGGGTGGTTAGGGTTGTTTACCATTAGGGTTTTGAGGGAATGGGTTATTACAGTGTTTCCCATCAATCTTTTTTGCCTTCCCGTTCTTGCGAGACAAAGGGCTTGGAGTAGCGCCACTACGAGCACTTGTTTTGCTTATTTTGCGAATCAAACCCAACGCTGACTTTCCAGTATTATCTTTGAAGACTCGTTTCTGATTTTCATCCGCAATACCAATAACCGTATGCTTGTCTGTAGGCAACTTAGAGGGAACAACCTGCACCGTGCTTTGTGCCCCATTACCAATACTGGCTACATGCAGACATTTAACCCATTCATGCTCATCACATGCCTTAGGAGCGTCAATCCCTCTTCTGTGATCATCTCATCCGCATTCATTTGCGACCTAGAAGATTCCATAACAGGAACAACATTAGATGGACCTGCTATATCCGTGATGATTTGAACCTGTTGTGCACCCTTGTCCACCGATGGCTCATGAACCACCACAACCTCTTTACCTTTCATTACCCACTTTGAATTAGGATCATGATCAACCCTAAAAATTGGGGCCTTGCCGATCCATTGCGTTGGAGTTTGCTCTTCCGCCGTCGTATTTTCATTATCTATTCCAATATTCAACACGTCAAACCGTGAACCCGTCGACTTAGCAGCCCTCGAATCAGAAGAGTTTTGTCCCTTAGCAATTCGTTGAGTTCCTCGACGTCGTTTTTCCACCTGCATCCACGGCCCATACATCTCAGTAGCTTTTGGTGTTGGTTCCACAATTTTGGGTTGTGCCGTTTGCTTCTGGACTTCCGCACATAATTCTTTAGTATGTTCGTACTTCCCACACCCAAAACAAATCGATGGCAAACCTTCATATTCTATCCGTTGGAACCTACCATCAATTATCAACCCAGGTAGTAGCGGTTGGTCTAGCCTCACCACAATCGCAAGCCGTGCAAACCTCCCTCGACGACCCTCTACCGTGTTAAAATTAATCCGAACAACCTCTCCAACTAGTCCTGCAATTGTATTAGACAAATATTTCGAGTAATAGCGATAGGGTAAGCCAGGAAGTCTTACCCATGCCAAAATCTGTTTAGGATGATCCTCAGTTGTCGAAAACTCCCTCGACCAGGGCTGGACAGTCAAGTAGCTTCCGTAAATCATCCATGGACCACCGAAAATTACCTTGTCATAGTCCGTATCAAGGTTAAAC
Source organism: Abelmoschus esculentus (assembly GCA_035048815.1). Classification (NCBI taxonomy): domain Eukaryota; kingdom Viridiplantae; phylum Streptophyta; class Magnoliopsida; order Malvales; family Malvaceae; genus Abelmoschus; species Abelmoschus esculentus. Next base: position 23,612,884 of record JAUCBN010000004.1, read on the forward strand.
TTGATCAAGTAATATTCATTGTCCAGATCAATGATCGAGAAATCTCCCATCGAATTTCATAGTGCCTGCACTTTATTCTTCAAAGCTCTGAGTCCAATTGAGCGCCCCAGGAGTCTTACTATCATCGCTTTTGTCAACTTTGCATCAATCTGCTTATGAACCCTATCAGAAAACCGAATCTCAGGCACCGGACCATCTCTACTGATAACAATATCGTCATTGGCTAATTCCACTTCCAACGACTTTAGGAAATTATCCTCCTTATTACTTTCAACGGAACGCATCACAACATCTCGAAAAGAAATCTCCTTCCCAAAGTTGACAGGTTCTTGCCCGCTTTCCGGCCTAGGCGCCACGACCAGCGGTAACGTGACATCACCATCCATAGATACCTTTTTTATCTAACCTAGACGTCGAAAAGATAATATGTTTTTAGAGTGTTTTTTTTTAATTAACTTTCATCATTCTTTCAATTTTTTAAAATCTTATTTTAATTATTCTTTTAATATTTAAAAATCAAACTAACCAAATATACACTCTTTTCGTAACATCTTTGTTCATAATGTGTAATTTAAGATTATTTTTTTTATCCAGCTTCAATGGTTACAGTCTGTTCTAAAGTTATTATTGGTGTTCAAATCCATGATCTATTAGAACAACAATCGTTCCTTTAACTAATGAGGTTAGATAGTTCATGCATTAATATTATTTTTTTAATTTCTTATATTATTTTTATAATTTTATTATTATTCTTATCATCTATTTTACTTATCTAATAATCAAGAATTAATATAAAACTCTCTAAATTTTATATAATGTAACTTAATTTTATCCCTTAGATAAAACACTTGTAGATGTTTAGTCGTTTATACGTGAATTTAATTAGGATTTTTTTATAAAAAAAGAAATTTTATTAAATATTTCTTATTTTATAAAATTTTAATATTAATAATTATATTTTTAATATAAAAATAATTATAAAATAATATTTATTTATTTTAATTTTTTTATAATATTCATATTTTACGAATAAAATAATTAAACCTAATTTTTTAATGAAGATCATTCGTATTTTTATTAGTACTTATTGTTTAATTACCTTTAAAATATAATTATTTTTAATTAATAAAGAAACATACCAAATTTAAATTGTATATTTCCTATTTTTTAAAAATAGTCACTCTTACAACTCTATCGCTTGTAATTTTATATTTTTTTTATTAATGATCCATAATTAATTTTAGTATTGATTGTAAATCATTTAAGTTTATTTTTCTTTTACTTTTTTATATTTTAATAAAAAAATTTATTTTTGTAGCACTTTTTCTAACCTTGTGATAATTTTTTTTAGCATGATTTTAGTATACCTTAAGAGACTGTTTGTTGCTTACACATAAATTTTAATGATGCTAGTTTATTATTATAATTTTATCAGTGGTCGTGAAAAGTTAAATCTTCACTTGGTTAATATTTTTTTGTCGATATAATCAATTATGAATAACGAGATATTCTACTTGATAGTTTGATTTTTTCACCACTTTTTTTTACTCGATATATGTCTCCATTGAATAAAATTAAAAATTATATATATATATTTTAAATTTAATAGTCTCTATAAAAATATTTATTTTTTTACTTTTAAATTATAAAAAATTTTAATAAATTAATTATAATATTTTTTATAATTTTAATAAAATTTTAATGATTAATATAAAAAAACATTTAATATTTAAAGGTGGTCCTTGATAAGGATGATTCAATGATTTAAACGAGTCTATATAATTTAGTGGTGGACTTTGAAAGGGATGATGTGCCTCAATTAGATTTTTCTTTTTCTGTTAATTTTAGCAAATGGCCCATGGGCCAACCATCAATTATGTTCCTAGTGCGCACAACCTAAACCTGCGCACCCTTGAAAATGGTTCGAAATAAAAAGCACACATTTTCAGATGAACAAATAGATCGCGCGAAAAAAGGGGGAAAAGGATACTGCATTCGGAGCCTCTGAAACTATGGCCGGAAACGACAATGATGTTGGATTCGGCGATTTCATGTTCGGTTCATCGTCACATTCGATCAATGGGCCTGGTTTATCCGCCAATAACACAATCACGGCCGCCGCAGACGACGATGACAATGATTGGGGAGATTTCATCAACTCTGGAATTAATATCTCTCGTTCCGAATCTCTTCCTGTTAATGATCTTAAATTCGATCATTTCCCCAAATCTCCCCTTTCACCTCTGCCTGAATCGGCTCCGAGCCGAGTTGAGTCGGTGAAAACACAATGGGATAAGATGAATGGAGCTTTACCGTTATCGATTTTCGGGGAAGAAGAAAAAGAAGATGATGGATCCGGTGCAGTGGACGCAGGGCTTGACGGTGTGAATAGTTCGTTTTCGTTTTTTAAATCTGATGGGAATTTGAAAGGAAAAAGATCGGATTTAAATGATTTGATTGGTGATTTGTATAAACAGATTGAGAAGGGGAATGAGGCAAATGGGTTTCGGTCGGGTGTGGATGTTAAGCAGGTAATTGATTTGAATCCGAAGGTGGAGACTTGGAATTGGAACGGGTTGAATTCGGGGTTAAATGGATTGGGACTGAAGGTGGATACATTGGATTTGGGTGGAAATGGTGCTGCTTCGGTTAAAAAAGAGGAAAATTTGGGTTCAAATGGCTATGCATTTGGGATGGAAAGACAAGAAGCTTATTTGGGGTTAAGTGGATTGAATTTGGGTTCAAATGTGTCGGGTTTGAATCAGAAAGGATTGAATTTGGATTCGAATGTTGGGAATTCTGATTTGGTTGGTGAGGAGGACGATGATGCTTGGGAATTCAAAGCTGCAGAACCAAAAGCGGAGACGGCAGTTGAAAATTTGAAGGTAAACTTTGTATAACTTTTGTTAATTTTTATTTCCAGTCGTTTCCCATATGAATGATTTGTTTAAAAGAAGTGGGAAAGACATGGAAATTTTGATACTTAGTACTCTCGTAGATAAATGACTGTTTTAGGAAGTAAGGATTTTAACGGGCGTTTTATTGATGTTTCTTTTTGTTTTACTAGAGTAATCCAAATGCGCCAGTGTCTAATTTCAATATGTTCCCTTTGAGTTGGGATCCGTTGGGTACAAATATCAGTGTGCCGAGTTCAAATAATAATGGGGTAACTGCGAATGCAAGTAGTGTAAATTCCAATGCAGTCGATGACGATGACAATGACGAGTTTAGTGATGATGATGATGGATGGGAATTCAAAGCTGCAGAGCCTGAGACACGATTCGGTACTGGTGATTCTAAGGTAAAATTTAATTCTTTTTCATTTCGATAAGCCAGAAAATCCTTGTCAACAATATATCTACATAATAGTTCTGAAAGTTCTTTTACCTTTGTTAGTGGTGCTAGTTTGTTGTTGCTGGTGCTCTCTAGGGTGAGATGTATAATTTTGCATTTGGATCTTGTTTATGAAGAGAATTATTTTGCACTTTAACTTTGCTTAATACATATATTGACAAGTTGCTCTGGGACTCTATTTTGTATACTACTATACTTCTGCTGACATTTACTACTTTGAAGGTGGAAGGCCAGGAACAGGAAAATCCTAAGGGGCCTGAATTCAACTTTGGGTTTGGAAATAGTGTGAATGTTCCTATTGAGATATTTGGCACATCAGATGGAATCTCTAATAAACCTGGTGAATGGAATTTGGGATTTAGTTTCTCCCCTAGTTTTGAACCTCAAAACAAGCAGAATGACACCAAAAATGGTGAGATTTCTTCTTCAGTTGGTAAAACTATTGGTTCTGACGAACTGTCGTGGGGTTTTAAGGATGCAACTTCTGGAAATGGATTGGAGACTAAGGTGATAAATTGATTGATATATATTTTTTCTCTATGTCTATCGAAAACAATCTACCTCAACATTCTCAATTTTTTGTGTTTGTATTGTATCTGTAGGAATTGCCAAAGGTTGCTGATGCTTCCTTATCTGGGGTAGAAGATTTTTCATTTGGCAGACATATCCAGGTATGTTCATTTTAGCGCTTGAGTAAAATGTCATTCATAAAAACAATTGACGGGGCATTGGTGGATCCAACCTGTGGTGCTAAATTTATATAATTTATCTCGTGTTAAGAACTAAATTCCTGTTGTATGAGATATTAATTTTCATCTGATATATTGTAATTTTTTGTCATTGAAAGAAAAGTTACTAGTAGTACACATTGGAAAGTTTTCTTCTTTCATTTACTGTTCCATTGATGTGCACAGGGGAATGAGGATACTTCAAAGAAACCCAAAGGAGCGTTGCCCCTGTCCATCTTTGGTGATGCAGAAGTTGAAACTGAGGATCCATTGAGATATGAAGATGTTTCCATTAATCATAACATTCCAAGGGCTGGCATTAAGGATACACATCCAAATGTATCTATCAATGATCTTATATCAAATTTATACAGTCAAGCTGAGAAAAAGGCTCCTTTAAATCAGATAAGCAAACCAAGTGAAAATGGACTTCTTTCCTCTAATACAGTTGTGGGTTCCGACTTAGTAAATGATGATGATAATTTTGATGATGATTCATGGAAATTTAAAGATGCCGTTTCTGGAACCGGAGGAGAAAACCAGAATTCTTCACTTGGTTTCGAAGAGTCGTACGAAAAGTACTCTACCAAAACGGAGCTAACTGATTATGTGGACTTGTATTCTAAATTGACATCTGAATTGTGCTTTGTTGCTCTTAGCCATCTCGACAATATGAAGGTTGGTAGAGTCCATAACTTACTTTTCTTGCCTTCTTTTTGTTGATATTCATGTTTTTGAAAGTATTTTGTTTCTGAAATATTTTTGTAATTAGAAAGATAAAAGTATTGCTGCTCCTTCTGGTGAAGATTCTGAAGTAAAGGCTATTGAGAAGGAGATCCAGGTATTCACTATTCAGTTGTCTCTGATAATTCTTGCTATGTTCCTTTCTCTTTTCTTTTATTTCTAGTCTCTTTTATTTGAAAGGTATATGCCAAAAAGATCAGGAGAATGTCTACCTAAATTCCCTTTCTGTTTCTATTTCTTGAATTTGTGACCCTTTCTCACTTCATACCAAAATCATAAATTTGGAAGATGAATCTTACTGGAGCTCATTTCTCTTGATACTGCTTTGTGTTGCTTATATTATCCTTGAATAATAGTATAGTTGCAAATGTTCATTGAATATTTAATGTCTGAATCTTGCCCGTTTCCTGTGGTTGTAGGATCTATATAATGAACTGCAAAAAGATGGCATGATATCTGAAGAAGTGACCTCGGAGAATCTCCGGTCAAAAAGTATTCACCTTGGTGAATATGCCAAGGTTCTACTAGAAAAGAAGTTTCAAGTGCTGGAATCAGAATATCAGCTATCAGAGAAAGTATCACTGGTTTGTGTCTTTTGCTTTGATTCATGGGGCTATATGCTCTAATTTTCAAGAAATTTATTGGATTCAAGTCTTGAGAGACCCTTTAACAGAATGTAAACGTGTAGTTCTTGTCCATAACGACTCCTAGGATTCTAGGACCCTCATTTGGTGGGACTATATCTGGGTATGGCCCTTTTTTTATTTTTCAGGAGTTAAGACAATTTTCCCAAACATCAAGTTGATCTACATGGAATAACAGGCTTTGATCATGACATGACACTGGCTTGTATTTTCAATTCAACAGGCAGAGAAAGATATGGCATCAGCGGTTGAACTCTTAAAACATGCTGCATCAACATTAAAGATCCTAAAATTGGGATCAGTTGAGGATCAATCTAATTATGTATCTACGTGGTCAAGGATTTTGTCTGTTTGTGTACTAGAGCTGAAACATGGTGCTATGATTTGGAAGCAGTCATTACAAAAAAACATCCACAAGGAATTATTATCTAAACCTCAAGGTGCTTTACTTGAAAGGCGAACATATCAATTTTTATGCACTATTTGTTGTATTAATCTAAGTTTTTTTAATGATATTTTGGTCATTTACAGGCAGGCAGTACATTCTAGCACTTGGAGAAATTTTCAGAGTCGTCAGAATTATCGGTTCATTGTCCACGAAACTCTACAAGCATTGGATATTGTTCAGTTCGGAAAATCATATTAACTTCCTTGCTCTTGTGCGGGAGTGTTTTACTGTGTGGTCAAGTTCAGGACTTGAAGAAGCCCTTCAAAGCCTGACTGATTCAACTGATTTAAAATATGACGTCGAAGCTTTACTCATTTCCATTCAGAGTGTGCATGATCCTGATGCGCATGAACTCTATAAACAAGTTTTCTCCGGACAAGAATCTACATGCTGTCTATCAGGTTTAACTGCTGCAGCAGTGCCAGGTATGGATTTGTTGGATTTAAGATAAGTATAAAACTTTTTCTAGGATAAAGAAGACGAGAGAGAAGCCGTTTTCATGTTGTCATGACTCATGTGCTAGGGGTAGGCAAGTCATCAAAGGAGCTGGCTCTATAGGTTCTTGAAGAGTGTAGATTTATGTTTAATACAGTTCGACCTCTCAGATAACAGTCCTTAACTTTTTTGAACCTAAGTTCCATAATCTTTGAACTTATATGTTCTTTGCTTTTAAGTTTCTTGTAGGGCCTATATAGGGTAAAGTTGTGATGATCATGCATAAGTTCCAACATGATAATCATTCTTAGTTAACATCTTTTGAAGTGTGGTAACTGATTCTAAAAGGTAGCATTTTACCTTACCTTGGAATATATCCGAGCAAAACATCATGAACCATCTTTTCTAGGTCCACTAACATCAGTCTCTATAATTATCTTGATTCTCTTGTATCAGGCATGAAGATGGTGCTTTGGGATGGACAACATTACTTTGTAACCATTGTCAACTTGTGGGCAAATTTAATAAGCCGTGATCCACCAAATTTGCCACACATACATGACAAAGCTACATTTTCCGAAAGTTTCACGGCGAAGATCACACCAAACCATTCTTCTGTCCAGGATGAGGCTTGTGTATTGTAATCAGATTTACCCCGGTACAAAGCTTTTCCTCTAGAAAGAAAGATATAGAACTCTGAGCTTTCCTGAATCCGATCCGGTGCAAGGTGATTAATCCGATCAAAGCTGAATGTTTATTTAGATTTGTTATCATTCATTTTGAGAGATGTTATATATCAGTTTGATGTAGAAATCCTGTCCTGTTTTTGTGATTTACCTGTTTTATATTATTCATTTGCCAACTGGGTGAAATCAAATAAGCACCCCCATAGATTGAAGAGTTGTGAGGCTAAATAGTTCATCAGTGTCTTTCTTGTCTTGTGTACTGCAATATCAATAATTAAAAAAAAAAGTGTTTTTTGCACCTAATTGTGCCACATATGTTGAAATATCTGTTTAGTGTCACAGAAGCAGCTGTAATTTATGATTTAAAGAAAGAATGGCTTCCTTGTAACTTAATAGTCAAGTATCTATTCCTCTTCTGCCCTAGTAGCTTCCTTTTAACTTTCTTGAAAATTGAATGTTAGTACTTTTTACAGTTCATATTCAAGATTTTTTTTTATTATCTGAGCCTATAATGTTTTCTCCGAGGTTTATGATTAGAATTTAGGGTTTAGATGTTATACCAAGGTTTATGATTAGAATTTAGGGTTTAAATGTTATAAGTTTAGGTTTAAAGGTTAGAATTTATAGTTTGATAATTAGAATTTAAGGTTTAGAATATTATGATTAGGGATTTAGGTTATAACCTATAAATCCCAAAGTTTCATTATAACTGATCGATTCTAAACCATTAAACTTTTAAATATTAAAACATGGGTAAAAACATTTTATCTCCACCATCTGCTTATGAAATATTTTTTTCTTCATTTAAGTTTTGAAAAGTTTTTTCCCTTGCAGGCATGTGAAAATGGGGGTGGTGATGGGCAAGTGTTGGGTAATTTCAAACCTATGTATCTAATCTAATTAGAAAATGAATGTTATATCCCTTGGGAACAAAGCAATAAAGTCTAAGAATATTGAAATTTAAAACAGCTAAACACATCCATCAAATTTTATCTTCATTCTAATCAAGTGATCATTTTGATATAGCTCACTGACTCAAAAGAATGATGATATCCTGATGCAGTGCTGATCTTAGACACACATTTCTTCATGCTCATCTCCCTACTTTACTCAAATAAGGTTATTGTGTTAAGAATATTTTATTTATGATGAATATCCATGTATTAGAGGAAGGTTTAATGGGCTTTATTCTTAGGGTTTAATACCCAATGAAATTAGGGTTTCCATCTTAGCCTATAAATATAGACTTTTGGAGAAAAACATTGTACACAACTCTCCTTTGAGAATACAATAAAATCTCTCTTTTCTCTCCTCTTCATTCATCTGTTCTTGTTCTTTATTTTATTCATAACACGTTATCAGCACGAGTTTGCTCAAGAAGATTTTTATTACAAGTTTCTTCAAAGATTTACCCGGTATGTTTTTTTTTCTTTTTCTTTCTTCATCTTATATATTTTAATTTATAAAATAATATATACGATGGTGATTATAATTTAAAACAAAGAAAAAAAAAGTTTGTTTAATTTTTTTTTTGTATATTCTTGTTTTGTCTAAAGTTATTATGTGTTTATTTCATGCCATGAATATTTTTTTATATATTTGTTAATTAACATGTTTATTTGTTTTGATAATTTAATCCGAGTATATTGGCTGGACATCCCGTTCTGCGAGGCTACTGGTCTCAAAGGGGGTTCTTTTATTAAAGGACCTTGTGGACTGGTTTAACAACGCCGCGTATGAGGATTAAATCTTTGTTTGTTTGCATATATATTTATATATTTAAGATATAGTTGATCTAATTTTTTATTTGTCTTTTATAGTATATCAATGACAAATCTTGCAAAAATTGAGTTTGCGGCTCTCGATATTTCCGGAAAGAATTATTTATCCTGGATTCTAGATGCTGAAATACATCTAGATGCAAATGGCCTGAGAAATACTATTAAAGAGGGGAATGTAGAATCTGCTCAAAATAAGGCCAGAGCCATGATACTTCTTCGCTGTCACCTCCATGAGGGGTTGAAATCTGAATATTTAACGGTGAAAGATCCTCTTATTCTTTGGAATAATCTAAAGGAACGATATGACCACCAGAAAACTGTTATTTTGCCTAAAGCTCGATATGATTGGTTGCATCTAAGATTGCAAGATTTTAAATCAGTAAGCGAGTATAACTCTGCTATGTTTCGAATTACTTCACAATTAAAGTTATGTGGTCAAAATATTATTGATGGGGATATGTTAGAAAAAACATACTCCACTTTTTATGCCAACAATGTTGTCCTTCAGACACAATATCGTGAAAAAGGCTTTAAGAAATATTCTGAGTTAATTTCTTGCCTTCTTGTGGCTGAGCAAAATAATGAGTTGCTCATGAAAAATCATGAATATCGCCCAACAAGCTCCGCTCCATTCCCTGAAGCGAATGCGACATTCTATAGCGGAAAAAATAAAGGCTACACCCATAATCGTGGTCATAGTTATGGGCGTGGGCGTGGTCATAGCCACAGTCGAGGACATAGGCGAGGTGGTCGTTTTAAAAGTAACTATACCCACCGCAAGTGGAACAATAAAGATGACAATGGTGCAAAAGATCAATCCAAGAAAGAGGAATCTGCGTGTCATCGATGTGGCAGCACAAATCATTGGGCCCATGCTTGCCGTACGCCAAAACATCTTGTGGACCTTTACCAACAATCAATAAGTGGTAAAGAAAAAAGAATTGAAACAAATTTTGTTTATATCGATGACAAGGATGATTATGGCCTTCACAAAGATGATTATGGAATTTCCGGTAGTGCCAGGATAATTATGGCATTACAAACATAGAAGTTGATGATTTTCTCATATCCCTGAGAGAAATATTTGATGTCTTTTAATTAATTTTATATTTACTTTATGTTTATTAGGAAGATGTTTTATTTTATCATATTTTTTTTAAGAATAAAATTTATGTTTACTTTATTAAAATCATTGATGTTATTTATTTATTTAGAATATTGTTGTAACATTTATTTATTTATTCTTTGAAGAATATGATTACGTCACAAATACAATCTGCAAAATATGGTGACGACTTATGCTTAGCGGACAGTGCAAGTACTCATACAATACTTAAGCATAAGAAATTCTTTTCCTATTTAACAATGCAAGGGAATAATGTGAGTACTATATCCGGAAGTGTTAATATCATAGAAGGCTCCGGAAGAGCGCATATGTTATTGCCAAATGGAACTTTATTCCATATTCAAGATGCGCTATACTCTCCAAAGTCGGAAAGAAATTTATTAAGTTTTAAAGATATTCGCAAAAATGGATATCATATTGAGAGTATTAGTCAAGGAGATGCTGAATATCTCTATATTACGAGTATAGCTCAAGGTAATAAGAAAGTGTTAGAAAAATTACATGCACTGTCATCCGGATTGTACTACACAAGAATTAGTGCAATTGAAGTACATGCTATTGTAAACTATAAGTTTACTGATAACTTTATTATTTGGCATGACCGGTTAGGCCATCCCGGTTCGACTATGATGCGAAGAATTATTGAGAATTCATGTGGTCACTCATTGAAGAACCACGAGATTCTTCAAAGTAATGCCCTTTTATGTGATGCTTGCTCTCAAGGCAAATTAATTACTCGACCATCACCAGCTAAAATAGATTATGAATCTATTAACTTTCTGGAACGGATACAGGGTGATATATGTGGGCCCATACACCCTTCTTGTGGACCATTTAGATATTTTATGGTTTTAATCGATACATCGACTAGATGGTCAAATGTATCCTTGTTATCAACCCGCAACTTGGCATTTGCGAGGTTACTTGCTCAATTAATAAAACTACGAGCACATTTTCCAGATTCTCCCATAAAAATAATTCGTCTTGATAATGCTGGTGAATTTACTTCTAAGGCTTTTGATGATTTTTGCATGTCAATTGGAATTAGTGTTGAACATCCTGTAGCTCATGTTCATACACAAAATGGTCTTGCAGAATCTTTTATCAAACGACTTCAATTAATTGCAAGACCGTTATTGATGAAGTCTAAATTACCAATTTCTGCTTGGGGGCATGCTATTTTACATGCGGCATCACCTATTCGCATCAGGCCAATAAGTTATCATAATTTCTCCCCATTACAAATGGTTTTTGGTCAGGAACCAAATATTTCACATCTTAGAATTTTCGGATGTGCGGTTTATGTTCCGATTGCTCCACCACAACGCACAAAGATGGGTCCTCAAAGGAGGTTGGGAATATATGTCGGATTTGAATCCCCTCAATAATTAAATATCTTGAGCCTTTGACGGGGAATTTATTTACAGCTCGATTTGCCGATTGTCATTTTAATAAATCGGTTTTCCCAACATTAGGGGGAGAAAATAAATAGCTGGGAAACCACATAAGTTGGAATGAATTATCGTTATCACACTTTGATCCACGTACCCAACAGTGTGATTTAGAAGTTCAAAGGATAATTCATTTGCAAAACTTAGCAAATCAATTGCCAGATACTTTTGCTGACCCTAAAAGAGTGACTAAGTCACATATTCCAGCTGTGAATGCTCTGATTACTATTGATGTCCTAGAAGGAGAAACTCTAGTTGCTAATGAGTCAAACGCACGCTTAAAGCGTGATAGACCAATAGGTTCCAAAGATAAGATTCCACGAAAAAGAAAAGGAGCTATATATTGTGATGGTCCGATTGTGGAGTTAACAAATCATGAAATATCTCGAGAAGAGATTAAAAGGTCTCCAGAAGAGACATTAGACATGAATCAGGTACCTGATAATGATGAGATCTCTATAAATTATGTCATGTCTGGTAACAAATGGAACCGAAATAAAACCGATGTTGATTATACTTTTGCATGCAATATAGCACTAGAGATTTTGGATGATAATGTGGATCATGAACCATTGTCAATTGGACAATGTAAGCAAAGAGATGATTGGCCAAAATGGAAAGAGGCAATTGAAGCGGAATTGAAATCTCTTTCAAAAAGAGAAGTTTTTGGGCCTGTAGTTCGTACACCAGAAGGTGTAAAGCCCGTGGGGTATAAATGGGTATTTGTGAGAAAGAGAAATGAAAAGGGGGAAATTACGAGATATAAAGCTCGTTTAGTTGCACAAGGATTTTCACAAAGACCTGAAATTGATTATGAAGAAACATATTCCCTAGTGGTGGATGTAACCACTTTTCGATTTTTGATTAGTCTGGCAGTAAAAGAAAGACTTCATTTTCGCTTAATGGATGTGGTTACAGCCTATCTATATGGGCCTCTTGATAATGATATTTATATGAAACTTCCGGAAGGATTTAAACTGCCTGAAGCAGTTAATTCAGGTTCTCGAGAACATTATTCAATTAAATTGAATAGATCCCTTTATGGATTAAAACAATCTGGGCGTATGTGGTATAATCGCCTCAGTGAATACTTATTAGCGGAAGGCTATAAGAATGATCCAATTTCCCCGTGTATTTTTATTAAAAGATTTAGCTCCGGATTCGTCATTATTGCCGTGTATGTTGATGATTTAAATATCATTGGAACTCCTGAAGAGATCTCATTGACAGTGAAATATTTAAAGAAAGAATTTGAAATGAAAGATCTCGGAAAAATAAGATTTTGTCTTGGATTACATCTTGAGCACTTAAAGGATGGAATCCTTGTGCATCAATCAACATACATAGAAAAAATGCTAAAAAAGTTTTACATGCATAACGCACATCCGTTGAGCACCCCCATGGTTGTTAGGTCACTTGATGTTAACAAAGATCCATTCCGTCCTCGAGAGAAGAATGAGGACATTCTTGGTCCAGAAGTACCATACTTAAGTGCTTTTGGTGCATGTATCTTTCTAGTCACACACGACCTGACATATCATTCGCTGTCAATTTGTTGGCAAGATTTAGCTCATGCCCAACCCGAAGACACTGGAATGAGGTTAAACACATATTTCGTTATCTTCAAGGTACGAAAGACATGGGATTATTTTTCCCTAATATATCCAAAATAGAATTGGTCGGTTTTGCTGATGCAAGATACTTATCTGATCCTCATAATGCTCGATCACAGACTGGTTATGTATTTACATACGGTGGTACAACAATTTCTTGGCGTTCAATGAAACAAACTATTACTGCCACTTCTTCTAATCATGCCGAGATTTTGGCTATCCATGAGGCTAGTCGTGAATGTGTGTGGTTAAGGTCTGTAACCCAACATATTCGAGAAAATTGTGGTTTACTCTCTCGAAAAATTTCTCCGACAGTCTTATATGAGGATAATACGGCATGTATCGCCCAACTTAAGGAAGGATACATAAAGGGTGATAGAATAAAACATATCTCACCAAAATTCTTCTTCACTCATGATCTACAAAAGAATGGAGACATTGATGTGCAACAAATTCATTCATGTGATAATTTGGCAGATATATTTACTAAGGCGCTCCCTACTGCTCCATTTGAGAAGTTAACATACAATATTGGATTGCGTCGTGTCAGAGATCTTGCCTGATGCGTTTATGAGGCAACATATTCACGTGTATTAAAGATATATTCACGTGTTGTACTCTTTTCCTTATCCATGGTTTTGTCCCATTGGGTTTTCCTGGAAAAGGTTTTTAATGAGGCAACATATTTCGTGTATTAAAGATATGCGTACTCTTTTTCCTTCACTAAGCATTTTTTCCCACAGGGTTTTTATCTTAGTAAGGTTTTAACGAGGCACAATATCTTCATTGATATTCAAGGGGAGTGTTAAGAATATTTTATTTATGGTGAATATCCATGTATTAGAGGAAGGTTTAATGGGCTTTATTCTTAGGGTTTAATACCCAATGAAATTAGGGTTTCCATCTTAGCCTATAAATATAGACTTTTGGAGAAAAGCATTGTACACAACTCTCCTTTGAGAATACAATAAAATCTCTCTCTTTTCTCTCCTCTTCATTCATCTGTTCTTGTTCTTTATTTTATTCATAACATATTGAGGTTTATACTTATATTTATTCCGACTCAACTGTAATTGTTGAATATATTAAGTTTTTCAAAGTTATTTTATATATTTGGAGGATCATTATTTTCATATTTACGTGTGAATATGAGTTTGACATAAATATTAAATTTTATACTTTTAAGAAAATAAAAAAGTCTAAATAACATTAGGGTGTTTATTGGAAACACCAAAGTTAATATATATGGATGAGATCAAGTTACATAATATAAAACTTAAAGAGTTTTATACTAATCCATGGATGGATGAGATTAACAATAAAAAATGCGAAGATTATCACTTGAAAAAAATAAAGAAATAATCTTAACTATTTATTACTATCATCTAACGGTCCAAAATTAATATAGAATTAAATGATTTTACACTATGTAAGTTAATCCTAACCCTATATATAGGTATATAATGTTTAAAATTGTTTAATTTAGTTTCTATTCTAATTTCAGCCTTTGAAAGAAATACAAAATAACCAATTACTTGATAAAATCATGAAAGAACATAGGATATATAAATCCACATCAAAATTTTGATCAAGAACATATGATAACAGAATCATAGTCCCCCTTTTTTTCATACAAGTCTCCTACAAACCAAACATCATTCCCAGAAAAGAACTTTTAATATATAAATCCAAAAATAAATAACTCTCAAGTTTTCCGAAGAACTTTGTAAATATATACAGCTTTCTCAAAGATGTATGATGTATCAGTTTCTTTGCATTGCTACTTGTTGTGTAGTGGATCAGGAGAAGAAGGAACTTCTCTATTAATTGTAGCAAAAAAGCTGTCTCTTCCATTCTCCAGATTCTGATATTTCCAAGGTCTCTGAGTTGTCTCCTCTTGATCTTCAAGCTTCTCTGTTAAAAACCTTGCTCCCAAGACTCCATGGTTTATAGCTGAAATATTCAGAAACATTAACAAAAGATAACCTACTAAAAGATCCTTGGAGACCATTGTAGTTTTCTTTCACAACAAGCTGCTAAAAGTGGAAGATACAAGAATACAAAGAAAGCACGAGAGAGAGAGAGAGAGAGAGAGAGTTTGGACTGGAAGTCTTTAAATTGGTAGAAATATTATATAGGGACTCAAAAGTTTAAAAAGTGAAAATATTTTATGGTCAAATTCCCACTGCAGCAGCTTGCAGAGTTGCAGTTTTCTTAATAATTTTGATTAGCAAGTTGTTCCCTAGTGATCATAGTGTATATGTTCAGTCATCAGTACATATATACTTACCTGGTTCATTCCAATGTTTGATTTCTTTTACAAATTTTAGATTTAAAGGCGTGATAGCCTGATAGTCACTTATCACTTTTAATGTTTGATCTTTAACTCTTTTTCTGACCGAAATATGTGGCTCTAGTTCGAATACAGTCCGAGCTCGATGTGGCTGCTGAACAGTTGAGTTGTTGGAACTTGGATGGTTGAAGTCATCTATACTTACCTGGTTCATTCCAGTCCAAATCTCAGACTATGATTCCAGCCAAGTCTAGCCAATGTCACTCAAATTCCAACAGATAGAAATTAAAATTTAAAACTAGACCTAACTCAAATATATATATATTTTTATCTATAAAGGACCTCATTTTCAGGATCTTACATTTGACTCACTTACCCTGTCTTCCTCTCTCTCATCTTCTAACTATTAGATTTGCTAATGTCCACATGTTAATGCAGTTTCCAAGGGCTAAGAGCACTATACATATATATTAAAAAACTGGGTTCTTTGCCTTTTGAAGAAAATAATAATAATATTTTATAAAAAGGCATCTTCATCTTTTCTGCTGTTAGCCTGTGGGGTTTTAGGTTTTAACTAATAATATTTTAGTGTAATTTTGTATCTTCTCTTGGACTTCCTTGTGGCAGCCATTGTCATGTGTAAATATTGATTTTCTATAATCTTCTTGTTGGGATTTGTCTTGACTTTAACCCTTTTTTATCATTCATTTCTTGCATGATTATATTTATGCATGGTAAAAGTAAATTTTTTTAGTCCTTGACCTTAGTAACTTTTTTCAATTTAATCCTCTCTTGTCCCGGACTTGTCAATTTATGAGTGTTCAAAACTGGTTCAATGGGTGTCCAAGGACCCAGTAAATCTAATATTAATATTATATTATTATTATGTTTTAGCATTTTTTTTTCATTTTTTAACTTGTATTATGAGTTTATTGGACCGTTGGACACTCATTGGACTGGTTTTAAACATCACTACTTGTCGTAATCATTTTAATTATGTCAGATTTTAAAATTATATACATTCTCGTAATTTAAAAATATCACGTCAATAAAATGATAAAATAATCGAATTTAAGAATTAATATATAAAAAAGTTTGGGGACTAAATCCGAATAAATTACATAATTCAAAGATTGGATTATTTTATCATTATTTATGAATGAAAAGTCCAATCATCCCTATTCCCTAACATGTTAATTATGAGATTATTAGAACTTGTATGGCCCCAAATAAGAGAGTCGTATCCCACATGTTTTGACTGAAATGTTGGACATGGAAACAAAATTCATGAGGAAACATCATGTTTTTTAGGACATTTCTAAATTGTTGTTCCCATGGGATCCAATGCATGAAATGATGTGAAGTTGACCATTGCTTGCGTTGCTCAATTAAGTTGTCCACAACAAAAACATTTTAATCACTGTGGAATTATTGGATTCAAAGATGCAACAAGGGAGTAGGTTATTATTATTAACAATAAATGGCCAAATTTTTGCACATGTTCCTGCCATTCACCCATCTGTCTATATGCGCAATCCTCTTTTGCAAAGAATTGAATTATAACGAGGACTGGTACCTGTTGTTTGGTTGTTTATCGTGGAATTTTTGGTTACGACATAATTAACGTATTTTTTATTTGGATAATTATACATTTAAAAGTCTGTTGCATCAAAGTTACTGTGTGCGTGATGATTGTAGACGAGCTTTGGCTTTGCAAATGATCAATTGTAATTGGTAGTGTGGTGTTTCTAATATCGAATACTAGGTTAAACCTTATCCGGGTTGGATTAAGGTGAATACTGATGGAACTCGGGATGTGAATTCTGGGTATTCTATTTGTGGAGGCGTGAGAAGGGATGAGCATTGGCAGTGGTGCTTTGGATTCTCAAAAAAGATTGATGTTTGTACTGAGTTATGGGGAGTGTTTACGGGTCTTGAGACTGTTTGGTTTCTTGGATCGTATTCATTCACCTCTTAAAACTCATTTAGCTTTGATGATAAGTAAGGATTGAGAGGTTCGGTTTATGTGGGTGAGTCGTTCTTGTAATGCAGTGTCCGATAAATTAGCGAATTTGACGAAGGACCTTCCTATGAATTAGTATAGATTCATGGAGTCTCCTTTGGATATTATTGATGTGCTGCATAGCGATGTGGGTACCGTTTGTAGTACCGACATGGATACTCTTTTTCCTTATTTTAGAATTATATTTTTTTTAATGAGATCCATGTAGGTAACCCTTCTTTAATAAAAAGAATTTAATTATAATTCTTGTAGTTTTAGTCTTCTCTACTATGTTGAAATCTGAAATCCAATCCTTCAATTTTAGTTTGGTACAAATTCGTTCATTTACTTTTTTTAAACAATGGTATTTGATCTATTGACTGATTGATTCAGATTGATATTATAAAAGCTCAATTTAGGATTAATCCTATCAATTCACTTTGTTCTACTTATAGTATTCATGATTCATTTTTTTTTTATAATTGTTTAACTTATAGTTGGTAATTCGTTGACTAATCTAGATTGAATACTGTAGAGATTAATTTGAAAATGACCTTTTCATCTTAATTTAAATTCGAACCTCTAACCTAACTTAAAAGATTTAATATCTCAACTCATATACCAACCGGTTCACCAACTTCAATAATATTAGCAATAGATTCAAGTTATAACTTTTTTTTATAAAGATGGAGGATATATTATCATAGGTCTCATTAAAAATCTCCCTAAACTTAAATTGGAGAAAAAAAGTATCTATAATAATATTATATAAACAACCCAAGAGATAAACTCAACAACAAAACCAACAATAAGAATAAAACAAGGAGAAACACCAAAAGAACACAACTAGACCTCAAACACCAAGATCTTCATGCAAAAAGTTAAAAACACCATCAGGAGGTTGCAGAAAAAGTCAGGCTCAAAATTATCACAAAATATAATCTTGCCATCACATTAGCCACTTTGTTACCTTCACGAAACACATATTTGACAACGACTTGCTCAAAGGTTTGCATAATATTCCGAATTGAATAAAGCAAAGAAGAGTGTTCCCTCTCCTACTATTTCGCAACACACGAACCATTTCGGTATTATCAGATTCAATTATAATAGACCCTGTATTCATGTATATGGCATAATGTAAACCTTCCAAAACAACCCATAATTCTAAATCAAACGTGAAACACCTTCTAATAAATTTTGAAAATCTCACAATCTATAGACCATTAGAAACTCTAATAATACCACCACAAGACTTCCCATCAGACGAGTTTCGTGCACATCTACATTAATCTTAAATATTTGTTAACATAATGCCATTGAGTTTTTAAAATAACCTTAAATATTTGGCTGACATGTATTTTAATAAAGTTAATATTTTGGTCTGTCTTAATGAAATTATATTTTTGTATTTTAAATTTGTCCTACTTAAATTATCAATCTGAAAAGCTCAGTAAATTTTAAGGGTCTAAATTAATTCTTTAAGGGCAAATTTATCATTAAAATTATTTTACATCACACATCTTATATAAAATTTTTATTCTTAATATCCCGTAAAAAAATCAAGAGAAAAATGGGACGGAGAGTGTATCAATTAATATGATCGACTAGATTAAACCTTAGCATATAAAGTACTAAAATATTAATTAAACCTTTACATGTCGAGAGCTTTACCTCTTCTCGGCCGGCAGCCGGAAGTTTAACCAGTATGCACCAGACTTGTTTTTCGTATCGACAAAACCAAAGAACCAGAAGGCACTATCATATTTCGTTTTCAAGTTTGAAATGAACAAACGTAAATGAAGTTAGACGAGAAAATGGTGAAGAAATGCAATTGCATTAGAAGAGTCGCTTGTAATTTATATTCCCACAGCATTGAAAATGAATGTATTCATGATGATTTACTAGATCAAGAATAATATTTCAGCCAATTAACAGCCGACGGACCAAAATTCGCTTTCTTTGTGATCTACAACTAACTCGATTTAGCTTTTACGAAAAAGGACAGTTTACCTTATACCGAAACGGTGAACAAATAGAGCTTGAGCACAACAGCAAGGGCCAGCTGCAACAGAAAGATACTAGCAACGATCAAGAACCAACTTTCTCCGGCTGAGGTGATGTGAGCTTTGAGATTAAGTGCCACGAAAGTTGCCGACATAAATCCAGCTACACCTGCAATTACCCATCTGAAAATTTCCAAGGGGACAACGGATAGACACTGCAACCAAGTAGAAACAATTTTAGATGCAAATTTTGTCATAGAACATTGCTGAAAGGTGGTTATATTACATATCAAAATTTTACATGGTTCAGACAGTACACTCTCCAGAAATCCTGGTGTCAGCTTTACAGTGGAATTTTTCCACAGGAAGTTTCGATCATAAGGGATTAAGTTTACTCGGTTCTTTAAACAATTTGAATCTCTTTAAAATTAGAGGGGATGGGGAATAAGCTTGTAACCGAAGTAAAAAACTACAACAAAAGTTTTGCTTTTTTCCAACTCCGAAAGTCGAAAGATAGATGAGAAACTGGCAGACAAACAAGCTTATCGTTCAGAGAACTTACCATTGCTGGAATGAAGATAAATAAGGAGTATCCATATAGGCAAAACAGTTGGACAAGGCCTGATGGTGCTGAGAAGTACTTGAGAACAACAAACAACATAAGAGGAACCAAGGTGACGTATCCATAGAACATACCAGCAGACCATGTAATTAGATTTATGTCATAATTCCATTCCTTGTCTCGGAGCTTGTGTGCTATATAGGTCACAAAAGTCCCGATAGACGCTGCTACAAATATAAGAGTGGTGCAAATCCAGAATGGTCCATATCTGCATAGCATTGAACATTTTCAATGATGCCCGAGGAGCAAAAGAAGAGTTCTGAAGGGACAAAGTGAACTACATCGGGGAGATGAAAGTTATTATATGGCAGCTAATAAGAGGAAAATCAGATATTCAGAAAAGCATACTTGTATGACACGTCAGATAATCACCCATAACCAAGAATTAAATCTTGTCAATGACCAACTCTTTTTCCTCTTTGTTTAGTGATTTAGGTACCCATTCCTAAATAAATGTTTTTAATGAATGAAATAGCAAAGAAACTTCCAGTTTCGAGCTTAAATAAGTTTCCATACACCTAGATTCAATAATCATTCAAGCCCACTATCTTTAAAAACAAACGAACCATGAGCAGAAAACTCACAAATCGGGATTGGTTGCTGTTTTCTCTGTAAATGTTCCTCTAAATGGATAGAGTGACTCCTTAAGCCTATCCAAAACATCAGAAGTATCAACATCAAAGTATGGCTTGTATGCAGCAACTGTGAATTTATGAAGCCAACCACCTCCTTGTGATTCATCAGGTCCCCTAGGCGAGCCACCGACAGGTCTTGAAAATGAATCTGCCTCAACAAAGTGCCGTCATTTGTCACCAACTTAACAACAAATTTTGTTCATGCAACAAGCTAATTAGATTTTTCATTTGAACACTACATATCTGAAACTATTTTTGACCTATTTAAAAGTTACTTTCATATAGAAGGTGAAGCCATATCAAATGTATCATCAATGTTATGGATCACCTTTCATACTAAGAAGTAGAACTTTATCAAACCAAAATTTTGAGTTACCAATTCATCGACTCAACGATAAAGCTAATGCAAATTGGTATACACAAAGCGACCGAGATCATGAATCCTTTGTATAATACACCACGATAAACAAATCAAAGCATAAGAACTGCCACGAATCGGACTAAACATAAACAAAACCAAAGATTAAAGTAAGATTAAAGATATACCATCCGCATCACGTGGAGGTTGAGCTCCGCCAGAGATCTTTCCCTGCACACTGGATGGAGGAAACGTTTGAAGGCCCGAATCTACAATAAATATTGATTAATTAATTAAAAAAGTAAACCATACACACAAATAGCTACTTTAGAGCTAAAAACAACACTCTTAAACACTTCATCATCCAACAAAAGTTACAAAACAGAATTTCAACTCATTCATTGAATTCCTATAATCCTTTCGCTTCCAACATTTCTAGCGCAACCAAACAATCAACAACTACAAAATTACATTAATTTCAATTCAGATCCATAATTTAACAATTAGAAAATTAACGAACACCTGTAAACTGGACCGAGACACGGCCGGGATCTGAAACGGCCTGAGAAAATAAGGATTGAGAAAATAATTAGAGAAGGCGATCTGGTTAATTATATCGAAAAATAAACAGAATTAAAAGTCCTAAATTGAGAATTAATTAAAAAAGAATTCGTTCAACAAAACTTACGGGTACGGATCCGGAAACTTTCTGGTTATCAATGCTGGTATAGCCTCCGGACATCATTTTTTCTCCTTTTTAAAAACTTTTCTTCTCTTTGTTCTAGCAGATCTCTCTGTCTCTCTTGTTGAAGTCCAGAGCTTTTTGTTTTTATTTATTTATTGGTTAAAATGTAATTCAAGTCCCTGTACTCTTTATATATTTATAATTTAATCCTTTTCATTTTGAAACATTTTCTTGGTCAAGGATCAAAATGATAATGATATATGGGGAAACTCTTTGATTTTGGCAATACGAGTAGGTTTACGGTACAATAATCTAATTTAAAATAAAAAAATTCAAAATTTATTCGGATAACATAAAATATTATACTTTTTAATTGATTATTTTGTGTTTTCTTTCCGAATTTCCAAATTTTAAAAAATAACAATCTAAAATATTATATTTTTATAATATTTTAAGTTTTTTAGACATATTCCGACACTTAAATTAAATTGTTGTACCATAAAATAATACAAATTTAAAATATCATTAACTTTATCGTAGTAATGAATGAACATCTTATTTGTGGGAGTAAAGGATTTAAAACATCACCATATTCTTAAACTATATTTTACAAAAAAATGGCAAAGAATTCTCAAAAACTTTCCTTTCTGTAACCCCTTGGCTTTCAAGATAGTAACAGTATTTCAAGAGCATCTAGCCATGGATAGCTACATTCCATTATATAAAAACAGAATCTGTGCCTAGGTTCGAGTCGCGATGCTCCCCTCTTCGAACCGGAAAAAATGACATAATGCTGTACTATAACAAGAAAAGAATGTTCAATTGTTCTACAAGTAAATATTCTGCAACTGTCTTGGCATTGCATTCCGATTTAAATGCTTATTTTGAGGATGAAGCATCTATGTTGCTGCAGCTATGTTTCAAAGAATTCAAACCTTACTCCGATAAATTACGAACGGTTTGTGTTCGAACGAAACCAGATTATTAACTTTGTCAACAAATGCTAGCCTGATATTTGTTCTTGTCATGCATTTTTTAATCTACCCCTCGTAAGCAATAGATACCTTTGGAGAGCAAGTATAAGAACCCAAGAGGTGGCTGAAATTTTCTCTTTGATCATCAGAAGCAAAGCGGAGCTTAATACGGTCTTTGTGATTTGTGCCTCTAATCCCTTGAAAAAACCGGAGATCCCTTCACTTTTCCAAATAGTACGGACAACACCGAACACTGTTTTTCGTGGTTTTGGTTGAGATCTCTTAGTTTGATCATCATTACCATCATCTGGATCTGCAGCTTGAATCATTACCTTGCACCTGCATTGAGTAGATAAACACATTACTTCTGTAAACTCAACTCCAGTGCATGCTTTTACGATGTCACGATATGGGAACACGAGTATTTACCTGATTGCAGGATAAGTCAAAATAGTTGCAATACTCTTCGAAACTGCACCTAACAAGAAAGCTGTGGAGGCAGATAGAACTACTGGGGACGAAGCATGGTCTGTTTCCTTCAATTTTTGCATAAGTAGTCTTTGTTTCAGCTGATCAAAAACTGTAAACTGCAGTTTACAGTAATTCTAGCTTTAGTTACGAGGGCGGAAATTTAACAATCAATATTCAAGAGTAAGAACTGCGAATAGAGGTATATGCAAGAACCTGAATTGAAGGGTTCGAGGTAAGCAAAAGAGATATGCCAAGGCCATCAAATGCATCACTCAAGCTTCCCTCAGAGAGGGTCTTCCAGAGCCCTTTCGATTTTCCAAATGCACTTGTTTGCATCCTTGAGGAGGCTGTATCCAGGGGCTACAAAGTGATAAACTAGGTGTTTAACATCAAACTCCATATCAAACTAGACATGTTATTGGGATATGCAAAATTCTACATAATAAAGAAAGTTATTCGAAAGTTGAATGGCAATAACATCAGTGTCTTTTCCCCTTCAATTCACAAATATAAATAGTAGTCTAAAGTTTCTTATCATCAGTTACCTATTTCACAACTTCAAACAATGGAGTAATCATTCGAAAGGTCACTCATAATCGAAGTATTAGATGGAACTTTCTCATAATCAAAGATAGGTATCACCCTTTTATTTCCCAAAACACCCACAATCCAAAATCCAAGCATCAAAGACTTTCCATTCAAATTTCAATGGCATAAAATTATCATCATTTTCTATCTTTTTCAACTCTTTTATAGAATTTTCAGTATAGCGCATTTTACTCTCGTTTAATCCGTCTTTGCAGCTAACATCGAACACCACCAAGAAAAAGTGTAAATCATAGATGATGGTAATATCTAAACTCAAGATGGGAGGTTGAGTATTCCATACTATTTCAAAGCATCCTTCAGTTCAATCTCTGTATACAGTCTGAAGGGATTCAAAGTAGAAATGCAACTTTTTGCTTTGAAAGATAAAAGCATTTAATATATTAAAAACAAAAACAATGTCTCACCTGAGTGACAATAGCAGTACAAGCCCCTGCTGCTGCAGCAAGAATCAAGTTTGCCTTCGTTCCAATGGACTTGGAACCACTCTTTTCTAGATACAGTCTTTTGAAGTAGCTATATCCATAGAAATAGATAAACTGTGCAATGAATGACTGTAGGTTTTTTGTGCCTAAACCTTGGTATAAAGAAAGAACTTTGCCGGTAGATACCGCTTCCCAAAGTACATCTGAAAGGCTCCTAAATAAGATAAGAAAATGAGATCAAAGACCTTACTACATTGGCAACAGGGGCAGGCATTACATCGCTAAAAAAGGAATAAGTATGAAGTATCTTCATTTTTCGAACATATGGTCTAAAAGGAAAACATATTACATGAATGGGAAAGGGAAGTGAAGAAAATCTAGTATATGCACAGTTCAGACTAGAAAAATCTATATCTACAAGGTAAAAAAGCTGTTGAAAATTCATGGTAACTATTGCTCAAAAGATCTCAGATGACTTCGTATAGATTATTATACTAAAATGTACTATGGTAATGTAATCACATATGTTACGAATACGGTAAAAGGTACAAATACTATACTAATGTAATCATGCACAATATGAATACCGAAAGTTTATTCCTCTACTACAGTCCTAATGGCTTTCCTTTCTCACTCATCACAGACCAACTCCGAAGAGCTCGATCAGATCGAACTCCAAACTTATCCTATCAATCTCCAGGCACTAATTTTTGACATCAATGAGGTTGAAAACAGTAAAACAGGCATAACAAATCCCGAAAAACGAAATTAACATTATAATTCATATGATCCAGTTCAATTAACATGTCTCGTTATGCTAGGATTACATTCACTTTGACAAATAATCAAGTCACAAATCTAAATCCTCAATTGATAGTAAATTACTCTTTTACTCTATGCTTGTTATCTTTCACAGCAGAATCATTCTTTTCAATCACCATAACCACTAAAAATCCTGAAGGCATTCAAACAAAGAGATTCAATTCAACACAAATTCACACATTAAAAATACAATGAAAATCAAATTTCAGAATCACCCGGATCATGATCACAGCAAAACAAAACAAACCCAGAATTCAGAAACAACAAAAAATGAAAACTTGAAAACTAAAACTAAGAATTGGGTTTACCTGTATTTTCTTTGACCATGGGATTGAACCTCGGCTTGGTACTTGGTTTTACAAGTATCAAGAGGGTACAAGATCGTGGTGCTTAACAATGACCCTAAAGCACCCGACGTAGCCTCGGACAAAGACTCTAAATCAACACCCATCTGGAAGAAAAGGAAAAATTCTTCTTTATTTAAACAATTTTCTGTAAACTGGAAAGTGAATCTGATCTGGTTTCTGATATATATATATATATATATATATATATATATATATATATATATATGTGAAAAGGAGGTAGCTGGAAAAGAGAAAACTACGACAATTTTTATTGGGATCTGAAAAAACGTGGGATTTCTCCGTCCATATTAACGGCAGTGCTTACGTCAGTTCGTACCGTGTAACCGTGTTAGTATTTTACTTTTCTTAGGAGACGTCAAAGTCAGCCGTTAATCCAAGTTTAGGTTTAATTATAGTTTTAGTCCCTCTATGTTGCTGATATTTGAGATTTTTAGTATAACCATATACATCTATTGTTATATGATTAATATAAATCGAATATCGTAAATATTTTTATAATATAATTTATTTGATATTTAAAGATTTAAATCTTGGAGTTTACCAATTAATAGTTAATTTCTTCATTTTTACAATTTTATTAGTATGTTATTTTTTACTTAATAATTCTATTATTTTTTTTATTGAAATATAAATAATTCTATTAGTATGTTATTGATAAGAACGATAGTTATTGTCATCAAAATATTTTATTTTTTAAATAGGAATTAAGAATTAAAATATACAAATATTTAATTTAATAAATTTTAAACTAATCAAGTGATTTCAGT
This sequence comes from Abelmoschus esculentus, assembly GCA_035048815.1. Lineage (NCBI taxonomy): Eukaryota > Viridiplantae > Streptophyta > Magnoliopsida > Malvales > Malvaceae > Abelmoschus > Abelmoschus esculentus. Next base: position 23,638,928 of record JAUCBN010000004.1, read on the forward strand.
AAATAAAAATATTATTATCCCTAAAAAATTGAATATAAATAATTTTATATGATATATATTTATTTTTAAATTAACTAAAAATAAATAATTTATATTATTATATAATCATATCGAAATATTTAATTATTTATGTATAAATTTGAGGTCCATAAAAATGGTCAACGGCAAAGATTCAAGAGAAAAAAAAAAAGTTGAAACTTTAAGGAACCAACTTTGACCCCATTACTGAGAAAGTGATTGATTGTGAAACAAACCAGCATAATTTCCTGGTCGATGGAAGTTTCCTGCTAAAACGACGTAGTTGGCATGGAAAAATTATTAAAAAAACGTTTTTTTATTAGTAAATATGTTGTTAAATAATTTGAACGTGTGATATTAATTTGTAAATTTAAATAAATATTGCATAAGAAAATAATATTCTGCTTAAAGAGGACTAAAAGTATCGAATTTGTCGGATTTCAACGTGTTTCAATATTCTAAGATTATTTTTATTGTGTAAAACTCTTTTAATTTTAAGATAATTTATTTAAATAATTACCTAATTATTGAACGATGATAATAATTATTATTATCATATATTTAATTATGTTAATATAATTATATAAATATTTAAATAGAAAATCAAGTCATCGTCAACCGTTACTGATATAGTTATACATTTGATCATCAATATTAATATATTTATATTAATTTAATTTTAAATTAAATTAAATTTAATAATTTTATCCTTCAATAAAAAACATATATCATCGTATAATTAAAAAGATACATCTTTATATGAAGACATCACCAAAAAACAACTTGAATTTATCATGCTCCCCGAGTTTTGTCGAGAATCGTGATAAGATATCACCAAATACTTGAAATTATCACCTACAAGCAGATTCTCGGTATTTATTGAACAAAACGATTATAAATTAAAAAGTGTTTGCATCGTGTTCGTTAAAAAAATTATTATTCAATTTAATTCGTTGCTTATTAAACTCGTTAAAATTATACTTGAATTGTGTTCGTTAAAAATGTGTCGCTCAAATTGGGCAAACTTGTTTTATGCCCAAAGAGCAGCACAGTTCTCCCATCAAGTATAATTTAATGCTACTGCATTCCAGAGGAATGGTACCAGACCATGTTTCAGGTTTAATTACCAAACTTTGCATTGTCAAGAAGACAACAACGTTTGACCACAATGTTCGGACAAGAAAAGTGGGAATCTCGTTCGTTCAATAAATTCTTCCATCGTCGCTGCAACGGTCGAAGGTAAAAGTTCCGTCACTATCGGTTCTCAAAATTAAATGAATGATACAAACAAATAAAATTCATTAAGAATTCATAAAATATTACAAATAGAAGAAGAAAAAACTAATGAAAAATGTCACTATACAAAAATAGATCTTTAGTGATGTTTTAGTGACTTTTTTTATAAAACGTGAGGATTGAAAAACGTATTAATTACTTCGTTTTTCTATTTTTTTAAGTTTTCTTTTGAACTTATTTCTAAATCAAATTGATTTCAAAATTAAATATTGACTTTGGTCAAGACGTTGATTTGATTATCTTTGTGGGAGGAAAGATCGGCTATTGAAGCAAATTTTCTGGGAACACATTAGCAAATTGATTGTTGAAGAAAACTAAGATTGAATTAGTTAGAAATAACATAATCCAAGTCGATTTTAATGATTTAAACGTTTTTGTCTACAAACATTGAGTTGGTGGATTAATCCATGAAACCAATATCAAAGATATCATTTGAGTATTCAGTTTGAAAGTTTTGCTTCAAGGATAGAACCTTGAAAGCTAAGTGCCGACGTAAAATCCTGAAGTGAAAATATTTTTCCGATGATCTATTAAAGTCAAGTCAAAGCAAAAGCCTAAGGCTAATTTTTATTATATTTAAATCAATTTCTTTATTTTATTCTCTTCATTTACTTAGTTTTATTTTATTCAGCAACTCCTCCTTTAAATAATCATTATTCAATCAATCTTTTTGAGTCACCAATCAAACAGAGCATAATCAGGAAGTTTCTAGTCCCTGTGGGATCGACCCTTACTTCTCCTTTACTATATTTAATTTTCTATTATTTATTTGAGAATAAGGAATTATTTTTGACACTATACGATGCGTGTCAAACCCTAAACACTACACCCCTAGAAATATACCTTATCATTAAATCTCTAAACCCTAACCACAACCCTTACCTTAAATTCTAAACCCTATACCTAAATGTTAAACCCACTAATTTAAAGTGAAAACATTAATAGACGTACGATTAAGAGATAAACGATTTACACACTTCTTCGCCTACAGTAACAATGACGACAACAACGAACACCGTAAGTTGTATGTTACTTAATGAAAGAAACACCTCTTAAAAATTCAGATTTTTTATTAGAACTAGTTGACAGACGATTATAAAAATAAGGTATATAGTAGTACTTAAAAACACCACTAGAAACATGTTTGTTGTAGTGTATTTTTCACACAAACATAACTCCAAAACTAATTTGAATTGTCAACATTCAAACAATCAAAATGTGCCATAAAAAATTTAACATTAAACAAATGGTACAAACAAATAGAATTCACAAATATTACAAATCGGAAATACTTAATATTAGGATGATTTTATAATCAAAATGTTAGACCTATAGATAATTGAGCTCCAGAGACTGATCTTATAAATAGTCTAAAAATTTAGAGATCAAACAACAATTATCCCTCGAAAAAAATAAATTTTTTCCGTTTTAAAATAATGAGTTTAATTCTCCAACAAATGACTTTGAAACTTTCAAGTCATCTTTAACCGTAGTAATAATTTAATTCTTCCCCTCACTCACTTATAAATTTTTGAGAATTTGCATGGTTTTTACTCACTTGAAGCATCCTATCTAAGTCTAACCAAAGCAAAAGACAAGACAAAACAATGAAGTGTTTGAAGTTGTCTGTCATTTTCATGTTGGTTCTTCTTTTTACTGCAGGTAAAAATATAATTTTACTGTTATTTTTTTATTATTCTTTCCAACCCGGGTAGCGCACCTAGTTCAGGAGGGTGAGTCTCCCAGCAGTGATTCTTTGCGTACACAACGTCTTGAACTTGAGACTTGATTAAGTGGAACTAAATTGCTTACCACTTGGACCAATCCCTGTTGGTATAAAGTTACTGTTATTTGAATGTAATGGATGAATAATTTCTGTTAAATATAGTTGGAATTTCAATGTCTGCAGGAACAGAGGCAGCTGAAACTGAAATCTGTGATGAAATTAAACTAACTGAAGGTTGCACAGACTCATTCTGCTTGGAAGAGTGCCGGCTTATGTATGGAAATGAAGCTGAAGGATTTTGTCTTGTTCCTGGCATTGTCTGCCATTGTTCCTTCCCTTGTTAACTCCTTTTTGCTTCAGAATTTGGTCTCTGAGGTTACCAAATCTCATTAATAATAATGTCTAAATCCTAGGATTCGTTGAATAAACAATTTATCTTGTTATTTTTGCAAACACATTGTAAAAATTTTGATCAGTTGTGCACAGTAAAGGAACAATTGCGAGTTTTGGGTTACTTTCCTATGTTGAGACTTACCTATGATATAATTTCTCAGATATTAGATAATGAAATTTATTAATTGTTTCTAATTTTAAATTGGTATACAAATAGGATTTTTCTAAAAGGAGTTGGATTAAAAAAATATTAAAAAGCGATTGTATCGAAATTATTACAAAAATTGTAAGAATTTCGATATCAAATTTTTGGTATATACGAAAATTCTTAACACTTTTTATAAGAAATTTGGTATATACCAAAATCCTTACATTTTTGTAAAAAAATCGGTATATATTAAAAAATCGATACTAAAATTCTTACAATTTTATAATAATTTTGGTACAACCGCTTTTTTGCCTATCCTTTCTTAGAACTAAGGATACAAATATGGTAAGTCAAGACAAGAAAAGAGAGCAATTCTTTTTATTTCGTGTCAGATTGGAGAAATTATTTTATGGACCGGTTTCACCACGTCATTCATAGTCTCTAACTACTAAAAATTAGTCAATTAATTTTATATTTTCCATATCATTTTTTTCCTAATTAATCTCTATGTAATCACCCATTACCTATTTATATGGTAATAAAAAAATGAAGATTCGCTCTTGGAAAAATGATATGAAAAATATAAAATTAGTTGACTAATTTTTAGTGGTTAGGAACAATGGATGACGTGGTGAAACCGATCCATAGAATAATTTCTCGTGAGGTTGGGTTAAGAAGCTTACTAATTTTTATAACTAAAACTAATTTGGATCTAAAAGAATACAAAATAAATAATTTTTTGAATTAAAAATACTTTTTTAATATAGTTTAAAATGTGATTTTTTAAAGTTAAAATTTTTATTTTTTTGTTTATTTTATATAAAATTACTCATATATTATTATTTATAATGACTTATATTTTAAATTAAACATTTTAAAAATATTTTTTAATATACTTCTCATCGCAATTTTCAAAAATAATCCCATTGTAGCCTTTTAATTTTTAGATTTGTTTTCTAAAAATAGTCCATATTATTTAACCGGGTTAAAACGACCCGAATCCAATGTTCATTACGAGAGAAGAAAGATGGAAATAGCCGTTAGAACCAGTAACGGCTATTATAAACTTGTCCTTCGTGTGAATTCAAATTCTAATCCATCACCGACTTCAATTTCTCCCTTTAAATTCAACGCTCTTAGTTTTCCTTTCTTTCAATTCTTTTATTCTCTTCCAATTTTTTATTCGTTTTCTGGTAATCGAGTTCTTTGATTTTCCTTTGTGATAAATGTGCTCGGAGAGTTGCGATCATATCGTCCTCGATAATGGTTAGTTTTCGTTTCCTTTGTTTTCCCTCTTCAATTTGATTTATCGAATTCTCTGATTCGTGTTAAAAAACTATTTTTCGTATCAAACAGTGGAGAATCGCGAAATAAAACCTTCTACGGACTCCGATAGAGGTACTTTTGCCAAAATTTTGAGATATTCGATATATTCGAAACAATTAATTTAGGCAAATTATATAATTATATCAATTTATATCAACTGCCACGTCATCAACTGTTAATTTTTTAACGTCATTGGATCAATTTGTTATAATTTTTAAGTCGTTGGACCAATTTGTAACTTATGATAGTCGTTGGACCAATTTTTAAGTCGTTGGGGTATAGTCGGGGGACCATTTATGTAGTTTACTCTAGGCTTATTTGGACGCTAAATCACCTAGAAAAGGCGTCTAAGGTCGCATGTCCCGGTTCTAGAACTCTAGGGAAGTGACAAGTGGTATCAGAGCGAGGTAATTTGCTCAATATGACCAGGAAAGAGGAGATGGGGATGGCGACAAAGGCCATGGAGACCCAAACAACGGATAAAAGGAGGGTTGCCCCAAAGGATCAACTCACAAGTCTTGAGGAAAGAGTAAACCGACTCGAATCCAGTTCAAAGGAATCGGTGGATTCTTTAGACGTTGTCAACGATCGCCTCGAGAAATTAGAAGCCAAAATTGATCTTCTCAAGGATGATATCACAGAAGAAGTTCAAGGTCTCCTCAACCAAACATACAAAAAATTGAACCAACAAGATGAATCCCTTCAAGTCGCAATGGAGGCGATGAAGGGAGAACTGTTGGGGGAAATTAAAAAGCTCACTGTTGAGCTATCCCTTTACAAGAATGCTGTGATAACCGACATAGTGGGCGAAACAATGTTAGCTAAACCCAGGATCGATGTGCCCAAACCGAAAGAGTTCCAAAGGGCTAAGGATGCCTAAGAAGTGGACAAATTTTTTGGGGGTTTGGAATAATATTTCTGACTCACGGGCATCGATGATGAGAACATAAAGGTAAATACCACTTCAGTCTACTTGGTAGAGATCGCACTCCTATGGTGGCGACATAAGTGTTCTCAATCAAAAGATAGTACTATTTCAATCAAAACTTGGAAGGAATTTCAATTTGAATTCAAAGAGCATTTTTACCCAAAGAATGCTCAAGAGGAAGCCCGGGAAAAGCTTCACCAACTAAAACACGATAGGTCAATCCGAGAATACATCAATAAATTCACCGAACTTAGGCTTCAAATTCGTAATATGAGTGAAGTTAATTCCCTCTTTATTTTCAAGAACGGATTACAACGTTGGGCAAAGATGGAATTACACCGAATGGGGGTCCAAGATTTGTCTAAAGCAATGGGCGTAACCGACTTCCTTGTAGAATTTAAATTCAAGAAGTCAGACAAGCCAAAACACAAAGGTAGTGGCGGAAAGGGCCAAGACATGCATACCACTGAAGGGTCCGAGAAGCAATCCAATGGAGATATTAAACTCCGTAATCCGTGGGAAAAGAACAACAACTTTAGTTGTTACAATTGTGGAGACAATCACATGAAAAAAGATTATCCCTAACTCAGAAAAGCTGCAGCCATTCAAGAGGACGAATGCGAAGAAGAAATTGTAGAACTGAACTTCATCCTTAGTTCTATGGAGATTAAGAAAAATTCCAAAAAAGGTTTGATGTACATAGATGTCATCGTGGCAGGTAGAAGATTGAATGCCTTGGTGGACACTGACGCATAAGACTTGTTTATGTCAGAACAAACAACCAAGAAGCTTGGCCTTCATGTTAAAAAGGCAAGTTGGTTTATTAAAACCATTAATTCCAAGAACACACCAATCACGGGAGTAGAAAAAGGAGTTAAACTCAAGATCAACAATTGGTCTGGCAAGGAATCAATAAGTGTAATATCACTCGATGATTTCAACTTTGTGATTGGTATTGATTTCCTTAATCGAATTAAGGCATTTTCTATCCCGTTTGCAAGTTGTTTGTACATACTTGACCCTCAACACCCATGCATGGTACCTGCAAAAGGAATGCTTGGGTTAGGGAAAAAGTAATGTCGACCATCCAATTTAGCAAAGGGATAGACGAGGAAGCGCCAACATCCGTCAAGACACTAAGGCATGATGACCCAATCATGCCAAAGAAAGTCTCGATAAAAGTAGGACAAGTCCTAGTCGAACTTCGAGATGAGGTATCCCTCCAGTCATCCAAAACTCCTTCAAAAAAAGAAGCTGACCACAAGTTGAAGCTTGTGTCACAAACGAACCCACAAGTACATGCTCATTAACGGCATACCCCACCAAAGAATAAAGAGTTATGTAGACCATTGAAAGAACACCTAACCCAAAGTCATCTACAAAAAGTCGGAAAGCAGACTAAGAGATAGGCAGGCACAAAACGGAGGGACACCAGCTACCAAGTTGGAGATCTAGTCCTTGCCAAGCTAACCGGGATCTCACAAAATCCAACCGCACACAAGAGGCTTGTGCAGAGATACGAGGGCCCATTCGAAGTCTTAAAACGAGGGGGCAACAAAACTTATCTTCTAAAGTTACCCACAACAGTCCAGGCTCATCCAATGTTTCATGTAAGTTTACTGAAACCCTTCTAGAAAAAGAAATTAAACCCAAATCAAGTTAGAGTGAAAATCTCATACGAGAACATAGCTTGGGACATACAAGCAGAACGAGTCATTCGACGACCAGGGTACAAGCCAAGGCAAGAATACTTTGTCCTATGGGAAGGACTTCCAAATAACAAAGGAAGTTGGGAACAAGCCGAGAAATTTTGGCAGCTTAAAGGCCAAGTAAGCCGATATCACTCTGGCCGAGCGACGAGGGCGTCGCTAAAACTAGTGGGAAAAATGTCATGGACCGCTATATTGAGTCCAAATTTTCCGCGCACAAGGGGTAAAACCCGTCAACACTTTTAGCCCACCTGCACACTCGGGGACTACATCATTTCGCACCAAAGGGGTCAAGCCCATGAGGACCAAGTCCCTCGGCACCATGGGGGCCGAGGTTGTCCGCACCGTGGGTGTCGATCCCGTCCGCACCATGGGTGTCTATCCCGATCGCACCATGGGTGTCGATCTCGCCCGCACCGTAGGTGTCAATCTCGTCCACACCATGGGTGCTGAGTCCATATGAACCATGGAGCCCGATTACGCCCGCACCACAAGGGCCGATTACATCCGTACCACGGTAGTTGAGCACAACGTCACTGAGGGAACCAAGTTCGCCCACAACCAAGGGCTACATACGAAAGCAACATCGGGGCCAATCTTGTCGCACATCAGGAGCTAAGCCCGCCCGCACCTTAGTGCTCAATTCGACAACACCTAAGGAGCCTTAGAGTTCTACTCCTTGAAGAAGTTTTGCCACCATTAGGAACCAAGGAGTTTTAATCCTTTAAGGATTAGTAATCCTATTTAGATTAGAACTAGGAATATAAGGGGCTATATAAAGAGGCTTACCCTCACCTCATTATTCACATCATCTTGATTTTGCTCTCGAGCATTAGACTTTATTTTTTCGAAGCTTTCAACTTTCAATAAAAAGCACCGAGTTGTCGCTCGGTTTTCCCATATTCTCTTTCTTTGTCTACTATCTCTTTATTTTTCACATTTCTGCATGAGTCCAATCCCTCTCTGGCTTGGATCTAATAGGCTTACTTGGACGTCAAATCACCTAAAAAGGGTGCCTAAGGCCACATGCCCCCGTTCTGGAACTCCAGGGGCATGACAATAGGTATAAGTATATGGTCTCTTTAATATATCAAAAAACTGCCTTCTAATCTTTGGATTTCATTCTGTCCCTAGCTAGTTTATTTCAGCCCACAGTCCATCCAATCTTCCCAATCTAATGAGAAATATATGAAAATCATTGCCGCCTCTAGCTAGACATCGATTTCATCTCATCATCGATCGATCGTTTATGCTTTTATATCGTTAAACCGTCATTCAGTTGTTATATTGCAGTTCTTTCACAACTGTTTACTCGGTGAGACCTTTGGCAGCTGATGCTTTGTTTAGATGTTATCCAGGGTAAAGCCTCATTTAGATTTTGTTATAATGTTCCTAATAACAACTCAGACTCCGTGATCGAATCGACATGTCTTAGACGTTATTAACTCTTAATTTCCTGCCTCTCCGTGCTTAAATTCTCTCATTTGTACATATTTGCTAGATTGTGGAAGGTGATAAAGACAGGCTCGGAAGATATTTGCTTGCAAAAGAACTCGTGAGAGCCGTCCCGAATCGGAAGAACTCGAGGTTCATTTGCTTTCTAAAACTACTCAATCTTGCATGGAAATTTTAACATGAAAATGGAAGCATCTTGGATTTTGTTTCATCTTTTTAGATAATCTTTGGAAATACAGAGAGAAATCCGAGCAAGGACCATCATTGTTTAGTCAAGCTGCAGGCATTTTCGAATTTGTTTGGGATCCATGCATGACAGTTCCGGTATTGTATCGGTATGTGATTTCTTCTCTAGCAGCTAACATATATCTGTAAGTGCAAAGAAAAACTTCAAGAAAAAAAACCGAATTCAACCTCCATTTTGCTAACACCAGTAAATATTATGATATTATTCGAATATGTTATCCGGACTCGGATATGTTTAGAGAATCTGTATATGAATATGTTGCAGACAAAGAAGAAGTACCCTACAATGTCTGTCTAGATAGAGAGAAGATAGTGTTAAGAAAGGAACCAAGTACATTGCTATAAATCCAGTTCACATTTTCTTACAGACAATTATACATATCTCACTCAATAATGAAACTCTTACGGTTCTTCTTGGTTAGTAATCTTTATAATGGTTGCAAATTGTATGTTTTTTTATTGTGCTCTAAGTTAACGTTTCACTTTAGAATAATGATTTTAGAATTTAAAGTTTATGATTTAAGGTTAGTAATTATAGTTAGAGTTTAAAAAAATTAAAGATAAAGTATATTTTTAGGTATAAGATTTAGAGTTTAGGATATAAAAATTAGGGTTAAGATTTAAAATTTAATTTTTAAAAATCTTTTAGTAGGAGGCGTGATTAGGAGAATTTTTTTAACTGTTTTATAATGTCATATTTATGTCCTCAACACCTGATTTTGTGATGTTTCACATCAATAATCACGTTCAAAATACAATTTATATAAACTTTACATGGTAATAATTATATTATATAAATTTTAATATCTTCGTGTATTTATATTATATTTGATTCTTGTTTCATTTTATATAATGTTAAAAATATTTTTTAATATTTGATTGAATAATTATTTTTACTTTTATTTTTTAATAGATTTAATTTTTGATATTTTATTTTGAGTTAAAATGATTTTTATGTAGTTAAAAATTGTTAATCAATTAACCATAAACAATTTTAAATGATTTAACAGAATGATATATCAACAAAAATATTTTTTTATAATTTTATAAGATTATGTTTGACTGATATAATATTCATTCAAATCTAACACTTTTGTCTATAGACATTCTCATCATTTCAAATCATTTATCGTTAGTTGATTAATAATTTTAATCCATAAATAGATTATTTAACTTAAAATAAAATATTGAAGGTTAAATTGTTTAATAAAAATAAGGGCAAAATGATTATTTATTTAAACATTATAAGTGGTTTTTTGTTTTATAATTTTTTTTCTCTTAAAATTATCCAAATTTACTACCCTACCTTTAGTAGCATTAGGGGTGGACAAAAAAAATTCGATTATTCGGTCTCGGATCTGGTTAGACCCGATAGATTTCTATCGGTATTGATTTTAATGGGATTGAGATTTGATCAAAATTTTAGGTCCCGATCATAATCGGAACTGTGACTCGATCTTGATTTTCTGGACCAGGTACCCGATGGGTACCCAATAGGACAAGTACCAATACCAAGTACCCAATACTAGTTTTCTGGCTTGTAATAGATAACATTCTTTTGTTTATTTTTTTATCAAACTTTTTTTTTATGTATGAATTTTATGAGTATGACTTGTTTTAAAACTTTAATTTTCAAACCTACAATATTTTAATTTTATTATTTAATAATATTATTGATGTTTAAAAAATTCTCATATTGCTTATATTTTCTTAATAATAAACCAATTGATCGGATACCCGGTATTGGTATCCTTTCTCACTAGTAACGGAACTGGATCCTAGAATTTAATATTTTGTATATCGGGACCAAAACTGGATTCAATTTTTAAGAACAAGTAATTGTCGAGACCAATTCTAGTTAAATTAATTGAGTACCTGGTCTTGTTCACCCCTAAATATCGTAAATGAACAGAACGTTCACCTAACTGTTTATAAATTGTTTGCTTATTAAGTTAAAGAAATGAGCATGAACTATTTTTATGTTCATGTTATAAATAAACGAACGTGTTTGATTTGTTTATATTTATAAATAAATATGTTTATATGCTCATTTTTTTTTTTTTTACATTTTAAATATGGTGAAGGTAAAGACCAAATTCAACACTGCATACTTTGAAATTTGAAGCTTAAGAAAATTAAGGACTAAGGATGCAACTTTACCATGTGGCAAACATATAAGCAATCGTGTTAACATAGACATGAATATGTTCGTAAATGCTAAACAAACGAATGCAAACACATTTAAAACAAATAAATAAACAAGAATATACATTTATTCGTTCAAGATCAGTTCATTTAGGGCCCTACCTGAAACCGAACATGATGGATAAAAGGATCAACACTCTTTGCATTCGGATATCGCAACACTTTCGTACATATAAGCAGGCGGGAAATATAGCAAACAAACGGGACATTCAACACTATTCCTAAACGTAACAGCACAACAAGAATCAACTGTAAGAAATATGTCTGAGAACTTGTGCAGATGATGAACAAGCTCGAACCCGAACACAGAACGAGATCAAACAACAGTATGCACTTCACAATGATAGTTCCAACCTTGAAGTGCTACTCTTGGAGTAATGCCTTCAGGGGCCTCGAACGAGATGTTTATCGACATTTCCTCACCAGGAACTAGTGAAAAATAGTTGTCTGAATAATGAACAGGGAGTATTCTAGTGTCTTCTCCTTCCTTGTGATCAGTCTTCGAAGTGTGAACGGAGAAGTTAAGGAAGAAAGCAACTCCGGCGTCAGATCCGTTTATCTCTGTAACCTTCAAACCATCAGTTTCCCTTGAAAATTGTCTATAAAGTCTCTGAAGAAAATCGGCCTTCTGTTTATCCTTGGTTTCATCATGAATGGGTTCAAGTGAGACCATATCAAAGCCATCAGAACCATTTCTGCTAGCATAATTGTTCTTGTAGGTTAAAATTCCGGGATCAGGCTTCTTGGATTTGTTCTGCATGTTGATTTCGATTTCATAAGAGGAGCCTTTGTGAGAAGTCTTTGATGTTATTGTCAGAGGAATTCTCTTGTTCCGGTATGGTTCCAGCAGTTTATAATCTTCACCGGGAAGATACAACCAGTAAAAGTTACGGGATATAATGCTATAATCTGACATGTGATAGAGTTTGAGAAGCAGAAAGTACACTGGCTTTGGATTTTTGGACTTTGGATAGTTCAACTCACTAATCGATAATACTTTCTTTGGTGGCAAAGAAAGCTTATCGTAAACTTTAGAACTCGGACAATCTCCTTCAAGATCATACACTGATGCTTCTATTGCGACATCCGACAACTCCTCCGATGTAGTATTGACAACCTACTCATGCAGAAGGAAGTATACACACACACAGAGCAAAGAAAATAAGAATCCAACTAAACAACTAGAAGATTATTATTAGCACATTACTTACCTCTATAAAATATGTAGCAAGATTTAGCTGAACATGAATTGGCTCTGCAGCACAGCGACAACCGTAAAAACCGGCTGTCTGATCAAGGAGGTAATCATAAAACTGACCTCGAAGACCTGACCATGGGTTCTGTGTCTTCCAAATCAAAACCCCAGTGTATTTGCTCCACATTCGGGAAGTCCAACCCTCTAATAGAGCTCTATACTGAATGTAGTTAACAAGCTGAGCCTGTGATGATCAATTAAGGAAATATAAGATCAAAATGTTGAATGCATTCTACATGAAAGGAAAAAGAAATTCAGGCAATACCTTCAGGCAAAAATCATCCAGATCCTTTGGGGTCCCATACAGTTCGATCTGGTCATGAACCTTTCCGGGTTTCGAATAAGGGATGTATTTATGGTATTCCCAGATGGGATGTGGAACTTCTTCTGTGAAACCATTGGGAAGCTTCTTAAACAAAGGAATTTGCCACCCCTTTGAAGGCATGGTAGCTCTGATGGTAGCTGCAACCGGCATTCCAACAGAACCAACCTCAGGGTTAAAACCATAATTGTAATAGTTATCCTTAAAGAAGTCTTCAGGATTTTGAATTTCGTAAGGGCCATCAGTGAAGTCTCCCTTTCCATTAGCAAAGCCATCCCACATGGATCCTTGGATATAAACACGTGTACCATCCAGATATTGGCTAGGATCCTCGGGCTCTACAGAAAATTCTTTCACCGAAGTTTCATTTTCACAATGGCTCTCAAACAATGGATGCAGTTTCAGGTCATTCTTTAAAGCTGTGTTGATGTCATCTGGTGGAACTTGCTCGTTTCCACCAACCCAGAGAGCGAGACTAGGATGATTCCTTAGAAGCTTGACAGTATCTCTGGCACATAGCATGAAAAGATCATGGTCAAGTGGACCATTCGGATTTGATACCGGGACACCTCTTCCATCAACATCACCTGTAATCCAAAATTCCTGCCAAACCTGCAAAATATAAAATTGTCATTTCTAATTTCCCGGTGAATTACAAAAATGCTTAAAGGAGACATACTGCCTGAAATTGACTGCAATCTTTGATTATTTCCTATAAGAAGGGTTTTAGTTAGCATCCAAGCAGCCGGTCCCTTCCAAAAGTTTCCTATATCTTTTTTGACCCTCAAAATCTTATATGTGCATTCTCTCATCCTTACATTTTGCCCTTGCCAACTTTAACTTCCTTCTTTCATGAAGATATATGCTCAAAACAACATGCATGAGAGCTCAGATCTTACCAGCACACCATAAACATCACAATAGTGATAAAACTCAGGCCTCTCAGCCAACCCACCACCCCAACAACGTATCATGTTTAGATTCATATCTGCATGGAATCTTATATCTGTTTTGTAACGCTCCTTAGAAAGTCGAAGCAAACAATCTGACAATATCCAGTTACCGCCACGGATAAAAATAGGCTGCCCGTTTATCTTGAACAACCTGTCAAAAGATGTGCAGAAATGAAACATGTTATTTCAATTCTAGGTACCATGCTTTAATGTTGATGGAAATTGATTCCTGAAGTATACCTCCCTCCAGTAGCACCATCTATGTGAGACTCAATGTGGCGAAAACCAAATAGATGGTCCCACGTATCGGACTCTCCATATCCCTTCACATCAACAGTAATGCTGACATTATACAGAGATTGCTTTCCCATGCCATTTGGCCACCATAAATTGGGCTTGTAGAAGAAAAGCTGCAAATTTTATCATAAGAATTTGAACAATTATTGTAAGTAATGAAATGAAACTTGCAGTATATGAATGCTTTGAACCCAAAGTACAAATATTAATTCTCAGAATCAGACTACCAAGAAAGAGGGAATATAATTGCAAAAGAATCAGCACTAATTTCCTCAAGATAATAAACAAATTTGTTCTTAATCACAAAATAAAAAGGATGTTTTCTCCCAAAATGAAATGCAGTTCAGTCAAATTTTGCTTCATATTCTCTCAAATATATTCATACTCTCCATGTCAAAATGCAAAGACACTCAAATACTAATAAACAATGAGGAACAAAAATTGTTCATCCAAGACATAGAACTACCTTTAATGCAAAGAAGGAAGTTACATCTAAACTCAATGAGAAAAATACTATCACTGACCTTAGGAAATGTATACTGAATACGTTCTCCTGGAGGAATTGAAACATGTTGAGTCTGAAGATGCTCAATTAAGCAAACACTTCCTTCAAGTTCCGTAGTCACTTGGATATTCAAAGAACAGTCAGCAACCCAAGCAGTCCTGTTTTCCAATTCAGTTGTTGCATGCAAGTATGCCCTCGTGTATTGGTCAGAAAATGAAGAAACCAAGTGCGGATCAATTATTTTTACTGGCTGTATCCAGAGAAAATGCATCAATAAACACTTAAAACAGTATTCCAATGAGTACTACCGAGCATCATAAAACAGTGACAGTGGAGAAATAAGAGCAACACCAACTACTGATAGTTATGTTCAACAGAACCAACGCTTTACAGAAAACATAGCTGCAAACAAAGGCACTTAAAGCAAACCATTAGAAATAGGATGGTAAAGTCTAAAAAAACAGTTAGGAAGGGTTCAAAAGCAAGAAAAAGGAAAAGACTAATAAAGAATGAAGAAAAAGAGTAGTATAGAACCTTTGAATTGTGGCATTGCAATTATATATATATATGATCAACACCATTAAGAGAAAAAAACATAATGCTGATTAGATCAAGAAGCTCAAGTCTTATGGATAAATCTTACCCCAGTAACAGATATTGATACTTCATCCCAGATACCAGTGTTCCTATCCCTGATACATGCAGAGATCAAATGTGTTAGATATGATGTTTTTGTTAAGTATAAGCAGAGAATAAAAAAACGAAACCTACTTTTCAATTTTTATTTTTTAAAAATCACCTTATTGGAGCTATCCAATCCCAACCCTCAACATATTGTGCAGCAACATCTTTTCCAATCTAAGAGGACAAAAAGGTGCTAGCCATTAGGTTACCATCTTGTTTATAATCAATTAATATCTAAAATTTAATGTTAAACCACATTTCATGAGATAAAACAAATTAACAAGCTTCTTTTGGACAAAGATGTGTACCTCATGGTCCCCACCTTGCCCGCCCTCAGGGGGAATGCTCCCTGGGTGGTCCGGAGGGTGAACAAGAACAGCCAACAAATTTGCACCATCAGGATTTAGGATATCAGTGACATCAAGTGAATGTCTTCGAAACATCCCTTTAGGGAGAATCATTTCATGGCCATTTAAGTACAAC
This sequence comes from Abelmoschus esculentus, assembly GCA_035048815.1. Lineage (NCBI taxonomy): Eukaryota > Viridiplantae > Streptophyta > Magnoliopsida > Malvales > Malvaceae > Abelmoschus > Abelmoschus esculentus. The sequence continues at coordinate 23,654,877 of JAUCBN010000004.1, forward strand.
TCGGCAGAGTAATTGATTGCACGGAAATTCAGATCTAAATGCTGAGATCCTGACTGAAAAATATAAAGTAATTAGAATCAGTGGAAATAACACCACAAAAAGGAATAATCAGGGTGTATGTTAGTTGGACATAAGGCTTTTGCAACATTTAGAGCATACAGTTGTTATCAGTTGAAAAACCCAGAAAAAGTTTTGTTTTCAAGTTGAATTTCACCTCCCAAAAATGTTCCACGTTAAAACATCACACATACCAGCTGACACTGAAATTTTGTGAAAAAACAGAATGTGTAGTATTCCCTTCCAGAATCAGCTATATCAATGATCAGCTCATTCTCTAAACCATAGAAAGGATCTGCAACAACTTTGTTCTTTACTAGAGTCGCCAGGACACTGTCAATAAAACACATAATCACGAACAAGAGAATAAGAAATCACATACTAGTTTCATCAAAGATAACTCAACTCGCATGCAAATCTAACTACAATATTTATAATCACAAGCAAACCATCATATATTGCAATATAGGTCCCTACAAGTAGATGTAAAATCATCAAATGTTTCAATTATTATCAGCTAAAGCCACCATTGTAGCCCAAATTTTAAACATAAATACCAATTTTAACCCAAAAATCCAAAACAATGAGAAATAACTACAAAGTTTAATCTGAAAATCAAAGACGTATTATTGATCCTTTAGCTACTGCTGCTAGTGCTTCCTAAAATTTGTTACAAAGCAAGAGAAAATAGTAAAAGCAAATCATAATTGATTAAGAAAGAAAAATACACATACAACTATAATTATACCTTCCCATCAACAAAAATTTAATATATATTTTCAATCTCACACAAAATTCATCAGTTCTTATCATCAAACAATATATCTTTTTCCATAACAACAACAAAAATGAATTAGTTTAATCAAACAAACCTCAGCATAAATTTCAACAAAATCAGAACAAAAATATAACTATAATCTTTTTCCCCTTATACAAAATCGAAAGTAAATTGAAGACAACATATGCAAAAGTCAGAGCTTAATTACGTTCCGGGAACGACGGCTTCCATCCAAGTAGAGTTTGGGCCAGTCGGGGGATGAGTCGTTGTGAGCTGCGTTCCAGTGAGTTCAATCTCGGTGGATCTCGCCGCTAGCCATCCCGATTCAAGCAGAGTTTTCCCTATCTCCGCCATTGCCGAGTTTTCGACTCGGATGCTCTAGATTCAATCAGTTCGCACAGTGTTAACTGAATTGAAGAGATCCCTATGAGCTCGTTCTTTCCTTTTTCTTCTGACTCAGTAGACTCGCCACTCGCCACGTCTAACGGAAGACATAAAGAGTGTATCCGCATTCAATAAGCCACGTGGGATTTGTCTATATGTTTTATGGTCAAATTTAACAAAAGATCCCTATACAATGTAAACTTTGCAAATTTAACCTCTATTACAATTTGATCATTTCTTGTCCCATACTTTTCAAAATGTGACACGAGACAAATATTTTTCAGTTAATTTCATCAAATAAGTTTTAAATTTGAATGACCAAACAAGTAATTTGCCCTAATTTAATTGATGCATTTTCAATAACATATTTCTCATTGCAGGAAGCTTAATTTTCATATATTTTTTTTTCATGAACTGTAATACTCTGTACAAAATATAATTATCCTACAATTAATAACTTATAAGATACATTTACAAGGTTTGTAACGGAAATTTTGTTTATTAAACAAAAAAAATGGAACTTTAGGCTTGTCAAGGTTTATCGATTGGTCGGTTTATCGATCGGCCGAGTGTTGTTCCAAAGCCATTGACGAGCAGAGCCTTCCAGCAATGGTGAAACCTGCAAACAACTTAAAAGTTAGCTTTACCGTAACGGTTTAACCGTACTCAGATACATATGTATATACCTACCTTTTCCCATACTTGTGAATGGTAACAGTTGAGCCATTCGATCTCGTCGGCGGAGAGCAAATGTAAGTCCACCAGTTTAGTCTGCACCTCAAATATAAACATGAAGCGTAAAAAATAATATCCAGCCTCCTATAGCAATCAGCTCCAACTCGATCTTAAGTATATTCATGTTATTACCAGATATCGTTCCTAGATGATCGGATTTCTTATGTTTCAACTTGTTCTATTGACAATTTTGAGTTTTAGATCTAAAGTTTCTTAGAATGGATCCAAAACCGGTCGTGACGAGTGATTTTTAGCCCGGAAGAGATTAATGTTGTGGAGTTACCAGACAGGAAAGTGAATAGAAAAGTGTGTTTTAATGAATAAAGGAAGATCCAGACAGCATGAATGATGACATACCTGAATGGGGAAAAATGTTAGTTTTTCGAATCCAAGATATTCGATTCCTCCGTAATGATAAGGTGTATTCATCTCTCGTACATAAAGGAGATTCTGCAAGATGAGAGAAGCCTGAGTTAGTAATGAGTGGAAACAATGCTCGACTCCGATGTAACTTTTAAATTTTAATTGTCATGACTTTGTACCTCGATTCGAATGCCAAAGGCATGGTCCTCGTAGTAGCCGGGTTCGTTGCTAATGATCATGCCTTTTTGTAGGGGAGTCACATTTCCATATCTAAAGCTAATACTTTGTGGACCTTCATGGACATTTAATGCAGCTCCAACGCCATGGCCGGTACCTACATGAGAGGAGCAAGACAATCAAATCATGGATCAACAACAGACCAAGCTTTTTCAATACCGAGGAAAGTCGACAGAAAGATGGGAGAAATACCATGACGGTAATCAAGTCCGATCTTCCAAAGGGCAGAGCGAGCAAACGCATCCAACACAAAACCTGGAGTGTTTTCAGGAAATACTACCTCGTCAAGAGCAATGTGACCCTGCAATTTGATGGTGCATCAGGAAACACCAAAATAACCGGCACAAAAGCTGTCTACGAGCATATTAACCAATATTTTACATAATTTACTAAAAATATTGTCATATGAGTCACTCGATCTCATCATGAACAAGTGCATGGGGCTCCTATGCAATCAACAAAATATATCAAAAATGAGGCAGCACCTTTAGGACTTGAGTGAAGCATTCTTTTTCCCTGGCAGTTGGTTCACCGAAATGTACCGTCCTTGTTATGTCAGTCGTCCCGTCAACATATTGTGCTCCGCTATCCAATAGGAATAATTTACGGGGATCCACAACACTACAAGTTTCTGCTTGAGGCGTGTAGTGTATGATAGCACCATTTGCACCCGAACCTGCAATATCAGTCTAGATGTCAATGGTTATAACCTTACAGATTCCCTTCCAAAAAAAAGTGTCAATCTCACTTTTTCCAGCATTCAAGAAATTAATATACCGCTTATTGTATCAAAGCTCGTATCTAGGAAACCATCTTGCTTTGAACGGAATTCAAGAAGTTTGTCTGCAACGTCTACCTCGGTTAGACTCACATTCTTATCAATTTCCTCTTCAAGCCAGCACCAGAATTGTGCCAAGGCAGCTGCATCCCTGCATGTATATCATCGATATAAATGTAATTCATAAAGTTCGGGTGGAAAAGGGATATGGTATGCATGTCCACTGACAATTACCTCAAGTGAGAATTCTTCATCCCTTCTAATTCGGATGGATTTTTCAATGCCTTGGCCAAGGAAACCGGGGATTGCATATAGACACCAGAAGGACCTACAGAGAGACTGTTGGATTCAGAAAATCGGTTATTCTTTGTTTTGCTTCTACTCCGACGGTTCATAAGATACTTATCGCAAGCGAACTTATAGGTCTCCACAATAGCAGCATTAACCGATGATGTATCTAACCAAAGGTTAGCCCCCTCGGCTGCCAATCTGAGAAAAGACACTGATAGCATGAAAAAACATGCCCAATTTGAAGCAAAATGTTTCCAATGTAAAAATAAGGTTACCCAAAACGAACCTCCTTATTTCCGAAAGGATCGAATCATATGGAATTAATTCTACACCTGCCTTCTTCAAGTGATCCATCACCTCTGGCATGACTTTAGATTTGTCTACAAATAACTTTGCTGTGTCGACCTCCACAATTAAGTACGCATACATAACAGGTGAATGTGGTACATCACTTCCTCTCTTCAAAACGAGATGTGTCGTATATTAGTCCCATGGAGGTTTAAAGACAAAAGCAAGAATTACTTAATATTGCTCTTAAGCAAGTCGAATGATCGGATTTCTTGTAAAGACACCGGCATTAAACAGATCTTGACAAAACAAAATGGATCCATATTTTATTTCTAAGAAAATAGCAATTGACCAAGTGTGTGCTAGCATTAATACCAGGTTCAGCAACCAGGCAACTTCATCAAGCATGGATATAACAATTGCAGATGAGCCAGTGCCAACTAGTTCTGCCCTGAGGGAAGATAATTTGGACGCCACGTCGACACCAGCATATTTCAGATCATGCACCCTAATCGGCTTGTTTGGGGGTTTCGGTCTTGATTCCTTCCATATTTCATCCACGAGATTTAGATCATACAAGTAAACCAACTCAAGATTCTTCTGAGATATAGCCTCCTTCAATTCTTCTGCAGCATCATAAGAAAAAAGGAACTGCTCCCTTCGAAGTATCAGATATCATCCGAAACAGCCAAGCATAAATAGAGGGTATACCGAGTGCAAATTGTAAGCTAGATGCACTCGTTTATGAGGTTGAAAGATTGCTCACAGGATCAATCCCGACTCGGCCACCAGGAGCCAAAACATCATTAAGCCATTCACTAGTTCCTGGGACTCCAAGATTACCGGCACGCATGAGAATCCAGCTTGAACTCAATTGCTTCTCGGCCTAAACAGACGTAATAAAAGAACTACTGTCAACAAGTACTTGTACCACAATTCATCGAACAAGATAGAACTCCATTACTAAAAACTTGCCAACAAAATAAAACCTGCAGAAAATAGCGACCATCGGTCCACAGAGCAGCTTTATCCTTTGTAACAACAGCAGTCCCTGCACTGCCTGTAAAGCCTGATATATAGGCTCTCCTCATGTAGCATTCAGCGATGAACTCACTCTGAAAACCATGCAAAAAAAAAATAAAGCAATTACACTAGCATTGTATAGGCTCTCCTTATGTAGCATTCATGTAGCCTGGGACCAAACGGTAAGAAACCCCATGGAGGACTAAGCTAGGTGTAAATAAACCGAGTTTGAACAAATAAGGTTTTGTACGTGTTCGTTTGTTTATTTTTTAATTGTCCGAGTCGGTTTATTTAGCCGTGAACATTTATATGTTCTCACAAACATATTTGTTTAATGTACATAAACATTTTCGTTTATACCGACAATAATATATTTGTTTATATGTCCATCAAAATAGTAATAGTAAAATTACACTTTTAAACTTAAGCTCCCGAGACTTTACGGTTTGATCTTTAAAATTCATATTATGTTAATTTAGTCCGTACCTTCACTAATATTTAACGAACTTTCAAATGAATTTATTTATAAACATAAACGAACCGAAGCACACATTTCGTTCATTTACATCCCTACTAACCGAAAATTATTAGGTGAACCATGTTCACCACGTCATCCATCACGTCATCAATGATCTCAATTAATCAGGACCGTTAATCTTAATTTTTTTCCAAATGAATCATCATCTCTTTCCTACATATACTTAGTAGGTGGATAGTTATTACGTGGTTATTTAAAGATCAACGATCCTGATTACTTGAACCATGAATGACGTGGTGAACAGGATTCACCTAATAATTACTCGTACTCACCCTACTCCAGCCCATCGGCCCACTCACAAACTGCCAGGTCAAATCCCGATTACCGGTCACTTTCTAACGTGGCAAGACTTGGCCGGCATCATGATGCGTGCCACCCATGGGCGGAGCCACCCATTCAAATGGGTGGTCAAATGACACCCCAAAAATTTTGGATTAATCTTTTTTATATATAATTTATATATATAATTTTAAAAAATAATAATAAATAATACCAATATATAAATAATTGACACCCCTTAAAATAACTCAAAAAAATGCCACCCCTTTAATAATTTTCTGGCTCCGCCCTTGGTGCCACTATGTCTATGACATCACCCCACTTGCCTTTGATCATCCAATGTCCTTCCTCCTCCCCTCCTCTCACTATTCCGACCATCTAGTACAGCGTCCCTCCGCCTTGTATAAAAGGAGATGATCCGCTCATCTCCACCGTCCCACCCTCTTTAGTCTCAACACACAAATTCTTTTAGCACTAAAAAAAGTGTAGAAAAGAAAGAGAATCGAACCTGATGAGCATCCTGAGAAGGGACGATATAAGCATCAATGCCAATTCCAGGCTTAGAAAAAAGCTGGCGAAGAGCAACGACCTTCTCATCCTGTTCTTGAACAGTCCTGTTCCTTCGAAGCTCCCATGAAGGCTTAGCAGTTACAGGGCCAGAACTACAGCATCTCAGATTCAAAACCGGAGGACCCTTTTGTGATTTCTGAAAAACTGTGGGGTTGTTTCTAAATTTGAGGAAAATGGGGTTCGAGAATGAAAAGAAAGGGAAACGAGAAGAGCATAGAGATGGATTGAGAGATAGAGAACGCATTGTAATAGCTGATGATAGAAGCAAAGTTCCGACATAAACGAGAAAAGATTGGTTTTGTTCAGACAGAGTGGATAAGGCAATCAGGCTTCTGAAAGTGGATAAAGCAGCGGAGATTATGGGAGTTAGTTGAAATACGGAAACGATGTCGTATAAGTAAGAAGGACAAAACGGGTAAACATATGAGATCCACCTAAAAATTAAAATATTTATTTTAATACCTATCCGAATCAATCTTAATATGTTTTATCTTTAATTTAAGATAATAAAAATTATAATTTAATTTTGATATAATCTTAATGTTTTAATAAAAATCTGATTAAATTTGATTCGATTTAAAAAATTAAAAAAATATATTATATATTATATATAAAAATATGAGTTTCTTTTTTATTTTATTTTATGTTCGAATATTTTGGTGAATATAGTCGATATATATATAATTTATTGTTTATATTGTTAAAATTATGTTTTTTTAATAAAATTCATTATCATTTTAAGATTTAAAAGAAAAAATCAATTTTAAAAAAGTTAAAATGAAAATGAAAAAACTTAAAATAAACTCAACTTTAATTTAAATATAATAAAATTTTAATTAAATGTTTTATATATAATTTTTTTAGATTAGCTCAAATTTAATCGGGGCTTTTATAAAAAATATCATGATTAAATCAAGTTAAATTATAATTCTTATTATATCAAATTAGATTAAATAATAATAAAATATATTAAGTTCGGATCATATTAAAGAATAATATTTTAATTTTTAAACCAAAATGGGAAGCCCAAAACCCAACCCACCCGTTCTGTTGCCAGACTCGGTCTCTTTTCTTTGCAATGTTTAGCTTTCCGCTCTTCTTCCTCTAGGACTCTCGTAAATCTGTAACCTTGTTTGTTCATCCATGGAGGACGGCTATTGTTTAACTCTCCCCCAACTCTCTCCCATTATACCCTAAAAATGGCGCAGTCTCCGTTCAATCTTCTTCTCCTAAAACGCCCAACTTTCTCTTCTAAAACCCAACTTAAACCCCATAGCTTTGTTTCATCTCTACTTTTCACCATCACTAAACCAAAGTCCTTCTCCTCTGTTTCCCCTGAACTGGAGGGAATCGCTGGTCACGAGCCACTGAAACCGAACTCTCTCTCAGCTCGTTTGAACTTTGTGTTTGACCAAATTGATCAAATTGAGAAACGAAAACAACAAGAATCGCTCGAGAACGACCACACCCTCCAACGTATCCGAGCTTGGCGTCAATCAAATAAAGAATCTCAACCAGCCCAACGCCGGTTTCAATCCAAAGAACAAAACCCAGATTCTGGAATTAGTAGAAATGATGAAAATCCTACTGAGTTTAATTCTTTTTCCTCGCCCGAGTTAACCGAGTCACAAAGCGATGATGTCCTTCGGCGGATTCGTGCTTGGAGGGAATCCAAGTATGGGGGGAAGAAAGAATGTTCGGAAAGTGAACCTGCTGACAATGAGTCTAAAGGTTGTGTTTTTACGACTGATTTAGTGACTGAGATAGAGCTGTGTAGGCAAAAGGGGAAGGACGTGGAGGTGGTGCATCCATGGCCAGAGTGGATAGAGTTGATGGAGAGATTAGTGCAGCAGAATTACTTTGATCATAAAAGGATAGACGAGGAGAAGATGGTGGAAGAGATAGGATTTGATATGAGTAATGTTGTTGAGGAAGTCAAGGATGATGCTGGAATTGATTTTAAGGACTTCAAGGCTGTCCAAACCGCTTGTCTTAATTTCGGGAAGGACCGGTTTGATATATTGAGGTTTGTGTAGTAGTTTGTTCTTTAAATAATGATTGAAATTGTTTCTGAAATGAGATGGACTAGTTTGGTCATATGTAATTTGTTGCATACAGATGGATTTAGTTTCACAGCTTAGAATTTAAGCTTAAACGGAAGATTGATCATATTGTTCTATGTCGTGATTGGATTGTGTGTAATCATTGGAGTGCTCCTATGTTGCAACTGAATTGCAACAAGCTGGATTTGATTTCCTATTTTGATGCTCTTAAGTCTTAACATATAAGCTATTCAGTTTTTTTTGGTTAAGAGTGGCCATTGATGTGTAACTGGAACATAATTGTAATGAGTGGTTTCATAAATAATCAATAGTTTGGTTATACTGAGATATAGAGATGATCATTTCCGAATCTGATTTGGAGTTTCACATTTTTTATCCTTTGTTTCTTTTAGCAATTGATGTAATGGTGCTTGAATTGTTGCTTCTCCTGAAGATTGGAAATGACTGCAAAAATCCTAGCAATTTAATGTTTCTGATTGTGTTGCCTTCCTGTTGTAGCTGTTTTAGTTGTTCATTTTGTATGTTTACTGACTTCGATCTATTCCCTTCCTCCGGCAGATTATTTCTTTTGTATGTTTACAGGAGTTATTTGGAACATTTGTTTGATTAATGCTACTTTGCTGAAATAGAAAGTTAATTTCAGGTCATTATCGAGACAGGATATCCAAAATTTGGTTGGTTTTGGATGCCCGAATGCAGACAAGAAGGTGGTTTTCTCTGCAAAAGTCTTGAGGAAACATGTTCACCTTGATGAAGGAGATGTAAGTATTAATTTCATTACTACTTTGTTGTTTGCTCATATCTAACAAACTTCTGTGTTTTTGTTGCATCCCTTCTGTTTGTCCCTTTAATTATTTGAGGAATTCGTGTGTATCAGGTTTGTAGTTCCTGCAGTTTGAGGAATTCTTGTGAGAAAGCATATCTTCCAACAAACAAAGAGGACGAGGCACGGACTATTGATGTTATGCGTGTCCTGTTGACCTATGGTTTTGATTATGTGAATGGTTCCGTCGTAAACGAATCTGTTATGAAACATAAGTCTTCAAAGACTGTTGTCCGTAAGTTGCTTTACGAGGTTGTGAAGTTGAGTGTCATTCCTATAGACCCGAATCTTCCTCCTCCTGTAATTAAGAAGCTTCCACCAAAAGTGAAGCAACCTCCTCCTCCAAAACGAGTTGGGCGGGATGACATTGAGATGAAGAAGGGTGATTGGCTTTGTCCCAAGTAAGTGAGCTCCATAAGAGTTCTGAATTTCAAGAACCTTACTCAACTTGTTTAATGCTTCATGTTTAGAAATTTTAAACCTACTTTAATCTCTGACATCGTTGACTGTTTGGTCTCAGGTGCGACTTCATGAATTTTGCGAAGAATACGGTCTGTCTACAGTGTGATGCCAAGCGTCCCAAGAGACAATTGCTTCCTGGAGAATGGGAATGTCCAGGGTAAGATTACTTTTTCCCTTGCCAATTCCACTGCAGATTTTAACGTTAATCATATTTACCAAATTTCATTCTTGTATATGATTCCTTGTGTTCCTCTATCGTAGTTTTATATATTGAATTGTTCGTGTTGCTTGTTGTTTGTGCTATGGCAGGTGCAATTTCTTAAATTACAGGAGAAATATGGCATGTTTTCATTGTGATTGCAAGCGACCACCTGATGCATTTATGGAGAATAAAATACAAGAATTTCGACCCGGTTCAAGAAAAAGATTGGAGAAGGCTGCACGACGATCGGAGGTCTCTAATGGTTGGAATTTTGACTTCGACGATGACGAATCAGATGGGGCAGATGTTGCTTCCTTTGAGTATGCAGATTCTTCACTAAAGGGTGAAGCTTCTCCTTTGGGAAGTCAGGCCCGCGGAGGGAAGTTTAGAGGACTTGAAGATGATTTTGATACTGCCCGGCAAGCCGCGAAGGTCCATGAAAGGATATATTCTGATATTGATAGCAGCAAACCTGGAATTGGATTTGATGATGAAGATGATATTGATAGTTACGAGATAGATTCCCGGCAAAATAATCTAAGGCAGAAAGCTTCTTTGAATGTTTACTCCGATAACGAGCTGTTTTCAGAGTTCGAAGATGGTGATGGTTCTAATGATAGTAATGTTGCTGATCAAAGGACAAGGTTTCCATCGTATAGAAAGCCATCTAAGCACGAGCTTAAAAAGTTAACATTATCCGATTCCGGGGATGAGTTAGATTTGGATTCAGACGAAGACCTCTCAGTTTGTCCGAACTGGAAATCGAGGCATGTAGCTGACTCTAAGCTTAGGGATAGAGGCCATTTTCGTAACAAAGAAAGTTCTGGTTTTCAAGGTGGCTCCTTCTCTGGTTCAGACTATGAAAACAACAGTCCACATTCCAGGAGAGATGAGTCAAAACGAAATAAACGAGGGTCTATCAGACCAGGAAACAATGTGGGCGGCCATGGTGATTATAACTTGAGAAATGATTCACGGTCTAGAACGAACACCAAGATGAACAGCGGAAGAAACTACTCGGATAATTCCGATCGATCATATCGAGATTCCCGGGGCAATAATAGGAGGTTTGGAGAGGATGATTATGGCAAGCATAGATTCAAGGGAGCCATGAAAGATGGAGCATCCGGAAATCAATACCGTGGAAAGTCTCATGGATATAGTAGGAAGATGGATGATCCTAGTGAATTCAAAAATAGCAGGCGTGTTATTGAAAGATAAGTCAAAAAGGAATCGAAAAATTATTAGACGAGTCTAGTTTATCATATTATTTATAGTCTGATAATTTTTATTTTTTTTACATATATTAAATAGATAAATTTTATTGGATAAACTATAAATGACGTAGTGAGTCTGGATCATATAAGAATTCCTCGAAATAATGACTTTTATTCGTTATTATCTTTCGAATACAGGCCATTCTATATATTTTTTTTATTTACAACTCAACTTTAATACTTTTGGTCATTATCATTTGAATTTGATAGTATTGGAGGAAAAATCTTGAAAATAGACGCTTTTTTATCATAAAATCTTGAAAATATACGCCATTGGATAAAAATCGGATAATTTACATTTCAGGTTAATAAATTTAGCATAAATTTCATTTGTCACGAATCTTTAATTTCAGTAAATTATATCATTAAGATTTATATTATTCACAAATTAGCTCCCTTATTTTAATTTCATTAATAATTTCAATGCAGTTAAACAAAAAATCAACATTTAAACCATGTTTTTTTGCTGTAAAATATTTAAATCAATTTTTGGGTTAAAAAAGTAGGGTAAATTATAATAGAGGTCATTCAATTATATATACAATTATATTTGTATCACTTAATTATTAAAAGTTTTATTCATATCATTCATTTATGAATAATATTATATTTGGGTCACCTAATTGTTAAAGGTTACATTTAGGTCACTCAATTATGGTTAAGTTTACGATTGGGTCACCCTTCATATTTAAAAAATTATATCAATTTTGTCGTTTTTTCTTTCAAATTACTTATATACCATCGCTAACATTAGAGTAACTTATTTAAAATTATTAATTAATCTAATACATGAATTGATAAACTTTTTTTTAAAATATGAAAGGTGACCTAAATATAACATTACTTAATACAATTAAGCAATCTAGATGTAACATTTATTAATTTGATGACTTAAATGTAACCTTACTCATATTTAAGTGACCCAAACGTAATTTTTAATATTGAATGACCCAAATGTAACACTAGCCATAATTGTGTGACATCCATAGTAGCTTACCCGAAAAAGTATTTAAACAATTAAGCTTACCCGACAAAAACATAAATCAAAAACTTTGCATCGATCGAATCTCTGTGCAAACAACAATCGATTGCTAGGGTATGTTGCAACATGTCACAAAGACAGACGAACCAAATTCTAAAACAAAATAAAAACATATCACAAGAACAGAAAAAAGTGTATCATAAAGATAGAAAAACAGAGATTCTTATTAATATAAAACAAGAAAAGATAATCGACAATCAATATTAAAATTAATTGTATTAGTTGTCGGTCACCGATTAAAAAGATTGATCAAAAAGTGAAAAACGGCTAAGGATGAAATTTTGGAAGAAGAAAGCAACGGCTCGGGTTACTTAATTTTTTAGTTTCAAAAGTATGAGGATCTAAAAATAATTTAACCTAAAAACTTTAGTATGAACCCCATAGATTCTTCCCTACATAAATCCCACAAAAATCAATTAATTATTTACCATGCAACTCCCAAATAAAAGCAACAAATTGCAGTAAAAAAACTTACCATATCAACACAAGCAGACAGGATTACTTTTACATGTCAACATCCATCAACAACAGTAATCTTTCTATAAATGGAGTTAATATGGCCTCTTGTTAACTTCAAGGGACAGAAATGAATATTCTTTTTGCTGTTTTTCAGGCAACTAGAGTGACAAAACCCTAATTTAACCTAGAATTTGAAGCACCAGATGTTCCTGAACCAGATATCTTCTCTCCATTACAAAACATTCAAACGTGCATGAGTATCCTCCACTTGTTTTAATAATATAAACAATATTTTAAGCTAAAGATGGTATATATGGAGAGCAAGAAAAGGTTGTAGAAACCCAGATTATCAGGATAGGGGGGGACCATATTGTTAAGTCCTTTTAGGGTAGATACATTCATATATATATATATATATAAATAACATGAACAAAAAAAAGTATATATAGAAATTAGCCTATTGAACTTGGCTTGTTCGATAAAGGTTTAATATCAAAATAAGTGTTTAAACTTTATTTTGCTTTTTTTAGACGTTCAAATTATCATTTTTTTTCTTTTAAGGTCGATCAAAAGAATGATAATCTGAGCACCTAAAAAGAAAAAAAAGATAGCTTGAACGTCTAAAAAGAAAAAACGAGATAATTTATGCAGTTATTTTAGTATTATATCTTCAATAAATCAAATTATTAGTAAAACTCGAACCCTAATGATTTCTTGCCTACTAATTATGAATCTCTAATCAAGATGAAAAGTTATAAGGTTAACTAAGGAGTGTTGGTTTTGTTTGTTTGTGTATATGTGTACGTATATATAGACTTGTAATTTTCCTTAAGCAATCTTCATGTCATCAAATAATCATATTGGGATAGCACATATGTGTTTCATTTTCACTATGCATAAGCATGCACATAGATAAATGAAAAATATATAAAATATTAAAAGAATTATCTGACAACTGACATCAAAATCGAGATATTTTAGATAATAAAAAATGCATATTTCCCAAAACAACGCACGTTCTTAGAATTTGAATTAACTATTCGATAATAATTAAGTAGATAACACGTGAATGGTCATTATAAAATTCGTACGTTATCGGATAGAATGTATTATAAACAATCACACATATTTATATTCATATATAATATAATAAAGCTTGGAGAATATAAAGAGCTACGTGTCTAAGCTTGAGAAGGCACCGAGTTGATCGTGTGGATCATAAGTTACTAAAAATGGTTGATGAACAAAACCGAACGCTGCCCATTGCCAACGTGGGTCGGATCATGAAGCAAATCCTGCCACCGAGTGCCAAGCTTTCATTAGAGGCTAAACAAAGAATGCAAGAGTGTGCAACCGAGTTCATAAGCTTTGTGACGAGCGAGGCGTCCGATAAGTGCCGGAGGGAGAATCGCAGGACGATGACCGGAGATGACATATGCCGAGCATTGTCTGCTCTAGGGCTCGACAACTATGCCGGATCCATTGCAAGGTATTTGCATAAGTATAGGGAAGCTGAAAGAGAGAGGGTAATAGCTAGCCAAAACAAAGCAACAAATAGCTCTCGAGACGAAGATATTGAAGAATCGGATCGAAGTGGGCAACCATCTCATCAAGCTGATGTAACACCAACTCCCTTGATGAACATATTCTTATAACATTACTTACAATGAATTGGTGTGACCTATTATTAATGTAAAAGATTTTGCTTTTTATAGATTAAGTATTGTCCGGATTTGATCTTAAAATTTAATGTCAATTAAAATTTAAGAAACGAAATTTATTGATTTGTGATTAGGAACTGATTGATTTATCTAAGGTTGTTGTATAAATTAAGGTCATTTTGTATTTAAATATTTTTTTTCTTTGATTAAAAATTATGGTTTCTTTATCAACAAGCAGGGACGGAGTCAGGATTTGAGGTTGAGGGGGACAAATTCCTAAAAAATTCATTTTTTAAAAGAATTTAAATAAGGGAACAAAAGTGAGAAAAAAAATTCTTCGGGGGTGGGGTGGTTCCGTCCCTGTCAACAAAACAACAACCAGTTAATCTAACAAGATGAGACGCTAGATATCTTAAGTATGATCAAGAATCAGAATCTTAATATTATGAATAAAAGGCTAGATTAACAGGGTTGCCGTCATATTGAGTCTCTGGACCAATGAGTCGTAATTAAACTTAAAAAAGCTTTACGGCTCCTTTCTCCTTTACACTCTTTGCTCAGACTTTTTCCTCCCACTTTTAGAATTATTGTGATTACGGGATATTATCTGTTTTTAATTTTAACTTTTAATAATATATACACGCTGTATAAATAAGCTGCTCGAACTCGGATTATTTAAGAATAATAATATTTTCTTTTTCATTTGAACAACCCGATAAATTCTAATGCATATAATGAATTTTGTAATTCATGGGTATAATTAATAGGTGAAAATCGTTTGTCTTTTAATTGTTTCTATTGTTATTTTCACTTTAAAATAAGTCTAGAGTTTAGGGTTTAAGATTAAAGGTTATGGTTAGGGTTTAAGAAATTAGGTGTATGAGTATTTTTAAGGTATAAAATTTAAGATTTAAGATGTGAAAATTATGGTTAGGATTTAATTTTTTTAAAGAATTTTAAATGTGAAATATAGAATAAGGCACGATAGAAGACAGGAGATTTTATTTATAACCCATTAAACTCAAATGATACGCCAATAAAAATGTTCGCCAATATCTTCCATTTAGGTTTAGGGTTTAAATTATCATTAAATAAAGGTTATATATTTTGATTCATAACTTATGTAAAGAAATTATACAATTATTAAACTTTAAATTTTAACTCTAAACCATGACCTTAAACTTTAAATTCTAACTTTAAATCCTATAACACAATTCCTTAAATCTTAAACTCTAACCTAAATCCATAAACCTTAAAATCAAAAAGATTGCTTAAAATATTAAAAAAAACGAACTCTTTAAATTTAAACTATAAAATCTAAAGCTAAATCATTAACCTTAACACCTTATCTTAAATCATAAACCCTAAATTTTGAATTCTAAACCCAAAAATTAAAAGACTTGTGTATCAAAGTATTTTCTACTGTAACCACAGCTAGGACTGTAAATGAAATGAGATAGATCGCGAGTTACTCGAGTTCGACTCAGTCAAAGTTCAGTTAAAACTCAACTTGATTGGACTTGACTCAAGTTCTTAACGAGCTAAGTCAAGCTACTTGATATCCAACTTGAAAAGCTCGTGAGCTACTCGAAAATATAATATACTATTTTTTTAATTTTTATAATTTAAATCTAAATTCCTAAACTTAAAACCCAAAAGATAAGCCTAAACCCTAAAATCTATATCTTAAATTCTAAACCCAACGACCTAAACTCTAAACCCTAAACTAATACCCTATTCTTTAAATTAACAAGCTTGAGTTTACATAACTTGTGTAATAATTGTTTTTCTTGATAGGGCTTTAAATAAGACGTGACAGATGACGAGCTAGTCGAGTTTGACACACTCAAAGATCGGTCAATACTTGACTCAATTGAGCTTGAATCAAGCTAGAACTTGACTTAAATTCCTTAACGAGTCGAATTGAGCTTAAATTTTTTAAACTCGTTAAAAATTACTCGAACTCAAACTCAACTTAAAATCTTAACAAATCGAATCAAATTCAACATTACTCAAACCTAACTCGACTCGTTTACACCCTATTCCATAGCATATCATCCGATCAAAACGGTCTTGGTGACACCAAAGGGACACCCCCACCATTTTAAAAATAACTTGAAAGAATAAATACCCTTTTCTGGATCTCCGTGTTTCATCCACATAAATTTCCAGCAACAAGAATAGTCAAAGCAGGCTATAAAGTGTTCTTGCTAGGTTTAGGGTTTCCCTAGAAACGGGGACCACTGTAACTGTTGCTTCACATGACATGGCTAATGGTGGAAATGCCTTTCAAACCTTGAGGAATATGCTTGTTATTTAATATATAATATTTCTTTCATTACAGATGATTGCTTTAATAATGAGGTTAAATATTTTAATTGAAATCTACTAATTTTATTGAATAAAAATATATTAAAATTATAATAAAAGCATATAATTTGATAAATAAAAATATATAATTTAAATATATTTTTATAATCATTAAAATAAAAATTAATATTTAAAGATCATAACACGATGAAAAAGATAAAAATTTAATTTAACTACTTAAAAAAATAAAAGTATTATTAAAGATTGGCGACGAAAAATAAAAATAAATAACATAAAATGCATATTATAATTAGACACATTCATAATATGATCATTATCCCAATTCAATCACAAACAAAAATTGATGATTGTAAATGTTTATCGAATTAAAACATAAAAATCAATAAGATAATTAAAAAACATCATTTTAATTAGTTGTAACAACATCAAATCTAGTTTTAATAAAAATAAATAAATAAAAACAGTCGATAACCGATAAAAAATTGTAAAAAATAAAATAAAACGTACTAAAAAAAAGTAGAATAATTTATTAAAAACTAAAGAAAAAAATATCATGAGGTTAGAATTCAATCCACACTCATAAGAATATAGCGTATTTTTTACTAAAAAATAAACCAAGGGTATCCAGTACTATTTACCACTCAAATGTTTAAACTATAAAATCATAATTATGCTTTTTATATTTTATATTAAAAAATAAATTTTAAACTTCAATCTTAAATTTTATATTCTAAAACCTAAATTTTACACCTTAAAAATATATTATACTTTAATTTTTTAAGTCTAATCATAAATCTTAATTTAAATCTTAAATCCGATTTTTTTAAGTAAAAGCACAAAAAAGCATAATTAGGACAAACAATTTTCATCCTTAATATATTATCGGTGATTAATTTTAATATTCCGACCATATATAATTTTGTTTATCATTAATAAATAAAATAATCGTTTATTGTTATAAAATTTAAACTAAAATTATTTTTCAGATGTATTATTATTTGATTTACTCCTAAATCAAAGCCTCATTCTGTGTAAGATTGTTGATGACAGGTTAACTTTTAGTGGTCATGCCACTGGTGGCTCCGACCATGGATCTACCTTCGGAACTTGAACAGCCTCGGACATGGGAGCTAAGTCACATTGCCCACTGGTTAGACCACTTGCATCTGTCGACGGTTTTACTTTCTTTTAAAAAATACATGGCGTAGTGCATGAATTTATATGACAAATAGTTCTTTTCTGTTTATATAAGATTAACGACGAGATTTAGAGTAAGAGTTTAGAGAAAATTAAATAAAAAATTTTAATAATTTTGAGAAGAAATTTAATTAAAAATAATAAAGCTTTGAAGCTTAATATGAATTTTTAAAAATCTTGAGAGTTAAAATTAAAATTTTAAAAATTTAATAATAAAATTTAAATTTTCTAAAATTTTATAGGGGACCATGGTCCTCTAGTCCCTTAAAGGTTCCGCCGCTATATGCGCACTCTTTTTGTTAAAGAGTTTGATGCGATACAAAAGAGACCAATTTAGAATAAAAGTTTGAGAAAGATGGATTATAGACGATAGTAATAAAATAAATTCCAATATTCAATTGTTAAACAATTAATTTAAAATTTAAACACTGAAAGCTAAGGTTTAATTTGACTGGTTTCGATTTTGTAGTAGTTGATTAATGGCATATAGAGTTTGAAAACCAAAACATGTAATTTGCACTAAACAATGGTTTCCAGGCTGCATAGATGTAGTTTCCTTGAACTGTGATATATCTGGAAAATCTTTCTACCATTGTATACAAAAATCATTCATGCAAGTTTGAACGGAATCAACTATTCCGATCGACATATAGAAGCTACTACAAATCCCCAACCGTCGTCAATATCAGGCCCTACCCAATAACCGATTACTGCGGTACGAGTACAAGAACTTGCATTCAAACTATGTAAGACAAGTTGATCAAAATGCGTTGACACGGTATTCAGATGTCGTTTACCGTTGATAGACGTGCTTTTGTTTGAGCTGCAGAGGGCCAGAAAAAAGGATGCTGCAAACAGAAATTCATGATATCAGGTTACAGAAGCATGCATTAGCTAGGGAGTGACTATAAACAAACACCTAACATATGACCAAATGTATCGAACGAACAGAGTAGCAATCAGAAATACAGATCCAATGCTTTTCTTGAAACAACTGTTCTTGCAAATCAAAGTGGTGATTCCAGTCGAAGGAACAACTTTGTCATTGTTGTTTTCAGGGGAACATTTTTCGTTGAAGCTTTGTTCTAGGCTAACGGTTCTCTGGATAATATTGATTTTCATAACCAAGAGTATGCGGTAATTAAATGGCTACTCCTGCAGACTGGGTGGTTTAGCCTGCTCAACAGGTGGGATCATTCGGGATCATGATGGAAATTGACTCTTAGGCTTCAAAATATACCTTGGTATTACCATGGTGCTTCATGCTGAATTGGGAGGGGGGGTATCAGGATCTTAAGCTGGTTTGGTCATTTGGATTCGGAAAAGTTAAGCTACGGACAGATAATGCAGAGGTCATAAAACTGATAACTTCTACTTCCACATCCATTTCATCCAGTCCCTATCCACTGGTTCGAGGCTTCGAGCAATTGCCAGACTCCAAGAGAAGGCTTGGATGGTTGATTTCCAACTTATTCGATGCGAAGCAAACATGGCTGCTGATGACCTTGCCAAGTCCATAAATTCGTCATATGGTTATTTGTCAAATTTTGAATCTGCTCCTGTTTTCACGGGATTGTTTACATAGGGGTCTACATGGTTCTTTTTTTTTGATTCAGGGTCTACATGGTTCTCCTTACCTACAATTAGTCTCAAATTGATCTAATGGCCTTTAGCATCCTTTTTCCATTAAAAAAAAGGTGGTGATTCCAGTGACACATTCTACATGGTCCTCCTTACTTACGGTTACATGGTCCTCCCTAGTGTTCGGCAGCCACATAGGCGCAACTATATCCAGAATCAATCCAGGTCAGACCCTAAACGTAGGGATGATGGAGGCAAAGCTCTACCAGTACTGTTTTTCCATCCACAAGACTCGAGCTCGAGCATTGCTTAAATGTCGTAGAGCTCCTTACTACTAGACCAACAGCCACTGGCATTGCTTTTTACTTTTAGTAATGCCATTTTAAGCACTTTCACACCTTCACATTCATCATACGAATGTTGGTTTCACCTTTTTACCAACATTGTGAATTCCACTTGGCAGAGTTACAGCTTAAGATGAAACTTCAAAGAAAGGCTTCTACAAGTGTAGTATGCATTTTAAAGTGGGTTAATTTTAAGGAATCTATCCCCCAACCCACATAAAAATAACAAAAATCTTTTACTCTCTTTTCATGTCCCACCTACAAAAATACATAAAAATTAAATTATAAATCCTAACCCTAATTTTTGCATCCTAAACCCTGTACCCTAAAAATACACTCCGCCCCTAATTCCTTATACCCTAATCACAACTCTAACCTTAAACCCTAAACTTATTATTTTAAAGTGCACAATAATAAAGGGCAAGTCGATTTGCACCCATAAAAACCTGACAATTTAAAAAAAAAAACAAATTTATTGAGCTCAACATGGCCTCTAAACAAGTTTCAATTCAACATACAGGGCCAAGACAGAGCAAAAAAACCCCCACAAATTTAGGTTTAATCAAAACAAACATTTCCATGAGAGAAGTTCATAACTAATTCAGCTGCGAAAAGGAAACCAAAGTCCATAATTAGCTCTGCATTTCTACGGTTAGCCTAAACCCAACATCAGAAATCACTTAATTTTACATGCTAGGTTCATTACTAGTGTCCTCACATAAAAAAAATGTTTGAGAATTATATAAAAAGAACCATGTTTTCATGTTCCTGGAAAATGGGGCAGCTTGCAAGCTAAAAAAGCAAAGACAAATGAGAAAATAACCTGTTTTGGTGGTTCCCATGCCTGGAAATCTGAAGCGAGCTGGTTTATTTGGGTATCTACCCTGAATAAAGGCATTTAAAAAAAAAATGAGACATTTAAACAGGCAAAAGCAACTATACAAAGTTTACATTTTGAAATAAATTAGAATAGTCTTTGAGGGGGAGAATTGGGGGAATCAAAAGGGTTAGGGATTCGAAGGAGGGATTACCTTAGGAGGGTTTTGAACAGAAATAGGACAAAGAGGAACGGAGAGGCTTAACGAAACGAAGCACGCCATTGAAAAGCTTCTGTTAAGAAGAGCAGTTAAGAGAGGTTTCTGGGGTTTAAGGTCGAAGAAATATAAGCTTCCAAAAAGGAACTAGTTGGTTAAACGACAGCGTTTAGCAAAATTTTTATTAGTGCCTGTAATATTTTTATCAGTACAGGTGTTATGGTAAAGTTATAAATTTAATATTGTACCTTAATTTAAAGAAAATATTTTGATATATGAGTTTATGTAAATTTTATATAAGTTATTTAATTTTAATTTAAAATTTTAGGTTATAGTTTAAAGGTTTAGATTATAAAACATAAAATTTAGAGTTTATGATTTATAGTTAGAAATTAAGGTTATATTTTGATACACAAACTAAATAATCCTTCGAACTTAAGCTATAAAGTATGAAACTTAAATTCTTAACTCTAACAACTTAAAATCTAAATCATAAATTATATACTCTATAATTTAAACCCCTAAATTTCTAAACCCTAAAATTAAAAAGTTTATATATCTAAGTATTTTTTTAATTTTTAATTTTTTATTTTTAAAAAAATACTTTGATACACAAACTTATGTAAATAAGCCTACTAATTTTAGAGTTTAGAGATTTAAGTTGGAAAGTATGATGTAAAATTTAGAGTTTATGATTTAAGGGGTTAGGATTAGAAATTTAATTTTTTTTTTAATTTTGTAGTTTAACTTTAAATATAAATGATTGCGTATTTATTTTACTATCAAAATATAACCTTTTATTTTACCTTAAGTTATAAATTTAGTTTATGTTTTCTTATGTGAAGATTTTTAAAGAAAAAATTTTAATACACAAATTACATAAATTAAAAAGTCTCTGTGCCTAAGTTTACTGAAATATTGCAGCTCTTTGTATTATGATGCATGCTTGATTATTTTCACCGAATTAATTATTTTTAATTTAATGTTATTTAAAATTTATAGAGTGATTCCAATAATAAAGAATAATATATTTTATTTAAATAATTTGGATTTGAATATCACGTATGCACGATGCATACATTATTAAAAAATTAAACAAATATTATCTTTAATATAATAAAAATGAGCAAGGCATCTTGATGTTCTGTGAAGAATTTGAGAGATAAAATTACAACAAATAGGTCCCTATGTTGTCAAAAGTTCTTCAAGCCAGAATTCACTTCCCAACAAAAAGCCTTATGGTCAACAACCTCATATCAAAAGGGTTTAGCTTATTCCCCACAAGGCCGATCGATCACCTTACAGAATGCTCGGACGTCCGCTACACGAACCAACTCCGACGTAAACGGGTTGTTTTGATAGCCCTTGTTAAGTTGTTATTCCAGGCCTCCTACCAGATTGGTATAGGGATAATCTGGACTATATAAACAAATCTTGCGAGGACTTAAACCAAACTACTGAGTACTGACTTGATAAAACAAGGTCAACTCCATTGTGCAAGCGAAAATATTCGGTTAAGCAGGGGACGGTCCGTTCTGAGCTTCATTCGAACTCTTATGGGATTTGTGCCTTTTCTTCTCCCGCTTCTTACTGTCATTAGAACACCAATATTATCATCAGCATGAATCCACGTAGAACGTAGGTGAAAAAAATAATCTCGTATCTACATAGAACGAATCGTATGGAACATACTCATCCTGCGACTGCGAGCTATGAACCCCGCAAGATTTCAGCTTCCGGTTTATGTGCTTCATATCCTTTTCCGTGGGGAACTTGTATTTCCTAACCTATATATGTTTGCCGGCAAAATTATCAGTACGTCGGTGAAATCTTGCATGTATTTATTGCTGAACTGGATTTATGTTAAAAATAGAATCAGAAGGAAACTATACCCAAACATCTATAGCATTTAGAGATTCTATAAACTGCAAAACGGATTGCTCGGAGTTCTGTCGTGCAAGAACACTTCTTAGGTATCTGCAAAGGACACGAAACACGGGTTGAATGAATTGTAAAATATTGTTTATAATAACCCGAAGAGAACTTCATGAATTTAAAAGCAGGTAATACCCCTCAAAGTCGAGAACTCTATGCATCTCATTTGCGCTGCGTAGAGCAGCCAGTGCCAACTGTAATATAGCAACAGACAAGTAAAGCCATGAGAATCATATTATAGGAAGATTAATCAATACATGATACAGATCTGACCGATTGCAAATACGAAGATGCATAACAGTTAGCACATTACAATAAGTATAGGGAAGCTTGCATTCATGATAGATAACGAAAGATCCACACACAACGAATATATATAGAAGAACCGATTTATAAGGCCCTTCCCAAAGATATTCTCTTTCAAGACTATCAATCAAACAAAAATATGGAAAAAAGATACACTCAAAACGGAGCTTGAACAGGATAGAGCACCTGGCCGGGAGGAAATAGATGTAGAGCATCAGTAAGAATAATTTTGTCAACTTCCATCCTTGCAGTTTCTTGCAAATCCTATTCAATATTAACACATCATAGATACTTAGAATACATTTTAGGAAGATAAAGTCACGCATTTACTAGTATGGAGGCTAGATAAAGCTGACATTAGGTTATTTCCCCAGCCAGCCACACTAGTATTAAGGTACGAGCTTGGCTCAGATCAGATGAACCAAAAGTTACCAGACTTGAGCTCCATTGCATGTCAACTCAAAATTAGATACATCTCCAGAAAATATGTGTAGGTTGGGGCCATCAAACAACAAATCGTTGAAGAAAGTAATAAATATTACCTTTAACATTTGATTTTCGTCATCATTTACTCCACAGAATTCCTAGAGAACCAAAACTTTTGATATTAATTATAGTGGGGAAATAAGAATTACATAAGCAAATAAGGGGGAACCAAATGGTTTTCCCAAACAATTTAAATTTTACTTGTAAAAGTATTTTACAACTATAGAATGTAAAACCAAAGGATAACAGCTAACCAAACTCACCTCCATGTTATCGACAAAACCTTCAACTGAACGGTAGGGTGCAAAAACAATGAGATCAAATTCCAGACTCTGCAAAATTGAGATATGTACTTTTTACAAACACAAGAGGGAAAAATAAGCAAGACTAAAAGAAAAAGGAAGAAGAACAGTAGCATGCCTGATACACAACCATCTCGTATTTGAGAATCATACCATGATCCTGTGAAATCCCCCTACCAAGCTCCTCTGCTGACACATGATTTTCTTCTATCTTACAGGCCGCATACACACAGGTTAACCTAGATATAAAGAAACCTATTCAATTTAACAATTACATTGTTCTCTAAAGAATTTTTTTATTCAATGGTATCAGTCAAAAGAATGTATCATCCAGCACCACATATCAAAAGAAAAAATCAGTGACAACTATAAGAGACAATGATGCATTTTAATAACATGGTCAAAAGCACATATCAGAAATGATGCATACAGCAGATTACATGTAGATATAACAAGCATTAGAGCATATATCTGAAAGAGATGTAGAAGAATCATACATTATATGTTTCGGATGATGTTCCATGACCGACCAATGCAGGTAAAACCTTTTGAAAAAAATCAGAGCTGTTGCCTGCAAAATGTGAACCAGAAGTAGAAGCACATCAACAGTGACCTTGTCTTTACTCATTAGTATGACCGTTATCTTAAAAAAAATGTAACAAATACCTGAATTTTATTAGGAAAGTAGAATGCACTACAAACTTCTCGAAGTTTGTTCTCATAAAACACCCGCATGAATTGTTCCTCTTCAATGTTAAGAGGTTTTGGATGAGAATGCTTGTCAGCTGACACGAACAATCAAAATATCATGTGGTAAGCTTGGTGACCAAGCGCCTCACTATAAAACTAAAAGGAAAAAGAAAATGAATTTACCATTATCCTTTGGAATAGGTTCAGGGTACGATATTGAACCTTCGGAATCTACTTTCATTTGAGTTGTTCCATACTTCAGAATACACGAGCAAGTCAACTTCAATAATTTGAACAATGAAAGAAAATTTCTACCAGGAATGCTTTCAATGGCAGGTATTTGCAACAGACAACATTTAAAAAAGGTTGCCAATGGAAATCAACACCAATTTCATCGAATTTACTAAAATAATAACTCATATGTGAATTAAAAAGACACGACCTCGAAATCAGGCAAACACAAATACAATCACAACTGAAAGGCAAAGGTTCCACCATACCTTCTCCAGTGTTTGCATTGCTCTTTGATTAACAGCCTTGTATTTCTCAGCCTATATCAGCAAAACATGAACAAGACAATAGTATTATACCCTAAAAAACACAAAGGAACCTAATTTAAACTTGACAAAGTTCTGAATTAATTGCAATTCCTGCTGAACTTTGAGAAAACACTATTAAAAAAAAAGGAAGCAAAGATATTAGCAGGAGAAGATTAAATCGATTAAACAGCGAAAAGAAAGAAATACATTGCTATGAGGAGTAATTGCTTTTTCCTTACATTTAAGAAACAATGAAAATTTCTCTTTTCTTTTTCATGGTATTTACCAGTTCATGAGGAGAGAAGATCCACTTAGCTCTGTGAGTCGATGTATGAAAATCAGCCATGGAGAATCGGCAACTCGGTAGCCCTGACTCAGCAATTCGATCGCAGCTATGCAAACAATTTCTCCAGTCACTCGACACACTGAAATCTCCCAATTTTAACGAGTCTTTCCGAATTCAGAATCGGGTTACCATGCTCGACCTAGAAACCCGATATTTTCAATCCGCATCTGATCAAACTTTGTGAAGCCCATTTTCTGATTGGATGAAGCGAAATCTCCACCAGCCCTCAGCATTAAAACCCATTAAAGCAATTCTTTGGCCCATAAACTTTTCTTGAGTTTTAATTCGAGTTCAACCTAAAATTTTATCAACAACCTTTAAATTCAAAATTATTACGTTTAAACCCTAAACCTTAAACAGAATTCTTAAATTATAAAATTAAGACATTTATATAAATAAAATGAATTCAAACAATTTTAATTATAAGATTTATTCATATTATTAAAGGGTTAATAAAATGAATAAACTTATAATCACCTTAATATTATTAAAAATATAAAAACTAATTATCTTAAATAAAAATTATTTTAAAATAATTTAGTGATTGATAAGTGTTCAGATTAATTAAATATTTTATCTTTAATTATTTTTTGATTCGATGATTTATGTTATTGATTAGGTGTTTTCGTGTGATTTTATGCAGGACTATGAAATGCTGGAAATTGCACGGTTGAATTTTAAAGTTTTTTATTTTTTGGATCGAGATTGGATTAGTGAGCATGACTATATACATGATAGCTGACGTGACATTCGGTCAAAAGCTTCTAGAAGATGACATCAGCAACGCTTTTATAGCTTATCAACTGTGTTTTAGATAAATTATTAGCCGGGATTTAGATTTTAAATTTTAAATTATCTTTTATACTTGAATTTAAATAATTTTAGATTTATTTAGGATTTATTTCTTATTATTTTAGAGATTTAGGAAGCTATAAATATCGTCTCCTATTCTAAGATTGTTCTAGCTTTATTGTAATTTTATAAATTTTTTCTTCTTTTCATTCTTTTTCTTAAGTCTTTTTATTTTATTTTTACTATGTCAAGCTTGATTATTTTCATAATCATGCTCGGTCAAAATTTTTTATAGTTAAGGACTTTAGCAATGACTCAATTCAAACGTGATGATTGAAAAGCGCATCAACAACTTCGATTTTATTTCTTTTAGTTTTCTAAACTTGTTTCTAAAATCAAAATGATTTTAAAAATCAGAGATTGACCTTGGTCAATATTTGTTTTGATCATTTGTGTGGGAGGAATGATCGGCTATTGAAGCAAATTCAACTTAGTAAATTGTTTGCTAAGTGAGAACTGAGATCGAATTAATTATTATTGCAACAACATAATCCGAGTTGATTTTAATAATCTTAAATGTTTTTATCTACAAACATTGTATTGGTAGATCAATCTATGAAATCAATATCAAAAATAGAACTTGGACGTAAAGTCTCGAAGTGAATTTTTTTTTGATGATCCGAAAAAATTGAGTTAAAGCAAGAGCCAAAAGTCTAGTTTTCATCATATTTAATCACTCCCTTTACTTTATACGATTAATTAATTTTATTCGATAAACTCCCTTTTACTTAAACACATTCAACTTTTTTGATGATCGAACAAACATAATCAAAAATCAAGAAGTTTCTTAGTCCTTGTAGGATTAATCCTTATTTCTCTTTTATAAAAATAAAAATATATGAAAATTTGTAAAAATAAAAGGCATAAAGATAATTTTCACCTTAAGGTTTATAATTTTTGTCATTTTGGCTCTTCTTTTTTTGGGATAAATTTAGCCCTTTACCTATGTTTTTTTTAACAAATAACTCATTTTTTAACTATCATGATAACTGAATTGTTAAAAATTTAATAATGATGACATGTTATATATATGTAATAATATATTTTAAATGATTTAACGTCAAGTATATCAAATACATACACACGTAATATAGTTTTATTCCATTCTAAAAATATAAAAAATTAAAATTCAAATAAAATATTAAAAATTAATTTTTTATTCATTAAAAAATAATTAAATCTCAAAACAAAAGGCTATAGTTTATTACCGGTGAATCAAAGATAAAGAATTTTGATAATAATCAATTGAATTTTTATTATTTTAATTTAGAATTTAGGTATTTTAGTTTTAATCTAAATCGGAATTTTAGCGTTTTATAAAGATATTTTAATTTAGTTAGGGTTAAGAATATTTAGTAAATTTTTGTTTTGGATTTAATTAATTTTTAATAATTTATTTAAATTTTAATTGTTATATTTTATACTGGAATAAAATTATATTCTATATATATGTATATATTTAATGGATTAAATTCTATGTCATTTAAAATATATTATCACATATATATAGCATGTTATCATTATTAAATTTTTAACGGTTCAGTTATAATGGTAGTTAAAAAATAAGTTATTTGTTAAAAAGATATAGGTCAAGGGCTAAATTTATCTAAAAAAAAAAAAGGAGCCAAAATGACAAAAATTATAAACGTTAAGGGTGAAAATTATCTTTATGCCAAAATAAAAGTATAAAATATAAAAAAAAATCCATTATTCTTTTGTTAATTGGTTCAGTTTGATAAAATTTAAAAATAAAAAAAATAAATCAAAAATATTTTTTAAACAATCAAGAATAAAAAAATATCATTAGAATATTATTCAATGCATAATCCCTGTAGGGGTGAGCATTCGGTTAATTCGGTCGATGATCGAATCGAATTACCCAAAATCGAATTAACCGAAATTTTTAAAATCTTAACCATTAACCGAATTAACCGAACCAAAATTATTTCGGTTAATTAGCCGAATTAACCGAAATTTATTATAATTTTTGGTTAAATTACATAATAGGTCACTGAATTAAGCTAAAATAATTTTTTAGTCACTAAGCTTTTATTTTATACTAATTTAATACAAAATTTAGTGACCATTTTATAATATAAAAAGTTTTAATGAACATTTTATAATATTTTAAAAGTTAAATGACTAAAAATAAATATATATAATATATATAATATTTAATATATAATTTCGGTTAATTCGGTTAGTTAACCGATTTCGAACCGAATTAACCGATAACCAAATTATAAAAAAAATTAACCGTTAATCGAATTTATCATAAATTGACCGACCAAATTAACCGAAATAATTTCGATTCGGTCGGTTAATCGAATTAACCGAACCGAATGCACACCCCTAAATCCTGTATTGCCACATTATAAACACATACGAAAATGCGACGTTTGAATTCCATTAGCATTATATTTTGGATATACGAAGTCTCAGACTTCAACACGTGGAAATAAAGAAAACATTGGATTTCACAACTCAGAAGGACTAGTTTTGTCAAAATCTCAAGCTAGCAAAACACGAAGAAACAATTCAGCTGGTTGACTATAAAAAAATATATTTTTCGAATAAAATTTTGGTTTAATAAAATATATTTTTGGAATAAAATTTTGGTTTAATAAAAAAAATAGATGTCCCAGATATATATTTTTTTAAAAAAGGTTTTTAAAATATTTTTATTTTAAAAAATTTAAAATTTATACCATTATAATCTTAGATGTTTAACTGTTAAGGGATGTACCTAAAAAAAACTGTTAAGGGATGTTAAAAAAATTATTGACCGTTCAAAGACGATATTAATTTAATTTTCTAAATATTTTAAGTTAAAAAAACCCAAAATTTTAAAATTTTCAAAAAATAATTTATATAAAAAATTCCCTAAACCTTAAATAGTTTAAGTAAAACACCCCTTTTATCGTTAGACTTAAACGGTCATTTTCTCTAATTAGTATCGTCAGAAACGTCGAATAGTGTTTCAATTAAATGTAAGCGATGACGATTTAGTGTTAGAGTTTGAAAATTTTTAGAGATTTAAGGATTGTTTTATAAAAATTATAAATTTTTTAGATTTTTTAAAAAATAATTTTTAAGTTTTTAATCTTAAAAAAATAAAATAAATATAACACCTAAAATTTAGAAAATATATATATCTTTAAATTAACTAATAGTGATTACAATAATATTTGTTTTAGAATATAATCTTCACCATTTAACATTTGAACGCTCAATCACTTTGATGACATCACTGATGTTTAAACTCGCGACTTCGAAAAACAATGACATCACTGATGTTTAAACTCGTAACTTCTAAGAACAAGAACCATTTTTTAAATCATTTGGATTAGAGGCTCATGCAAATATATATTTTTATATATATATATTTTTTTATTTAAGCCGAAAAATTAAGCTTTTAAGTGTTCAATAAAAGAAAACATTTTTAGCCCAAATTTTAATTTGTCAAGAAATTTACATTCTTCTTCTGGCTCTATGTAACAATACTGTACATTCAACTTGTCAAATATATATACATATATCGAAAGAGAATATATACACAAGTTTTAAATAAAAGCTATGAATCACTGCATAGCATAATAACAACCCATTTTCCCAAGTCCATTCACGTCTACTTTCAACGTTTCAAAGCTTCTCTTCTTCAATCTTCCCCCCCAGGGAAAAATAAAGGTTAAGTTATAGCCACTGGGTTACTTGTATTTACTTTGTATGTTATCTTTCTCTCTGTGATTGTTGCCTTAGTTTAGATTTTATCGTTTTGGTTTTCCCTATGTAAAACATCATTCTGTATCACTTGTTGGGTTTCTTTGAATTGTCTGCCATTTGTTTTGTTTGTTTCCCAGTTTCGAATTTTGACTTCCAATGGTAAACTGTTTCATTTTGTATGAAAAAAGGGGATCTGGGGTTGCTGTTCTTTGATGCTATTTACATTTGTATGTGTGTCATTAATGTGGGTTTCCTTGGGTTTATGTTTATGTTACCATTATGTGTATCTTTGTGGGTTTTAATTGACAGTTCTCCTGGTGTAATATTGGTGCTCTGAACTTTGAACATGATGTTTGAGGTAACTAGTAATGGACTATAACCAGATTGGTGTTTTAGGTTTTCTGTGTTAGGAAGCATGTTCCCATTTGCCCCCAAGATTTGAATCTTTATGCTGCTCGATTCCGTAGGGATATTCGATTGCTTTCACATTTCATCAATTCATCTGCTAATCCATCAGCTATGCATCCCTCTGTTGGAGCTTTTGAATAGCACCCTTTAATGCTTTGATCAAATTCACTACATTTCATCTTCTTCGAGTGGTGTTCTTTTGTTCGTATACCCGGGTGCCGATCCGAGTTGTTGCTTTATATGTCTCATGGTTTAAAGTTCTCGGTGTTTTTTTAAATGAGTCTGACATTTAGTGATTTGTTCTTGAGCATGTAACTGATTCCTTATTAATTTGTGCCTATATGTTGTATCTTTAGTTGTTAGCTATTTGTAGTTGAGTTTATCTCATTCTTGTTTCCTACTATTCACACAGATGGAAACGGTCCAGCCAGATCCTAATTGCAACCTCACTGAAGAAGCATCTCCCGAGTTGTTGCTTCAACCAGATTCTCCCGATATATCTGATATATTCGGCGATCCACGATTAAGTCCTAGAGTTGGCGATGAATACCAGGTGGAAATTCCTCCCATGATAACAGGATCTGAGCATCTACGGCTTTTGATGGACCCTCTTGACTCGGAAGGCATTCCTTATCTTGCCCATTCCTTTCTGTTAGGCTTGCCTGTCCCTGTCATGTGGACCCATGAACATGATACTGATTTCAAGGATGAAGGTAATAGAGGTCCGAGTAAGCTCAATGATGGAAGTAAGGTGGACAAGTCTGTCAAATCGAGAAAGAGCAGAAATGGCCAGATTTCTAAGAGGGAGAAAAGTTCAGAACTAAGCGCTGAACAGTCTGATGTTAGGTTGGTTGATGAAAAAGATTCGAATGCTGAGAACCTTGAATGTGGAATGTCAAGTAAAACTTGCTTATTTCAACCATGTGAAGGTAAAAGGTCTCATTTAATTCCGGGTTCATCAGGTCATTCCTGGAGTAATGATGAAGTGGATGGTTTTCTTCTTTGTTTATATATATTTGGAAAGGATTTCAGGCTTATAAAACGATTCATTGAAACCAAGGAGATGGGGAATATATTGTCATTTTACTATGGGGCATTTTATAGGTCTGACAGATACTGCAGATGGTCAGATGGCCAAAAGAAACGAATTCGGAGAAATGTATATGGACGGAAAATCTTCACAGGATGGAGGCAGCAAGAACTCTTATCTCGGTTGCTCACCCATGTACCCGAAGAATTACAAAGTCATCTTCAGGAGGTAAACCAGATTTACTCATGTGCTTATCTATTACTCACACGGATTCAACTAAGTGTTTGTTAGCTGCATGTTGAAGGATAAAGTACCATTTCAATATATCCTTGATGGTTCTGTATGCGCTTTGTTGATTATTGGTGTAGGACATCAGTTTTTCTATGGTTACCTTTTCCTATGTCTTACTAGGAATGTCGAATCCGTTCTTTCGGAAATCGGAACTAGCCTTCATTGCTTAAGCAAATCTGTATTTGTTCCAATATATTGCAGACTAGGAAACACTTTCAAGCGTATTTTCACTCTTTCAGTCCTTTAATCTGATGTAGGACAGTCCCCTGGTTTCAACGAATGATTCATGGCCGTTTTTTGAAATAATCAGTCATTGTTTCTCCTCTACTGGTAGCTATTATTTATCAAAACAGAAATGTTTATAAGTTAAGAATTGTCTCACGTGGTGCTTTGGTCAGCTTTGATAAATAATCGGAAGAGATTAGTATAATCTTCTAGTTAGTTACTGAAAACTAATCAATCACATCGATAGATGCCTTTATCGTGCTTGACCGAGTTTATATGCCTGTCACTCTTCTATTTCATCAACTATTCACAGGTCTCTAAATCATTTGTGGAAGGGAGAACTTCACTTGAAAATTATGTCTTTCATTTAAAGACTAGTGTCGGCATATGTACTCTTGTAGAAGCTGTAGGTCTTAACAAGGGGAAGGCAGATCTTACAAGCCTTGCCATGGAGCCACCGAGGACCACTCAAGTATCTCCCGAAATACCTTCTGGGAAGGCTTGTTCATCTCTTACATCTGGTGACATCATCAGATTTTTAACGGGAGGCTTTCGATTGAGCAAAGCTCGATGCAATGATATTTTCTGGGAAGCTGTTTGGCCACGTCTGCTTGCAAGAGGGTGGCACTCCGAGCAACCTAAGAATCAGTGCTCTGTCGGTTCCAACCATTACCTAGTCTTTCTTATGCCTGGAGTGAAGAAGTTCTCAAGAAGAAAACTCATTAAAGGAAATCACTACTTTGATTCTGTTAGTGATGTTTTGAGCAAAATTGCATCTGAACCAATGCTTATCGAGCTTGATGCTGAAGGAAACGGTATTGGGAGCTTCAATGAAGAAAATGGGTGCATTTCGGGAGAGTCATCGGATGAGGGCGATCCTCCTAATCATAAGCCTTGTTATCTCAAGCCCCGTGTCTCCATTTTGAGTTCAAACCATATGAAGTTCACAGTTGTTGATTCCAGTTTGATGCATGGAGGAAAAGCATCTAAGATGAGGGAACTTAGGTATTCGCCAATTGATTTGACTTTTACTTCGAAGCCAATGCAGAAGGATGCTCAATGCTCACGGAAGGTAAATGCTAATCATATGCTGTCAAAAGGTGACAAGTGTTTTACTAATGCTCACCATTGTGAGGGGAAAATAGCTAGCTCTACTGCAAACCACAGTAAATTCACCATTGTAGATAGCAGTTTGCTCCATGGAGGAAATCTATCCCAGGTGAGAGAACTCAGATGTTTACCCGTTGAGTTTGAAATTTCTTCCAAAGTTAAGAACTCCTCTGGAGGAGATGAAGATAATTCAAGTGGTGATTCTTCCAATGAGCATGGGCAAAAGTTTACTGATAGACTATCAAGTAACAGTTCAGTTGCCACGAATACAAAGCCTATTAACAAGCCAGTTACTGCTAGTAATTTGTTGAAAGGAGCCTATAAGAACTACGGCCAGGGTAAATATAGTAATGATAGTTCAAAACAAAATCCAAAGATATCGTGTATTGCAGACCGGGATTTGTTGATTCACCAGGATGAGAAGGCCAATACATCAGAAGAGACCAGGTCAAAGCGGATAATAAAGCACCAGTTCAGTCGAAGAGCTAAATCTAGTCACGCTGTTAGTATAGTTGCCCCGGCAAAACGAAAGAAATCAGCTGCTTTTCCTAATATGGAGAGTAGTGAGAAATCTGTTGCTTTGTCAATGGGTTTAGCTTCTCCAATGAAACAACAAAAGTTAACTGCTTATGCTAAGATGGATAAAAGTCGCCTTACTGAGAATATATCTGGTAATCGAATTCATTTAGTTTCTCCTATGAAGAGACAGAAATTAAATGCTTGTGCTAAGACAGAGCAAAGTTGCCTCCAAGAGAAGTTTTCCTCTGACACTAGTGAACAAATGGAGCTATGCAGCAATTGTGTTCCCGATACGAGTCATTTCTACGAGAAAGTATCACCCATCAGTTCTTCTGCCGAAGGCAATCCAGAATCCATGGAGACTCCTCAAAGGAGTAGTGAGAAGTTTCCTTCCCTTTCATCAATTACTTCAAGCCCACCCTTGCTTCTTCCGGAAGCTCGGAATGGTGAACCAGGGGTGATGGAAGCCAATGGTAGCCAGTTCAACATTGTCAAAAATCGTGCTGATTTGTTGATAATTCCTAGTGATGTTTATACCAAGGAGCAGCAACCTATTGTGAATGCCCAGAGACAAAGCAAAAGAAGCAGACCATCGACCACTAGAGCGTTGGAAGCTCTTGAGAGTGGCTTCTTCGACATGAGGCCGCAAAAAGTTAGAAATCTGCAAGCACAAGCAATCCACTTTTCAACTCCTTCCCGAAAGGCACGCAGTAGAGTCAAAGCAACATCAAAGCACAGGAGCGCCGGCACTAAAATCGAGGATGCAAATGAAGGAAACGACGCCAATGGTGCATTTATTTGTATCAAAGATGTTATGAACAATCCTCCTCAAGTGGATAGCTAGCTAACATCATCAAGTTCTTTCATTTGCCGACATGTCGCGTGGTCCATTGGCTGATGGATACCTCAAACATCCGATTGAGAGGTATGAGCTTCCATTTTCTTTCTTTGCACATAGCGACCCCTTTCGCACAAAAATCAAACATCAGCTTTTGTTCCGTTACTATTAGAAACCATTTCTGGATTAGCAACTCCATACAACAAACATCTTTTCATGCTATTTTTGTCCTCCTTCACTCATTTATTAAGAAATCTGTTTCAGATGTTAATGTTTAATCAAAGCTTTTAGCTCAGTTACATTCTGTTCCTATAGCTACTATAGCATTGATCAAATACAATTTCCTTCCATGAATGCTGAAGGTTTTACTTGCTTGACTTGGATTGTAACCGCGGATCCGGCCGATCCGCCATTGTTTTCAATCTCATTCATGCATCGAACCGGAGTTTTACTGATATATTACCTGGTGCTGGTGTGCCTTTTGCCTATCTTTTTCCCTGAAGAGCAGTTTGCATATTCAAATGCCATATCTGTGTCTAGTTATTGGGTCGGGTTGAGTCGAATCGAGTGTAATGCGATTGAAGAGCTTATATATTTACATATTTTCATCTTCCGTGACCGAAAAACATAAGGTCTTGGTAACTATTACCTTGGGTATGAATGATCTAAGGCCATCATATACTGAAAGTGATTGTTATTTTTGTAATTTCTGATACATTATATTTCACAAATTAATTTTCTAACATCATTATTTAGCAAATAAAAAACAAATTTGCCTTAAAAATTGTATAGCCATGCAGACAAGTCTCATGCAATTATACGAGTAAAAATATTTTATTTTTTTTAGATGTTTTTATTTATATCACGTATTAAAAAATAATAGGCATAAAGATAATTTTAAACCTTAACGTTTATAATTTTTATCATTTTAACCCTCAATCTTTTTGACAAATCTCATTTTTTAACTAACATGATGACTAAACTGTTAAAAATTTAACGATAATGACATGTCATACATATGATAATATATTTTAAATAACATAGAATTTAACCTCATTTTACATATACATGACATGTCATCATCATTAAATTTTTAACGATAATAGTAAATATATATATAATATAATTTATTCTAACATAAAATATAAAATAATTAAAATTTAAATAAAATGTTAAAAATTAATAAAGTTTAAAATAAAAGGCTATTGAACATTCTCAAATCTCAAACCTTATTATACATATATATATATATGACATATTATTATCATTAAATTTTTAACGATCAAATCATCATATTAGTTAAAAAACAAGATATTTGTCAAAAAGACATACATTAAGGGCTAAATTTATTCTAAAAAAAGAATGAAGGCCAAAATGATAAAAATTATAAACGTTGTCGTAATAATAAAGTTAATGTTTAATGTTAAGGTTTACGATCATGGTTTAGAAAAATCTTAGTTTAGAAAAATAAAGGTATAGTATATTTTTATGATTTAAGATTTATATGATTTAAGAAAATAAAAGTATGCTAATATTTTTAGGATCTACGATTTATGAATTAGAATTCAAATTATTAGTGTCGAGACATTAAAAAAATTAAAAAAAAACTTGTCATGGTTACACAAGAATAAAATCATGATTAACCGTAGAGAACAAAACATAAATATCAAAGAATGAACAATAAATTTACAATTTTATTATAATGAACAACCACGTATGAATCATAAAACATTTATAGTAATTAAATACAAAGAGTAAACATTTTTACAAACTTTTAAACAGTCATTTTAATATAATCTAACACGATATCTAAAATAGCATTTATAGATTTTTGGTCTAAATTTTATTTTAATTTGTTTTATTATGCGTGAGTCACGCGTTCAAGTTATCAATTTCATTAGTTTATACGTTACTACTATTAAGAACGAAGTTAAGATTTACTCGCAAAATTTATAAATTATTCAAAATATAATATATTAAAAATTTTAATTTTATAATTTCAAATCTAAATTGTAGAACTAATGTTTTGATATAATAATTAAAAAATAGTTTTGGACTAATTTGAAAAGATTTTAAAAATGGTTCTTATGTCCAAACAACATAAAATGTATTTAAGAGGTTTTTGAGGATTTTAAAGATGTTTTAAATGATTTAAAGAAACCAAAGAAAGTGCTTTTAACTCAGGCGTTTCGATGCACTTCTCAGGTGTTTCGGGTTAGCCCTTTATCCTCAAAAGGAAGAGATTCTTAGTGAATTTCGGAAATCCTTAGTGGGAAGCTAAGGTAATGGATGTAGGTGTTTGTTCGAAGGCCGAACCACTCTAAAATCTTTATGTTCATTGTTTATATTTTTGCTTCAACAACAAACCACCCAAATAGTTGTTTCTCAATCACTTGACTAGGTTTAATCGGTTATTCAACGAGCACCTTCAAGCCCAACATAAATTATTATACTTAAAACCTTAAAATATAAACATTAATTATAAGTCTAAACCCTAAAATTTAAATCTTAAATTCTAAACCCAACAGCTTAATTCTCTAAACCTAAACTAACATCATATATCTTAAAATTAACGAGCTTAAATTTACATAACTTGTATATCAAAATTTTTTTGATAGAACTTTAAACGAGACATGATAAATGACGAGTTACTCCAGTCTGATACTATTAAAGATTAAACAACACTTAACTTGATTAAAGTCAGACTCGACTTGTATTCTTAATAAATAGAATCAAACTCACATTTCTCAAATTCATTAAAAATTATTTAAACTTAAACTCAATTTGAATTTTTAATAAGTTAAAGTAAAATAACTCTACTCGAACTCGAGACTTATTACTCCCCCTAGGGGCGCTTAACGAGTTGAGCAGCTCATGAGTTGTTCGAACTCGACTCGGTCAAAACTCAATAAATACTCGACTCGGATTAGTTCGACTCGAGCTCGAATTTGACTCAATACCTTAACGAGTTGAATCGAATAAAGTCTAACTCGACTCGATAAGTTCACAAGCAGCTCGTTAATTTTTTAAAATAGCTTCTAATAATTACTTTAAAATAATTTCATTCAAAAAATAAATTTAAATAATAATTATTAATGTGTGAATTGTTACTTTAATTTTAATATGCTAATTTGGTGTATTTATAAAATGTTACATTTGAATTTAGACTTTAAAAATATTTTATACATTCTTTTTGATATTTTTGGTTAAATTTATTAACTTAAGTAAATATTAAGCCTCATATGGTATTATTAAATTTACTTTTAATTAAAAATAAGATAAGTTTTTAATGAGCATAATGAGCAATAAATTGAGCTTAACGAACAACGAGTCGAGTTGAACATCAAAATATTTTAACGAGAACGAGTCGAGCACAATTTTAACGAGCTTAATGAACAACGAATTGAATCGAACAATAAAATTTTTTAACAAGCACGAACCGAAAATAGACGACTCGCGTTCCACTCGCACTATAAGCACCCCTGCTCCCCCCACCAAAGACTCTCAAGAGTGAGAAATCCAATCTTCCAATCCAAACAGGCCAACTGCCAAAAGAAATAAAACTACCTTGTAAGATCTCATTTCCACCGGAAAGAAGAAATATTGCTCCAGCTTCAAATCTAAGTGAGATATAAATCTCAGATCAAATCCAACTCTGCCAAAAGAACAAAAAAAGAGGGAAAAAAAAAAGAGAAAATGGCGACAATGGCGAGGACAAGCACTGGCCTCGCCTACCCGGATCGGTTTTACGCGGCTGCTTCTTACGCTGGATTCGAAGGATCTCCCAATTCCGCCAACAAAGATATCGCTTCCAAGTTCTCCAACGAAGTCGCCCTGATCCTATATGCCTTATACCAGCAGGTGATTTTCTCCCTCTCATTCCACTCTATATCAAATTTTCACCGGATCTTGCCTGCTCCATTTCGAGCAATGTCGTGTTCATCTTATTTCAGCTTAGGATGTCGTGTGTTAGATTGCTTCTGTTTTGTAATTTGTGTTGTAATTTAGCTAGATCTAACTGTACACTGAATTTAAGGCAATTCGAAATCTGGTCTCTCGGATCACCGAATACGTATTTATCATTTGAATCAGAAACCTCTTGTTTATCAATAGAATAGTTTGTTGTCTGCTCCATACGACATGGATTTGCTTCTGCAATTCTGAGCAATGCATGTTTATTATATTTCAGGTAAGGATTTTGTACGTTAGATCGTTTGTATGCTGTTTTTTTTAAATAATTTGTATGTTGTTTTGGACTTTTGAAGTGTGGTTTAGGTAGATCTGGTTCTAAACTGAATTTAAGTAAAATCGATTTTTGGCATCTCTGATAATAGAATAGTGGTATTTATTTATCATTTGAATTTGGAACCTCGTGTTTATCAATGGAATGCCAATGTTGTCTGCTCCATAGAAAATGAATTTGCTTTTGTAGATTTCGAGCAATGCCATTTTTATCTTATTCCAGCTAAGTATTCATATGTCAGTTTGCTTAAAAACAAATTCATATGTTATTTTGGACTTTTTAAACTGTAAAGTAGGTAGATCTGGTTTTACTTAGGCAATTCGAACTCTGTTCTCTCCATACTCAAATACTTTTTTATTTTTCATTTGAATTCAAATCTCATGTTTCATTATGGTATTAACTTTCTGCATTATCATGCGATTTACAGGCTACTGTAGGTTCTTGTAATGTTCCAAAACCGAGTTCATGGAGTCCTGTCGAGCAAGGGAAATGGAAAAGGTCTGCAAGTTTATTTTCTGCCGTGTACTACCTTTCTGCTTCTTGTTGTTTGTATTCTAACGGGAATGATTTCTTATGTGTTCTCATTTCGTGTTTATACTCGGCTATTTTAGTTTGCTTTGGTATGCTTAAGGTGTTAGTGTTTTGATCTATTTACTTAAAAGCAATGTTGAAACTGGAAGTGTTGATTCATAGAGATGTGAAAGGATAGGTCACATATTGGTGTCAATTACATAAGTGGGTTGGATGTTTTTAGTTGGTTTTACGTTTTTGACATTGCAGCACGGTTCTGCTTGTTCCATATTGCTCAGTTCTTGTGGAAAAAGAATGGCGAAGCATTTCTTTGTTAGTTAGTTTATACCATTTTTTAGTTTTGATAAGTCCAAACTCTGTGTCATATATGCATGCTTTTTATGTATGTGCACAAGGATTTACATGGTTGCAAGCAATATATTACATCCGAATTCAGATGGATGTTGTCTGACTCTATGATATCTTTTTCCTTTTTGATAATGGTTCTTATATAGTAAAGCTTTTCATTATTTTATACAGCTGGCAGCAGCTCGGAAACATGGCTTCTACAGAAGCTATGCGTCTCTTTGTGAAAATATTGGAGGTAATAAGCCAATAACATATTTGGATTTTTTGTATCGATATAAGCCCGTTTAGCTTGATATAATTATTTTCTATTTTACTCCTTGTTCTTTGGTTTTTATTCAGGAAGAAGATCCAGGATGGTATTCAAGGTCATCTAACCCTGTTGAGCCTGTTAGAGACGTACCAATGAATGTGAGCAAGCTGTTATTTTCGAAGTTTTGGTTGTGATTTAATATTTCCCTTGTTTTGTAATTTCACTGTTTTGGTTCTTTGACCACCCTTTCAAGGGCATGTAATTCTGTTCCTGATCTTGTTCTCAAGTTTTGAAGTTGGTGTCCAGATAATTGACCTATCCCTATCTACTTAAAATTTGAATGAGAGAAGCCAAGTGCTTATATAGAGATGCTTGTATTTAGGCTTGTTTTTCTCTGTTCTCCTCAATTTTTCCTCCTCTATTTGTTTGTGTGCTTATAGAATAATTCAAGTGTTGATCCTATCATTGAGAATGGGAATTCCATTGCTGAGACAAAGACTGATTCTGCTGAAAATGGAAGCCTGATGGAAGCTCAGGACAAAGATGTTGTATTAGAAGGCCTTGGTTCAGTTGTCATTTATGATCAATGGGTTTCACCTACAATAACTGGTCAACGTCCTAGAACCCGATATGAGGTATTGGCATCTCTATCTTTTAAAAAACAGTTCTTTCTGCTTTCCTTTTTCCTTATCTAAAGAATCTTTAATCTTATTTGTTAGCATGGAGCAGCAGTTGTTCAGGACAAGATGTATATATATGGTGGAAATCACAATGGTCGTTACCTAAGTGACCTTAATGTAAGTAAATTATTTACCTCAACATGCAATACACATGCTTTATGCCATGAGTTAACTTTGTAACGTCCTGTAACCCTAATACAATTCTTTTTATTGTTTGGTTTTTGACCTGAAATATTGTAATTCTCACTTTCCATGCCGTTACTGGAAATTCTAATCTGATAGCATAGTCATGTATCAAATCAACCATGCATGATAGGTTTCCCCCTAATGTGAGGATTGATACAGGTTCTAGATTTGAGAAGTTGGACTTGGTCAAAGGTTGAAGCTAATATTGAATCTAAGTCAGTGGAATCGCCATCTCCAGTAAATATAGCCCCATGTGCTGGTCATTCATTGGTTAGTAGAGAACTGGGTTTCTTTTGATTTTCCTTTGTTTTCTCTAAAGCGAAGTTATATAATGATATATGCACATTTCTTGAGAATCTGTATGCATACAGTTCTTGTATTTGTTCTGATTATCTTTCTGCAGTTATATCATCTAACCATCTCTCTCTCTTTCTCCGTCCCTCTATTTTCCCCATAGATCCCTTGGGAGAACAAGCTTCTGTCAATTGCTGGCCACACAAAGGATCCTTCTGAAACTATCCTGGGTACTTGTTTCTCCCCCTTACATCAGTTTTCAAAAATTTGAGGACTCCATAGTTCTTGTTTCTCTTGATGTCTTATTCTAATGTGCTGTATTCTTATGGCAGTGAAGGCATTTGATCTACAAACTGGTACATGGTCAATATTGAAGACTTTTGGCAAAGCACCGGTATCCGTTTTTTCTCTTAACTACCTCTCTTTCCCTGTATCAACTGCAAAATTACAGCACTAGAGTTTAAATTTTAGTGGGTTCATGGTCTGCTGTGCTCTTCACAGAGAATTAGACATCATTTGTTTTTTAATATCTCTGATAGAGCCAAATGGTGGTCGCTTGCATTAACCCTTCTTGCACATTTGAATTTGGTGTGTAAAAAGCTGAAATCCAAATGCATACTAGTGTTGATTTATGGACAAAGCTTTGCTGAAACTTCACCGGCATGTTGGTATGATTGAACAAAGACTGGAGATAGAACTTGTGAGGCAAAATTGTCGATTGCATGTGTGCTTATATAAGCTTGTGCCTCACTATTTCCCCCATGCCCCATGGTAGCTTCTTTGATTTTTGTGTGTCTTTCTTTCCCAATATGGTCCATTTTTTCTGTGCAGGTTTCTCGTGGAGGTCAATCTGTGACCCTTGTTGGATCCACCTTAGTGATATTTGGTGGACAGGATGCAAACCGAACACTCTTGAATGATCTACATATACTTGACCTAAAAACCATGACCTGGGATGATCTTGATGCTGTGTAAGATATTTCTTGGCAATTTTATTCTTGCAATATTCCTCCTCATCTGTCTTTGGATGTCCAAATTCTTTATTAAAAATGGGTAACTGGTCTTTCCATGGCCTTTAACATTAAAATTGAATTGAATTCACATTTGCTGCCTTCCAATTTCCAAAAGTTGGCTTTGAAGTATGGTCTTGTTACACTGCAAAAATGACAGGATCCATTTTCAATATTGACCTAATTGTGGTTCACTTATTGTACCAGCTAAGAAACTGGTGTCTGAATCTTAATTTGGTTCATAAGATTATCTTGTGATCATTCACAATCTGGTATACTTTATTTCTGTTAATAACTTAATAGTTAAATTTCCAAAAGAAATGTTTATGAAACTGATTTGAAGTTGGTCCAAAATTATTTGCACATGCTTGAATTCTAACTGTTCTAGTGTTATATTTGAGCTTGGTTTCTACGAAAACTAGTATAAATATTCTAACCTGTTTACAAGTGTACCGTCTACATTTATGAAGTTAAATCCAGCATGATAGAATACTCATACTAACCTTTTATTTTGAGTACTCTCTAGTACTCAATTATTTATAGATTGTAAGTGTCATTTGAAATTTATATTACTCAGTAAATCTTAATATTTGTTTGTCTTCATTTTCATGCAGGGGGATGCCTCCATCTCCCCGATCTGATCATGCTGCTGCCGTACATGCAGAGCGTTATCTTCTTATTTTTGGTGGGGGTTCACATGCAACATGCTTCAATGATCTGCATGTCCTAGATTTGCAAGCGGTAAGATTACTACTACTCTTTTTTGTGTGTGTGATTGAGGAATTAGTATATTTGTGTTTTATGCATTTGGATTTGTAGATGGAATGGTCGAGGCCCACACAACAAGGGGAGATACCAACTCCTAGAGCTGGTCATGCAGGTGTGACTGTTGGAGAGAACTGGTTTATTATTGGCGGTGGAGACAACAAAAGTGGTAAATGTCTCACTTCAAAATCAAATAGAAGATTAGTATTGTTCCTTGGATGGCTTTTTCAGGCCATGCTTACTTTTAGTGTTAATGAACCGTCAAATGCTTCCATCACATGTGAAAATGAGAAAAAGCTTAGTTGGATCTGTTAATTTGCGTGGAAAATATTTTATCATTACCGCTCCTTAATCTTAATTGCTTGTTCTATTCTCATCTTTCAGGTGCATCAGAAACTGTTGTCCTTAACATGTCAACCTTTGTTTGGTCAGTTATCACATCAGTTGAAGGACGTGTTCCTCTTGCTAGTGAGGTATTTTACATTCTACAAATGCTCGTAGCCTGTAAAATACTATGCATGTGGCAATTCTCTGCCGGATTGTTTCGTCATAGTATATATTATTGTAGGGCTTAAGTCTGGTTGTGGGCTCCATCGATGGGGAAGATATACTTGTAACTTTTGGAGGATATAACGGGCGTTACAACAATGAGGTAGAGACAGTTGAGCCCCTTTTTATACAAATTTGTCATTTTATTTCCTTTTGTTCATTTTTTTCTCATTTTGCTGCCAGGTTAATGTTCTCAAGCCCGGTCATAAGTCAAGTTCGCAATCAAAGATAATGGAGGCCCCTGTGTCCGACAGTGTTTCTGCTGTGCATAATGGCACAAATCATACCAGAGATTTGAAATCTGAGCTTGAAGTTTTTCATGAAGGAAAAATACGAGAAATTGTTGTGGATAACACTGACTCGAAGCCCATGGTACGTAATATTTGGATACTGCATTCAATATTCAGTAACATGTGTACCTATAATGCCTTTGCGTATATCTGATCTGATTAATCTAGTATAGTTCATGTTCATACACATCGGAAATGTACTCTTGTTTTGAATAGAATTTTTATCATGTCCCGACAATTCGAAACTTATAGCAAATAGCTAGTTTATTTACAACTTTTTGACCATTAATGATTTAAGAATTAAGAAACATTGAAGTTTTAAGGTGTTCAGATTGTCAATTTATCTTCTCCACTTAAGATTAGAGTATATGCAGAAATCCAAAGGTGAGGAGACTAGTGAACTCATTATGGCAACTCTCAAGGCGGAGAAGGAAGAACTAGAATCATCACTCAACAAGGAGAAATTGCAGTCTCTCCAGCTGAAGGAAGAACTAACCGAAGCTGAGACTCGAAACACGGACCTGCACAAGGTAGATCTTTTACGTGTGTTACGGCTGGTCGTGTAGTTCTTTCACTGTGGCCTGGACAATTTTTTCTCACTAAATTCCATTTACATTTTAGGAGCTCCAATCTGTGCGCGGCGAACTCGCTGCCGAGCAATCAAGATGTTTCAAATTAGAGGTATATAACATCCAAATCCAGAGAACAATACCATTTCTTACAATATATGTTTATACAATGATTTAGTATGCCTCCAAAATACTGTCCTTTTGTTTTTGTAGGGTAAAAGCTTCTCTAATTGTATTATACTTTTGAATACACAGGT
Organism: Abelmoschus esculentus; assembly: GCA_035048815.1. Taxonomy (NCBI): domain Eukaryota; kingdom Viridiplantae; phylum Streptophyta; class Magnoliopsida; order Malvales; family Malvaceae; genus Abelmoschus; species Abelmoschus esculentus. The sequence goes on from JAUCBN010000004.1 coordinate 23,699,246, forward strand.
TGACGTTGCTGAACTGCGACAAAAGCTTCAGACCATGGACACCCTGCACAAGGAACTCGAACTCCTGCAACGACAGAAAGCCGCATCCGAACAAGCCTTGACTGCAAAGCAGAGGCAAGGATCAGGCGTATGGGGTTGGCTTGCAGGCAGCTCTCCACAAAACGACGACGCCGCCTGAAAAAGCCTAATTAAACAGTAATTTCTTGATTTGAACAAATTAATCCATTTTTAGTTCAAATATACATAGTTTTCTACTTGATCAAAGTTCTTTCTATGATGGGAATAAGATATGTAGTTAGCCCAAACCCACCCAAATGACCCCTTGAGGGTTTTTTTATAAACTGAAAAGTTGTGGACTGAATTGTAATAAATTAATTTTCATGCATGGTTTTGAGTGTTTGTGGGTTCCGTAGAAAAGGTTGCGCCTTTATCTTCTCGTGGAAGTACGTGAGTTCCAAAGACACCTGTTATAACTAATACGGCCTCTCACCAAAAGAAACACGTGGCCTAGTATAACACAAATTTCGTGTCATCTCCATAATATTATTAGTTATTATTATATAAAAAACTTATTATGAACTTATTGTGTTTTTTAATATAAAACATTAGGGGATACTCCCCCCAACTCCCAAGCCTTGCTACACCTTCGTCCATGTTATTATTAACTCCGACCAACTAATAATGTTAAATTAAAAATAGAGATGAAATCATAAATTTTAAAATAGTAAAAGGACTAACCTGTATAATTAAAAAAATGTACGATAGATAACTAATAAGATTGGGATAATTAGATATTTGATACTCAGTTTTATATTTTTCTTGTTTAGGTACCTCAGTTTTTTTTTAAAAAAAGAACTAATGTTATCTTTGGTTTTTATTTTAGTATGCTGTTGAAAAACCAATAATAAACTTAAAAAAATATATATACATGATAAATTATCATATTATCTTTCCCTTGATTATTATATTACGTCGATTAACATTATAAAAAAACACATATGATATATTATTAAAAAAATAATATAATAATCTATCACATATAATTTTCTCTTTTAATTAACATATTACATATAATTTTTCTTTTTTAATTAATATATTATTAAAAGTAGCTACAATTTCAAAAATAAAATAATAAACAAATAAATGCTAAATTTACAATTATCCCTAAAATAAATTATAGTCCAGGCTTCTTCGTTTCCAACAGAAAAACTGTTGGCGCTTAACCTCCCCCTTTGAGTCGGTTTCCATCGCCCCTCCCTATAAATATCCATTTCCAGTCTCTCTCCTTATGCCGAGAATTCCTTCCAACAACAATGGAGCTTACGCCTCTTGAAATCAATCTCCACTGTGCCAAAGACATAAAGAACGTAAATCTTTTCACAAAGATGAACGTATACGCCGTCGTTTCAATCAACGGCGACCGTCGCACGGCGCAGAGATCCCCCGTCGACAAGGACTGCGGTGCATACCCAAAATGGAATCACACAATGATGATGACAATCAACGAAGACATCGCACGTCGGAATCACCAAAACCTAGTGATCCGTCTTAAATCCGACCGAATCATCGGTAACAAAGAGATCGGGACCGTACAGGTTCCGATCAAGGAACTTCTTGATCACAACGACGGGAACGGGAAGGTGGAGTTCCAGAACGTGAGTTACAGCGTCAGGATGCCGAACGGGAAGATGAAAGGGGTGTTGAATTTCTCTTACAAATTCGGGGAGGCATTCAAAATGCCCGTCGTCCCACCACCTCCGATCACGGCGTCTAATCAACACGGGTATCCGCCTCCTCCTCCAGGTTATCCTGGACCGAGCTCTGGACATGCTCCTCCGCCTTCCCATGGGATGTCTGGGTATGCTTACGCTCCACCAGGTGTATATCCGCCGTATGGTTACCAAGGTTATCCTCCTGTTCAGCCACCGCAAAAGTCTCGTAAAGGGGGTCTGGGGGCTGGTTTTGGATTGGGGTTAGCCGGTGGTTTGTTGGGAGGAATGTTGATCGGAGAGATGGTGGATGATGCTTATGAAGCCGGTGTTGAAGACGGACTCGATTATGAGTTTTAAATCTTCGTACCATTTTTTATGCATCATTTTATTGTAAATGGTGAAATCGGAATTCAAAAATTAAATCCAAAGAAATGATTTCATTTTAAATTATTTATATAATTTTTATAATTATTTGAGTATATCAAATTTTAGTTTAAATGATTAGGATATTTTTAATAAATATTATAAATAGTTTTAATAAATAAAATATATTTCAAAATATACAACAAAAATCATAATATAAAAAGAAATCGTCTTTTTAACTTTAGGCATAAATATAATTTTTATCATTTTAGCTCTTATTCTTTTTGAGATAAATTTAACCTTTCTTTTTGACAAATAACTTATTTTTTAACTAACTTAATGATTAGACCGTTAAAAATTTAACGATATTGACATGTCATATATATGCGATAATATATTTTAAATAACATGATATCTATCCTCATTCTATATATATAACATGTCATTATCGTTAAATTTTTTACGATAATAACAAATATAAAAATGTAAAATATAATTTTATTCTAGCATAAATTTAAAAAATTTAAATTCAAATAAAATATTTAAAATTAATTAAATCTAAAATAAAAAACTACTAAACATTCTCGAGTCTTAAATATCATTCTACGTATATATGACATATCATTATCGTTAATTTTTTAACTATTTAATCATTATACTAGTTAAAAAATTTATCAAAAAGATATAGATTAAGGGCAAAATTTGTCCCAAAAATAGAATGATAGCTAAAATGATAAAAATTATAAACGTTAAGAATTAAAATTATCTTTATGCCTTAACTTTAAGTTAATATATTTTTTTAATTTATAAAATATCATTTATCTATAAATGATATTTTATAAATTAAAAAATATATTATCTATAAATGATATTTTATAAATTAAAAAATATATTATCTATAAATGATATTTTATAAATTAAAAAAATATATTATCTATAATTTTATTATATTATAATTTTTATCAAAAATCTTAAAATATATCGTAATATAGATTTTTAAAAATTTATTTGAAATTATATTATTCCTTAAAAGAAGATAATTAATCAATTAATTTAAATGAATCCTTAATAATCCAAAATCTGAAGATAAGAACAAAATTAAAATTAATGAAGCATCATTACGGGAGAAAGAGATTTAAATAATATTTACATAATCTTAATTTGCCTATAACTAATCCTTAATCAGTACATTAGGTTTTGGAAGCTTGATCCTTATCAGATGAAGAAGATGCTTTCTTGGGCAACAATACGGCGTTGATGTTGGGAAGAACTCCGCCGCTAGCGATGGTTACACCTTGAAGAAGCTTGCCCAACTCCTCGTCGTTCCTCACGGCTAACAGAACATGACGTGGGTTGATCCTGTTCTTCTTGTTGTCACGTGCCGCATTCCCCGCCAATTCCAAAACCTACCGATGAAAAAACAAATAAACTGTAAATTCTTCGATTACAAAAAATATGCAGAAGAAACAGATTTCATGAACTGATTTTTAGGATCTAAGCGTGAAAATCATTCGCCGGAAAATCGATTTTCCGTTTTATCAAAAAGAAGAAGAAGAAATCCGGCGAGAGAAATTTGTGATTACGTTAAAAATACTCACGAATGAACAATCAGTTATGATTTTCCTTTGTTTCCGACATTTTCTCCATTATCTTACGAAAACAATCTTCCAAAAGCAAATTAAAAGAGTAAAAACTTGAACTAAATACCTCGGCAGCAAGGTACTCGAGGACGGCGGCGAGATAAACTGGCGCACCGCCTCCGTAACGCTGTGCGTAACGTCCTTTCTTGAGGTAACGGAAAATACGCCCCACCGGAAACTGAAGTCCGGCCTTCGCCGACTTAGAAACCGCCTTTTTCCGGTCTCCTCCTCTCCTGCCTCCAGTTGGCTTTGCCGTCTTCTCCATCAATGCTTAACAGATTGTTAATAAAATATTAAACCAAAACAGCAACCAGAATCTGAGATTTTGGATTCCGAATTGTGATGCGGAAGTGATAGTTGAGAGCGGGTCTTTTATAGTCCGATGTGCCACGCTGGCAATCCGTCGTGTATTGATTTAGGCTAATTAGTGTGTCGATCCAACGGTTGAGTTTTATCGAATTTGATGGTTTGAACTTCGCGATGGATTTAGATCTTACGGTCGGGGATTGTCCAATAAGTACGTTTATTATAAGTAATAGTATATGGTGGAGTATATATTAATACACTATTTTTTATGAGAAAATAATACATCGATAATAAATAAAATATAAAAGTTTAAATAATTATTTTAAAATTATAAATTTTAGTATTTACTATTAACTTTTAAGTTTTAAAAAAATGATTTTAAGTTTAAAATTTAGAACCGTAGGCATGTTTGTATGCAATGCATAGGATAACAACTCATTTTCTAATATACAGTAAAAAAATTATTAATTAATAATTTTTAAATAATATTTTTTTAGTCCGATTTGGGTCAAATATTTAAATTAATAATTTTAATAAAATAATATTGTTTTAGAAGATTATATAAATTTATAACTCATTCAATATTATAAAATAGTACTAGGGGTACTACAATGAAATTTCTTAGGGATATGTATTATATTTAATTAATCTGTTAAAAGGTAAATAACTTTTTTTAAAAAAAACATTTTTTTTTTCAAAATTAATAACTTAATGATATCATTCGATTACTTCTAACTTTAAAATTTGATATTTTTAAAATATTTGAGATATATTAAAAACTTTAACGATAGAAATTTTCAGTAAACTTTATAATATGTTAATTATTTATTGTTCTCTTTCAATCATTCAATTCGAAAAGAAAAGAGCTTGTGAATCAGAAACGAATAATTTAAAAAACTAAGAAAAAAGTTTTATAGAACATGTATATAAATATTAGTGAATCTTATCTCGTGTCATATTTTTTTAATTATTTGATCAGATTGGATATTCAACTTACGATTTTTTGGATAATTAATTCGGATTTAGATTATTTTTTTTATAATTAGATACTTGACCCCATACTTTTAATACATTAATATTTAATTTTAAGTTATATTTTTTATTTTAAATTATTTAAATAGAAGTGACTGTCATAAGTTTACACAATAAAAATATAAGTAACTATAACTATTTAATTTTTTTTAAATTGACGATTAAAAAATATAAACTAATCAAATATAAATATATTGATCTCTCAAAAGAGCATAATCGAAAAAGAAACAGTATTATTATTCAATAAACCAGTAAGATTTCGACATTATTATAGAACAAATTTTGTAAGAAAAAACATTTGTTAACAAGGGAAAGAACATTGGCAGGTCGTGCCAGGAGCGGCAATACAAACTCCTGTAGCTTCGCTTCCATAAAACCCAGTGCACTGCTCGTTGCAAAAATCGTCTGTGCAACCTTCAAGAATATCAGATTTGGTGCAGGTTTTGGCTTCCACGGATTCTTTTCCTGAACATAATCAAATACAAATCATAATTATTCATTTAAATATTACGAATAAAATCATATTTTCCGAGAAAAAAATACAATAAAACCCTATTTTACCTGCAGCAAAAAGAAGAACCAACATGAAAATGACAGACAACTTCAAACCCTTCATTGTTTTGTCTTGTCTGCTGCTTTGGTTAGACTTAGATAGGATGCTTTAAGTGAGTACAAACCATGCAAATTCTGTTGAATTTATAAGTGGCTGAGGGAATATGTCATGAGACAGACTTAGCAACACAAGATTGAAAATCACTTTGATTTTGTTCCTATTTTTATAAATTATTACTACCATATAAGAGAATAGACAAAATCTACTGGATTTAATTCCTTGTTTACGTGAAAGATAGCATCCAAGTTTATATGATTATTACGATTTTTTTTAATTATGTCTCCTTCTATATTTATTAAAAAATAAATTTTAAATTTTAAATTTTAATTTTTGGTTTTATGTCTTAAACTTAGGGATGATAATGGATCGAGTTTGGATCGGATTTTATAAAGTCCAAGTCCAATCCAATTAATAATCGAATTTAAAAAAAATGAAGTCTAAATTCAAGTTCAATTATATAAATCCAAGTCCAATCCAATAAAATATCTAAAATCCAAATCCGAAAGTCTAAATCTAATTATTTTTTAAAGTAACAACTCAAACAAATATCTTTAAATAAAAAATATTTTCCATCAAATAAATATATTTAAATATAAACAAATATTACAATCTATTATAAAACAAATTAAAGTAATAACTCAAATTACAATTAAAAACTCAACAATCTTATTTTAAAATAAATAAACAAATAATGTGATCTAATAATTACCGTATGAGACAGAACAAAAAATATTAATAGACATTATTTTTGGGTGCTCGAAAAATTAGTTATCCAAGAATAAACACACCCTAATTAAAACATATGCTTTGTAGTTTTTTCCTATAAAAAAAAATGGATAATAGTAAAAAAGGAACGAGAGTGAAATGTAATCTTATTTGTCATCTAAAAGAGAGGGAGGTCAGGGAATAAAGTATATTAAATCGTGGAATAGAGCATGTATCATGAGATGCTTGTGGCTAATTTTAGTTCAGGTTAATTCTTCTATGGGTTGTGAAAGAACATTTGATAAAGGCACGAGCCTTTAGCCCAACTAGTTAAAGAAACAGTTGTTGTTCCTAGATGTCACAGGTTCGAGCACTAGCGATGCCAATAGTAGAGTGATTGAGCGAGGATTTTTTCTTAAAAAAACAGTTGTTCTTTGTCTCGTGTAATCACTAATTTTATCCGGGGTTCTAAACCTGATTTTATTTCTTTTTTTTTTACTTTTTCTGTTTTATGTTATTTTTAGTAATATTAATTATTATTATCGATTTTATTATCATTATGTAAATATTTATTATTATTATTATTATTTATTATTGCTATTATTATTTTCTTATATAAGTTAAACAAAATAAAGGAAATCAGAATTAAATAAACAAACAAACAAACCCGTTTTATTAAATAACAGTCCAATTCATTAATAAATACAAAACCCAAAACAAATATCACAAGTCCAATAATAAATAATGCATAGCCCATATAAATATTAATATTACACGGCCCGTATTCAAAGCCCGGATAACCATTATGCTGAAACCCTAACCTAATCCATGCTTTCTTGTGCGCAGCCGTTTCCTGGCCGTCGGATCGGGAATAGATCTGATGGTCCCGATTAATTGAAGAAGAAGCTTCTGGAAGAAGCCCATGCTCCCACGCGCGACCCCTTGGCTGATCCACGCGCGCAACCCTTCGAATCCCAGAGCCCCTTCAGTTCCCACTCGCCGGCCGGCCATCACCAGTGGTCCCCTCATTGCTCCGACGATCGTACACATGCAAACAAACAAAAACCATCAGAATTTGTACACCACATAGCGAACATTATCAGAATTTCAGAGACACTTACAACCACATTACAGCAAATTGCAGAGGAGAATTCGGCAAAAACATTAAAAGAAATTCAGAGGCGAAACACCAAATCAGAGCAGAAATCACAGAGCAAATACATCCAAATCAACACCAGCAACCAATAGGAGATTTTAGATTACTTTTTTTTCTTCCGATTTCATTTGTAATATTTCGGTGGCTATAAAACCGAACCGAAAACCATTGTAAAGGGGTTCCCCCAAACACTTTTCGAATCAATAGAGAAGAACAAATTTTCAGAGGTATAACCTCAGTGTTTTTATTTCGCATGCAAATAGGGGAACAAAAAAAAAACGAGTTTAGGGTTAGATTTCTTACCTTCCATCGAGTCTCCTTCCTCTTCCCGACGTTTATCCGGTGATAAGCCGCGGCCTCCGTGCCATTGGTGAACCGAGAACGAAAGAGTAAGGAGATTTTTTTTTCCTGATTCATTCTTTTCTTTATCGGAATAGAGGGTTCTATTTCGTTTTTCTTCAAAGAAAAGGGTTTGTAAATCCGTTTTGGCTTAAAGGAAAGGCTTTGTTTTGTGGGTTTGAAGTTTTAAACGGGTTTTGGTTTCGAAAGAGGGGTTTTCTGGTTGTCTGGGTAAGTGGCTGAGGGAACATGTCATGGGACAGACTTAGCAACACAAGATTGAACATCCCTTTGATTTTGTTTCCTATTTTATATTAATTAGTACTACCATATAAGAGAATATACAAAATCTACTAGATTTAATTCCTTGTTTACATGAAAGATAGCGTCCAAGTTTATACGATTATTACGAACAAAAATATTTTTTAATTATGTCTCCTTCTATGTTTACACTAAAAATTATTAAAAAATAAATTTTAAATTCTAATTTTCGGTTTTATGTCTTAAACTTAGGGATGATAATGGATCGGGTTTTGGATCGGATTTTATAAAGTTCAAGTCCAATCCAATTAATAATTGAATTTTCAAAAAAAAATCAAGTCTGAATTCAAGTTCAATTATATAAATCCAAGTCCAATCCAATAAAATGTCTAAAATCTAAATACGAAAGTCTAAATCTAATTATTTTTTAAAGTAATAACTCAAACAAATATCTTTAAATAAAAAAATAATTTCCATCAAATAAATATATTTAAATATAAACAAAAATTACAATCCAATATAAAACAAATTAAAGTAATACCTCAAATTGCAATTAAAACTTAACAATAAATAAATTATCCTTACATAAATTACTATTGTCTTATTAGTCTACTAACCTATCTATTTTTCTAAATCACAATTATAAAATATTTAATAAATATTACGATATAAAGAAATAAATTAAAAATATAATCAAAATGTTTAACTATTAGTATTTGATACAGAGAAAAAATTTCTAACAATCAATATATATGGATAATAATCATCTAAAATATTAATCGTATATAAACTTAATTAGGATTTTAATACATATTTATATTTTTAAATTTAAGAATTCTAAATATTTGACATAAAGATAATTTTAACCCTTAACGTTTATAATTTTTATCATTTTGGATTTTTGGGATAAATTTAGCCCTTAACCTATATATTTTTGACAAATAGCTTATTTTTTAACTACCATGATAACTAGACCATTAAAAATCTAACGATAATGACATGTCATATGAATATGATAATATATTTTAAATGACATGGTATCTAACCTATCAAATACATATATATGTGTGAAATATAATTTTATTCCAATATAAATTATAAAACAATTAAAATTCAAATAAAATATTAGAAAATTAATTAATTCTAAAATAAAATACTACTAAACATTCACAATCCTAACTACGATATTCAAATAAAATATTAAAAAATTAATTAATCATATTTTATTTTAAAATATTAAAACAGTTAGGGTTGTAAATATTTAGTAGTATTTTATTTTAGAATTAATTAATTTTTTAATATTTTATATGAATTTTAATTGTTATATATTTTATATTGGAATAAAATTATATTTCATATATATATATATATGTATTTGATAGGTTAGATGTCATGTTATTTAAAATATATTATTATATTCATATGACATATCATCATTGTTAAATTTTTAACGGTCTAGTTATGGTAGTTAAAAAATAAGTTATTTGTCAAAAAGAAATAGGTTAAGGGCTAAATTTATCTCAAAAAAGAATAAAGGCCAAAATGATAAAAATTATATACGTTAAGGGTTAAAATTATCTTTATGCCTAAATATTTTTATTCGGTTTTATATATGGAGCGGATTCATATAGGATATGAATTCAGATTGAATTCGAATCGAATATGAAAATATCCATATCCATTCCACCTTTTATTAGGACTCGGATCTTTTCTCTGGATTCTGATTCAGACTCTTCCAAATCTGATTTGAATCAATTTTTTTTCAGATTGAATCGGATTCAGATTATATTGAACTCTACACCTTATATCTTGAAAAACATACTTTACTTTTAATTATTTTAATTTTAAATTAAACTGACAATGCACAAGACAAACGATTGTATAAATCAATGATCCTTGTGGTTGCCTATTTCCCCCCATAAATGCGTTTATTATAGGCATGTCTGTATGAATTACATGGAATAATAACTTATTTTTTTTAATACACTGTGAATATTTTATAAATTAATACTCATAAATTAATAATTTCTTTAAAATAATAGTTTTTTGGTCAATAATTTTTGGCCCCGATTTGGATCTAAGATTTAAATTAATACTTTTAATAAATTAATGAGATAATAAACATTTTCGAAAAATCTTTATATAAATTTATAGTTCATTTAATATTATAAATTAATAGTTTTATAAAATTCTAAATATAACCATGACAACTTAGTAAACTTTTATTCTATTGTTGTTTGTTTTTTATTAAATTTAAATCTAGTTTGTATTTGATATGTGTCTGTTGATTTTTTGACATATTTTAAAATTGTATTAAGTTTTAACTAGTACTACATACTATAATGTATATGTTTTATTCTTGAAGAACATGTTTTGTTGAATTGAAATAAAATCTCTTTATATTAATAATTAATTAATTAATATTTTTTAATTAATAAAATTATGTGGTCTCAATATTATTTATAGAAGTTTTATTATATATCTAAATATTTCTATCTTAAAAATAACTCATTTTGTGTTTGAATTTCGTATTATAAACTTTTATATTTTTATTATATAATTTTATAAAAATAAAATTTAAAATAAATAAACAAATAATGTGATCTAATAATTACTGGATGAGACAGAACAAAAAATATTAATAGACATTATTTTTTGGTGCTAGAAAAGTTAGTTATCCAAAAATAGACACCCTTAATTAAAACACGTTACCTTTGATATTTTATCAAACCCGCAAAATAAAATAATAATAATAATAAAAAAATGATAACCGTGTAAAATATAAATATGCTTGTCATCTAGGTAACGGAAATTAACATACAAATAAACATTAGTTTATATAGCAAAAAATATCATAACATTCAATTTTTTAAAACAATGATGAAAAGTATAGAATAATTAAACACAAGTATATATTGGTTTACCCAAGAATAAATTATAAACTCTAAAAAATAGGGGTGTTTAAAATTTCGGTTAATCGAATTAACTGACCGAACTAAAATTTTTTTAGTTAATCAGTCGGTTAATTTTAGATTGGATCGGTTAACGGTTAATAATTTTTTAAATTTTGGTTATCGATCAATTCGGTTCGAAATCGGTTAATTAATCGAACTTTTTATATATTTATTTTTGGTCATTAAACTTTTAAAAATTATAAAATGGTCATTAAAATTTATAAAATTAGCATAAAATAATAATTAAATTTATTAAATTAAAAAAATAATTATTAAAATTTTTAATATTTATTAATAATTTATAACGTAAGATGAATCAATATAATAATTCGATAAGTTTAATAGTTTTTTTTTATAATTTTTGAAAGTTCAGTGCCTAAAAAAATATTTTAACATAATTTAGTGACCATTTGTGTAATTTATCTAATTTTTTTTAAAAGTTCGATTAATCGAATTAACCGAACTTTTTCGGTTCGGTTAAAAAATTTCGAAAATTTTTGGTTCGGTTAACGGTTAATACAAAAAAAAATTCAGTTAATAAAATTTTGGAAGTTCGGTTCGGTCGGTTAACCGAACCGACCGATTGAACACTCCTACTAAAAAACTTTCGATACTAAACCCTAACAATAATCTTCTGTCTCTAAATTTATTTTTTAAAGGTTGAAACACATAGGAACACACACAAAAAATAGATTATTTTTATTCAGTGTAATGTGCTTGAATCCATAGTTTAAGGTTTAGGAACATAATCAAAGAAACAAACAACCGAAAAAAAAGCACTGAAAGATACACCCAGCCAAGGGAAACATGTTTGAGAATCTTTGTCTGTTTGTTTCGACATGGAAGGATGATCCTTAACGTTACTAGAAACTGTAATCTTTGTCCAATTTAGTATTACTTTTAAAATATACAGTGAAAAAGTATAGTAGAAAAATTATTTTGGGATTTTTTTGTTTGAGATATGTGTTTAGTATTACTGTTAAAAAGTGTTTTTGAGAAAATAAATGATTATTTTAGATATGATGTTATAAGTTAAAAAAAATATATATTTAAATAATAATTAAATTCTTTTATATTATAATATTAACTTAAATTATAATATAATATAAAAATATTAATAAATTAATACATAAATTATTTTTAAAAAGTGCTTTTGAGAAAAGTAGTTTTTTAAAAATTTGACATGAATATATATAATTTTTAAATTAAAAAAAATTATGTTAAATATAATTATGTATTTGTAAAAATTAAATTATAATAAAACATAGAAAATGAAGGTTAAAATTTTAATCTAACTCTTAAAAGCACTTTTTCAACCGTAAAAAATTATGCGTTTGAGTTATAAAACACTTTTTAAGCGTAGTTTTTTATCCTAAATTAACTGTTTAATATTGTTTTTTCGTTCTAAACCAGTTTAGAACATAATACTAAACGCAGCCTAAATATTATATCTTCTTTACAGATTCAAAACTCGAAAGAGTGTAACAGAGAAAGAAAGAGTCTTATTCAATAAACCAACAAAATTTCGACATTATTATTAACGAGAATTGGTCACATCGGAGACCAAATTTTGTAAGAAAAAACATGTGTTAACAAGGGAAAGAACATTGGCAGTCCATGACAGGAGGGTTGACACAAACTCCTTTAGCTTTGTTTGCGTAAAAACTAGTGCACAGTTCGTTGCAAAAATCGTCTATGCAACCTTCAAAGAGATCAGTTTTGGTGCAGGTTTTGGCTTCGACGGATTCTTTTCCTGAACAAATTGAAATTCAAATCAAATTTAAACATAATTATACAATCAATCTCATGAATAAAATCATATTTTCCGAGAAAAAAAATTCAATGAAACACTATTTTACCTGCAGCAAAAAGAAGAACCAACATGAAAAAGACAGACAACTTCAAACTCTTCATTGTTTTGTCTTGTCTTGTCTTTTGCTTTGGTTAGACTTAGATAGGATGCTTCAAGTGAGTAAAAACCATGCAAATTCTGTTGAATTTATACGTGGCTGAGGGAACATGTCATGGGACAGACTTAGCAACATAAGATTGAAAATCACTTTGACTTTGTTCCTATTTTTATTAATTATTACTACCATATAAGAGACTATAAAAGTTACTAGATTTAATTCCTTGTTTACGTGAAATATTGTTTCCAAATTTATATGATTATAAATAAAAAACTTATACACTTTTATTATATCTCTTTTTATATATCACCTTAATATATATTTAAAAATTTAAATTTAAATTCTATCTTTATTTTTGTCTCTTTCATAGCCGAATGTTCTACACTGGCAATACGTCGTGTATTGATTTAGGTTATGTAAAACTAAAATTGATTTTGATATAACAATTATATTAAAGGACTATTTTGTAATAAATTTTTAAGTCCCTAAGTCAAACTTTATGTTTCAAGTCAAACCAAGAACTTTAAAATAATTTTTCTAAGTGTTTTTAGACGAGTGTTTCGATACCACTTGTCCTGGTATCAGTACCGTCATTTATTTTTCAAAAATTGTTCTTGAGACTAAGAACAGATATCGAACCAGACTTCAATTTTTAAAATTATAAGCCCTATTTCGATATCAATATCGATACCCCTTATAAATCTCAACGACTATTTTAGCATTAAATGACTTGACCGTTGGTGGCAATTAAGCTTTAAATTATGGTTAATATGTTTCGAACCAGGTTTCGATATCAGTATCGAACCAGGTTTCGATACCAGTATCGAACCATGTTTCGATACACCCCTTTTAAATGCATAACGACTCTTTCTACTTTGGTCTGTTTCGAAACATTTATTCCGTGTATCGATACCGACTGGATCAGAATGCATTTATGATGGAGAGATGAAACTCCAACGTCTCAATTTATTTTTCCAACAACCCCAACGGTTAGAAATCTATAAGAAGGTATAAAATGAAGCATTTGAAGCAGCATTAAGGACTATTGAACCTCAAGCAACATCCAAGCAATCAAATCCAACTCCCAAAGCACTTATTGCATATCTTGACTCCCAACTCTTGTAATTTCAATTTGATTATTGTAATTGAGTTTGGGGAGAGTTTGTTTGTAATTGGGGCAATTCTTTATCTTGTGAGAGATTACAATTTGCCTTTCTTTCATCCTTTTTTATCTTGTGAGGTTGAATCAATTCTTGGGTAAAAGAATTGATTCGAATTATAACGGTTATCCCTTGAACCGAGAAAAAGGTCGAATTCTCTTAGTGAATTGTGTTCAAAATCCTTAGTGGGAGCTAAGGTAGTGGATGTAGAGCTTGTTCCGAAGCTTGAACCATTATAATTCTTTGTGTTCTTCATTTTCGTATTTTTACCAAAAATCTTTCACCTAAAATTTTAATTGCCAATTCACCCCCCTCTTGGCCAACTATCAAGATCGATCAACTCAACAATTGGTATCAGAGCTAGATCTTTGAAGGGATTCACCTTCACCAAAGAAGATCCGAAGATAGTTGATCACCTATTCAAGTCAAATTAAATGGCCTCCACTTCCGGAACGTGGAACGAGTCTCACTCCATCACCAAACCTCCATTCCTCAACGGTGATAACTACCCGTATTGGAAGAATAGAATGAGGCTCTTTATCAACTCCAACGATTATATCCTTTGGGATATAATTGAAGATGGTCCCTCAATTCCAATGAAGATGGAAGGAGATAGGCAAGTGCCAAAGAAAAAGAATGAGATGACCGACGAGGAGAGAAGAAGGATGTCTACTAATGATAAAGCCTTGCACATCCTCTTTTGTGCTCTTGGCCCCGACATCTACTCCAAGATGTCATCTTGTGCAAGTGCCAAAGAAGTTTGGGACTCTTTGGAGACTACATATGAAGGCACCAACGAACTAAGATTGGTCTTCTCAATCTTAATTATGAAAATTTCAAGATGGAGCCGGATGAAGACATCACCAAGATGTTTGATAGATTCTCGGTGATTGTCAATGGTCTCAAGGGTTTCGGTGAGATCATCCCGGAAGAGAAGCTCGTATGAAAGCTCATCTACTCTCTTCCCGAGTCTTGGGATAGCAAGAGAACGGCTATCATTGAAGCAAAAGACCTCAAGACTCTCAAGCTTGATGCTCTTGTGGGATCTCTTCTCACCCATGAGATCACGAAGAAAGGAAGAGAAGATGAAAAGAAGAGGGAAGAAGTGAAGCTAGAAAAACGAGAAGTTGAAAAGAAAAAGCAAGAAATTGCTCTCAAGGCTTCATCCTTCCAAGAAGAGGTGGATACAAGTGAAGAAGAAGAGCTAGAAGAATTGGCTATGGTAGCCAAAAGATTCACTAGACTCATGAGGGCAAACTGGAATAGGAGATTCCAAAGAAAGAAGGATTTTAAGTCAAAGGGCAAAGAAAATGAGAAAGATCAAATCATTTGCTATGAGTGCAAGAATCCCGGTCACATTAGGACCGATTGCCCACAATACAAAAGAAAGGGTTTTGAAAAGAAGAAGAAGCAAAAGGCTCACGTTGCCACATGGAGTGATGAGGAGTCATCATCCGATGAGGACAATGAAGTAGCCAACCTTTGTCTCATGGCTCTTGATGAGCCTAAGGTAACCCTTGAACAATCTTGTAATGATTTATCTTATGATGAGTTATATGATGCATATGATGAATTACAAGATGTTTATGATGAGTTGGTTTTAAAATTTAAAGAATCAATTTTGAAAAGCAAGAAAACTATTTCTGATTTTGAAACGAAAAGTGATTCTTTGACAAAAACTATTTTGGATTTTGAAGAAAAGATTGTTGTTTTAAATGATGATTTAAAATTCTTTCAAAAAGAAAATGTGGATTTAAACAATATTATTTCAAGCTTGAGTGAGAATCACCACAAAGTGGTGAATAAGTTAAGGAACAAATCAAAGTGGTTGGAAGTTCAAATTTTGAAAAAGGAAATTCTTCAAAAACCAACCATGTGAAGAAGACTTTTCAAAACCACAAACAAAGAGGTTTTCAAAGGTATGCTAGACATAAGAGAATTAGGAGTGTATGGGTTCCTAAGGAACTTTTCATTTCTAATAATGTGCATGCCATTGCATCTTGGATTCCTAAGGGAACCAAGCTTTTGGGAACTAACTCTCATGGACCCAAGATGATTTGGGTACCAAAGATCAAAAACTAAATCTTTGTTTGTAGGTTGAGCATTGCTTCAAGGCCAAAGCTTCAAGTCAAAACATGTGGTACCTTGATAGTGGATGCTCAAGGCATATGACCGGAGACAATGGATGATTTAAGGAGTTAGAGCTCAAAAGTGGTGGAGTTGTGACATTTGGTGACAACTCCAAAGGCCAAATTGAGGGTATTGGCTCTATTGGTAATCACTCCTCTATTTTAATTGAAAATGTCTTGCTTGTTAATGGTCTTAAGCATAATTTGTTGAGCATTAGTCAATTGTGTGATAAAGGTTTCTATGTTTCTTTTGATAAACCTGGTTGAAAAATAATAGACATAGAATCAAATAGAACAATGCTCATAGGTCATCGTATAGGAAATATATATATGGTGCATCTAGATGACATTAACCTATCTCATGCATGCTTAGTTGCTAGTGATGAAAATGATGCATGGTTATGGCATAAGAAACTAGGACATGCTAACATAAATGTTTTAAAGAAACTAGCCTCCCAAAATCTAGTTAGAGGTTTACCTAAGCTCAAGTTCTCCTTAGATAAAATTTGTGATGCATGTGCTAAGGGTAAACAAAAAAGAGTTTCTTTTAAGTCCATTAATGATGTTTCTACTAGTAGAGTTTTACAATTGATTCATATGGATCTTTTTGGGTCTATTAGAACTACTAGTTCGGGTGGAAAATCATATGCTTTTGTTATTGTAGATGACTACTCTAGATACACTTGGGTTCTATTTTTAAGTGCTAAAGATGAAGCCTTAGAAAAATTCATCACATTTTCAAATATTTCTCAAAATGATCTTGATCAAAGAATTTCTCAAATTAGAAGTGATCATGGAACCGAATTTCAAAATTTAGGTTTTGAGAATTTTTGTAATGAAAATGGGATTAGCCACAATTTTTCAGCTCCTCGCACTCCTCAACAAAATGGGGTAATTGAGAGGAAAAATAGAACTTTAGAAGAAATGGCTAGAACCATGCTTTGTGAAAATAATTTACCTAATTATTTTTGGGCGGAAGCCACAAACACGTCTTGTTACATTATAAATCGTGTAATGATTAGGCCAATTTTGAAGAAAACTCCTTATGAGATTTAAAAATCCAAAAAGCCTAACATTAGTTATTTTCACCATTTGGGGTGCAAGTGTTTTGTTTTAAACAATGGAAAAGATAATTTAGGTAAATTTGATACAAAAAGTGATGAAGCTATTTTTCTTGGATATTCTCAAAATTCAAAGGCTTATAAGTTTTTAGCAAAAGAACCTTAGTTGTAGAAGAGTCTATACATGTGGTTTTCGATGATAATCTCCTTCCTATGAAGGATTCTTGTGATGATGATGATGTAGGAATCATTGAAACCATTGATGATGGACAAACATCAAAGGTGGATGAGGTTCCAACCAATGAGGAAACACAAGATCCTCCAATAGAAGCTTTAGGAGATGTAAAGCTTGAAGAAAGGGAAGTGAGCTACCAAAGGGAGTTCAACTATGTCAAAAGTGGTGAAATCTTGGGTGATCCATTCAAGGGGGTAACTACTTGTTCTTCTCTTAGATTAATGAACCATATTGCATTTATTTCATGCATAGAGCCTAAGAATATCAATGAAGCCTTAGATGATGATTATTGGATATTGGCTATGCAAGAAGAGTTAAATCAATTTGAGAGAAGTAATGTATGGACATTAGTTGATAGGCCTAGTGATAAATCTACTATAGGAACTAAATGGGTTTTTAGAAACAAACTAAATAAGAGTGGTAACATTGTGAGAAATAAAGTTAGATTAGTTGCTCAAGGTTACACTCAAGAAGAGGGAATATATTTCGATGAAACTTATGCACCTGTAGCTAGGATGGAAGCCATTAGGATGTTACTTGCATTTGCATGTTATCATGATTTCAAGTTTTTTCAAATGGATGTCAAAAGTACTTTCTTAAATAGCTTTATAAATGAAGAAGTGTATGTTGAACAACCATCGGGGTTTGAAAATCCAAAATTTCCAAACCATGTTTTTAAATTAACAAAAGCTTTATATGGTTTGAAACAAGCTCCTAGAGCTTGGTATGAGAGGCTTTCAAACTTTTTGATTGAAAAGGGCTTTGAAAAAGGGAAGGTGGATACTACACTTTTTATAAAAAGGTTTAAAAATGACATCTTAGTAGTTCAAATTTATGTAGATTGTTACACCCGAATTTTGGGTAAATAATATAAATAATAAAATAAATAAAAAACAGAAAATTTTTAAGGGGATAAGAGAGTTGAGAAATTTTAGGGAGTTAGTTGTTTAGGTGGAGAAATCTTAGGGAAGTGGGAGGTGTTTTGATTTTGTGAGGACTTTGGTTTGGGTCCTTAAAAAGGAATCGATCGGTGGGCATCAAGGGGGGGTTCATTGGACAGAGAGCAAGATTGGGGGCACGGGTGCAACAATGATGGAGGCTCCATTCATTTTTTTCAAGAGCAGTTTCCAGGCCTGGGCGCTGTCATGGACGAAAGGGCATGAATTAAGCAATAAAGATTGCTTTTTCTGGAGTGAAGAGCAGGGAGAGTTCTGGTGGCCATTTTCTTATTCGACCAAGGCAAGTAAGGGGCCGAAACACTTAACCATTTGAAGACGAGAACCGGTTATTGCAAATAAGGGAAAAGGAGAGGGAAACGACAGAGAAAACAAAAAGATGGGGTTGGTTTAGTGTAAGGTGAAAACTAAATAGAGAAAACACTAGGGAAGACTTCGGTTGCATGGATTTTGTCTTGTTCTGCAACTTTTCTTACACTCTTTTAAGGGTCGGTGTTGGTGAGAGAAGGAGAATCGAAGAGCAGGGGTTGTTCTCATGTTATTGGCATACGCAGACAAGGCCTTTGGTGGCAAGGGAGGGGAACAAAAAAAAAACAAAAAGAGAAGGTGGTACCGGTGAGATTTTGATTTCTCGGTTGGGATAACCTTACACGACAACATCCGGGGAAACCAAAACTAGGATGACCGATTTCCATTCCGGCTCGTTTTAACCATGTACGACACACTAGAACCAGCAAAATTGATTTTCTGTGGATGTGCGAGGGATCATTTGTCAACAAAGAGAGTCACGGCGTATGTTTATTGATTCTGGTGAGTTGGATTTCACCGTGTACCTATCATTGTACATGCAAGTCAATTGCATCAGTGGATTCAATTCTAAATGCAATAACTCATGTTGTTTTGTTAATGGAAAAGTCAATTGAAAGGTAATAATTTTATTCATTTCTTTTTTATTTCTTTTTATTTAATTTATATATATTAATTATATGTTTATTTATTTATAATACAAGCCATTTAGTCTAAAATTCACCTAGGCATGGTAATTGGACTTTAGATTTATAAATCAGTCTGATCCTGTGTCCTTTATGTTATGTTTTAATTCTGTGTTTATTCGTATGCTTTTTTTAAACAATTCATGTAGTATATTTATTTAGGATAACATTTAATTTACTTAGATAATTAAATTAGAGCCTTTTTAGGTTAGTTACTTTAATTAAATAATTAATTTTATTAGGAAGATAATTTAGTAACGATAGCATTTTAATCATATACCTCGGATACACTAAACGGTCGGTGTTTTGACGTACTATGACGTTGACCTAAAGAGTGTACCTTGGTATTGAATTGACGTGCTATCGAAAACTAGAATTTGATAAAATAATTTAAGGATTAGATTTAAATAAAATTAATTAGGAAATAATTAGAAACACTAATAGTATTATTAATTTTGTTCGGTGGTGAGATGGTAGTGTCCGAGCTTTCGGATGTTATCATACACTTGGTGAAATTAATAATTTAATAGGGTTAAATATTTAATTAATGGAGCCCATTTAGATTAGAACTTAAAATGAACCAGATAATAACCTGTCATGCATTTAAAACCTTTTGGGGTAGAACTTATATTTATTTAAATAAGAGTTAAGGTTTCCTATCTAGAGGACGTCTTATTCAAGCTCGTATTTAAAAGAAATATATTTTCTTATCCAAAAGGATATCCTTATTCGGACGATATTCATTTAACAATAACGAATTACGTTAATATTATTATTCAGAACACCGAAATGCCACGTGTAATTAATAAGGTACCGATATCGGGCGCTCGTAAGGGTCGTCCTTACGCGTAACCGACTCCCGAACCCAAATATTTTTAAGTGAATCTCTGGTTTATTTTATGGTGTCTGGCCTACCAAAGTGGCCGGTGGCGACTCCAAATCATTTTTAAAATTAAAATAATATATGTTTTCAATAAAATTTGAATTTTCATAACTAAAAGTGATTAAACCTGATTTTTTCCAAATTAATTCGCCAGGCTATTTTTCACACTTTTTCGGTTTTAAAACGGTCGCGACATAGATGATATTATTTTTGGATCTACTAATGAGTGTTATTGTCAAGAGTTCTCTAAGTTAATGCAAGGTGAATTCGAGATGAGCATGATGGGGGAGCTCTCATTTTTCTTGGGACTCCAAATTAAGCAAAGGAAGGATGTCACCTTCATCAATCAAGCAAAGTACATCAAGGATATGCTCAAGAAGTTTGGCTTGGAGAATGTGAAACCTCAAGTCACTCCTATGAGCTCATCAACTAAGCTTGACAAAGATGAAGGAGGTAAGTGTGTTGATTCTAAAATGTATAGATCCATGATAGGTTCTTTGCTTTACCTTACCGCAAGTAGACCATATATCATGTTTAGTGTTTGCTTGTGTGCTAGGTTTCAAGATAGTCCTAGAGAATCACACTTAGTAGCCATTAAGAGGATTTTTAGATACCTTAGAGACACACCTTGTTTAGGCCTTTGGTACCCTAAAGACTCTATCTTTAATCTACATGCTTATTCGGATGCGGATTATGGAGGTTTTAAGAAAGATAGGAAAAGTACTTTCGGAACTTATCAATTCCTAGGTAGTATGCTCATATCTTGGTTCTCTAAGAAACAAAATACTGTAGCTCTTTCTACCACCGAAGCGGAGTACATATCCTTAGGGAGTTGTTGTGCTCAAGTCCTTTGGATGAAACAACAACTCTTAGATTATGGCATTAAGGTAGAAACTATACCTCTAAAATGTGATAATACTAGTGTCATATGTCTTACTAAGAACCCCATTCAACACTCTAGAACCAAACACATAGAAATTAGACATCACTTCATTAGAGATCATGTGTCTAAAAATGATGTTGTTTTAGAGTTTGTTGACACCTTAAATCAATTAGCGAATATCTTTACTAAACCTTTAGACAAAGAGAGCTTTTGGACACTTAGGAGAGAGTTAGGTCTAACTAGCCTATCTTGACCTCTTATGTGTTATTTTCGTGCATATTTATGCTTGATTTTTGATTGAGATCTTGCCTATGTTGTTTTGCATCTAGTTGCTTCTATGCATGTTGTTAGGGGGAGTATGAACTTGTTTATGCATTTTAATCATGTCATAACATCATATGCATGCTTCTAGGGACTTTAGAGACTCATTTCTAGTACTTTAGAAGCCTAAAATGCAAAGCTCAGCTAAGTGGTATCGAAATAGGAGGAACCCGTTTCGATACCTGTTCATCGTGTTCATCTAGGAATTTTCTGGGAAAAACTGGTATCGAACCAAGTTTCGATACCAGGGTATCGATACTAGCATCGAAACATGTTGTTTCGATACCGGTATCAAACCATGAGGCGTCAGATTTCTTTAAAAGACACAAAACTTAATTTTACTCTAATTAAAACTTTCCAAACACCCCTCTCTAAACCCTAGCCGAATTCACCATTTAAAACCCCCTCAAATTCATCGGTTTTAATATAAAATCAAGCGTTTTTCTTGAGGGATTTTCATCAAAACATCAAAGCTAAGGCTATATCAACGATTGGTGCTTCACAAACCACAATTTCATCCTAATCCATATTCAAGGTATTTTTTCGAAAAACCTAATTTTCGTTTGATTTTAGGATGTTAAAATTTAGATTTTGAACATTTTTTGAATGCTTATTGTGTGGGTTTTCATATAAATCTTTTGAAAATCAAAAAAATTTCATTCGAATAGAAATTAATTTTATCATATTGGTTTTTCACTGTTTTTTTTAAATCTCAAAACCCTTGAATTATTGATTAATAGGATTGAATTAGGTTTATAAAGCATATATGTTTTAAGTGCCATAACTAATCCAATTTTTTAATTCTTAGATCATGGCACCTAAGAAAAGACAACGTTCGGAGGGTGCAAGCTCTTCATCCTCTCGTGGCTCAAAAACCGACATCCAAGTGGTTTTTGAGAAAAGTTTGGACAATCACGAACGGGTCAACAACTTCCAATCTTTTCGCCATCATACGCTTAAGAAGGAGCGTTGTGTGGATATTCAATTCATGAATTCCATAACCTTTAAATTCCGCTACTATCCCCTCCTTTTGCTTTGGAAGTTCTTGTCGTTCCTCACCAACTCCGGGAAGTTTTACCCTAACCTTGTGCTTCTATTTTATGCTAATGCCTCTTGTATTCTTTCCAAGGATAAGAGCAAAGTGATTGCCATCGAGTCCTTTCTTATGAGACGTTCCTTTAGGATCAATGTCGACACGTTTGTTTCTGTTTTTGGCCTTGAGGATGAGGGCATAGACGATGAGGATTCCCTTGGCACCTTCACCGGCTCAGTGATGTCCCTTGACGTTCATGACCGTTTCTTGCATCTTATCGTATCTTGGTGGATTCGTCCATCGAATGGTAAGTATTCTCGTATACGTCAAGTGGATAGTTTTTGGATCAAATGCTTTAGGGAAGCTCAACGGCCAAACCTTGCACAAATTGTCTTCTCCGACATCGTTTGGCATACAACCATCGTGCCACTCCCCTTGTCAAATCTTTTCCTTATGCTTGTGTATTAAGTTCCATATTTGTGCATTTGGAAATTGATTGCTCCTTTGACAAGGCGGAATCCGTCAAGGAACCTATCGGTAAAACTTCTCTCAACCGTTCGCACTTTATCTATTCTAATGGTGAATGGATTCGCGGTGCTCCTCCTCCTCCCATTGATCCGGAACCAATCCGTCAAGTAGCTCCAAATGTCGACATGATGACCTTTCTCACTACAAGGTTCGATAATTTGGATGCTCAATTTGGTACTTTGAATGCTCGGTTGGATTCCATGGACGGAAGGCTTGATTCTATGTCAACTCTCTTCATCTCTCGTTTTGATGCCATGGATACGAGATTGACGGGTTTGGAGAACCAAAACCTTTCCATGCGAGTATCTCTTGAGGCTCTCCGACATCTTCATACTTCTTCATTCTAGAACATTATGCACCTATGTTATTTCTTTATGCTTTGAACTTATTATGTTGGATTGAATATTTGCTTTATGATATGGCTTATTTGTTATTAATGCTTGCCTTTTACTTTATTATGCCTTATATTGATTTTGATCTAACAAAAAAGGGAGAAATATCTTGTCTTATTTTTTTTAAAAAATTTTTTTCCTAAGGGGGAGTTAACCAATCCTATATTTAAAGCTATGCAACTAGTAAGGGGGAGATTTCAAATGTTCAAAATTTTTCAAAGTCTTCAAAATTTCAAACCTTTTGAACCTAAAATTTTGATTTCAAACTTAAAAATTTATAGTGGTTTTGTTATATCAAAAAGGGGGAGATTGTAAAACTAAAATTGATTTTGATATAACAATTATGTTAAAGGACTATTTTGAAATAAATTTTTAAGTCCCTAAGTCAAACTTTATATTTCAAGTCAAACCAAGAACTTTAAAATAATTTTTCTAAGTGTTTTTAGACGAGGGTTTCGATACCACTTATCCTGGTATCGATATCGCCTTTTATTTTTCAAAAATTGTTCTTGAGAGTAAGAACAGGTATCGAACCATGGTTCGATACCGGTCGATACTAAGAGCTCACTGCCAACTTCTGTTTCGAACCATGTATCGAATCAGACTTTAATTTTTAAAATTATAAGCCCTATTTTGATACCAGTATCGATACCCCCTATAAATCTCAACGGCTATTTTAGCATTAAATGACTTGATCGTTGGTGGCAGTTAAGCTTTAAATTATGGTTAATATGTTTCGAACCAGGTTTTGATACCAGTATTGAACCATGTTTCAATACACCCTTATTAAATGTATAACAACTCTGTAAAACTAAATTTGATTTTGATATAACAAATAAATATAAGGACTATTTTTGAAATAACTTTTAAGTCCTTAAGTCAATATTTTATATTCAAGTCAAACAAAGGCTTTAAAAATAAATTTCTAAGTGATTTTCAAAGGCGGTATCGAACCACCATTCGATACCCCTGTGTTTTCAAAGCCTTGTTCTTGACTTTAAAGAACAGGTATCGAAGCACCATTCGAAACCAAAGTTCACTGTCAAGAGCATGGTTCGAAGCATGGTTCGATACCAGCACTTACAGATTCATTTGGTATCGAAGCATAGTTCGAACCACTTGAAATATTCTATTAAATATTTTAAATACGAATTAAAAAGACCCCTGGTATCGATACCGGTATCGATACCGACCTTAATCCCCAACGGCTATTTTTGATTTAAATGTTTTGACCGTTGGAATTAATTATAATTTAAATGGTGGATAAGATGTTTCGAAGCATGGTTCGATACCAGGCTTCACAGATTCAATTGGTACCGAAACATAGTTCGATACCACCCTAAATCTCCAACGGATATTTTTGAATTAAATGTTTTGACCGTTGGTGTTAATTATATTTTAAATGATGGATTAAGTGTTCCGAAGCATGGTTCGATACCATGAATCACAGATTCATTGGGTATCGAAGCTTGGTTCGATACCCCCTGCGGCAGACAACACTCATGTTGAAAAATGGAGTTCAAACGGCTATATTTTGATTCCCAACAACTACAACGGATACAAATCAATGAGATGGTATAAAATGAAGCATTTGCAACAGCATTAAGCAAAGGATTGAACCTCAAGCAACATCCAAGCTATCAAATCCAACTCCAAGCACAAATTGCATATCTTTAGCCTCCCAACTCCTTGTATTTCATTTTGATTTTCATAATCTGAGTTTGGGGAGAGTTTGTTTGTATTTTTGGGCAATATCCATCTTGTGAGAGATTACTTATTTGCCTATTCTTGTTCATATAACCTTGTGAGGGTTGAATCAATCTTTGAGGAGAAAGATTGATTCGTATTGTAACGGTTACCCCTTGAACCGAGAAAAAGGTCGAATTCAATAGTGAATTGGTTTCAAAATCCTTAGTGGGAGCTAAGGTAGTGGATGTAAAGCTTGTTCGAAGCTTGAACCACTATATATCTTTGTGTTCTTCATTTTCCAAATTTTACCGAAAATTTTCCAACTAAATTTTTAATTTCCAATTCACCCCCCTCTTGGTCATTCTTCAACAACGATCAACTCAACAATTGGTATCAGAGCTAGATCTTTGAAGGGATTCACCTCCACCAAAGAAGATCCAAGGATTGTTGATCATCACACTCAATCAAAGCAAATGGCCTCCACCTCCGGTTCATGGAACGAGTCTCACTCCATCACCAAGCCACCCTTCTTCAATGGGGATAACTATCCTTATTGGAAGAATAGGATGAGGCTATTCATCAACTCAAATGATTATATTCTTTGGGATATAATTGAGGATGGACCCTCTATTCCTATGAAGCAAGAAGGAGATCGGTATGTGCCTAAGAAGAGATATGAAATGACCGATGAAGAACGGAAAAGGATATCTACCAATGATAAGGCGTTGCACATTCTCTTTTGTGCTCTTGGTCCCGACATCTACTCCAAGATGTCATCATGCACTAGTGCAAAAGAAGTATGGGATTCTTTGGAGACCACGTATGAAGGCACAAATGATGTCAAAGAGACAAAGATCGGTCTTCTCAATCTCAATTATGAGAACTTCAAGATGGAGCCGGATGAAGACATCACCAAAATGTTCGATAGATTTTCGGTGATTGTCAATGGTCTCAAAGGTTTCGGTGAGATCATTCCGGAAGAAAAACTCGTGAGGAAACTTATCTACTCCCTTCCCGAGTCTTGGGATAGCAAAAGAACGGCTATAATTGAAGCCAAAGATTTGAAGACTCTAAAACTAGATGCTCTTGTGGGATCTCTTCTCACCCATGAGATCATGAAGAAAGGTCGAGAAGAAGAGAAAAGGAAGGAAGAGATAAAGATCGAAAAGAGGGAAGTAGAGAAAAAGAAGCAAGAGATTGCTCTTAAAGCTTCATTGTCACAAGAAGAAGTGGACACAAGTGAAGAAGAAGAGCTAGAGGAATTGGCCATGGTGGCCAAAAGATTCACAAGGCTCATGAGGACAAATAGGAATCGAAGATTCCTACGAAAGATGGATTTTAAAGCAAAGAGCAAAGAAGAAGAAAATCAAATTGTTTGCTATGAATGCAAGAAGCCCGGTCACATTAGGACCGATTGCCCTTTATACAAAAGGAAGGGTTTCGAGAAGAAGAAGAAACAAAAGGCTCACGTTGCCACATGGAGTGATGAGGAGTCATCATCCGATGAAGACAACGAGGTGGCCAACTTGTGTCTCATGGCTCTTGATGAACCTAAGGTAACTCTCGAACCATCTTGTAATGATTTATCGTATGATGAACTTTATGATGCTTATGATGAATTACAAGATGTATATGATGAGTTGGTTTTAAAATTCAAAGAATCAATTTTAAAAAGCAAGAAAACCATTTCGGATTTAGAAATGAAAAATGATTCTTTGACAAAAACGATTTTGGATTTAGAAGAAAAGGTTGTTAATTTAAATAATGATTTGAAACGGTTTCAAAAAGAAAATGTTGATTTAAACAACCTTATTTCAAGCTTGAGTGAGAATCACCACAAGGTGGTGAATGAGCTTAAAGATAAAATCAAAGTGGTTGGGAGTTCAACTTTTGAAAAAGGAAGCTCTTCAAAACCCAACCATGTGAAAAGAAATTTTCAAAACCACAAACAAAAAGATTTTCAAAGGCATTTTAAACATAGAAAAATTAGAAGTGTTTGGGTTCCTAAGGAACTCATTGTTTCAAATAATTTAAATGCCATTGCCTCTTGGATTCCTAAGGGAACCAAGTTTTTAGGAACTAACTCTCATGGACCCAAAATGATTTGGGTACCAAAAGTGAAAAATTAAATTTTTTGTTTGTAGGTTGAGCATTGCTTCAAGGCCAAAGCTTCAAGTCAAAACATGTGGTACCTTGATAGTGGATGCTCAAGGCATATGACCGGAGACAAGGGACGATTTAAGGAGTTAGAGCTCAAAAAGGGTGGAGTAGTAACTTTTGGTGACAACTCCAAAGGCCAAATTGAGGGTATTGGCTCTATTGGTAATCACTCCTCTATTCTTATTGAAAATGTCTTGCTTGTTAATGGTCTTAAGCATAATTTATTGAGCATTAGTCAATTGTGTGATAAAGGTTTCTATGTTTCATTTGACAAAAGTGGTTGCAAAATAATTGACATAGAATCCAATAGAACAATGCTCATAGGTCATCGCATAGGAAATATCTACATGGTGCATCTAGATGACATAAACATATCTCATGCATGCTTAGTTGCTAGTGATGAAAATGATGCATGGTTATGGCATAGGAGA
Source organism: Abelmoschus esculentus (assembly GCA_035048815.1). Taxonomy (NCBI): domain Eukaryota; kingdom Viridiplantae; phylum Streptophyta; class Magnoliopsida; order Malvales; family Malvaceae; genus Abelmoschus; species Abelmoschus esculentus. The sequence continues at coordinate 23,727,090 of JAUCBN010000004.1, forward strand.
CTTGGACATGCTAGCTCAAGTGTTTTAGAGAAACTTGCCTCCCAAAATCTAGTTAGAGGTTTACCTAAGCTCAAATTTTCATTGGATAAAATTTGTGATGCATGTGCTAAAGGTAAACAAAAGAGAGTTTCTTTTAAGTCCATTAATGATGTTTCCACTAGTAGAGTATTACAATTGATCCATATGGATCTCTTTGGACCTATTAGGACTACTAGCTTGGGTGGAAAATCATATGCTTTTGTTATTGTTGATGATTACTCTAGGTATACTTGGGTTCTATTTTTAAGTACAAAAGATGAAGCTTTAGAAAAATTCATCACATTTTCAAACATTTCTCAAAATGATCTTGATCAAAGAATTTCTCATATTAGAAGTGATCATGGAACCGAATTTCAAAATTTAGGCTTTGAGAATTTTTGTAATGAAAATGGTATTAGCCATAATTTTTCAGCTCCTCGCACTCCTCAACAAAATGGGGTAGTTGAGAGGAAAAATAGAACTTTAGAAGAAATGGCTAGAACCATGCTTTGCGAAAACAATTTACCTAAGTATTTTTGGGCGGAAGCCACAAACACTTCTTGTTATATCATAAATCGAGTAATGATTAGGCCTATTTTAAAGAAAACACCTTATGAAATTTTAAAATCTAAAAAGCCTAACATTAGTTATTTTCACCCTTTTGGGTGTAAGTGTTTTGTTTTAAATAATGGAAAAGACAATTTAGGTAAATTTGATGCAAAAAGTGATGAAGCTATTTTTCTTGGTTATTCTTTAAATTCTAAGGCTTATAGAGTTTTCAACAAAAGAACCTTAGTTGTAGAGGAATCTATACATGTGATTTTCGATGATAATCTCCTTCCAAGGAAGGATTCTTGTGATGATAACGATGTAGGAATCATTAAAACCATTGATAATGGACAAGTATCAAAGGTGGATGGGATTCCAAGCAATAAGGAAGCACAAGATCCTCCAATAGAAGCTTTAGGAAATGCAAAGCTTGAAGAAAAGGAAGTGAGCTACCCAAGAGAGTTCAACTATGTCAAAAGTGGTGAGATCTTGGGTGATCCATCCAAGGGGGTAACTACTCGTTCTTCTCTTAGATTAATGAATCATATTGCTTTTATCTCATGCATAGAGCCCAAAAACATCAAAGAAGCTTTAGGTGATGATTATTGGATTTTAGCTATGCAAGAAGAGTTAAATCAATTTGAGAGAAGCAATGTGTGGACATTAGTTGATAGGCCTAGTAATAAATCTACTATAGGAACTAAATGGGTTTTTAGAAACAAACTAGATGAGAGTGGTAACATTGTAAGAAATAAAGCTAGATTAGTTGCTCAAGGTTACACTCAAGAGGAGGGAATAGATTTTGATGAAACCTATGCACCCGTAGCTAGAATGGAAGCCATTAGGATGCTACTTGCATTTGCATGTTATCATGATTTCAAGCTTTTTCAAATGGATGTCAAAAGTGCTTTCTTAAATGGTTTTATAAATGAAGAAGTGTATGTTGAACAACCACCAGGTTTTGAAGATTCAAAATTTCCAAATCATGTCTTTAAATTAACTAAAGCTTTATATGGTTTGAAACAAGCTCCTAGAGCTTGGTATGAAAGGCTTTCAAATTTTTTAATTGAAAAAGGTTTTGAAAAAGGGAAGGTGGATACTACACTTTTTATAAAAAGGTTTAAAAATGACATCTTAGTAGTTCAAATTTATGTCGATGATATTATTTTTGGATCTACTAATGAATGTTATTGTCAAGAATTTTCTAAGCTAATGCAAGGTGAATTCGAGATGAGCATGATGGGGGAGCTCTCATTCTTTTTGGGACTCCAAATTAAGCAAAGAAAGGATGGCACCTTCATTAATCAAGCAAAGTACATCAAGGATATGCTCAAGAAGTTTGGCTTGGAGAATGTGAAACCTCAAGCTACTCCTATGAGCTCAACTACTAAGCTTGACAAAGATGAAGGAGGTAAGTGTGTTGATTCTAAATTGTATAGATCCATGATAGGTTCTTTGCTTTACCTTACCGCAAGTAGACCGGATATTATGTTTAGTGTTTGCTTGTGTGCTAGGTTTCAAGCTAGTCCTAGAGAATCACACCTAGTAGCCATTAAGAGAATTTTTAGATACCTTAGAGACACACCTTGTTTAGGTCTTTGGTATCCTAAAGTCTCATCCTTTGATCTTCATGCCTATTCGGATGCGGATTATGGAGGTTGTAAGATAGATAGGAAAAGTACTTCCGGAACTTGTCAATTCCTAGGTAGTATGCTCATATCTTGGTTCTCTAAGAAACAAAATAGTGTAGCTCTTTCTACCACCGAAGCGGAGTACATATCCTTAGGGAGTTGTTGTGCTCAAGTTTTATGGATGAAGCAACAACTCTTAGATTATGGCATTAAGGTAGAAACCATACCTCTTAAGTGTGATAATACTAGTGCCATATGTCTTACCAAGAACCCCATTCAACACTCTAGAACCAAACACATAGAAATTAGACACCACTTTATTAGAGATCATGTGTCTAAAAATGATGTTATTTTAGAGTTTGTTGACACCTTAAACCAATTAGCGGACATTTTTACCAAACCTTTAGATAAGGAGCGTTTTTGGACTCTTAGGAGAGAGTTAGGTCTAACTAGCCTAACTTGACCTCTTAAGTGTTATTTTTATGCATGACTTGCTTGAATCTTGATTAAAATCATGCTTATGTTCTTTTGTATCTTGATGATTCCATGCATGTTGCTAGGGGGAGTATGTACTTGCTCATGCATTTTAATCATGTCATATCATCATATGCATGTTTTTAGGGGCTTTAGAGACTCATTTCTAGTACTCTTAGAAGCCTAAAATGCAAAGTTATCTCGGTGGTATCGAACCATGTTTCGATACCCGTTCATCATCTCGCCTGGGAAGTGTCTGGGAAGAACAGGTATCGAATGATGCTTCGATACCTGGTTCGAAACTGGTATCGAAACAGGGCTGTTTCGATACCTGGTTCGAAACACGCGGCGGCAGATTGCCTTTAAAATACCCAAATCCTAATTCTAATCATATTAAAACACTCCCAAACCTAAAACTCTCAAACCCTACCGGCCACCCTCTTAAAATCTTCTCAAATTCGTTGATTTTAACACAAAATCTCAACGATTTCTTTGAGGATTTTGTTTCCAATCATCAAAATCTTCATAATACCTTCGAACGGTGCTTCACTATCAACAAATTCATCCAAATCTAAACTCAAGGTATATTTTCGAAAAATCTTATTATCGTTTGATTTTAGATTGTTAAAATTTAGATTTTGATCATACTTCAAATGTTTAGTGTATGGGTTTTTATAATCCTACACTTTTACTCCAAAATCTGAATATTCTTTAATCGAATATAAATTTTTCGTATAATTTTGGGTTTTTCAAAATTTTTGTCAAAACTCTCAAAATACCTTGAATTGTTAGATTACTATATAGGATTGAATTTGATATTATCGAACTAATCCAATACTTTTGTGAAATTATTAGATTCCATGGCACCAAAGAAACGTTCTCGCACCGAGGCTAGCTCTTCATCAACTCGTCCTGCACGTGTTGATATGCAAGAAATTTTTGCCCGATGCTTGGATACATCTCATAGGGTAAACCAATTCAATCTCTTTAGACACCTTCCTTTAAAACAAGAACGTCGTGTTGATATCGAGTTCTTAGACTCCGATAGGTTCCAATTTAGATATTATGACCTTCTTGAACAATGGAAGTTTTTGTCTTTCCTTACCCATACCGGTAGATTTTTTCCTACTCTTGTCCTGATTTTCTACACTAATGCCTCTTGTCTTTATGATCCCATGGATGAAACCAAAGTCATAGCCATAGAATCCTTTCTCATGGGAAAACTTTTTCACATAGATGTCTCTACCTTTGAAGAAGTTTTTGGTTTAGAGGATGAGGGTGAAACCGATGAAGACTCTCTAGGTCATTTTACCGGACCAGCTTCTTCTCTTGACGTACACGATAGATTTCTTCATCTTATCATCTCGTGGTGGATTCGTCCATCCAATGGTAAGTTCTCTAGAATACGTCAAGTAGATAGTTTTTGGCTCAAATGTTTCCGTCAAGGTATTAGACCTAATCTTGCCAAAATTGTCTTCTCGGACATAGTGTGGCATGTCCAAAACCGAGCCACTCCTCTTGTACAATCTTTTCCGTATGCATGCATTCTTAGTTCCATCTTCTTGCATATGAGAATCGATTGCTCTTTAGACAAAGTAGGATTCTTAAAAGAACCCATAGGTGAGACTTCTCTTCATCGTGCCCACTTTGTCTATTCCGGTAACCGTGAATGGACTCGTGGTCCTCCTCCTCCTTCTCCTCCCATTAATCCCGAGCCTCTACATCAAGTTGCTCCAAGTGTTGATATGATGGAGTTTCTTACCCATCGGTTCAATAACTTGGATGCTCAATTTGAATCCATCAATACCCATTTTGGTACGATCAATGACCAATTTGGATCATTGAATACTCGTATGGATTCTATGGATGGTCGTCTTGAGTCTATGTCCACTCAATTTCAATCTAGCTTCGACTCCATGAATACTAGATTGACAGGACTAGAGACCCAAGGCCATGCATTGCGCATCTCCATCGAGGCCCTTCGGTACACTCAACAACTCAATGAACAAGATGCTAATGTTGAGGAAGAAGAAGAAGAAGAAGAAGAAGAAGAAGACGATGAAGACAAGGATGATGATGATGAGATGGGAGATTAGTATTTTTGTGCTTTGCTATTTTGGCTTTAGGACTAGATATGCTTCTTTAAGCATTTTTATTGCATTCATATTAGAACATATGCACTATTTATAATTTCCTTATGCTTTGATTTTTATTTTGTTGGATTTGGATTATAACATTTTATGCTATGGATTATGTTTATTTAATGTCTTAATGCTTACATTGCTTTGATTATTGATTATCTTATCATTGATTTTTGATCTAACAAAAAGGGGGAGAATTTTTATGCTTTTAAGTTTACAAATACCACCATTTGTTTAAAATCTTCAAAAGATTTATTTGAGCACATATTAAGGGGGAGTCTTTAAAAGTTTTTCAAAATGTTTTAAAATCAAAATCTTGACTTAAACTTAAAAATCTTTAAATGGTTTTGTTATATCAAAAAGGGGGAGATTGTAAAACTAAATTTGATTTTGATATAACAAATAAATATAAGGACTATTTTTGAAATAACTTTTAAGTCCTTAAGTCAATATTTTATATTCAAGTCAAACAAAGGCTTTAAAAATAAATTTCTAAGTGATTTTCAAAGGCGGTATCGAACCACCATTCGATACCCCTGTGTTTTCAAAGCCTTGTTCTTGACTTTAAAGAACAGGTATCGAAGCACCATTCGAAACCAAAGTTCACTGTCAAGAGCATGGTTCGAAGCATGGTTCGATACCAGCACTTACAGATTCATTTGGTATCGAAGCATAGTTCGAACCACTTGAAATATTCTATTAAATATTTTAAATACGAATTAAAAAGACCCCTGGTATCGATACCGGTATCGATACCGACCTTAATCCCCAACGGCTATTTTTGATTTAAATGTTTTGACCGTTGGAATTAATTATAATTTAAATGGTGGATAAGATGTTTCGAAGCATGGTTCGATACCAGGCTTCACAGATTCAATTGGTACCGAAACATAGTTCGATACCACCCTAAATCTCCAACGGATATTTTTGAATTAAATGTTTTGACCGTTGGTGTTAATTATATTTTAAATGATGGATTAAGTGTTCCGAAGCATGGTTCGATACCATGAATCACAGATTCATTGGGTATCGAAGCTTGGTTCGATACCCCCTGCGGCAGACAGCACTCATGTTGAAAAATGGAGTTCAAACGGCTATATTTTGATTCCCAACAACTACAACGGATACAAATCAATGAGATGGTATAAAATGAAGCATTTGCAACAGCATTAAGCAAAGGATTGAACCTCAAGCAACATCCAAGCTATCAAATCCAACTCCAAGCACAAATTGCATATCTTTAGCCTCCCAACTCCTTGTATTTCATTTTGATTTTCATAATCTGAGTTTGGGGAGAGTTTGTTTGTATTTTTGGGCAATATCCATCTTGTGAGAGATTACTTATTTGCCTATTCTTGTTCATATAACCTTGTGAGGGTTGAATCAATCTTTGAGGAGAAAGATTGATTCGTATTGTAACGGTTACCCCTTGAACCGAGAAAAAGGTCGAATTCAATAGTGAATTGGTTTCAAAATCCTTAGTGGGAGCTAAGGTAGTGGATGTAAAGCTTGTTCGAAGCTTGAACCACTATATATCTTTGTGTTCTTCATTTTCCAAATTTTACCGAAAATTTTCCAACTAAATTTTTAATTTCCAATTCACCCCCCTCTTGGTCATTCTTCAACAACGATCAACTCAACAAACTCTTTATACTTTGGTCTGTTTCGAAAGAGGTATTTCGTGTATCGATACCGACTGGATTAGAATGCATTTATGATGGAGAGATGAAGCTCCAACGTCTCAATTTATTTTTCCAACAACCCCAACGGTTAAAAATCAATAAGAAGGTATAAAATGAAGCATTTGAAGCAGCATTAAGGACTATTGAACCTCAAGCAACATCCAAGCAATCAAATCCAACTCCCAAAGCACTTATTGCATATCTTGACTCTCAACTCTTGTAATTTCAATTTGATTCTTGTAATTGAGTTTGGGGAGAGTTTGTTTGTAATTGGGGCAATTCTTTATCTTGTGAGAGATTACAATTTGCCTTTCTTTCATCCTTTTTATCTTGTGAGGTTGAATCAATTCTTGGGTAAAAGAATTGATTCGAATTGTAACGGTTATCCCTTAAACCAAGAAAAAGGTCGAATTCTCTTAGTGAATTGTGTTCAAAATCCTTAGTGGGAGCTAAGGTAGTGGATGTAGAACTTGTTCCGAAGCTTGAACCACTATAATTCTTTGTGTTCTTCATTTTCGTATTTTTAACAAAAATCTTCCACCTAAAATTTTAATTGCCAATTCACCCCCTCTTGGCCAACTATCAAGATCGATCAACTCAACAGGTTAATTTGTGTATTGATTCAACGATTGAGTTTTATTGACTTTGAGGCTTTAAATTTTGCGATAGATTTAGATCTTACGGTCAGAGATTGTTTAAATTTTTTAATTAATTACAGTGATTATAAATAGTGTATGTTCTAAAATATACTCTTAACCACTAGATATTGACCTTTAATTATTGTACCATAAATATTAATGTTCAAACTCGAAACATCCATAAATAACAATTATTTTCTTAAACACCGAAACAAGATTGTTCGTGTAAGGATTGTCTAAATTAATGATATATTAATACACTTATTATATATAAGAAAGAGTATATGGAATATATATTAATACACTATATTTTAAGAGAAAATAATACATTGATAATATTTTTTTTTATATAAATTTAAATGTTTAGTTTAATATTTAAAAAATAATATTTACGATTAAATTTAAGTTTTAAAAATTTTATTTTAAGTTTAAGATTTAAAATGGTGGATATTTATTTCCAGTGCACGAACTAATGACTATTTTTTAATATAAAATAAAAAAACTTTTATAAATTAATAATCAATAAATTAATGGTTTTTTAATAATAATTCTTTTGTTCTAGATTTGGGTATACAAGATCTAAATTAATAAGATAATAATTTTTAAAAAAATTATATAAATTTATGGTCATTTAATATTATAAATTAATAATTCTATAAAATTATAGATATAACTATAACAACTTAGTAAAATATGATTTTGTTATTAATTGTTTCTTCTTAAATTTAAATAATTGTATTTGATTTGTTATGTTTGATATTTAAGCATATTTTAGATGTGAAGTCGTGACCGATTGATTTGGATTGACTGTACTAAGTTTTAACTAAACATAAATTCTAATGAGAGATCAGTCTGGGTTTAAATTGGGGTTGCTTCCAGTATAATATCTTGATGTGTCTCTAGTTACCAAAAAAACTATTTTGTAATGACTGTGAGAGCTTAGCTTAGAAAATAGTACACAAAATAAAGAGTTTGCCAACAAAATCTCTGACCTTTACTAGTAGAATTCAACTTATCCGAGTTGTAATTTTCAGTTTGTAAAATTATTGGTGTCAAATGTTTATTCTTTCAAAGAAAGTTATTACAAGAATAAACTAGTTTTGTGGTTATTTCCTATAAAAAGGAATGAATGATAGTGGAAAAAGAGCGAGAGTGAAATGTAATCTTATTTGTCATCCTAAAAAAGAGGAAGGTTAGAAAATAAAGTGTATTAAATCGTCGAATAGAGCATGTATCATGAGATGCTTGTGGCTAATTTTAGTTCAGGCTAATTCTCTATGAGTTGCATGAGTGAAAGAATATTTGATGAAGGGTAACACTATTTGGTAAGCAAGTGTTAAATTAACTTACGGTTGGGCATGGAAAAAGATTCTTAAGTTGAGAAACACTTTTACGACTGTTGGTTCAATTTAGGAAAAATTTTCTACTAAAATGGTTTGAGAATGTATTCGACATAAAAAATCTATTATTTCTTGGTATTGTGTGGTTTGGAGTGACTCGATCATTCTCAGACATTCTTTTATCATTTGGTTGGTGGTATAAGACAAATTACCAACAAAAGGTCAAATGACGCAATAGGGCTGTCATGTTGATGTTATCTGTTTATAATGTAGGGAAGGGATTAAAACAAGAAATCATTTATTTGGTAGTTACAAAGGCTTTGGAAACTAATACTATAAGAGTGAAGTATATTTTGTTCTCATCATTATTGGGCTAATATATTTGCATGGATTAAGATGACGCAATATCCTTTTGTCCTTTTATATCTTTAATAGGCACAAGTCTTTGAATAGTCACACTTGTATAGCTTATTTTAATGTTTCTTGATATCTATAGTGGACTACTTTTAATGAATAATTTGTGATATCTCATATCAACGTATTCAAGCATGGCCATGCATTTATAGTCTCACTCAATCAAGTGGCCTTTGATATATTTTCCTATTATGTAGGAAGGACAAATCCTATCTTGATCATTCACATCTCACTACATACATTGTAATATGTTCAATGTCAGTTTTTATAGTGTAACTAATTACGAGACACGTTTAACTGTATCAAAAAATAAAACAACATATGTTGAGATAGTAATAATCTCAAGTCTAAGGATCATACATTTAGTTGTCACTATGAGCAATATCGTGACCGTCACATAATAATTATCTAAAACATATGCTCATAGCGGGTCAATCCAATATATTATTCTCTATTAATAAATTCATGTATTAATTTGGACATCTCTATGTCAATGACAACTCGTTGTCATCAATTAATCACATGTTAGTCTTAAGCGTATTATTATTGTCCATACCCATAATAATACTTGACTAAGAATCTTTAATAATAATACATATATTATTATATGTACTTTATTGTTTCTCAGTTTATGCTATACCTTGACACAAATATCTGAAAACAATAATGATAATGTCTTTATTCAATAAAAGTATCCTTACAATTATCATATGATTGATCTTTGGGCATACTCTAACATGATGTTGGTTTGTAAAGGGTTTATTATTAGATTTTGCATGTATTATTTTATATAGTCTGGATGAAATAAAGTTTTATTTATAAAAAAAATAAAAATTTAAATAACCATAATCGTTTAATTTTTTAAACAAACGATTAAAAAAATAAACTAACTAAACATAAATGTATCATATCTCTCTCGAAAAGATTGAAAACTCAAAAGAGCGTAATCGGGAAAGAAACAGTATCATTATTCGATAAATCAGTAAGATTTCGACATTATTATTAAGTTGGTCACATCCTAGAACAAATTTTGTAAGAAAAAACAGTTGTTAACAAGGGAAAGAACATTGGCAGGTCGTGCCAGGAGGAGCAACACAAACTCCTGTAGCTTTGCTTCCATAAAAACTAGTGCACTGCTCGTTGCAAAGATCATCTTCGCAACCTTCAAGGAGATCAGATTTGGTGCAGGTTTTGGCTTCCACGGATTCTTTTCCTGCACACAGTGAAATACAAATCATAATTAAACATAATTATACAGTCAATTTTATGAATAAAAACATATTTTCCGAGAAAAAATACAATAAAACCCTATTTTACCTGCAGCAAAAAGAAGAACCAACATGAAAATGACAGACAACTTCAAACACTTCATTGTTTTGTCTTGTCTGCTGCTTTGGTTAGACTTAGATAGGATGCTTTAAGTGAGTAAAAACTATGCAAATTCTGTTGAATTTATAAGTGGCTGAGGGAACATGTCATGGGACAGACTTAGCAACACAAGATTGAAAATCACTTTGATTTTGTTTCTATTTTTACAAGAAAAATTGTTTCCTATTTTTATTAATTATTACTACCATATAAGAGAGTAGACAAAATCCACTAGATTTAATTCCTTGTTTACATGAAAGATAGCGTCCAAGTTTATACGATTATTACGAACAAAAATATTTTGCCCTTTTATTGTTTTTTTTATATCTAACCTTAAAAACACTTAAAAAATAAATTTTAAAAATTTATTTTATTTTTTATATTCAAAACTCTAAACCTTAAAAATACACCCAACCCTAATTTTCTAAACCCTAACCACACCCTTTACCTATACCTTAAGCTCTAAACTTATTATTCTTAAATGAACATAAAAAAAAATATAATAAAAAATTAGACGATTTACACCTATTATTATTTCTACCATAAAAGATAAATAACAAATGGATATGCTAATCCACCTTGATTTATTTCCTTATTTACCGGAAATATCGTTTTCAAAAAGTTTTAATTTGAAATATTTTCCCCTTTATTGATACTCTTATATTAAAAATTAGGTTTAAATTTTAAGGTTTTTTTTTTGATTTAGCTACAGTGATTACAGTAGTATCTGTTCTAGAGTATATACTCTCAACCATGAGACATTGATCGCTCAATCACTGTGCTGACAGTACTGGTGCTCGAACCCGTGACCTCCAGGAACAACAACCGTTCTTAAAATTTAAGGTTAAAGTATAAGAAATTAGGATATAATTTAATGTTTAAGAATTAAAATTTAAAGTTAAAAATTAAAATTTAATTTTTTAATATTAAAATATAAAGAGAGATATAAAAAAGACATAAAAAATTTTATCTTAAAAGTTTATATTTGATATACAAAAACTAACATTCTTTTAATAAAATAAACACTTCTTACGTAATCCGTTTTATATATTTCTTAACGGTGGTGGATCCATGCTTGGGTAGGGTGGACACTGAACTTTTTAAACTTTATATATTTATCTTTAAATTTTATAATTTTTATAAATTAAACTTTAAGATTATATTTTAAAGTTTATGTCCATTCGAAAAATTTAAAATTTTATATGTGTTCACCCTAAAACAATTTTTGAATCCGTCATTGTTTCTCTATGTATAGCTTATATAAATCTTTAGATTTCTTTCAAATAAATTTTCAATATATATTTTAAGTTTCAAAATATAAAGTGAATAATAAACAATGTATTGAATATGGTAATATACAAATAAAAAATATAATAAAAATAAGATACAAAAAGTTTTTGTATATACATGAATGATGCATTAAGTAAAATTTTAATATCGGAATAAAATGTTGAATAAAAATAATATTTTTGATGTAAAATATGATTTGTTATGTTTTTGTATATACAACTTAGTAAAATATGATTTTGTTATTAATTGTTTCTTCTTAAAATTTAAATCTAATTGTATTTGATTTGTTATGTTTGATATTTATGCACATTTTAGATGTGAAGCCGTGACCGATTGATTTGGATTGACTGTACTAAGTTTTAACTAAACATAAATTTTAATGAGAGATCAATCTGGGTTTAAATTAGGGTTGCTTCCAGTACAATATCTTGATGTCTCTGGTTACCAAAAGACTATTTTGTAATAACTGTGAGAGCATAGTTTAAAATAGTACACAAAATAAAGAGTTTGCCGACAAAATCTTTGACCTTTACTAGTAGAATTCAACTTATCCGAGTTGTGATTTTCAGTTTGTAAAATTATTGGTGTCAAATGTTTATTCTTTCAAAGAAAGTTATTACAAAAATAAACCAGTTTTGTAGTTCTTTCCTATAAAAAGGAATGAATAATAGTGAAAAAAGAACGAGAGTGAAATGTAATCTTATTTGTCATCCTAAAAAAGAGAAAGGTTAGAAAATAAAGTGTATTAAGTCGTGGAATAGAGCATGTATCATGAGATGTTTGTGGTTGATTTTAGTTCAGACAAATTTTCTATGAGTTGCATGAGTGAAAGAATATTTGATGAAGGGTAACACTATTTGGTAAGCAAGTGTTAAGTTAACTTATGGTTGGACATGAAAAAAGATTCTTAAATTGAGAAACACTTTTATGACTGTTGGTCTAATTTAGGAGAAATTTTCTACTAAAATGGTTTGGGAATGTATTAGACATAAACTATTGTTTCTTGATACTGTGTGATTTGAAGTGACTCGATCATTCTCAGACATTCTTTTATCACTTGGTTGGTGGTATAAGACAAATTACCAACAAAAGATCGAATGACGCAATGGGGCTGTCATGTTGATGTTATCTGTTTATTATGGATTAAAACCAGAGATCATTTATTTGGTAGTTTTTTTTTGAAAATAATCAGCTATATTATTAGCCATAAATAGCATATTCCAAGATAACTTGTTCAAAACTAATACTATAAGAGTGAAGTATATCTTGTTCTCATTATTATTGGGCTGATATATTTGCATGGATTAAGATGACGAGAATTTTTTTTCAAAAAAATAATTGTTCTTTGTCTCGCAATGAACGAGTTTCAATTACTACCTTTGATGAGAGCGTAATGAAAGGCTGCATGGTAAGTGCCCAAGATCTAAGGAAATTCTTTTATCATAATTCGACAAGATGTAAGATGAAAAGTTTTGATTGAATAGATTTATTGGTTACTTTTTATTGTTAGTCTGATGTTGGTTGATATAGGGTTTATTATTAGATTTTGCATGTATTATTTTATGGTCTTTGGATAAAATGAAGTTTCATCTATAAAAAACAATAATCATAATCATTTAATTTTTTTAAACAAACGATTAAAAAATATAAACTAATTAAACATAAATGTATCATATCTCTCAAAAGAGATTGAAAACTCAAAAGAGTGTAATTGGGAAAGAAACAATATTATTCAATAAACCAGTAAGATTTCGACATTATTATAGAACAAATTTTGTAAGAAAAAACATTTGTTAACAAGGGAAAGAACATTGGCAGGTGGTGCCAGGAGGGGCAATACAAACTCCTGTAGCTCCGCTTCCATAAAACCCAGTGCACTGCTCGTTGCAAATATTGTCTTCGCAACCTTCAAGGAGATTAGATTTGGTGCAGGTTTTGGCTTCCACGGATTCTTTTCCTGCACACAGTGAAATACAAATCATAATTAAACATAATTATACAGTCAATTTTATGAATAAAATCATATTTTCCGAGAAAAAAATACAATAAAACCCTATTTTACCTGCAGCAAAAAGAAGAACCAACATGAAAATGACAGACAACTTCAAACACTTCATTGTTTTGTCTTGTCTGCTGCTTTGGTTAGACTTAGATAGGATGCTTTAAGTGAGTAAAAACTATGCAAATTCTGTTGAATTTATAAGTGGCTGAGGGAACATGTCATGGGACAGACTTAGCAACACAAGATTGAAAATCACTTTGATTTTGTTTCTATTTTTACAAGAAAAATTGTTTCCTAATTTATATTAATTATTACTACCATATAAGAGAATAGACAAAATCCACTAGATTTAATTCCTTGTTTACATGAAAGATAGTGTCCAAGTTTATACGATTATTACGAACAAAAATATTTTGTCCTTTTATTGTGTGTTTTTTATATCTCATCTTAAAATATTTAAAAATTTAATTTTAATTTTTATATTCTAAACTCTAAACCTTAAAAATATACCCAACCCTAATTCTTTAAACCCTAACCGCACCCTTTACCTTAAACTCTAAACTTATTATTCTTAAAATAAAAAAAAATATAATAAAAAATTAGACGACTTACGCGTATTATTATTTCTACCATAAAAGAGAAATAACAAATGGATATGCTAATCCACCTTGATTTATTTCCTTATTTACCGGAAATATCGTTTCCAAAAAGTTTTAATTTGAAATAATTTTCCCCTTTATTTATACTCTTATAATAAAAATTAAGTTTAAAATTTAAAGTTATTTTTTGCAATTATTTAAAATTTAAAGTTAGAGTATAAGAAATTGGGATATAATTTAAGGTTTAAGAATTAAAATTTAAAGTTAAAAATTAAATTTTAATTTATTAATATTAAAATATAAAAAGATATATAAAAAAGGCAGAAAATTTTTTATCTTAAAAGTTTATATTTGATATACAAAAACTGAAATTCTTTTAATAAAATAAACACCTCTTACGTAATCCGTTTTATATATTTTTTAACCGTAGTGAATTCATGCTTGGGGTATGGTGAGCACTGAACTTTTTAAACTTTATATATTTATCTTTAGTTTTTATAATTTTTATAAATTAAACTGTAAGATTATATTTTAAAGTTTGTGTCTATTCGAAAATTTTAAAATTTTATACGTGTTCACCCTAAAACAATTTTTAGATCCGTTATTGTTTCTCTATGTATAACTTATATAAATTTTTATATTTCTTTCAAATAAATTTTCAATATATATTTTAAGTTTAAAAATATAAAGTGAATAATAAACAATTCATTGAATATAGTAATATACAAATAAAAAATATAATAAAAATAAGATACAAAAAGTTTTTGTATATATATGAATGATGCATTAAAATTTTAATATCGGAATATTATATTGAATAAAAATTATATTTTTTTACGTGAAAACATAATATGCTAAAATAATTACATATATTTTAAAGATTTTTATTAAAATTTTATTAATTGATAAAAATTTATATAAATTTTGTTCAAAAAAATTCACCTCATTTTTTTATCAAGTAAAAATTCATTTAGTAATAATTGTTTTTAAATTTAATTTACAGTAAACATTAATAAAAATTTATTGATAAAAAACAAAATAAAAAAAATTAATTAAATAAAAGTATTTGATTGATTAGTCTAATAAATGATATGACAGAATAACCCATAATATAATTTCTTACTGTTAGAGGACTGTTATCGTAGAGAATTAGTGAGAAAATATTCAAAATCTCTTTGATTCGGTTTAGAAAGATTGTTTCCAACTTTAAATTAATGAGGCTTAATAGCAAAATTGACCGAACTATATATATTGTTATTTCTAGGCATAAAGATAATTTTAACTCTTAACGTTTATGATTTTTATCATTTTCACCCTTATCCTTTTTTTAGGATAAATTTAGCTCTTAACCTATATATTTTTGACAAATATCTTATTTTTTAATTAGCGTAATAATTAGATAGTTAAAAACTAATGATAATGATATGTCATATTGATTGGTGATTTAAATAGTTACTTTTTAATTGCTAATTATCTTATTCTCGTGAATTTATCACTGCTAATTTGAGTGAATTTCGTATGTTTTATGTGCAGTGATCTGTTTACTACAATTGGTGATTAGAAAGACAATTTCTGCAATTTTCGCGATTGGAGACATGGGCACGACGCCGGGCACGACGAAATGCTGACGTGGTTAAGGCGGTTCAACAACAAGATTTGAGAAGATATTTTGTTTTAAAATTTTAAATTCAAGGATTATCCATTTTCTTTTCTTTTATTAAGTTAGTTTGTTATTTTTAGGTTATTAGTAGCCTATAAATACCTTCCATGGTTAAGGCTTTAGAACCTATCACTTTGTCTTTGAATTCTTGTCTTGCTTCTTCGTTATTTTATAAAATTTCTTCTCTTCTCTTTATTTTTAGTCTTTTTAATCTTTTGCAAAAATATGTTAAGTATGATAATTGATATCATGCTTAGCTAATTTCCTTTAAGCCGAGAGCTAACAATGAATCAATTCAAAACGTGAGAATTGAATAGCACTTAATTCCCTTCGGGAAACATTCTTATTTTTCTGTTTTATTAGTTTGGCAATCGGCCTTACTTACAAAATTAAAACATTTTCAAACCAAAAAGAGCTCGTTGGTCTGGATGTTGTTTTAATATACAGTGGGAGGAAGGATTTGCCTGTGGCAAATTTCGACTTCCTATGAACACACTTAGCGGCGGTCCGCTAAGGAAAAATGAGATCGGATTCGATTCTCGACGAGACAACATAATCCGAGTTGGGCCTTTTCAGTACTTAATCTGATTGTTTTAACGGCAATAGCTGTGGTTAAATCATTCAAGAATCATCTTTCAAAGATAGGCTTGGGAAGATCGGTTACAAGAGAGAAAGGCAAGTTACAATGGGTTGGTCCTTGTAGACTGTAACCGACATGAATCCCGGAGTAAAAATCCTTTTCAATGATCGACAGAATTGAAACAAAGTTAGCTCAAGGCGATTTCTTCATAGATATTTTCAACTTCTATTTCTTTTTCTCAATCTTTATTTTTACTTTTAATTTGTTACTTTAGTTTCTTTATTTTTCATCACAAACTCATCAAACCCCCTTTAATTAATCGTTTACAGTATCCTGGACTAGAAGCGACACAGAATTGCATCAGAAATTCCAAATTCCCTGTGGATCGACCCTCTTTACTATACTACCATTTACTTATTTAATTTAAAGAGGAATATTTTATTTTTGACGAGTAAAACGACGCTTGTCAAAATTGGCGGGGGACTTTAGGCAAATTACTGATTAAATTTTGTTTTGTTTTTATGACCAGGAGCAACCCGGGAAATCTTGTTGAACTTGACCCGGAAATCGAAGCAAGAGTTCGTAAAACTCACGGCGAAACGCTTCGAAAGAAGAAACAACAAAGAGATCAAGACAAGCAAGCTATTTCGGAATCTAATTCTGAACCATTATCTCATACCCAATCCTACGGAGAGTCGAATCCGAATATATATCCGACCTCATCAAACGCAAATCTTGAACCAAGACTGATGGCCAACAAAACGATTAGAGAATTAAATACAGCACCCGAGATACAACAACCACTTTGCATTACCTTTCCTAATGGCGAAACCCCGTTTCAACTTAAGACGGGATTGATCCATCTCCTTCCTACCTATAATGGCTTGCCTAGTGAAAGCCCACATAAGCATCTCGCAGAATTTCATATGGTGTGCAGTAGCATGAAGCCTCAAGGAGTTTCCGAGGATCAAATCAAACTGAGGGCATTTACTTTTTCTTTAGCTGGAACGGCTAAGGAATGGTTATTTTATTTACCGTCTAATTCAATTACTACCTGGGCTGATCTATCACGTGTTTTCCTTGACAGGTTTTTCCCAGTGGCAAAAGCAAGTGAACTAAGACGAAGCATTTTGGGAATTCAACAAAAAGAATACGAAACTCTTTATGATTATTGGGAGAGGTTTAAGAAATTATGCGCCAGTTGTCCGCAGTATGGTTTTTCTGAGCAGACACTCCTTCAATACCTCTATGAAGGAATGCTTCCAGTTGATAGAAAGATGGTAGATGCCGCTAGTGGCGGTGCTCTCATTAATATGACACCCACGGCAGCAAGAACATTGATTTCTACTATGGCTGCAAACTCACAACAATTTGGCTCGAGTGAAACTAGCCGACGGGTTCACGAGGTAAGTGTTGTTTCAATTGAAAGCAAATTAGATAAATTAACTAACATAGTCAGTTCCCTTGTTTCAGGAAAAATTGGAGCCACAAAAGTTTGTGGAGTTTGCACAATGTCAAATCATCCGACAGAATGTTGTCCATTATTACAAGATGTATCCGGAGCACAAGTTAATGCCGTAGGAAATTTTTCGGGACCTCCTCAAAGACCTTATAACCCATATGGCAATACTTTCAATCCAGGATGGAGGTGTAAAACTAAATTTGATTTTGATATAACAAGTAAATATAAGGACTATTTTTGAAATAACTTTTAAGTCCTTAAGTCAATATTTTATATTCAAGTCAAACAAAGTTTTTAAAACAAAATTCTAAGTGTTATTACACGACGGTATCTAACTATCATTCGATACCCCCAATGATTTTCAAAGCAGGTATCGAACTACCATTCGATACCCAAACTCACTGTCTGACTAATTTTTGAGTTTCAAGACAAGGTATCGAAGCATCGTTCAAAACCAAAGCTCACTGCCAGTAGCTGTTTCGAAGCATGGTTCGAACCACTTGAAATATTTTATTAGATATTTTAAATTCAATTTAAAAAGACCCCTGGTATCGATACCGGTATCGATACCTACCTTAATCCCCAACGGCTATTTTTGATTTAAATGTTTTGACCGTTGGAATTAATTATATTTTAATTGGTGGATAAGATGTTTCGAAGCATAGTTCGATACCAGGCTTCACAGATTCAATTGGTACCGAAGCATGGTTCGATACCCTCTGTTTTTGTGCATAACGGTCTCTTTGTATTAGTGGCTGTTTCGAAACAAGTTCTACGTGTTTCGATACCAAGTGCGGCAGAGTGCACTTATGATGGGAAAATGGAGTTTCAACGGATATATTTTGATTCCCAACAACTACAACGGATACAAATCAATGAGATGGTATAAAATGAAGCATTTGCAACAGCATTAAGTAAGGATTGAACCTCAAGCAACATCCAAGCTATCAAATCCAACTCCAAGCATAAATTGCATATCTTTAGCCTCCCAACTCCTTGTATTTCATTTTGATTTTCATAATCTGAGTTTGGGGAGAGTTTGTTTGTATTTTTGGGCAATATCCATCTTGTGAGAGATTACTTATTTGCCTATTCTTGTTCATATAACCTTGTGAGGGTTGAATCAATCTTTGAGGAGAAAGATTGATTCGTATTGTAACGGTTACCCCTTGAACCGAGAAAAAGGACGAATTCAATAGTGAATTGGTTTCAAAATCCTTAGTGGGAGCTAAGGTAGTGGATGTAAAGCTTGTTCGAAGCTTGAACCACTATATATCTTTGTGTTCTTCATTTTCCAATTTTTACCGAAAATTTCCAACTAAATTTTTAATTTCCAATTCACCCCCCCTCTTGGTCATTCTTCAACAACGATCAACTCAACAATTGGTATCAGAGCTAGATCTTTGAAGGGATTCACCTCCACCAAAGAAGATCCAAGGATTGTTGATCATCACACTCAATCAAAGCAAATGGCCTCCACCTCCGGTTCATGGAACGAGTCTCACTCCATCACCAAGCCACCCTTCTTCAATGGGGATAACTTGTAACATCCCGATTTTGGGGTTAAAAGTTTGGGTATTAGTTAGGGGAATTCGATTCGGGTCGAATCGGGTTCTTCGGTTCGTTATTCCGGGAAAAAAATAAATAAAATATAAAATAATAATGTTTTAATTGGAGAAGTAATAATTTTGGTATTGGTTTAGAAATATTAAAATGATGTTTTAAAATTAAAGGAATGTTGTTTAGACTTTAAATTGATTTTTAATTGAGTCTAATTATATGTTAGTGACCAAATTGTAATTTTGGAAAAGGATGGTGGATTTAATTGGCTATTTTGGAAAAATGCTATTTTAGTGACTAAATTGGAAAACAAGCTTTACTTAGAATCCTTAGAGGGCCATAAACCCAATTTAATTTTTATAAAGGATTTATTCACCAAAAATATTTTTTATAAATAGCTTTTAAAAGATGACAACTCAATTCTTTTATTTTCTCCCGTAACTATCTTTTTCTCTCATCTTCTTCTTCTTTTTCTCTCATTTTCTCTCCATTTTCCTTCACCTAAATCCTTCAATTCCTTGCTGATTTTTCATCTTTTTTCAACTCAAATTATCTCATTTTAATCCTCTCTTCATTTTCTACAAAGCCTAATCATCTATTTTACAAAATCATCAACACTTTGCAAGGAATCAAGAAGGAAGGTTTTCATCTTTTTGGTGAATAGACCTAAAAAGAAGAGGCTCTAAGAAGTGCTTAGGAGGCTGGTGCATTGGTGCATCCATCGGAACATTGGCGGGAGCTCGTTCGCTTGTCGGTGAGTGGTTTTCGGGTTTAAAGCGAATCGTTTTGGTACGGTTCTGTTTTGGGGGCTATGGAATAGTGTGAAAACTTTCCATAGTTCAAGAGTAAGTGAATTAAATGTTTTGATGCATCTTTATGAGATTCGGTTATTTTTCGGTAATGGCATTTATGTTGATAATTCAAAAGTATTCTTGAAAATGCATAAGTATGATTTTGGAAATGGTGCATGCATGAGTTAATTTGCTGGAAATGCATGGTTTATAAAGGCATCCATGGCTTATGTAAGCATGAAAAAGAATCGGAAGAAGATCTATAGGCATGCTTCCTAATGTTCAACTATAAGCAAGTGTATTTATACTTAATTGTGTAATCGATTGTTAAAGTATGTGTAGGTTTGATAGGTTGTGTGACTAAAGGTATGATTGAGCATGATATGTTGTTGGTGTGTGAATACCTATATGTTATGTTTGTGCCATGAATGATGATGGTTAATGGGTTGTCGGTTACACATTGCCAATGCCAACATAATTTCAGATGCTCGTCAGTTTTCCCTTGGATCTTGTCCGAATGTAAGTCTAATATGTTTTAATATCATGATTTGAATTACATGTTTAAAATTTTTGAGATGTGCTTCCGAGATATAAGTTTTGAGCTAGTGCTGGTATAATCATTAACGATCTGAATGTTGATGAACGTCTGCGAGGGAAGAGTAATTTCTTCCTCCATCGTGGTTGTGCCTCCTGTTATGTAGGGAGGTCGGTTTAGGGTGTTGTACCGTTCTTTTGGGGTATATATCTGTTTGTTGAAGCTGGTGTGGCTGTTGTTAATCTGACTGGGGAGTTAACAAGTTGGTAGTGGAAATTGTTGGAATTGAGGATGTTATTTGTGAGTGTGAACAATAATCATGCATAGAGTAAGAGCATATATATGTATATATATATCTATAGATAATGTAGGACATGCATGCATTCTTGAGGATGACATTGGAAATTGTATTAACATGCACATGCACTTGCACAGGCATTTTTGATGGCATGTAGGAAGTCATGCATACATTTGTTCACACTTGCGAGTAGCTCCTCGAAGATGGATGTAGGGCATGGTTAGTTCTTTCTTGGTTAAGGTTTGAAAAAAAGGAGGAAGGGCTTTCTTTTGGGGCTTGAGTTTGATATGTTGTGGGCAAGCTACCCCTTTTGGTTAGGGAATAGTCTTGGATGAGAAAGGAGTGTTTAGGCTCAGAGTTGTAAATGTTTGGAAACGAGGGGAAACCCTGAGATATGGTTAGTTTGGGTTGGTCATTAATAAAGGTAAGGTTGAGTTTTGCAAAATCTTTCTAAACATGGTTCGGAGGTTCTAAAAAGGGTTGCAGTATGTTATGGTATACGGCAGGCTGGTGTTCATGTGTATAATGTGGATTTGTTTTATGGATAAGGTGATGTTTTATTGTTATGTTTGGTGAAAAAAAAAACTATATGAAATTCTTTATGGTATGGTTCAATGTCCGGTTAGATCGGGGGTTGTGACCGATCTGGTGTTTTCCGTGAGGAGTATTGGATCAAGTTGGAAAGCAAAATATGATATATATATATTAGTATGGGAGTTGTGGTATCATGGGTTTGAGTCATGCTTTGTAGTGATCTTGAGGGGGTTTTGATTGTGCTATACAGGAGGAAAATGTACATGTTGGTTTTATAAGGTGTTGAGCTGGGTATACCTCGGCTAAAGTTAGATTGTGATGAAGTATGAAGTGGTGTATCGGGGACCGCTAGAAAGTTAATGGTTTGTATCAGTCCTTTGGTCTTGTGGGTTCATGTCTGTGGATGTTTCATCCATATGGTTACTGCTTTGGCAATGTTATAAGTAGGAGATGTTGGAGCTGTTGGAAGGAATAGTTCTACAAGCTTGGATTTGGTTGTGGTATAGGAAAGATAAGAGTTGGTTTATCGATAGGTTGTTTTTGAGAAGGAGTTTTTGGTTAAGTGACAAGATACTTAACGGTGTATGGATCTTAAGGATAGAAACAAAATGCTGAGTTAGTTGATGTGGCTAAACCTTAAGTTAGAGATAGTATCGTTGAGATGAGTATGATGTTGAGTATTGATACAAAGTTGGTAAGTTCTTGTGTGGGATGTTTTGTAGAATGTTGGCTAGCGAAGATGACTCTGCTAACTTAGGGTTGTTTGTGATGGGAGTTTGTTATGTGGAGTGAGCCAAGGTTGTTGTGGAGTACGAGGAAAGATGTTCAGTTATTT
Organism: Abelmoschus esculentus; assembly: GCA_035048815.1. Taxonomy (NCBI): domain Eukaryota; kingdom Viridiplantae; phylum Streptophyta; class Magnoliopsida; order Malvales; family Malvaceae; genus Abelmoschus; species Abelmoschus esculentus. The sequence goes on from JAUCBN010000004.1 coordinate 23,749,491, forward strand.
TGTATGGAGACCCGGTGATGATGGAATCAAGAACGGAACTCTATCTTGGTTAAATGGATCAAAGATAAGTTGTGGTCAGGTATAAGTTAAGGGTCAAGTTAAAGATGTGCTTAGTAAGGTTTAGTTTTGTGTTGAAAATCTCTTTGGGTTATGTGAGCCGCATGATTGTTTCAAAGAGTGCCAAGTAATCTTTTTCTCGTATGACTGGTGGTAAAGTGTTGTGGTAGAGGTTGGGGAAAAATATGTGTTTTTGACTGAGCTTGTTGGTTTATAATTGAGTCATGAGTAGGTGGTTATCTTGCTGGTAAGGTAAAGGTGACTATTAACTTTATTTGTGATATCAGTAGTAGTAGAGGTGCCGAGGTTGAAGTCGGAAAGAATCATCATAAGTTCGGTAGTAAGTTCTATGGATGATAGGTTGAGGTTACCAGTGGAGTTGAGTAGGATGCATGATGTTTTTCATGTGTCGATGTTACGGAGATATAGGTCAGATCCTTCTCATGTTGTTCCGGTTGAGGAGATTGAGTTAAGAGCGGATATGAGTTATGAGGAAGAACCGATGAGGATTTTGGATGTGGATACAAAGGTTCTTCGAGGGAAGATCATAGAATTGGTTTAAGTGCTTGGAACACCGAGGTGTTGAAGAGGCAACTTGGGAGACAAGGAAAAGCATGGAGGAGCAGTTTCCTCACTTGTTTGCTTTAGGAGAGAATTTCGAGGACGAAATTTTCTTAAGAGGGGGAGAGTTGTAACATCCCGATTTTGGGGTTAAAAGTTTGGGTATTAGTTAGGGGAATTCGATTCGGGTCGAATCGGGTTCTTCGGTTCGTTATTCCGGGAAAAAAATAAATAAAATATAAAATAATAATGTTTTAATTGGAGAAGTAATAATTTTGGTATTGGTTTAGAAATATTAAAATGATGTTTTAAAATTAAAGGAATGTTGTTTAGACTTTAAATTGATTTTTAATTGAGTCTAATTATATGTTAGTGACCAAATTGTAATTTTGGAAAAGGATGGTGGATTTAATTGGCTATTTTGGAAAAATGCTATTTTAGTGACTAAATTGGAAAACAAGCTTTACTTAGAATCCTTAGAGGGCCATAAACCCAATTTAATTTTTATAAAGGATTTATTCACCAAAAATATTTTTTATAAATAGCTTTTAAAAGATGACAACTCAATTCTTTTATTTTCTCCCGTAACTATCTTTTTCTCTCATCTTCTTCTTCTTTTTCTCTCATTTTCTCTCCATTTTCCTTCACCTAAATCCTTCAATTCCTTGCTGATTTTTCATCTTTTTTCAACTCAAATTATCTCATTTTAATCCTCTCTTCATTTTCTACAAAGCCTAATCATCTATTTTACAAAATCATCAACACTTTGCAAGGAATCAAGAAGGAAGGTTTTCATCTTTTTGGTGAATAGACCTAAAAAGAAGAGGCTCTAAGAAGTGCTTAGGAGGCTGGTGCATTGGTGCATCCATCGGAACATTGGCGGGAGCTCGTTCGCTTGTCGGTGAGTGGTTTTCGGGTTTAAAGCGAATCGTTTTGGTACGGTTCTGTTTTGGGGGCTATGGAATAGTGTGAAAACTTTCCATAGTTCAAGAGTAAGTGAATTAAATGTTTTGATGCATCTTTATGAGATTCGGTTATTTTTCGGTAATGGCATTTATGTTGATAATTCAAAAGTATTCTTGAAAATGCATAAGTATGATTTTGGAAATGGTGCATGCATGAGTTAATTTGCTGGAAATGCATGGTTTATAAAGGCATCCATGGCTTATGTAAGCATGAAAAAGAATCGGAATATGATGTGGTTATTTTCCCTACAATTAATGGTGCCATTGGGCATGACTTTTGGTTCACTTGTTGAACACATCATGGATGCATTATGAGCTGAAAATGAATGGGAATAATATGTGGTTATTGCCATATATTTATAATGCCGTAGAGCATGATTTATGGTTCACATGATGAACATGTTATGCATGCATTATGAGCAGCAAATTATCATGCACATTCGATTATGATATTGGCTTAGTGACACTAACTTTAGATTCGAATACAAATGACATGTCATTAGGATTGAGTGCACTATAAACATTATTGAAATATGGAATATTGCCTACACGTAACAAGGGTGACTATGTGTCCAACCGTGCGTGGTAGAGCCAGTGAGTTGACTGTGTGTCATGTTAAGTTGACTTTATGTCATGTTAAGTTGACTTTGTGTCATGTAAAGGTGACTTTGTGTCACGACGAGACAAATGGTCTCAAGATCCGCGTATTCGGTGAACTAAAAAGTTCACACTAAGTGTTCACTAAAAAGCCAATATGTATACATATGATATTTGGAATTTATTTACATTTGATACATGAGATGATTTGGAAATCTTATACATGATGCATGAAATGATTTAGAACTCATACTTGTGATGCATGAAATGGTTTAATGGTTTAAATGATCATGGGATGATTTTACCTATTTTAAATAAAGTTGTGGGATGCACACATGGCTATTAAATCGTTTTAGAATTTATGCATTGATGACTTATTTAGAGCTACCTCACTAAGCATGTTTGCTTAAGCTCTCCTTTTCATCTATGCAGAGAAATAGAGGATTTCGAGGTTACATTCGGAGCAAGGAAACCAAGGGGAAAGAATAATACATTTTGGGTATGATTTTGGCAAATATAATAGGGCAAGGCAATGTGTAATTCAAACCCTTATAAGAGTGTTTCTTTCTGGTTTGATTGTGGTTTGTAAAAGGACATTATAACGTTTGGTATGTTTTGTTTTAGAGGGATTTCATATGATTGCTATGTGCATGCATAGAGATGGTCATTCTTTGGTTAAGCCTTGACATGATTAGCATGTACACATACACAAGTATAAATACACTTGCTTATAGTTGAACATTAGGAAGCATGCCTATAGATCTTCTTCCGATCCTTTTCATATGATTTATGGTGTGTTTATGTTGATGGAGATGCCTAGGAATGTTGCATATAGTCTCGAGATATTAACATTTGTGTTTGGGTATGTATAGAGTGTTTGAAAGGACTTATTCCTACTCGGACACAGGGGTATCGAACCATGGTCCCATACCAGTTGTCACTGGACACAGGGGTATCGAACCATGGTCCCATACCAGTTGTCACTGGACACAGGGGTATCGAACCATGGTCCCATACCAGTTGACACTGGACACAGGTGTTTCGAACCATGGTTCCATACTAGTTGACACAGGACACAGCTGTTTCGAAACACCCAGTGGCTGTTTCGAAACAGGCTGCCTAGAAGGACCAAAAAGGTGTATTCTAAGCCCGTGTTTCGATACCAGAACCCATGGTTTCGAAACACCTAGCCTAGAATGGATAAATTGTGAGTTTTAAGTGCATGCAACGTATGATTATATCCCATAATCGAGTGTAGATGATTAATGAGTAATTTAGGAGATGTTGTGACACCATGATGCATGTTTTAATCCGAACACACATCGTATGATATAAGATGAACGAAAAATTCAATGTTACATATTTTGCGGGTAAGTCCTTAAATGCTAGAACGTGAAATCGATTAACTAGGACACCTCGTTTGATTTGAATTGTATGGTGAATGTGTTAAGTTTGCTTAATTGTTATCCGGTGGATTGACTGTGGTTACGGTGATGCAATTTGGATTCTACATTTTGATCCCTAATCATGTACGCGTTTAATTGAACGTATTATTGTGGTTCGAATGTTTCCATTTTCGTACTGCTTGAACTTGTCACACATAGGAGATTGATTGTGCATCTAGACAAGAAAAAAAAAAGTATAACGGTTTTCAGGGTTGTTTATCGGATCGGACCCTCGCGGGTTTGGTTCGGTATTCCCCGTGTGACCCATTAGTGCCGTTTCCGTCTAGGCCGGGCTAAGGGGGTTACATAACTACCCTTATTGGAAGAATAGGATGAGGCTATTCATCAACTCAAATGATTATATTCTTTGGGATATAATTGAGGATGGACCCTCTATCCCTATGAAGCAAGAAGGAGATCGGTATGTGCCTAAGAAGAGATATGAAATGACCGATGAAGAACGGAAAAGGATGTCCACCAATGATAAGGCATTGCACATTCTTTTTTGTGCTCTTGGTCCCGACATCTACTCCAAGATGTCATCATGCACGAGTGCAAAAGAAGTATGGGATTCTTTGGAGACCACGTATGAAGGCACAAATGATGTCAAAGAAACAAAGATCGGTCTTCTCAATCTCAACTATGAGAACTTCAAGATGGAGCCGGATGAAGACATCACCAAAATGTTCGATAGATTTTCGGTGATTGTCAATGGTCTCAAAGGTTTCGGTGAGATCATTCCGGAAGAGAAACTAGTGAGGAAACTTATCTATTCCCTTCCCGAGTCTTGGGATAGCAAGAGAACGGCTATAATTGAAGCCAAAGATTTGAAGACTCTAAAACTAGATGCTCTTGTAGGATCTCTTCTCACTCATGAGATCATGAAGAAAGGGAGAGAAAAAGAGAAAAGGAAGGAAGAGATAAAGATCGAAAAGAGGGAAGTAGAGAAAAAGAAGCAAGGGATTGCTCTTAAAGCTTCATTGTCACAAGAAGAAGTGGACACAAGTGAAGAAGAAGAGCTAGAGGAATTGGCCATGGTGGCCAAAAGATTCACAAGGCTCATGAGGGCAAATAGGAATCGAAGATTCCAACGAACGAGGGACTTCAAAGCAAAGAGCAAAGAAGAGGAGAAAGATCAAATCATATGCTATGAATGCAAGAAGCCCGGTCACATTAGGACCGATTGCCCTTTATACAAAAGGAAGGGTTTCGAGAAGAAGAAGAAACAAAAGGCTCACGTTGCCACATGGAGTGATGAGGAATCATCATCCGATGAGGACAATGAAGTGGCCAACTTGTGTCTCATGGCTCTTGATGAGCCTAAGGTAACTCTCGAACCATCTTGTAATGATTTATCGTATGATGAACTTTATGATGCTTATGATGAATTACAAGATGTATATGATGAGTTGGTTTTAAAATTCAAAGAATCAATTTTAAAAAGCAAGAAAACCATTTCGGATTTAGAAATGAAAAATGATTCTTTGACAAAAACGATTTTGGATTTAGAAGAAAATGTTGTTAATTTAAATAATGATTTGAAACGTTTTCAAAAAGAAAATGTTGATTTAAACAACCTTATTTCAAGCTTGAGTGAGAATCACCACAAGGTGGTGAATGAGCTTAAAGATAAAATCAAAGTGGTTGGGAATTCAGTTTTTGAAAAAGGAAGCTCTTCAAAACCCAACCATGTGAAAAGAAATTTTCAAAACCACAAACAAAAAGGTTTTCAAAGGCATTTTAAACATAGAAGAATTAGGAGTGTTTGGGTTCCTAAGGAACTCATTGTTTCAAATAATTTAAATGCCATTGCCTCTTGGATTCCTAAGGGAACCAAGTTTTTAGGAACTAACTCTCATGGACCCAAAATGGTTTGGGTACCAAAAGTGAAAAATTAAATTTTTGTTTGTAGGTTGAGCATTGCTTCAAGGCCAAAGCTTCAAGTCAAAACATGTGGTACCTTGATAGTGGATGCTCAAGGCATATGACCGGAGACAAGGGACGATTTAAGGAGTTAGAGCTCAAAAAGGGTGGAGTAGTAACTTTTGGTGACAACTCCAAAGGCCAAATTGAGGGTATTGGCTCTATTGGTAATCACTCCTCTATTCTTATTGAAAATGTCTTGCTTGTTAATGGTCTTAAGCATAATTTATTGAGCATTAGTCAATTGTGTGATAAAGGTTTCTATGTTTCATTTGACAAAAGTGGTTGCAAAATAATTGACATAGAATCCAATAGAACAATGCTCATAGGTCATCGCATAGGAAATATCTACATGGTGCATCTAGATGACATAAACATATCTCATGCATGCTTAGTTGCTAGTGATGAAAATGATGCATGGTTATGGCATAGGAGACTTGGACATGCTAGCTCAAGTGTTTTAGAGAAACTTGCCTCCCAAAATCTAGTTAGAGGTTTACCTAAGCTCAAATTTTCATTGGATAAAATTTGTGATGCATGTGCTAAAGGTAAACAAAAGAGAGTTTCTTTTAAGTCCATTAATGATGTTTCCACTAGTAGAGTATTACAATTGATCCATATGGATCTCTTTGGACCTATTAGGACTACTAGCTTGGGTGGAAAATCATATGCTTTTGTTATTGTTGATGATTACTCTAGGTATACTTGGGTTCTATTTTTAAGTACAAAAGATGAAGCTTTAGAAAAATTCATCACATTTTCAAACATTTCTCAAAATGATCTTGATCAAAGAATTTCTCATATTAGAAGTGATCATGGAACCGAATTTCAAAATTTAGGCTTTGAGAATTTTTGTAATGAAAATGGTATTAGCCATAATTTTTCGGCTCCTCGCACTCCTCAACAAAATGGGGTAGTTGAGAGGAAAAATAGAACTTTAGAGGAAATGGCTAGAACCATGCTTTGCGAAAACAATTTTCCTAAGTATTTTTGGGCGGAAGCCACAAACACTTCTTGTTACATCATAAATCGAGTAATGATTAGGCCTATTTTAAAGAAAACATCTTATGAGATTTTAAAATCTAAAAAGCCTAACATTAGTTATTTTCACCCTTTTGGGTGTAAGTGTTTTGTTTTGAATAATGGAAAAGACAATTTAGGTAAATTTGATGCAAAAAGTGATGAAGCTATTTTTCTTGGTTATTCTTTAAATTCTAAGGCTTATAGAGTTTTCAACAAAAGAACCTTAGTTGTAGAGGAATCTATACATGTGATTTTCGATGATAATCTCCTTCCTAGGAAGGATTCTTGTGATGATAACGATGTAGGAATCATTAAAACCATTGATAATGGACAAGTATCAAAGGTAGATGGGATTCCAAACAATAAGGAAGCACAAGATCCTCCAATAGAAGCTTTAGGAAATGTAAAGCTTGAAGAAAAGGAAGTAAGCTACCCAAGAGAGTTCAACTATGTCAAAGGTGGTGAGATCTTGGGTGATCCATCCAAGGGGGTAACTACTCGTTCTTCTCTTAGATTAATGAATCATATTGCTTTTATCTCATGCATAGAGCCCAAAAACATCAAAGAAGCTTTAGGTGATGATTATTGGATTTTAGCTATGCAAGAAGAATTAAATCAATTTGAGAGAAGCAATGTGTGGACATTAGTTGATAGGCCTAGTAATAAATCTACTATAGGAACTAAATGGGTTTTTAGAAACAAACTAGATGAGAGTGGTAACATTGTGAGAAATAAAGCTAGATTAGTTGCTCAAGGTTACACTCAAGAGGAGGGAATAGATTTTGATGAAACCTATGCACCCGAAGCTAGAATGGAAGCCATTAGGATGCTACTTGCATTTGCATGTTATCATGATTTCAAGCTTTTTCAAATGGATGTCAAAAGTGCTTTCTTAAATGGTTTTATAAATGAAGAAGTGTATGTTGAACAACCACCAGGTTTTGAAGATTCAAAATTTCCAAATCATGTTTTTAAATTAACTAAAGCTTTATATGGTTTGAAACAAGCTCCTAGAGCTTGGTATGAAAGGCTTTCAAATTTTTTAATTGAAAAAGGTTTTGAAAAAGGGAAGGTGGATACTACACTTTTTATAAAAAGGTTTAAAAATGACATCTTAGTAGTTCAAATTTATGTCGATGATATTATTTTTGGATCTACTAATGAATGTTATTGTCAAGAATTTTCTAAGCTAATGCAAGGTGAATTCGAGATGAGCATGATGGGGGAGCTCTCATTCTTTTTGGGACTCCAAATTAAGCAAAGAAAGGATGGCACCTTCATCAATCAAGCAAAGTACATCAAGGATATGCTCAAGAAGTTTGGCTTGGAGAATGTGAAACCTCAAGCTACTCCTATGAGCTCAACTACTAAGCTTGACAAGGATGAAGGAGGTAAGTGTGTTTATTCTAAATTGTATAGATCCATGATAGGTTCTTTGCTTTACCTTACCGCAAGTAGACCGGATATTATGTTTAGCGTTTGCTTGTGTGCTAGGTTTCAAGCTAGTCCTAGAGAATCACACCTAGTTGCCATTAAGAGAATTTTTAGATACCTTAGAGACACACCTTGTTTAGGTCTTTGGTATCCTAAAGTCTCATCCTTTGATCTTCATGCCTATTCGGATGCGGATTATGGAGGTTGTAAGATAGATAGGAAAAGTACTTCCGGAACTTGTCAATTCCTAGGTAGTATGCTCATATCTTGGTTCTCTAAGAAACAAAATAGTGTAGCTCTTTCTACCACCGAAGCGGAGTACATATCCTTAGGGAGTTGTTGTGCTCAAATTTTATGGATGAAGCAACAACTCTTAGATTATGGCATTAAGGTAGAAACCATACCTCTTAAGTGTGATAATACTAGTGCCATATGTCTTACCAAGAACCCCATTCAACACTCTAGAACCAAACACATAGAAATTAGACATCATTTTATTAGAGATCATGTGTCTAAAAATGATGTTGCTTTAGAGTTTGTTGACACCTTAAACCAATTAGCGGACATTTTTACCAAACCTTTAGATAAGGAGCATTTTTGGATCCTTAGGAGAGAGTTAGGTATAACTAGCCTAACTTGACCTCTTAAGTATTGTTTTTATGCAATCTTTGCTTGAATCTTGATTAAAATCATGCTTATGTTCTTTTGTATCTTGATGATTCCATGCATGTTGCTAGGGGGAGTATGTACTTGCTCATGCATTTTAATCATGTCATATCATCATATGCATACTTTTAGGGGCTTTAGAGACTCATTTCTAGTACTCTTAGAAGCCTAAAATGCAAAGTTTTCTCGGTGGTATCGAACCATGTTTCGATACCCGTTCATCATCTCGCCTGGGAAGTGTCTGGGAAGAACAGGTATCGAATGATGCTTCGATACCTGGTTCGATACTGGCATCGAAACAAGCCTGTTTCGATACCTGTTTCGAAACACGCAGCGGCAGACTGCTTTAAAACACCCAAATCCTAATTCTAATCATATTAAAACACTCCCAAACTTATATCTCTCAAACCCTAACCGACCCCCTCTTCAAAATCCTCTCAAAATCGTTTATTTTAACACAAAATCTTGACGATTTCTTTGAGGGATTCGTTTCCAAACATCAAATACTACATAATATCATCAAACGGTGCTTCACAATCAATAGATTCATCCTAATCTACACTCAAGGTATATTTTCGAAAAACCTTATTTTCGTTTGGATTTAGATTGTTAACATTTAGATTTTGATCACTTTTTAAATGTTTATTGTATGGGTTCTGATAATCCTACAATTTTATTTAAAAATCTAAATTTTTTTTATCGAATATAAATTATTTTATTCGTATAATTTTTTTTGGTTTTTCAAAAATTTTTTAAATTCTCAAATACCTTGAATTGTTAGATTGCTAAATAGGATTGAATTCGATTATATAGCATACATGCTTTATCGAACTAATCAAATATTTTTGTGAAATAACTAGATATTATGGCTCCGAAGAAACGCTCTCGCACCGAGGCTAGTTCTTCATCAACTCGTCATGCACGTGTTGATATGCAAGAAGTATTTGTACGAAGTTTGGATACATCTCACCGTATAAGCCAATTCAATCTCTTTAGACACCTTCCTCTCAAACAAGAACGTCGTGTAGACATTGCATTCATGGACTCTGATAGATTCCAGTTTAGATATTACGACCTCCTTGAGAGTTGGAAGTTTTTTGTCTTTCCTTACCCATTCCGGTAGATTTTTTCCTACTCTTGTCCTAATTTTCTTTACAAATGCCACATGTCTTTTTGATCCCATGGATGAAACCAAAGTCATAGCTATAGAATCCTTTCTCACGGGAAAACTTTTTCATATTGACATATCTACTTTTGAAGAAGTTTTTGGTCTAGAGGATGAGGGTGAAACCGATGAAGACTCACTAGGTCATTTTACCGGACCGGCTTCTTCTCTTGACGTCCACGATAGATTCCTTCATCTTATCATTTCGTGGTGGATTCGTCCATCCAATGGTAAGTTCTCTAGAATCCGTCAAGTAGATAGTTTTTGGCTAAAATGTTTCCGTCAAGGTATTAGACCTAAACTTGCCAAAATTGTCTTCTCGGACATAGTGTGGCATGTCCAACACCGAGCCACCCCTCTTGTACAATCTTTTCCGTATGCATGTATTCTTAGTTCCATCTTCTTGCATTTACGGATAGATTGTTCTTTAGATAAAGTAGGACTTCTAAAGGAACCTATAGGTGAGACTTCTCTTCACCGTGCCCACTTTGTCTATTCCGGTAACCGTGAATGGACTCGTGGTCCTCCTCCTCCTTCTCCTCCTCCCATTGATCCCGAGCCTCTACATCAAGTAGCTCCAAGTGTTGACATGATGGCTTTTCTTACCCAGCGGTTCAACAACTTGGATACCCAGTTTGAGTCCATCAACACTCAATTTGGTACGTTGAATGACACCTTTGGTACATTGAGTGCTCGCATGGATTCAATGGATGGTCGTCTTGACTCTATGTCCACTCAATTTCAATCTAGTTTTGATTCCATGAATACTAGATTGACGGGACTAGAGACCCAAGGCCATGCCATGCGCATCTCCATCGAGGCCCTTCGGTACACTCAACAACTAAATGAGCAAGATGCTAATGTTGAGGAAGAAGAAGAAGAAGAAGAAGAAGAAGAAGAAGAGGATGATGATAATGATGAGATGGGCGATTAGGTGTCTTACTTTTGACTTTGCTATTTTGGCTTTAGAACTAGATATGCTTCTTTAAGCATTTTTTTTATTGCATTCATATTAGAACATATGCACTCTTAATAATTTCCTTATGCTTTGATTTTTATTATGTTGGATTTGGATTATAACATTTTATGCTATGGATTATGTTTAGTACTTGATCTATTTAATGTCTTAATGCTTACATTGCTTTGATTATTACCTTATCTTATCATTGATTTTTGATCTAACAAAAAGGGGGATAATTTTTATGCTTTTAAGTTTACAAATACCACCATTTGTTTTAAATCTTCAAATGATTTATTTGAGCACATATTAAGGGGGAGTCTTTAAAAGTTTTTCAAAGTGTTTTAAATCAAAAATCTTGACTTAAACTTAAAATCTTTAAAAGGTTTTGTTATATCAAAAATGGGGAGATTGTAAAACTAAATTTGATTTTGATATAACAAGTAAATATAAGGACTATTTTTGAAATAACTTTTAAGTCCTTAAGTCAATATTTTATATTCAAGTCAAACAAAGTTTTTAAAACAAAATTCTAAGTGTTATTACACGACGGTATCTAACTACCATTCGATACCCCCAATGATTTTCAAAGCAGGTATCGAACTACCATTCGATACCCAAACTCACTGTCTGACTAATTTTTGAGTTTCAAGACAAGGTATCGAAGCATCGTTCGAAACCAAAGCTCACTGCCAGTAGCTGTTTCGAAGCATGGTTCGAACCACTTGAAATATTTTATTAGATATTTTAAATTCAATTTAAAAAGACCCCTGGTATCGATACCGGTATCGATACCTACCTTAATCCCCAACGGCTATTTTTGATTTAAATGTTTTGACCGTTGGAATTAATTATATTTTAATTGGTGGATAAGATGTTTCGAAGCATAGTTCGATACCAGGCTTCACAGATTCAATTGGTACCGAAGCATGGTTCGATACCCTCTGTTTTTGTGCATAACGGTCTCTTTGTATTAGTGGCTGTTTCGAAACAAGTTCTACGTGTTTCGATACCAAGTGCGGCAGAGTGCACTTATGATGGGAAAATGGAGTTTCAACGGATATATTTTGATTCCCAACAACTACAACGGATACAAATCAATGAGATGGTATAAAATGAAGCATTTGCAATAGCATTAAGTAAGGATTGAACCTCAAGCAACATCCAAGCTATCAAATCCAACTCCAAGCACAAATTGCATATCTTTAGCCTCCCAACTCCTTGTATTTCATTTTGATTTTCATAATCTGAGTTTGGGGAGAGTTTGTTTGTATTTTTGGGCAATATCCATCTTGTGAGAGATTACTTATTTGCCTATTCTTGTTCATATAACCTTGTGAGGGTTGAATCAATCTTTGAGGAGAAAGATTGATTCGTATTGTAACGGTTACCCCTTGAACCGAGAAAAAGGACGAATTCAATAGTGAATTGGTTTCAAAATCCTTAGTGGGAGCTAAGGTAGTGGATGTAAAGCTTGTTCGAAGCTTGAACCACTATATATCTTTGTGTTCTTCATTTTCCAATTTTTACCGAAAATTTCCAACTAAATTTTTAATTTCCAATTCACCCCCCCCTCTTGGTCATTCTTCAACAACGATCAACTCAACAGGAGGGATCATCCAAACCTGAGTTACAAAAACAACCAAAATTATCAATCGAGACCTCCTCATTTTCCAGCTCAAACGCCACAAATATCATCCCTTGAAACAATTGTTGAGAAACTGGCTATATCCCAAGAAAAGTTCCAAACTCAAACACATGCTCATCTTCAAGAAATTGACAAGCAAATCAGCCAATTAGCATAAAAAGTTGGTCGCCTAGAATCTCAAGGTCGATTACCATCACAAACCGAAACAATTCCAAGGGAAAATGTAAGTTCGATCACTCTCCAAAGTGGCACCATAATCTCACCTGAAGCTTCAAACAAGTCCGATAAACAAAAAGAAGATGCATCGTCAAAGAAACAAGAAAAAGATCCTTCGCCTTCAAACATTTATGGTAAATTTGCTTCCACTTCTTCTTTTTCTTCTCCTTACGATACTTTGCCTCCTTTTCCTTCTAGGCTTATGAAACGCGACAAGAAAGCGGAAGAGAAAGAAATCCTCGACATCTTTAGGAAGGTAGAAATTAACATCCCTTTTCTTGATGCAATTCGGAAAATACCCAAGTATGCGAAATTCTTGAAAGATCTTTGCACAAACAGAAGGCGATTGAATGGGAATGAAAAGGTGAACCTTGGTGAAAATATTTCAGCTATCTTTCAGAAAAGGCTTCCACCAAAATACAAAGATCAAGGTATGTTCGCCATACCGTGCAAAATTGGTAATGTTGGAATCAAGCGCGCAATGTGTGATTTAGGCGCATCTATCAATGTGATGCCATTTTCCGTCTATAACAAAATTACCAATGAACCATTAAAAGAGACGAGGGTGATAGTACAACTCGCCGATCGATCGATCATCTACCCCGAAGGAGTTCTAGAAAATGTTTTAGTGAAGGTAAATGATTTAATATTTCCTACTGATTTTTATGTAATTGACATGGAAAATGATCGCAGTAATATGGGATCTGAAATACTTCTCGGGCGACCATTCTTAAGCACGGCACACACGAAGATTGATGTTCGTAGTGGCATTTTAACTATGGAATTTGATGGAGAAGTCGTCAAGTTTGACGTATATAAAGTCATGAAACATCCAGATAATGTGGCAAGCTTGGATTTTGTTGATATTGTCGATCCATTAGATAATGAATTTTTGGAGACTAATTTGCTACTTGATTTTTGCAGGGAATTAGAAAAAGAGGATTTTAAAGATATAAAGTTTGAAGAAATTATTTCTACAATTTATTCTATTTCTAATTTCAATTTAATGCCTTCAAAAATTAAATCTTTTCCATCAATCTTGCAGGCATCAAAGATGGAGTTGAAATTACCACCGGATAAATTGCATATTAAAGAAGACGCTTTGTTGAAAAAGTTGAAGGAACGCCATGGTCGAAAAATTTCTCATAGAGAAATTCTCAGTTGGATAAAGCACGTGAATTGGAAAAAGAACTTCTCGTAGAACCTGTAGTTTGAATCAGGTCGTCGAGCTAATGACGTTAAACGAAGCGCTAAATGGGAGGCAACCCATTTTCTTTCTTTCTTCATTTTTTTTAATTTTCATTCATTTATTTTTATTTTTTTTATCTAATTTATTTTCAAATAAATTTGCACATAATTTTTCTCAGATTCGAATGGCTTGGTCGTGCATGAAACTTAAAAAATGCAAATGAGGAGTTGAATACTCCTTACAGCCTCAAAAGACGTCGTTCTCCCTATAAACCGACGATAAGGCTTATCTTAGACACGGGGAGTATTCTTTACCCTTCTTCTTTTATGCTTTAATTTCCATTTTGTATTGGGACAATACAATTAAGTGAGGGGGGTAAATATTGAATCAAGTTCCATCTTACTTGTCTTATCATTTGCTTGATTGAATGCCTTGATTGAATTGGTCGAATGCTTGGTTAAATTTCTTTCCTTTTCATCAAATATCTTAAGCATGCTATGATTATCTAAGCTCTTTTAATTATTTTGGATTATGAACATTCTTGATAGTGGAATTGCATGAGTAGGAATTTAATTCGACTTCTTTGTAACATGCCATGATTTTGTCGATTAATTTTTTGCTTAGCTTGATTAATGAAACACACTTTGGTAAGGTATTGAGCCTTGAGCATATTTCCTCCATTTTTATGCTCGTTTTCCTTGTTTGAGTGTGTCAAATTAAATATTGGAAATCTAGAACTTGTGGCATGAATACATTTTGAGACTACACATGAAATTTGTTGCTTTGATATGATTTGGGCATAGGATTCACCCCATTTTTACCCAAGAAAAAAATCCTACCCTTTTAATTTCCCATTAGTGAACCAATTTTGAGCCTATATCTTTTTTTTGTTTCACCTCAACATTAGCCTTTAAGCCTTTTTATTTTTTATCATTCTCTTTTCTTACCCTTTTTCAGGACAAAGAATTGAAGCGTATGAACGTTTTGTTCCACGAAAAAAAAAAGAGACAAAAATGCAGAAAAAAAAAGAAAAAAAAAAGAAAGAAAGAAAGAAAAAAAGAATCGAAAAAAAGAAAAAATGAAGAAAAAAAAAAGAGAATGTAGAAAAAAAACATTTTGCTTAATTTTGATTTTTGATGTAAATATTCTTGTTTATTTCATACACATTATTTTGATCGTGGACATTATGTATGTTAATTAAGAATTCTTTGTCTTGACTACAAGCCTCATTTTAAGCCTTTTTCCCTACCTTTACCTAAGCCCCGTTACACCATTTTTAAAAGACCGATTGATCTTGCTTCTTATTTCATCTAAGTAGTGGTGAATTGATTATGTCACAAGCTTATGGAATTCCTTGTTTGATTGCGACTTTGAGCGAAACTTGCACCCGAAACACATTTGAGTGAATTGAGTGATACCTTGTGAGGAATTGAGTTAGGTTGAATTTTTGATTGATGAAGGATAGGAAGTTACAAGGATGTTTGATTTATTTTTACTTATGTTTATTCTCCTTGATCAATGTTTTGGTTCAATTAGTTATTATGAGCTTTGATTTTCATAAATTGCTTAAGTATGAGATGGATTGGAGGATTGCAAACTAGGTATTTGATTGATTTGATTAAGGCATACTTGAGGGCAAGTATGAGACAAGTGTGGGGTAATTTGATTGGTGATTTAAATAGTTACTTTTTAATTGCTAATTATCTTATTCTCGTGAATTTATCACTGCTAATTTGAGTGAATTTCGTATGTTTTATGTGCAGTGATCTGTTTACTACAATTGGTGATTAGAAAGACAATTTCTGCAATTTTCGCGACTGGAGACATGGGCACGACGCCGGACACGACAAAATGCTGACGTGGTTAAGGCGGTTCAACAACAAGATTTGAGAAGATATTTTGTTTTTAAATTTTAAATTCAAGGATTATCTATTTTCTTTTCTTTTATTAAGTTAGTTTGTTATTTTTAGGTTATTAGTAGCCTATAAATACCTTACATGGTTAAGGCTTTAGAACCTATCACTTTGTCTTTGAATTCTTGTCTTGCTTCTTCGTTATTTTATAAAATTTCTTCTCTTCTCTTTATTTTTAGTCTTTTTAATCTTTTGCAAAAATATGTTAAGTATGATAATTGATATCATGCTTAGCTAATTTCCTTTAAGCCGAGAGCTAACAATGAATCAATTCAAAACGTGAGAATTGAATAGCACTTAATTCCCTTCGGGAAACATTCTTATTTTTCTGTTTTATTAGTTTGGCAATCGGCCTTACTTACAAAATTAAAACATTTTCAAACCAAAAAGAGCTCGTTGGTCTGGATGTTGTTTTAATATACAGTGGGAGGAAGGATTTGCCTGTGGCAAATTTCGACTTCCTATGAACACACTTAGCGGCGGTCCGCTAAGGAAAAATGAGATCGGATTCGATTCTCGACGAGACAACATAATCCGAGTTGGGCCTTTTCAGTACTTAATCTGATTGTTTTAACGGCAATAGCTGTGGTTAAATCATTCAAGAATCATCTTTCAAAGATAGGCTTGGGAAGATCGGTTACAAGAGAGAAAGGCAAGTTACAATGGGTTGGTCCTTGTAGACTGTAACCGACATGAATCCCGGAGTAAAAATCATTTTCAATGATCGACAGAATTGAAACAAAGTTAGCTCAAGGCGATTTCTTCATAGATATTTTCAACTTCTATTTCTTTTTCTCAATCTTTATTTTTACTTTTAATTTGTTACTTTAGTTTCTTTATTTTTTATCACAAACTCATCAAACCCCCTTTAATTAATCGTTTGCAGTATCCTGGACTAGAAGCGACACAGAATTGCATCAGAAATTCCAAATTCCCTGTGGATCGACCCTATTTACTATACTACCATTTACTTATTTAATTTAAAGAGGAATATTTTATTTTTGACGAGTAAAACGACGCTTGTCACATATATATGTAGAATGATATTTAAGATTTGAGAATGCTTAATAGCCTTTTATTTTAAATTTAATTAATTTTAATATTTTATTTAAATTTTAATTGTTTTATATTTTATGTTAAAATAAAATTATATTTTACATGTATATATTTGTTATTATTGTAAAAAAATTTAACGATAATAACATGTTATATATATATGTAGTATGAGGCTAAATGACATGTTATTTAAAATATATTATTATGTATATATAACGTGTCAATATCGTTAAATTTTTAACGGTCTAATCATTATGTTAGTTAAAAAATAAGTTATTTGTCAAAAAGACATAAGTTAAGGGTTTATTGAAAAAAAAATGAGGGCCAAAATGATAAAAATTATAAACGTTAAGGGTTAAAATTATCTTTATGCCTTATTTATATATTAAAATTATTTTCATTTAAAATATGTATCTAATTTTTATTTTTTATTGTTTGATCATTAATGATAGTTAAAAAATTTATTATACAATAATGTGTTTTATTATTGTTTTTATTTAAAAACTATAAACTTTTACAAAATAAACTCAAATCTCTAACTTAAAATTCCTTAAAATTATTGTGACCGTGGAGCCTACCATTATCGTTGTTAGATATCTTCATCTATTTTTTCTAACCACCTATAACCGATAATAGATATGCAATCGATTTTTTTTATAAATTTGACTTATTTCGATGTTAGATACATAGTTTGTCAATTTAAGACGAAAAAATGATAGGGTAAATAGGTCAAAAAATTTTGGTTTCAATCCATCTTATATATGGAGGAGTATTTAGAGTTCTAGAAAGGCTCTTGAGCTTAGACTTTGCTGAAAGATTAACTCTGGTTCTTCTGTTTTTATATGGAATGATTATTGACTACCCCAAAAACCAATTCAATTGATGTCATCTCCTTAAGTGAATGGTTTATCGAAGGTAGTTAATCTCACAGACCAAGATAGTAGACAATAAAAAATTAGACTCATTCAAACATTATTTTTAAATGAAGAGGCAAAGGAAATTTTATCGATTAGACTATCAAACACACATCAAACAGACACTTTAACATGAGTTTATGAACACAGTGAACAGTATACAGTGAGAAGTGGATATTGAAGACTCTTTTAAGATTAGATTAACATCGTCAATTTTGATCAGTTTTTCAAAATTTTATGGTCTTTAAATTGTCCACCAAAAATTAAGATTCAAATGTAAGAGTTTACTTTCAATTATGTTCCCACAATGAAAAATCTTTACACAAAGAGGACACCTACAAATACTTTCTGACTTAAATGCTCGAACATAATAAAAGACTTAAATCATGTCAGCAAGCAATGTTACTTTACGAAACAAATTTGAAGTTCTATGAATTTTAATTGGCCTATAAATATAGATCAATTTGAGTTTTACGAATGGTTAAAATTTTTATTCAACAAATATAACAAATAACGACATGCGAAAATTATCATTATTATTTGGTCTATTGGTTTGCCCGTAATAAACTGATAAATGAAGGTACGAGACAAGAAGTTACATGTGTTGTCAATTTTGTCAAAACTTTTTTGTTTGAATTAGATAATTTATCTCATCAATTAAAGCATCCCAATGCTAGAGAGAATGTAACATGAATTTCACCAACAGCTCCTTCAGTCAAATTGAACTTCGGTGTTAGTTTTTTTTAAAAATATCATGGTCAAATTTTGTTATCAGAAATTCAGAGTGTGAGATTATGAGATCTGGATACAAAATTAATCATGGAATTATTTTTATTTTTGAGGCTAAAACAATTTCTATTCTTCAAGGGCTGAAGTTTGCAAATAATTTTGGGTTACAAGATATAATTTAGAGGAGGATTCAAAATCAATAATCAAGAAAATTACCTCTAAAATGAAAATTTCTCAATCATTAGTCCCATCATAGCTAATATTAAATACCTTTCGTGATTTTTCTTAAATTACAGATTTAAATTTATAGAAAGAAATAAAAATAAGGTGCATGCAATGGCTTCATCTGAAAAATTCCATAATAAGAATAAATTTTGGGTAAAAAATGCTCCGACTTTTGTTCTTTTAATTGCAGCCGAAGATACACGAATTTTGGAACCATCTTAGAGTGCTTCACATGTCATGGCTTCTTTAAGAGGTTTAGATTAGCTCGATCATCTTCGTGTTTGTTCAATTTGCTGGATATAAATCTTCATCAACATAAATTTAGATCATTCGAATTTTTCTTTTGACGTTTTATTTTCTCTTGCTTTATATTTTTATTGTTAAACTTTTGAATGTTTTAGATTTTAAACTTTAAAATAAATAGACCTCATATGATACCTGTTTTTTAAAAAAAAAAATCTCCATAATTTTGTCCTTATCCACTAAACAATGCTTTGACACATTAAAATTTTTATTAACACACCAAGAACACACATTTTACTCTACCGAAAAGGAGCCAAAGGGTTTGGACTACTGGGGACTTTCAAGTTTCTTAGCTCTTTACAAACATGATCCAACATGCCTAGAAAATCTCTCACAATCACAAATATCCGAAGTGGATTTGCTTCATCTACCTTGCTAACATCACCATGAAAATATTCTGTGATTTCTCGGACATGTAAAAGGACTTTATGTTCATCTTCTTCCAGCTCCTTTAGATTCTTATCTGCATAGTCTAGGAAGGAGTTCATCGAACGGACGAAAAAATCGCTTTTTTCGTCCGTCGAGAGCTCCACTAGAACTAGATGTTGTAGTTTAGCCTTGTCGTCTGATAGGTTCGAGACGGAGCTTGCTAGAACATCTAGGTCGACAGTTGCTGTCTTCTTGACATGGTAAAGTTCTGTACTTAAACCTGAAACGAGGTCTAGTCCCATTCTTCTGTATTCTTCTTCCTTTTCTTCAGCTGTACTGCTTTTGTTTCTCTGGTTGATCTTCCCCATAATGCTGTCGGACACTCTGATTCCTTCTGATCGAACAATCTCTTGGACGACGAAATGGAGCAGAGTAGTCTTCCCGTCGGTTCCTTTAACGTCGGCAAGCTTAAGGAGGGCATCGAGCTTGAACGCTCTAGCACCTCCTCGAATCGTGCCGACGTTCATTCGATTACCGGTTTTGAGGACTGCCTCGAGCAACTTTAAGAAGAGCCTGCTTGATCTTAGTTCCTTGCAGGCTTCCTAGTACAACAAGGACATTTTCCTCACCAAAATGTACATAACTTTCCTATATAAAAATGTTTATATTGAACTATATAGCTTGATGCTTACCTCTAGCATTGAAAATGAGCTTTTAAGATGAATCACCTCGTCGTCGAAAGTTTCCCGGTAAAGCATAGCTTCGGCACGTAAGAAGGCGAACGGAACACTTAGAAGCACCTTAACGAACTTCTCGGCCGATCCCAAATCATTGGTATCTCCTTTGAAGGCATAAAGTTTATCCTCTTCTTCCTTGGTGGGTACCATTTTCACTAATGCTTCTAGTTGCTGTAAAACCAATCCATTCCCTGTTTTTTTTCATCAAGAAATTGTCATAATTAATGGGAAATTTGTTCTTAATGATGTGCATTTCGGACGAAAAACGGAATTTCGGAGTTATCATACCTTTCATCAATGCATTGCAAACTTGTTCAGCTGTCACATTCAGTGCTTTTAAGAGAATGGTCATGTTCTGCAATCTCTTGGGCTCAAGTACATGCTTACTTGGAGAAGGGGTTTTGCTTTTTGCTTCATCGTTCTTTGCCGGATTCCGAATGTTGTATCCGAAAAGCGACTCGATCATTTCCTCATCCAATCTGTTTGGTGATCATTGTAGTAGATCACATAGGTACAAATTGTGTATAGAGAAAAAGAGAATCTGAAATGACTTACTCAAATGAGCTTGATCTCAGCTTGTCCCATACCATAGACCGGTCCGGCACAGCTCTCACTTTGTCCCAATGAAGTGGCTTCAGTTTTGGCAATGGAGCCCCATCTTTGCCTAATGGTGAGTATTGTGGAAGTTGGGGTGGTGGAGGAGGTGGACCTTTTAGAAACGGAGGTGGACACGGTGGTGGAGGAATACTCGGTGGACTAGGCAAAGTAGTAGGTGTTCGAGGTGACAACAGGCTATCAATTGGTCCTAGTGAGGAATCCGAATCCCTCGAAGGTGTCTCATTGAGAAATGTAGAAGGACTCGAAGTTTTCGGTGTCGTCGTTGCTGGTGATGAAGAATATAAAGGCGAAACACGCACGACAGGAGGCAGAGGAGGTGGTGGTGGAAGCGGAGGGGATGTGGAGGAGTCCTTTGTGCCATCATCAAGACTAACAGCTGACGCATTGGAAAGCCTGGCATTTGATGAATGGGAGTCAACAAAGGAATGAAAAGATTCATTATCAGATGAATGACATTCAATGGCAGGTGAGCTTTTCCCACCATCAGAACCAAGTCTTCCCGATTCGACATCGTCGTGGACCGACGTAATCTCCCTCGTCGAATAACCGTCATCGATCTCCGATACTTGCACATCAACGTCTCCGCTTCGATCCGGTGATGATTTCGCAGTTTCAAGATAAAATAGACCAAGGCTAGGATCTTGAGAACTCAAACACTTGGATTCCCCTTTGATTCTCCCTTTCCGCATTGATTTCAGCTTGTACTTCTTAACTTTGCCACAAAAATAAAGGACCCCAAGAACACAAGCCAAAGAAACAGACCCTACAGATACAAGGACCGGAACCAGAATCCTTTTAACTCTCCCTTTACCAGACTTTTCTTTACGAACTCTATAAGGCTGTGGCTCCATCCTCGACCGAGTTGGTCGAGTACGGAAACCAGCAGGCTTCGACATTGTCGGAGCCGGTGCCGGAGCCGGAACTAAAACCTCAGCTTCAACATCAGGTGATTGAGAAGGAGATGGTGAGGGACATTCACCAGCACCATCTAGTGTTCTTGTTTTGGCACTTCTCAGTCCCAGTAAAGCTCTAAATCTCAGCACAAATCCAGCTTCTTTTACTTCACTCTCATCCTGGCCTGAAACTTTCTCAATTCTGTTCTCATCCATGAAGAACACTTGCTGCAGGCCATCAACCTTGAACCCTTCAACAGTATCCTCCATTAAAGCATCAGCAATCAAAATGTTGGAGCTTTGCAACATGAACATAATGATGAAAATCATGTGAAGAATCTGAAAATCAAAACCCATCATTTTTCTTTTCTTTTACAACTGCAAATCATCAAAGCACCAATCTAGCCTTTCTGGTTATGAATCTACTTTCTTCCTTTTTGCTTCTCTCTATGTAGGAAGAAATAAGAACATTTATTTTGGTCCTGCATAAAGTCTTTAATGCTACTCCAAGGAACCCCTGATCCTGGCAGTTGCTGTTGTACTGAACCAACTTTATCTCTCTCACCTTCCTAAATCCTCCATTGTCATGCAAAACAATTTTTAATGATGTGGGTCATTCTGTGTTTTTAGGAAAACCCTAAACCTCAAATCTGAATTTTATTAGACATATAATACTAAATGGAGCAATGTTCTTGAGGTACTTTTATTCTGTGTTTTTTTACTTCTTATATGAGGGAAAGCTTAGATATGATTTTGGATTAAATACACTGAAGTCATTCTATTATTACTTTGATTATAAATGGGTATTTAAAAAATATAAATTATAATTTAATTATTTAATTAAAAAATTATTACCAACGGGTCACTAAATCGTTAAAATAGATAAAAGATGATGATCTAACTCGATATAATAATTTTAGTGTTAAAATTTTTACCTTATGCCAATTTGATCTTAATTTAATTTTTTAAAATAAATTTAACTATTATATTTAAAAAATATATTTTTTCTTACTCTTAAACGATTTATTTTATTCTAATTTATTTTAACTATTATATTTAAAAAATATATTTTACCTTATGCCAAGTTGACAAACTATTGTCAAATGATGAAGATTATATATTTTAAAACAGATACTACTGTAATCATTATTAGCTTGTTAAAAAAAATTATTGTTTTTATCAGTAACTTGTTTTTATGATATAATACAATCATCTAATTATTATTTTATTCAGAAAAACTCACTTGCTTTATCAATATCGCAAAAAGATAATTAAATTAAATAAATTTATTGAATTATTTCACATTAGAACAAAGTTGATCAAATATGAAAGTATTAGAGACTAAAAAGATAATTAAAATTGATATCATATCACATTAGTCGCTCGTTACAAATTTAACGATATAAAAAACTTATTTATAATAATTTTTAATTCAATAATTTAATTATTTTAAAATAATCGAATCATTTATAATCAAACTAATAATTTAATGATATAGAATGTATCTTACTTGGGTAAAAATCATTTGCCTTTTATTCATGTATCCTTTAAAAATTTTCTAAAAAATTAAATTTTTAATCATAATTCTTATTTTCTATATCCTAAACCCTAAACCATACACCTTGAAAAATACACCCTACCTCTAATTCCCTAAACCTTGTCCACAACCCCTAACCTTAAACCCTAGCCTTTAAATTCTCTAATTTGAAGCAAAAACATAAAAAAATACATAAAAAAGAGGTAGATAATTTCTGCCCTTATTACCTTATATTTTTTTACCTTTTCTTGATCCATGATGGCAGTCTATCACAAAGGTTTAGCCTATGAAATCCCAATCATAGTCTACCTATTTAGCCAAAGTGGTTTCTTTTGTCCTAAAGTTCACTATAAAAAGGTCCTAAAATACTAAAACCTTAAAAGGAATGCATGAAGCATGTAGGGTCCTAGTCTGTTGGACTTGCCTAACACTTGAAAGCACAAGTTTTCTCCAACCCCCCAATTATTACAAGAAGACAGAGAACTGGGGTTCAAAAATGGTCCATTCCTTCCTCATGTGGTAATGTTTCAAGTCTTGGATTATGGGATTTAAAGCCATCACCAGTCCAAAAGATGGTTAGGGACTTGATTTTAATGCTGCATTTTGAGAGGCTAAGGGACTATGTGCTCTTAGTCTTAGTACTAGTCTCTTTCTCAAGCTTTGATGATCTGGTATCAATGGGGTGGTGGTGGTGATGTTGGTTTTTCAGTAATTATTTATTGGAATTAAGGTTGTGTTGTCTCTTTAATCTATACAGGGATCGATTTAACATTAATTTTTGAACATACGTTACGGGTAAATAATCGATTATAGAGAAGTTAAAATTTTTAGCTTTGACAATTTTTTGTTTAGACGTTAAACTAAGTAAGAAAAGATTTGTTCAGGGTGCATTTCATGTTTGATTAACATTGTTTGTTTGTTCGACGCTTTAACTGTAACACTCAAAACACGGATGTCACATTTAAGCTTTAAGCTTAATTTATTACAATAAAAATTTTCAACTCAATTTAGTCTAACAATATTTTTTTCAAAAATAATTATATCAAGTAGTTGAAAATATAAATAATTAATTAAATTATTACAAATGAACTCTAAATTAATTTAAAACATTTGACTTAATCAATATTATTTTTAAATAAGAGTTACAGACTAGACTGCATAAGATCTTAGAAATACACAACTCAGCGGATTATTCGGACAAAAGCAAACAAAGTTTTAATCATAAATATATAATTTTTTAGATTTATTTTTAAAAAATAAGAGTGTGATTGGAATTTTATAGGTATAATGAAAATTTTAACAGTTTTAGAAAACTTAACTAAAAATATTTAAAAATTAAGACTTAATCAGAATTTCTAATAAATTTAAGGGAGCTTAATTGAAATTTCTAGGAAATTTGTTAAAAATCTTCTCAAACCTTGGGAACCCCAGTCTGCTTATGATCCCCTTCAGATTAAACCCTTAAAATATTTTTTAAGTTCTTTCTAAACCCCCTCAAAAATTTTAAATTTTTAATTAGATCCTTCAAATTATTCTGTCACGCAACTGTCTCATACTATTTCGAAAGAGAATTTTTAACGAGGTCCGATTCATATATATAAAAACCCTGTCTGGTACTAATATGCTAATATAAGTATCGAATATGAATACTTCGAATCGAAGCAATGTAGCATTTGGCCAACTGAATATATGCAAGTTAGGATTCATTTTCACAATCTGTTTTTACCCTGTTAGGCTAAAAACTGTCATTATCTACACAACAATATACTTTTGCAATATGTCTGGTTTTATTACATGCAGCTTGTGACTTAATATTGTTTAGCATTTTAAGTACAATTTCAGGGGGAAAAAAACATATTAAATTATATATAAATAAAGATCTACTAGTTGGCATGGTGCTGTCAAATATCTCAGAGCACATGACAGAACTGAAACAAAGTGGATCCCACTGTCAACAACAAGCTCCAAACAGGCAAACAGGACCAAACTTTGATACCTTCCAAGTCCTTTCTCTTGCAGGACTGCAATGGTGGATTGTGGGATGTACACAGTTTACCTAAGAAATAAAACACAAAAAATGGGTTGATGTTTTTTTTATATTTCATATTCGTTTTACGATATATCTTTGAGTTTCGTGATTAAACATAATTTTTAATAATGTTTGAATCAAGATTCTTTCATTAAAGTACATTGTGATTCATCACTACTGTATTTTGAGTATAACTTGACTCGACGTGAAAAAAATAATTTGACTGGTATTGTGATTTCATTACCTTGGTTCAGAAAATTTTTAAATAAAATTTGAGGTATATAATGAGACTTGAATAACTCGATATTTTGAATAATATAGATCGATTTTTAGGTTCAAGTCGAGTCTCTCAACTCTTCATGATATATCTATATCATCTATAAAAAATATAAAGAAATATACATGTATATTATATATGATAATATAAAATTATTTAAATTAGAACCAATTAATATCATAACATTATAAATATGTACAATTAAATTTGATAAAAAATAAAATAGAGGTTGAATTATAAAATAAAATGTCAATTCACTGATCGAATGCTTACCCCTATTTGTTGGTAATATAGAATACTATTTGATACATCGACATATAGTTTTACATGGTCAGTGAATCAAACGATTATAAATTATCGAAAATTAATCTCAATAATATAATTTTAATCACGATACATATTATTATTTAATTTACCGATATGTCGTTTTAAAAAATATATATTATTATGTGATGTAGACCATGCAAGAAGAATCTTACAAGGCAAAGAAACAAACCATACATTTGATTCATGTACACGACTGTTGTCCCTGAAGCAAAACTACAAACCCTGTGTAGGAAGATTACAGGAATCCTATGCTACATTTGGTGTCAAGTTTACTCGAAGTTGGTGACAAATTTTTACGTACAATCAGACATTTTGGGTATGTCCAAGGGGGATAAATGGGATGTCTAAAACAACTTTAATTAATTGCTACAACATGGAACATGCAGGGTTGCATTCACTGGGGGAAATTTTGAGAATAATAGAGACCGGTTTGTTTAGATCGTGTGTTACTTTAATTTATTCGATTTATAATATTAAAATTTAAATTTAAATATTTTAAGAGATTTAATGTCTTATCAAATTAATCTTAAAAAACAACAGTATTGTTTTTCTTACAAAAGTTATAAGAATTTTAGTACATATTTTTTTATATACCGAAATTCTTATAACTTTTATAAGAAAAATGATATATGCAGAAATCCTTATATTTCTTGTAAAAAATTCAATTTATAAACCGAAATTCTTACAATTTTATAAAAAATTCGGTATATATCAAATTTAATTAAAATGAAACCCACTACCCAGAAAAGAAAAAATAAACACTTTTACAATTTAAAATTAAAAATATATAATTTAATATAAGAAATTTAAAACCAATTAAAAGACCCTATAAACTAAATGTATGATAAGATAATTTATTTTGATTTGCGAAACTAATAGTAACTATAGTTTGGTTTAATTTTAATTAACTTAAAAAGTAATTTATATAAATATTGAATCTGAAAGTTGTGAACTAAAAGCAAAGCTCTAATTTGTATCATTCAGAAGCTTTAGTAAAAGTTGCTGAGAAACATTATAGATACCATCAGCCTTCAGCTAGTAAAGCACTTGGATATGAAGAAAGGTAATCAAATCTGAACACTTGGAACCGAAATAACAAAAATGTCGACTAACACACGACTTAACGCATATATATTCGGTTCGGATGTAACCGAAACTAAGTACGAAATGTCATTCGATCAACGAAAATAACTTCAACATAGTTCATCAGAAAAGCTAGAACATAATAGACACTACTGAAAGATCTTTCCATCCTAAGCTCATAGACAAGGCTTGTTCCGAAAGGTATCCGATTACTGTTGTCGGACTTCGGCTTTCTTCTTCTGCCAAAGCCTGTCGAGAGCACTGTCAGCATCGCCCTGCAATGTCAAACAAGTTAATCGGCTGCTGAATAAGTTACAATTCGTTGTCTCGATAAAGAAACAAGGGAACCGATAAAACATGCTCATGTAAAATCTAAATTCTCTAATGCCTATCAATTAAAAACCATCTGAAATGAACAACTTCATATATGCATCTATCAAGACCTAGTTCCAATATGCAGACTAGGGGTGTAAACGAGCCGAGTCGAGCTCGAGTAGTGCTAAGCTCGACTCGACTCGTTAAAATTTCGAGTCGAGTTCGAGCTTGAGTAATTTTAAACAAACCTAAAAAATTTGAGCTCGGCTCAACTCATTTAAAACTCGAGTCGAGTTCGAGCTATTTTCGAGCCTAATCAAGCTAAGTATTAACCAATCTTTGAACTCTTAGCTCTTATGTCTCATTTAAAGCCTAACGGAGAAAAGACTTTGATACACAAGTTGCGTAAACTCAAGCTTGTTAATTTTAGGTTTTAGTATGTTAATTTAGTGTGTAAGACTTTATGTTTAGGGTTTTAAAGTATATTTATATTTTCGAGTAGCTCGTGAGCTTTTCGAGTCGAGTATCATGTAACTCGTCTCAGCTCTTCAAAAACTCGAGCCGAGTCCAATCAAGTCGAGTTTTAACCGAGCTTTGACCGAGTCGAGCTCGAGTAGCTTGCAATTTGTCTCGTCTCATTTACAGCCCACAACCAAACATATGTTAGAGCACTTGACTATAACAGGAAGTTTCAGTTGTTGGATTTTGATAGAATGAATGTTTCCTCCAAATGAACATGTGTAGTAGAATGAGTAATAAAATACTCCCAAAACATATCTCGAATATCTTCGGGTTATAACATGGAAAAGCAACCACAAACTTATCTTTTTCCAAAGCACGATATCGGATTAAATTGTTTACCAGGATGTTAACATAAACAAGAGTACTTGACATTAATGTATGTGAACCCGATCAAACAGTAAAAATCACAGCAATAAATAATGAACATCAACAAGCATTGACCTTCAAAACAATACAAAACATCAGCAGGCTGGCGGAGAAAAATCAAACCTGAGCACGGACAAATGAACATATCTTTACCAAAGCATGATATCAGATTATGTCATTTACCAGAATTTTAACATGAGTACTTGACATAAATGTATGAGAACCCAATCCAACCATAAAAATCACAGCAATACATAATGAACATCACCATGCATTGACCTTCAAACAATACAAATCATCAGCAAGCTAGCGGGGGAAAACCAAACCTGAGCACGGACAAATCCACAAAGAGCAAAAGTGGAGAATGTGCCAGTGTATCGGCCAAGCTCATCCAAATGCCCGACGTTGATTTGGACGGAAGCATGATCCTTGGAGGTGATAAGCCTATTGGTGGCGGAACTGAAACAACAACAAACAAACAATAAAGCTTCTTACATAAATAACATAGTAAACAAGAATAAAAACCATGGTGAAGCTAATTAAATACCATTTCCTGGGGATGTAAAGATCCATGTTTTGCCCCTCTTCGTTCTGCATCTTTGTGAATTGCTTAACCGAAACAACGCAAAGCTCAAATCACCTAGACTAAAACCAGTTTATATTTATCAAAATAAATAAAATCCAACTCGATTTCAACTTCAATCCCGTGTAGATAACAGTGCTGATTCAAACTCTAAAAAGACTAAAACAAACATGTAGGAAGAACCCAGATCTTGGTTTAATTTTGCTTTTAAAAAAAATACAAAAATTCAAGAGAGAGAGAGGCGTACCTGGAAGAGAAAGAGAGGGCGGCACTTGCTTTGAGGTTTAGGTTATTTGTTTTCGCGCTTTATAAGAACCCTAATTCTTTTATGTATTTTCTGATAATTATTTAGAATAATATAAAGGTTAAAATGGGTGGGTCGAACTTAGCATGGCCCAGGCCGAAGTGTAAGCCCAAATAATATTTTCCAGCTTTCACCTAAAAAATGATTAATTAGAATACATATTTTGTAAAAGGGATTTGATATATTATTAGTGAAAAATTAATTTTGTGTAAATAATATTTGTATGAAGTAATTTTTGAAAAAAATAAGTATATAGAATTTCTTAAATTTTAACCTTAAATAATTTTAGAAAATTTTGTGATACAAAGAGAAAGTGTTTAATTTAACTGAAATAATATTTTTATGGCATAAAGATAATTTTAACCTTTAATGTTTATAATTTTTATCGTTTTGGTCCTTATTTTTTTTGGATAAATTTAACCTTTAACATATATCTTTTTGACAGATATCTTATTTTTTAACTAGCTTGATGATTGAACCGTTAAAAATTTAACGATGATACATATATATATATGGAATATAATTTTAAATGACAAGTCATGTAACCTATCAAATATATATATATGGAATATAATTTTATTCCAATATAAAATATAAAAAAATTAAAATTTAAATAAAATATTAAAAAATAATTTTCTAAAATAAAATGTTACTGAACATTCTTAGAATCAAAATTCTATCTTAAAAATATAAACACAATTCGAAATTAATTAATTTTTAAGATAGAATTTTGATTTTATCGTAGTTAGGGTTAAGAACGTTTAATAGCCTTTTATTTTAAAATTAATTAATTTTTAATATTTTATTTGAATTTTAATTATTTTATATTTTATATTAGAATAAAATTATATTTCATATATATGTATAATCGTTAAATTTTTAACGATTCAGTCATCAAACTAGTTAAAAAATAAGATATTTGTCAAAAAGATATAGATTAAGGGCTAAATTTATCTCAAAAAAGAATAATGACCAAAATGATAAAAACTATAAACGTTAAGAGTTAAAATTATCTTTATACCTATTTTTATTTTTAAAAAAACTTATTATTAATTTATTATTTTTATATTGCAAAACCTTTTAAAATTTTATATTTTTTTTATCTTTCTTTTATTAAAAATATTCTTTATATTAAGTAGACTACGTAATCACTATCCCTATAATTTATTGAATCTGTATAAATGAAATATTATTTGATATATATACAGTGTATAATTTAGAGTATAAAATCTTATTTACTTTAATACTAAATATTAAAATAAAAATTTTAAATTTAATATTTAATTTGTAATTTATAAACTTAAATCCTAATATATAATGTGACATTAAAATATGAAAAATTGTGTTATACATTTTCAAATAACTTTTTTATTATAAGAATTATTATATCAGGTATCAAAGTTGAGAATATTAAATATCTTAAACCTTAAACCTTAAATTAAATATCTAACTTTTAAATTAAATATATTTAAAAATAATAATTTAAAACATTAAATAAAATACATAAATTTTAAATTTTATTAATTTAAAATTTTGTAAAAAAATAATATTTTTAAATATATTTTAAATTTTATATATTTCAATATTTTAAATGTTTTCCATTAATATAATAATCAAATAATTTCAAATAATCACTACCATTCATACTGGTTGGCATGTCAGTTATAAATGCCAACCTAGCTTTTTTGTCCTTTTTTCTGTTCAATTTTAAAACTGAAAACAAAGAGAGATTTAAATATAAAGCAACCAAACAGAAGCAGCAGAGAAGAAGAAATCAAAGAGAAAAAAAAAGCCATATCTGCTTGCCAGAGCTCGCAGAAGTAGAGGAGAAACAAAATCAAAACGCCAAGAAGAAAGAAAAACCTGAGAGATCTTCAATTCTGCAATGGCGGCACTCAATTGTAAGATTGTTTGGATCTGTGCGATGCTCGTGGCGGCGGAAATGGCTGTAGATGTGAGTGGGGACCACCATCAACACTCGATCCAGGGGTGGATACCCAACGGATCGCCATGCAAGGGATCTGTAGCCGAATGCTTAGGCGGGGAAGAGTTCAAGCTGGATTCGGAGATCAGTCGGCGCATATTGGCGACTACTAGGTACATCAGCTACGGCGCGCTGCAGAGGAACACCGTGCCTTGCTCCCGGCGCGGCGCCTCCTACTACAATTGCCAGCCTGGAGCTCAGGCGAACCCTTACAACCGTGGGTGCAGCCGTATTACAAGGTGCAGGAGCTGAATTCTCTCTTTTCCATATCAATTTGGATGAATTCTTCGTTAGATGGGTGGGTGGTGGTGAATCTGGTGACGGGTCTTTCTTGTTATGGATAGAAAATATTATTATCATAATTTTATTTCGCATATTTCTATTGCTCACAAGATTTCCTAGATACGATTTATTTTTGGCTTAAGTATTAATTTAGTATTAAATTATAATTATTTAGGGTCAATTTTTTTTATTAAATAGAGAGATACATTTTTTTTATATCAGGATCCGAACCCATACAAGACGGGATAAGATAAACATCCTTAATTATTAGGTCAATCAATGGATCTCATTATTTAGGTCTGATTTAACATCACTTAAAGTAATTTTAAAAACACTTTTAAATGGTTTGATTAAAAATAAATGTTTGATATGGTTATTAAAAATGCTTTAAGTAGATAAAATGTTTAGTTTTAATAAATATAAAAAAAATTGATAATATAAACGATGATAAATAAGTAAATTTATTTAAAAATATTTTTGAAAAAGATAAAAGCTAAAAAAATTAAGTTTTAAAAAATATTTTTTTAACAAGCTAATAGTGATTATAGTAGTATATGATCTTCACATTGATCGTTCAATCACTCTGTTGGCATCACTGGTACTTGAACTCGTGACCTCTAGGAACAACAATCGTTCCTTTAATCACTTTTAAATGAAAATGAAAAATACTTTTAACCAGGGTTAGGATAAGATAACAAGGAAAATATATTTTATGAAAGTTAAAATTAAGGACACGGATAACAACTAGTGTAATGAGTGATTTTTATTGGTTAGAGACTATGAATGACATGATGAGCCAGGACCTATAATATAATTCCTCGGTTAAAACTTAAGAGAAATAGAATTTAATTCCTCGGTTAAAACTTAAGAGAAATAGAATTAATTTGACAGATATTTAAATTAATAAGGCTATATTTTGCAAGTGAATTGTCATGAATGAAGCTTGTTATGTTTAATTAGTCTCATTAATGTTTTAGTGGCTTATTTTGTGACCAAATCATAATTATTCTCATTCATGGCACAACTGCAATTGGATGGTACATGGAACTTAAATTTCTTCACCTGTGGTAGATGAGGGACTGAATTGTTCATAATTACAAGTGTTGGTTTGTTAAACGAAAATTAAGCGTTTAAGTTAAATATTTTTAAATAGATGTTTAAAGTATTTTTCAGGTCAAATATGTATTTAACGTTTTTAAAATTTTTATTTAGTCTTTGTCGTTAATATTCGTTAAAAATTTTATTAGTCAATAAAACCATGATACGTGGTATTATTAATTTTTTTCTGAATTTTATTTTTTTGATAAATTAAATTTTTTAAAATATCTAAATCCCTTAACCTTAAATTCGATCACTTCTTCCGGCGTTGGTCACGTTTCCGACGATGGAATAAAATGATCTCTCTTCACCTAATGACTCTACATCATTGTCATTCGTTATGTCGCCGTTCATTGTGAATCATTCGACAAGTTTGATATTTTGTACAGTATCTGTAACCCCCTAGACCGGCCTATGCGGAAAGCCCGACCTAAGGTGGTCACTTTTTTTTCTTTTTTTTCATAAAACAATTACAAGTTTCAAACAAAATCAAAATAACCTGTAACAATGATAATTCTATCAAAATCATAATTTCAACCGTAAATCAATATAATGATATAAAACCGTCGATCTCCGAAATAGAATACGTTCAAAACATTGTTTATAAAATCATCCATATTACCGATGACAGAATATAATTAGTTTAAACCAATCGGTAACAAAATATAGGCATATCAGTAGCAAAATAGAGGCACATGTCAACCTAACTGAAATCTGGAAGATTAAGGCATTACATCAAAATAAAAACCAGAAAATATGTAGATCCTTCGAGTGCCAAATCCGGGATGCCTATCTACGGTTATCTGAAAAGGGGAAAGAAAACGGGTATGAGCTATGAAGCCCAGTGTGTTCCAACGGTGCATACAGATCACAGGTAAAATCAAATAGACAGTAATAATAGAAAATCAGATTATATATATATATGATATGCTACCCTCCAACCAAACTCCTGGATACAGTTCCCCAGAACAGTATCTGATACAGGCATTAACCTAAGCCCGATAAGGCGAAGGTACCGGCCTAAGGATATACCTTAGGTTACAGGCGGAAATTACCCCGGCTATGGCACGGGAACCGATATCAGGACGGAATTACCCTAGCCGTAGCTGGGAACCGTAAACAGGACGGAATTACCAGCTGGATCAAGGTTGAACCGAATATCAGACACTACACATCATCCCAATCCTAACTTGACAGACGTGCAATAATAACAGGAATAATGATGGCAGTGTCAGGAAAATAATCCGATTTCATGTAATACCAATCAGGAAAATATTATACAGAATATATCAGGCATACAGTAAACACAGAGTACAATCAAGCTTAAAGTTCAAATCGTAATTCTATGTAAAATTCGGAAAATAGTCATATGCACATGCTAATTCGTTTAAGAACAGGAAAACAGTAGTATACAGTTATATAGCACATAAGGAAACACACCTCAAAATGGGCAGAATCAGACAGGTGGTCTACTGGGCGTTCGGGCCTCGCTCTGTAGCAGTACTGGACCCTAAAGATACCAGATAGAGTTATATCAATACAGGAATCTAGATATTGGATTTATTCACTTGGGTTTAAAATACATACGGGTAACAATCGGATCTCGAGACTGGTCAAAACGGGAGGAGCCGGGCTGGGTCGGTACTCGATCAGGAGGACTATGAGATCCTACAATTTAACAGGTATCGATATAAGACCCAAATTAAAACTCTGAACTTAACTTAACTTAGAAGAAAAGTTTGACTCGAGACTTTAAAGTCCAATTTGGAGGCTTTCGGGATTGAATTTCGAAAAACGGACTTCACGGATGGACTCAAGATGTCGAAAAACATAAAATAGGGTTTTTTTTGAAAAATTTGACTTTTTGGTCAAAGTCAACGCTGACGTCAGTAGGGTCAACGCTGACGTCAGCTGACACGTCAGCAACCACATCAGCTGCCACGTCAGCAGTCAACGCTGACGTCACAGGTCGGGTCGATCAACGGGTTAACGGGTCGGGTTGACCGGTTCGGGTTGGACCAGTTCGGTCCGGTTTGGGCCGGGTTTAGACCGGTTTGGACCGGCCGGTTCCAGGCCACCGTCCAGAGCGGCCGGAAATCGCCCTGGCGGTGCGTGGAGGCCACGCGCGGCCCTAGGCGGCCGGAAAACTCATTTTAATCTCAGATTTTTCCAGATCTAACACCATAACAACTATAATCAAGCTGAAAATCTCTAGAACAACATCAGAACAATCCGAAGCTCACCTATATAACAGAAAACGGCGAGATCTCCGGCGAGGGCTCAAACGTCGACTAGCGAGTGCGGAAACGGAGGCGTTCTGTGCGCCGCTCCACGGGGAGCACAAAACGACCGACGACGTGCTGGGAGGGCGCCGGTGGTGGTCGGAATCGGTGTAAAACCGAAAGGGTTAAACCCTAAATTCGACGAAGCTTTGAGCTTCGATTCACGGCGGAGGCGACGGCGGTTGCGCGCGTCGTTTGAGGGGTTTTGCTCGGGAGGTTGCGGCGAGCACGGTGACACCGGCGGTGAAGGCCACGGCCGGCCGGTGACGGAGATCAGCCGATCGGGGTAGGTGAGAGAGATGAGGGTTCGAATATGGATGTTTAGATCTGAAAAGGGTATCTAATGGTATACAATCTGATATATTCGAATATATTACTGTTACAGGATAAAAGAAAGGTGTGGGAGATTAATTCACAAGAGCTTCTCAGCTCAGATGGCTGGGCACACAGTCAAACAACCAAGGGGTTGTGGGTTCAACACCCCACAACCTCAATTCCATATTATTTTTTTTTAAGTGTTACAACTCTCCCCCTCTAAAAAGAAATTTCGTCCTCGAAATTAACCTGAACTGAACAGATGTGGATACGGCTAAGCTGAGGAGGCAACTCAAGCTGATATGCAACAGGCCCGATTCTTTTCAGAATACGGTATGGTCCAATATATCTCGAGCTCAACTTGCCCTTACGCCCAAATCTCAGAACTTTCTTCCATGGAGAGACTTTCAAGAAAACTTGATCACCAACCTCAAACTCGATATCCTTTCTCCTCCGATCAGCATAAGATTTCTGTCTATCAAAAGCTTCCTTCAAGCGATCTCGGATCAAACTAACAGTCTCCTCAGTTTCCTGAATTAACTCTGGACCCAGAGTCTTCCGATCATACAACTCAGTCCAACAGATAGGTGTTCGACACTTACGACCATACAAGGCCTCGTAAGGTGCCATACGAATGCTGGCCTGGTAACTGTTATTATATGCAAACTCTGCCAAAGGTAAGAAATCTTCCCAGCTGCCTCGGAAGTCTAGTACACAACCCCGTAACATATACTCCAAGATCTGTATCACTCTCTCAGATTGACCATCTGTCTGGGGATGAAAAGATATACTGAAATTCAGACGGGTACCCAAAGCAGACTGTAGAGCTATCCAGAATCGAGAAGTAAACCTCGGATCTCGGTCAGAAATGATAGACAAGGGTACCCCATGTAATCTGACAATCTCAGAAATATACAGTTTAGCCAACTTTTCCAGAGAATAAGTGACCCGAACCGGAATAAAGTGAGCTGACTTTGTGAGTCTATCAATAACAACCCAGACATAATCTTTCTTAGACGGGGTCAGAGGCAATCCAGTAACAAAATCCATCGTGATTCGCTCCCATTTCCACTCTGGAATCTTGATAGGCTGTAAAAGACCAGAAGGATGCTGATGTTCTGCTTTCACCTGCTGACAAGTCAGGCATCTGGATACATAATCTGAAATGTCCTTTTTCATACCTACCCAACGGTATCTCTGCTTCAGATTCTGATACATCTTATCTCCTCTAGGATGCATGGCATAAGGACTGCTATGAGCCTCTCGGAGAATGGTTTGTCTCAACTCAGTATCATTAGGTACACAGTATCGACCGTTAAAACAAAGAACTCCATCCTGATCAAAAGAATAAACAGAAGTGGATCCTTGCTCCACTTGTTGCATAACAGGAAGTAAAGAGTCATCTAACCGATGTTTGGCCTTAATCTGCTCGGCCAAGGTTGGTTTAACTTGCAACTCAGCCAGTAAGCTACCATCATCATATACACTCATCCTGGCAAACAGAGATCTCAGGTCTGATATGGTCTTACGACTCAAAGCATCTGCCACAACATTGGCTTTTCCCGGATGATACTCAATCTCACAGTCATAATCCTTAAGAAGTTCCAACCAACGATGTTGTCTCAGATTAAGCTCCTTCTGGGTAAGGAGGTACTTCAGGCTCTTATGATCGGTAAAGATATAACACTTCTCCCCGTAGAGATAGTGTCTCCAGATTTTCAGAGCAAAAACCACTGCAGCAAGCTCAAGATCATGAGTGGGATAGTTACACTCGTGTGGTTTCAATTGTTGAGACGCATATGCGATCACCTTACCATCCTGCATCAGAACACAACCAAGCCCTGAACGCGAAGCATCACTGTAAACTGTAAAGTCCTTTCCTGACTCAGGTTGTGCCAAAACTGGAGCTTGAGTCAAAGCTGCTTTCAACTGGTCAAAGCTAGACTGTTGGGCCTCAGACCATACAAACGGAACATATTTCCTCAAAAGCTTCGTCAAAGGGGTGGCAATGATAGAAAAACCCTTGACAAAGCACCGATAGTACCCAGCTAAGCCCAGAAAACTGTGGATCTCAGATACGTTTCTAGGAGGCTTCCAACTGGTGATTGCATCAATCTTACTCGGATCCACCTATATACCCTTTGCTGAAACAACATGTCCTAGAAAAGTCACCTCACTAAGCCAAAACTCACATTTACTTAGCTTAGCATACAACCGATGCTTCCTAAGAGTCTGCAACACAACTCTCAAATGCCCCACATGCTCGTCCTCAGAGCGAGAGTATATCAGGATATCATCAATAAACACCACAACAAACTGGTCCAGGTAGGGGCGGAAGATACGGTTCATCAGGTCCATAAAAGCTGCAGGGGCATTAGTCAACCCGAAAGGCATCACTAGAAACTCATAGTGGCCATATCTGGTGCGGATAGCAGTCTTCGCAACATCCGAGCCCTTAATCTTTAACTGATAATAACCAGATCGAAGATCAATCTTCGAGAAAACTGTGGCTCCCCGAAATTGGTCAAACAAGTCATCAATCTTGGGTAAAGGGTACTTGTTTTTCACCGTTAGCTTATTCAGCTTTCGGTAGTCGATGCACAACCGAAGGGAACCATCCTTCTTTTTGACAAAGAGAACTGGAGCTCCCCATGGTGAAGAGCTAGGTCGGATGAATCCTCGATCAAGCAGTTCCTGTAACTGAACCTTTAACTCCTTTAGCTCTTTCGGAGCCATACGGTATGGGGCCATAGAGACTGGAGCTGACCCAAGATAAGTCTCAATCTCAAACTCAACCTCTCTATCTGGAGGGAGACCAGGCAACTCTTCAGGAAAAACATCAGGAAACTCGCTAACAGTGCGAATTTCTTCGATCGTGGATAAGGACCCCTTTGTGTTAAGGAAACAGGCAATAAAGGTCTCATATCCCTTACGGATCATCCTATCAGCAGACAAAACTGATACCACATTGGACAGATAGCCTCGTCGCTCACCAACCAAAACTACAGATCTTCCATCCAGAGTCTTTAAAGTGGCCCTTTTGGCCTCACAGTCCAAATTAACACGATGCTCAGATAACCAGTCCATACCCAGAATTAGATCGAACTCCTCTAAAGGAAGTTCCATAAGATCCGTCAGAAACACTTCCCCTTCTACAACTAGGGGACATCTCCTGAACACCTTATTTACAGGTAAGGATTGCCCCACATGGCTCATAACGGTAACAACACTCTCGGTGTCCTCAACAGAGACCGAAAGATTACCAGATACTGACTTGGATACATAAGAGTGGGTGGAGCCATTGTCAAGCAAAACAAAGTACGGAACAGAAAAGATGGTAAAGGTACCTGCGATAACATCAGGCTCGTCTCGGTCATCTCTACGTCTGGTAGCATAAACAAGTGCTGGCTGACGAGCCTCAGAAACAGATGGTCTACCACTCTGGTGGCCTCGACCCCGGGTATCGGATCTAGCAGCAGACCCAGAAGCTCTACCCTGAAAATGTCCCGAAGCAGGTGTTTGAATAGATGTCTGAGATCGGGAAGGAGTCTGAGTGTGTACAGGGGTCTGGGTCGATGGTCGACTGACAGAAGGTGGATGAGGGCAGTCTCTTAGAAAATGCTCAGAAGATCCACATCGAAAACATGCTCCAATCTTCTTCCTACACTCACCCTTATGCATGTTACCACAATAGTCACATACTGATACAGATGGGAACCCAGAAGAACCACCTCGGCTAACAGCAGAGTCCTGAGGTGCCGCAGGGCGATGATAGGAACCACCTTTCTAACTCGGTGCAGATCGAGCCCTCTTATCAGGGCGACTATAAGACTCACTATGGTTACTGTATCCCCTAGATCTGTTACGGTTATTCCTGCGGTCTCTATCTCTGCCCCTATCTCGGTCCTGATCTCTAATAATCTGGCTATCAGAAAGCTTCTCCAAATCCTCAGCAGTGTTTGCACGGTTCACGAGATCCTCAAATACCACATCATGGTGTGTAGCTACTCGGTCTCGGATACCAATACGGAGACCCTCTAGAAACTTGTCGCACTTATCTTTCTCCGTAGCCACTAATCTAGTACCATACCTCATCAGATCCAGAAACTGTAGCTCATACTCGACAACCGTCATGGTACCCTGAACCAAATCCTTAAAGGCTTGACGCCTCTCTCTCAGATATCGCTAACCTAGATAACGGTTCTTGAACCGTTCCTTGAAAAAGTCCCAAGTTAACCTGTCAGGAGATACACTAGTAACCACAGACTCCCACCAGATGTGAGCCCCGCCATCAAGCATAGACACGGCTCCCAAATATCTCTTAGCTGGCTCTAAACCCAGCTGATCCATACGCTTCTCAGTATCATACAACCATGACTCAGCATCAGAAGGCGCACCAGTCAGGGATCCAGAAAAGGTCCTCGCTCCATTAGCGATCAGGATCTGGGAGATAGGAGTATCTGGCATAACACCCGAAGCTCTGACGGCTCCCTGTATCATCTGAAGGAACTGTCTATTAAGGGTTTCATCTGTCACGATAGTAGCAGGTTCGGTACTCGGTACTGATGCCCCTCTGACCGGGGTAGACATATCTATGCCCGCAGGAGGATGTGGGCCAGGAGGTACGGGGGTACTAGCAGGGATAGGAGGGTTCGTAGGACTGATGGGCGGAGGGTGACTGATAGGCTCCTCTACAGGATCAGCGAAACTGGTCACTCGACCACGCCCTCGGGTGGTTCGACGAGCTCTACGGACACTCATGTGTCTCAGGTAATCTACAAGAGTAAAGTTTATAAGATTAGAATTGGCACTGGAGAATCGTACACAATACGAAAAGGTACATGTGACATGGCCATACAGATATTAATTCAAAACAGTTTTAACAGAAAACGTTTTATTTAGGACCCATCACAGTCCGAGAATCTTAAAACCAAAAGCTCTGATACCAACCAAATGTAACCCCCTAGACCGGCCTATTCGGAAAGCCCGACCTAAGGTGGTCACTTTTTTTTTTCATAAAACAATTACAAGTTTCAAACAAAATCAAAATAACCTGTAACAATGATAATTCTATCAAAATCATAATTTCAACCGTAAATCAATATAATGATATAAAACCGTCGATCTCCGAAATAGAATACGTTCAAAACATTGTTTATAAAATCATCCATATTACCGATGACAGAATATAATTAGTTTAAACCAATCGGTAACAAAATATAGGCATATCAGTAGCAAAATAGAGGCACATGTCAACCTAACTGAAATCTGGAAGATTAAGGCATTACATCAAAATAAATAACCAGAAAATATGTAGATCCTTCGAGTGCCAAATCCGGGATGCCTATCTACGGTTATCTGAAAAGGGGAAAGAAAACGGGTATGAGCTATGAAGCCCAGTGTGTTCCAACGGTGCATACAGATCACAGGTAAAATCAAATAGACAGTAATAATAGAAAATCAGATTATATATATATATGATATGCTACCCTCCAACCAAACTCCTGGATACAGTTCCCCAGAACAATATCTGATATATGCATTAACCTAAGCCCGATAAGGCGAAGGTACCGGCCTAAGGATATACCTTAGGTTACAGGCGGAAATTACCCCGGCTATGGCACGGGAACCGATATCAGGACGGAATTACCCTAGCCGTAGCTGAGAACCGTAAACAGGACGGAATTACCAGCTGGATCAAGGTTGAACCGAATATCAGACACTACACATCATCCCAATCCTAACTTGACAGACGTGCAATAATAACAGGAATAATGATGGCAGTGTCAGGAAAATAATCCGATTTCATGTAATACCAATCAGGAAAATATTATACAGAATATATCAGGCATACAGTAAAAACAGAGTACAATCAAGCTTAAAGTTCAAATCGTAATTCTATGTAAAATTCGGAAAATAGTCATATGCACATGCTAATTCGTTTAAGAACAGGAAAACAGTAGTATACAGTTATATAGCACATAAGGAAACACACCTCAAAATGGGCAGAATCAGACAGGTGGTCTACTGGGCGTTCGGGCCTCGCTCTGTAGCAGTACTGGACCCTAAAGATACCAGATAGAGTTATATCAATACAGGAATCTAGATATTGGATTTATTCACTTGGGTTTAAAATACATACGGGTAACAATCGAATCTCGAGACTGGTCAAAACGGGAGGAGCCGGGCTGGGTCGGTACTCGATCAGGAGGACTATGAGATCCTACAATTTAACAGGTATCGATATAAGACCCAAATTAAAACTCTGAACTTAACTTAACTTAGAAGAAAAGTTTGACTCGAGACTTTAAAGTCCAATTTGGAGGCTTTCGGGATTGAATTTCGAAAAACGGACTTCACGGATGGACTCAGGACGTCGAAAAACATAAAATAGGGGTTTTTTGAAAATTTTGACTTTTTGGTCAAAGTTAACGCTGACGTCAGCAGGGTCAACGCTGACGTCAGCTGCCACATCAGCAGCCACATCAGCTGCCACGTCAGCAGTCAACGCTGACGTCACAGGTCGGGTCGGTCAATGGGTCGGTCAACGGGTTAACGGGTTGGGTTGACCGGTTCGGTCCGGTTCAGGCCGGTTTGGGCCGGGTTTAGAGCGGTTTGGACCGGCCGGTTCCAGGCCACCGTCCAGGGCGGCCAGAAATCGCCCCGGCGGCGCGTGAAGGCCACGCGCGGCCCTAGGCGGCCGGAAAACTCATTTTAATCTCAGATTTTTCCAGATCTAACACCATAACAACTATAATCAAGCTGAAAATCTCTAGAACAACATCAGAACAATCTGAAGCTCACCTATATAACAGAAAACGGCGAGATCTCCGGCGAGGGCTCAAACGTCGACTAGCGAGTGCGGAAACGGAGACGTTCTGTGCGCCGCTCCACGGGGAGCACAAAGCGACCGACGACGCGCTGGGAGGGCGCCGGTGGTGGTCGGAATCGGTGTAAAGCCGAAAGGGTTAAACCCTAAATCCGACGAAGCTTTGAGCTTCGATTCACGGCGGAGGCGACGGCGGTTGCGCGCGTCGTTTGAGGGGTTTTGCTCGGGAGGTTGCGACGAGCACGGTGACATCGGCGGTGAAGGCCACGGCCGGCCGATGACGGAGATCAGGCGATCGGGGTAGGTGAGAGAGATGAGGGTTCGAATATGGATGTTTAGATCTGAAAAGGGTATCCAATGGTATACAATCTGATATATTCGAATATATTATATATTCGAACTGTTACAGGATAAAAGAAAGGTGTGGGAGATTAGTTCACAAGAGCTTCTCAGCTCAAATGGTTGGGCACACAGTCAAACAACCAAGGGGTTGTGGGTTCAACACCCCACAACCTCTCAATTCCATATTATTTTTTTTTAAGTGTTACAGTATCAATCAATTTTCAATTGACGATATGTTTGACTAAATGATCGTAATGGTCCAACAACAAATGTAATAGGCAATGACATGAAATCATGTCAAATCAGGATTTAAGTGTTAATGATTTTAAATTTTAGAAATACTTTGTGAAATTTGAAAATATTTTGTTGTATTAATTTTTATTTATTTTTAAATATAATTTTACAATTTTTAAAAATAACAATAAAAACTAACGAATAATAACGACTCATTTATTTAAATAATATTAATATATTAAATACTTATTTAATTTAAAATAAATTTTAAATATTTATAAAAAAATATAATTTAAACACTTATTTAACGTAATAAACCTTAAATGAATGACGGGTCTAAGTCTCCTTACCTATCCTTTAGGCAAATGAATCAAATCAAATGCCATTTCTTTCAGTCAGTGGTCCCTTTGGATGAAACACAGAATTGATGTTCAATTCTACATTAGTTCTTGTAGCGCATGCAAAGTAGAAAATATTCTTAAAAAAATAATTAAATCATACAAATTAAAGATAAAACTTAATTCTATTAATTTTAAAATTAATAGAATCTTAAAAAATAATTAAATTAAATAATTTTAAGAAAGATCATGACATAATGTTAATAATTTAAAATTTTTAAAGATTTAAAATACACGTAGACGATAAAAATTAAAGTATTCTATATCCTCTAGACCCGTTCAATTAGGGGTAAACAAAACTCGACTCAACGTAAAAATATTCGACTTGAGTTTGAGACGAATCACTCAATTTTTTATGATATATATACATTGATATATAAAAATATAAATAAATATTGCTACATATGGAAAAATATATATGCATATCTTATATGGTTAGAAAAATCGTCTAAATTGGAATCAAATCATACTATAACGTGATAAATAATTACAATTAAATATTTATAGAAATTTAAAAACTCGACTCGACTCAAATTTCTTAAACTCGACTCGAACTGAAAAAATTTCAAATAAAATTTGAGTTATAAAATATGACTCATTAACTCAAATAACTCAAAAAATTTTGACTTGATACAACTCAATCGAGTACTCACCTTTACGCTCAATATTAATGATAAATATGGTGGTTGGCCACGCCAGAGCTTGAGTTACTTTAGGCTGGTAATCTATGTAATTGCCATTCTATAAATATGAATTTCTTCAACACCAAGGAAGATGGAAAAAGGAAACCGATGGAACTTTGATAATCTCCACCCAAAATTCCTATTCAAAATTTAATTATAAATTCTGAATAAAAATTATTGTATTATTTAAATATTTATTTTAAAAATATAATATCTCTATTTAATAAAAAAAATTAAAACATTTATTTTAAACATAACATAAAATGTAACCATTTTATATAGTGAGGGATGAAACAACCTATAATATAAGAGAATATATCTCTATCGTCCCTAAATTTATTTTGGTAAATTACATAAACGATCTTTCGATTATAATCTAAATTTTTATTGAGTCTTTTGATTATGATAAGTTATAAATAAGTTTCTTGATTAATCGCGACTAACAAGTCGGTCCAATTTCGTTAAAAAAATAAATAATTAATGATGTGTTAGTTAATAAAATATATATAATCTAGGAGATGAAGTTTAGAATTTAAGTGACTAAAATGTTTATAATATTTGAAGATAAAATTTTAAATTTAAGATCAAATTAAAATTAAATATAAAAATTAAGAGTTAAATATGATATTAACATATTTTATTAATTGTCACATCATTATTGGTTTACTTTTTAACAGAATTAAACTAATTTATTAACTGTGACTAGTCGAAAGACATATTTGTAATTTTTCATAGAGAGGGAATCCGATAAAGAATTGAATCATAGTTAGAGTATTATTTATGTAGTTTACCCATTTATTTTTCACTTTTGATTTATATAATAAATTTAAATATATAGAGATTAATTATAATTTGTCATTTTTTCAAAAACATATTATAAATTTATGTTTGATTGAATAATTATTTTTAAAGAGTCAATGTTAAAAAATATCCTTAATATTTAATTGAATAGTTATTTTATTTTTTTAAAGAGTTTAACCTTTAATGTTTCATTTTGAGCCAAAATGGTTCATCTGCTAATAAAATTTCTTAGTCAATTAACGATAAAAAATTTAAAACGACGTAAAAATTTATATGACAATGTACATCGTGATAGCAATATCATACAAACAAATATATTGACTTTACATAATGATACATGAATCAGAAAATAATTTTAATTTTTTTCTAAAATATAAAATATTATTCTTTTTAGATATTATTTTACCAAATAATTTTAAATTATTTATC
The DNA here is from genome assembly GCA_035048815.1 of Abelmoschus esculentus. Lineage (NCBI taxonomy): Eukaryota > Viridiplantae > Streptophyta > Magnoliopsida > Malvales > Malvaceae > Abelmoschus > Abelmoschus esculentus. The sequence continues at coordinate 23,794,115 of JAUCBN010000004.1, forward strand.
GTTAAACTAATATTTTTATTCCTAAAATAATTATTTTAATCTAAAATAAATATTAAAAGTTAAATTAATTTTAAAAAATTAAAATAATTATTTAATAAAATATTATGAATATTTTTTTTGTATTATATCCTAAACCAAATAATAAGTTTATCCCGTAGGTTCTAGAAGGTAAAGTTTCCTGCCAAATCATTGGTCTTGGGAAACTAGGTTAGTACCCTGACGTCATTTTCCTTCGCAAGATAATGTACGGTAACTTAACCCTTAAGGTTCCCTTCAAACGCCTCCGCGTTGACTGCTTTCAGAAACCGCACAGCGCCGACAAATATTTACCGACACGTTTGCTTCACCGCATTCTCAGTTTTTATCTCCACCGCTCATCTTCATCATCCCTATAAAACCACACCTTTAGCCACCGGCTTTTCTCCACAATTTCAACGCCAAAACGACCACCAATCCTTTGGTTTCAGTCCCAGATTCTTATTTGCAAGAAAAGAAAGAAGAAAACAGAAGCGTTTATTTTCCATGGCTCAAGGAGACAGCTCAGACAACTGCAACATCAGACAAGACATGGTAAATTCTTTATAAGATCTGTCATTTCTAGTTTTTTCTTCTTCCTTTTGAATTTCCTGTGTTGGGTTTTGTTCATTTTGGATGTTTATTGGAATTTGAAAGGCTAAAGTGGAAGAACAACAGAGGTTGAAATACTTGGAATTCGTGCAAGTAGCGGCCGTCCACGCCTCTTTGTCCTTCGCCAAACTTTACCTCTACGCTAAGGAAAGATCGGGACCGTTGAAGCCTGGCGTCGAGACCGTCGAGGGAACCGTTAAGAGCGTGGTCCGACCAGTTTACGATAAATACCATGATGTCCCCGTCGAGCTCCTTAAATTCGTGGATACCAAGGTAAGTAATCCAGGTATCTACCTGTCTAACTCGAATTCGAAGTAACTCAATTTAGTACCAAAAGACTGATTCTGTTGTTGTTCTTGCACAGGTTGATGAATCCGTGACCAAGCTTGATCGTCGACTCCCACCAGTCGTCAAACACGTCTCAACTGAAGCCATCTCGGCCGCCCAAAAGGCTCCCAAGGTTGCTCGTGGCGTGGCTTCCGATGTCCACCGTACCGGAGCGGTGAACACCGCCTCAGGATATGCACGGTCCGTGTACACCAAATATGAACCCACAGCAAAAGAGCTTTATGCAAAGTATGAACCCAAAGCCGAACAATGTGCCGTTTCGGTTTGGCTGAAACTCAATAAACTCCCTCTCTTCCCTCAAGTTGCCTCGGTTGTGGTCCCGACGGCGGCTTATTGCAGCGACAAGTATAACCAGACGGTGGTTGTCGGGGCCGAGAAAGGGTATAAGGTTGCCTCGTATTTGCCCTTGGTTCGTACTGAGAAGATTGCCAAGGTGTTCAGTGAGCAGAGGACAGAAATGGAACCTTTGGTATCTTAAAGTTAATTTGTTTTGTTTGGAATGATGTTTTAATTTTCATATTTACGGGTCGACTCAGTACTGTGTTTTGATTTACTGTTTGGAATAACTCATATTTTACAACTATTTATAATAGTTATGGTTTAATAATTAATCTCTCTCTAAATCTGATTGCAGCATATAATTTTAAATTAAATTTTTATTCTAATTTAATTTTTAAATATAATTAATATATTAATAATTTAAAAATATATCTATAATTTAAAAGTTGTTGTGAATAAAGTAAAGAACAAGAATAAAATAGGAGAACAAAGATGAGAGAGAAAGAGAGAGATTTTATTATATTCTCAAAGTAGGGTTGTGTGTACAATGCTTTGCCTAAAAGTCTATATTTATAGGCATAAGATAGAAACCCTAATTTCAATGGGTATTAACCCTAATAATAAAGCCCATTAAACTTTAACTTAATATATGGATATCCACCATGAATAAATATATTCATAACACTCCCCCTTGGATATCCATGAAGATAATGTGCCTCGTTAAAACCTTACTAAGATAAAAACCCCGTGGGAAAAAATTCTTAGTGAAGGAAAAAGAGTACACACATCTTTGATACGCATAACATGTTGCCTCATTAAAAACCTTACCAGGAAAACCCATTGGGACAAAACTTCGGTTAAGGGAAAAAAAGTGCAACGCGTATTTACTCCCCCTCATGAAAATATCACATAAGATCTTTGAATCTTCATAATTCAATATTGAATACAATCTTCAAATGTTGAAGTAGATCATGCACTAGTGGATAAATCTTCCAAATCATTGCTTGAAATGATTCATTGAATACTATTCATCTGAATATCATGAGGGACGAAACTTCAAAAATATGTTTCGTTTTATCACATTTGATATATCCACCTTGAGATATAAATTTTGCATTATCTCTACACAAGATAAATTGCATCTTATCTTGTTAAAGCAATTCACATATCTTCATGATATGTTTAGCCAAACACATATTTTGGCTTTACCTCATGCATAACAATTATTTAAAGGTAATGATCTCATAGCACTTAAATAAAATTTCTGGACTAGCTAAGATATGATGCTTCCAGATCAAATAATGTACATATTGTGCTTTTAGATCAAGAATATCATTACCCTTTTCTTGAGGCAGAAAGAATCTTTGTTTACATTAAGAGACCTCGCAACCATAAGGTTGATCAATGGATATGCATGTAAAGTCTCTTTCAACATTTTTCTGTATGTCGATTGATGCACAAGGATTTAAGGAGATCTCTTCACGAGTCTCAACGATATTCAAATCATCGACATACACAACAATAAAAATTCAGAGCTAAACCTCTTAATAAAAATGCTCGGAGAAATAATTCATATAGCATTATGCTAATAAGTATTCAATAAGGCGATCATACCAAATACGCCTAAATTGATTCAAGCCATAAAAGGATATATACAATATGATTGAATATTGTTCTCGAGAACTTGAATGAACTGCTTATGGCAGTCTAAATCCTTTTAGAAGCTTCATGTAAATGTTGTTATCAAGAGGCTCACACAAATAAGATGTAACAACATCCATTAGACGAAACTAAGTCATTTCATTTATTGCCAGAGTATCTAAAAGTAATTGCATCCACCACCTAGGAATATATTTTTCTCATAATCAATTTCATGTCTTTGTGAGAAACCTTGTGCAATCAAATGAGCTTATATCTCATGATTTCCCTTTTTGATTTCTCTTTCTCACAAAGGCTCGTTTATGTTCACGAGTTTTACACATTTCAATGTACGGGCTATAAGCCCAAATACTTCTCTTTTCAAAAGAGATTTTAGTTTCGCCTCAATTGCCTCTTTCCATGTTGGCCAATCATTTCTTTCTTTACATTGCCCAATTGACAATAATTCATGATCCACATCATCAAATAAAATCTCTAGTGCTATATTGCATGTAAATATATAAACGACGTCGATTTAATTTCAGTTCCACTTATAACAGACATGACATAATATATTGAGATCTCTTTATTATCAGGTACCTGAGTCATGTCAATGTCTCTGTTGGAGACCATTTAATCTCTTCTAGAGATTTTTATAATCATTGATTCCTCAATCAGACCATCATAAAGTATAGCTCCTTTTCTTTTTCGAGGATTTCTTTGGAACTTACTTGTCTACTACGTTTCAAGCGTAAGTTAGACTCATTAGCAACTAAAGTTTGTCAATCCATGACATCAAATTTAATCGGAGCATTCATAGTTGGTATACGTGACTTAGTCACTCTTTTAGGGTCAGCAAAATCATCTGGAAATTGATTTGCTAAATGAATTATCCATTGAACTTATAGTTCATGTAGTAAGTGGATCAAAAAGAGAAAATGATAATTCATTCAAACTTATTTCTTTCACCAACTATTTATTTTCTCTCCCTAATGTTGGGTAAATTGACTCATTAAAATGATAGTCAATAAATAGGGTTATAAATAAATTCCCTATTAGAAGCTCAAGATATTTAAATCTGGTACATATTCCCAATAAAACTCATCTTTGTGCGTTGTGGTGGAGCAATTAGAACATATATCGCACATAAAAATCTAAGATGAGAAATATTTGGTTCCTGACCAAAAACCATTTGTAATGGGGAGAACTTATGATCATTTGTTGGCTTGATGCGAATTTGTGATACTACATGTAAAATTACATGTCATCAACATTATCAAGACTGATTGTCTTTAGAAAATAATCTGGAAAATATGCTCATAATTTTATTAACTGAGCAAGTAGCCTCGCAAACACCAAGTTGCGGGTTAATAACAAGGATACACATAACCATCTAGTCGATGCATCGATAACAATCATAAAATATCTAGATGGTCTTTAAGAAAGGTGTATGAGCCCATATATATCACCTTGTATCCATTCCAGAAAATTAATAGATTTACACTCTATATTAACTATTGATGATTGAATAATCAAATTGCTTTCATAGCAAGTATCACATGAAAATTACCTTGAAGAAAATCTTAGTTCTTCAATAAGTGACCACATAAAAGTGTCAACAAATTTTCGCATCATAATTGAACCGGGATGGTCTAACCGGTCATGTCAAATAATTATCAGTAAACATGTGGTTTACAATAGCATGAACTTCAATTTGTACTAATTCTTCTATAGTACAATATGAATGACAGTACATATAATTTTGCCAATATTTCATTATTGCCTTGAGTTATACTCGTAATATTGAGATAGTAAGCATCCCCTTGACTAATATTCTGAATATATTTTTGCAAATATCTTTAAAATTCAATAAGTCTCTTTACGACTTTGACGAGTATAATGCACTGTAAATATGGAATAAAATTCCATTTGGCAATAACATAATTGCTCAGTCGGAGCCTTCTGTGATATTAGTACTTCCGGATATAGTACTCATATTATTTCCTTGCATTTAAAATGGGAAAATATGCATAATTATGCACCTTTTAATAGTGCTTTATTTCATTCACTTCGGAGAATGAAAAATATGTGCTCTATACCATTCACTTCGGGGAATGGAAAATATTAAATATAGCACATTATATCAAATCAGTTATCTATCAAAGATATACTCTCAAAAGATCTTCTGAAGCATTGATATTTCAGTACTTTGAGATATAGTACTCATATTTTCCTTATATTTAAATGGGAAAATATTTCTTATGCTTAAATATTGTATGAGTACTTGCACTATCCGTCAAGCATAAATAGCCAGAATTCATTGTATATTTTATTCCGGAAGTAATAATATTCTTCAAATGACAAATTAATATAAAGGGTAAATAAATAACATTTAAAGTAAATTAACATAAAACATAAATAAATAATATGTAAAATAAATTAACATAAATAAATAACAAATAAAAATAAATTAACATAAATTAAAATAAGTGGCAAATTTATTCTCTTGAAGGATTATGAGAAAATTAACAATATCCAATTAAGTTGGACCAACAACGCCATAATTTTCGCTACAAAGAAAATCTGTTTATATTTTCTTTAATTTATCATTCATGATTATGGATAAAGTCCATAATACTTTGGCGTTCGACAAGTACGAGATCAATGGTTTGTACCATCGTATTGATAACATAAAGATTTTGATATGATCTCTATCATTCTTGTCATCTTTATAATTCCACTTCTTGTGGATATAAACATTCTCAAAATAATCATCTTATCCATGTCTATTTTATGATCTCAATCATGACCACAATTACTAATGTGACATTTATTCTTTTCGCTATAAAATATCACATTCACTTCAGGGAATGGAGCGGAGACTGATAGGTATTCAAAACCCTTGTATGATATTGTGTTTGTAAGACAACATTAATGTGTGAAAAGTGGAGTATGTTTTTTTAACATATCCTCATCAGTGATACTCTGGCACATAATTGAGTTTTATTCACTAACCATATAGTGAATTATCACGTTTGCATTCACTTCAAGGAATGAAACAAATTCAATAATCGCATGGAATAAACATCATGCTTCCATTCACTTTAGGGAATGACATAAATCAAATAATCGCATGGAATAATCATCATGCTTGCATTCACTTCAAGGAAGTCATAAATCCAATAATTGCATGGAATAATCATCATGCATGCATTCGCTTCAGGGAATGCCTCCCATAAAAATTCTTGGATCAAGACGATTTTCGTAACTTGAACTTGGGAGAAGTCTATAGTCAATTTTTCGACATAAAAATAATATTGCTTTCAAGCAAATATAAACTTTATAACATTCAAACTATTAAATAGTAATTGATCAACCGATATATATATTCAATATATATAAAGAATAAAAATTTAATCCTCATACGCGGCATTGTTAAACCAGTCCACAAGGTCCTTTAAAAAGAACCTCCTTTGAGACCAGTAGCCTCGCAGAACGGGATGTCCAGCCAATATACTCGGATTAAACCAATATAACAGAAAACATATTAATTAATTATAGTTTCAATATTTATTCCAATATCATGTAATACTAAAAACATGATTAAAACATAAACTTTCATCATAATAATAAAATAAACAAATATTGGTTATAAATAAAGATAAATAAAGCATACCGAACTTTCCACTAATTTAAATATAGGGTAGATTTGGTTACCAATATCTTGTTAAAATCTTTTTCGAGAATTGTCGACAAGAACCACGATATTTGAGCCACTTTATCGCTACACAAATACCAAACAAACAAAGATTTTAATAAATTAAAAATCAAATCAAAAATCAAGAGAGAAAAATAACCAATAATTAAAATATTATTGAAAGAGAAGAACTTATCTTTAATTTATGCTAGTAACAAATTCTTGTCAATAACTCCTTCAAGATTCTAACGACAAACACCTCCATTGGTTAGAGTCTCGTGCTGATAACGTGTTGTGAATAAAGTAAAGAACAAGAATAAAATAAGAGAACAAAGATGAGAGAAAAAGAGAGAGATTTTATTATATTCTCAAAGTAGAGTTGTGTGTACAATGCTTTGTCTAAAAGTCTATATTTATAGGCATAAGATGGAAACCCTAATTTCAATGGGTATTAAACCCTAATAATAAAACCCATTAAACTTTAACTTAATATATGGATATCCACCATGAATAAATATATTCATAACAATAGTTGTATATTCTCTCATGTGATACCCAAATATATCCTCGAAATATAATTAATTGCTCCTACCGGCCTTAAACTTTCTAATTTATTTGTATATTAGTAACTGAGTTTAGATCAACAGTGGGGTGGTGGCGTAGTTTGCTAGCGCGTAGGTCTCATAGTTTTAGAGGTATCCTGAGGTCGAGAGTTCGAGCCTTTCTCACCCCATTTATTTTCTTAACCACCCTTTTTAAGGGAAGTTAGGGATGTAAATAAATAAAGCATTCGACTGCTGTTTGTTTATTAATTTAAATAAATGAGTTTGAAATTTTTTTAAGTTGGTTTAGTTCGTTTATATTCACAATCACTTGAAATAAATATGTAAACAAACATATTCACGAATTTATAAGTGAACATAAACACTTTCAAAAACAAATAACAAATGAACACGAATATAGTTTTAATTGTTCAAACTCGATTTGTTTTTACCTTTGATGGTCGTTGAAAATTTTCCAAGGTCTAAAATAAAGGTTTATCGGAACTCCGCCATTAACTGGGATTCATTCCTCTCTTGGGTCAATCTATCTTTGGTTGTTTGTTTCCTTGTCAAGGGTAAGGATGTGCATTCGGTTAATTCGATCGGTTATTGAACCGAATTAGTCATAACAGAATTAATTGATTTTTTTGAAATTTAATTGTTAACCGAACCGAATCAATTGAACCAAAATTATTTCAGTTAAATCGACCGATTTTTAATTAACCAAATTTATTATAAATTTTAGCTAAATTACACAATAGGTCACTAAATTATGGCAAAATAATTTTTTAGTCACTAAACTTTCATTTTATTTTATAAAAGCTTAATGATCATTTTCTAATATATCAAAAATTTAATGACCAATTTATAATTTTTAAAAGTCTAATAACTAAATATATATATAATATTTAATATATTATAATTTTAATTATTTCGGTTAATTAACCCAATTAACCAATAACCGAAATTTCTAAAAAAGAATAAACAATAATCAAACTTAGCTAAAATTAATCAATTAAATTAACAAAAATAAATTCGATTAAAACCGAATAATACACACCTCTAATCAATAGTGTGGGGATCTCTTCTTTGTTCTCATTGTTTTGTTTTTGGATGAGTATGAGGGTTTTTGTAAAGCTTGGTTTGTTTGTTAATGGGTGGACCACCCGTTTTGTTCCCTACCAATTGCATTTCCATTTGTTTCATCACCCTGATTGCCGGAATCTTTGTGCCGGCAACCGAACATAATTCTCCGATCTTTGTGCAGGCAACTAATTGCATTTCCATTTGTTTCAGCACCCTGATTGCCGCAATCTTTGTGCCGGCAACCGAACATAATTCTCCGATCTTTGTTTTTTAATTTTAAATTTTAATTCCGTCTCTATAACGAATTTATTTAAGTTTTGGCCTAGAAAGGGTTTAATACTCTAAATAAAGTTTTGGCAAATCGACATCTAATTTTCCAAGAAAGCTACGGCTAACTCAGATCCAAGGTGTCACCCAAACTATATACTTTATTGTTAGAGGTCCGTCGGTCCAACTCAAAAAAATAAATTAATTTAAATTTAAATAAATATATTTGTTTGTTTGGTTAAATTATTCAGTTTTATTTTCTCATATTTTTAAATTATACAATTTAAACTCGATAAACGTAATCTCGAATTAAAACTAAAATTTATCCAAAAAAAATCATAACCGTACCCATCCGTTCTTATTACTTTAAAAAAAATTAATTTTATTTGACATTCGGCAATTATATACACATTTGTTAACGTCGATTTTGAACAGAGGGACGACAAAACTTTTGAACATAAAAAATTTCAATATATTTTTGAATAAATTACATCACATATGCCACTTAGTTATAGGTTTAATAATAAACAAGTTATTTTTTTGTAAAAATAATAATTTAGTCATTCGATTAAATTTTTTATAAATATATTATTTAAAAAATAATAATTTAATCAATCAACTAAAAATATATGATAAATATATCACTATGAAATTAAAATTAAAATATAACTTAATATAACAATAATTTTACTTCACAAAATATATTATATTCTATGAATTTAACGGACTTTTTTATTTGATTTAACAGACCCGCATCGCACACCTAGTTTTGATGAGTGAGTCTCCCAGCAAAGATTTTCTGTCTACACAACGTCTCGAACCTGAAATTTATTTAAGCAGAACCAAGTTGTTTTCCATTTAGACTAACCCCTGTTAGTAATCACAATCTATTCTTTAATAATGAGATTTTGATATTTATAAACAAAATACCTCTTTAAGTGGGTGTTTACATTTTTTCGACTTATTAAAATTAAATTAAAGAAATACAAGAGATTATAAAAAATAGATAATAAAATTTTATTCTCTTGATTTTTAAGTTTTGATGTTTATTATCTTCTTCTTCAAGTGTCTTTGACTTATATTTATCGAGTGAAATGAAAAATTAGCAATTTATAGCTATTAGAGATGAAAACTATTCGTTGTAAAAAATTACTCATTTATAGTTATTGGGATGGAAATTAATTGTTATGAAAAAAATTAATTATTAGAGATTTTAATTTGAGACAAAATGTATTTTTACAACATTGGATATTGATATTCGAAAGTGGATATTGATATTTGTTAAAATAAAAAAGAGTTGTTGTACATAAATACAGAGAACATCAATACACGATATATTCATATTGATACGATATTTAAGTATCAATACATAAATTTTTTATATCGATACGTGAATTACTCTCTAAAATGTTAAAAAATGTATCGGTATAAGATATTATCGTACTGATATGGGTAATTTCAATTGATACTAGACGTAGTACCGATATCGACTAAAACAGAGTCAGGATTGAGATTGGGGCAGAAGATTAATGTTTGAAAGTGGAGAAAAAAAATCATAAATAAATATTTTTTTTAAAAATAAATAAAAATATAAAAATAAAAAATTCTTTGGGTGGGGACAATTGTCCTTTCCTACCCAACTACCTTCGTCCTTAAATATCGAAGTCTTACTTTTGACATTAAAACATTTTTGAATATATTTATTCAAGTTAAAACTACTTTTAAAGCTTTAAAACATATATTTTGAATTAAATAAATTTTGAATTATTTTTATAATATTTGTTTAAGTTTAAAGATATTTTTTATTTTATTATATTAAAATAAATATCTCAACGTAAAAAAAAAATCAAAGATTTGAATTAAGATATTATAAATAAAAATTAAATTTAAAAAATATTTTCCAAGTTGGGCAAAATCTAGTATTTCAATCTCAGTCGGTGAACGACGTCGTATAAAATAACCACAAGTTAGTTAGGACTTGGGAGCTATAGTCTATACTATAACCCGGAATTTTTTTCCTTTTTCCTTTTTTTTTTCTGAATGTTTCTTGACTACTCACTCCTCCTTTGAGGCTTTGACAAACCAGTAAGCTTTACAGATTCATATTTCTCTCTCTCCTTTTCGTTTTCCTTTATCTGCTCACTTAATTTCCTCTCTTTTCCCTATTACAGTTTGATTTTTAGAGAGAAAGTTATGGCAGAACAAGAAACAGAGCTAAGCGACAAGCAGAAGAAAGAGATCGCCAAATGGTTCCTCCTCAACGCTCCGGCTGGAGAAATCCAATACGTAGCCAGAGGTCTCTCTCTCTCTCTCTCTCCAATGTCATTTTAAAGCGTTGCGTTTCCTGCTTCTGGATGAATCGTTGCCGGTTTTGTGTTTTTTCCCCCCTTTTCTGATTGATCGGTTTGATGAAGTAGTTCTACAAGCTCTCCCGGTTTGTGGATCTACGCTCGATTTGGATCGTTCTATTTGTGTTGAACTGTTTTCTTTCCGATTTTAAATTATTTTGTTCTTTTTCAGATTTAAAATCGGTTTTGAATGATGACGACTTGTACGATGAAGCGGCATCGGAGGCATTTCCTGTTTACAACAAATCTCACATGATTTGCCTCGAAATGCCTGGTAGATTTGGCGATGTAAGTGTTAGAAATCAATATAATCTGTTTAAGTGTTAAATTGTTAATAATTTGTAGCTCAAAGTTAGATTTATATTAAAATTAAGTCATTTCAGTTGGTTAGATTTCCAGCATTCTCAGCAGCTAAGTGTCTTTGATATAAGTAAGGTTTCTAGAAAATAGGAAGTGCTTTCGTGTTTATTGTTTTTGCGAGAATTACCTTTGCTTCTTCGTGTAGTTTAAGTTTGATTATGTGTGATAAATACGTGAGTTTGATTTTAAAACAAAGCTAATTGTTGCAATGTTTTTCTTCAATTGAATTTTAGGTTTTGGTTACATCATATGGGGAGCTTCGGGATAATGAGTATCTAGATCCCAAGACTGCACAAGTTGCCATAGTTGACCATGTCAAACAGGTACCTCTTAGCCTTATACATCTAGTGATTGAAGACTTTTAATCCTGTTTAATATCAGAGAACCTTTCTCTAATATCATTTCCTGATCTTGCATTCTTTAATGGCAAGTGGATTATAGGATGGGGATGACCATGTGTATATGAAACGTACCGATTAATGCGCATGATTGAGTTTATTTATTTTTATCATGTTGTGCTAAATGGATCAGGTTTGTAAAGAGGTTAGACCTGCCACAGATGAGGAGCTTCCCTCTCCATATATTGAGGAATTCCGGTATGTTTTTATGACTATAGGGGATGTATAGTATCTTTAATTGATTTCCTACGAACTAATAGAAGTATCTCTCTGAAATCTAATATAGTTGATTAGATTCTCATATGTCTAATTTAATCCATGTTTGCCTATACTAGCTAGCTCACATTTGCAAAATCATATTTCTCAAGTTCCTACTGACACCTAAATGATTTGGTTAGAAGCCACGTTTTGTTGGACCCATTGTCCAGTTCCAAGCGTTTAGCTTTTTGTTATTTGTTACTATTGGTCCTTTGCCTACTTGTTAGAGATGGGAATAATGACTCTATTTAAGTCTTGGAGCCTAAGGTTTCAGGCTTTCAGCTTTAGATGGGTTTTGACAGACTACCTGCCTAGATTGATACTCATGAGTCATGACTGTCCCAGGCACGTAAACGTGTATATATATTTTTTTTTACTTTCATCATAAGTTCAAGAAGTTTGTATGATAGAAAATAGTGACCTGTCCATCAGGGTTTTCATCAATGATGAATCATCATTATTGCCGAAACTAGCACGCATCATGAAGAGAAAAATCCATATTGTTTCTTTGCATCACTGATTCTTGATCTCTTTTAGAACTCATAATAAGAAAAAATGGTAGTTTATAGCTGGAATTAGGGCACACTTCATCATGTGGCACTTCAATTATTACTTAATTCCAATACTTAAATTACTACATGTAATTAATTCCCTTTTTTTGGTTTACAGATGTGCTCTGGAAGCAGAAATGCTTAAGTATGTTGACGAAGCTTATCCAAAAGGTTCTTGTTCAGTTTACTGCGTTAATGGAAAAGATGCTGAGGGACCCGGATCTGATTTTGAGCTTGTTGTAGTGATTTCTGCTGCTAAACTCAGCCCACAAAATTTCTGGTGTGTAAGATCTGTTTGACCACAATGTAGTACTAACTATTCTACTGGAAATGCATGATCGTATAGTTTACTATTTTTATTACCTGCTAGTATAGATCATGACTGTTTATCTTCTAAAAATGGTTTTTGGCATTTTGCATAGTAATGGAAGTTGGCGATCAATATGGAACATTGAATTCATAGATGATGTTCAAATTCTGGAATTAAAAGGCAAATTGCAGGTATTTAATATTTTTCATGTAGTGCATGATATATTTGTGTTCTTGTTTCTTTAGCACCTTCAGTCGTTCCTCCTATAGCAGTCATTTTCCTTAAGAGTATTTACAAGTGAGATTCAAGCCTGTTATCGTGCATTTCATATCAAAATTCACTTAAGGGTACGTCATAAACCTATAATAATTAATAAGTCAATTCTCTCTCTCTTTCCAGGTGGGTGCACACTATTTTGAAGAGGGAAATGTGCAATTAGATGCAAAACATGAATGTAGAGATTCTACAATGCTTCAGGTTACTTCCAAATGACAAGCTCTTTAACTTTGATTTTTTCCTTCTGTTCACTTTGTGATCTTATTTGTTTCTTTCTTTCTTGCAACTGAATTTGAAGTTCGTTCTTCCCTTTTGAATATTTTTATATCCCATATAGCCATTTTGATATAGCATATGAGGATGATAATCGGATTAGGTAAAGATTCAGATGCGAGAGCTTGTGAAGAGATGAAGTTCTAGAGTTATTATTTACGGTGGAAGTTTGTTATTTGTTAGCTTAGTGGCTCCCGGACTTTGCGTTAACAAAAATGATATTGGTTTCATACGGTTAATATTTTTTTTTTTCTGTTTGTTTCAGTCCCCTGATGATAGTGCAATTGCCATAGCCAGTGTAATTCGGCACCACGAAACAGAGTACCTGTCATCTCTTGAGGTTGTTTTCAACATCTGGTTAATTTCAGTTGAGTTTTCTAGAATTCTATACTGACAGTCAAGGCATAATGCAGGCATCCTATTTGAATTTACCAGATACCACTTTCAAGGTATGTTTTAATTTTCTTTCAGCCAAAAGTTGTGAGGAAACATTTTGAATTGAGTTGGGTTTATACCATTTGTCGACTCGTATTTCACCATTACATCCTTACTGTTCTGTTCTATTTAACGTATTCTTCATGTTATATGCAATGCAGGATCTTCGGAGGAAACTTCCAGTTACTCGGACCTTATTTCCATGGCATAGCACTTCACAATTCAGCTTGACAAGAGAGATATCAAAGGAACTTGGGATCGGGAAGTAACTATACCATACCCAAATGCATGATGAGCATTCTTTTATGCTTAAATTCAAGTTCCCGGAATCCCCCATTCATCGGCCTGCCTGTATGTTTTTGTTCAATTTTGAGAGGAGCCTTTTAAACTTCCTTTGCCTCCAATCACCTTCATCTACAGTTACCTGTTATTTGGTGTGCAAGTTGTGTTCTCCCACAATTGCCCCAAATGTTGGTGTGCAGTGTGTGCTATATCGTTTCATTGTTTACAGGCCATGTGTAGCATTCTTGTTGTATGATGGTTGTGGAAAACTTGAGTACATATAATATATGTTTGAAATTTATTATTAATCTGATAGCAAAAAATGTTTGCAGAAATCACTCACTTTCCTTTGGCGGGAATCGCATGTTTGAAATATATTGTAACCTTTTAGAATGTGGTGCAGGGATGAAGACAACATCGGCCACTACTTCAAATATGCATCGAAGCTCGAACTCTACCCCATTTCACCAAGCTGTCTCAGGTCTGACCAAAGTCCCAAGCTAATTTAGCCTACAAACCATTAAATTCTGCAAACTCTTGATTTTTTTACCTTAACTACACGTTTTTGGCATTCCGACACTACCAAAACACTTTTCAAACCTTGTTGTACATCCTCGAACCGAATTTGCATGCAAAATCTTATTCGATCATCATTCATCTGCCAAGTAATTGTATGTTTAGGTGTTGGTTTTTAGAATTAGTTGAACATAGGTATCTAGAATTTGAGCTTTGGTTATGTTAAACCTCCTAGCCCTGCCCTTATGGTGCCGAAATTACTTTTGTATGTTTCCTAACCGGTGCACTATCAGCACCCTGCAGTAGAACCAGAGCAGCAATATAAGGTAGCTTCGAAGCCAATTTCGCCATTACATCAGCCACTGTAACACAGCATCCAATCTCTTCCAGTCAGGTGACTCAGGTCATATACATACCGCAAAAAAGGTGAACCAATTTCATCAGGGTTCCCCAGGCTGCAACAGTTTTAAATGCAATCTTTGCTGTACGTTTTCACAACAGCACACTTAACTGGGACGTATGTTCCACTGGTATGAAATTAAAGAATTTAGGAAAAGGAAAATTATATTCCATTGCCGGGAATTGAACCCGGGTCTCCTGGGTGAAAGCCAGATATCCTAACCACTGGACGACAATGGAATGGTAGGTTATATTTGGAATAAAAATTATCACAATTTAATAATAAAGAGTATTAAATTTGTAATGAAAATTTATTCCCTAAGTTTACTCTACTTCAAGCAGTGACAGACGCAGAGAGATTAGGAATGGATACAAAATTTTATGTTAAAAGATAAATTTATAAAATATTAGGAGGTGTAAATAGATATTTAATAAAAAATGTGTACATAGTTTGTTAAAAATTTTGAGTTATATATAACTTTTAAATTTTTAAAGGGGTGATTGCCTCTTTCAAAACTTTCTCTTGCCTCTCGGTCCATCCATAAGAGAGACAATCTCTTGAACTAACATTTATTAAAATAGTAAGTCTCAATATCAAATGGACGATCACATTCTCTGTAAACCTTGTCTATTTCATCTTTATGGATATTCTTTGAACCGTTCACGAACAAAAACAAACGTTGATGTTTCAAATGACTCTAGTTTGATATCTTGTTGATCTATTCTTTGAACTAACAAAATAAAAAAAAATCTCATACGAAGCAATTAAGCACAATCATATGCACAAGTATCCAATACAATTCCTATAATATGATCATTTTCTATTAGCTTTTCATTCAGATATGAAATATACTAAGCATGATTAAAACAAATCTATAGGAGGGAATGTTAATGTATGATGGAGATTTGGGTTTTAGACTTTGGAGGATTCCCCAATGTTACATACGAACAATATCTCCGAGTCTGATGAAAAAGAGCTCGAA
This sequence comes from Abelmoschus esculentus, assembly GCA_035048815.1. NCBI lineage: Eukaryota > Viridiplantae > Streptophyta > Magnoliopsida > Malvales > Malvaceae > Abelmoschus > Abelmoschus esculentus. The sequence continues at coordinate 23,809,988 of JAUCBN010000004.1, forward strand.
ACCACTTTTCCTCATAACAATTGTGTTGTCCATTTTCTCTCTTAGCCTCTAGGAAGATGCTTCTTTGCATACCATGTAGGATGGGATGCCTTCACTGTTGTTTTATGTAGAAAAAGTTACTTAGGGACCGGACTATTGGAATATTAGAATCAAGCTTTGAGGCTTGAATCGCAGGCTGTTAATCATCTTTAATTGGATTAGTTAGAGGTGTTATTTTTCTGTTATGCTCGGTTACTATAACAGGACTGGTAGTTACTATACAAAGGCTGTCAGGGATGGATCTAGAGGGTGTTGGTGGGTGCAGTCGTACCTTCTAAAAATTTTAAGTTCCCTTATATTTTATTCATTTCTTTTAAATCTTCTATCGATAATCTAATTCCACACCTCTAAATTCATATAATTTTGTACCCTTACATTTCTAATATACGTACTTATAACTTGTACCCTTATAGAAAACTTTGAATTCGTTCCTATAGGCTATTATGTCAAGAAAGCATTTTCAGGTGAAGGTGGTACCAACATCCATAAAACCAGGGAGGAGGAGGTTAGTCCAGATCAGTACAAAGAGGGCCAGCAAGGCGTACGGAGAGGAACTAGAGAGAGAAGATTGCCACGTACCTTAACGGATTCGCTGGATAATTAGTTGGTGTGGGCAAGATGGCTGGAAACTTGGATCCACTACTCCGACTCGCCCATTTCTTACCCTCCCCCAATCGAACCTCATGAAACCGAGCTAAGGCTAAAACCTCTGTCATTGATGCTGGACGTTGGGTCAAGACTTCATTTTTTATGTCCGGTCGCAGCCCTGATACAAAACACTGGGTCAGAAACATCTCAGAAAGATTGTTAGTGCGCAACGCCATGTCTTCGAATCGGGTTTGATACTCCTCCACCGTTCCGGTCTGGGTGAGTTTTGTCAATTGCCCCTCCGGAGACTCCATCTCTGTCACCATAAACCTTCTACGTATCGCCTCAATGAGATGATTCCAACCAGCTAACTGTCGACGCCGTGGTATCCACCGAAACCATTTCTTTGCCACTCCATCCATTCGAAAAGAAGTCATAGTAACCCGGTGATGATCCTAAGTGCCATAGAAATCGAAGAAATCTTGGGCGGTGACAATCCACTCCTCAGGGTCTACGCCCGTGAACAATGGTAACTCGACATTCACTGATTTTGGAGGGAAAGAAAATCCATCATCGAGTTCCTCCTTCACTTTAGCCTTTCCTCGAACAGGTGCAACACCCCCAACTATTGTTTTCGTTTGAGATACACTAGCTTGCCCCAGCCGTTGAGAAATCGCATTCAAACATCGCATGACTTCCTGAAAGTCTTGATCTGTTTTTTCATTGACTAAAGCCTGCTCATCAACTCGTTTCTGCAAGTGTGCTAAAACAGTTTCATGACGGCTAGAAGTATCTTGGAGAGCCTTTATCGCTTCAGTGTTGTTCACCATTTCTCTCAATGAAAACACCAAATGTTACGTCGTGATCTAAGAAATTAGAATGAGAAAAGAAAGAGATAGTTGATAGATTAAGAAAGAAATGTTCAAGTTTTTTTATGCCTTTTCGGCTCTTTTTCATGGCTACTTAAATTGTGCCAATTACATAACAAAATCCATTAAGGTACGTGGTAATCTTTTCTCTCTAGTCCCTCTCCATACGCCTTCCTCCTCCTCCCTGATTTCATGGACGTTGGTACCACCTTCACCTGGGAATGCTTTCTTGACATGTTACCATTGAAAATTTACGGCATGCATTTTCTTTTGCAGTTAGGTTTAGCTGAAACCTGAAAGTCATCTTCTTAAAGATGACCTTATATCATGGAGATCATCTGCCCTTTTGATAGATGATGCTACTCGAGAATCGAGATCAATCTGCATCGAACAAACTCAACACTGATCTTCATTGAAACTGGTAAGGAACGAGATTTGTACATGCTGTTTTCAACAGTTTGACAGACAGGAAGCATTCTGTTACTCTTACAAACCTATGTTCCTGTACCTGTAATCATGCATGTTCCAGTTCTACTGTCTGTAAATTATTAGCCAAGACAATGAAAATAGATTAGTCTGAAACAGAAAAGTAGGAAAAAAAATTCCATTGCCGGGAATTGAACCCGGGTCTCCTGGGTGAAAGCCAGATATCCTAACCACTGGACGACAATGGAAATGTTGAAAGAGTTATGGTAAATTCTTTATTATTTAATATCTATAAACTTGGTAGATATCACTTATCAGTCCAAAATCAAGACATCTGTTAACTTTGTCTTCATACAGAACACTTGATGGAAAGTTGAAACCTCCAAAAAAGACAAAGCCTAATGTCATTAGCACACTACCACAGGGAGAAAATCTCCAAAAAAGATTACAAACAATACAAAATGATATCATTCAATTACAATTATTATCACACAAATCACTGTTCGTCCTTCTTCACTAGCTTTTCTTGCCACAAAAGAATGGCTGAGATCAAAGTAGACCCTGTCCCCGAGACTGAAATCTCAATTCAGAAGCCTAATAAAACTCAGCGAGTTGCCTCACTGGACATCTTCAGAGGCCTTACTGTGGCGGTACACTTCCTTTTTCTTTCACCCAATCTAGTAAAAGGGTTCTTTTCATTTGAACTAAACCGTGAAGTTTTGCAGGTGATGATTCTAGTGGATGATGGTGGAGGAGAGTGGCCTGTGATTGGCCATGCACCATGGCATGGTTGCAACCTTGCTGATTTTGTTATGCCCTTCTTTCTCTTCATTGTTGGCATGGCCATTCCTCTTGCTCTTAAGGTTGGTCTTCGTTTGAGACACTTCAGTAATAATTGCAGCTTATATTTGCTTGAAACTAATAATGGTTATATTTTTATTGTAGAGAATACCAAGTAGGAGTAAAGCTGTCAAGAAGGTGGTTTTCAGAACACTAAAGCTCATATTTTGGGGTCTGTTATTGCAAGGTTTGGTTTTCTTTTGTTATACACATGTTCATTTCTATCTTATTCGGACTTGGGTGCAAGTGTCGGATAAAGATTTGAATTCGATACCGGTATGGTTAGGGTTTTCCAAGTTTTTTCATGCATTTGTTGGATCCTTGAACATCATATACGATGTAAATCTCATTTAGTTTTACACTAATTCATGACCATTGAAATGAATGAATGAGATTAACGGTAAAAAAATGTAAAGTAAAACTATACGAATTTTACGCCATGTGTCGTATATAAGTACTTCAAGAAAAGTAAAGAGTTCAAGCAACATAGGTTCATTTCCCCTTTGCTAAGAGTATTCACATTCATGGTGTGCTGTCTATCACATTTTTCTGGGAATAATCTAACAAATGAAAGAAGATTTTTGGTGGTATGATTCATCAGAAATTCTTAGAACGTTTAGGGGTTAACAATTTTTCCTTAGGAAAATAAGATTACAGAAATCCTTATTTCATATTGAGAATTTCTTCTATCTTAATACATTTATGCAAATTCGAACGAGGATGGAAGAGTTTCGGTACTAACTTCTATAAATCCCTACGTTACGAAGGAGGGTTTTCTCATGCTCCCGACGAGTTAACATACGGTGTTGATATGAAGATGATAAGGTTCTGTGGAATTCTACAGGTATATATGTTTATGATGTTAATTGCATAATTTAGTTCTTCGAAATTGGCTTTAGGAATAAGTAATTTTCATTTTACCTTGTAGAGAATTGCTTTTGCATATTTGTTAGTGGCACTTGCTGAGATTTTTCTGAAAGATGCTCAATCCAATGATACTTCAGCTGGTCATTTCTCTGTTTTTAGGTTATATTGTTGGCATTGGTAAGCGATTTAGTTCCTATGGACCTTTTTCTTATGTAGGATCGTATCGAATACTAACTAATTCTCGGTTTTTTATAATCTGCAGGCTGTTAGGTGCATGTATACTTATCATATACTTGGCTTTACTTTATGGAACATATGTCCCGGACTGGCAATTCACTGTCCATGATAAGAGCAGTGCCGATTATGGGAGGGTTTTCACTGTAAGCCTCGGTTAGACGGTTACCATTAATGTCACCTCTCTGAACCATAACATAGGGTGTAGCTCCTTAATATGATGTGTTTGATTTTAGGTAGCCTGCAATGTGAGAGGAAGACTTGAGCCTCCTTGTAATGCAGTCGGATATATCGACAGAAAAGTCTTGGGGATTGATCACTTGTACCATAAACCTGAATGGAGACGATATAAGGTGTAGTTTAAGATTGAGATCAGTATTTTATGACAACAGTTGCATGTCTGAAATCTTTCCTACACTGCTGCAGGCTTGCACCGAGAATTCCCCTTACGAGGGACCGTTCAGAAACGACGCTCCATCGTGGTGTCATGCACCTTTTGAACCCGAAGGAATTCTAAGGTCAGTTGATGCGGTACAAAGTTTTGGTACTAGTTGTTCATGTTCGGTATCGTTGACACTGAATGTACTAATTGCAGTTCGATATCTGCAACTCTTTCTACAATCATAGGAGTGCATTTCGGACATGTGCTCATACACTTGAAGGTATGAATTTCGAAAATGGATCGTGCATGGTTCTCGGTTTCTAATCCGAGGGTCTTTGACGAAATATTTTGATCCCAGGGTCATTCTGAAAGGCTAAAGCAATGGATTTTGATGGGATTTGCTTTCCTCATTCTAGGATTAGTTCTGCATTTTATAGCAATTCCATTGAATAAACAACTATATACTTTTAGCTATGTTTGTGTCACATCTGGAGCAGCAGCATTAGTCTTCTCAGCCATTTATGTTCCGGTACGACTCTCAAAACTCGATGTTTTCACTTACGACTTATGCGGATAATACGAAGTAAATCGAAATACCATGTGTCCAGGTCGATATATGGGGCATCGAGTACATGTTTCTGCCACTAAAATGGATCGGCATGAATGCAATGCTGGTTTATGTCATGGCTGCTGAAGGTATATTTGCAGGTTTCGTAAACGGGTGGTATTACAAGGATCCACATAACACATTGGTGTGTTTTCGTCGATATTAAACAACATTCGATCCATTTTTCGATCTTTTTCCATATTACGTAATGTATTTTTGCTTTCTAAAATGGAAAATTGCAGGTTTATTGGATTCAGAAGCACGTCTTCATAGGGGTTTGGCATTCAAGACGAGTAGGCATCCTACTATATGTTCTATTTGCAGAGATCCTGTTCTGGTCTGTCATTGCTGGCATTTTGCATCGATTCGGAATCTATTGGAAGCTTTGACATGTTATGATATATTACACAACCTAGAGATGTAGTAACAGATAGTACAGATTCAAATATTTACATATATTTGATTGTTCTTTTTTCATATTCGAATCATTATATTTAAAAGTTATAATTATTCGATCTGATCCGATTCGAGTCTACACAATTGGTCAATGGAATGAAGTGCAGCCGGCATCTTGACGAGTTGCCGGAGTTGAACAAGACCCAATCAATAGGAATACAAGTTGGCCACCATAATCATCATGCACATACACACAAAACACACCCCACTTGCCATGAGAAATCACATCCACAACTTGCTGGAAACACACTATGTTTGTATTCCTCAATTAAGGTTTCTATGTCCTATCTCTTTAGTTGTAAGAAAAATTAAGCATAATTTCTTTTATCAAATTTTAATCTTAATCTTGTTTAAATGAAAAATTAAACAAACTAATTCTATGATTAAGGCAATTTGAATGATTATACTCGTTTCGAATGTAAATCTTCTCTCTCTTTATTGTGTCTCTTTTGGTACTCTACTTTAAAATAGTAGGTTTAGAGCTGAAGGTTAAGTGTTATACAGTGGCGGATCCAAAAATTTATTTGAGGGTGGACACATATGAAATTTCAAAATCTCAGGGTGGGCGCAAAGCTTAAATCTTACAAAAATTTAAGGATTAATTCATAAAAATTAAGAAAATTAAGGATAAATATATAAACTTTGAAAAGTTTAGGGTGGGCCCATGTCCACCCTGTTTAAAGCATGGATCCACCACTGGTATTATGGTTAGAGTTTAAAAAATTAGAGATAAAATATAATTTTTAAAATTTTTGAGTTTAAGATTTAAGATATAAAATTATGATTAAGGTTTAAATTTTAATTTTCAAATAATTTTTGGTGCTCTACTTTAAAATAGTAGGTTTAGAGCTGAAGGTCAAGTGTTATGCAGTGACGGATCCAAAAATTTATTTGAGGATGGGCACATATAAAATTTCAAAATCTGGATACAAAGCTTAAATATTACAAAAACTTAAGGATTAATTCATAATAAATAAAAAAATTAAGGGTAAATATGTGAACTTTGAAAAGCTCAAGATGGGATCATGCCCTTATTTAAAGCATGGATCCACCACTGGTGTTATAGTTAGGATTTAAAAAATTAGAGATAAAATATAATTTTTAAAATTTTTGAGTTTAAGATTTAAGATATAAAATTATGATTAGGGTTTAAATTTTAATTTTCAAATAATTTTTACGAAAATACAGAAAAAAGATATAATAAAAGAGAAAAATTATTTTAAAGAAAAAAATGTATAAAAATAAATTCCAGGACTGAATTGATTCATAGTAAAACAAATTTCATAATCCTCAAAAGCATATATTATGACCTAAATGAGATAATAACACACTAAAAATATATTTTAAAGCTACTAATATCTAGAATGAAACTAAAGTTGAGCCATATGGCTAACCCGGTAACGTATCGGGTCGGGTTCGAATACTCCATTAACACTTGACTTCCTTCAATCCATAGGCAAAGTAGAGGAATGTCGGATCAGTGGCGCCTTCCTTGTAGTATGCAAACACTAGGCTACCATCATCATGCATGCTCTCACCCACAAAGCTGAAACAACACAAGCTCAAACTCAAAACTCGATAATTCGATTCGAAAAAAACGATTTTAAAACATTCGAATCGGCTTACAATTGGAAATCTTTGATCTTGGAAAGCAAATATTTAGTAGCCCCTTCTATGTTCTTCTTGAATGTATCTTGCTTTTCAGGCTCTAACTTGGGGGTCAAGTTCTTGATGTACCTCTTCATGAAGGTAACAAATTGTTTCTTATCGAATGCAGGTTGTTCCTGAAAATCGAATTAATAAATAAGAACAACAAAAGCATATTGCACGGGGCTAGTATTCGACTAACGGAACCGTACTGCCTTAGTCACGGAACTCTTTAAAAATGCGGCTAAGTCAATTTGAAATCCAAGCTATGTCTTTTAAAAAGAGGTAATGCCCCTTAACAATATGTTAAACCTTAAATCTTAAATCGTAAACGTATTTTACCTGAAGTCTGAAGGTGTCGACGATGTCGACAACCTTGACAGCTTGATCATCTACGCCTTCATCTTCGTCTGCACCTTCGGCTGAAGGGTTAGCACCAATATCTACACTGACAGCTCCTTGGACAACCCACTAGAAGAACAAACCAGACAAAGTCAAGATGTAAGAAAAAAACAGAGCACAGAACCCTGAGTTTCAGACCAAAATTGCAGGGGATCGTAGATTCTTACCTTCCCTTCGACTTCCCATAGCATTCCGTTCTGGATTTCTTTGTATGGGAAAGAATCTGAGAGAAGCTCGTCGCCTGTAAATCATCAAGAATTAAGCTTTATTATAACAAAACATTAAGCTTTGTACATGAACATAACTGGAAGATTAACAAATCATACGAATTCAATGTGTTTTCTTCTGATTTTCCAGGAAAATAACGTAACCCAGAACAGGAATTTCCCAGAAAACATTGAAAAAAGTTCCATAACTGAAAATTAAAGAAACCCAGAACTCTGTTTCCTCTGTTTTTAACTCAAAACCAGACGAGCAAGAGGAGGGATTGAAGAAGAAACAAATTAAAACAATAATTTTACCTGTAAGAAGATCTTGATAAACCAACATATTTGCAGAAAATTGATTACTTTTCGGCCTGTAAATTTCGATTTGGAAATTTTTATTAAGAGAGAAGAGAAGAGAGTACGATTGGAGCCAAGAGGAAACGAGAATTTATAGAGGGGGATGGAAATTTAGGGATTATTCAAATTTACCAAATAGCCCTTTAATTTTATATTTTTATTATTGAGTCCCCTACTTGAAGTAGAGTTTTAATTGTGACGGTAAACTTAGAAAAAGAAAAAGGAACCATAAAAAGTTATTTTGTTTTAAATATTCCTTTGAATATTTATTTGTAACCAAAATTTTTAAATAACTTTATTCATTATTTATTGTTAGATATTTAATAACATTAATATTTAATATGTATTGTTTTTCTTTTTCGGAAGTGGGTCCCATCATATCTAGGTTAAGTTCACAATATATATTTTTTTAAAATTTCGTATTAATTGATCTGATCAATCTTTGTCACATATTTAATTTTATTTTTTAATAAAAACTTTTATATATGTAATATTTCAAATTCCAAGACATATTTAAGCGAAATCAAACTGTTTATTATTTAAATTAATTTGATATATTTGAGAAATATAGTGATTTAATATAAGTTTAAATATGTACTAGATTTCTAACATGCTTTACAATTTTATATTTAATCTTCTCCTTATTCATCTCCTTGCCTCTTTTCCATGTAGAAATCACATGGACAAGAGAATATCCATTGAATATGGACAGATTCCATTAGGAAAGATTTGGTAATAAAGGGTAGTATGGAACTTTGACTTTGATTTAAATACCTATTTGGACTCTTAGTCGGCCATCTCATGATTTCTATAGGTACCATACTTAATAAGGAGTGAATTATTATTAAATTTATAAAAAATATTATAATTAGAATGTATTTGAAAAATTAAAAAAATAAAAAATAAAATATTTTTTATGGAGATAAGTATACTATTGAAATTCAGAAGCTTCTTGAATCTCTTTGTTCCTGTCTAATCGAGACACATAACGGGTGAAAGAGTGGTGAGTGATCTAAATCATCAGGCAAAATGTTCCGCTACCTAGGATTGATTATATCGGTACACAACCATCAACCGAGTGGGGATCTAACTTTCAATGACCACCGACAAAATCATAATCAGAAACTAGTGCTGATTCAAATGTCTATAATAATCGACTGTTAGGGTATGTTGAATCATGACACAAGAACATATAAAATAAACCACAAAAATAAAAAATATGTCACAAGAACAGGGAAAACACTAACCATGAAGGCATAAATTCTTATTAACATATGAGAAAAAAAACAAGAAAAATAATAAATCTGACGATCGACAACTAATATAAAAATTAATTATCGACCACCGATTAGAAAATAAAAGAGATTCGATAAAGAGCGACGACAAAGAGACAGTATAAAACAACGATAGAGAAAACCTGTCAATTAAATTTTTAATTACACTAAAAACAAAATTTATAAGTTAATGGTTATAGTATTTAGATCGACGATAAATACATTTAAAATATATTAGAGATAATAAAAATATTACAACAAAATTATTTATTATTTACATTGAAAATATTATCATTAAAACTTATATTTTTACATTATAATTTATATTTTACGACATAAAATTCAATATCAAGACGATTGCTAAACTGGACATGACACTAAACGTAACACTAGAACTAATACGGATAATCTAGTCCGATTCGATATATCATATTCGAGTCTTTTAAAGACAAAAATGTTTTTTTTTTATCCGATTGTCTAAGTACCAAACAAGATATGTACGATCTAAAAAATCATATAAGAGATAAATTATGAAAATTAAATTAAATACATATTAATATTATTGATTTTTTGTTAATCAATATATGATTTTTTATCTAAATAAAATAAAATCATTTCCCGTTTGATTTGAATAAGTAAACAATAGGGGCCCTTTTCAAAGAGGAAATTGTACAATTAAATCAAATAATTTGGTGGTTGAGTTAACCATGATTAATTAATTATTAACGATTTTATTTTATGTTTTTTGAAATTATAAAGACATGAAATTTCATTGACAATAATGATAAAGATTTCTTCATTAGTTGTAAACTCTTATTAGAAGGGAGCGAGTGTCCGTTCAGAGTCCCCGATTAATTTAGGCCTTTAAATTTAATTATTTTTATTTTTTTATAATTTATTAACTAAATAAATTAATTTTTTAGATAAATAAATAAATTTAATAATGAAAATAATATGTTTGAAATAAGTTAACTGTTTAAACTAATGGAATAATAATTTTTTTCAATGTCATTCTTATGTTTAACACTAAAAGAATAATTTTTAAACCCTAATCCTAAATTCTAAATCATAAATTCTAAACACTACACCAATACCTTAAACTTTAATATTAAATCATAATTCTAAACTCTAAACCTATTTTTTATTGTTGGCGTACAAATCGAGTATTAAAAAAATATAAAAAATAGTTTTAGTTTAGGACCTTAAAAATTTCTGAGACAACCTGCTTATTAATCTCCCCTAGAGTTTTTTTTTAGTAAAATTAAGATTAAATTTGTCAAATAATACATCTAAACCTACCAACACTAATATATTAGTATTAGAAAAAAATAAACACATCAACACTAATTTATTAGTATAGAAAAATGGTACATTGATATTTTTTTATTATTCTTTCGGTTTTTAAAGTTTTGCCTCGACGAATTAAAATTAATTCGTTTTGTACATTTAGTTTTGGTGGGTATTTCAGTAAAAATTTCTGCATACACAACGCCTCGAATCCAAAAACTGTTTAAGTAAAATTAAATTGTTTACTACTTAAAACCAACATATATTAACATATCAATATTAATAAATTAATAGAGACAAATATAAAATCTTACGTTAAGAATAAATTTATAAAATTTTAAAATTTAAAACATAAAAATAATTTTTTAATAAAAAATACATAAAACATTTTTTAAATTATATATAAATTTTAAAATTTCAAAAATAACCTCTCTATATATTAATATGATTGAAGTGTTTAAACTTTTATATTTTATATTTAAATTTTATTATTTAAATTATTTTAATTTTTAAAAATATTTTTTTCACTCTGTAAATAAGGTATTTTGTTTTGTTTTTCACGTTTTTAAACAAAATTAGCATGTGTAATATTTAAAAGGAAAACGTGTTTTACTCTTCATTCTATTTTTAGTTTTTTAATTCAATGAATAAGATTAAAACGGAAAATAATATATAAAAAGAACACAAGAAAAAAAAAGATAAAATAGTGTTGTAATAATATTTTTTTTATCTGAGAAACAACAGATATCTACGTAGAGCAATCTAAACCGTCCAAAAAGCGTCTGGAAGGAATCTGAGCCATAGGATGGTTATCATTCGGACACGTTACCTCGTCATTTTAAATAAAAACAAAGATAATGCTAGTCTGGTCTTAAAAAAGGATTGAAATAGAAGAAAAATAAGATTATATTCATTTCCCATTTCTGTTCAAAATTCGATTTTTTTAAATCCATTTTCTATGTCTTTCTCTGGTCAATAACCAAGAATTTAAGAAGACGAGTTATTTTTTGTTTTAAAAATAATTTAATCCGATTGGAATTGGCGGTTGTGTTGGGAAATTTAAGGGAGGAGAAGGGTGATTTTGTTTTGGGGGAAAATTAGGTTTTGAGATTTTGGTTGTGTGGGTTAATTTGAAGTTTTTGACTTTATAACTGTGTTAAAATTATGGGATTAGGGAGTAATTGTGGGAACGATGTTGTGGTTGTCGACGGTGATGAAGGCGGTGGTGCTTCCGGCTGCGATGGTGTTGATTGCGGCAATGGAGGGAAGTCTCTCGGTTCGGTTTCTTGCTCGATTTGCATCGAAACGGTTACTGATAATGGGGATCGGTCGTGGGCTAAGCTTCAATGCGGCCATCAGTTCCATTTGGGTAAGTCTTATTTATCAAAACTGGGAATTGATTTCCTCAGAAGTATGTTTGGGTTATTTTTATATAAAATGAGATGGTAAGATCTGGGCTCAAGTTGCTCATTTGATTGCTTATGCTTGTTTATTAGCTGGAAATGGAAACTCTTGTTTCCTGAAGAACAATGACTAGTTGGAATGGAGCTTTGATGTTTTGATTCTTTGCTCCATTTTCTGTGAATTGCCATGGCTGATTAGACTGAGTAAATTTGATTGCAATTAGTTTTTGGAGATTATTAGTATCAAGGAATCAGAGTACAAGAAAAAAAATTATATGTACTTTTAGATTTTCCTGTCTCTTTAGTTCTGTTAATAGATTTTGATGAGCTGCTGTCTTGGAGATGGCTACTAGTTGAATGTCAAGGATTCGATTATAGGTTGTTGTTTGTGTGATATATTTGTTGGCTTGGTTAGGAAATGGTTTTTCCTGTATATTTTAAACGTTTGAATTGTTCATCATACATTTTGTAATTGGTTGTCTTCAGATTGTATTGGTTCGGCATTCAATGTAAAGGGTGCGATGCAATGCCCTAATTGTAGAAAAATCGAGAAAGGTCAGTGGCTTTATGCCAATGGTGGCCGTTCGTATCCTGAGTTTAATGTGGAGGATTGGACACATGATGAGGATCTTTATGATCTAAGTTTATCTGAAATGGTAATGGAACAATATTTCTATGCAAGTTCTTTTCTCTGCAGTTTCGACATTTGTGGCGAACGGAAATGGTTTCGATTGCCGTATTTGTAGTTATGTTTCATTTTTGTATCTAGATATGCCTAACAATATTTCCTTTTTAGTCTTTTGTTTTTGCTTTATTTGGCTCTATATATGCACACTTTCTGACAGATGAGTCGAACTAGACTCCATTCACGGCTTATTTTTTTATTGTTTTTGTAGTCATTTGGACTTCACTGGTGTCCGTTTGGAAGCTTAGCACGACTTCCCTCCTTCGAGTAAGCCTGATCTCACTTATTAGAGGCTAAATCTTTGGTTTCTGCTTCAATTTTCTATGCTGAAATGTTTTCAGGTGTCTCTTCTTCGACATGAAATACTTACCTCCTTATAGGATGAATCGTTGTAAATAAATAACGGCAACATAGGGTGTTTGGTGGCAAGTTAATATCTTCTTAGATAGAAACCGATTTAGAAATTGAAAAAGGTTAAACCTCTGACTATAACTTGTGGTGTCAGAATGGCGATCAGATTCAAGATAGTAGTTTAGACAGTAGAACCAGTTCTGTATGAGATGCAAGATGAATTTGTTTTTTAAGACGTTTTAGTCACCTGACTCATTTTGGGATCGAAGTATTTCCTAGATTAATGGAGCATTGCATCTTGGTATGACTAAGTAAATCATTTGCTGGCTAGGAAGATACATCATTCTTTTTTTTCTAAGTCAGAAAAACCTTCTTAGTATATATTACTGCAGTGGATATCGTTATAGTTCGGTTTGCTTAACGTATCTTACTATTTTTTTCAGGGAAGGCGAGTTATCATCAACCACATGTAAAGATTTCTCCTTTTTTTTCAAGTAATGCTTCTCCTGTCAAGATTGTTTGGCCTAATATGCTGATGTTTATTATGTTGGAATGCAGATCATGAGTTACTGGGACAGAATGCCATCTTTTCCGAACATTCGGCACCTGGTGCTCATCCATGTCCGTATGTAGCTTACTTTGGGCCAACAGGTCATCCATCATCGTCAAATTCCTTTGGAAGTGTTTCGGACAGTTCGGGTTTCAACAATCACTGGAATGGTCCATCAGTGCCTGCTGAGGTACCTTCATCTTATGCTTATCCTGCAGTGGATCTCCGTTACCATAATTGGGAGCATCATTCCCTACCATTCTCCACATCTAGTAGTCGAGTTGGTAGTTCCAATCATCCTTCAAATCCTCCTGTCAGTCAAAGGTCGGCTAGGAGTAGCTCGGATATGCCAAGATCCGGATCTTTTATGCGTCCATATGTTGTTGGTCACAGGTACGCCTTGTCATTTTAGATTCGGTTCAACTATTTTTCGTCTGCCGAGTTTTTATTATCCTTTACCCTGTTTCCACAGTTCTGGTGCTAGAGCAGGGAGTTCAGTGGCATCCTCTCCTTACCCCGGTAGCAACGTCCGGGCACGTGATCGAGTTCAAGCACTCCAGGCATACTATCAACAACAACATCCAAGCACTTCAGCACCGATGCGGACACCCATTATTCCTGGCTCCCGAAGGTCAAGCGGCCACAGAATTCATACTCAAGTTGGGTCAGTGGCCTCATCATCCGACCAGATGGGTGGCTTCTATTTCATTCCGCCGGGTGCTCCCGTTCATAACTTTCTAGACATCGAAAACCCTCATTCAACCAGATTCCATGCTTGGGAAAGAGATCATTTGCCTTCATTTTCATCAAACCAGATTGACCGAGATTCAGGTCGGGGTGTATTCCATCATTCTGCCGCCGCATCCGATCCTAGCATAAGATTCAGAAGCTTCCGCCAACGGCACGGTTTCGGTTCCGACATGACCTCATCTCAAAACCATTCATAGTATTTCTTCCTTAAACTATCTCTAGTCTCTACTATGAATGAAACCCTAAACTTATGTATGGTTGAGAGACAAAAATATGTTTGGTTGAGAGTCTGTCAATCCCTTGCACCAAAAACAACATTTTTGGTACCCTCATGTCGGTGTGCTGGACTTGTCTTCCTTTTATTCCTTTGGCTTTGAGGATATAAAATATATTTTTTTTAAAAAAAGAAAATGTTGGATGAGATATAAATATGAATAAATTATGTTTGATTATCCAAATTTTAATATATTTTTTAATTTAATTATTAAAATTTTAAATTTAACTTGTTTATATCATTTCACTAATTCTTTAATCCAATTTAAATTTTTAAAAACTGAATGACCAAAATAGAAACATCTTGAAAGTTTGTCTACTAAACATTTAGTTTACCCAAAAATTGCCCTTTCTCAGCTACGAACTTGTCCTTTAAATAGGCAGCAGGCAGCAGCTCATCTCCACCGACAAGAAACCAGCCCTTTCCCGCCGTCCCTACGTCGAATTACTGTTTCTACTAAGTTCTTGTTTCCGATGAAGATAAGAAGACGAATTATAACCCTATCAGAAATCTCACGAAGCTTTTAATGCTGCCATGGTAATTCTCAACATTTCCCTTCTTTATCTGCTTGTGGATTGTTTGGATCTTGCCTGGTTTAAGTTGATAATTTTTTTCATTTGATTGATTATTCGATTTGTTTTTTATATACTTTTTTTGTGTGGAAAGGATGGAATGAATAGAGAAGGTAGCTTTGAATTCTTCAACGTATGTCTAAGCTAAGTAGAATTAGTGGTTACTCATTGCCAATCGATGCTATGGAACTATGAGAACGGAGTGAAAATGTATGAAAAATGTAAAGAAGTGTTCGAAATTGTTTCTGGAAATTACGACCTAATGTTCTATGATTTTAACTACTACGTTTTAATCTTTTTTATATACAATTGCAGTAGGATAATTAGAGAAGAAATGTCTTTCCTAGTTTCAGGTCTGTTTATAATCTCAATTAGAATGCAGTGACCGAGGTAAAAAGATAGATTCGATAGAACTGTTTCCTACCATCTGGTTTCTGATATTAGATCTATCGTGGAAGATTAGGGGGGGGGGGGTATTCAAGAATTAGTGTCATGGTTGGAGTGTATGCTATGGGAGGTGTAGGAAAGATATTAAGATAATGGGTGGAAGACATCTGATGCTTGGCCACTTACAAGCGAGCAAGAATCGTCGAGAACATCTTGATGTTCGCTTCTGATTTCGCATAATTTTTTGACATTTTACAAGTCGATTTTGTTGACCAAAAGTGAGTGGGAGTGAAGAATGGAAGTCAGCAAACGGGAATTTATGTTATGAAATTCTTGAATCGACGATTTTTGTTTAGGAGTTGAGAAGTTGAATAGGCGTGTTGCTTCAAGTCTTACATCCACTGAGATTGAGAGGAGATGAAACATGAAACTTGTTTAAGCATATGGTTGGTCATACTGTTGAAAGATCCAATCTAGTCTCTTGAATTTTGTCTTGAAATTTTACCCACTTCAGGCATTCTGTGCACGCTTAATCTGTGCTTTGTCTTCAAGAGCCTTTAACTTTATTATTCTCTTTATCATAGTGATAAATTTGTCCACTCTATTGAACTAATCTAGGATTCTTAGTATATTTTGCATCTATGAAATTGAAAGCATAAAACTTGTTCAAGAATATGGTTGATCATATTGTTGAAAGATCAGACTTAGTGTTTTGGACTTATAAACTTCTTTAACCTGTGTTTTGACAACCCCAAACATTTTGTGCACTCTCTATTCCCGTTAAGTTGGTTGCGAGATATATGTTGGGTACAAGTCGAGGAAATATTCTCTGTCTTCAATGATAACTTTGTCCACTATTAGTTTAACTCTGGATATCTCGGTCTATTCTTCTCCGTAACATTTTGTGCACACAACACTTGTTCATTTTGCATTTGTCTTATGTTTCTCCTCAAACATGTCCGCAACTTTTGGTAGAAGATTATATATTTGATATGACTTCATGGAAGATGCCTTTTGCAGCATCGAAAGAGATAATGGCAGCAACACCTGAAGCAATTGAGAGACCAAAAAATTGTTGTAGCTTATATTATATAAATGGGTGTTATACTTTGATTACCACCATTTACCTTTTTCTCTAGACAAGGATAAGGTAATTTTAAATACAGAAAAAATTGCTGTAAAAATAAATTTGCTAAATAATCATAAATTCTTTTGTAATAAAGATTTTAAACCTATTAAAAAAGAAAGAATAAACCAAGTAGAAACAAATCATTGGTTATTCAAAATACTAGAAAATAATTTTAGTGAAGAACCATTAAAATTATGGAAAAATAGTCCTAGATATTGTAGTATTAAATTAGAAAATCCAAATAAAATTATTAGAGTTAAACCTATGATTTATACTAAACAAGATATAGACGAATTCGAAATACAAATAAAAGAACTATTAGAAAAAGGATTAATAGAATCAACTACTAGTCCTCATTCTAGTCCCGCTTTTATGGTAAGAAACCATGCAGAAATAAAACGAGGAAAAGCTAGAATGATCATAAATTATAAAAGATTAAATCAAAATATAATTTTTGATGGATATTTTATTCCAAGAAAGGATGTACTAATAAATCAAGCTAAACAAGCTAGATATTTTAGTAAATTTGACTGTAAGTCAGGATTTTGGCAGATTATGCTAACTGATGAGTCAAAACCATTAACAGCTTTTAGTGTTCCAAACGGACATTATCAGTGGAAAGTTATGCCCTTTGGACTGTGTAATGCACCACAGATTTTTCAAAGGTGGATGGATAATATTTTTAATAAGCATAAAAAATTTTGCATAGTCTATATTGATGATATTCTAGTATTTTTCGAAACTTTGGAATTACATAGGAAACATTTAAATATAATTTCTCAAGAATTTATAAAGCAAGGTATAATTCTAAACTAAGAAAATAGAGCTTGAAAAAATAGAAATAGAATTTTTAGGCCTAAAATTATCCTCAGAAGGTCTAAAATTACAAGATCATATTATTATTAAAATTAAAGAATTTCCTGAAAAATTGAAGATAAAAAACAACTTCAACAATTTTTAGGAATAATAAATTATGGAAGGAATTTCTTTCCTAAATTATCTGAAAAAATTGGTCTTCTATATGATAAGTTAAAAGGTAACAAACCTTTCACTTGGTCAAATGAGGATACAAAATTAGTTTCTAAAATAAAATTAGAAATTAAAGATATTCCTAAGGTTTATCTTCCTAAACAAGGAGATAAATTAATATTAGAAACAGATGCATCTGATAATCATTGGGGATGTATACTTAAAGCCAAAACCACTGACAATAGAGAATTGATATGTGGTTATGGATCAGGAAAGTTTAAACCAAATGAAATAAATTATGTTATATTTGAAAAAGAATTATTAGCCATAAAACATGGTATTAAAAAATTCTTTATTTACTTGGCACCTGAAAAATTTATTATTAAAACGGATAATCAAGCAGTAAAACAATTTCTAACCAATAAAAGATTGGAAACAATACCAAGAAGAATTCGCTGGTATAATGAATTATGTACTTTTGATTTTGAAGTCTTATATATTAAAAGTAGTACTAATGTTCTTGCTGATTATTTGAGCAGGCCATATGGATAAAGGGAAAAAACCCTTAACAACGGGAGAATGGACTACAATTCAAAAGAAACAATCCAAAAAGGGTGTTTCTTCAGCAGAATCTAATCCTAACCAAGGATTTGTTACTATTCCACCAATGATATACTATCCTAATCAAGGATATTATCAAGGATATTATATTCAGCCACAATATAATAGACAACTGCAACCAGCAGTAAGACCACAACAAATAGTAGTGCCTGCTAGCCAAAGCCAATGAGCACAAGATCCAAATCAAGCATCGCAAAAAAGCTATGCTGAAATCATCACTAATGCAAAGGAATTTCTGAGCAAACAGAAAGAAATAATTCCAGAGATAAAAGAGGTAAAAGATTTCTATAACCCTGGAATAAATCCTGAAATTTACAATTTGATCAATGAAATATGGAAAAATCATATTACAAATCAAAGAGTAAATTTTAGAAGATCTCTTTCCCAGTTAACCGAAAAATTAGTTGAAAAAACAACTAATTTTGATGAATTACTTTTAAATTCAATACTTTATCGTGATTGGGAAGACTTAGAACTAAGTTTTCTTCAAAACAAGGAGATAAACAATCTTCTTGAAATATATCAATATTTTTCTAATAAAAATATACATAAACCTATTTTGGAAAAATTATTTAGGTTATGTTTATATAATAAAGCTAGAAATATTCTTCCAAGAGAAATATTTTCTAAGATTGATAAAACTATTTGTAACCAACAAATGGTTTTCCAAAAATCATTTACAGAATATTTCAAGCAAGTATATAATTATGAAATTAGTTTAATACATATTTCTAATTTCCCAGTTATAAAATTTAGACTGGATCATGAACCATTTGATATAACAAGTATTGAATGGGGTTTTGTTAAGGATATTATTATACAAAACTTTTCTGGACATCTAATAAAAGATTTTCCAGCATTCATAAAATCAAAATTTTATAATTTTATTTCAGAAGATGAATATTTTTGCTATTACTATTTTAAAATTAATAGCCTTATAGGCATCTCTGAAAAGGAGAGATTTTATCAACCCTACCAAATATGGACCGTTAAGAAAATCATTGATGGCCCTATAGTTCGTCCGGTAAAGGAGGATAAAAAAGAAATTCAAGAAGCCATTGACTACTGTCTTAAGAACTGGACAGAATACCAAATTCTAGCAGGATTGGACTTAAAACTAGAAGCCCAAGAAATCCTGGATGACGAGACAAAATCTTGCTGCACTGATGGAAGAAGAATTTTTGTCAGTCAGATTTATGGAGCATGTAAAGCATCAGGATCAAACAGAGAACCTGCTGCAATTCAACTATTAAAAGAAATCACTAATATGGAAATTAATTTTCCAGTAGAAATTACTGAGGCCATTAGCTACAAGTGGCGAGATTGGACTTCACCACCTGGGTCAGTTCATTCAATGAACCTGGACGAAATCGAGACCCATAATTTAGATAATATCCAAGAAGGATAAGACAATTATGGTGACAGACAATCAGCAAAATAATTGCAATAAAGTCAAAAGAGGCGGCTATAAAAGCAATTGTCCAAAACTGACAAGATGTGGCCGACAAAGAAAAGATGCTTATAAGGACAACCATTTATTGATGCTGATAAAAAGTTGACAGCAATAATGGAGCAAGAATTCTCCAGAAGACAGAAACAACAAAAGCCAATCTGGCTATAAAAAGAAGAGGGAACCAACACTTCTCTAACCTCTTCACCACTATCTTTTGTAAAATCTTTTGTAGTATCATCGTTACTGCTTCCCTTGTAATTGGTATCAGATTATATATCAGTGATGACTTGCTAAGATATGATATAATTTGGAATTGTTTCCTGGCAGTGAGGATTCTTGTTTGTTCCTTCTTGGTTCTAACCAGGATCATTTTAATATCCCCAAACGTGTTATCTAGTCTTTACATATCCTATCTTTTGTAAATGTTTGGTTCAGTGGATTGACTAGCCTTGATGCTTTGCCACACTTGCAGCATTGATCTCATCCTACCATTTTGGAGGTGTATCTTCCGAAGGATCAAGCTATGCCAGAAGGTAACTTCTTTTCCCAGAAGATGGTAGAATACAAGGTTTACAACTGGTAAATTAGGCTTGTGTTTATGCATTGTATACGCACAGCGACCTAGCCACTAGTGTGTTTGGGGGATCCATATCCATCTGAAAATTTTAAAATTTATATATTTATCTTTAATTTTTATAATTTTTATGAATTGATCTTTAAGTTTTAGAACTTTATGTTTGCCCTGAAATTTAGAGATTTTTATGACTTGTGTTTAGGTATGTAAATGAGTCGAAACAGATTGCGAGCTATTGGAACTCGACTTGATCAAAGCCCGATTAAAACTCGAACTTGAACTCGACTCGAGCTCTTGACGAGCCGAGCTACATGATACCCTACTCGAAAAGCTCACGAGCTATTCGAAAATATGAATATACTATTTTTATTTTTGTATAATTTAAAATCTAAATTTCTAAACTTAAAACCATGTCTAAAACCTAAAATTAACAAGCTTGAGTTCACGCAACTTGTGTATCAAAGTTTTTTCTCCATTTAAAGAGAGAGATAAGAATTATTCGAGTCTAACATGATCAAAGATCAATCAATACTTGTCTCGATTAGGTTCTAAAAAAGCTCGAACTTGACTTGAGCTTTTAACGAGTTGAGCCAATTTCAAATTTTTCAGGCTTGTTTAAAATTATTTAAGCTCAAACTTAACTCGAAATCTTAACGAATTGAGCTGAGCTTAGTATTATTCGAGTTTGACTCGGCTTGTTTACACCTCTACTTGTGTTATTTTCAAAAATATTTTAATGTATCTACCTTCAAAATCAATTAAATTTAGACATTATTTTTATAGATTATGGTCCATTAAACCAATTTGGTTGGAAAAAACCCATCCCTCCTCTCTAATCTTGAGGATTAGCCTTGTAGTAAAAGTAAAACTCCATATGTCAAGGATGCAAGAAACATATGTAATTCATGATCTAATAGGCATAGAACATGTAATTATTTTATATTCTTTATGGCGGCGGATCAAGAGACTAAGAAATACACTGAAACAAAAGTTGGTAGTACTTTGAACATGGAAACCCATAACCATAGGAACTAAGAATAAGAACAGTGGGTCCTGGTGGATTAAGCAGCCTTAGTCTAAACAAAAAATATTCTAGATGTGTCAATGGTTTGGTCTATGAATTTTTGTGATTATACAGCCTAAAGACTTTCAATAATGGTGCACATGGACTAATATATAAAAGGATAAATTACTCCGATGACCACCTAACTAATTTGCATACTTATTTTGGTCACTCAATTAATTTAATAGTCACGTCATTGTCGTTAACCTTCTCCATTAAAATTTTAACGACGGTGACTCAAATAATTAGGGTTTAAATATTGAATGACTTGATTGATGAGTTCGTCAATTGGGTGGCTAAAATAAGTATCTCAATTAGTTGGGTGGTCACTAGAATAATTTATCCTGTATAAAAATATGCTCAAGTTCCTAGTAATAGTTCTAGTGATATAAAGTAATTTTTTTTTAGTAATTTGACTTTGAACGATATTATTTGAGATTAAAAATATGGGTATGTTACGAGCTTAACAAATACTTAAAATTAAATGTCAATTCTAATTCTGGTCCTTCTTTTGTGTTCAAATTTTAAAATATGTCCATAAAGTTTAGTTTTATGTAATTTAGTTATTTACTTTGAATTATAGTCATATTTGGTAAATAATATTTTTTTGGATAAATCAAATTTTATTTCATCCAAATTAATCTTCACAAAACAATTTTTGTAAAAATCTATCAAATACCCCCTAAACCTATTATACAAAAGAATCTATCCAATATTCTAATTTAAAGCTATAAAATTATCGAAAATTTTCAAATATTTACAATCGTTTATCG
Organism: Abelmoschus esculentus; assembly: GCA_035048815.1. Taxonomy (NCBI): domain Eukaryota; kingdom Viridiplantae; phylum Streptophyta; class Magnoliopsida; order Malvales; family Malvaceae; genus Abelmoschus; species Abelmoschus esculentus. Next base: position 23,832,023 of record JAUCBN010000004.1, read on the forward strand.
TAATTCAAACACTACTTCTTATTTGAACAGAGACATCCAAGGCTAACCTTAGTTGCCTCTCGTGCTTCTTTAATTTCGCTCTTGTCAAAGATAATAGGTAAATAATATTTTCGGTTAAAATTAAATTTTAAATTTTTTTAGAGGTTTGATCAATTAAATATATCAATTTTGATAAATATTTTTGACATAAAAATTATAAGATTTTTTTTCGCCTTTAATAGTTATAAAAATCCCTATATAACTTAAATTTAATAGATTAATATAAATTTCAAATATTTAAATTTAATAATTAATTATATTATATTAAAAACATGCCACTATTGTATTAGAATAGTTAGAATAAGTTAAGGGAATAACTATTATTTTTTGAGGTTATGGGTTGGAACATCAATAATGCAGTACAATGATAGAACGAGTATATTTTAAAACAAATATTATTGTAATCACCGTAATTGATTAAAAAATAGTTAGAATAAATGAATAACAATATTTATTATTTAAATTAAGTAATAACATTATAAAAATAGAATAATTAAATTCACTAGATATTGAAATAAATTGTTATAAAACACAAATAAAGCTCTAAATAATTATGAAAGAATTATATCTGTCTTTTTTAAAAAATGAAGTTTTTTCCTAATTCAGTAACCAATAGGTGAGAAATATCTATGATTTAAATAAAAAATAAAACAGTTTCTGTATTAGGTGTGCTTATCGATCGAGTCAATTGCGAGTTGAGCATTACTCGATTTATGTTCGTTAAAAATTTTTATTATTCGACTCGATTCGTTGCTCGTTAAAATTCTATTTAACTTGTGCTCATTAAATATTTTGATGTTCAACTCGACTCGTTGCTTGTTAAGCTCATTAAAAAACTTACCTTATTTTTAACTAAAAGTAAAATTTAATAATACCATATAAGACTTAATATTAACTCAAATTAACAAATTTAACCAAAAATATCAAAAAATAGTATATAAAACATTTTTAAAGTAAATTTAAAAGTAACATTTCATAAATACACTAAACTAGTATATTAAAATTAAATTAACAATACACATTAATAATTATTATTTAAATTTAATTTTTGAATGATTTTGTTCGAGTAGAGTTCAATACATATATTAAATCTTAAACTAGACGTGAAAATACGGCTAATTTGAATAGAATTAGATTTTGTTCGATTCAGCTCGTTAAAGTATCAAATTTAAGTTTAAATCAAATTAATTTAAACCAAATATTGACCAAATTGAATTTAAACAACTCATGAGCTGCTCATGTTCTGTACATAGATTAAATCTTAAACTAGCGGTGAAAATACGGCCTTTTGGGTATAGAAACCGGTCAAATACAAGGCGGATTTCCTTCCGCCGCCCATGGTTTTCTTTTATTAATCGGTCGCCGACTTTGTTTTCTCTTCTTTCGTATATATAAAGGGAAGAATTTTAATCGTTTCTCACTGCAAAATCGTTTCTTTTTCTCTAATTCATCTCGAAAAAGGTTTAGTTTCTGTACAAAATGGTGGAACCTAAGAGCAAGGTTGAATCCATAAGGGAATGGGTCGTCGATCACAAGCTTAGAACTGTTGGTAATGATTTTCTTCTTCAGTTTTCACATAGAATTTTTGGGATTTTATATATTTATTTTAAATTTGATTTTTGGCTTGTTTTGAATGAAAGGGTGTTTATGGCTTAGTGGTATTGCTGGTTCTATTGCTTACAATTGGTCTCAACCTGGCATGAAAACCAGTGTTAAGATTATCCATGCCAGGTAAAGCTTTTAATTTTTTGGATTATTCCCTTTTAATTTGCTTTTGCTTTGTTGGGTTTAAAATAATGAGATTTTCCCTTTATTTGGTTGCTGGAAGATTGAAAAAGGGAAATTATTACTACCATTTTTAGTGTCTTTGATAATTTCTTAGGGTTGCAAAGCATCATTGTGTTGTTGCTGTTTCTGGGTTTAAAATGGTGTGATTATTTGTGTTCTAGCTGTTGGTTTCCAGTGAATGAAGCTAACATCTCTACCACCAATGTTAAATATTTGTCAACTTATTCAAATTATGCTATGTTTGGCCTCAATTGGTATATGTATATGTATATGTATATGTATATGTATATGTATATGTATATGTATATGTATATGTATATGTATATGTATATGTATATGAGATCACTAGTAGGAAATGAGCAGTTTTTTAGTAAGAAAAGAGGTGGATTATCTTCAATTTAAGATTTTTAATCTCAGCCATTGAATTCAGTTGACCCAATGCTCCTTCATCTGTGTAAAATAAGTGGATCCTTAATCCAATGTTCTGTTTTGATGATGTTTCTGATATCGAATCTTTAAGAACTAGAAATCTGTCTTTCCAAACCATAGGAGTTAGAATTGTTTTAGTCTGTGCATGAGCTTTGGTGTGATGTTTTCGGTTTGATTCTGCATTGTCCGAAGAATAAAGTTCGATACCCCTTTAAGCTTGTGTTCTTTTCGAGCAATCTTTGTGTCTGGATTGTTGAGATTTACTTGCATTTTGTGGATCTGTCCTTGCGTTTGTTACTTCATTGGCAATTTCCTTCTGTCTGCAATTCAGGTTGCATGCCCAAGCCCTTACGTTGGCTGCATTAGCTGGTGCCGCAGCGGTCGAGTACTATGATCATAGGAACCAAACCAAACCTGATCCGTATGCAAAGTTCCTTCCGGTCGAGCACAAGGAGTAGAGTTTGATACTCACTTCTAACTTTGTATGTTCAATAAAATGTCAGGATTACATTCGTTTTCCTGATTATACCAATGTCTGTTATGGAGTTTGAATCTGAGAATTTACAGAGAAAGAAGACTTCTTTGATCTATGTTTGTTTGCACAGTACAGTCCAATTATGTTACTTATTGGATCAGGGAATTTTCTACTATGTTATCTGGAAAGATTTACTTAAATTCAGTCAAGTCTTGACCCACAGAACTTATTTTTTTAATAACTCAATTCGATTTAAATTTAATTTAAGATTTAAGTGTATAATATTATTTTCAAAAAAAATATTTTTAAGAAGATTAATATCATTTCAGATAAAGTATTGTAAGATATATATTTAAATTTTTAATGTTATAATATTTAAAATTCATTAATTTAAATTATAATAAAAATATAAAATTGTTTTTATTAATAAACAAATATTTTAATAATTATATGAGTATTATGAAATATATAAAATTTAAAATAATTTTATTTAAAAAATGATTGAAAAAATATAAAATTCTTAAGCTAATAAATAATTTATTTATCATATAATTATATGTTGGTAAAAACAATTATAAATTTATAAATTAAACATATTAAAAAATAATATTACAATTCTAAAAACACTTTTTCAAGTAAAAGGTAAAACTTTCGATTTTTATGTTTGGATTAAAAAATATTTCTCAAATCCTTCAAAAGACAAAAGTTATTTATTTTTGCATTACTTATAACTCTAAAAATTCATTTAATAAACGATGGTTAATGAATTTTAACGATATGATATCATTTTAAAACTTTACATTATCATTATCAAATAATATAAAAAACTATAAAATATATTATTCTTAATTTTTTTAATTTTATTATAATACACATTATACACACACTAATACGTAAATCTGGGTCTTTTAGAATGAACATCATCCCCTTTTCACCAAAATCACTTCTATAGGTTCAATGCAATGGTAAAATCTATATTAACACCATCGAACAATGTAATACTATTCGAACTTAGATTCGAATAACTCTCAAGAAAATCTATTTCCACTCTTGAAATTTGTGATGGTGAAAAGTAAAAACTACCGTAAATAAAGGGGGTTTGAATCAATAAATTATGACTTCCACCCCAAGGTAGGGAATCATATCTACCTAGGAACTCCCCATGTTCTCTCCAATAACACCAACTTCCAACACGCAACCCCAACGTGCAATGTTCTTACACTGTTGCTTTGCTTGTGTCTGCAATTTTTGATGAGCAGCCACAGTGTGCTTCACCATTTTTTTCAATCTTTCAGACCCCATCAATCCTTTGGTCAAATGTCAAGTTCTCCAACCAGAACCAGCATAGCATTTTCCATGGTGGATTTCTTTCAGAATCTAAGAAAGCAGTTCATGTTCACTCATGGTTTTGCTTGACTTACAAGACAAAGAGAGAGCTGTTTGAATCAGTTTACCACTTCTACCAGTCTTACACTCAATCCAACCTTCTTAAAAACAGCTGTTCAAGAGTCAAACTTTCATGTCTCCCACTCATGTGGAAGGGATTTTATAGAAAATAAAAAATATCTATCTATATATAGATTTTGTCTAAAAAATTGAGTTGATGAATTTTATTTAAAAAAGAATTCTAAGACACAACAAGGTTATAAAATTCAAGTTGAATTTTTGTTCAATTTCAATTATAATATTTTATAATACTAACTAGTTCTATTTTTTTTATAAACATATATTTCTTTATATTTTTTTCGTATAATATATATATTAGATAAAATTAAGAGATTTGAGACGAATAGAAATCTCATACCTCTTTATCATTTTTTTTATGCCTCATGTTAAAAAATCATAAAATATAAATTTTAAACCCCAACTCTTATTTTCTATATCATAAACCCTAAAAAATACACTATACCTATAATTCTCTAAACCCTAACTATAACCCCCAACCTTAAACCTTAACGCCCACTAATTTAAAGTGAATGCACCAATAAAAATACGATTAAGAGATAAACGATTTGCAACCATTCGAGATAAACTTAAAAATCGAGAAACATGTTAAATTTTTATATATAATTAAATTTTATAGTAATATCTGGGAAAAGGAGTATATTTAATATCACGTAACTTTAATTCTAAACACGTTAAGTATCTGAACCGAGTCAACACAAACAGGATAAAGAAGAAAAAGAAATAAATGACCATACCACTCTCACTGATATGGCCAAAACCAGCAATTACACTCAAGCTTTGACAGTAAAAACTTGGAACTGTAAGTTTAAAAGTAAAAAATGATGAGATGTTAAGAATTTTAAAGCTTCAATACAGATTTTTTCTTGGATTAAGAAAGAAAATCTGGTTTTACCAGCAGGAAGAAACCAGTACTGACTACGGTAATAAGATTCACTGCAAAATCTGTGTCAAATTCAAGGTCATATCTATGGAGGTGATGACCATCAAATATGACTCAAATTCAAGGACCCCACGGCTTTGATTTCTTGTTTGCTTGAGTGAGTGGTGATGGGTTTTATGATCTTGAGAGAGGGTTGCTGCCTGCTGGTTGCATCATTTTCGTATTGAAAAAACACTTTCCTAGGGTATGGCCTTTTAGGTCTATATGGTGTCTGAAAAAAAACTTGTATTGGGAAATGTCTTTAAAGAATATCCACTTCTAGACTCAAGCTCAGTGTTTTTCCCCTACCTTTTCTTTCTCTCTGGTAAAAGTTTGTGTATAAATACTAGAGGGTTTCATGGGTTTCTCCACTCATCTGTATTTTGGTTCGATGGGGGTGACTGGTGAGTAACTCTTGTTGGAGAAGCAGGGCACGTGCAAGTTGTACTTGTATGCGGTGTCTGAAAGCAGCTTTGCACGTGCTCCCCTTCTCCACCATGAGTTCCTCACTTCTTGTGTGTGCACTGCAGAAACACTTGTGAGAACTGCAGGTATGCTCAGACAGGTAAGTTGTATGGCTAAATTGTTCTTGTTCTTGGCATCTGTAATAGAACAGTTTGGCAAGAGGATTTCAGTTTTCTGACATGCATGTTTTAGTAGCATGCACATGTTGCAATTATACATGCATGAGACGAATTGTAGTTTCTAGGGAATTTTTTTTTGAATTAATGTGAAAATTAATCGACTAGATTACATAGATGTAGTTTTGCAGTAGGGGTCTTCAACATCTCTAATAATTAAGCATTTGATAGAATAACAAAAAAATATTATGGATAAGGATGTCAAAGCGAGTCAAGATGGTATGTCTAGCCAATATACCAGCAACATAATTAACTACATGAGGGATTCATGTGAATTTTACTGTCCAACCTTGATTGAGATGGTTTGTAGGGACGAAATTAAGTATATCACGGTCACACCCAAATTGTTTTGGTATAATTATATTTGAGGTCCCTCTTAATTTAAATATTAATAAAATAAAATTTTTGTTTCTTTTTAATTTATAAATTTAAAAGCTTAATAAACCTTTATCCCTCCTAATGTTTGATTCTAGCTTCGTCTATGATGATTCGAACAAAAGGAATGATGCTATCACTAAAATTTAATCGACATCCCAAACAATACATGCAATTTGCTTTCCAGAGAGAACATGAGGCAGAAAAGTGGTCATTTGAGCAAGAAAGCAGTGTGGGGTTTTAGAGTAAAAATCTTCTATCTCTTTATCATGTCTCTATCGATGACTTCTGTTAAAATTTATTAAAAAATTGAATTATAAACCTGAATTCTTATTTTTTATATCATAAACCCTAAATCTTACATCCTAAAGAATACATCTTACCTCTAATTCTCTAAACACTAATCATAACCCATAACTTAAAATTTTAAACCCTAAACTTTAAACCTCTAATTTAAAGCGAAGACCCAAATAAAAATATAAAAAAGAGATAGAAAATTAACACTCGGGTTTTGACTAATGTTGATGCTATACAAATTGTACTTTGCATTTTGACTTGTTATTGCCCAATGTGTGTCTATTAGTGACGAAACTGTCCCATTAGTGACGGGTGTGGAAGTAAAGGTGGCGTCTGAGTTTTAAACGGGCAACGACAGCTGATCTGCCACTGAACATCGATCCATCGATTGGTAACCAAACTGGCAGAGGCAGACTAGGGCAGTACCCTTCACAATTTGCCTTAAAAACCGGGGGTCTCCTTTCCGGATAGGTACGGGGTATGACGTATAGGATATGGTTAAAATACGATAAATTTTAAATTTATCTATAAATTAAAAATTTTACATTTTTTAATATTATTTTATATTGTTTTATGTTATGAGTTAGACTTTATAGCTTATAGATTATAAGTTTAATTCGTAAAGTTTATAATTTAGATTTTAAATTTAATTTTAAAAAATAAATATATATTTATATATTTTTATGATAAATAAAAAAATATCCGTATAATTTTTCTTGAGATATTAATAGGCCATGCATTGTTGAAAAAATGGGCCATAGATGTTAATGGGTCATGCATGGTGTCAATACTATATTTAGTAGGGGTATGTATTTAAAATTATTCTATCCGATTGACCCGATTTAACTATTCGACAATGAACATCTCTAATATATAATTGTTTTAACTCGACCTAACTTGAAATGTAAGTTTTACTTGATTAAACAGTTTATACCGAAATTCGAATTTATATATTATTTTTAATATTTAACAATTATATATGCTACAATCATATATATTTATTTATATAAATTTTTAAATATAAATACTTAATATAAAATATTTATTTTTGAAATTCCACAAGTTACTTAATATATAAAGAAAATAAAATGATTATACGTTACAAATTCAAGAATAAATTGGGTTGGATCAAATTCATCTTAAATATTAGAGTCCAAACCCAATCCATATTTACCAAATAGGCTCCATTTGGAAGCAAAAGGATGTCCTTTATTATTACTGAAATGAAAAAATTGCACTATAGTCCTTTAAGAAATCATAAAATTTTAATTACTCCAATGAAAAATTATATTTTTCTATTGCTCTTTTGTTTTTCAGGATTTTACCCTGATTAATTCGGATCGATTCATGTCTCACACATAGTTTTTAGTGGGCGAGTCTCCCAACATAGATTTTTTGTATACACAATGCTTCAAACCCGAGACATACTTAAACATAGGTGTGTTCATTATTGGGTACCCATAAAATTCGGGTACCCGAAAAATCGGATACTGAATACCCAGTTTATGATTATTTTTTTATTTTTAAAATTATAAAATATCATATATTAAATATAAAGATATTTTTAAAAAATTTAAACTTTAAAAGTATATAATGCGAACATAGAAAGAATTTAAAGATTTAAATTTAGTTTTTTTGATAAAATATTAATAAACTTAAAATAAAAATATAATTTAAAATATAAAAAATATATTTTAAATATTATCGGGTCGAGTTGAGTACCCGATAAGAAAAAACCTTTGGCCTATTTCTCGGCCCGTGCTCAAAAAATTTAAAAATTTCTTGAAATATTCGTCTATTTTTTGTCGGGTCAGATAATTTTGAACATTTCCACTTAAATATGTAACTAAATTGTTTACTATTTGACTAACCCCGTCGATAAAGTTTATACTTTGATCATCAGAATTATGGCTTAACTCCACATGTGTTTAGATAAATTTTATTATAAATTCAAAGTATATTATAAAACTTAAAAATATTATGTATATAAAAATTCTCGTTAAAAGATTTATTCATCAAAATTATATGTACGACACGAGTGGATACAATTTATTATGCTTCGCAACTTCCTCGAGCTCTCCTTCGCAACTTCCTCGAACCGTCCCGCGTTGTACACTTAATTTTGATGTGTGAATCTTCTAACAAAGATTTTCTACGTACACAACGTCTCGAATCTGAGAATTGCTTAAACGAAATCAAATTACTTATTACTTGGACCGACACTTTAAAATGATATTACCATTTATTTATTGATAGTGAAATATACATTTATTTATTTATTTAGGTTGTCTATGTTGGATGACTTATTAGTTACATTCATTGTATCTAAATAATAAAGTATAAATATCCAACCTCTTATATTCATTTTGGACTTTAGTATATAAATTTTTAATTTAATTCAAAAAAAATTAAAAAAAATAAATTATAAAATTATATTTAAATAGTTTAATATTTTTAATAATTAATATATTAAATTTTAAATTTGAGTCGAGTATTTTAACTTTAACTGATACATATAAATCTGAATTTGAATAATAATATTTAAAAAATTTTATCTTCTGATTGGGACTTGTTTTTACATTAAAAATAAATAAAAAATAAAAAAAATGATTGGAAAAGAGTTTGACTTTAACTATGTTTTGGACAAAGACAAGAAAGAAGAATATCCACTTGAAAACTAAATTAGATTAAATAATTTCCCATCAAAATTCCTTAGAACAACAAAATTGACCAAGTCATCTCATTTTAAGCACTCCAATTAGATTAAATATAATTTAAAATATATTTTTATTTTAATTATAAATATAATTACACATTTATGTTTTAAAATAAATTTTAAATATTTTTTTATAATAAACTGTGCTTAATTTAATTTTAAATTTAAATTTTTTAACTGAATTTTGATTTGATTTATGAACATCTCGGTTTACATAATAAAAATAAATCGACCAATGATAAAAATATATAATAAATTAAATAAATTTTTAATATGATAATTAGATCTAATTTATTATAATATGATTATTTTAATCTAATTTATTTTATTTATAATTTTAAAATTTGAACTTTTAATATTATTTAAAAATGTTAATATCTCAACTATTCGACTAATTAATACCAACCAAAAAATAATTTAAAACCCATAATATTTTGTTCACAATAAAAGATTAAATGAATTAAAAAAATAAATAATATAAATACATTAATCGAATGATATTTTTTTTAATTATATTAACAAAATATTTAAAATATAACAAAAAAAACCATACGTCTATTACAAAATAATTTCAAATATCTAAAATAAAAAATATAATTTAAAAAATTTCAATTAAATTAAAAAAATAAAAGGTCTAATTATTGTCCTGATAAATACAATATTATATCAAAAGGCGGCTGAGAATCTAATCAGGTTTGCCTCGTAATTTTCTGAAAAATCCAGACTTTTTATAATTCAACTGGATAATTTAAGGGTATTTCCGACATTTCAGTTCATAAAAGACGACATAGTCACGTGACATGCTCATGGACGCCAAAAAACTCCGAGTTTCTGGGCCCTCTCTGATCTTATCCACAACCACGTGCTCCTCGATCCAGCTTCCACGTCACTATCAATTCTCAGATCTAAATCAACGGTTCATATTTATCTTAACTTGTTCGACATTTAACCTTCATTTCGTCGTTAAATATGTTCGTCACTCTACTGATACTTCCCTCTATCCTGGCTATTGAGTTCTTCAAAGTCATTAAGATACGCCGGATCCGTTAATATACGCCGATCTACGTTCATTTTCCGATCAGATGGGTCTGCTTGACCAGTTGTGGGACGATACCGTTGCGGGTCCCCGGCCCGATAACGGCCTCGGCAAGCTCCGAAAGCACTCCACTTTCACTTTCCGGCCAAACTCCGCCAAGGGTACGCTTAAATCTCCCCTCCACCAATCGCGTGTTATATCACGACGGTGGCCGGCGGTTATACGGTTTATATATAAAACAATAACTCCTCACTTAAAAGGAATTAATTGTCTCAAAAAGTAATTCAAAGTGTTAAGTCAAATCAAATATAATTTACAAGCAAAAATGAGAAACTGTTGCCAATGAAATTTCTTGCTTTTTCTGTACTATCATTATTCATATTTAGCTGTTATTTGATTTGGTTCGATCTACTGATCAGAATCTGATGGCGGGAGTGTGAGATCGTTCGGCGATGAAACGCCGGAGGAAGCGACGAGAGTGACACGTAGTATCATGATCGTAAGGCCGCCCGGGTACCAGACTGAATCGCCTCCGGTTTCCCCAGCCGGGTCAACTCCTCCTGTGTCGCCTTTTTCCGGTAATAATTTTCTCTCTACCTTCCGAATTTGTCCCTCGTTAATTTCTTAAATCCCGAAATTGCCACCTTCTCGAAAGGTCTGTGAGCCTCTAGAAAAATCTTCATTAGTATACTACAAATGGGTAGTTACGTCAACTTAATTATTTCTCCCTGTTAAGTGGACTTTAGGAGGGTAGTTATGTCATTTAAGAGCTTTGTATGTATCTTTCCTGAATGGATAATTAAAGAAAATGGAATGTTTGTTTGGATGTGAGTATTTTGTTTGGGAGTTGCTAGGTGAAATGACAAACTTGCCCCATTGACATATTAAACATTAAACACCATGCATTGATATTACCTATTTAGATTATTATCAAAGAACTTTAATTTTAATACTGGTATAAGAAGTCATAAAAATTTCACTTAAAATTTAGGGTTCGGACTCAATATCATGTATAGTGACGAAACTATATACGGGTGGGAGAGATAATTATTCTGTCTCGAATAATATTTTTTCACCTGTATCTCCTTGGTTTATTTATAAATTTAACCTATATTTTTGTCTTCAATTTCATATTCTAGTTCCGTTTCTAATTATGTGTATATTGATGTTAAAATCATGGGCATGACTCATGTGGCAAAGTTGATAAACTTTTGGAAGCATGCAGACTAGATTTAGTGAATTTAGGGTTTTGGATCACTTAGACCTGGATGGGGATGGTTAGGTTACCATGCCCGAACCATCTTTTTGTATATGATGCAATCCAAAGTATGCATGTAGATGTATCATGTATGGTTTTGTTAATGTGGATGTGATTGTGTTAGGAGGCAGAGAGTCATTTCGGTTTCGGAGAAGATCAACATCGGACGCGTACGAGAAGGCTAGCGAGGTTGGACCAAGGAGCCCTCGTCCTCCTTACGACGTGTGAGATATGAGCCATCTCCCCATATTTGGCGACAATTCCGATCCCCTTGCAGCTCAAGTTTGTGAAAAGCTAGGTTTGTGTGTGTAGTTCTTTTGAATGTGCAACTGAAACGGGTTTTGTAAAAGCTCTACTATGTAGAGAGAACTATGGGTAATGTAATGTAAGATCGATGTTTAGTACTTTTGTAGATAGAGGTTGTGATCGTTTCCCACCGTTGTCGTTCGGTGGTGGTCTCGAAACTTGTCGGAATAAGAGTTTGGTGCCGGTTTCTCTTGTTCATGAATCTTCAAATTGTTGTGTTGTGTGATGGAGTAGGATAGTGTTAGTCGCATTTAGGGATGACAATGGGTCAGATAGATTCTTGCATCAACAATCGCCTCGTAATTCTAAAAACAAAGAACATGTACAAACTAGACTCTATATCAAGCTCTCAACTAATGCAAACTAATCTCAAACTAAAACTACAAATAGATAGCTCAAGGTCATAGCAAAATGCTCTATCTCCATTTCTACCATGGAAAGCAAATGGCACTTTACATGCATCCTAAAGAGAATTGAACCTTTTCACATGTATTCCAATCCCAGTGTCACACAAGGCATATATATTTTATGAGAAAATTATTAGATGAATCATGTTTATTGCATCATTCGTGATTTAATTAATTTACTTTATTTATTTTAAAGTATATCTGATTGATTAAAATCACGGATGATATGATGAATAAGGTTTATCTAATAATTTTTTTAAGAGACAATGTTATAAAATTTTATGGCAATTTTTCATAAATATTGACGTTGAAATTTTTTTTTCAAAATATTACATCTCTTATTTTATTTCCCAGAATATTGATGAAGGCACCATTAGGTTTCGACTTTGAACAGTGTTTCCAGATATTTTGGGCGGAAACAGAACCTTTTGGCTCCAACTTTAGCATCTTCATATGGTATCTTTATCTTTATACTGTTTAAAGTCGGAGCCTAATGGTGTCGACTTTTCAAGTACTATAGAATCATCAATATTTTAAAAAATAAAGAAAGAGATGTAATATTTTAAGATTTTTTTTTTCAACATCAATATTTCTAATTTTTTTTCAGATTTTATGATATAGGGACCAATAAAAAACAAACTACTTTCAACTTTAAATCAACAAGCATATATAATCACTTTGCCAACATAAACATAACCCAATTCCATTGTTATGCATTGTAATTCAACAAGACTCCATATACACAGTTCCCTCTAATAAAAAGAAACAAAAGGGTTCTCCCCAAATTTTCCTACTTGTTGCTGAAGATTAATATTATCATTAACATTGCAATTCACTCCACAACCACATTGAGGGCATTCTTCAAAATTATGAACAGGAAAACCAGCACCAGCAATCCCTACAGAAAACTCAAGATCATCTCCTCTTCTGGAAACCTCAACAATATTAACCCACATGAACCAGAGCTTCACAGTGACACCTTCCAAGCTTGCAATTTTCCCCTTTGACAGATACCCTTTGATGGTATTCTTGTATTTCAATCGGTAAGATCCTTCGAGGGAGAAACTACAAGTTCCATTCAAAAAAGCTGAGAATTTTCCAGATGAGGAGTCGAAATCATAGCCGGTAACACCTTTTGGAAGAAGGCCGATGGGAAAGTCGAAGTCTTTGAGAATTTCATATGCTGTTGGGTTATTGTTTTTAATGGCGATTGTTTGTAAGACCACAGATTGTGAAACGAGGAGGAGATAAAGAACGAGAAAATTTGATGAACAATTCAATCTTTGGATTATGAAAGAACCCATTTTTTCTCTGATTCTCGTTGTATCCTAGAATTACTATATAAATTGTTTCTGGGTTGGGCTGCTCTTTTGTTTCTTCTTGGTTTATCCCCAAATTATACTTGTTTTTGTCCGGATTTCTAATTATTATTAAAAAAAACCATATTGATGGTAGGGGTGTGCACTGTTCGGTTTTAACCGAATTAACGAACTAAACTAAAATTATTTTAACTAATTTAATCGGTTAATTTTTAGAAAATTCGGTTAACGATTATTTTTTTAAAAAAAATTTGGTTATCGATTAATTAACCAAAATTAACCGAATTAACCAAAATTATTATATATTAAATATTTTATATATTTATTTTTAACTATTTAACTTTTAAAAAATTATAAAATGTTCATTAACTTTTTTATATTATAAAATGGTCATTAAATTTTATATTAAATTAATATAAAATAAAATTTAGTAACTAAAAAAAATATTTTAATATAGTTTAGTGACCTATTATGTAACTTAACCAAAATTTATAATAAATTTTGGTTAATTCGACTAATTAGTCAAAATAATTTATGTTCGATTAATTCAATTAAAGATATTTTAGTTCGATTAATAGTTAAGATTTTAAAATTTTCGGTTAATACGATTTTAGTTAATTTGATTCGACTACCAGTCGAATTAACTGAATGTACATCCCTAATTGATGGTGACTTAATTATCACTATTTTTTGTTTTAGTCTCTCGATTATTTTTTTTTAAATTGTTTTTTTTTGTTATATATATTTTTTTAATTTTAGCTTTCATTCGTTAAATACCTAATGATTTTTTATTTTTCACGTTAATGTTCTTTTTTTGTCAACATCATATATGTATTTTTCTCACATCATCATATTATATAATATTTTTTTTATCATTTTAATCGATCAACAAAACGGTGATAATTCTACTATTAGAGAAATTATATCATAGACCCGGCCTACCACGTCAGCCGTGGTCCTTAACCAATGAAAACTACCCATTCTGCCACTAATCAACCATATAATTAATATAATTTTCAGAAATTATATTTTTAAAATGATATGAAAATTATAAGTGAAGATTCGTTGGTTGAAAAAAAATGAATTAAAGATTGATGGTGAAGTGGGTGGTTATTATTGGATAGGACCATGGCTGACGTGGTGAGTCGAACCCATAATATATATTTTTTTATTAGTATGATATCGAATCAAGAATCTCTTAGTTGAGGGATTTAACTCTCAAACTTAAGAGAGATTATTAGATGAACTCTGTTCATCACGTCATCTATGGTCTAAACAATCAAAATCATTCATCGTTAAATAACTTTATATAATTAACCCAACTTTAACAAATATAATTTTATATTCAATTTTAATTTATTTATAATAATAAGTTAAATTAACCCAACCCAATTACTTTATATAATTAAATTAAACCTAATCCAACTACATTATATAATTTAGATTTTCCTCAAGGGAATACATTTCAATCCCCCTTTTCATCAATGAACTGAACCTTCTTCTTCCATGGACTCATCTGGTTTGATGGAACTGATTTGTTCTTGTACATAACATAGAGGATCAACTGAGCTGAATCCAAGAGAAAACCAATAGCATTTGACACATGAAAATTTTTGGGGGAGTGTGAAAATTAGTCCTTGTAAAAACTTTGTTTCATTATGTTAACGACCGATCTGTATCGAACACTAGTATTTAGGGGTGAGAAAACTCGAATCGACTCAAAAAAATTGAATAACTCGACTTGAGACAAAAATATTCGACTCGTTTTGACTCGACTCGAAATTTCATAATCTGACTCAAAAAAAATCAAATAAAGTTTGAAATTGTAAAATAAAAATTCGAATAACTCAAAATTTTTAATAATTAAATAATTTATTTTTAAGTTTGAGATGATTCTCTCGTGGAATAAAATAAGATCCTATAAAATCATTATAGGAAACACTTTCCCATCTTTACTTATTTAAACTATTATTCAAAGTTATTATTTTTCTCACATTTTTTAAAATAATATGGCTACCAAATTCGTCTAAATACTGATTTCAAAGGAAACATCCATCGCAAGAGGTACCAAAATGGTAGTAATTATCATTTTAAACACTTTCCCATCCCATAAAAATTGTCCAAAACGGCGCTGTTTACATTCAAGAAATTTGAATGATTGAAAAAATATAAATTGCATATAACATTCGGTCAAATAAGATAAATATGAAAAAAAACATGCATTCAATGAGATTTAATTCTAAAAATTTAAAAACCAAAGGCAAATTCATAACCACTAAGGCAAAATAAATTGCATATAACGTTCGGTCAAATAAGATAAAATGCATAAAATATTATCACTTTATGTGCTATTTATATTCAAGAATATTTTTTAAAACAATTGAATTTAATACATTTTTATTAACATAGAATTAAAATGAAACAAATGGATTTATGTAAAATGAAAAGGTGTGCGAGTTACACTCGCTTTGATCATTCAAATCATTTAAGGCGTAGGGGTAGGGTTTGCTGGCATAGGGGTAGCACATGCAGCCGGATTTTGTGTGCCAGAAATTTTGGGTTTTACATTTTTACATTCGGATACTGCAGGTCCATTGGGTCCACTGTACTTAATGTCAATATCGGCGAACTCTACATTTTGACATGGAAAAGTACCGCTGCAAGTGATTCGAACAACTTCTGGAAGCGCAGCCGTGCCACGGATGTTCTTAAAGCTGATGTTGCTTAGTTTAACGTTTGATTCTGCCTGCATGAGCACAATAATATCTAGATTAGATGATTGATAAACTCTTTTTACAGTAATAGGATTTTGATAAGTGTTCACGTACATTCATCTTGCATTTTCCTGATGGGCAATATTTCTGATCAATTATGACAGGGCAACTGACATTCTTCACAGTGATATCCTCAAAATGAATATCTGATGCACTGCCAGGAAATTCACCTGCCCAACTCTTGATTCTAACACCATTCGTAGTATCAGACATGGTGCATTTTGATACTTTAATTCCTTCAACGGGTTCTTCATCGTCGAACTTTCCAAGACTGCCAATACTGATGCCATGTCCTGGTCCACAAGTTACTCCATTGATGTCCACATTTTTGGCTCCATCCCCAATTGAAATACAATCATCTCCAGTTTTTATTTCCGAGTTAATAATATTAACTCCATCTGATCTTCCCATATGAATACCGTCTGTGTTTGGACTATCTTTAGGTGCACGTATGTTGAAACGTTCGAAAGTAATGTTTTTGCAACCCAAAAGATTAACGTGAAATTGTTTGCTATCTCTGCTAGTTATGTCTTGTATCAACGCGTTGGTCAAAAAATCAAACCTTAGATTCTGTATAATTTTAGAGTTATAATGGAGTCAAAAAAAGTATATGCTAGTTATAACTATAAAAAAGTATCATATTCTAGAAAAAGGAAAAAAAACCTTACAATGGGGAGTACACTACAAAAGTCTTTCTTATCGCAACCTTCTCTCTTATAAGCTTGGGTTCCCTGACCATCGAAAATTCCTCCACCGGACATTTTAAAATTTTCAACTCTACTGAATGCAATCCATTTAGGCTCCTTGAAAGCTTGAGGATTAGCTGGAGCTTTTATAGTGCCCTGAACTTGAAGCTCAATAGGAGCCTTGCAAGGACCTTCTAGTGTTGCTGTACTTAAAAGGTATACACCTTTAGGAATCACAATTGTTGCTGGAGTTGTTGAACTACAAGCTTCTTTCCATGCATCCAATAATGGCTAAAACAAAATATATTAAAAAAAATAAACTTTACATGTTTTCACCGTTAGAGTGTTAAAGTGATTTATAATTTTACTTACCTTGCTCAAATCTGTTTTCAAGTCAGCCTTTGCGCCAAATTTAGCGACGACATCAAGAGCTTGAGCGTCAATGGTTGAAAAGAGTGAAAGTAATATTACAGACACCGTGAAAACAATATTAAATTTTATTGCCATATCTTTTTCTTTATTTTAACTTGATAAGGTAATGATTTTTCTTTTTCTTTCGTTTCAAATATATAGAAAGATTGTGAAAATTATAACCAATCAATATTTTTTATAAAATCGATTATAATTTAATAAGTTTGTGTAAATTGTATGGCTAAGCTTTAATTTTTATGATCATCATATACTTTATATACACCTGGCTTGCCTAGATAAATTTGTGTTTTGTTTGTTGAGAAACTTGAACTATACAAATTAAATAAAAGAATTTTACTAACTAATATTTTTTTTTAAAAATCCTAATTCTAATTATAGTTCTACCTAGAGAGAAAGAAGATCAAAGACTCTAGAGTAGGAAAGGAAAGTACTCCTAGTATACATAAAAAATATAATTTAAGAGAGCATGATAAAAATAATTTTACTCTATATCAATAATATAAATATAGTAGTATACATATATTAATATAAAAATATTTTTCATATCTATAAATATATTTAATAGATAAATATATTATAACAAAAATCACTAACTTTTAAAACCTCAAAATTTTGTGTTAACAAACTATTTAAGCAATTGAAAACAATGTTGTATAGGACATTCAATAGAGTAGGAAAGGAGAGTACTCCTAGAGGGTGCTTACGCTAGATAAATTTTAAAATAATTTATGATAAATTTAATTATTAGTTAAAAAATATTATAACAATATCATATATACCTAGGGATGGCAAATGGGCTGGGCTGGGCGGGTGCGGATACCCCTCTCCATACCTATACCCACCTAAAATATTTATATCCACCACCTACCCATCACCCACAGTGGGTAGAATTTTTAAATTCACACCCTCTCACGTGGGTATATTCTTAAATTCACACCCACCCACGCGAGTACATTTTTAAATTTATGCTCACAACCATCACTCAAAACGTATCCGCTTGTACATACCTACAAGCAACTATTAATATCGAAATATGTAAAAATAAATCATAGATTTGTATAAAAAGAATAAAATTTTTCATACTTTATTGAATGATTAAGTGTATATATAATATATTTACAACTATATAAATTTAACTATATCTAATTAAATAACGATAACTAATTTAACTAAAACACATTTTTACTGATATAAATTCTACTTAACTACAACTAACTAATATATAACTAACTTAACTAAAATATATTTACATTTATATAAATTTTACTTATTCACGCATTACAAATTTTTAACCTGATTAATTCAAGCACGATTATAAATTATCAGTTTTTCAAACTAAATTAATTGAGTTCAAAGTCTATAAGCTTAAGGATTAACATAGATTTTAAAAAAATAATATCTTAGTACATAAAATATCATAATAAAAGTCATAATCAAAGCCTACAAATACAAATGGTTCAAAATTCATATGGCGGGCGGATACGGAGCGTGTGAATACGGTGCGGGTAAGGTCTTAAACTCATCACCTACCCACTACCCACTATAGATATGACTTTTTATATCCATATCCGCCCACTTCCCACCAAACTCATATCCATCCCCACTTCAACTGGTGCGGGTGCGGTGCAGAATCCGCAAAACTGTACCCGTCTGTCATCCTTATATATACCGTTAATTAAGAAAAAAATAGTAATAAAACATTATATCCTTATTTTTGTTAAATTTTAATGGCAAGGTACCAATTTAAAAATATAATATTAAGTATTATTTTATCAAAAATAGTTAAAGTATGAAAACAAAAATATGAATATAAATAAGATATTAAATATATAATTACCCTTTCATATAATTATTTCAAATACATTCATCAAATTATGGTTAAGACTCTATCACCCCTAACCTCGATACATGTCAAATTTTAAATACCAATATAACAAGGGATGAGAAGAAAGAAGTACGATCCAAATCAAGAAAATTAATCGGACGAGTAAAATTCGACTCGACTCGAAAAAATTAAACAGTTTAACTCGATTCGAGGTGAAAGTATCGATTCATTTTAATTTGATTCGAAATTTTATAGACTCGATTTAATTTAAAAAAATTCAAATAAAGTTTAAGTTGTAAAATGAAAATTTAAAAAACTCGAATAACTTAAAATTTTTAATAATTAAAGGATTTATTTTTAAGTTTAAGACGAGTCTCTCAACTTTTTATGATATATATACATTGATATATAAAAATATATAAAAATATTAATATATATATATACATCTTATATGATTAGAGAAAATCGTTTAAATTGGAATAAGATCGTATTATAATACGATAAATAATTACAATTAAATATTTATAGATACTCGAAAACTCGACTCAAATTTCTTAAACTCGATTTGAACAAAAAAAATTCAAATAACATTTAAGTTAAAATATGACTCGTCAACTCTAATAACTAAACTTTTTAACTAAACTCGATCGAATACTCACCCCTAACTGTGTCTAAACAAGCCCAACCTTACAGAATAAAAGGCCCTTCAAAACCCTAATCTCTCTGTGTATCTGTTATCATTCGCGGCATCTCAGCACTTCACAACACCAAAGCGAAAAGCTTCACCAATGGTCTCTGTAATCACCGGAATTCGTCCGGGGAGTCGCCACCAATCGGTTTTTGACGGTGCGATTGGAACACCAAAATAGGGTCTGCAAACCAGAGTTGGATTCGGGAGTCTGTTACGCGTAGGGAAGGGTGAGCACCCCTACAACGCCCAAAATTGGCACCTATCGGTTACAAAATATTTTATATGATTGAAAATATAAATTCGATATTAAAATCTGTGATCCAAAAGAAAATTAATTAGTAAAATATTTATTAAAATATAAAAATAATAATAAACACTTAATAATAATTTTCGAAAATATCAGGGGTTAATCTGCAAAAAACAAGAAGCTCCGAGGGTTAAAATAATATATAATAATGGCAAAATTGAAAGAAATTAAAATCTAAGGCTTAATTATGTAAAACAGTGACCAAAATGAAGACTGATGCAAGCAGGGAGGCCGAAATCTAAACACGCCATGAGTGCAGGGACTACTGATGCAATTTCCCCATAAATCCGGGCTAAGCACGGATACGGGTCCTGGATCGGGTTCGGTGCGGGTCTGGAGCCCCGAAACGGCGCCGTTTTGAGCCTGATGAACCGGCACCAAAATGGTGCCGTTTTGCTCCTAATATAAATCTCCCTTTAATTATTTTTTTTTTGCTTGGATTCATTTGTTTCTTTTTCTCAGAAGAAAGAATTTCAGAGCTTCAAAGGAGCTCTCAACTCTCAGGTAACCATGGCGCCGGACCACCGTGAGCCGCCTCGCCGGCCGCCGCCGGCCACCGTGCCGGCCGCCGTACCGGCGGCCGAAATTAAAAAAGGCGGACACTTTCCGAAGCGTCTCGACGCGAGGAATCCGAATCCGGCCTCGGATTTTTGACTAGATGCGTGCACGACCGTAGATCTGAAAGTTAAGTTTCGAAAATATTTTTTCTTTTACCTTTTTTTTTTGCTTCTGATTTGATCTCTTCCTCTCTATTTTTTTGTTTCGAATATCAAAATTTTTTTTTTCATTCCATTCCTTTTTTTTTTTTTACATGGCATAGATCTGGGGATTTATATCCCCAAAATACATATATAATACTAATATATTTCATATCTTCTGGATTTAATCTTCTTTTCCAGATCTGAATCCTTTTCTTTTAATATTTTATAGATCTGGGCGGTGGAGCAAATGACTAGTGGTGGGGCGGTGGCCATTTTGTTGAGCCAATAACTCCAGAAGTGGCATCCACGTGGAGGAGGTTGAAAACATAGGAAACAATGGCAGCAAAGCATGGCTGGTAAATGAAAATGGGTTATTACAGCTGCCCCTCTTTGCTCATTGTTGTGTAACGGCAATAGAGCAAAGATAAAGAATAACCCATTTCATTTGGTATGGTTTAAGGGTTTTTCTTTGGTAAGGTTGGGGTGTCTTTTGGTAAGATTGAGGTTCTTTCTAATAAGGTTGGGGTATTTTTTGGTAAGGTTTTTTTTTTTTTTTTTTTTTTTTTTTTTTTTTTTGGTTTGCCACCGCCTTCTTCTTATAGAGCTTTGACTTGATCAACTCCACCGCCTTTGTCAGCAAAATCTTCAAACTGATGATCCGTTGGAGGAGATTACACAAAACTTGAGCTGAAATGATGATGCTACTATCTTTGGTGAAGAGTTGACCTAACTGCAACACTACCGGAGAAGCAAGGTCTGCAAATGAGTTCTGTAACTCTTAGCTGCAACGCTGACGAAGCATGCTTTGTCTGATCCATCTACGATACTACCGCGAGACGGGTAAGGTCATTTGATCCGCTTACAACACTGCTGGAGAAGCAAGATCCTATGACGAGTTCTGTCACTCTAACAAAGCATAATTTGTTTGATCCATCTACCACACTGCCGTGAGATGGATAACATGTTTTGATTCGCTTACAACACTGCCGGAGAAGCGAGATCTGACGACGAGTTATGTCACTCTTAACTGCAACACTGACGAAGCATGATTTGTTTGATCCATCTACCGTGAGATGGGTAACATGTTTTGATTCGCTTACAACACTGCCGGAGAAGCGAGATTTGACAACGAGTTCTGTCACTCTTAAGCTGCAACACTGACGAAGCAACATGATTTATTTGATCCATCTACCGTGAGATGGGTAACATGTTTTGATTCGCTTACAACACTGCCGGAGAAGCGAGATTTGACAACGAGTTCTGTCACTCTTAAGCTGCAACACTGACGAAGCAACATGATTTATTTGATCCAGATTGATTGTATCATTTCAATCAGTACCAATCATAAGATTAATTGGCTTTCTTTACAGAGTTTGTTTTCCTCTGACCATTCACGAAAATGGATTTTAAAGGACATTTGAATGGTCCTCCTTAATGCATTTTACCCAAATGCACAGGGATCAACGGATTTGATTCGCCTTTACCAGTGGCCGTTTGCCCCGGGCTAGTTGTACCATTTTCCTGGGTACAATCAGTTGGTACCAATCCTGAAATTGGGCTTCTTCAAAGGGATTGATTTCCTTTGACCATTCATGACAATGGATTTTGGGGACATTTGAATAGTCCTTTCTTGCATTTTTCCCAAATGCACAGGGGTCAACGGATTTGACTCGCCTTTACCGGTGGCCGTTTACCCCGGGCTAGCTGTACCATTTCCCTGGGTACAATCAGTTGGTACCAATCTTGAGATTGGATTTCTTCAAAGGGATTGATTTCCTTTGACCATTCGCGAGAATGGATTTTAGTGGACCTTTGAATAGTCCTTTCTTATCGTTGGTCTTGCCATTTGCCGAATGACCTATCAACTGATCGGCAAGAGCAAACATAAAGGGTGAGGATTTTTACCTGTACTCCTTGATAATGGGTTATAATCTGGGGTAAAGCTGCAATATCCCATCGAAGTGCTTTAATGATGATGTTATGCTTATCTGTTTCATCATTGCTGCAAAGACTTTTGTTTTCACAAATGGATTTAGAGTGTCAGGGTTAGTATGCAACACATGATTCTAATCCTAACATGTATGATGCATGTATGATCCTAGCATGAAATGCACAATGCATATGATAATGATTTTTCATAGGATTTGCTTAATCAGTTGGCTTGATTAGCTGTGACACTTTGATAGCTGCGTTTCTTTCACTGGGTGGAAATACTCGATTCCAATCTGCCTGGAGAACGTTTATTCCGTTTTTAGAGTATTTTCCAACAACATCTTCTCTTGAGTGAGATCGCTTTTAATCCCTGTTCTTAGGAAATTTCAGAAGCAATGTAGGAAAATTTACTAAATTTATATTAACAAAAGATTTTTGTCTATAACAAAATTCGATATGAGTATACAAAAAACAAGACTCGATGCTCCAGATATCTGACTATCAAGCTTTACAGAGCTAGCCGGCCGGGTATATTCGTGTGTCTAGGAGTCTTTAAGCAAAGTACTTTTTGACTGAATCTGAGTTTGTCGGATGGGGCAGATCTTTGCCATCCATTTCAGCCAGAATCAGTGCTCCTCCTGAGAATGCCTTTTTTACCACATATGGCCCTTCCCAATTCGGCATCCACTTGCCTCGAAAGTCTTTTTGTATAGGGAGAATCTTTTTCAGGACCAGATCTCCTTCGCGAAACTCTCTTGGACGAACCTTTTTATTGAAAGCTCGCATCATTCGTTTTTGATACATTTGCCCATGTCGGATGGCTTTTAGTCTTTTTTCTTCAATCAAAGCGAGTTGGTCATGTCTGGCCTGAGCCCATTCTGCTTCTTCTAGCTTCAGCTCGGCTAAAACCCTCAAGGAAGGGATTTCAACTTCTATGGGCGTCACTGCCTCCATCCCATAGACTAAGGAAAAAGGAGTTGCCCCGGTAGAAGTTCTAGCGGATGTTCTGTATGCGAACAAGGCAAATGGTAGTTTCTCATGCCAGTCTTTGTAAGTTTCTACCATTTTTCCAACAATTTTCTTGATGTTTTTATTGGCTGCTTCCACTGCTCCATTCATTTGAGGACGATATGGCGAGGAATTGTGATGTCGGATATTGTATTGTTTGCAGACCTCTGTTATGGTCTTGTTGTTCAGATTCAACGCATTATCAGATATAATGCTTTCAGGCATTCCATATCTGCATATAATTTCCTTCTTGAGGAATCTACTGACCGCTACTTTGGTGACGTTAGCATAAGTGGCTGCTTCTACCCACTTAGTAAAATAGTCGATGACAACAAATATGAATCGATGCCCATTGGAAGCCTTTGGTGAAATAGGTCCAATGACGTCCATGCCCCACATGGAAAAAGGCCAAGGGGATGTCATCACGTGTAGGGGTGAAGGGGGAACATGAATCTTGTCGGCATATATTTGGCATTTGTGACATTTCCTAGCATACTCAATACTGTCACTTTCCATTGTGGGCCAGTAGTATCCAAACCTCATGATTTGTCTTGCCATAGTGAACCCGTTAGCATGGGTTCCACAGACACCTTCATGCACTTCTTCGAGGATCATCTTGGCCTCAGTTGCATTTACGCATCGCAACAGTATTTGATCTTTCCTTTTCTTGTATAAGATCTCACCATCCAGGACATAATCGATTGCCAATCTTCGCAACGTCCTTTTTTCATTTTCAGTGGCTTCTTTTGGATAGTCACGATTCTTTATATACTGTAAGACATCATGATACCAAGAGCGTTCATCAATCTCGCCCTCTTCGATATTGTAACAGTAGGCCGGAGCGTCATATATACTCATTTGTATTGGCCTCAAATCTGATGGTTTATTTACTTGAATTAATGAAGACAACGTGGCCAAAGCATCTGCCATTTGATTATCTTCTCGTGGCAGATAATGAAAAGTTATTTCATAAAATGGCTTGATTAGGTCTAGGACTAGGTTTCGATATTCCATCAATTTAGAGTCTCGCGTGCCCCACTCTCCTCGGAGCTGGTAGATTACGAGCATAGAGTCCCCGTATACTTTCAGCTGCTTGATTTTTCGGGTGATAGCTGCTCGGATCCCCATGATACACGCTTCATACTCTGCTACATTATTGGTGCAATCAAAATCGAGCTTGCTGGCAAAAGGGTAGCAGTCACCTTCTGGGGATACCAAAACTGCTCCAATTCCCTTACCGGTAGCATTGGAAGCCCCATCAAAGTTCAATTTCCAATGGCCGTTGTTAAAGGCACCTTCCTCAACACACATCAAGTCCTCGTTGGGGAAATCAAAATTTAGAGGTTCATAGTCCTTTAATGCTCGACTGGCAAGGAAATCTGCTATGGCACTTCCTTTTATGGCCTTTTGATTGACGTACACAATGTCAAATTCAGATAATAGGATCTGCCATCTAGCCATTCTGCCTGTCAATGTGGTTATCTCCATCAGGTATTTGAGAGGATCAAGTCTTGAGATCAACCAAGTCGTATGATACAACATGTATTGCCTTAGTCTTTTAGTAGTCCAGACTAAAGCGCAACAGGCTTTTTCAATCGGTGAATATCTTACCTCGCAATCTGTAAACTTTTTACTGAGATAAAAAATTGCTCTTTCTAACACACATCCCATGGACTTTTCGAAGACCGTTAAATACAGAATTAGCGGTCTATTCGGAACTGGTGGTACCAGAACTGGAGGGTTTGTCAGGTAATATTTAATCTTGTCGAAAGCTTCCTGACATTCGTCATCCCACTCGCCAGGATCATGTTTTTTTAAGAGTCGGAAGATAGGATCACATTTTTCAGTTAGCTGTGAAATGAACCGAGCAATATAATTCAACCTTCCCAGAAAACCTCTTACTTGTTTTTGGGTGTGTGGAGGAGGCAGCTCTTGAATAGCTTTAACTTTGTCAGGATCAACCTCAATACCCCTTTCACTGACTATGAAGCCCAATAGCTTCCCCGACGTGACTCCGAACGTGCATTTGGTTGGATTCAGTTTCAGTTGAAACTTTCTTAGCCTTAAGAAGAGTTTTCTTAAGACTCTTATATGCTCGTCTTCAGTCTGGGACTTCGCAATCATGTCATCAACATAAACTTCAATTTCTTTGTGCATCATATCATGAAATAGGGCCACCATCGCTCGCTGGTATGTTGCCCCAGCATTCTTAAGTCCGAAGGGCATCACCTTGTAACAAAAGGTCCCCCATTGTGTTACAAATGTTGTTTTGTGCATATCCTCGGGATACATCTTTATTTGATTATATCCTGAAAATCCATCCATAAAGGAGAACAGAGAATGTTTTGCTGTATTATCGACTAAAGTGTCGATATGAGGCAAAGGAAAATTATCTTTTGGACTGGCTTTATTTAAGTCCCGGTAGTCAACACACATACGGACCTTACCATCCTTCTTGGGTACTGGGACTATATTGGCTACCCATTCCGAG
The DNA here is from genome assembly GCA_035048815.1 of Abelmoschus esculentus. NCBI lineage: Eukaryota > Viridiplantae > Streptophyta > Magnoliopsida > Malvales > Malvaceae > Abelmoschus > Abelmoschus esculentus. Next base: position 23,858,342 of record JAUCBN010000004.1, read on the forward strand.
TATATGATTTCTTGGAGAAAACCAGCATCATATTGTTTCTTCACTTCTTCTTTTATCTTCAATAAAACATCCGGCCTCATTCTTCGCAGCTTCTGCTGAATCGGCTTGCAGTCTTCCTTTATGGGAAGTTTGTGTACCACCATATCTATGCTTAATCCGGGCATGTCTTGGTAAGACCAGGCAAAAACATCTTTAAATTCTCTGAGCAGCTCAATCAAATCAATTCTAGTCTTGGCCGTAATACACGTGCCAATTTTCATTTCCTTGTTTTCTTCTTCATTCCCTAGACTCACGATCTCAACGGATTCTTTGTAAGGCTGGATTTGCTTCTCTTCTTGCTCTATTAATCTTAGTAAGTCAGGCGGAAGTTCATAGTCTTGGTTGTCTTCGAATTCTGAGCACTCCCCTAAACACACTTCTCTTCCGAAGATAAGTTCTGAATCAATGTCGGTATTACTTGATAGTTTGATATCTGGGGACCTGAAACAAAATCTTAATTGAACAAAAGAATTAAGAATTTGAAATTTAATTGAAACTCAACTGTTTGTGAGAAATAAAGTATTTGCCAAAAACTTTACAACAAAAGAGTTTTATTTTATTAAAACATGATGGGTTTAGGCTCTTTTTACAAAAAGCTTCTTGTTACTCTCGGGCTAGAGTAACGAGGGTGTTTTCGGACATTACTCTGAAGCTTTCCTAAAAACAGTAGGGAGTTCTTCTGCAGTCCAGTTGTTCAGAGTAGTTCCCGGGATGCAGGGTGCGATTCCATAAGGGCATGTTCCTGTATTTTCCTCTTCGGAGATGACATTAATGTCTAATTTTCCCATCAATTTCTTTAATCCATCCTCTCCTGCTTCCGGGTACATGATCCCGCCAAAAACAAAAGTTTGGGACAGCGGGGGAAAGGTCATAGGCTCCCACTGGGCCTCCTTTCCTAGCAAGCGAGCTTTTCTTCTATCCTGTTTTTTCTGAATTTCCTTTCTCATCTCATCCGCAGTTGGCTTGTATCCCAAACCAAAGCGGTCCTGCTTGTTGATGACGGCTGGTACCCTGGCACGACCTTGTAAACGTCTTCCTAAACCTCTGCCAGCTCGGGCTCCTCGCCCCATGATCAGCTTAATCCCCATTCTCGTGTTTTGGGATAATTTAGGTGTCGGAATTTTGCTTCCCTCGGTGACAAAGGTAGCGTTAACAAACTCAAATGATCGAAAAGAGCATTCGAGGCCTTTCTCTTCAGTTTCCACGTACGGTGCCTCGCTCGTGACGGAGGCTATAATATCTTCTTCAGCATTGATTGAAATCAACCTTCCATCACAAATAAACTTCACCTTCTGGTGTAGTGATGAGGGTACAGCCCCTGCGGAGTGGATCCATGGCCTCCCCAGTAGACAATTGTATGTGGGCTTGATATCCATGATTATGAAATCAACATCATAAGTATTGGGTCCCACTTGTAGCGGTATATCCATCCTCCCCACTACATTTCTTTCTGTCCCGTCGAAGGCGCGCACAGTAGTGTTGCAAGTCTTCATATGAGTACTGTCTATTGGAAGCCTATTCAGTGTATTTAGCGGCATCACATTCAAGGCAGATCCATTGTCTATCAATACTCCTGGCATTGTGTACCCTTTGCAACGAGTGGTGATGTGCAAGGCCTTGGTAGATCCCATACCTCCTGGAGGAATCTCATCATCGTTGAAATGAATAAAATTGTCAGCATTCAAGTTGTTTACCAGTCTATCGAGCTTATTGACCGATATGTCATTGGGGACGAAAGTCTCATTGAGCACCTTCAGTAGTGCATTTCGATGAGCTTCTGAACTGAGCAATAAAGCAAGTATAGATATACGAGCTGGCAATCTCCGGAGATGCTCTACGACATTGTATTCACTGTGTTTCAGAAATTTCAAGAATTCTCTCATTTCTTCCTCCCTCACCGGCTCATTGATTGGCGATTCCGATTCTTGAACGACACCTCTTTGTGGTTCCACGACCGGAGCCTTCCCTTTAGGATCCTTGCTTCCTCTATATCCATATTGTGTTCCACTCCTCGTGTGGAACGTCACATCATTCACTGCCCCTGATGAAGCTTTCAAAGGGTCCTCATGATGAGTGACTTGACAATCATACCTCCATGGGACTTTCTTTTGATCATGGAAAGAGAAAGGTTGCGGTGCTTGAACAGAAAGCCTGGCTTTCACAGATTTATTTACTTCAGGCTTGCTGGGTTCTGAAATTACCAAGAACGGAGTATTCTTGGAGTTGTTTGCTTCTGAAGCGCAAACCTCCCTTCTTTCAGATGCCCCTTCTTCAAAAAACTCAATTTCTTTATTGTCAATCAGCTCTTGCACTAAGGCTTTGAACTCTGTGCAATCGCATATCCTGTGATCCATTGTATCATGATAAGGACATGATTGATGAATGGTTTCTGTATTTCTTGATACTGATTGTATCAAGTCTCTTTCAACTAACTTCTTCCACACCCATTTAAGTGGAGATCTTACATCCTCTACTCTGTATTTGGTCCTCCTACTGCTTTGATCAGTGACCGCGTTCACCCCGGGCTCCGCGTGACTAGGCAGCGGATTTCCTGACTCGTTGGCCCCTGCGGGATTATCGAATCTCACGACACCTATTTGCATGAGCTTTTCGATGAGCTTCTTGAAACCAATACAATCTTCGATCGAATGCCCCACCGCTCCTGCGTGGTATTCGCATTGAGTGTTCGGATTATACCATTTTGGGTATGGTGGTTGTATCGGTTTTATATAGAAGGGTGAAACCACATGCGCGTTGTACAAGTTCTTGAAAAGTTCCCCATAAGAGATAGGAATAGATGTGAACTCCCTTTCGGTATTCTGATTTTGATTCTGCTTCTGTGTATTTGATGTCGAAGTTTTGGACTGCCACGTTGATGCCTTGGAGTAATTGACATTATGGACACCAGAATCTCCACCCTCATTATTCTTTTTCTTGTAATACGGCTTCTTGGAGGACTCTTCATCTTCGAGCTTCCCACTTCGAATGGCTTGTTCTATCATTTCGCCATTCATTATAATGTCTGAAAAGTCTTTTGTGGCACCTCCTAGGATCCGTCCAAGGAAAGGCTTTTTTAATGTTCCAACGAAGAGCATTACTGTTTCTTTTTCTGATAATGGCGGTTGTACTTGAGCAGCCACATCTCTCCAGCGCTGAGCATATTGCCTAAAGCTTTCATTATGCCTTTTTTCCATGTTCTGAAGAGTGACTCGATCCGGAGTTATATCGATAACGTGGCTATATTGTCGCACAAAGGCCTGTGCCAAGTCTTTCCACGAATGGATTTTTAAACGGCTTAATTGGTTATACCATCTCGCCGCTGAACCTGTTAAGCTATCCTGAAAACAATGAATCAGTAGGGGATCATTGTCGATGTACCCGGTCATTCTCCTGATGAACATAGTCAGATGTGCTTCGGGACAGGTCGTCCCATTGTATTTCTCAAAGTCTGGCATTTTAAACTTCGGGGGTAGCACCAGATCAGGCACCAGACTTAACTCTCTTGCTTCCATTCTAGGAAACTGATCTATATTTTCCATGGCTTTGAATTTTTCTTCAAGCTGCCTGCATCGATCCTCAAATTCTTTTGGCAACTCGACCCTGTATTTCTCGGCTTCGTTAAAATCGGGCACCGCGTAATCGTTAGGGTTATTGATAACTAAACCCCCTTGAAAGTGAGTTTCGTTTTGGCTAGTTTGTCCCTTAGGAACTTCCACCGACCCATGGGTTTGAGGAGCATTTCCCGAGTTGTCAGTTGTGGTGCTTGGTTCAACAATGGCTCCTTTGCCCTTCTCTGGCCCTTTCCCTTGTAACAACAGTGCGATCTTGTCGAGTAATTCATCCTGTGTTTGAGAAATATGAGCACGCGTGTCCTGCTGTGCTTTATCCAATTTACTATCCATTTCTCGCTTCATATCTTCATAGGCTTGTTCAATCCTGGCTAGTCTTTCTTCCATTTTTCTGGATCGGAATCTAGTGAAATGGGGATGCTGAATTTGGTCGGGTTCCAGTATTACTGCATTAACAGCACCCTGGAACATTAGAATAACAAAATAGAAGAATGATGCATGGATGCAGCTAATATGATGGCATGTTTATGCAAACCAACACGTTATATTGACATCTCAAAACGTTTACAGAGGTGTTGATTTTAGTACAACTTTTGAAAAGAAGCTCATTTACAGAACATGACTTCCTATATACTAGGTGGCATCGCTTCACATATACTGCTTGGCCTTTACGCCCAGAATTTTAATCATTTTGAGTAGTTTCGCAAGTTTCCTTCCTTTGTTTGATTCCGCCTCGAACTGTAAGCTAAGAACCTCAGCCTGAACTGCCAGTGTTTGCAGGTATTCAGCAACCTCCCGGACCTGTACCAGGGCTTCAGACATGGTATGATTTCTATCCTGGATTTGCTCTTGGGCTTCATTTAATCGGGCTCTCCATTGTTGTTCCTCCCAATTGCGCAATTCTTCAAGATAGTCGATTTGTGCTTTACTTGCTTGTATGGCGGCTTCTATGTCTCTAACCTGTTTTTTCAAACTTTCGTTCGCTTCTCGGCTCGCTTCCAGCTGGGCTTCCGAGTTCTGATGATAACTTTGTAAGGTCTCTTCCAAACTAATGATTTGACCTCTTAAACCGATATTTTCAGTTTTGACACGATCTAGTTCTTCCCGATCTAGGGCCTGCTGACTTCGTGCCTCATTGTACTTACTCTCCCAATGACGAGTCTTCTTCTTTTCCTCATAAATTTCTAATTTCCAGTCGGCAGAGGTTTTTCTGAGATCCGCATATTCCGCTGCTTCTCGAAGCTTTTTATAGTCCCCTTGTAGATCATTTAAGTCCTCCTCGGCTTTGTTTTTCCCTTTCTTCAACCTCAGCATTTCTTGTTCTTTTGACTGAATGCCAAATTCCAACTGGTTTCTTTCATTTTCTAGCCTTGACAATTGCATCCCCATGCTAATGTACCTTTCTTGGTAATCCTGCTTGGCAATCTCCGCTTCTGACGGGTTCACTAAGAGTTGCTCTTCCAATGGCTTATTGACTTCCAAATTTGGTATCGGAATGTCATCATTGATTCTCCGACTTCTCCATTGTCGATATTCCGGAGTAACCCTAGGCTTTTCTTCAAACGGTTCCATTTTCAGAGGACATTTCCATGCTCTCGCAATGACAGCAACATCTCTTTTGTAATCCCTTCCCTTGTAAGGGAACTCGCAAACAGCCAACCCCCTGGTTGCCGGGATGAATTGTCTAGACCTGTATTGCCGAGAGACCATTAGTGGTGCGTATCCCGTTGCTCCCCATAACCCAAGTAAGGGGACCCAATTATAGCCCTCACAACTGACTGTGATCTCGTGCGGGAAGAACCAGCTTGCTTTCCATATGATATCCCCTTCCCGTAAGTTACGTAGAATATTTTTCCATTGATCGTAAGGGATATTCTCCAGCCTCTGGGTGTGTGCCAGATCCCTTATTGGTGAGTAGTGGTCAAAACACGCCTGATACGAAGATTTTTCCGGCTTCCAGAAATGGCTGTGAAACCAAACAAGTATGAGTTGAGCACACCCGATAAACCTTCCCTCACCACTTCTTCTGCAAGCGGAAAGTGATCTAAAGGTTTCGGCAAGGATCGCTGGAACTGGAGTAATACCCTTATCAAGGTGATCGAATAATTCTATAACCACATCATCGATATAACCGAGAGATTTGGGGAAGATGACCAACCCGTAGATGGCCAATGCGAATATTCTAATCTGTCTCTCACATTTGGTTTCCGTTAGTATCAAATCTCGGATATCTTTCCAGGCAATGCATTTGCTTTCACCCTTTTCTTTAATCCGGGCTTTCGCCCACTTTTCATTCTTCCCGGTCAATTTTAGTAACCGTTTTTGGAACATCGGCGAATCAGACGGCTTGAAGTATACTTTATCCAACTGGAATCTCGGGCATTGGATTAATGTGGTATATTCTTCGATTGTTGGCGTAATGTCCACTTCTCCCATCGTAAAACAACTATACGAGGGATTCCAGAACTGAGCTAGGGCTCGAAATAGTGCTTTATCAATGCTGACATCGAGCAAATATGGTAGGTGTCCATAGTTAGCGAGAAACAAGCTTTTGGTGTCCTCTTCCCATTGGTCCCAAATACATTTCAACTCTTGCAACTGGTTTTGTGTAGAAGATATACGTGTGAAGTCTCTGAGGTTGACTTTTTCCTCTTCCATTAGACTATCCCCGTTCTGATATTGAGACTCTTCTGACCATCGACGAACCCTGAGATTGGCCTCCACCTTGTCTAGGAAGTGGTTCCCCATAGCCGAACTGAGCCTTTCTAATGGTTATACCAGTATCAACACCTTTGTTTTATTTGTTTAGAGATGCACATGCAAAACAAACGCCAAAACAACACAAATAAAATATTAATGTTAAAAAAACATGAATATGCATGAAATATAATGCATGTTGAAAACGTAATAAATAAATTGCAGAAATAATAAACGAGAATTAAACAATGGAAGATAAAAAGACAAGACTCCTCCCCCCGCTCTCTCTCTCTTAAAAAAATCTACAAGGTACCCCCCTAATCGAGCAGAGTTTAGGCATAACGGCTCTAAGGGTAGGCTTCTAGGGCTCACTATATGTGGTGTGGTTCTAGAAGGTACCCGAACGATATTTATTATCCTACTAAGAATAATAAACATAGTTCAGAGGGATACGTTTCCCTAAGTTTATGCGGAGACGTAGATCTCACGAAGACAGAGAGAAAAATATCCCGAAAGCCATTCACCATCCTACACGGAGGCGTAACCTCACGAAGGAGTGGTTTCATGCTCCCACTTAATTGGACGGAGCTCGGGTTGAGAGCTCATGAAATGAGGACCTAAAAAAATATTTAAAAGCATTAATTTAATATTTAAAACACAATGTTAAAAATAAACCGAATTTATATTTTCAATCGTTAAATAAAATGTAACCGATTTGAGGCTTGACTCGCAAAAAATTGTCCCCAGCGGAGTCGCCAAGCTGTAATCACCGGAATTCGTCCGGGGAGTCGCCACCAATCGGTTTTTGACGGTGCGATTGGAACACCAAAATAGGGTCTGCAAACCAGAGTTGGATTCGGGAGTCTGTTACGCGTAGGGAAGGGTGAGCACCCCTACAACGCCCAAAATTGGCACCTATCGGTTACAAAATATTTTATATGATTGAAAATATAAATTCGATATTAAAATCTGTGATCCAAAAGAAAATTAATTAGTAAAATATTTATTAAAATATAAAAATAATAATAAACACTTAATAATAATTTTCGAAAATATCAGGGGTTAATCTGCAAAAAACAAGAAGCTCCGAGGGTTAAAATAATATATAATAATGGCAAAATTGAAAGAAATTAAAATCTAAGGCTTAATTATGTAAAACAGTGACCAAAATGAAGACTGATGCAAGCAGGGAGGCCGAAATCTAAACACGCCAAGAGTGCAGGGACTACTGATGCAATTTCCCCATAAATCCGGGCTAAGCACGGATACGGGTCCTGGATCGGGTTCGGTGCGGGTCTGGAGCCCCGAAACGGCGCCGTTTTGAGCCTGATGAACCGGCACCAAAATGGTGCCGTTTTGCTCCTAATATAAATCTCCCTTTAATTATTTTTTTTTTGCTTGGATTCATTTGTTTCTTTTTCTCAGAAGAAAGAATTTCAGAGCTTCAAAGGAGCTCTCAACTCTCAGGTAACCATGGCGCCGGACCACCGTGAGCCGCCTCGCCGGCCGCCGCCGGCCACCGTGCCGGCCGCCGTACCGGCGGCCGAAATTAAAAAAGGCGGACACTTTCCGAAGCGTCTCGACGCGAGGAATCCGAATCCGGCCTCGGATTTTTGACTAGATGCGTGCACGACCGTAGATCTGAAAGTTAAGTTTCGAAAATATTTTTTCTTTTACCTTTTTTTTTTGCTTCTGATTTGATCTCTTCCTCTCTATTTTTTTGTTTCGAATATCAAAAAATTTTTTTTCATTCCATTCCTTTTTTTTTTTTTTACATGGCATAGATCTGGGGATTTATATCCCCAAAATACATATATAATACTAATATATTTCATATCTTCTGGATTTAATCTTCTTTTCCAGATCTGAATCCTTTTCTTTTAATATTTTATAGATCTGGGCGGTGGAGCAAATGACTAGTGGTGGGGCGGTGGCCATTTTGTTGAGCCAATAACTCCAGAAGTGGCATCCACGTGGAGGAGGTTGAAAACATAGGAAACAATGGCAGCAAAGCATGGCTGGTAAATGAAAATGGGTTATTACAGTCTCTTTGCTCCATTCCCAGATGCCCAAACTTCTTCTTTCTCTTAAAACAAACAACCAAAGATCTATTCTTTAGCATTGTTTTTTTGGCTTATGTTTGTTGGTTGTGTCTTTGCATAAACAGGGGATCGATTTAATCGCAGGAGGTAAGAGCAAGAAGACCAAGAGGACAGCTCCCAAATCCGATGATATTTACCTCAAACTCCTCGTCAAGGTCTAATCTTTATCCCCATACTCCGCATAAAAATCCCATTTTTTATTTTCCTTTGAATAAACATGCTGATTATTTATTTTGGGTTATAGCTTTACCGTTTCCTTGTAAGAAGAACCGGGAGTAAATTCAATGCTGTGATATTGAGACGTTTGTTCATGAGTAAAGTTAACAAGCCTCCACTATCTCTCTCTAGGCTAGTTCAGTTCATGAAGGGGAAGGTATTTATGTAATTTTGATTTGTGTTACTTAATATTTCTGGGTTTTTTAGGATGTTTACGTTGCTGTTGATTTATGGATTTGATTCATCTTTTTGTATGTGTAATTAACTTGTAGGAGGACAAGATTGCTGTGGTAGTGGGGACATTGACTGATGATATTAGGGTTTATGAGGTTCCTGCTTTGAAGGTTACTGCTCTTAGGTTTACCGAGACTGCTCGAGCTAGGATCGAGAAGGCTGGTGGAGAATGCTTGACTTTTGATCAGCTTGCTTTGAGAGCTCCTTTGGGTCAAAACACGGTATCGGATCTCTTGTTCTGTTTGTTTTTGTTGTTTGATGGCATTGATTGAGGTCTTTTTTGTTGCAAATGTGTGTGTTGATCTGTTTATTGATTCGATCGTTGTTTTTAAGTCATGCATTCTTCAACATTTCATTTCTACTTTATTCGTTGTTTGTCGAAATCCTTGAAATTGGAATGATGTTTCTTTCATGCACTAAAACAAATCTATTACATTGTGAATTGATTGATGTTTCTGTAAATTCATATGTTCGGTACCATAATGTTCATGTCCCTCGTGATGTTATATTGCGTCGTGAGACCTTTTCTTGTTTAACCTTCGATAGGAAGTGAAGTCCATTGTTGTCCCCCTAAACTTGTTCTTTTGCTAACTTTTGTATGCTGAAAGAAGAAAATGTTGTCTGAATATCTTGTTTACATTGTGCTGAATTGCAGGTTCTCCTCAGAGGTCCGAAGAATTCCCGTGAAGCTGTTAAACACTTTGGTCCCGCACCTGGTGTTCCTCACAGCCACAGCAAACCATACGTGCGCTCGAAGGGAAGGAAGTTCGAGAGGGCTAGAGGGAGGAGGAACAGCAAGGGATTCAGGGTTTAAGACAAGTTTACTACTTATTTTGAGGTTTTGTCATTTAGGGTTCTATGACAGTTTTGCTTGCTTATGTTTTGCATCCTTAGCCATGGATCGTTTAATAGCTTGTTTGAGAATGGATCTTTCTTATATTAGAAAGTGTTTCATGTTTAAGCATTTTAACATTGTATTCCAACATGGAATTTCTTGTCTGAACAACACTTTTTCAACAATTTATGAAGGTGAAACTTGACTCTAGGGGTGAGTATCTGATTTGAGTTGAGTTTAAGATATTCGGGTCAAGTTTTTTAGTTCTTGTAAATATTTAATTATGATTATTTATCATATTATGATACGATTTGATTCTAATTTAAGTGATTTTCTTTAATCATATAAGATATTATATATATATTAATAGTGTTTCATGTGATAATATTTTTCATATTTATAAATGTATTTATATCATATAAAATTGTGCGACTGTCTTGAATTTGAAAATAAATTATTTAATTATTAAAAGTTTAAATTATTTAATTATTAAAAGTTTTGAGTTATTTGAATTTCGTTTTTATAATTCAAATTTTATTTGATTTTTTTTTGAGCTAAATCGAGTTTATAAAATTTCGAATCGAGTTTGTCGCGAAATTCGGGTATTACAGAGTTAAAACTAATTGAGTATTTTTGTATCAAGTCGAGTTATTTGATTTATTCGAGTTAGAATTTGGTTCACTCCTTATTCATTGAATTTAATTGGTCAAATTCTTCCATTAGCCCCTGCACTATGTGAAAGTTGTAAATTTAGTTCTGGTACTCCAATTTGTGCATTTTTAGCCCTTATGCCCTTCACATTCTGAAAATTTTCATTTTGATCCAAACAATAACCTTGAAATATATCCCTACTCATGCATGTTGCTTTGATTCAAGATAGAATTTGGCAAATCTAAGAACACAGCTTCAAACCGATAACAAAGCAAGCATTCAGCTCATACATAAACAAAGCAGATTCAGAATTTTTTGATGAAATCAAGGATGTGGGAGTTAATCTCATCAGATTTTTCTTGGTTGATGAAATGGCCAACACCTTCCATAACCACAACTTCATCTAACATGGGCACATCCGCTTTAAAGCCACCACTCTCAACATATTTCTTCATCCCTGGGGTGGTATAAACACTGTCAAGATCCCCCACAATGAACTTCACTGGTACTTTCACTTGTGTTCCACTCCACGCTGCTGTCAATTCCCAGTTTCTGCAACATGACAGAGAAATTAGACCAAAATTCACAAGACCTAAATTCGAATCATTTTTCCAGGTAAAAAAAAACATACAAATCCAAAGCTCTGTAGTAGTTTAGAGCGCCAGTGAAGCCTTTTTGATTGAACTTGTTGGTATAGTAACTAAGATCTTCTTCAGAGAACCATGCTGGTAAGGAAATTGGGGTATCTGGTTTGATACCAAAAGGATTGTCTTTTGGCAAGGAAGGTGGACCTGGTTTTCGACTCGAAATGATTCTCTTCAGCACGTTTGAAGTTCCATAATGAGCTATCTCTGCTTCAATCTTTCCAGGTTCCTACAATAAAGTTTGGAAGAAGCCGTCTTTGTGTTCGTTATTTGGACCAACTAATAACATTATAAGACAAGAGGGACCGAAACCAGAAATTATTAAAAAAGACCTGAAATCTGCAAATATAGTAATCATCTCCGAAGAAAAGCCTCATGCCCTCAACAGGCTTCATTGGTTTCCTCGGCATGAACGGAACGCTGAGGCACACGAAAGCCTTGACTCGATCGGGACGGAACAAGCAAAGGTACCATCCGATTATGGAACCCCAATCATGAGCCACCAAGAACACTTGGTCCACACCAACAGAGTCGATGAGTGCAACGAGGTCACCGACAATATGCATGCACGAGTAGCTGGCTATGGACTGGGGAGCCTCGGTGTTGCCATAGCCTCGGAGATCCGGTGCAACAGTGCGGTACCCAAGTGAGCTGAGAGCAAGGATCTGATGCCTCCAAGTGTACCAGAGTTCGGGGAAGCCATGAAGGAAGAGGATGACCGGTCCTTGCCCTTTCTCGGCTACGTGCATCGTTATGCCATTGACATTCACCATCCTGTGCTGTATTCCTTCCATTTCTCTCTCTCTCTTCCCTTGTGATTCGTTCTGTATGTGACATATGATGATATATAAAGGCAAAGGCAATGGGTTTACATGTGTAGAGCCACCACCTAAACAAACCAATTTTTTTTTTCTTCTAAAGTTTTACCTTTTAAATACTATATATATATATTTAACCACTAACTCGTTGACCCGCTCTATTTTTTTCATTAATAACGTTAAAATTTGAATTTTTGATTTTATTTAAACGATTTAACGTTTCATCTCACTGAACCAACTAATTGATGGTTGAATTTTTGAAAACCGATTATAAATTTAAAATCGTTTTTAGAAATCAACACAATTGAGAGCAACAACTACAACTGGACATTATTAGATTTACAGGGGCGTTAGTGTAGTAAATACATGAGAGGTTGACTTCAGAATAGAAATAATGAAGCTTTAAATGTGGCTCATGAATCCAAACCTGATGCCTGTTGCCTGTTGGTTCAACTTAAGAAATAAACTTGCTTTGCCACACGGAAGAAAGATGGCCAACCCTTCTTTACCAACACCAAGGCAGGTCTCATCCGACAGCCATTAAGGGTATCAGTTCAGTTTTGTGGTCAAGCCCACCGCCCAGTCCGCCCTTTGCATGAATGCCACCGAGCACCGACCACTAACTGTCTATTGGAGTTAATTTTAGGGTTGGTCAAGTTATTTTCAGTTGGAATAATTATGAGTTTTGAAATCATTTAAGTCATTTTCTGGTTGTTGAACGGACTTCAGATGAGAATTCACGTTTATACTACATCCTGAACAACATCCCACAAGTAAAACCTACCACTATTTCTTATTAAATTCTTAACTGTAATTGAAGATGCAAGGAGGTACGAGGTCTACTTAACTTTTCTCATCTTTACAAACAGGCCACATGCTCGGGCAAAATAAAGCACCCACACCCGGATTTGGCCAGACAAACTCGAAACCACCCATTATGATATAACACCAGAAAACTCGAATCCTGGGAACCATGGGGTCCCAAGATGGCGAGTGAATCGAAACTAATTGAAAAACTTTGGGTGGTGGTACAAAGATCTTTTAGACGCATAGCATGTAACGTGGAGAAACTAAGACATATGGAACAAGTAAATATGCATTCCTTTACCAAAATGATGTGATGACAAAGCATATCAAATATATATGAATTTATAAACTCGGGTGACTTGAAGTCATTGTATAAAATAAAGCACCAAATCCGTAAAATACAACACTGAAACTTGAGCCTCAAGGCTGAAACTTGACCTATTATGACTTCATGCATGATTACCTTATCTATCTACAGAAAGATGACCAGACTTCTTCATAATACAATTTGAACTTCAGCTCCACCGAGTCAATCAAAACGAGCATTTAAGAACTTCAACAATTTGTTTCTTTTACTCTCGGCCTCTTTGTCTTCCTTTGACTTGTCAAGTTTCAAGAGAATCTAGAAACAATGAAACAAGAGCAATAGCAAAGTAAGAAGCCCTGTCTGGCTCTAACATAAACAAGATGGACTAACCTTTTTGCCAGACACAGCACTACGTCGTGAACCATCATCCTTGTCACGCCCAAGAAACTGTATAAAGAATAAGAAGTTAGCATGAGAGAGGCAAAGGGAGTTAAGGTATGATATCAATAACCACTAAACAGCAATGAATTACCTTTGAAAGCTGCACAGGACTGCTACTTCTGTCATCTTGCTGTTTCTATTTGTAGCTCCGATTGCCAGTACAAACCCGACCCAGAAAAATAATCCAAGTCAATTGCACCCAGTTATCATGTCACAGACCCCAGCTCCAATTTCAAAGAGCCAATCCATAGAACAAGCAAAAAGTATCATAAGCACCTGAGAAATGTCTGCTTGAAAGTATCTAAAAACAATGAAAGCTGGAAAATTCGATCAACATCCATAAGATGGAACTATTGTAACTAATGTTAGAACTTCTGCCACTATCCTGGCAGATGCATATGGAAGAAAAGCAAACTAGAGATTTAAATATACATGAATGAACCATGAAAGGTATTGAAAACAAAAAACAACAAACCAAGCTCCTGATGAGCAGCCAGCAAACGAGGATAACATAGCCACACTAAACCATCAGACAGATTTGGATACCATGTTAAACATAATACATAAAACTATTGAGTGAGTCTCTCGGGTTATAATTTCACGATAGCAGCAGTCAATCTCAGGTTATTTAAGCATCCATGCTACTCATCCATGTTAGTTGGAGACTAATGCATGTATCAAATACAGGGTATGTGCCAAACATGAAAATGTTCGATTCTTTCTAAATTTCTGTGTATTTGAAGGGTATGGGTCATATCCCATTCCTATACATCTACATATGTACTGGAGATGAGCATTGGACACAATATTCTATGAGGAAAAAAAAAAGATTTGAAACAACATAGGGACGTGCATTGTAAATAGTGGCATATCTCTTTCAGTTTGTGCTTTTGACATTTATGTCGATGACTCTTGATCCGCTCTTTTTCCTTCGACTAAAAGGCAAAAGGATAATAATAAAGTGAGCCATATGAGACACTGCAATAAAATGAGAAGAAAATATTGTAGTATCCGAACTTAACCTTCTTTTGCCTGTCAATTTTCTTGTGCCTCTTTGAATGGCTGGACTCACGCTCACTATCCGATGAACTGTTACCCCTGCAACAATTTAGCAGTCATAGAATGTTAGCGAACACAATGACCAAGTATCTACGTCAAGGTTAATAGTTGGTAAAATGATAAAGAACCAAATAGTTTCAAGTAATTTCTCCACCTTCCATGTAACACATAAAGGCATTAGAACAAAAAAATATTGATGAATGCACCTTGTTCTTCATAAAAGCAAGAAATTTGATCATACATTTAAGTTTCAAAATACAAAATTTTGCATTTCCTTATGATGTTTAGTCATTAGTTCACTACATACATCAAATTCCATTTATATAAAATGTATGATAATACAAATCAACCCCTTGTACTATAAACAAAATTCATTTTAATCCAACCTTACTTACAAGTTAAACCAGCAATAAATGGAAAAGTTAGAAATGGATATTAAACGATGCATTACAATCGAAACATTAAAAGAAATGAAAAATCCATGATACCGTTTCACCGAAGAACACTTCCAACTAAAATTCCAGATTAAAGATTTAATAAAACCTTAATTAATTCGCCTAACAGAGTAACAATTAACCTTAAACATCAGTTACATAAAACATAAATAATTTATATGAAAAATAATAATAATTAATTTCTTTTTACCTGCAGGAATCGGAGTCAGACGAAGAGTAAGAATCGGAAGAGTGACAGCGATGCTTTCTATGACGTCGTTTACCTATAGAACGACTCTTCTTTCTGATTTTGAGAGAATCCCTGTCTCTTTCGCGACGGTTACTGCGACGACGGCGTTTTTTGGCGCGTGAAGAAGACGAATCGGACAGGGAATCCGTGGAAGTGTAAGAAGTAGCCGAGGACGAGGACGAGGACGAGGACGCCATAGCCGGTTACCGAACTCTAGTTATTATTAGGCTTAACACCAAATTAAATACCTAAATTATCCTATTTTAACTTTTAAGTGCCTAATTTATTCGCTTACTCATAATAATAATAATAATAATAATTCATATTTTTTTTTTATATTTTTAACTATTAATTATTCTTTTTTAATAGAAAAAACATTTTCTATTTAACTAATCTAATCACTAACAAATACAAAAAAAGATATATTTATCTTAAAAGATCGTAGTTTAGATTGTTGTCTATAAAATATATATATTGTTAAAAAATTAAAAAATATATAAAAACAAATATTATTGTGTAATTAGATTAGAATTATTAAAAAAATACTAAAAATATTTTTTTGTCTAATCATTAATTTTTAATCTATTGACCGACTAATCTAAATTGAGTTTTACATAGACTCATTATAATGCCAACCCCTAACCACTAATTTTCAACTCATTGACCGACTAACCAATATTTATTTGAATAGTTTATTAGTTATCAATATCTTATATATTTAAATATCAATTAGATTATAGCAAATATTTTTTTAATATGATATTATTGAGAATATTTGAAGGATTTATATATTAATTTATAACTTACATAATTAAATATAAATATGAATATAAATATGCGAGAATAAAAAATTAATTTATAAATATTATAATATAAATACGTGAAGATAAAAAATTAAATATCAAACATTAAATTTAGGTTATTTGAAGTTTTTTATAATTGTTTATAATAAAACAGTCTCTACTCTTTATAACTTTATGTTAAAACATCTAATTTTAAAAAGCTCCTATTATCATTTTTTTTGAAATTAGAAATTTTATCACAATTGTTCAAATTAATAAATTTGACTAGTTAAACCTTTAATTTTAATTTAACTCTCTAATTTTAACTCAAACTTTAAAAATTTATAATTTAATTAATAAAAATGAAATAGTGTAATATTTTTATATAGTTTACGTGTCAAATAATAATCTTATTTCTATTAGGTGTTTAAAATTAAACCCTTCTCAATGAAAAATTATTAAGTGAACCATGTTCATCATTTCATCCGTGGTCCCAAGCAATCAGAACCGTTCATCTCAATTTTTTAAGGTGAATCATCACCTCTCTCTTATATATAATTAGTGGGTAGGTAGTTATTAGGTAATTATTTAAAGATTAACGGTTCTAATTGTTTGGACCATGATTGATGTGGTGAACAAGATTCACCTAATAATCTCTCTTTTTTGATTCATGTTTAAATTACAGTCCTTTGAAACACTTACCATTGAAATAAATTTGGACATACCAAGTGGTAATGACAAAATTGTGTCCTATTACATTATATGCAAATTTCATACCTGATAATTAGCTTCACCCTTTCGTTATAACCTATATTGTCTATCATTTTTTTATTCTAGATTATCGTAATAATAACGAATATCTATCGAATTAATATTTAATCGACTATCGTGTGCGATCACCGTGTTATTGTTAAAAAACCTGGTGTATAAGGCACTTCTCTATCCGTTATCCATGAATCGACCCCATCGAAGAACGCATTCGGAGTGAATTCATGTGCAGTTTCCGTTGTGATCTCCCTAATTCCGGGCCATGGAACACGAGCCGTCGTGGACGAACCAGGGCCATGGTTCTTGAACTCGGAGTAATAACATGTGTTTATCCCCCATGTACCATTCCATATGGTCCACCCTTCCGGTTTAATCAAATCGTCGAGGTATGATTCCATGACGATCGTTCGTGCAAATTCCCCGCACGGACGGCCTAGGTACGTAGGGTACATATGTTTCACACCGTCCATTTCCGGAGCAGACACGATTGACGAGTTTTGGATGATGATAGCCGTTGGTTGTCGAATGTCGGATCGAGTGTGTGCGGTAACAACGGCTTCTTGTCCATCTAATGGCTTCCGGACTAGGAATGCACAGTCTTGGAAAACTGCGGCAGCGTCACCAAACACGAAATCAATTGTCCCGGTGATATTGCAGCTGCGGTAGAATTGGCGTTTACTGTGGGCGTAAAGTGTGTTACGGTAACCATCTATCGAGCAGTTGTAGAAGACGGCGAAATCGGACATCACCATCAATGCCACTGCTTGTAAT
Source organism: Abelmoschus esculentus (assembly GCA_035048815.1). Lineage (NCBI taxonomy): Eukaryota > Viridiplantae > Streptophyta > Magnoliopsida > Malvales > Malvaceae > Abelmoschus > Abelmoschus esculentus. Next base: position 23,875,766 of record JAUCBN010000004.1, read on the forward strand.
TTGGCTGCCCCAGCCGAGTTCTCGAATCCGATGTTCTTGGCAAAGAACTTGTCTCCATTAACAGCTACATCAATTGGACTATCATTTTGTTAGCAACAAAACATATATATATATATATGTATGTATATACATGGAAAGAATGTTTAATTCCTACTCATACCTACTGTAGCAGTCCTAAAGGTTGGAATGCCATCGGCATTGTTGCGGCTACCGGTAATTCGGGTTTTCTCTCTACCGTCTCCGATTAGCAACACATTTTTCATCCTATAACCGAACTCGATATTCTCCCTGTAAATTCCTTCCTTGATATATATCACAAAAGGCTTAGTAGAATTAAGGGGTATCCTACTCATTGCACCTTTAATGGTCTTGAACCTCCCACTACCGTCCTGTGCCACAACAACATCAGCTCGGTCCACTTGGAGTAGACGACGGATGAATACATTCTCTAAATCGGTACCAAAATCGGAATTGCTATGCCTGCCGGTAACAGAAGCTTCATCACTGCTGAGTAGGCGTCGGCGTACACCGTCATGTAAGTCGGCTAGCTCGCTGATTATGGCAAGGCCATCTCTGCTTAGTTCCAAGGAAATAGTCAATGCCTTCTTCATCGTCTTCCGAGCGTCGGAGGTTGTATTTTTGAATCCATATATGCATGTCCTTTGGTTGGTGATTGTAGCACTCAACCAAATCTTTATGTTGGCCAACATTTTATCAATTGGTGCACTTTTGAGCTCGTTGATTTTTTTGAACGATTTCTGTAATTCGTATACCGAGTACCTCGTCAATTGTTTGCAGATATCCAATGCTGTCTTCGTCCTCGAATCCTTCTGAAGGTTTCTCATGGTAGTCAAATTCTTGGATGCTCGACGCAAGTACTTGATCGTGGCCTTGAAAGCCGACTGGACGAGTTCTTTAACGTCCGTAGTATTGCCGGATTCGGCCATGACTTCCCTCATGCACGTCCTCTTGAAATCCGTCAGATTGCAGATGGATCGGATGGCCTTCATTGAAGAAGCCGTGTGAGCATTTTTATCCCCTGTTTTGATTGTATCGTTGCCATCATCGGAGTCGCCGCTACTGCTGATTTTAACGCTGAACAACACCACGATCACCATCGACACCAACATGACACAACAAAGTGTGATGATGGTGATTCTCTTCTGCCTCTCCGGATCACCGGTCCACATTTCCGATAGGTATCAATCTATGAAAAGCAACCGGGAAAACAACAATGACATACAATTTACCTATATGATCATGAAAGTCACCTCAACCAGACAGGCAACAAGAGCTCTGCCCTATGCAAAGAGGGACAACATATTTTGGATAAAAAATGTGTTCCAAAAAGGAAACCCCAGATTGAAATTTGATGAATTTTATAAGAATTAGACTGGTTTATGAACAAAAGGAGGTTGAATTGTGTAGATTTTTGCTTGAAAAGATGATATTTGGAAAGGATAAGGAGAGTGATGAAAGAAAATTGTTAAGGTATTTCCCTAAAATGAGAGGCTAAAGAGCTATGGGAAGCATGTGGCCCTCTCAATTTTTAGTTAATTAACAATCTGTCATTGACAAAGTGGTCTTATGAATTGTTTCTACAACATATAAATATTTAATTAAATATAATATCGAACAAGATCCACTAATTGTCTGAGTGATCATGGTAAAAAGTATTCATGTCGTTTTATCGTGTATGTTTATGCATATCGAATCCATGATGCATGTCTTGTGGTCAACACCAACGCCTGCTGGAGGAAAAGCCTCTAACATCAACTGATATTAAAACTTGAGCAGATCTCCAAGAACTTAGATTAGATTATCCGGTTCGGTCCCAATGAACTTCCAAGACCAACCGTCGATGAACCTCCCAACGATGCACCGAGGTCATAATTCCTGCACTCGACATACCACAAGACCACTCCAGCCACATTCTCAAACACCAGTTCATAAAATCTGTCCTGTAATATTTGCTTCCATGGTCTCCCTTAACAAGGGCTCATTATTATACTGCTTATAAAGTAACACTGGTTCAAGCCTTAAAAGATAGTTCATGATGCATGTCTGCAATTTTATGATGAACTTCCAAGATGTAATCATATCTAATCCCATCTTATGATGCAACCTCTAGCATGCAGGGTTTCAAGGATCTCTGTTGAAAGCGCGAATCTTAGAGGGGCTAATAGCTTGACCTTTTTTATCCGTACGCAGCAGGCTCTAAGTGCAAGTTCGAACCCTTCGACCGTGACATTGCAAAGGTGCACAAGCTTAGCCTCTTGAAGCCGTGTCAAGTTCCCCATCACCAGGCACAGTGCCATATCAGAGATGGCACAGTAGCTCAAATTTATCTGCCAACATAACAAAATTTAGCACATTTGAAAAATTCCATCAATAGTCTTCAATCTGAATGTTGCTTGTACTAAAAACGTGAAACGATAGAAATGGCGGGGACGATTGACGATTAAGAGCACATAGCCTCGACTTAACCAACAAGAAAGTAAATGCATTGCCATCAAGAGGAACTAAGGTGGTGAATAAGGATGCAAACACGTAAGTCTGATCGAAGCTGGAGAAATGATCCCTCCATAGGTTCAAATGCTTTAAGTGAATATGTATCGTATTTACGAGAAGTAATGTATTGTACATGTTTTCGATACAGATAAATGCACAGCTATCACATGATTCGAATCCGACAAAACTGTACCTGTCTAAGATTCCTTGAGTAGTAAGCAAGTGCCCAAAAGCCCAAATCATCAATGTTTTCGCAATGTTTCAAATCCAAATCTGCCAGTCTCTTACATCCAGCTGCAACTGCTTCCAAACCCACACCTGTAATTTTATCAAGCGCTCGCATTTCCAGATCGCAAAGTTCCTCTAGACGACCAATATAACCTAGCCCTCTGTCGGAAACTTCATTGCAGTATGACAAGTTGAGTTTTTTCAACTTCTTGCAACCACTGGATAGAGCATCTAAACCATCATCACCAATACTGGTACACCTGCAAGTCCAAATGAACAGATGTATAACTTTCCATTAGCATGTTAAGAAAATATAACGCTACTATCAAACCGGTTTTAAGCTTATTTTACCGGTATAGATCTAGTTCATGAATCTTTTTACAGTTAGAACCGATATAGGACAGTCCTTTATACGATATGTTTGTGCAAAGTCCTAGTTTCAAGCATGATATTTCGGAACATCTAGACAAGTACTCCAATCCTGCAGATAAGAATAAAGCATTAATTAATTGGAAACGAGAATGTAACCAATAAGTTCCGCGATGGAAAGTAAAATTAAAACAGAGAATGGTTCAAGATTGTAACCTTTGTCATTTACACCACAACAATCTGTTAGATCAATCTCCTCTAGTAGCAAGCAAAAGGATCCGATCTGACAAAGACCCTTCTCGGTTATCATATTACACGACTCTAGCTTCAGGCATACAAGGTTTCTGCACGAGGTGGCTATGGCAGAAATTGCAGCATCGGTAACGGAACGACAGCAGGTTAGATTTAGGACTCTTAAATCAATGCACCCGGATACAAGTCTCATTAAGCCCATGTTGGTCACCCCCACACATTTGCTGACCCCGATTTCTACCAACGACTTGCAGTTGGCACTAATTACTTGGAAACTAGACTCGAATTCTAGCCCCATCGATTCTAATCACTTCAAGGTGCTTTAAGTTCTTTATCTGATGCAGAAGGGCGGTCGAAAGCTCCTGTCATGAAAACACACATTCAGCATCCATAGATCAAAATGGCAAAGTTATACTAGTACAGACCAAAGCCGGATAACATCGGAACCAAGAAATTACTTACTGAAAGACAGTAACCTGCATTTAGCTCCAGAAGGTTACCATGGCCTCTAATGACAAAGATTAACCCGGACGAACTCAGATCTTGGCACCTTGATACATCAATGACCTACAAACAACATAATTCAAAACATTACAATGTATTTTCGTGTTCTCCATGGATGTCTAAGTTTCCTACCTTCAGTAAAGGGCATCCACGCTCGATAAACTGTAATCCGAGATCATCGATTAAAGGACACGCCATCAACCCCAAAACCTCCAGTTTCAACAGAGAAGCAATAGAATGAAGTGATTCATTTGTCACCTAAAACAGAACATACACCAAGATTAACCATAGACAATATTTCAGAAGAAATGTAACGCAGTTTCAATCTGAGCTGAATTCTAATCATGTCTGTTAGTATCATTTTTTCCTGTCTATTTTCTCAGTAACCAAACATGCATTGAGAAACAATTCGAGAGGGAAAAAAGACCGAACCTTGAGATACGACACATCAAGATACTTCAAGTCTACGCATTTCTTACACAAAAGATCGACACCCAGATCAGTTATCTCCATACACCACTTCAAACTCAATTTTTCTAACCTCAAACATCCGACAACGATCTTGGCCAATCCGACATCGGTCAGCTGCAAGCACTTGTCCATGTTCAACTCCCTCAATCCAACGGCGAGAGACAAGGCGGCAGCTTCCCTGTCTCCAAACCCACAACAATACGACACGTCAACGCTCTCCAAACACGGACATGCACGTGCCAACATCTCCAAACCCGAGAATTTCAACCCAGTCGCTCGACTCAGCACTAGACTCTTCAGCCCCCGAGGCCAATTACCGAAACGCAGTGAATCCGAACCCGGACCAATCTGAGACAATAGCAAGGAGACAACCCCATCTTCAATGCGGGGACAAGCGGAGAGGTCGAGAGATAGTAATCGAGGGTACTTGTGGAGAAGAATCGGCAAGAACTCGATCCGGAGAATTCGAAGATGCTTCCGAGCCAGCGAGTCAATTCGGAAGAACTCTCTGCAAACGAGCCGAAACGATTTCCGATCCGACTCAGAGACAAGAATCTCGTAGATCCGAACGAGTAGATCTTCTGTTAAACTAAGAATGTTCTTGTTCGACTGAAACGCCGACATTTTGGGTTATACCGAAAACAAATAAAAATAAAAAAACTGAAATTCTTATCATAAAAAAACAATCTTTCCCGAGAGGGAATTTTCTTTTTTCAGGTAGGAACAAACAAGAAGACGACTCGGAGGTAGAGAAGAGGGTGATGGGTCGGTTTACAAAGAGTCCGAGTCCACACAAAACTGTTCGTACGGGTCGGGTTCATATTCCCTTCTTTTTTCCTTTCTCACAGAAGAAAAATCGAAGCTATTTTGGTAGGTGAAAGAATTGCAGACAAAGAAAAAACCAGTGGAGAAGACAAGCGGTAAACGCTCGAGTGAAACCCGGTATACATCTTTAAACCAAGTTCTCCATACAAAACCCGCCACGTGGATATTCATATCAGTTCCCATGACGTGGCCAATCCTCATTGACGGACGAGTCAAATCATGTGGAATTGATCAACAGTTTTTCAGCCGTTGGATGGTGTTAGACCAATATGCCACGTGTCAATAGTAGGGATGTTTAATAAATAAAGGCGAGTAGTACAGAAAAAGTACCTGAAGTGGTGGTGAGTGTAAGGAGTAGATAAGGATTGGATTTTCTCTTTTTCAATTCCCTTTCTGTACCGCAATTTCTACGAAAATTACCGTTTTGTACGGTTAATGACGTGGAAAATGATTTAATGTTTATTTATTTTTAATTTCTGATGGGGTCCACATTTAACGTGCACCCGACCGTACCTATCTGTTTATGTTAGGTCTGACATCACATGCTAGATTTCGATGTAATAATATATTCTTAGATTTAATAGGATTTTTCTCAGAAAATGGGTAATAATATTAATTTATTTGTGGAGGAATTTATAATAAAAATTTCAGTGGATTAAGTTTAAAAATTATTTAAAATTATAATTATAAAAGTAATATAAATATATAATAAGAATGTTTTGTAATTATTAGAATAAAAAATAGTACTTGGAATTATAAAATAATTATATAAAAATTAAAAATTGAATCAAAAGATACAAATAACACTATTAATTGATGACGGAAGATGAAAAATAATTAATATTATTATAAAAATACATTAATGGAGACTCATTGACAAAACGATTATTATCGAAATTCAATCGTTAACAAATATAATAAAAGAATATTTAATAAGTTAGGTTGGGAAGGAATAGTGTGAGGAATAAAAAACAAAATTATTATTTTTAAATAAACATAATTTAAGTGCATAAATTTTATATCACCTTTATATAAAAAATATAGGATTAAATTATATATCATAAAACTCTTTAAGTTTTACACGTTTTTCGGATCGTTGGATGATTGAAATAGATGACTCAGATTAACAATTAGTTATGTGAAGATTATCATTTGAGAAAAAAATTAAAAGTTAATCTGAATAATTTGTTTTAGTCATCAAACGATTAAAAAACATGTAAAACTTAAAAAAATTTACACTGTATAATTTAATCTTATCTTATTTAAAAAAATATTCGATTTAAAATATCTATGATCATATGTATTCCAAACAAAATAAAAGACCAAATCTTGATTTTTTTTGAAAAGGACAAATCCTAAGTTAGGAAATTGTGGAGTCAATTAAAAGAGGTTTGCCATTCCTCCCTTTGGAAAATGACATGAGAGGAGAGGACCACCAGGCACAAAACCTAATAAAACACCTAGAATATTGGTTAGGACAGGGGTTTAGTTGACTATTTCTAATATTTTTAATTTATTTTTCTTTTAAAGTATTTAGAAATTTAATTGCTATAATGTAAATTTATATTTCAATAGTGGGGTCTGTTTTTTTTTTTCTTTTTTAGACTTTCTTTTATGAAAAATATATTTTATTGATCCAAGTTGTTTGGTGGCCAACTGAGAAGAGAATAAATAGTATTATTATTATAGTAAAAACTCATTATTATGCACAATAAAGAGTAAAATTGTAGCGTGAATTATTTTATCTCGATGGTTAAAGAAACGATTGTTATTTTTGGAGGTTACGAGTTTGAGCACTAATAATATTAGTATAGTGATTGAACAATCGATGTTCAATGATTGAGAGTATATTCTAGAACAAATACTAATGTAACCACTATAGCTGATTCATTGAATTTTAAAAATATAAAGATTTATTAAATATTTAAATTTAAAATTAAATTCATTTAATTAATTTTATATGTAACTTTAAATTTGGATATTATATTTGAGTTTTAAGTTTGAACATATTACAATAAAATTTCTTAAATTTGGTTAGGCTCAAAAAAAATATTTCACAAAAGTATTTAAAGCCAACATTGAAAATATAGATAAATAATCAAATTGTTATAAATGATTTTTAATTTAATTAAAACATTTGAATATCCAATTTAATTAATATAATTTTAAAAATAAAAATTTCAGATTTTACCACATAAGATTTTATGAATACATAATCTAAACACCGGTACTGCACTATAAAATCATCGCATATTAGAATCTTGTACCAATAATGCTTATCAAATTTCACGATCCAACAATCAACCTACGCACGAAAATAATGATTATGAGCGTTGAGTTTATAATTTTAATAGTAAACATCTATTCTATTATAGTTCACACTAATCGTAAACATAAGCATACAAGCTAATATGAACAATAAGAAAAGATAAATAAATACACGACGCTATCACAAAGTTATTGAAACACATGCTTTCGTCAAAACAATTATCATACACGACACAAAGGCTTAATCATACTCATACATGACAATATTTTTCGTCTAATTTATGACATGATTCTTATCTACCTTTGTGGTAGTTCGACATTCATCTAATGATCATCACAACGTATGTTCGTAATTAGGGAAAATCGATAATTTTGTATGATTAGATCTTTTTATGGTTATTTATCGATTTTTTTAGAACTATCAGTGAAATAATCTGTAAGATTGATTTTGTTGATTATATTTGTTATACCACTGCTTAAACGTCTAGTTAGACAAAAATATAAAGAATATATAATCAAGAGAAATTTTTAATTTTTTTGTCCACAGCTTTTGATTTTCATATTTTATTTTTTGTATATGATTTATTAGTAAATATAATTGTTTTCTTCATATTTTGGGTATTTTTATTATAATTTTTTTATTGAAATTTGATTTCTAATAAAAAATATTAAAGGTAAATATGAAATCAAAACAACCTATTTAATTCATGGAAAATAATTTAATACAAGAGTTTTAGTAAAGCTTATACAAGTTGTTTTTTAATTTTAAAATTTAGATATCGAAATTGTGGTTTAGGGTTTAAAATTTTATATTATAAAACGTAAAATTTAAGACTTAAATTCAGATTTTAAGGTGTTAGAATTTAAAATTTATATTTTAAATTTTATAACTTAAATATAAATGGTTGTGTATTTTTTACGCAGTTTATATAAAAATTTAACCCTTAATTCATTATGTTTTAAACTTTATTATGCATCCGCGTTTAAAATATTTTATTAAATTTGTCTCGTTTATATTATCCAGATTTTTCATCACCTATAAATAGAAGGATATTAAATATTTAAGAATATTCGATTTTATATCTTCTTACATATTATATCAACAATAATATTAATTAAATTATATTTAATCAATGAATATATTTATCTTTTACTTTTAAATATCGAAGATAATAAAATAAAAATTAATTTTTGGTCAATAAGTACATGACCCATGTGTTAGTTATATTTTTTTTGATAAAGAAGAATAACTATATAGCTTTATTGTACATGGAACATGGGCACATCACAGTGTGTAAAAATGATAATTGATAGACGGTCCATGCGCATATGGACCTCTATGATAATCAACATAACTTATACAGTACCTATGATCACTGTTGAGTATGCACTGAACATATATTTTGGTACGGGTGAGTATTCGGTCGAGTCGAGTTAAATTTTTTTGAGTTATTCGAGTTTACGAGTCATATTTTATCATTCAAACTTTATTTGAAAATTTTCGATTTGAGTCGAGTTTAAAAAATCGAGTTAAGTTGAGTTTTCGAGTTCTTATAAAAATTTAATTTTAATTATTTTTCGTGTTAGTATAATTTAATTCTAATTTAAACGACTTTCTCTAATCAAACAAGATATGTATGTATATATTTCTTCATATGTGACAATATTTCTTCATATTTTTATATCATAAAAATTGAGACTCATCTCAAACTTAAAAATAAATTCTTTAATTACTAAAAATTTCGAGTTATTTGAGTTATTCTAATTTCCATTTTATAACTCAAACTTTATTTGAATTTTTTTTCGAGACGAGTGTATAAAATTTTGAGTCGAGTCAAAACTAATCGAGTATTTTTGCCTCAAATCGAGTTATTCAGTTTTTTGAGTCGAGTTTTGCTCACCCCTAAATTTTAGACATACCCAACTTTCTCTACGTATCCGGTACGACCCGAATTTTATTCCTAAACTTTACTTTTATCTTATTCTAAACCTGTTTTTTAAAATTAAATAAATTAAAATCTAACAGATTCGAGTTATTTTATTATTATCAAAATACGGGGACTAAGAGAACTTTTCTTATTTCTTTCATTATTTTTTTTTTCTTCGTTTATAATGTTAAAATTCGAACTTTTAATTTTACTTAAAAAGATTTAACGTTTTATCTTACTAAAGCTACCGATTTTCGGTATTATTCCATGCTCTTTAGTCAAAGCAGAAAGGCAAATCCAATTGCTTCAGAATCTGGAAAATCCTAATATTCTAACAGATAATAATCTTGCAAATCAGAATAAAATAATGATCAGATCACAAAATCCAATCAGAAAAAGCTTCTCAGATGCTAATGGATTTCTATTTGGGAATTTATTTCAATTCCAAGGAAGATATTTTTTTACACAAATGGGAATAGTTTTAATCCCTTTGGCATCTTTGATTTTCAATTTGCAGATCTGCAGATTTCATATGAAAGCTAGAAAATCACCAGTTTTTTTTATCAGGGTCAAATTATAGTTTTAGTCCCTCTATAATATTCGAATTTGATATATTTCGGTTCATTTACTTTTATAACATGATTATTCTAGATTCGTAAATGAGACTAGATATATCGTGAACTACTCTAATTCGACTCGGTCAAAACTCGAATAAAATTCGACTCGAGTTTTTAATAAGCTGAGTCAAGTTACTTAATACTCGACTTGAAAAGCTTGTGAGCTACTCAAAAATATAATATAATATTTTTTATTTTTATAATTTAAAATCTAAATTCTTAAACTTAAAATCCTAAAATATAAACCATAAATCTTAAACTTTAAACCTAACAACCTAAACCTCTAAACGCTAAACTAGCGCTTTATACCTTAAAATTAACAAGCTTGAGTTTACACAACTTGTGTATCAAAGTTTTTTTTCCTAACATGACTTTAATTGAGACATGACAAATGACGAGTTACTCGAGTCCAACACAATTAAAAATCGATCAACACTTGATTTGATTGAGCTCGAGTCAAACTCAAACTCATACTCAATTTGAGTCCTTAACGAGTCGAGTTCAACACTACTCAAACTAGACTCGACGCTTTCGGCTATTCTAGTTAAAATACTGACTTTGATTTCTTTTCCCTTGAAAATAATCCTTCCAAATCATCATGCTTATATATATATATATGTTTTTTCTTTTCTGGAGAGGGTTTTGTTAATAAAAAAAAAAATCAAATTAACATTTTAATTGGAATAGTTAATTGTGTAACTATTAGCTATTTGGACTGGTTAATGACATTATAAAATGTAGAGGATCAAATAACGTTATATTAAAGTAAAAGACTAAATCTATAATTGAGCATAGTAAAGGGACCAAAATTATAATTTGACTTTTAACTAATGACATGAAACTTTTGAGGGTGAATTTCTCGAGACATCCCCATAGTATATCTGTGTTGAAACAAAATAGAAAAACTAAAGAACGTTTATTGAAATTTTAACCAGATTACAAATGGTGCGGTTCTATCTCACTTGAGTACATGCTGACTTATTTATAATGTGTTGATATTGAGATCAACAGCCAACAAATTTGGTTACTAGAATATCTGCATAACAAATTCCCTTTTGTTAAATCCTAACAATCTGGAGAAGATAAGTCCAACAATTTCTAAACTTGTTGCGTGAAAGTATACTTCTAACATTCACCCCTATCTTTTTCCTTTTGTTGACTTGACATTGGTACGACATTCAACTTCTTTCTGAGGAAGGTGAACTGCTGTGCTGGAAGAGGTTTAGTGAACAAATATGCTATCTGACAATTTGACGGCACATAACCAACTTTCAGCATATTTCCCAACATTTTTTCTCGGACAAAATGTAGGTCCAAGTCGACGTGTTTTGTCTTGGCGTGCATAACCGAATTGGCCGCCATCGCTATTGTGCTCGTATTATCACACCAAACTTTGGGTAGATCGCATAATGGAACCTTCATGTCCTTGAGAACATTGTGAACCCACGTGAGTTCAGAAGTTGCATCCGCTAAACTCCGATACTCGACTTCTGCAGTCGATCGAGACACAGACCGTTATTTCTTTGAGCTCCATGATAGCAGATGACTTCCATAGTAAACACAGTGACCTGATACAGATCGTCGATCATCTTCATCGCTTCCCCAATCAGCATCGGAGAAAGCCACGAGCGTAGAATGTTTATTTGGTTGCGTGGAAAACATTAATCCAAACTCACTTGTCCCTTTCAAGTAGCGTAAAATGCGTTTAACAGCACTCCAGTGTGCTACTGTAGGTTGCTGCATATATTGCGCGACCTTGTTTACAGCGAACGAAATGTCCGGTCTTGTGTGGCATACATATAACAATGCTCCAACAACGCTTCTGTACTTGGATACATCATCAAAGTACTCACTATCATACTTGTGTAGTTTGGGTGAAACTGTCATTGGTGTGTCAACCTCCTTTGCATCGATCATTTGTGTTCGTTGAAGTAGGTCTGTTACATATTTGTGTTGACTAAGTAGAATACCTGCGTCAGTTGTGAAGGCTTGGATGCCCAAAAAATAATCCAATAAACCAAGGTCTTTTAGAGAAAATTGACTATGTAGTTGTTTTACCCGATTTATGTGTTCTTCTGAGTTTCCTGAGAGCAAGATATCATCAACATAAACAATGACGTACGTGATCACACCCTCTTCTTGATACACAAACAAAGATACATCTGCAAGTGAACATTGAAACCGCAGCGATATCAAAAAATTTCTGAGTTTTAGAAACCAACTTCGTGGCGCCTGTCGAAGGCCATATAACGCCTTGACTAGTTTACACACTAATGGAGTTCCATCAACTCTTTTAACCTCAAAACCAGGAGGCTGATGCATATAAACTTCCTCTTGGAGATCCCCCTTTAGAAATGCATTGTTGATGTCGACTTGGTGCACCATCCATCGATTCGAAACAGCCAAGGAAATTAATACGTTTATGGTCAGTGACTTAACCACTGGGCTGAACGTATCTGAAAAATCGAGACCGGGAACTTGAGAAAAACCTTTTGCCACTAGACGAGCTTTGTACCGATTCACAGAACCATCAGCATTCCTTTTTACTTTGAAGAGCCACTTACATCCGATGGCCTTACGTGTGTCTGGTACTTCAACTAATGTCCAGGTGCCATTTGACAGTAGTGCATCGTATTCAGCCATGACAGCCTCTCTCCATTCAACACTTTCTATTGCTTCGTGAATATCTTGAGGAACTTTGTCACAGCTTGCCAAATAAACTTTGGGTTTGAAAATGCCACGTTTGCTGCGAGTCACCATGACATGAGTGTTTCTCGGGTTGTGAAGTGCAGGTAGCTCCGAGTCTGTCTTATTTGCTGGACTAAGTTGTGAAGGATTTTCATTGACTGGATGTTGATCTGTGCATATATTATCCGCTCCAATGAGCCCAGTATCACCCCTTGAAGGGCGAGACGCAGAAGATGCATCAGATGAGGCGAATACTTGTGTTGGAGAGTTATGCGACACCTCTAATTCGGAGCTCGACGAATTCTCAAGGGTAGCACCTCCCACTGAGCCTTGGGAGTGAGTAGGTGGGGTTGATTCTTCTAGGAGCTCATGTTGTCGGTGTATGGGTGACACAATTGGGACTGGTCTGGACTGAAACACCGAGTTGTATGATCCTTTTCTTGCAATCAATGTAGCAAAGGGGAACACACCCTCATTGAATTTGACATGCCGTGTCACAAATAGTCGACCTTCAGGAGATAGGCATTGATAGCCATGATGCTTGGGAGAATAACCCAAGAATATACATTGTCGAGATCGGAAATCCATTTTGTGTTTGTTGAATGGCCTTAAGTAGGGATAGCAAGCACAACCAAACACGCGAAAAAAGTCATAGTCAGGTCGTTTCCCAAATAATTTCTCATATGGTGACACATTTTTCAGTATGCGTGAGGGCAAGCGATTGATTATGTACGTAGCACTTAATACGACATATGACCAATATTCAAGAGGAACTGATGCTTGGGCAAGAAGACACAACGTTGTCTCCATAATTTGACGATGACGCCTCTCAACCACACCGTTTTGCTGCGATGTATGAGGGCATGTTACACGGTGTTGAATGCCCAATATGTTTAACCTCTTTACTAGCGCTTGGAACTCCCCTCCACCGTCGGTTTGAATAGCTTTAATTACGGAGGAAAACTGATTTTGTACCAGGGCAACAAATGAATCAAAGATAACAGACACATCACTTTTATTTCTAAGAAGATAAGTCCAACAATTTTTACTACACATATCGATAAAAGAAACATAGTAGCGAAATCCTGCAGATGCAACTGGTGCAGGTCCCCATACGTCTATCTCAACAAGGTCAAACGGAGCTTTATATTGGGTGGTTGAGGGAGAAAACGGAAGTGCATGGGCTTTACCCATCTGGCATACTTCACATACATGATTATTTTGAACTGAAAACGCTTTATTTAGTGCCAAACTTAGAACCGTGGAGGCAGGATGGCCAAGACGTTTGTGCCAGAGCCAATAAGAAGAAAATTCGTTATTCAAAGCTGTAAAATGAACCAAAGGTTTGGAATCAGCAAGTTGAACCGGGAAGCGATATAGGCCTCATTCTTGAACACCCTTAAGTAAGACGTCTCCAGTCCTTTCATCCTTCACACAACAACCATTTGAATGAAATTCAAAAAATACATCATTGTCAGAGGTAAACTTAGACACGGATAATAAATTTCGAGAAATCGATGGCACGTGCAGCAGCTTATCAAGAGTTAGAGTGCGATTGGAAGCAAATATATTAGAAACACCAATATGCTCAATTTGAATTACAGTGTTGTCACCCAAATGAACCTTACCCCGACCTTTATAGGCCGTAGTACCTGTCATGTTCGCTTTGTTATTCGTGACATGATGTGTTGCACCGGAGTCGGGGTACCATTGAAACGAGTTGCCACCAGCCAAAGTTAATGAATTGACCTGAGCAGACTCAGTCGAGTGTGGATTTTCAGTAGCTGGAGACGTATCTGAGGGAACACATGGGTCATAAAGTTGCTCATAGTAATCGGACTGAAACTGACAAGCATTTGCTTTAGGGTCATCTTGTTGGCGATCATGTTGTGAATTGATGTTTTTATAACCCTGATCGAACCGATGCCAACATCCATCTGCCATGTGACCCAACTTCCCACAAATTTAGCACTGAGGCCTCGATCTTCCTCTAAAACGACCACTGTGATGAAATCCTCCTCGTGTACCTCTTCCCCGATCGTGATTAATAGGTGGTCGCATGTAATCTGCTATGTTGGGAGAACTACCTTTCTGATATTGAGAGAGATTGATGCCGACTGGAATATCCATAGTATCAACAAATCTGGATTCTGCATCCGTGAGAATCGAGACCACTCTGTCGAGGGAATAAGGCTCCTGACTTGCACTTATGACTGCTACAAAGGGAGCAAATTCAGAGGGTAGACCATTAAGAATCGTTGCTATGTGTTCAACCTCGGAAACTTTATGCCCGGACAAAGCCAATAAATCACATATTTCTTTGATTTTAACCGTATATTCTTTCACACGCATCGTACCTTTCTTCATTGAGCGGAGCCTACAATGAAGGTGCATTACCTTCGTCGTGGAAAGCTTTGAGTAAAGACCAATAACGACCTGCCAAATCTCGGCAGTAGTTTCGGCGCTAACTAGTTGAGGCAGGATATCCGAGCTCATCGTTGACAATAGCCAAGAAGCCAAAGAACTGTCTTGTTTTATAAATTGAGTGTACTCTGGATTCTTCACTCGTTCGCCAGTGGTCCGTTCAATAAATTTTGGTGGTTTTGGAGTTTCTGGGTCAAGAAAGTCTTCCAACCCAAGACCACGTATGATGAGAATAACCTGTTGCTTCCATAGGAGGAAATTTGTGTCGTCCAAACATACGTTTATCCGTTTGTTCGAGAACATGTGAGTGGAGGCATCCTCATTAGGGACACTAGCGGGTTGCCATCAATCGCAGTGGTCGGAAGGGCCATTAAGCACTAATCAAGGGAGGACGGGAGAACTGTAGCAAACTGGTGATGAACGGGGCTTAAGAAATTAAGGAAAGTGGTGGAAGAGTGTTGACAACAGGATCGATTTTGGCGATTGATACCATGTTGAAACACAATAGAAAAACTGAAGAACGTTTATTGAAACTTTAACCAGATTACAAATGGTGCGATTCTACCTCACTTGAGTACATGCTGACTTATTTATAATGTGTTGATATTAAGATCAACAGCCAACAAATTTGGTTACTAGAATATCTGCATAACAAATTCCCTTTTGTTAAATCCTAACAACCTAGAGAAGATAAGTCCAACAATTTCTAAACTTGTTGCGTGAAAGTATACTTCTAACAATCTGGACTTCTAAACATTCTAATTGGCAATAGTTCCACTCCCAATAGCTTCCAATTCAACAACACCGTCGCTCGTCCTATCGGATTATCTTTCGTGAACCTCATGAGAGTCACGAATCCGTCGTCTTCTTCTTCGAAAACTTTGGTTTCGGTTCCTTTACGGTATTGCATTCTACGTCCCCTCAACAACATGACCTGCAAAGACATTGTACCTTAAGTACCAGTTTGGTTACATGTCGAAAGAAATTGGTATGTTTGAACTCAATGTTGAAGATCCCCAGTTTATAAGTAATTCATCTCCTGTTGAAAACCCTCCTGCCACTATGCAGTTCGTTCAAAATTTTGTATCGAGACGAGTCGGATTGGTTTTGGATCGGATCAAATCTTGTCTAGTCTAAAGACATACCTTATTCGAACAACAAAACACTCTCGTCCGGCATGGTCTAGAACCATATGAGACAGCTAACGACCTTTCTGCGGTAGATGATTGTTCAATTTCAGAATCACATTGGATATCATGGCTCCCGGATCATCCGTCACTCGATCCGACACACATTTCAGCAAGTACGGTGCTTGAACCGAGGGAGTTATAGAAGCAACAACCCTTACTTGTTCGATTTCTCCGGCCAAGACAATAGTTGTTGCCCTTGGCAAATCGTTCCAACAAAACACCATTGAGCTCAGCAATTGGCTTCCTTTGAAGCAACGGCTGCTGCGATCACGAAACTCATCGGAGACGAAGAAAATTGTGTTTCGTGTCTGCATTTGCTGCTTTCATCGGAGCATTGAGCCTCATGAAAACACAAACCTGTAGTGTTATGCTGAGGGACGGAGTCAGGATTTGAAGTTGAGTGAGGCAAAACGTAGGGGCAAATTCATAAAAAAAAAATTTTAAATGAATTTAATAGAAGGACAAAAAAAATTCTTCGAGGTGGAGAGGGACAATCCGTCCCTAGTTATGCCACAATATCAACATATAAGGTTTCTAAGTTGCTAGAGTAACCTATATGATTAATACTAGACTGTAGCGACCTTATCCTTAAAAAATATTTTATGTGTAAAAGAAAGAAGGTCACTAGTGGAAGAATGGGATTTAGGGTTTTAAAAATTAGGTCAAAATGGGAATCGAGAATTTAGACCCAAAATTAGGGCATGAAAAATTAGGAATTTTTGAAAAGAGATTTAAAAAGATTGGTTTAAAAAATGTTTTAAAAGGATTTAAAAAAGGTTGGAGTCGCCATCGGCCACTTTGGTAGGCCGGACACCGTAAAAACCATAGATTCGAAAAAGACGGGTTCAAGAGTTGATTACGATTTAAAACGGGGTTAGCGTTAAAAACCGCCCAAAAATTGGTACCTTTATCAAAATAACTGCTTAATCAATTTTGGATTTTCCGCTTTAAAGTGACGTTTAAATTAGGATTTGTTTAATGACTCGACTTTATTTTAAATTTATCATATCTTTATCCGAAGATAATACATACACCGCCACCGATACGTTAGGTAAGACGGGCCCGTTACAACCGAATAAAGAAATATTTATTAAGTTCATTAATTAATATGGTGTGATCGCTTAAAAAAAACAAAAAAAACAACATGTTACACAATATACAAAATATAAGATAATGAAAAAAAACAAGAAAATGCACAAATAATAATAAAAGGATGCATGGAACAAATAAATAAAAAACATAATAAAACAATATGTGCAAAAGAATAATAATAATAAATACAACATGTAAATAATAAACATGAGCATAAATAACGAAAAAAATAAACTAATAAAATAACAAATGAATAATAAACAATGCATATCAAAAATAACATATGTACAAAGTAAACAATGCAACATAAATAATAAATATAAATATGAATAACTAAACAACAATAAAAAAAATAATCTGTAAATAAATAAATAAATTTAAGGGAAAAAAAACTCAGACACTAAAAAGGATTAAAAAGCAAATAAATAAAATCTAGGGGGTTAAATCGAAAGAAAAAAAAACTTATTTAAATCCGGTGTCCGATTTATGAATCAGTGCAAATATCCAGGGACCACAGGGAGGATTAAAACAAGGGGAAGGGTTTAAAAGTAAGTATACAGACGCGGAGGGACTGGAAATAGGTTAAACCATTTGAAAACGGTGATTAGAACAAAAAAAAGTGATGAAATTATAAGGTTTTGAAAATGTTAAGGGACTGAGAACATGATTTCCCTTACACGGAGAGTTTTAATGAACAAATTTATCCATTTTTAAAACATGAGGTTAATATAAATAACAAATAGATTTTAAATCAACCCCTTTTAGCCCATTTTACTTTCGAAATAGACTAATCGATAGAGATTTTCTCTGTTTCTTTAGGCCTTAACCCAGAAAAGGATGAACACTCATCCTTGTTCATCCATTCCCCAGAAAACAGCCGCGAGATCTAGGTTCCTTCTTTTTCAAAAAAACAACCCAAACTATTCGCAACCCTCTTCGAAAACCGAAAAAGGAATTATTTTTCCTCTTTTCTTAAAGCCGAAAATAAAATAAACACGAAGATAAACCCACTTATCTGGATCTGGAAAAACGAAGAGAAAATAGTAAAACGACTAACGCTTCTCCTCCCTCACGGTTTGGCTCACCCTTAGAGGGGCGGAGGTCGGCGGGTTTATTGCCGGTGGAAGGAAGATCGGAGAAGCGAGAAAGCAAGAGACGTGTTGCGTGTAAAAAGAGTGCGCAAATTGTGCAAGTGAACACGTCGCAAGTAATAAAATGATAAGTATCGAGTATCGTCTCCACAGTTATTGATCTACTTAATATGCAACCTTTTCTCTTCTCGCTCTGCAAAAAAAATAAAAATAAGGACACAGATGAGTTTGATTGTTCTGAATTAAACTTGAATAATAAAAAGAGTATTAAGAATGAAAATAGAATCAGATTAAGAGAATAGGCAGAATCCAGTTGTGTCGTATTGTGGATTCAATTGTCTTGTTTCTGTCTGATGCAATTACACAATACTGTCTCGGCAGCACTGCAGCTTTACAGTTTGGCTCACCCTTAGAGGCGCGGAGGCCGACGGGTTTATTGCCGGTAGAAGGAAGATCGGAGAAGCGAGAAAGCAAGAGACGCCAAAGGTAAAAAAACCTTTCTTTTCGGTTTATTGCATGTAAGAAAAAAAAACAGAGGATTTACCTCTAAAAACTTGTATTCAATTGATTTTTTTTCGAATGGGGGAATCCTTACATTGATGGTTGTTTTCGGTTTAAATAGCCAAAATTACAAGAAATAGAAATAATCCTAAATTGCTATATTCTCTGAAAATTTGTTGGGTTGCATACGATCTTCTGAAATTTGTTGGTGGTGTTGCCTCTTCTATTGCACGATTCGTTCTCTGATTTTCATTGGTAATTCGACTCTGACATCGTATGAATCTGATGATATTTTTTGTTTGCTTGTTTGTATGTCGTGGCTGCCATCGGAGGGGACCACCGGCGACGTGGGCGACGGACGATCGAGCGTGAATCAACGCGGCAGTGAAAGTCTCGAATAGCTGAAGGGGCGCGCGTGCAACGCGTAGGGACTCCCAGAAGTCTCTCTCGGTGTGATCTGGACCGTTAGATCCTGGCCAGATCTAACGGTCATTAGCTGGCTACGCAGATACAAGAAAGGGCATTAGGGTTCTATCATTAGGGTTACCAGATAGGGATTAGTGTATCTAATGGGCTTAGGTAATTATTTTATTTTTATTCGGGCTTGTAATTAATAAAACAGGCTAAGTGTTATAAAATCTTTTTTGGGTTTTGTAATATTTGTATTGGACTGAAATAATATTAATAAATGGGTTTATTTATTTTGTTTTGAGTTATAATAAAATTTATTTATTTATATATATAACAATAATGATAATAATAAATAATAATAATAATAAAAAGAAACTATTAATAATAATATAACTAGAGTAACCGAGAGGAAGAAAATAAATTAATCTATAATATTTTTATGTTTTTTTAATTTAAATAACATATGTAACAAAAACAAATGGTAATGGCAAAAAAACTTAATATTTATTATATATATATTATTTTTTTATAAAAAAAGGTAACCGAATTTAATGGGAAAATTTTAACATTTTTATGGATTTAACTAACACATGTAATATTTTAGTAATATTTTTTTGATTTTTCTATTTATTTCAAAACATAAAATGTGGTAATGTTTTTGTATTTTTTTTTAATAATTACAAGTCCGTTATTTAAATCGAAAATTAAAATCGGGATTAGCATCTCGGATAAAATTAGTGAGTACATAGACTAAACACACTTTAGAAATAACTAAACAACTAGCTCCTTGTAGGAATCATTTTGAGATATTTTGGTTCGGGTAATTTTCGATTTAATTTAATTTTAATTCAGGTAATTGAGAATTTTGGTTGAATTTTTTGAATCAAATTATTTCAATTTTTTATTTCGATTTGATCTCGGATTAGTTCATATTCCGAGGGAGATAACCTTATCCCCTAAAATTTTGGGAAACTTGTATTCAACCCTTCCATTTTTTGGATTTCCAATTAAGACCCAAAACTTTTATGAAAAATTTGATTAGACCCTTACATTCTTTTTAAATTCTCATTATACACTAGTTTTTGAAAATTTTAATTAGACCATCTAAACTATCCTGTCAACATCTACCATTGTACTTATTAAATCACTTTGTCACTTGTCTATGTCTTTTTAAGTAACGTTATTATAAATTTAGACCATTTCGAGTTCAATCATTTTAGTTTCAGATTATTAAATAATCTTTTAAGTTGCGTTTTTTATTGTTATAGTGATGGGAAATGTATGTTCACCAGCAACAATAACCCTAAACAATTCACGTTCAGCTCGTTCATCAGTCGTTTTTCTCGTTTCAAACGGTCATTTCAAAACAACAAAAGAATCTGATTTCTGTGAACGAGTGTTTGCCATATAAATTCAAATTTAAGACTTCAACGAAAAATAAAACCTTAACGACGGTAGGGGTCCTATTAGGGGTGTTCAAATTCGGGTACCCGGATATTCGGGTACCCGAAGTACCAGGTACCCGGACCTTCGGATAGTTAAAAATTTGGCCCGTGTCCCGACTCGGGTTTTTCGGGTACCCGGTACTTTGGGTACCCATAAATTCGGGTAATCGGGTACCCGGATTATTAATTTTTTAATTTTTTTATAAATTTTAAATTTAATCTTAAAAGATATATATATATATATAAATTTTAAAGTTTGAATTACAGAATAAACATCAAAATATAAATTTTTAAAACCTTGGTTACATAATCTAAACATAAATTTTAAGACCTAAATTACATAATCTAATTCAAAACAAAACATAAAGTCTAAAGGAAGTTTTTTAAAAATATTTTTAATTAGTTTAATTTAATATAATATATAAAAATTAATGATTTAAATAGTAAAAAAATTTGAATTGATTTTCTTAGTGGTTAATGCACATACAAAAATAGTGTATAGCTAAACGAATAAAGTTAGAATTTTGCTAACTCGAAAATTAAATTTATAATTTTATAATAAATCTTAATTTTCTTTTTTACAACGAGTCTCTAATTCTTTTTAAAAAATAAAGTTTAAAGGATTGAGATTTAGAAATTTAGGTTGTTTAATTTGGGTATATAGTGAATATAAGTGTATTTTGTGTAAATAATAATTATATTTAAAATAAAAAAAAATAAAAAAATAAGAACCGGGTACCGAAAATTTATAATCTTTTGACTCGGGCCCGACCCGGGAAATGACGGGTCGGGTACCCGGCCCGAACATAAAAAAATTCGAAAAATTACCCGATTTTTTATGTTCAGGTAATCGGGTCGGGTCATTCGGGTCAGGTAATTTTGAACACCCCTAGGTCCTATAATTACCTCAAGAAGAAATCTTGGGATCATGTTGTATGTAGTGTTGACATCTGTTGGGGAAACCAGGTTATTTCTCAACGAACATAGCTTCAAATCTGAGTTGAAATGTTAAGATTGAAATTATCAAAATTTGCATAGCAGACAAACCTGTGAATATTGTAATCCAAGGAAAAACCCAATAAACAACCAAAATAAATAATGGAGAGAACACAAAAAATTTACGAGGTTCGACAAATGTCTACTCCTCGAGCACCACCACCGGATAATAACTTCAATACCAAAATGGTACAAACAAATGAAATTTCTATGAATTCTCGAATACAATAAACGGGAGAAGAAAGAACCAAATAAGAGAGATGGTTGAGAGTTTAGGATGATTTCAAATGAAAAAGGTAAGCCTATTTATAGTTGAGTTCCAAGGATTAAACGTGTAAATAATCTAAAATTTAAGGATCTAAAAATGATTTTCCCATACACTATTTAATATCAAATTAAATAGCTTAATTTAATTCATATTAAATGGCATGAAATTCCTACGTTTCAAGCCATATGTAACAACATAAACCTCCCAAGAAGAAACCTTGGCCCATGCATTGTAACCTTATCCAACTCCATTACTATCCTACCTCCAGCTTTCTCATATGGTTCATCAAAGGTTCTCTCCCATAGCTTCTTACTTTCTTCTTCTTCTTTTACAGACTCCCATAGCCCCACTACTTTGCCCATGTAATCCCACCTCTTTCATATCCTATTCCTCTGCATACACTGATGGGTAGCTCTGGGTTCATTGCACACCATGAACACATTGAAATGAGTCACAACAACACAATTTCGTTAACAATTGGACTCGAATTTTAAAATGAAAGAAATAAAAGGATGTAATTTTGAACTTTTCAAGTATAAGGACCAAAACTAGAACTTTGTCGAAGTACAGGGACTAAAAGCATATTTAACCCTTGGAAAATAGATTATTCATCATTAAAATAAGACTTATATGACATCAATCAGGTTATTTATCGTTAAATTAACATGCGACAAAAAATAAAAAATTGTATAATTACATATTTAATCTGTGTTATTTATATATTATATCAATTTGGTCTTAATTTTAATCAAATTTGATGATTGAAAGATTAAATTTAATAAATCAAAATAAAAAACTAAATGCATGATAATGAAGAATTTAAAATAGTTCATATACTAAAAGAGTATTTAATCCTTTTCAAAACAAGAACTAAATTTCAAATTCTTCCAAATAAGTCATCTCATTTCCATGGCCTGAATTCAATGCCTTGAATTACAAGACCTCCTTTAAGTTGACAACCTTTGATCTCCATCAAACTCATCTTCACTTGTTCATCATCTTCTCCACTAAACAACATCCCTAATTCAAGCTCCATCCACCCATCTTCCCTTACACTCATAATTCCTTGCTCAATCCCCATATGTTTCTTGCCTTGTAAGAAAACTTTGCTGTAAGAAACCTGGTTTCCAACCTCCAATGTTATGTCTAATGGCATCGAATCGAGACCGTAGGCACGGTCGGAGATTTTCATTATCAGGTAAGCTCCATAAGTTGTGTTCGGGGTCAGAATTCGAGTCCTTATGCTGCCTTGAATCTCTAGCCAGTCAGTTGTTCGTAACACACCCACTGCAGAGAATCTGTATAAATACGAAATTCGAAACTTGAACTTGTGACATATTGTAATAAAAAGGGGATTTGAAAATTAACCTTGATTCAGACATAGGTATCCAGCTCCAATACAATGGGTTGGAACTCCATGTGATGGAAAGTTCTTTTGCAGACAATATGTAAGATTTCTTGCCTGAAGATTTCTCCAGCTTCAGAATCTGTTAAATATTTGAAACTCAATGCTCAATTTTCTAAATTCATGGTAAAAAAAAAGTGGGTGCTTAATTACCTTGTTACCACCATCAATAAGGACTGATTCAGCAAGGCACTTGAACAGTTCTTTCTTCGAACAGAACTCTAGAGCCGTGACCGAACTCGAAACGATTTCGGGATAATCTGAAGGCAGAAACTTTTCCCAAACCATATCGGAATCGGCTGCCGATCGAAAATCCGATGAAACCAAGGATGATGTCAATGCATCTTGAGGGGATGTAAAGGAAAGAATAACAGAAAGACAATGTTCAGGTAACATGTTGCTACAGTTGTTCAACGTTTGTCTGAATTGACTTCAAAATATGTTTTGCCGACAAAAATCCCAGTAAAGGGTCTGTATATATATATATATATATACACACACAGAGAGAGAGAGAGCTCGTGGGAATTCTTCTGTAAAAGGTTGTTTAGAAACTAGAAAGAGATTATCGTCACGTTTGAAAAATGGATCATATCAACAAAGGATAAACATATAATTATACTAAAATATCTTGGATTTTCTTTTTATCATAAAATATCTTGGATTAAAAATAATAATATCTGTTTTAATTATACTAAACTCTATGTCTAGGCAAATCGCAGAGCCTGAAAGTGACAGGTTCCAGAACGCCTACCTTTGAAAGGAGATACGACAATTGGCCAGCCAACAAGATCTATTCCAGTAGGATAAACCAAACAGGCAGCAGGCAGCAGCCGGAATTATTTTATGAAACTTACAATCATGACGTAACGTATAGGTAATGGAACAAAAAATATTGTATTGAATATTTTATATATTTAAAGTTTTATTTGAGAAAATATAATGTTTGAAGTTTATTTTAAAAAATAGATTAAAAGTTATGATATAGGTAGAAAAACGTCATCCACGAATGATAATATAAAAGAAAGATATTATCTGCAGATGGTGTTTTTTATTTTAAAAAAATTAAATATAAAAATATAATAACATGTGTACATAATGTTTTATCATGTGCACACTAAAAATTGACCTAAAACTTAAATTATAAGTAAAGATTTTTATATTTCTAAAGGATGCAAATCATCTGCTTCCTAATCGTGACTTCATTAATGCCTCCACTTTAAATTGGTGGTTTAGGGTTTAAAGTTTAGGCTTAGAGAATTAAGGCTATAATATATTTTTAAAACGTAAGATTTAAGGTTTAGGATGTAAAAATAAGGGTTAGGGTTTAGAATTTAATTTTTAATATTTTTTAACGTGAGGCATGAAAAGAGGAACGGTTAGGATACAAGAGATTTCTATACTCATTTCAAAATTCTCTATAGCGTCAATTTTTAGTGTAAAAATCATTTGTCTCTTTTTTATGTCTTCTTCCATGTCTCGTGTTGAAATTTTTTAAAAATTTGAATTTGAAACCTTAATTCTTATTTTTTATATCCTAAACCCTAAAAAATACACCCTACTTCTAATTCCCTAAACCCTAACCACAACCACAACCCATAATCTTGAACTCTAAACCCTACGCCCTACACCGTCTATTTTAAAACGGAAGCATGAATAGAGACATGATAAAGAGCCAGACGATTTCCACCCCAATTTTTACGTTATAATATTAAAAATTAAATTATAAATTTAAATTTTAATCTTTAAATCTTAGAAAAATACACTATAACATTAGTCTTTTAAACCTTTACCTTAAATCTTAATTTTAATTTTTTTAATATATAGAATAATAGATAATATTTGTCTTCGGTTAATGTCTAAATGTTAATGCTCTATCCCGTTGCATTAATTCTTCCTAAATTCTGGCAACTTGTTCGGTTTTATACCTAATAAGAAACAGATGTAGCCAAGCTTTAGTACTTTCGTAAAGTATTCAATCTACAATTACTATAATTTGTATAAATGTAATTAGAATGTAAAATATAATTATAATATTAATATATTATTAATCAGTATAGAATATATATATATATATATGAATGGACTAATAATAGAATATTATAGTAATTAAATGAACGATTATTGTGAGAAGAAAACTACTGCGGAGTAAAACCAGAAAAATATGAAGTAAATTTTATGTGAAAAATTTGAAACATAAAAAATTATGAAAATTATTATTGTGTAGGAAAAGAGATTACAAGAGAATTTATGTTTAAACGAGATGTAAAGCTTGTTTTACGTTTTCGATTTACGGGTTTTATTTTAATTAATCTAAATTAATTTATGTCGTATTTATATAGTAGTGGGTGAATTTTTCAATAAAAATTTTAATTATTTTTAAATTTTAATCATCGGTATTTATTTATAAAATAAGTTAATCGCTTACGAGGGAAACAAATAAAAAGAATTCTACTCAAATTTGATTTTTTTACTTTTCATCAAATACGAGAAGACAGAAGTAGAGTTTCATATGAATTTAAACTGGTTCAACTTCGGTGGCGGATTTAAAAATATTTGTGAGGGTAAGTATAAGTTAAAATATTTTTTGGGGAGCGTAAATCATAAAATTCTTAAAATTTCAATGTGGGTACAAATCATAAAAAATTTAAAAATTTAAGGATTAATTCATAAAAATTTTAAAAATCAAAGCCAAATGTATAAACTTTAAAAATTTTAAAGTAGACACGGGTCACCCTCATCTATATGTATATCCGCCGCTGCTTATAAATATTTTAAGTTAGACCAAAATAGAGTTTGGATCATGCATCTCTAACAAATATATCTGAACATAAATAAAATCAGGATTTGAGAGGTGAGATGACAAAATATAAATATTTGTGAAGAAAATTTATAAATAAAATAATTTTTTATTTATAAATATAAATATTAAGTATTAGCTATAAATCTTAAACCTTGAATACTAATCTAAACAATAAATATTATTATATAAATCTTAAACCTTAAAAAATAAATATTATTATAAGCTTAGACCTTAAACCATAAATAATAAACTAAACTCTAAACTCTATCGAACAATAAAAAATAATTTTACAGTTTCATAAAAACATCTGAAAATAATTTTCGTAATCAATTTTATAGAAAATATAATTCCATCTCTCAAAATCCATTTTTCAAAAACATTTTTAGTGAAACAAAGATACCCTAAGTCAAAATCTTATGGGCAGGAGTAAATGTTTTTTAGTTTCCGCTAAGTACTAAAAATCAATCTTAAACCTTTTAGTCCTTAAATTAAATGGAAAATGTTCATATATGACCCCTCCTAAAAATTAAACTTTTTTATTAAGTCCTTTAAAAATCAAAATTCAATCTCGGTTCCATCGGAACAAATATCGGATAAAAATTTACTGAATCTAATCAGATCCATGACTTGGTAATCAGGGTTTTTGTTAATCCCTAATTACAACATATGTTAAACTCTTAACGAGAGAATCGAGGTTCAAACTTTATAAATAGGTATTTAATTTTTTTCGTTATATGTTCTGTCGTTATTCGTTGTGAATTGTTTTAAAAAATTATTTGATAATTTTGACGTTTTGTACAATATCAATCCATTTTCGATAACGGAATGATGGGAAAATAGTCATAAAGTTTCAGTGACCGATGTAGTAGATGACGATGTGATAATTGGTGATGAAATTAGCCTCAAATAGGATTTAGATTTGGGGAGTTAGGAATTTTAAAATTTAGGGTTGTTTTACGAAATCTCGAAAACTTAGAAAGTTTATGTAAATTAAATAATTTTATTTAATTATAATATAATTTTAAAATTTTCAAGAGATAACACGTGACCTTTTAACAATAAAAAATAATAAAAAACCCTTAAATGATTACATAATGAAACGTTAGGTACGTACTTAACCATAAAAACATGAACACCTAACCGAAAAAAAAATGACACTTATTTAGCGAAATAACTTTTTTCTAAAATATTTCCTTTTGAATTGTGTATCGTACCATATTTGCTCTAATGTAATAGAATAAAACCATTCATCGAAATATATTAGACATCTGAAAACCTCTAGTTTAAATCTTATGAATAAAGATGTCCCAAAACCATACCATTCTAACAACCAGACACTTTCTGGTAGGGGTGAGTATTCGATCGAGTCGAGTCAAAAAATTTTGAGTTATTCGAGTTGACGAGTCATATTTTATAACTCAAACTTTATTTGAAATTTTTTCGGTTCGAGTCGAGTTTAAGAAATTCGAGTCGAATCGAGTCGAGTTTTCGAGTTCCTATAAATATTTAATTATTATTATTTATCATGTTATTGTGTGATTTAATTCCAATTTAACGACTTTCTTTAATCATATAAGATATATGTATATATTTTTTCATATGTAGTAATATTTCTTTATATTTTTATATATTAATGTATATATATCATAAAAAATTGATAGACTCGTCTCAAACTTAAAAATTAATCATTTAATTACTAAAAATTCGAGTTATTCGAATTTCTATTTTAAAACTCGAACTTTATTTGAAATTTTTCCGTATCGAATCGAGTCTATAAAATTTCGAGTCGATTATTTTCGTCTCGAGTCGAGTTATTCGGTTTTTTCGAGTTGAGTCGAATTTTGTTCCCCTACTTTCTGGTAATGATTACAAGCTCTATGAAATGGTGAAGAAATACAACCGTAGAATGAAACAAGTAAGTTGGTTGGGTGTGATTAACTTGCAAAACCAGACAATTAAATCGTACACGACAGATATGTACTAAATTATTAATATTTTCTGGTTGGAACAAAGAATCAACTCAAACAATGCTGTGGAAGATACCACTTCCATGAATCAATTTGTTAATAGAAAAAGAAAAAACATTAAAGTAGTTTTAAGTAGACATATGTCCCTTTAAGGCATATTCTTTGGATGGAAGCACAAAAAATGAAAGGATATTCTTACAACCCAATCATGCAAGAGCATATACCCTACTCAGAAACAGATTTGTTAATATACAGTAAGTATATTGTATCTGATATTCGAATCAAAATCCGAGTAACATAGAAATAACGTATGGAGTCCGTAAAGGTGTTCGTTTGGTTAATTTTATAGGTGATTAATTAAATTATTTTAAAAAAATTAACTATTATTCGAATCAAAATTTATTTGAAAATTATTGCTTGAATTGGACAAAATTTGATTTATTCAGTTAGTTTTTAAATTAACCAGTTTTATGATTTATATTTATTTTTTTGAGTCAAAATCTTAATGAGATAGGGTTAAAAATTATAGTTATTTATCTTAACATTAGGTTGGGGTTTATGTTTGAAATATATTTATAATATATAAAAGTATTATATATTTTGTATTTTTATCAACGAGGTTATTTAAGTGATAAATAATTTAATATTATTTAAATAGGTTTTGAGTTTGAGTTCTTATATATGTAGAAAATTTTTGTCCGAAGATTCACCAATTTAATATTTTAAAATAAATTTTATAAACATTAATCGATTTAATATTTAATTAATTGATTTAGTGATTAAAATAAATTTTGATTCTATAGATTAATTCTTTGTAACATCAGAATTTTCATCTCTCCTGCAAGCAACTGGATATTATTACCTGAAGGATATTGTGCAAGTTATTGGTCATTTTTCCAATTTCCTGTCTGCAAATTTTCTTACTAAACAAACACAAGCATAAGGGGGGATTGTTTTCTTTATATGGTAAGTATATAGTGGGACATGCCAACTCGAATTCTTGGAGATTTTGTTGGTGTTTCAGCAAGGAGTTTCCCATGTCTTCAGAAAGACTCATTGCAGACGATGTTATCCGGTCCGATGAGCCGAAGTATGGTTCAGCTGCGACCTTGGCATCGTCCGGTTCCTTCAGACTATGCGGTGAGAACTGTTCGATCTTCGAAGAGCTTCCGAAGGCAACAATTGTGTCGGTTTCGAGACCTGATACGGGAGATATGAGCCCCATGCTTCTATCTTACACCATTGAAGTTCAATACAAACAGTTCGAGTGGCGATTGTTGAAGAAGGCTTCACAAGTTCTATATCTACACTTTGCATTGAAGAAGCGAGCGATTATCGAGGAGTTCCATGAGAAACAAGAACAGGTTTTCGATTTTCCCTAGCACTTTAATCATGTTATGTTATGTCCATGACCATGACTATGCATGTAGGAATGTTGATAAAACTTACTTTTAGCTTTGCATTGCATTGCTTGTATGTCAAGGTTAGAGAATGGCTTCAAAGCTTAGGGATAGTGGACCATGTCGCGGTGGTACAAGACGACGATGAACCTGATGATGGAGCTATCCCGTTACATCACGAAGGAAGCTCGAGAAATAGGCAAGTGTATACTGTTTTTCTATGGATTCTGTTCTATAGAGAACTCTGCTCTGCCATTGCTAGCTATTGTAGTTCTAAATATTTGATTCCTTAATGCAGAAATGTTCCGTCTAGGGCCGTTCTTCCGATTCTTCGCCCTACGTTAGGTGGGCAGCAAATCGTTTCCGACAAAGCCAAAGTGGCAATGCAAGGTTATCTGAATCATTTCTTGGGAAACTTGGACATAGTAAATTCCAGAGAGGTGAGCATAGAATCTTGTTTTTCTTATTACATAGCCTTGCTTGTTAGACAATTCACTTGCGTTTGTACCCTGTATTATTGAAATTGGTGGCTCCAAATTTCAGGTCTGCAAATTTTTGGAGGTATCTAAGTTATCGTTTTCACACGAATACGGTCCAAAGTTAAAAGAAGGATATGTTACGGTGAAGCATCTATCGAAAGCTGATGGCGATGATGATATCGGATGTTTTCCATGCCAGTGGTTTAGTTTCTGCACTAACAATTGGAGAAAGGTAGTTGAATTTCCAATCTATGGAACGATCTATACCGTGCCGGTTACGCATCCGTTCTTGCAATATAAACATAACATGAAATTTCTACTAATTCTCAGTACCTATGTACCATCTGCAGTATTTTCATAGCTTCTGTTATTTCTTATTGTTTCTGCATGTAGGTGTGGGCAGTTATGAAACCAGGGTTCTTGGCCTTGCTGGAAGATCCTTTTGACACAAAGCTTTTAGACATTATTGTTTTCGATGTACTACCGATCTCGAACGAAGATGTGAAGTCTCGAGTTTGTTTAGCAGAACAGATAAAAGAACATAAGCCTCTGTACTATGCATTCAGGGTAAGCGATTTCTACTTTGTTTTCAATATTAGCTAAATGAAAGTATCTTTGCATTCAAGTCTAACAATGGAAAATGTGAAAAGGTCTCCTGTGGAAGTTGGAGCATGGACTTGAGAGTTTCGAGTGACGGTAAAGCCAAAGAATGGGTTGCTGCCATTAATGATGCCGGCATAGGGGACCCCGGGGGCTGGTGTTTTCCTCACCGTTTCTGTTCGTTTGCTCCTCCTAGAGGTTTGAATGAAGATGGCAGTCAAGCTCAATGGTTTATTGATGGTAGAGCTGCATTTGAGGCCATTGCAACTTCAATTGAGAAGGCAAAATCAGAGGTTTATTCAAGTAAATTCTGAATTTGTCGGTCCGGTTTATTCCTAGAATTCGATGACTGAAATATTTTTCATGCAGATATTCATAACTGGCTGGTGGCTCTGTCCAGAGCTGTATCTGAGGCGCCCTTTCATAAGTAATCCATCTTCTCGGCTCGATGCACTACTCGAAGCAAAGGCTAAGGAAGGAGTTCAGGTGCAAATATTTCGACTTTTGCTTCTCCGTCTCCGTTATATTATCATAATTTCAATTTTCTTTAAAATTTACTATGCAGATTTACATTCTTCTCTATAAGGAGGTTTCCATTGCTTTAAAAATCAATAGTATGTATAGCAAGAAACTGCTTCACAACATTCATGAGAACGTAAGGGTGCTGCGCTATCCTGACCATTTATCGACCGGTGTATATTTATGGTATGCAACTTAGAGATGAAGTTTAGTCCATGTTTCCAATAAACATGAATGATCTGCATTTCACTGACATCGGGATCGAACACGGTATTGCATAATGCAGGTCACATCATGAGAAACTTGTTATCATCGATTACCGGATATGCTTTATTGGAGGTTTAGATTTGTGCTTCGGACGGTATGACACGGTTGAACACAGAGTTGGTGATTGCCCTCCGTTTACGTGGCCTGGAAAGGACTACTATAATCCCAGGTATTCAACTAAACATCTTCAGAACCAATGAATTTTGAGGACAATATATGTTCTTTAGATTTTTGACATTATTTGTTTTCTTTGGTGGTTCTATTTAGAGAATCTGAACCGAATTCTTGGGAGGAATCGAATAAAGATGAACTTGAACGAGGGAAATATCCCCGTATGCCATGGCACGATGTCCACTGTGCTCTATGGGGACCGCCTTGTCGAGATGTTGCTAGGCACTTTGTTCAACGTTGGAACCATGCCAAGGTTAATCTTCTCTGCTTCGGGCTCTTTCGAGCACAAGATTCTTATCTCGATTCTCGGCCAATGTTTATGTTTCTGATACGTATAAGTTGTTTGTTTGCAGAGAAATAAAGCTCTACATGAGCAGACAATTCCATTACTTATGCCTCAACACCACATGGTCCTCCCTCATTATATGGGAAATAGAGAGATTGGCATTGAAAGCAAGGGAGATGTCAATGGGAGGGAACTCGACGGACAGGATTCGTTTTCCTCCCCGTCGCCCTTCGAAGACATCCCATTGCTTTTGCCCCAAGATTCCGATGGACTTGTTTCTCATGGAGACAGAAAGTTCAACAATTCTGAAAGCGACTCCTTAGGCTCAGATACACAAATCAAGGGCACTGCAGATGACCATCACTGTATGGATCCTCAAAAGGACCTGGACACAAACGAAACAACACTATCAGACATGGACATCCCTGACGAATGGTGGGAAACTACCGTGACCGACGATAATGATGATTCTGTAGGTGAATACGGAGAGATAGGTCCTCGTATAGCATGCCATTGTCAGGTTAGCTTGGATCTTGACAGCAAGTATACTTACCATTCATTCGGATTTTTCACCTTCTATAAGTACCCGTGTTTGATATTTTTGTTTATAGGTTATCAGAAGTGTCGGCCAGTGGTCTGCAGGAACGAGTCGAATCGAAGAAAGTGTCCATAGAGCTTATTGTTCCTTAATTGAGCAAGCAGAGCATTTTATTTACATTGAGGTAACATAATTTGCAGTAGCATCTTTCTCCGGGACTTGAAATTGAAGTCCATGGTTAACTGAGTTGTCAGTTTTTGTACTAACTATTTGCTGTTTCTATCGGTTGATTGCTTGTAGAATCAATTTTTTATATCAGGTCTTGCAAAAGATGAAATCATACAGAACCGGGTTTCGGAAGCATTGTACAACCGGATTCTGCGAGCGCACAAAGAACAAAAATGTTTTCGAGTTATCATAGTCATACCACTCTTACCAGGCTTCCAGGTACAACTCTTAATGTCAGATCAAAACTTTTAGTTTCGAACGTAAAATGCTCAGTCGTTTCTTTCTTGGTGATCTTCTATCGATAGGGGGGTCTCGATGACTTTGGTGCTGCAACTGTTAGAGCCTTAGTTGACTGGCAGTATCGAACGATTTCCAGAGAGAAAACTTCGATATTGCATCATCTGCATACAGAACTAGGCCCTAAAATATGGGATTACATTTCCTTTTACGGTCTGAGAACGTATGGTAGACTTTCCGAAGGCGGTCCTATAGCTACGAGTCAGGTATTCTTCTTTTGTTACATGTTTAACCTTTATAGGCCTTTTTAACAATGATTTGTAATAAAAAAAACTCCTATTAATTGTTTGAACATATTCTCATTGTTGATACAGGTTTACGTGCATAGCAAGTTGATGATCATAGACGACCGTCTTGCAGTTATCGGTTCATCTAATATTAATGATAGGAGTTTGCTCGGATCAAGGGACTCCGAGGTACTTTCTGCATCACACTCTGTAACATAAGATGTTCAAAACCTAAACCAAAGGTTTAGTTAGCATATCCTAAAGGCTGTTTTGTAATAAACAATCAATTGTTGCTGCAGATTGGAATAGTCATCGAAGATAAGGAGTTTATCGAATCCTCTATGAATGGCGAGCTGTGGAAGGCTGGAAAGTTTGCTCATAGCCTGCGGTGCTCACTGTGGTCCGAGCACCTTGGCCTTCATCCAGGAGAGGTTAGTATACCTGCATTGTTCTTGATTACAGGATATTTTACATCGAATCTGCTTTTCTGGCTCACTATAGAACTAGTTCTAATCATGAATGACTATGAGCAATCAGAATTATGGTTCCAATACGAAATACCTAACCCATTAAAGGCTTCTACTTCTTTCAGATCAGTAAGATCAATGATCCTGTGTTGGAACAAACTTACCGAAAACAATGGCTAGCGACTGCAGAGGTAAGATTCCGGTGCCATGACATGCATGCTTAGTCCATGCCATATGCTGTTAACTAATGTCGAGACTAAAATGTGACAGAGTAACAGCAAGATTTTCCAAGATGTCTTTGCTTGCATCCCGAATGATCTTATACACTCGAGGTATGTTCCGACATAGATACCATCTCATTTCTATTTAGACTTTTTGATATTTTTCTCACATGTGATCTGATTCAAATTTATACACAGAGCTGCGCTTAGACAAGACATGGCCTACTGGAAAGACAAGCTCGGGCACACCACCATTGATTTAGGTGTTGCACCTGAGAAGCTAGAATCTACAGAGAACGGAGAGATTAAAACCGAAGATCCTATGGAACGATTGAAATCGGTTAAGGGACATCTTGTTTTATTTCCTTTGAAGTTCATGTCTCAAGAAGATTTGAGACCAGTATTTAACGAATGCGAGTTTTATGCATCTCCGCAAGTGTTTCATTGACCATGCATATAGACGTATACATAATCTGTACATAATTAGGTGAAAAAAGTTGTAAATTTTACCATTCATTCAGATGATCGATTCGTTTCTGCTTCCTTCTTCGACTTTGTGTTTCTGCTTTCGGCTTCAATATCTTCTATGGTGCATGATATTGTTTAATGATCCATAGTGGATCTTGTGATTATGGAATGAATCTTTTTGCCTTATCCTGTAATAAAATATACTTATCTTTAAGTAAGAAGAATATAATATGGAACTGCACTTTGAATTAAGAAAATTAGTACAAAATATGTGGTCATAAACTTTAACAGAAATTAGCTTGTTCATTTACATAAGCTTCATGCTAAGATAATGGAGTTGAATGGAAGAAGAGGCAGATGGCCGAAATATCATCCGTTGCGATGCCCTTTCTCTTTTTTTTCCAAGCACGAGCCGCGCTCTCGACCAGGTGCTTTGCTGCCTTTGCCTTGTCCAGTGTTGAAGATACTATCTGAACCGCTTCTTGATTGGAAATAACATCCCAGACCTGCAGGAACGATTCATCTAAAACCATTAGCATATTTTAAGCACCTCGTATGTCTTCACTTTCAAATTCGAGTAGCAAGATTTGGATCATTTTTTTATAGCTTACACCATCAGTTGCAAGGATAACAAACTGGTCTCTGCTGGTTATATGTCTTTGTGTGACTTCGGGAATGGAGATAAGTCCGTAATCCTTAACACAGTAATCTCCGAAAGCTCGAGACATTGCCAGTCCTGGTGACTCCCCATGAGGCAGCCAAACCCTGTGTACCCCTGGCTCATCTTGCAAGCAAAACACCCTCCCTTTGCATTGAACTATCCGCTCTGCCTCTTCTGCAAGCAAGACCAAACCAAAAGGCATAAGAAATTCGTAATGGCTTCGGTCTCTCTTACAGTGTACGAGAGTATGGTCGAGCACTAACGAGGTAAATTTGGCTTGAAATCGACAGTAAGCTGAACAGGAACCAAGGTTCCATCATCTGAAGTTGTAGCCAAAACAGCCCGAGAATCACCAACATTTGCTACGAATATAAGGTCACCCTGGCCAATATAAATGTCATATTATTCTCCCTAATCTCCGTATGAGTTTGCCATTGCCATTATAAGAAATGTTCCGCTTTAGTTACCTGTCTGACAATCGTCAAGGCAGTTGTTCCGCTATGGAAGGAATCGATCTTCCTACAGTGTTCGAGCTCTTGATCGACTAATTCGCAAGTCTTCAGATAAGAATGCTTCCATATATGAAATCTCTGATGCTTTTTATCAGATTCCAAATCAATATCATCATCAAGCGATGCCTGAGCTAGAGTCTCTTGCCAATTGCAGAGCAAGGAGGATGGCATCGATTCTCGGACCTTTTTTGCAACAAAATGACCCCATGGACCGTGACCATCGAATATTCCGCAAAACAGCATGTCTGCTTGACATCCAAATTCCTATTCCAAGTAAACAAAATCCACATTCAACAATCATAAACAAAAACAAAACATCTGCAATCATGCTAATGTCTTACCTCCCAGACAATAGCACAATCCTGGTTCACTCCTTTTCGGCCTCTCTTGGAGAAAACCGAGGCAAAATTGTCGGAACCATGGACATTTACAACACCAGAAGACCTCAAAATCAGATCATTCTTCTTTGCATCCTTTGCCATTGTCTCAGCAGCTTCTCTTCCATCACCATTCCCTGGATTTTTTCCTCTCTTTATCGACCTTGCTAATCCGTTGAACATGGAGGAAAAGTGACTCATTGCCTCTAGAATTCAATTCCCACTGCCACAAAATAGTTACCGTTTTCCTTTATGTAGGTCCAAAGATTTCCCTACTGTAAACAAATAAATATATACACATAAATGACAATGGAACTGTACAAAACAAGACCTTTGGATCTTAAAAACTCTACATAAAATATTCATCATGACATGGAATTCCAATAACCACACATCCAATGGTCTGTTTGGTTGCTGAGAAAATGATACTGGGAAAGTTGAAAGTATACTGAAGGACTAGCAAGAGAGAAACTTGAAAAGTAAAACATGAAATCTAGAATTGACTAGAGAGCTTCAAGTTAGTTAAGATTTTCCCTTTATAGTAAAGGCAAAAAGGAAACCAAAAGAAAATTGAGTGTTGGATTTTCCTTAGCTAAATCATATTTTCTTCTATTCACTGGGGGACCCTTTTGTTTGCTTTTCCAGAAAATCCAAGAAAAACGCCAGAAATTCTATTGAACTTGCTCTGTTCTTGAATCAAAATTTGAACTTTAAAAAGGAAAAAAATCCAAAAATTCAACAAAAACTAGATTTTTCTTTCTTTTGTCTTCTGAAAGTACTACCAAAAATCCAGAACAAAAGCTTTAAATGACCCCCCACCCACCCAAAAAAACCCAATCTTTCTTATCATCAACTTTCTCAGAAACATAAACCAGACCACACCAAACCAAACATAAAAAAGACATAAATAGATGATGTAATGAAAACCTCTAGGAGAAAACAGTTTGCCGGGAAGCCGATGCCAGCAGCCGGAACTTGCTGACGTGATCCTTGCAGGAACAGCTGAGAAACCGAGAAGGGGGAGATGGAGAGGGATTATAACAAGAACAAACCATGATATATTATTATTCCTTGTTTGCTTCTGGTTTTTTAAAGATCTTATTTTTTTAATCTTCATTAAAAAAAACAATGTATTGGTATAACCATGCAAACAACAACAAAATTTATTATTAAGTAATGTAAAAATAATTATTAGAGCGTCTCTTTCCTAGAAGAATACAGAGCATTATCTCAATATAAAACCCAAATACATTTTTTATTAAAAAATTAAAATGTATATAAATAAAAAAAATTTAAAGTGTATTTTAATTGTTAATCAATTAATAAAAAATACTTCAAATATATATATAAGTACATGTATATACAAATATAAAGAATTAAATTATTAATTAAATTAAAACTTTTAATTCAAGTATTATATATAAAGAAAAAATATTGAATTTTATTAAAAATAACTCCCTAGGGGCAGATTCATAAATATATTTAAACGTGAACATAGATAAAATCTTAAAATTTCAAATTAAGTACAAACTATAAATATTATAAAAATTTAATGATTAGTTTATAAAAATTAAAAAAATAAAAGATAAATATATGAACTTCATAAAATTCAGAATAGATTCGTACCTTTAATTTAATGTGCATCCGTCGGTATTAATCTTATTTTATTTAAAATATTATATTAAACTTTAAACTCGATTTCTCAAAATTTACTTCATTTCAAAATTAGAATTTAATTCTAAAAAAAAAACTTTATATTAGTCGATAATTTTTATTTTAAACTTTTTTTCATTAAAATTTCAGTTTAAAGTATAGAGTTTAATGCTAATAGTTAAGGTATAAGAAATTGAGAGTAAACTTTATTTTCATAATATAAGTTTTAGGGTTCGGAATTTAAAAGTTAAAATTTAGAATTATGATTAAAATTTTATTTTATATTTTTAATAAAAGAACATAAAAAGCCTTCCTATGTATTAGAAAATACAATAATTCTCCAATGTACACATTTTTATAATTTATCCTTTATTTATAAATAATAAATTAATATATATCGTCAAATACAAATGATTGGCATCACAGATATAAAATATTTTTGTATAACTGACATAAAATAAAATATAATAAAACTTTTATTTAAAATAATAATATTTCATGATGAACAGATAACAACAGTTGACTTTGGTTTAATTTTATTATATATGAATTGGAATGTATTAGTCTAGAAATTACAAAAATTCGTGGAGTGATCTTAATAATAAAAAATAATATATTTTATTTAATGATTTAAATTTAAATTTTATATATGTATAATATATTATTAAAATATTAAAAAATTTAATATATATTATTTTATAATTATATTTAATGTATTAAAAATAATTATTGATGGTGAAGGGTTCTACACGTGGCTAATTATTAAGCACTAGCTGCCTTCAAAGACTCCGAAGTTGAACGAGCCTCTGACCGGAAACAGTTTTAGATCGAGTCGGATCAAATTTTTTAGATGATTTATAATTTATTTGAAGATTTAAAGTTTTTATTTAACTAAAATATTTAAAGTCTTCATCCGCACTCGATTTAATTAAATTTTTTCTAAATTTTAAAATAAAAGCTCAAATTCGACTAGATTTAACCTGACTCAATATAAATAAAAAAAATAGTCTTTTCAATAATATATATAAAGGGGCAATGTAGTAATTACCTATTTTTATTAAAAAAAAGATAATTAGAAAATATAAAAAAATAGTGCTGTAATACATAACTCTAAATATTTAGGTATGAGTCCTCTAGCCCAAGTGATTAAAGGAACAATTGTTGTTCCTAGAGGTCACAGGTTCGAGTATCAGTGATGCCAGTAAAATGATTAAACCATCAATGTCAAATGGTGAAGATTATATTTTAAAACAGATACTACTACTGTAATCACTATTAGTTAATTAAAAAAAAAAACTCTAAATATTAGAATAAAATTATATTATTGTTTTCGGGTTATATATTTTTATTTTAAACCTTAATCTATTAAGAAAATGCATAAAGATAATTTTATCCCAAAAAAAGAATAAGGACCAAAATCATAAAAATTATAAACGTTAAAGGTTAAAATTATCTTTATGCCTTAAAAAAAATTCTTGTAATATATTGTCTTTAAAATGTATTAAGAGGATGAGTCTACCACGTGCGTCGAACACCGCTGAACACCATGAACATTGTTGAACACTATTAAACTAATTAATAAAAATTAAAAATTTAAAGGACTCAACGTATAATTAGTAATTATTTAAAATAAAATTTTAATTAAATTATTTTCTATAGGAAGAATTACACAAGTGATCACCCAACTATCATCATTTTTTGTGTTGGTCATCCAACAAATTTTTTAATAATAACCGTCACTAACATTTTATTTCATTCTCATTTTGATCATCCTCCGTTATATATTTAACGAAAATTATGAAATGGCATGATTTAATAATAATTTTAGTTTCTAAAATTATTATACTATATCAATTTAATCCTAATAAAAAATAAATCATCAAATATTTAGATTAAACCCTAAATTTTTCATCCCTTTTCTTTTTCTTTTACAACACTACTCTTAAAATTAATTAACCAACTCACTTTTTATTTCTTTTTTTTGTGTCTTTGGGCAACTTATTAAGTTTTAAATTATAAAACACCATTTAATTTTATGATTTGTTTTTTTAAAATTTAATTTAACTTCTTCGATTCTTCAAGTTACTCGTATACATTATTTTTTGAGTCAAATTTGTACAAATATTTTAACATTTCACATATAAATACTAAAATAAATCAATGTCAATTGTAAAATTATTCCTGCAATTCAAAGATTTTTTAAACGTTCATTCTAATTCCAATCAAATTATTGTGCACAAAATTAATTATTGTTTTCTAATACTAAACTTACAAAACAATAATTGAATATCAATCTTTTTAATTTTAATCAAAGTTCAACTCATAACTATTTTTCTATTAAAAATCAGTTTTTAAAAAATACATTTTCGAACATAATTTTAAATTTATTAAATATTTTAATTAAATTATGTTAGTTACAGTGATCGAATAGTAAAAAAATCAAACAATTTTTTAGATCGATAAAACCAAACAGTTTATTCATGTGATTATTACATAATTTATGTTTTCACTTTATTTAATGAATATCTGTAAGACTGTAACCGATTACTATGTTTCAATTTTACATATTATATAAATTAAAATCCACACACAAACAATATAAAACTTAAAGATAAAATATTTTTTAAAAACATTACATAACAACATAATAATATTGTAAAAACAAACATTATTATTGGTATTGTTTAGACTATTAAACCACATAAAATGTACTTATAGATATACTAAATTCTGATTTTGTGATTAAAAAAAACCATTTTTTAAAAAAAAATTCACACACAATTAGAAAATAAACTTAATGTAGATCAGCATAACTCGTTATTTTTTGAACAACTTAAAACGGTTAAAATATAAAATTAATTGGGTTTTGTTATGGTTTCTCTTCATTGTAGGGGTAAAACCAGAAAATCAAACATAAAATTTTGTTATGATTTTTCTATCTTTTATTATCTCTATTTTTGTTAACTAATTATTTCAAAGAGACTTGTTGGTAATTGATGGAGAGAGAAAGAAACGTGATTATTGGGTTTTAAATTTGAACAAAAGAAAACCAAAATAACAAAACTTGATAAAGAGTTGAACATAATAAAAAAAAAGAAATAAGGAGTGATTGAAAGATGTGAAAGGGAACTATTTTTGAGGACATGTATTGTTTGTATTATTATGCGAGTTTATATAAAAATATAAGAACTTATTTGATGAGTTTTTTTAATAAGATTAAATTAATATAATATCATAAATTTAGGGATTAAAGTTATTATTAAACTATGTCATGGTACAATCTTATTAAACATTTAATGTTTGATTTCCAAAATAATAATAAAATAAAATATTAGTGATAGTTTTGAACAAAAAAAATAATTGAGTGACCAAAACAAAACAAAATATTACAATTGAGTGATTACTCTTATATTTTTCCCAATAAAAAATAATTTAATTAAAATTTTATTTTAAATAATTATTAATTATATGTTAAGTCCTTAAAGTTTTTAATGTTTATTAATTAGTTTAATAATGTTCAGCAGTGTTCATCATTAACGGTGTTTAGCGGTGTTCGATGCACGTTGTAGAATTTTCCTAAAAATAATTAATGTAATAAAAGCAAGTTTGTGTGAAAGGTACAGACCAGGTCCTAAGTATTAATTAATTTCATTACAGCATAATGGTCGGCTTCCAACCATAAACATGCATGGTTTAAGTGAACTGTGATTGGGGCCCATTTTTTAATATTTTTTAAAATTAATTTAAATTAGTATTTTATTCAATTATTTAAAAAATAAAATAATATATAAAAAATAATTTAATAAAAAAATTATTTTAAATAATTTATAATTATATGTTGAGTCCTTAAATTTTTTAAACTTTATTAATTAATTTAATAATATTCAACGATGTTCATCATTAACGATGTTCAGTAGTGTTCGACGCCCGTTGTAGAATTTTCTTTTGTGGATGAGTCTTTTGTAGAATTTTCCTTTATATTATTATAAGAACATATGTTTTTCAGATATTTTTTATTAAGAATTTATTTTTAAAATTTATTTTTTAATATTTTTTATTCAGAGTTAAAATATTTTTGATATATATTATTAAAATTTAATTTTTTATAACGCTCGTTATTAATGATTTAATTTTTTAATATTTATTATAAGAATATATGTTTTTTAAATATTTACTATTAAGAGTTTAATTTTTTAATATATTGTTACAGAATTAATTTTTTTAATACTTATAATTTTTTAATATATTATTAGAGAACTAATTTTTTTATATTTATAATTAGGGACCTAATATTTTTTTTAATATTTATTATTAAAACCTACTATTAGGAAATCAATTTTTTTCCATTACTACATAAAAAGTTGTACTCCATGTAAAAGGACGTCAACGATTAACACCAGACAAAAATAATATATTCACATTCTCCCAAATCTAAGGTGGTGGACTCGAGTAGAAATCTTTTGGTTTTTAATTGTATTTTTTTTCATGTTTTTTATTAAAAATTAAAAAAATAAATTTTAGACCCTAATTCTAATTTTTTTATGTCATAAACTTTAAACTATAAATCTTAAAAATATATTTTACCCCTAATTCTGTAACCTTTAACCATAATCTGTAACCTTAAACCCTAAACCTACTAATTTAAAGTGGAGACACTAATAAAGACACGATTAAAAGATAGACGATTTACGCTCGTTAGATTTACGTAGTTAAAAAATCTGGGGCTGAGCTAAAAATATTAATTTGGATCTTATTGTGGATAATCTAATCTTTAACATCACAAAAATTGCAGGTGTGAGAGTAGAAGTTAAGTTTTAAGGGTCTAAAATTGAATTATTAATTCTTGGAGGGGTACAATCTTATCATTGTGATAAAATTATAATTTTATAACTTTTGAAGGAGTTAAAGCGAAATTATAACATTTTACGAGGACCAAAACTAGTTTCCACTCCTGTAGAATTAACCCATCCTGTAGTGTGGAAAGAACTCCATCCTGCCTGCCCATTGGTTTTGTGTAAATAATGATGGATTTTTGTCCATAAATATTATAAGCACGGTTAATCATAATCATGAGTATTTTGGTATAAATAATCATGATTATGATGATGATAATGGAGAAAAATAATCATGATTATGATCTACATATTTAGAGAAAATCATTATCAAACATTATTGGTTGTCAAATATTAATCTGCTTTTAAATATCAAGTTAGAAAGTGAACAAAGAAAGACAAAAAAAATATTAAATTAGGTTTTCAAATAATAAATATGGCAACGGAATAGATAGGACAGATTTTTTTTATTGTCTTGATTTTAATCCAAAAATTAAAATATATGTTTTCATTTTGATATAATTTTATTTTTGATTTAACATAATAAAAATTATAACCCAGTCTAATCCGATTTTAATATTTTAATAAAAGAACCTAGTGAAAAAATAATAAAAATATTAAATATTATATATAAAAATATATAAATATATCGAGTTGGATCGAGTCAGAGCATTTTTATCTGATTCGATTTTATTTTTTTAATAACTCGACCTGACCCGATCCGAACTCATTTTTAAAATAAAAAACTCTCTCCTATTCACTTGATAAAAAAATAAGATAAAAGAAATTAATTAAATGAATGATTTAAGTGATTGGTCTCATGAATGACATGACCGAAATGATCCAAGATATAATTTCTCATCGAATATGAAAGATTTTTAAAAAAAGATGTTAGGACCCACTATCATACCTCATCGTAAAGTCGGTGGTAAATGACAAAGACCCATGGACGGCGTAGCCATTAGATTTAAGTGGTCCGACCATTCTTTCCAACTACTAAGGATTTGACATGTACATGTCTGAACATAATCCAATGGAGGTGGGCGCACTGGATTTAGACATGGCAAAGTTTTACTTTGCTTGGGAAATACCTTTCCACACTCACACTTTGTGGACTTTAAACGACCACTAAGACAACTTGATAAGCACCCTTTTCTTATAAGCTTTGTTTAATAATGGATTACTTTTGAATTGAGTGGTAATGATTCCGATGATCCAATAATGAAAATGTTTTAGAATAATAGATTAAAAAACATATTTACGAATAAGGTTTAGATACTAATCATAAATCTTAAACTCTTAACGTCATCTGCTCATTCAACTCTGTTAGCGAAGACGGTAATGAACTAGATTAACAACAAGGTTGTTGTAAGATAACAAGTACGAACGGATCTACGTTGAGGGTGGGAGGAGCTCATACCCCCGCTATCATTTTTTACCTTTTTATGTATATTAAAAAGTTGGATTAACTATGAATTTGCGTCGTTTTTCAAACTTTATGTTTCGACCCCTGGTCCTTTATTCTAGTTCCGTCCCTACAGCAAAGGCCAAAGTTGAAGCTTTGGTACGCGTCCCCCAAAACTTTATATAAGGGGTACAAATTATCAAGAATGTATATTAGAAATGCAAGGGTGCAAATTTGCATCATGACGTACAGAATTAGATTATCAATAGAAAATACAAAGGCTACACCCCAACACCCCTTAAGTCCATCCCTACCCGACCCCCTCTCCAAATTTGTAACGACCAAAGCCCATATCGCCATCCAACATGCATGATGCATGTGAGTAATGGGAGTGGGACCATTATATGTGGTTTTCTACCTGTCACTACTCACTATGTATGAAATCTGGTTCATGGGTAAATCCCAAATCGGCAGCCAAACATGCAGTGCTACAGCCTAATGGGTTAATGGAAATGAGGCGATAAAAGCAATGTCTAATCCATATGTATGATATACCTTCCACTATACTAGACTAGACTGAATCAAAATACCCTTTTGGGTCACCCTAGTAAAAGAAAACTCAATTGCTTCTTCTTAACAGGATTTGATAGATAGTAAAATAATCAAAACCCATCAAGTTTCAATCGGACAGGATCGTATAAGTAATATATTCTTTTGGAGACTTGGGTTCAGGCAGGTTAAGATCAAACCTAGCTGCCTTTACCAAAACAT
Organism: Abelmoschus esculentus; assembly: GCA_035048815.1. Classification (NCBI taxonomy): domain Eukaryota; kingdom Viridiplantae; phylum Streptophyta; class Magnoliopsida; order Malvales; family Malvaceae; genus Abelmoschus; species Abelmoschus esculentus. The sequence goes on from JAUCBN010000004.1 coordinate 23,920,396, forward strand.
GACAATGTTTGCTGTTGTTCCAAATAAATGCTACAAAAGGAAAAGATCAGTTCACCATACCATGCTAGCCCATGTGCCACACTGCATTTCGATTGTCTCACACTTCGATTTAAACGTCTGTTAGTTGAGGCAAATCAACCTAATAAGATGTTTTAGACGATGGGAGCAGTGCTAAAATTGCTCTAAAGTTCAACTAGATAACAAAACTATCCATGCTGTATGTAGGTCTAAACAATAATGTCCTCAGCTTTATGACTAAAAAATCTATCATAAACAAGCACTGAAGAATACTAAGAAAAGAAGACCGCCTTGAGAGTTTAGTTAATGGTATTAATAAAAGCTGCAATAAGGATTCAGATCAACTACATTGTTGGATGGTTGATGCAAACACTATCCAATTCAATGGCATAACAGTTACATGAACCAAAAATATAAAATTTTCTCCTATTAGTGACGGACATAAGTTTAGGAGAGGTTTGCTTCGGTACCTTCAATTACTAGCTAGTCCATTCAAATCTAAAGCTTCAATTAAGTAGTCTCACTTTTCATGTGCTCAGCTTGGAACTGTCTTAATTGCTTCAAAGATTGATAATAGAGATCAAGGTCAATACCATCAACATTCCTACCAGTACGCGCTTGCAGTACTGCCTGAAATATATTATATTACCAGAACATATTAGTGTTAGATAGGGGAGACCGGGAGGAAAGAAGAAGGCATTTAGCCTGATCACATAGAAACTTACCTCATTGTCGGGTTGAATATGGAGTTCACCAATGAATTGGAATATAGAGCCAATACGGAAGCCAAGTTCCCTCAAGTGCTGCGTATCTATCTTTAGAGTGGCACCTTGATCAGCAATAACAGCTATGGCTGTCTCCACGGAATACTCTTGCAGCCTAGGAACGAATGAAGATATTTAAGTTCTTCTAGAGATAGAGATACAGTCCCCTCTCTTCCTTAATATGGATATGACATTACATCATAAAAATCATTGGCACAATCATAAATAATTGTTAAAATCATTGATATATTTCCGATAATCAAATCTCACTTATACCTAAACCATCTGCAATGCTAAAATTAGAAAAGAGACACTGTTTTACTTTTACCCGAAATTATTGGCACCAAACATAGACATCTCCTTGTTCAAAGGGAAAAGAAATAAGATAATATTCATATTACTACTCTAACAACAATGCAACCCTCTTCTTTTTCCCATATTACTATTATTCTCCATCTATCCGAAAATGAGAATATTCTAGAGTAAGAACCATAAAGAGAAATAACCTAGTATGATTTGATAACTCAACAAGAGTAACATTGATGCAGGACAGCTCTTAAAAAGTTTGGTTTTAGGCATTCGTTTGGAAGAGAAGAGTCTTGATTTATAATTTAACTCATGAATATGCATACTCATGGCAGCACCGATGTTTTCAGTTACACAGCATAGCTTATAATCAGAGTTTTGCATACTAAAAGATATAAAATAAACCTCTGAATATCATCCAAAATATTATTAAACAATCTCTCTACACATGTTCATTTCATGGATTCTGTTTTTCTTTCTTTTTACCAGCCTTTCATATGCAATATTTTTCTTCATATCTGAGGTACACAACTAGAGACTTCCTTGCATCGATTTTCAAGTGAAACCCATCAAACACCAAACATCACGCATCATTTCATTTCCTATTTCCATACAACAAAAACCAACACGAGCTCGAGCATTCGCATCTCCACTCGAAAGATACCACACCATTAGTGACCACCACCAACATGTCTAGCTACCTTACATATTCATGTTGAGCTCTTTTGCCTACAACATCACCATGGTTCACCATCTACACCTCCACTAACTATTACATAACCCGTCCCCTAAACAATCAGTATAATATGACTTTACGACCACCACTTTACCATGGGATTGTTTCATAACACAGGCCGCTGCAACAAGACCTCTTACCCTACTGAATTTCAAATCTTTCAATGGACCCAGGTCCTGTTAATGATCATAAATTATAACCTAATCATTCCGAGACAGATAATAATCATAACCCATGTTTCTATCTGAACCTCCACATTCATCAACTAACAGAAAATTGGAACAGGGTGAAATTAGACAAAATGCATAAATAAAAGAAAAGGATGGTAAAGGTTTGGAGTTCTTACTTTCCGGTTACTCTAAATGAAGCTCCTTCTTTGAAAAATTCAGAAGATGGCTGAAGCTCTAGTAAAGTAACCAATGACCCTGCTTTAATTGCCGCCATTGAACCACCACCCACACTTTAAGACGAACTTGAATCTTGTCTCTGCCAACAGTATAAAATAAACCCAGAAAAATAATAAATTATATAATCATTGAGGAAAGTGGAAACCCCCAAGAATGGCGGGTTTTTTGTTTTGTTTATTACTTACCTCTCAAACGAATGGGCGAAATTGAGTAAACAGAAAAAAGTAAAATCAAAGTTCAGTGGGGCAAATTGTCGAACAGTTTATACGCAGCCCGCTATTGTTTGCTTATTCTGACACAGATAATGATTTTGAAGCCCAACTAATTTTGCAAAAAGATTTAAATTTAATCGTTTATTAAAAGTATATATTATAAAAAATAAAAATATGTATAAATAAATATTAATTTATAATTACTTTATATTATTAAAAATATAATATATTAGAATAGAGGGGGTCGGTGGTCGAGTCGAATCAAAAAATTTTGAGTTGTTCAAATTGACGAGTCTAATTTTATCATTTAAACTTTTATTTATTTATTTTTTGAGTCGAGTCAAATCAAAAAAAATCGAGTCAAATTTTTGAATTCTTATAAAAAATTCGACTTTCACTAATCATATAATATATGTATATATATCTTTATATTTTTATATATCAGTATATATATATCATAAAAATTTCAGGGAGTCATCTTAAACTTAAAAATAAATCCTCTAATTATTAAAACTTTTAAGTTATTCAAATTTTTATTTTACAACTCAAACTTTATTTGAATTTTTTTTCAAGTCGAATCAAAACAAATCAACTATTTTTGCCTTGAATCAATTTAAGTTATTCGATTTTTTTGAATTGAATCGAGTTTTATTCGCTCATATATTAAAAGAAGAAAGAAAAATCTAAGCAAATGATTTTATTAAAAATGTATCGATCCTTTTCTATGTAGAGTCGCAATATTAAAATTTAAATTTATATAAAATGAAATAATATACGTATTATTGGTCACTCATTCATTAATAATTTTTATAATATATTTTTAAAAAATATATAATCTACATCAGGTGTACAATCAAAGATTTCACATTATGTTGTATACTTTTCAATTATTATTATGGCATAGAGATGTATAAAAAATCATGTCAAAATAATAGATGGAAAATGTTCTAAAATGAAAAATAAAATTTTAAAGAAAAAAACAAAAGAAAAAAAATTAAAGATAAATTACGTAAATAGTCTTTTTAATTTTTATGATGCTTTCATTTTGATCAACGAACTTTTACTCCAACTCTATTATTACGTAAATTCAACTTAAAAGCATGTTTTTAGTTTCCCATGTGAAATTCTAGTTGTTTCGAAGAAAGTATATTCGAGAAGAAGCTCATTTTTGGGTCTTGTGATTAATAAAGGTTATATTTAAATCACTTAATTATCTGTAAGTTTATATTTGGGTCATCCTTTATTAAAAATAGTTTATTAATTCATGTATTAGATTAATTAATGATTTCAAATAAAATATATACTCTAATGTTAATAAGGATATAAAAGTGATTTAGAAGAAAAACGACCAAATTGATATACATTTTAAAATATGAAGGGTGACCAAATGTAACCTTACCTATAATTAAGTGACCCAAATATAATTTTACCCATAAATGAGTGATTCAAATACAATTTTCAATAATTAAGTGATCTAAATATAACTATACTCATAATTAAGTGACATTTGTTATAGTTTACCCTATTTACTTTTAGGTTTATGATTTTTGCTTTCTATATAAAGAACTAATTAATCCCTCCACGAGAGATATTATATCATAGGCCCGACTCACAACGTTAATCGTGGTCCTAACTAACGAAAATCATCCATTCCACCACTAATCAGTTACGTAATTAATATAATTTTCAGAAATTATATTTTTGAAATGACATGAAAAATATGAGTGAAGATTCATTGGTTGGAAAAAAAATGAGTTGGAGATTAGTGGTGAAGTGTGTGATTATAATTGGATGGACCATGGCTGATGTGGTCCCTAACCAATGAAAATCACCCATTCCACCATTAATCAATCATATAATTAATATAATTTTTAGAAATTATATTTTTGAAATGACATATAAAATATGAGTGAAGATTCATTGGTTAAAAAAATGAATTAAAAATTAATGGTGAAGTAGATGGCTATAATTAGATAGGACCATGACTGACGTGGTGAGCCGTACCCATAATATAATTTCTACGGGAATCTTTTGATGAATCTTTTCTCTTGTGTTCGTTTAAGTTACACATCACGCATGATAGTCCCTAGGGAAATAAAGGTAAAAGAGCAATATCTATCTGAATATTTACGTGCTGAAACCAATTTTCATTCAACCGTCCACTTTCGTTCTCAGCCGTCGTGCTGTGCGCTGCACCACAAGCGTATGCTTTGTCTTGTATCGGTCTCGTCCATGGCATCCACTCGCGCAATGGTGCTACCATTTTTCGTTGGCAATTGTTCAAAGGTAACCATGTGTCATCTCTGTTATCGGCTTTTTTCGACTGCCATCGTCCTTCGATCATGTTGCTTTAACAGTCATCGTCTTCCCCGTACCGAGGTGAGAAAAACCATGGTTATCATTCTTTGTTCGATCACCATTTGAACCTTAGTCGGAGTTATGTCCCTTTTCGACCATTCGTTGCATTTTTGGTAAGTTCGGTAAAGATTTTGACTTAATTTGAGTTCAATATTGTTTAGGTTGTTTGAGTCTGAAAAAATGGTGCATATTTGGGGGCATTTTTCAGGCCATCTAGGGCGGCACATGAGCTTCATGCGCGGTCTGAATTATTTTCGACCGCCCTAGATGGTGTGGCCTTGAGCTTCGGCCAGACCCGATTCAGCCTATAAACCAAACTATCCAATCTAGTGTGAATCATACGGACTAAGCCTACTAGTAACTCGAGCCCATTCTTAACCAATCCAAGCCCAATAACCCTGTTTAACTCGACCCAAGTCTGACTGAAGCCGAACTTCACCCAAATGAGTCAATTTGTCTGAGTTAAATTTGTGAGTCAATTCGTCCGAGTTAATTCAATTGACCTGATTCGACCCAAGTATATCACCGTAAAAAATGTCAGTTGTTCTATCATAGTTGACAAAAGATTTTGCCCATCAAATAAATGCAAAAAGAATGTATGTGAATACTTATCAAGATCCTAATACAGTGAAAAGAGTTAGTGATCATCTAAATATTATTGTATCTTATAGAAAAAATCAAAAAATAAACTAAACAACTTTAGCTTTAAGAATATTCATGGCACGAATACATTTCCAGAAGTTGTCTAAATCATTTGTAACGATAATTTTTCATATCGAAATATGAAGCTCGTCGATAGTGACATTAAGAATAATGGACTTGATAGATCCAAAGTATTCGAATATAAAAATATAAAACCCAAAATTATTGACAAACAAAATCTGTCTATATGTGCTGCCCTTGTATTACCAAACTTACCCGTACGGTTTAAATGACATACTTGATCACAGAGAATGCATCTCATCCACCTTTTCAAAAAAAAAATCATTTTTTTTTCATTTTAATACTTCATTAAAACTATTAAAAAGGGAAAATCATTAAAATATTCTATATTAATTAATATTACATTTGCAATAAAGACATTTTATAACGTACTAGTTATAGCATTATTCATTATCTTAATTATACACGGGTATTATTATTTATATAAATCTTAAATAGTATATCTAAATTAGAATTAAGAATAAAATTAGAATTTATGTTAAAAAAATTATTTCGTCCAACGAAGGACTTTTTTGTTCAAATCGATAATTAATATCAATCTCAATTATATATATGCTGAAATTTCCATGAATATTTACCATAATTCGACAATGATACAAAGTTTTCATCCATTAATAAAAGGCTTTTTTTCGAAAATAAAACTTCGAGGACTAACATAATAGTTTTATTGATCAATTAATTCGTAGTCATAACACTGGTATCAGTATCATGTAATAATGTTAAAACCTCATCAGGAGGAAAAGAAAATAAACACATATCATAACTATTTTGAGAGAATAGTTTAGACATCCTGTCGGCAATCATATTTGCTTCACGAGGTATATGAACAAATTTAATCCTTCATAAATTTTGGAGAAAGGCGACTATGTGTTGAAAGAGCGTAGAACATAAGTTTATTGATACCAGATTATTTGGTAGTCGAATCACCTATAAACCATCAGACTCTATTATGATAAAATCTTCAAAATTAATGGCACACTTGAGTCCCTCATAGATAACCCAAAATTCTGCTTCTAAAATTGAGCACTTACCAACAAACCTTAAAAAACCAATAATCCAACTTCCGGTAACATCTCAAATAACTCCTCCACAAGAGGCTACTCCATCCGTTGTTCTTTTTGCACTATCTACATTGACCTTCAACCTCAGGTTGAATGCACACAATTTGTTTATCTTGAGAACAATTTACATTAAAATTCCATGGTATCTCACGAGCTAGAATCCGTCGTGAATCATGAAGCAATCTCAAACAGCAACCTAAAACAGTATGACGTTAAAAAGTATCATATTCAAACACACGTTTATTTTTAAATAGTCAAATATTCCATAGTAAGATCTCAAAGAAAGTTCCATAATCATTTTAATTATATTATAATAATGAACAAGACATCACTAAGAAACATCCTTAAAACTATTCAAAAAAGGGAAGGTCGTTAAAATATTTTAGATTAAATAATATTATATTTATAGTAAAGATATTTTATAATATGATAATTTATAGCATCATTCATCATCTTAATTATACATGGGTATTATAATTTATATAAATTTTAAATAGATTTTAAATTAAGATTAAGATTAAAATTAAAAGTTATGTTAAAAAATTATTTGTTAGTAAAAACCTTTTATTAATTTCGCATGATTCAAGTTTCTAACAAACTAAAATCAAATTTATCTAGCCAAGCCAAGTGGATATAAAATACATGGTGATCATAGAAATTAAAGCTTATCCATATGAATTACACATGCTTATTAAATTATAACCGAATTTATAGAAAATATTGATTGGTTGTGGTTTTCACAATCTCTATATATATTTGAAACGGAAGAAAAAAAATCATTACCCTTTTAAGTTAATAATAAAGAAAGAGACATGGCAATAAAATTTAACGTTGTTTTCACGGTGTCTGTAGTATTACTTTCACTCCTTTCGACCATTGACGCTCAAGCAGGTATTCTTGATGTTGTTGCTAAGTTTGGCGCAAAGGCTGACTTAAAAACAGATTTGAGTAAGGTAAGTGAAATTGCAAATCACTTTAACACTCCAACGGTCAAAACATGTAGAATTTTTTCATTAATATATTTTGTTTTAGCCATTATTGGATGCCTGGAAAGAAGCTTGTAGTTCAACAACTCCAGCGACAATTGTGATTCCTAAAGGTGTATATATTTTAAGTCAAGCAACACTAGAAGGTCCCTGCAAGGCTCCTATTGAACTTCAAGTTCAGGGAACTATAAAAGCTCCAGCTGATCCTAAAGCTTTCAAGGAGCCTAAATGGATTGCATTCAGTAGATTTGAAAATTTTAAAATGTCCGGAGGAGGAATTTTCGATGGTCAAGGAACCAAAGCTTATAGGAGAGAAGGTTGCGATAAAAAGGATTTTTGTAGTGTACTCCCCATTGTAAGGTTTCTTTCCTTTTGCTAGGATTTGATACTTTTTTAGTTATAACTAACGTACAATTTTTGACTCCATTTTAACTATAAAATTAAACAGAATTTAAGGTTTGATTTCTTGACCAACGCGTTGATACAAGACATAACTAGCAGAGATAGCAAACAATTTCACGTTAATCTTTTGGGATGCAAAAATATTACTTTCGAACGTTTTAACATACGTGCACCTAAAGATAGTCCAAACACAGACGGTATTCACATGGGGAGATCAGATGGAGTTAATATTATTGACTCAGAAATAAAAACCGGTGATGATTGTATTTCAATTGGGGATGGATCCAAACATGTGGACATCAGTGGAGTGACTTGTGGGCCAGGACATGGCATTAGTATTGGCAGTCTTGGAAAGTTTGACGATGAAGAACCCGTTGAAGGAATTAAAGTATCAAAATGCACCATGTCTGATACTACGAATGGTGTTAGAATCAAGAGTTGGGCAGGTGAATTTCCTGGCAGTGCAACAGATATTCATTTTGAGGATATCACCGTGAAGAATGTCAGTTGCCCTGTCATAATTGATCAGAAATATTGCCCATCGGGTAAATGCAAGATGAATGTACGTGAACCCTTATGAAAAATCCTAATACATTGAAAATAGTTTATCAATCATCTAATCTAGATATTATTGTGTTCATGCAGGCAGAATCAAACGTTAAACTAAGCAACATCAGCTTTAAGAACATTCGTGGCACGGCTGCGCTTCCAGAAGTTGTTCGAATCACTTGCAGCGGTACTTTTCCATGTCAAAATGTGGAGTTTGCCGACATTGACATTAAATACAGTGGATCCGATGGACCTGCAGTATCCGAATGTAAAAATATAAAACCCAAAATTTTTGGCACACAAAATCCGGCTGCATGTGCTACCCCTATGCCAGCAAACCCTACCCCTACGCCTTAAATGGTTTGAATAAATCTAATATATCTCGCACACCTTTGCATTTTACATAAATGCATTTGTTTCATTTTATTTCTATGTTAATAAAAAAAATGTAACTCATGCACTTTTTTATTTTAAATAAATCGATTTTTTCATTTTAATTCTATGTTGTTATTTTTTTTTTGGCAAAACGTATAGTTTATTGATGAAAATCATACTTTTCTATGTGAAAATATAGAGCTTGCCGACATTAACAGTAAGTATAGTGGACTCAATGAACTTATAATATCCAAATGTAAAATTATAAAATTCAAAATTACTTACTTACCCTTATAGTATATTATTAAAATAATATTTATACATATATAATTATAAAATAATATATATTTTATAATATTTATATTGAGAATAAAATTATTTTATTTTTAATTTATTTTAAATATATGGTGAAAGCATACACCATTCATTTCGCACATGCCACATCAATTTGACAGAATCACCACCCTATCACCGTATCCGATTTAATTTTATGTTATTAAATTCTTTTATTAAATTTAATTGTTTTTAAAATATTCTTAAATAAAAGATCAAACATATGTGATAAAATTTTATTCATTTTGACTTATTGACATCTAATTCCCTCTTTATCTGTCCCATAGCTTATTCATATAATATATTTATAAATAATAATTTAATAAACATAAACTAAAATCGTTATGAAAAAAAACCCTGGCCGCTATATTTTTCTCTCAAAAAATTTCTCTAGTCGCTCTTCACTTTATTCAATACTTTTGATCGATGGTCGACAATCAATCATAGTATTGATTGTCGACCACCAAATCTATTATGTTTTTGTTTTTATTTTTAATCTTAATAAGAATCTCTGCTTTTATAGCACGTTTTTTTTGTCCTTGTGACACGTTCTTCTTCTGTCTTTATGACATGTTTTTTATTTTGTTTTGCGTTTTGATTCATCTGTCTTTATGGCATGTTTCAGCATACCCTAGCGATCGTTTGATGTTAACACAGAGATTCAATCGACGCTAGTTTCTGATTTATATTTTTGTCGGTGGTCACTTGGAAAGATATATCCCACTCGTTTGATGGTTTGTTTGCCGATGAAATCAGTCCTGGGTAGCGATACTTTTTGCATGACAGTTTGAATCGCGTACAACTCCTTCTTCCTTCTTTATGCGTCTCGTTTGGACAGAGACAAGGAGATTCAGGAAGCTTCTGGATTTTGTTGGTATGCTTATCTCCATAAAATTTTTTTTTATTATTTTTGGGTTGTAAGATTTTTTGGATTGTTTAATCCATTTATTTTACTACGATGTAATGATAATTCTTCTATGGATTTAATAAAAATTCGATGGCATTTATCACAAAATCGTTATGAAAAAAATATGAATATCTGTCATCTGGACTCCCACCATATATGTGACATATTTTAATTGTTACCGTTTTAAAAAATAATAATATAAGAATTTAGAGTTTGTACAACATAAAAATTTAAACTAAAAATAAAATGTATGGTAAGGGACCGAAAAATAACATAAATAACATGTAAATAATATTTCGATTTTCATAATAAATAAATAATATAGAAAAAACTAAAAAGAAAATAATAAAGAAAAACTTCAGAAAATAAAAACAAAAATAAATAGAATCTAAATAACATATAATGTAAGAAAAATAAAAATAAAATTAAAAGCAGGATAATAATATACCTATGATGAAGACTGAAGAGAAAAAAAACAAATAATAAACCTAAATATTATTATTATTATATATAACTTTACATAGTAAATATAAATTATATTAAATTTGACTTGAATCTAAATGATTAATTTTATAATATTTATATATTTATCTAATTAATCTCAATCAATTATATATATTAAAATTTCATATACATTTTCCATAAATTTGACAATGATACAAAGTTTTCATCTAAAGAAGGGTTCATTCGTTAAAAATTAAAACGTCGAGGACTAAATACTTAAAAAAAAAGGAATAAAGGACAGTAAAAAATGTGTGAAACGTTTGAGGTATATTTAGGCACTATGCCAAGTCCCTTTACATTGATCTTCTACTATACTGTAATAATAAACAAGACTTCACTAAAAAATATCATTAAAATTATTAAAAAAAAAGTGTTAACATATTTTATTATTAATTAATATTGTATTTATAATAAAAACATTTTATAATATAATAATTGATAGCATCGTTCATCATCTTAATTATACATGGGTATTATATTTTATATAAATTTTAAATAGTCTTCAAAATTAGGATTAAGATTATAATTAAAAGTTATGTTAAAAAAAATATTTATTAGTAAAATTTTTTTACTAAATTCGCATGATTCAAGTTTTTAACAAACTAAAAACAAATTTATCTAGCCAAGCCAGGTGGATATAAAATACATGGTGATCATAGAAATTAAAGCTCATCCATATGAATTACACATGCTTATTAAATTATAACCGAGTTTATAGAAAATATTGATTGGTTGTGGTTTTCACAACCTCTCTATATATTTGAAACGGAAGAAAAAGAAAAATCATTACCTTTCAAGTTAAAATAAAGAAAAAGATATGACAATAAAATTTAACGTTGTTTTCATGGTATCTGTAGTATTACTTTCACTCCTTTCAACCATTGACGCTCAAGCAGGTATTCTTGATGTTGTTGCTAATTTGACGCAAAGGCGGACTTAAAAACAGATTTGAGTAAGGTAAGTGAAATTGCAAATCGCTTTAACACTCCAACGGTCAAAACATGTAGAATTTTTTCATTAATATATTTTATTTTAGCCTTTATTGGATGCTTGGAAAGAAGCTTGTAGTTCAACAACTCCAGCAAAAATTGTGATTCCTAAAGGTGTATATATTTTAAGTCAAGCAACACTAGAAGGTCCCTGCAAGGCTCCTATTGAGCTTCAAGTTCAGGGAACTATAAAAGCTCCAGCTAATCCTAAAGCTTTCAAGGAGCCTAAACGGATTGCATTCAGTAGATTTGAGAATTTTAAAATGTCCGGAGGAGGAATTTTCGATGGTCAAGGAACCAAAGCTTATAGGAGAGAAGGTTGCGATAAAAATGACTTTTGTAGTGTACTCCCCATTGTAAGGTTTCTTTCCTTTTGCTAGGATTTGATACTTTTTTAGTTATAACTAACGTACAATTTTTGACTCCATTTTAACTATAAAATTAAACAGAATTTAAAGTTTGATTTCTTGATCAACGCGTTGATACAAGACATAACTAGCAGAGATAGCAAACAATTCCACGTTAATCTTTTGGGATGCAAAAACATTACTTTCGAACGTTTCAACATACGTGCACCTAAAGATAGTCCAAACACAGACGGTATTCACATGGGGAGATCAGATGGAGTTAATATTATTGACTTGGAAATAAAAACCGGTGATGATTGTATTTCAATTGGGGATGGATCCAAACATGTGGACATCAGTGGAGTGATTTGTGGTCCAGGACATGGCATTAGTATTGACAGTCTTGGAAAGTTTGACGATGAAGACCTGTTGAAGAAATTAAAGTATCAAAATGCACCATGTCTGATACTACGAATGGTGTTAGAATCAAGAGTTGGGCAGGTGAATTTCCCGGCAGTGCAACAGATATTCATTTTGAGGATATCACCGTGAAGAATGTCAGTTGCCCTGTCATAATTGATCAGAAATATTGTCCACCGGGTAAATGCAAGATGAATGTACGTGAACACTTATCAAAAATCCTAATACAATTAAAAGAGTTTATCAATCATCTAATCTAGATATTATTGTGTTCATGCAGGCAGAATCAAACGTTAAACTAAGCAACATCAGCTTTAAGAACATTCGTGGCACGGCTGCGCTTCCGGAAGTTGTTCGAATCACTTGCAGCGGTACTTTTCCATGTCAAAATGTGGAGTTCACCGACATTAACATTAAGTACAGTGGACCCGATGGACCTGCAGTATCCGAATATAAAAATGTAAAACCCAAAATTTCTGGCACATAAAATCCGGCTGCATATGCTACCCCTATACCAGCAAACCCTACCCCTACGCTTTAAATGGTCTGAATGATCAAATCGAATGTATCTCGCACACCTTTTCATTTTACATAAATGTATTTATTTCATTTTAATTATATGGTAATAAAAAAATTATTAAATTCAATTGTTTAAAAAATATTCTTAAATATAAATAGCACAAAAGTGATAATATTTTATGCATTTTGTCTGCAATTTATTTACCTTAGTAGTTATGAATTTGCCTTGGGTTTTTAAATTTCTAGAATTAAATCTCATTGAGTGCCTATCTTTTTCGTATTTATCTCCCTCAAAATGACATCGTTTTTTATATCTTTATATGTGTATACCAATAAAATAAAATAAAATTATGTTTTTCATATTCTAAAATGTATTAACTCAAATATTATTTTTATATTTAATGTCATTTAGGGATATCTATTGGCAGTGTGCGAAGGGTACTCTTCCCACATGGTTCATAAGACTCATACCTCATTCATATAATATATTTATAAGTATTTATTAAATAAACACAAACTAACTTGTTATGAAAAAAGTTATTTAGTTATTCGGACTTCTGCCACACATGTGACATATTTAATTATTACCATTTAAAAAATAATATAAAAAATTAAATTTTAAAAATATATTTTAATTGTAATTTAATAACTCCAGCAACGATTGTTATTCTTAAAAGTGGATATATTTTAAGTTAATCAATATTAGAAAGTTCCTGCAAGGCTCCTATTGAGCTTCAAGTTCAGGGAACTATAAAAGCTTCGGCTGATCCTCAAGCTTTCGAGGAGCCGATATGATTTGTATTCAATAGAGTTGAAAATTTTAAAATGTTCGGTAGAGGAATTTTCGATGATCAGAGAACCAAAACTTATAAGAGAGAAGGTTACGATAAAAATGACTTTTATAGTGTATTCCTCCATTGTAAGGTTTCTTTCCTTTTGTTAGAATTTGATACTTTTTTAGTTATAATTACAGGGACGGAGCTAAAGAGACCCCACCCTGAAGACTTTATTTTTATTTTTGTTTTTTATTTAATTTTTTTTAAATTTATCTCCCTCAACCTTAAATCCTAACCCTGTCCTTATATAATTAACATATATTTTTTTATTCCTAAAGATGTAGACTGTAAAAAGAGAACGTAAGTCATGCACCTTTTCGTTTTTCATAAATGGATTTTTTTATTTTAATTCTATATATTTTTTTTTCTCTGCAAAACATATGGTTTATTGACAGGGAAGTCATATATAACTTTTCATGGTAAAAAAATTAATAAACATAAATATTATATATATAATGTTTATAGTAAATATAAATTAATTTAAATTTAATTTTGATCCAAATAAGTAATTCTAAAATGTTTATGTATTTATTCTAATTAATCTCAATATCAATTATATATATTAAATTTTCCATAAATTTAACAGATACAAAATTTCCATCCAATGAATAGCTCTTTTATTCAAAAATAAAACATAGGGGACTTGATATTTTAAGAAAAAAATATAAAACTTAAAAGCATATTTTGGCATTATGTCATGTCACTTTACATTATCTTCTCATTGACTTCACCAAGAAACATCATTAAAACTATTAAAAAAAGAAAATCTCATTAAAAATATTTTATATTATTTTATAGCGAAGAAATTTTATAACGTATTTTTTTTTAATAAGCTAATAGTGATTATAGTAATATCTGTTTTAGAATATAATTTCTATCGTTTGATATTGATTGCTCAATCACTCTGTTGGTATCGTTGATACTCGAACCTATGACCTTTAGGAACAATAATCGTTCTTTTAAATTTATATGTATCTTAAATAGTTGTTAATGGGTCAATAGTCTAATTAAAACAAAACTAAAAGTTTAATGATAATATTGAAGCACGAAGATTTGGTTACCAAATTAAATAATTAATCAAAGTTTATTGATTATTTGTAAACTTTATCTTTAAATTAAAGTTAACCCTAAACGTTAAACGAAGTGTTCATGAATAGTTCAACGGAAGGTTCGTTTATTTATTAAATAAACGAATATAAATAAGATTTTTTTTTTGTTTAATTAAATAAACGGACACGAATAAATAATTTGTTTGTTTATTTGCATAAATGAACGCTCAATAATCTATTTGTTTATGTTCGTTTAAATTTATCAACATATTTTTATTTATATTTATTTTTTATAAAAATATTATATTTTAAAAAATAAAAACATATATTAAAATATATAAAAAATAATTAAACTAATGTACGGGATTTTAGACGTTTTAAGAAAAAATAATCATTATTCAATTTTTGTTTATGTTCGTTTATCATTTTTAATGAATGAACATGAGCGAATAGAAACAAATTATATTCCTCGACGAATGAATAAAAATAAAAAAATTATATTCGTTTCATCGTTTGTGTTCATTCATTAAATTAACCAACACAAACACTGTTGTTCGTGTTCGTAAGAATAGACACAGATGAAGCTGGAGGGGACGATCTCTCTTTAAAATTTTAAAATTTATATATAATTTATTAAAATTTTTAAAATTAATTATATAATTTTTTATTAAAAATCTATTTTTATTTTTTATAAAAAATTTATAAATTTATATCTATTTTTATTAACACCTAACATAAAATTTGGTGTCTGTCCATGCGTGATCATTCTTTTCGTATACATGTTTTATGCTTAATTTTTTGTTAGGGTTGAATAAGACTCGACTCAACTAAAAAACAATTTTTTTACTCGAATCGAGGAAAAAAACTCAACTCATTATAACTCGAATTAAAATTTCATAAACTTTACTTGACTCAAATTTTTTAAATAAAGTTCGAGTTATAAATTAAAAATTGAAAAACTCAGAATTTTTAGTAATTACAAGAGCTAGTTACACACTTAACCATTATAGTTTTATTTTCATTTTTTTTTCAATATAATCTGATCACTTTCATATTTATTTTTTATTTTTATGTATCTTTTACGTTATCTTATTTATTTTATGTTTTTTAATTTTTATATTTAATTTATATCTAAGATATTTGACGATAATAATAATAATTTAAAAACATAACGCACGTAAAATATAATATAAAAATAATTAAAATTTATATATAAATTCAAAAAATCAACTCAAATTATTTTTAAAAAAAATTAAATTATAAAATATAATAACTCAATTCAAATAATTTAAATTTTTTTAACTTAACTTATTCGAAGGCTCACTCTTAATTATATATTCTTGCTTGGAGCCTAAAACTCGTTAAAAGCAAAATATCGCGAGAGATAAAGAGACAGAAAAGACCCGCGTAATAACGAAAACGACGGGACGAACATGGAAATAAATGTATGGGCCCACTGGACCTGTGTGCCGAATATTCGCTAGATTTGAGTTAGAGGTTTCAAATCCGCTTTTCTTTCCTATCAATCCACGCAATGATAAGCTGATAACTAATTCGATCTGATATTGTACATATCAAGATAAGTACATTAACCTTTCACTGATATGTCAGTTGAAAAAGGAAGACGTCTGTACAACGCATAGAAGATAGCGAGACCACGTCTCTCTCCCCCCCCTTTATCTTTTTCTTCTTGTTCATAGCATTTGGAACCCTAGAAAACCCTCGAAATTCGAGCTTTACATGAACACCGGAGGGAGAGACTGAACACAAATCTGTAAATCTCTTGAAATTAGATCAGATTCGAAGTTAGAGTTGAGTCAATTCGACCGGAATCGTTCCTTGACTCGGCTGGTTTCGAGAGATCGACTTTCCTTTTTGTTTCCGAGAAGTGAGAATGTCGTCGTTGAGCAGAGAATTGGTGTTTCTCATACTTCAGTTTCTGGAGGAAGAGAAATTTAAGGAGTCGGTTCATAGGTAAGCCTTTGTTTGTGTTCAATTTGATTAGTTTCTTTGTATACGTGTATATAGCGTATATTCGTATCTTTTACTTGTATTCCTGTTGTTTTCGTATGTATAAGTAGAAGGAAATGAAAAAAATTGTGAACCTGAAGTCTTACCTTTTGGGGGTATTATGGTAAAATTTGTTTTGGTAATTGTAATAGCTGAGGTAATTTGAATTTCAGTAGTGGTGAATGGTGAAAATTAGAGGATATTGGTTGTTGAGGAAGTTTTTGATTATTGAATTACTTTCAAGCAATGGGGTCTTAATTATTGAATTACTATGTTATGCATCAAGAAACGAATTACTTGAATGTATTTGTTGTTTTCTAGTTTTAATTTGTTTTAACTTTTAATTATTAGAAAGGGAAAAAGGATTGGAAAGGAGAAGAAATGATAACCGACTATTAGTTGTAAGTAGATTTTTTTGGTGGCTATGTGTTCTTTTATTCCTTAGTACATCACTTTTGGCTTCAGGAAGTTGGGTGGTTTGTTTTGCAAACTGTAATAGCATGTATACGATTGTGAATTTATGCTTGAAACAATGTTGTCTCCTGTAGGCTTGAGAAAGAATCAGGTTTTTTCTTTAACATGAAGTACTTCGAAGAGAAAGTTCAGGCAGGAGAATGGGAAGAGGTTGAGAGGTATTTATCTGGGTTTACAAAAGTTGATGATAATCGGTATTCCATGAAGATATTCTTTGAGATAAGGAAACAGAAGTATCTGGAAGCACTTGATCGGTATTGTTAATGTTTCAGTTGTTTCACTAATATAAATTCTTAATTTGTTGGTTAATGAATAATTTAACTATTTCTTTTTCCTGCTGAAATTCTCTGAATTTTACTATTATGTGGCAGGCAAGAAAAGGCAAAGGCTCTTGATATATTGATGACTGATTTAAAGGTGTTCTCCACGTTTAATGACGAATTGTACAAAGAAATCACTCAACTTTTGACACTCAACAATTTCAGGTAATTTCATGGTGGAAATAAACTATGTTATGTGGTTGCTATTTGCCAACACATAACATTGATGGATGATTTCTATATATTAAGCTGTTTTTTAGTTTAGATATTTGATTGAATAACAAGGATTTTTTATTATAGGTAAACTTCTGTTCATCCGAGTAACTACAATCTTGACCCTTTTTAGAGAAAATTTACATTTTAATGTAAATCAAACACTGATGAATGCCTGAAATCTTCTTAGTTGTGTAATTGTGTCTTTCTGTTCTGATTACAGGCAAAATGAGCAGCTTTCCAATTTTAATGTAAACCAAACCCTAATGAATGCCTGAAATCTTTCTAGTTGCGTAATTGTATTTTTCTGTTTCAAATACAGGGAAAATGAGCAGCTTTCCAAATATGGGGATACAAAAACTGCACGAGCTATAATGTTGGTAGAACTAAAGAAACTCATAGAAGCAAATCCACTTTTCCGTGATAAACTTGCTTTCCCTACTTTGAGGTCCTCAAGACTAAGGACATTGATCAACCAAAGGTGAGTTGATATGATACTTGATATTATCGAGTTGGGATGCAGATATAATTTTGTATATTTTTTTTATTTGAAAGTATGGGTCCATACAGCTTGAACTGGCAGCATCAGCTATGCAAGAACCCAAGGTCAAACCCAGACATCAAGACTTTATTCACAGATCACACATGTACACCTCCAAATGGTCCTCTTGCTCCTACACCTGTCAATCTTCCAGTCGCTGCAGTTGCAAAGCCTGCTGTGTATACATCGCTTGCAGCTCATGGTGTATGTAGTCATTTTGTCATTTCTGTGAATGGTGTACTTACTTTTCTACTTCTACAATAATGTTTGCAACATTGGTTAACACATGGCTTGTCCTACTTTTGGCGTACAGCCATTCCCTCCGCCTGCTGCAGCAGCAGCAGCCTGGATGGCCAATGCTTCTGCCACATCATCTATCCAAGCTGCTGTTGTCACTGCATCATCTATACCTGTTCCACAAAATCAAGGTCAGAAATTCAGTCTCATTGTAATCAACTTTACTAAAGACTGGAATAATTTGGACAATTAATCTATAATTCTCAAGTTGGTAAAAAATTAGTTTAATGCTCCCTCCCCCCTGAAATTGGGTGTGTGTGGTTCCTGTCTTTGGTAAAGATATCAATTTAGAATGACATATTCATCATTACTAATCGCCTAAACAATCACTTTGTGTCATCATGTAAAGCTCTTGTTAGGTATGCAATTTAATCCCATTTCCATTTGAACAGTTTCACTCTTAAAGCGTCCGAGAACACCTCCAGCAGTGCCCGGCATGGTTGATTATCAGAATCCTGACCATGAACAGCTAATGAAAAGATTGAGATCTGCTCCTTCAGTTGAGGAGGTGATTCCCCCCCCCCCCCCCCCCCCTCCCCTTATCATTCTTACTTGTTCTGTAACTTTACAAGCTGAATAGTTTTAGATTCCCTTAGTTTTGTTAATAAATATGTTTCTGTTTTTCCACTTTTAGGTTACATATCCTGCACCACGGCAGCAAGCTTGGTCACTGGATGACCTACCAAGAACAGTGGCTTTTACCTTGCATCAAGGATCTATGGTGACAAGCATGGATTTTCATCCTTCACACCACACATTGTTACTCGGTATGGAAGTTTTTTTTTATCTTTCTCATTAAGAGGAACTTGAAATTTATCTCCTTTTATGATGCAATGTAATTGGACTATTGGAGCAGTTGGTTCTTCTAATGGTGAAATTACTCTCTGGGAACTTGGAATGAGGGAGAGGTTGGTTTCAAAGCCATTCAAGATATTGGAAATGTCAACATGTTCTGTGCAATTCCAGGTCCGTGTGTCATTATTTATTGAGGTTTCTCTCTATGTGATACCTTTTCCAATGTCTATTTCTGTGTCATTATTTATTGAGGTTTCTCTATATATGATTCCTTTTCCAATGTCTATTTACCTCATTATTTATTGAGGTTTCTCTCTATATGATTCCTTTTCTAATGTCTATCAAACTATTTGCGTCATATAACTCATGTCTGTTTTATCAATTTCTCTGTGTTTCAACACTGCAATTGATTTTGTTAGAGTTACTGCAGGCTTTAATGGTCAATGATACACCAATATCTGTCAGCCGCGTCACATGGAGTCCTGATGGAAGCTTTGTAGGTGTGTATCTTTTGGATTTTGATAGATTACTATTGTTTTAGTTTGCATATGTTTGTGCTTATTGCCTTTCTTGTTGCAGGGGTTGCATTTTCCAAACACTTGGTTCACTTGTATGCTTATCCAGGATCAAATGATCTAATCCAGCGTTTGGAGGTTAGTTTTTTTTTCTACTTCTGCAGCTAAAAGGATTCATAACTAGTGTTTGACTTTTTCTTCTTATTAACAGATTGATGCCCATGTTGGTGGTGTAAACGACATAGCCTTTGCTCATCCAAACAAACAACTGTGCATTGTTACCTGTGGAGATGACAAGCTTATAAAGGTAAGAGGTATTAAGTTTTTTTAGATGAATTGATTAAATTGGATGTTTCTTGTTATCCTCATGAAAGAAATGGAACAGGTATGGGATTCAATGACGGGACAAAAACTGTTTAATTTTGAAGGTCATGATGCACCGGTTTATTCCATCTGCCCACATCATAAAGAGAACATTCAGGTACAATAAAATGCCATGGTTGTTGATTATATATACCTTTTAGTCATAAGAGTAGGAAACACAGGACAGAGTCTTAATTGTAACTGATGCATCCGTTGTGTCTGTGCTGTCTTGACTGAGGTTATAACCAGTCTTTGCCACCTAAAGTCACTGTCACAATCAACTTGTTCAAAGCATGAAATGAAATTTATCAATCTGCTCCCACCTTGTGTAATTTATGATTACACATTCAGTTAATATCCATCACGGGGTTGCCTGATTTATCAAAACCGTTTCCATACTCCTAGTTTGAAGTTAGAACTTTTCCTTCTTATACCTTCCCCTTGGTGCTATACTGGTCCACTATATTTGTTTCACTCTAATATTTTAGGTCAGTGTCTTATGGACATATAATTTTTGTTAGTTCTGTTAAAATGAATTTTCTTTTGGCTGATAATCTAATGCTTACTTTTCTGTATGGATGCCAATTTATACCCTCATGTGGTAATCATCTATGCCATTGCAGTTTATATTTTCGACTGCTGTCGATGGCAAAATTAAGGCCTGGTTGTATGATAATATGGGTTCCAGAGTTGACTATGATGCCCCTGGTCACTGGTGTACTACAATGCTTTACAGCGCTGATGGAAGTAGGTATGATCATGAGTTTTTAGATAGAATTCCCGATAAAATTTTGAGTTCATTGCAAAATGTTTTTTCTTTTGACACCTTTAATTAAACCTTTGGTATCAAATTTTGATGTAATTCATTTCCCTCTAGTTTTGAACTTTTGCTGATTTCTTATTTTGTTTCAGATTGTTCTCTTGCGGAACTAGTAAAGATGGAGAATCATTTCTGGTTGAGTGGAATGAAAGTGAAGGAGCAATAAAGAGGACTTATGTGGGGTTCAGAAAGAAATCAACAGGTGTGGTTTCATTTGACACAACACAAAATCATTTTCTATCTGCAGGAGAAGATAGCCAAATAAAGTTTTGGGACATGGATAATATCAATCTTCTCACTTCCACAGATGCCGAGGGTGGACTTCCTGTAAGTTAAATGTTCAAATCTCAGAGTTGTTTTGTGAAACACATTACATATATGCTACTAGGTCGAATGTCTAACATATCATATTAACTGCTTCAGAGTCTTCCTCGTGTGAAATTCAATAAGGAAGGAAATCTCCTAGCTGTGACAACAGCTGACAATGGATTCAAAATACTTGCAAACACAGTGGGTATTAGATCTTTAAGAACTGAAACGTCAACTTTTGATCCATTGAGAACTCCCATTCTTACTGCTGGAATCAAGGTAATGATTGTTTGGATTTGCTTAATATTTCCTTTTGAATGTTCATGTATCAATAATACCAACATGTTTTTATGATTTTCTCTTTTGGTTAGGCTTCTGGCTCTTCTGTGGTTGGCAATGTCGGCCCTGTTAGTTGTAAAGTGGAAAGGAGCTCTCCTGTCAGGCCTTCTCCTATACTAGTATGTTAGCAGGATGTACCTTGCGTCACCTTTTAAACTTTTTCTGAATACAGTAGTAGGAGCTTGCAGCAGTAACTATGTGGTTCATCCTTTGGAGAGGAACTTTTTGTTCTTGCTCTTGGTTACTGCTACAAGCACATTAGGAGATTAAGGCCAAACTTCCTTTCTTAGCTTATGGGCATTTCCTTTGATTTCTCTTTTCATGCGATAAGGAACATTTTGTATTTTCACTCGAACTACTGGGCTGTTCTATTATACAAATAGACCCAGGTTTTTCAAGTGTTTTTCGTGCTTTTAATATTCTTACAATTGCCTATATTCTTTTGGATTGTTTTCCCCCCAAGAATGGAGTTGATCCATTGGGAAGAAATGTCGAAAAGACAAGAGTTGTGGATGATGCAATAGACAAGGCTAAAACCTGGCAATTAGCTGAATTGGTGGATTCTGCTCAATGTCGATTAGTTACCTTACCTGACAGCACGGATGCCTCCAGCAAGGTCTGTTGAACTTCTTCTAATAATGAGTTCTGGACCATTGTTTTTCTACCATAGCACTGAACCATTGCATCTCTTTAAAGGTTGTTCGGCTTCTGTATACAAATTCTTCGGTTGGTATTTTGGCACTTGGATCAAACGGCGTTCAGAAGCTATGGAAGTGGCCCCGCAATGGACAAAATCCATCTGGGACGGTACAGTATTTTCTGTCAAATAAGATTGTCGTTTTACTTTTGACATTTTTTTTCTTCTAAATTCCTTCCTTTTTCATTGGAGAACTCTAAAGTCCTTTAAACTTTAAAGGCCACTGCCAATGTAGCTCCACAGCATTGGCAACCAAACAGTGGTCTTCTTATGACTAATGATATCACAGGTGTCAACCTGGAAGAAGCAATACCATGTATAGCACTCTCGAAGAATGATTCCTATGTGATGTCAGCCACTGGTGGAAAAGTTTCTTTGTTTAACATGATGACTTTCAAGGTATGCCTTCATTTGCTTGTGTATTGACTGTATTTTATGTTTCGCACGCAAATAATAAACACATCATTTGCAGGTAATGACAACATTTATGTCTCCTCCTCCAGCCTCAACCTTCCTGGCATTCCATCCTCAGGATAATAACATCATAGCAATCGGAATGGAGGATTCAACTATCCATATTTACAATGTTCGAGTAGATGAGGTTGAGACTTCCTAACAGTTTTTGATGTGTTCCTTTTTATTCTTCTTCCCCATGTATTTAATTATCCTGCTCTCTCAAGTGGTTCCAATGCAATCTGTTTTTTAACTTTTCTTTAGGTGAAATCAAAACTGAAAGGTCACCAAAAACGGATAACTGGTTTGGCTTTTTCGACCAACCTCGGTATCTTGGTTTCATCAGGTGCTGATGCTCATGTAAGTAGCATCCTGGCTTGCCATATTTACATATTTTCTTTATATCTTCTCTATGGGTTTTGAAAGCTATAAAATTTTCGGTAATCATAAAATAGTAGAAAGATCAACCAATTTTTTAGTTGGCTTTTCGAGTTAATTTCAGGTTCCAGCATCTCTGATATATATTATTACTAACATTTGCTTTTCTCTGCAGCTGTGTGTGTGGAGCATTGATACATGGGAGAAAAGGAAATCGGTTGCAATCCAAATCCCAGCTGGAAAAGCACCTACAGGTGACACACGAGTTCAATTTCACTCCGATCAAATTCGAATGCTGGTGGTACATGAAACACAGTTAGCAATATATGATGCCTCCAAAATGGAGCGCATCCGACAGGTAAGAAACTTGAAAAGCAGCACTGACTTTGATGATTTGCTAGTGTTTTTACACATAGAGAACACTGTCTAATGCCATTTCATTTGCCGCAGTGGATTCCACAAGATACACTACCTGCACCAATATCTCATGCAACATATTCTTGTAACAGCCAATCTGTTTATGCTACCTTTTGTGACGGTAACGTCGGGGTGTTTGATGCTGATAGCCTGAAACTTAGATGCCGTATCGCCTCATCAGTTTACTTGCCACCGGCAATCTTAAAGGGGTAAGTTATCCGCGGTTTCATTCCATGCAATGCATACATCATCTGGATCATCTATAACCTGTCCATTAATCTGCTTCGTTTTACAGAAACCAAGCTGTATACCCGCTTGTTGTCGCTGCACACCCTATGGAGCCAAACCAATTCGCAATAGGTTTGAGTGACGGATCTGTGAAAGTGATGGAGCCATCGGAATCTGAAGGAAAATGGGGAGTGAGTCCGCCAGCGGATAACGGTGTGCCGAATGGTAGAACAACGTCGTCGTCTACGACAAGCAATCACACCCCGGATCAGTTACAAAGATGAGATAGCGTTTTTATAGTATTGAAGAAGTCTATGTATGTATTATTAGGTTTTTAGTTTGTACGTCTTCCCTGTGTACCATCGTAACCCTAAACTATTATGAATGGATCCCCATTCTTGTATAATCCATATGAATATATATATGATTGAGAAAATTATTTAAGTTAGAATTAAATTATAATTAAATTTTTATAAAAACTTCCAAATTTACTTCGATTTTCTTAAAATCGAATTGTATTTAAAATTTTAAATAAAATTTAAGTTATAAAATATGACATGTCAATTTAAATAATTTAAAATATTTTAACTCAATTCTATCGAAGAAATTAACAAACCAATAAAATTGGTTTTTGGTCCTAACTTATAACCCTTTTTTTCAAGCAATGTTGCATCCATAAGCTATCTCTAGAATTTTGTTGAGTAATTATAAAATTGATTTCGTACTAACAATCGGTTAATTTAGGTGAATAAAATGTCAGATCGTTTAAATAAAATTAAAAAAATAAATAATTAAGTTAAAAAGTTATCTTCACAATAATATTAATAAATAAATAAATTAAATATAAATAAGTATAAAAAATACGAGTGGTACCACGTTTAGACTCCCAATATTTAACCCGATTCTTTTTCTTTGTGCTCTATCGAGTTAGGTTTGCCAAAAAAAGTTTTCATATTTTAATTTTTAATTCTTTGAAATAGAAAACTCAACATAAATGTACACAAATATATTGATTATTTAATGTACATTTCTCCATTTTAAGAGAGTTGAGATCCAACTTTGAAACTCCCACCATTTTTTGAGATTCCAAGGTGTACGAAATCAAAGAAAATGAAATAGTGAAACAAATATATATATATATATTGATTATATTATTCATAACAACAACATTGTACGCACTTTAATTATCTCAATTAATGGTCTTAATGAAAAAATATTTTTTTGTTTAATTTAATATTATCCGCACTTTAACAAAAAAAGTCAACATGTACCAACAGGGGTTGGTCCAAGTGGTAAGCAGTTTGGTTCTATTTAAGCAAGTCTCAGGTTCAAGACGTTGTGTACGCAGAAAATCTCTGTTGGGAGACTCACTCACCAAGACTAGGTGTGCGACGCGGGTCGGTCTAGATTAGTCAGGGCTAGACTCTGAAATCAGAAGAGCAATAAAAAAAAGTCAACATATAATATAATTAGTGAGACGAAAAAGAGATATTTATCATTGATTATTTTCTGTCAGTAATCTTATACGTTAATCGTGTTATTTAACTAAACTCATCCTCGTTAACCCTAATTCTAAAATAACCCTAAAATTGATTTAAATGTACCGATAACGGAACTAAGTATATAGTTTTAAAGTGTCATTACATGGTTGAATGTGGGTTCTTGGCCTGAAGGTACTATATCATCGGAAGAAATATCAACGATGGACGGTAACAACGATAAAAGGAAAATAAAAGGGTTGAGTTTAAAGTTTTCGATATTAAAAGAATTTAAAATATTTAATTCTAATCAATTAAAATGCTTTAAAGAAAATATAAAAATTGATTGAATTTAACTTTTAATTTTTCTTTAAAACAATTTTAATCGTAAATTAAATTTTTAAAATTTTTAATCTTTATTAAAAAAAATAATGGCAATCAATAATATATTATATTAACGATATTCAGTGATATACGACGCCTATCATAGATTCATCACGTAGATGCATGATGGTGCGACAAAAAATTATATAAATCTATTAATCTTTAGGGTAAACTATATAAATAGTCCCTTAACTATACTTCAATTATCTTTTATATTCTCTGACTATCAAATGTTATAAATTGGTCCCTTGACTATACCTCAATTATCTTTTATATTCCCTGACTATCAAATGTTAAAAATTGGTCCATTGACTAACTTTTTTTATACATAGTGATCATATACCGTTAAAAATTTGACGGGAAACTGATGTAGACGTTAACATGCTGACTTGGATAACTATGTGGCATCCCCAATCTCTATAATCCAAGTCAACATGTTAACGTCCACATTAGTTTCTCGTCAAATTTTTAACAGCACATGATCACTTTGTATCAAAAAAGTTAGTCAATAGACCAATTTGTAACATTTGATAATCAGGGGATATAAAAGATAATTGAGGTATAATCAAAGGACTATTTATGTAATTTATCCTAATTTTTATTATAAAAAATAATGGCAATCGATAATATATCATATTAACTATATTCAGTGATATCCAACGCTTATTATAGACTTATATCACATAAATATACGATGGTGTGACCAAATTTTATATCAATCTATTGCTTATAGTAGTCATAAGCATCCCCCTGTCGGCAAATTATATTCTGATTTTTAGGGACGGAGTTGTGTGGGAGGTGGGTGGGGCAATCGCCCCCCACCCCCGAAATTTTTTTTTTTGTCTTTCTATTTAAATTCTTTTAAAAATTGTTTTTTATAAATTTGCCCCCTTATTTCTAAATATTTATGTTTTGCTCCCCTCAATCCTAAATCTTGGCTCCGTCTCTGCTGATTTTCCGGTATGAACTTAGCCCCCTCCTCCTCTAACTATTATATTCCTCCAGCTCTTAGTTGATGGACACCAATCCTGAAATGTACATTAAAAACCAAATCATTGTGCTTTCCTTTTAATGTTATGTAGCTAATCAGCTTCCAAGTTCATGCAACTCACACTTGCTTTATGTATTCTATGCCCTCCACATTAGTACTAAATGTAGTAAAGATATGGACACGTTTCGAGCACTAGTTGGTTCATAATGCACCAAAAAGGAAAACAAAGTTATTAATGGATTGTTTAGGTTGAGGTGTGGGTATACCTGCAAACGAATCGAACGAGTATGATCGAGGGTATACTTATATTCGTTCGTTTAATTTTAATTGAAGAAATGAATGAACACGAACATAAATAAACTTAATTTATTGTTTGTGTTCGTTCATTGAGGAATGTAACTTGTTCGTGTTCGTTCATATTCGTTCGTTAACATGATAAACGAACATAAACAAACACAGATGAAGATATATATAATGTGTTAAATATGTAATATTTTGGGTTATTTTGATTAATTTAATTAGTTAATCGACTTTAAACCAAGTTAATCTGTAATTGAAATTCGAAAAAAACTCTTAATCATTAGCTAAAACCTAAAATTATCTAATAGAATAACCAATTTTATTTTGGTTTGATCGGTTAGTTCGGCTTAATCGAATAATGAACACCCCTAGATATATGTAAATAAATTTAAATGAATATAAACAAACGAACATAACCGGACTGATTATCGAACGTTCACGAATATAAATGAACGAATAAACCCTTTATTTGTATTCGTTCATTTAATTAAATGAACAAAAAATCTCATTCATTTTCGTTCGTTTAATAAATAAACGAACATAACAATTTTTTTGTCGAACGATTCATTGAATGTTCGATTCATTTACAACCTTTGCTTTGAGGTACCATATTTTGTGTGTAAAAGAGCATTTGTCAAGGTTTGAGAAACTTGGGGAGAAAACCAAAATTTTTACATTCAAAAATCGAGTGTTTTATGCTTTTAGAGTTTTTTCGGGCGTAAAAACTAGTTTAAGAACCAAAACTCAATACAAAACAATCCCGAGTATTTTAGAATTCAAGATCATGGTGGGGTTAAACTTAAGATTTAACTTTGAAAATTTAATACTTAGAATTAGGGTTCAAGTAACTTAAAGAGGTGTTATATTATTAATGACAACACGTAGCTAAAATGTAATACGATCACAACAGATAAAATCGAGTTAGACAATATAAATTTTTTTAGTTTTACATTATGAAGAGAATTTTAAAAGAAAAATATATAATTTCAACCATAAATCTATTCCGTTCAAGTAAATTCCATGATCATAATATATATACAAGTATAGTACATATATGTAAACGTTTCAAGCTCCAATTGGCTGATAATGCACCAGAAAATGTGATGCACTTGTTAATTTATTGATTTTATGTCCAGCTTTGGGTGCCACAAATTGTATATAAATGATGATCATGTGCCCAACCTCCTTCATTGCTCAAAACAAAATTAGGTTATTTTCTAAGTTGTCAAAAAAAAAAAAACTAGACACCCTGGTAACAATGGTGCATGCCATAGTTTTCCTGTTCATTTTAGTGACCCAAGTGTCTGCTCGTGTCTGTCCCAAATGTGGCAAGACCAAAGTCCCATATCCACTCAGCACCGATGAAAACTGTGGAGATCCGAGCTACAGAATCTACTGTAACAACGGGGTACTCGAGTTCAAATCGACTCAAGGGTTGTACTATAAGATCCTTAGCATTAGCCCTAAGGCCAATAGGCTCGTCATAAAACCGCCCTTGATCGAGAAAGACAGTTGTTATTCGTCTGATCTTGATCAGGGCGGCTTGTCATTAGACGAGAGCTTGCCTTTCAACATATCAACTCGTAACACGGTCATGTTGTTCAATTGTTCCGATAACATTCTCTTGTCGCCGCTGAATTGTTCTTCGAGTAGTTTCTGTAGGGAGTTTGAGGAGTCTGGGGAAGGGTGTGGGTGCAGAGGGACACTCTGTTGCCATTTCCTGAAGGATTCTTCGATGACTTCGCATCGGATACGGGTTCGGGTCGGGGGATGTACGGCGTACACTTGTGTGGTCGATAAACAGGCCGATGACAGCATCGAGTCGTGGAACTTCGGCATTGAGCTGCAATGGCTGCCTCCGTTCTGAATACTCATTTTAAGTTTGTGGGAAATGGAATTGAGTTGTCTCTTTTCTTTATGTTTATGTGTTTGTGTGCAGCCATGATTGTTATGCCATGGCGTTGGTTGCTTGGTGTTTCTTGTCATACCAATGAATAAAATTTCAATGGTTAGATTTTATTTAAAAAAAAAAAAATTGAATCGGATATCAATAATATTAAAAGATACAATTACGAATTCTAAATATAAAATATAAAAAATATGAAAAATAATAAAAAATAAAAATTATAAAACTTTAGAGCAAGTGTGTTGATTAGGGATGGGCACGGAACCCGAATCCGATGGGTTCTGACCCGATCCGGTTTGATTGGGTTGAACTTTTTGATAAAAAATTCGGGTTCGGGTTTTTTCAAGGGTAATCTCGGGTCGAGTCGGGTTCGAGTTTAAGGTGAAAAAAATCCGAACCGACGCGACTTGGGACTAATAGTGTAGTTTTCTCATATATATTTTAGGGATACTTACAATAATGATCCCTCTTTATATATATTTTATATAATTAGGTCACTAATTTTCTTTTTATAATTAAATCCCTAAAATAAAATTTTTAAATGATTCGGTCGGATCGAGTCGAATTTTAAAGCTTAAAAATTGTGTCGGGTCGAATGACGAATGAAAGGTATGATTTTTCAGATCAAGTACGGATGGATCAAAAATTCTATCTGACTTGACCCGTGTCCATCTCTATCTCTAGTGTTGATAGCTGAAGTTGCTTTCAAAGAATGTAGAATAAACGAATTTAAGGTCAATAAAAGTGTATAAATGAATGAAAGGTCAACTAGATAATCTGAAACTATGACTATTAAAATTATACACGCTTCGTTTTTTAATTTATAATTTTTTAATTAACATTTTATTTTTAATAATTTATTTTTTTAATTTAAACTTCTATAAACTTTTTAAATCTTTATTGTTACTGTCGTTAATTATCATCTCTAATTTCATTTATGTTATTGTTAGATTCAATCGATCATTTTTTTAACTCGTCGTTGAAAACAAGAGAATGATGTCCTAACCGAATATTGATGCTGAATGTAAAATAATCGTTTAATTGATATATTGTTTGTTGATTTTTAAAAATAATATATTAAAAAAATGATCGATTGAGACTAATGACCGAACAAGTAAGATCGAAGATAACGGCCGATGACAGTAGTGATAAAGATTTAAAAATTTGGGTTTTGTTGATTTTGGAGATTTAAAGACTGATTTAATGTTTTATTAGACTTTCAAATTTTAAAAAATAAAGTTTTTTTAAATAATTTTAAAAATCAATATTCATGTCATGTATTGCATTTTGATTGAGCAACGAAATTTTTAAACCTAAAATTTTAATGGGCGAAACTTTAGATATTTATTTAAAAAAATTAAATATTTAAATTTTAAAATATATTTTTTGGACACTTATTTTTATTAAAACTAAACTAAAATAATCAAAATTCGGAATCCGTATTTTATAAAATTTAACGAAATTACTATGAACCAATGAACTTAAAATATATATTTTAATTATTAATAAATAAATTATTATTATTTTATACGATAGAAAAACAAAGTTTTTGTAAGCGAAATTATTTAAAGATAAGGGTTTTAATTCAGGGTTTAGACAGTAATGTTTATAATTTATAATTAAAATCTAGGGTTTAAGGTTTGTGGTTAGATTTTTATGGTTTTATCATAAAAAATTTAGATTTTAGATTTAAGCTTGAAAATAGACATGTTTGTATAAAAAAATTTACATTGATAGTGTATTAAATATTAATCATTAAATTTTAAGGATAATTATTTGATACACTGATTGTAGAAACTTTTAGTTTTTACGAGTATCTTAATTTGAGTTTAAATACTTAGTTTAGAGTGTATGATTTAAGGGTTTAGGTTTAGTAGATTAAAATTTAGTAATTGTAAATAAAATTTAAAAATTCGGGTTAAAATTTAGAGTTTGTAGGTTAAAACCTAAATTAATAACATATTACCATAAAACTTTAACCTCCAAATCCTATTCTTAACCTTAACCCCTAAATTCTAATTATTACCATTAAATTCTAAATCTCTACCTCTAATCTCCTAAACCTTATATTCCAAATTAAATCCCTAACCACTAAAATTAAATTACTTGTGAAAATTAAAATTTTATACCATCACTGAATATAAATCTAAAAGGGATAACTAACTTTCCAATAAATTAAAGTAGATAATGTCTCAACATTTGTGAATCCATGGAGTAATTCCGACGATAAATAATGATATAATTCATTTAGATAACTCGAATTTAAATATTATGTATACATGATGTATACATATTATTATAAACGAATATTACCTTATAATCACAAGTCATATTAAAAAAATCTCAACATTTGTGAAGGCAAAAAAAATCATAACTAAAATTATAATTGTAAGCTACCTCATTAGTTACCAAACTGTTGGATATAATTTATATTAGAGTAAACTGCAACAAAAATCATTTAATTATGGGTATAATTATATTTGGATCACTTAATTATCAAAAGTTATACTTGGATCACTCATTTATGGGCAAGGTTATATTTGAGTCACACAATTATTAAAGGTTACATTTGAGTCACTCAATTATAAATAATGTTATATTTGAGTCACCCTTCATATTTAAAAAAAGTACATCAATTTGATCAATTTTTTTTCTAAATCCCTTGTATCCCTTGTTATCATTAGAGTACTTCATTTGAAACTATTAATTAATTTAATAAACGAATTGATAAACTTTTTTTTTAAATATGAAGAATGACCCAAATGTAACCTTACCTATAATTTTATAGTGATCTAAATGTAACCCTTAATAATTGGATTACCCAAATATAACCTTACCCATAAATGAATGACCCAAATATAACCCTACACATAATTAAGTGATCTTCATTGCAGTTATCAAATTAAAAGTCTTGTAAATTTAGTCACTAACATTATAATTTAACCCACATATTTACAAGGCTGCCAGTTTGGTCCTAATCCTAAAAATTCAAAAACAAAATATGAGAGACCAAAATATTGTGTGTGTTTTTTTAATTTTTACAATTATAGCTTTTTTTAATACTTCATAAACATGGTGGATTAAACTTATAAACGTGAGCTGAATAGAAGAACAATTTTGTTGAATTGTTTATAATTATGACCAAAGTGATGAATCTACCCTATTGAGAACTAAATGTATAATTATACCAATTAAAAAATTCACAGTCAATGACTAAATTACAATTAAACTATAACATTAGTGACTAAACTTATGAGACAAAAATTTCACCATCAATGCTACAAGATTATAAACAACAGCTGGTGGGAAAGCTCATATGTTGTAATATGTACCTGCAGACTGCACAGTGCAGTTCACTTGCAACAATCAAGTTCTAATGGTTGGCTAAATCAAAATCAAGTCTAATGCAGAAAACAATCAGAAATACATATATATGACTCACAATCTTCGCTTTTAACTACAAATTCAAGCGGTTAGCGATTCAAACTATGACCACAAACATCTAGCAGACAGCATCTTCATCCCGAGTTTGTAGGTAAAACTTGTAAACTCATAAAAACAATAATGGCAAAACACCTACCTCTTAACCTCTAACTCAGATTCCTACTCGCATCCATTGCAATCACCAGATAACAGGAAACAGAGCATGTTCACACTGCCAGGGCAATAAAAATGCATCATATTTACGTTGTTACCGAAAAAGATGTTATGCCATCACTGTGGGTTTGCTTGTCATTTTCCCTTCCATTGCGTCTTTCTTTCTCCGACAGTTTGTGCAGAGATAGGGTCCTTCCCAGGGCTTTGAAACAGGTGAGAAAAATGGACCGGAGTTCACAGTTAAACCCTCTGCCAGAGGTTGATCAACTTGACAGACAGCACATTTGAAGATTCCGGAGTTTGTATTTGTGGGAAAATCCTTACCTAACCTGCATTTTTTTATTATGAAATCAATGGGATTAGAGACTGATCTATTTTGTTTTGTTGGTAAAATATAAAACCTGGTAATCCTTGCTCCATGATGATAAATGTATTCAAACAACTTGAGCAACATGTCATCGTGCAAACAATTACTGCTTCTTATGCCCGATAAACAGGCATTCAGGTGCAATTGACATAATGAAAGACTTGACTTGGTTGCGAGTAACAGGTCGAACATAAAATCTACTTATGGCAATACACACGACCAGCATTGCATAAGTAACTTCAGCAAGCTTTTTTGAGGACAACAAATACTCATTCCCCAGATGGCATATTATAAAGAAAAAGGAAAAATTAAAATATAAATTATGGCACAGTAGAGTTCCAACATACAAACCTTTCATCAAGCATTGCAGAACCCTCCTCAAATATCTCTTCGACAACTCCAACAGTAGAGAGTTTACTTGCAGTTTTATTTGTAGAATTTAGAGATCTCTTCCCGAAAAGGAAAGAGCTCAGCACATTCTGCTTTTTCATAGGTGTTGAAGGTAGGACAGGGATGTCAGAAGGAATAATATCGACAACCAGGCACGTCGTATCATCCTTCAGCCCCCTTGACCTCAAAGCTTCCTAAAAGAAGTAACAAAAGCAAGAATTAATATGAAGGTTAATAGAATGGATACCATAATGAGAAGGCACTGGTCTGGATGTCACCTTAACAACCATCTTTGCTGCAAGCTCAGCTGGTAATCCCCGACAAGACTTGGCAGCCATGTCTGAAGACAAAGCATCCCAAATACCATCTGAAGCAATAATAAGTCGTCCTCCAGCATTTGACAACTAAGACAAAACAGAAAAGAAGTTTCAGATTCAGGATTACAATCCTCAGAAGAAGATTAGTATATCATCAGCAATAAGATATGAAGATGTAACCTTCACTTGCTTAACATGCGGTATTGGGACAATAAACTCCCCAACATCTGTGTCACCAATTGATCTAGAGAGACACAATCCACCAGGCCAGCAACGGAGGGGACCAACCTACAGATTTTCAATCCATAAAGATAATTAAAAACTTTCACAAACAACCCCACTCCACCACCTCTAATTCCTCCAACTCAAAAAAGAAAAGGGCAAAAGGATGAAAACATCTTGTGTTGTAAGGGTGAAATACCTCATTGCCCCCGAAAACATTAAGTCTCCCAACTTCACCCCCACTTGCAGTGACACGCTCCCTTTCTTCTACATTCTCTTCTAGCCTGTGATCTACAGTCAGGAGAGAAACTATACCCCCTCGGGTGTCTAATATACATCTAGAATCACCAACAGATGCAACAGTGACAGTCCATCCATCAATCACAACAAACGTAACTGTTGTCCCAGAAGTTTCCCCTGTCATCAATATAAATGACTACAAAGATAAGCATGCAACAGAATTTGACCGAGAGGAAAAAAAAAGTGTCATGAAATAGAAATGAATACATGCCTTTCTGCTGAAACTCAATGTCTGTTTTCACAAAACCTGCAACCAGAGCCCGAGGAAGGGCTTGAAGCCACTCCTCCCTATTGGCACCTTGCGGAATTGCACTCAAGACATTACCCAATAAGTTCTCCTTCACAAAAATGGCAGCTGATATGCCATTATGCCCATCAAAAATCTGTGAATAAAACCAATGTTAGGAATCACCACAAGCATCAAAAGTAACGTCACATTTGTCATGCTCAGGTTTATCAGTAAGAGAGAAAAGGCGAGCCATAAGACTTTGGTACTAATTTTTATGCATACAAATCAAACAAGAACATACATTCTCGTACTCAGCGAATAACTCAATCTCCTTTTCCCCACATTACATGATTCAAATTATCTTTCTTTTACACTTCATAACGAAACAAGAGGAATCCATGTTCTATTTAACCTGATAAGCCAACATCCTTCATGTTTGAGAGATAGGGGGAACAGGGTGGGCAGAAGGACTGAAGGAGGAAGAAAGTACCGCAAATACTGAAAAAGATGTTTCGGGATTCCCAGGAACCCTCTCACAGTCAAGTTTAATCAGAAAGTAATCTTCTCCCTTTTTGGCCAAACCAGCTTGTCCAAACTTCACAAAAGGCTTCTCGACCTTCTCATTCCTCAGTTCACGACCAATTAAGGTCGCAAGTGGAACAAGAGGTGGTTTCATCCTCGATACTTCAGCCTGGCTCATGATAGTTAAGGTGTCAACATTCACAGACCTCCAGTCCCAAAGTTTTAGCAATCCAAATGAAACAACTTAGCATCACCAGGTTGAAACTTGAAAGGTCACAAAATCCTGCAAAGACACATACAGAAAATCTTAAAAAAAAAACAGTTTAGTTTTACACAGCATAGAACACAAATATACCAAGCAATCAGCTAAAAGAAGCAAAACATGAACCAGACTGATCTAGAACTTCACAATTGATTTCAATCTTATATACAATATAAGATGACACTGCAAAGCCAAAAGGATCAAACATCAGAAATACACATACATTGTAGACTTAAGCTTTAATAAAAGCTAAAGCTTCCATGCAAAAAAACACAATCTAACAAAACCAATTAACCAAAAGTCCCCTTATACATCTCACCACAACAATTCAATAACATGTTGAGAGGAAAAAAAAGAATCCCTAGAAACTGATCTGAAAACTTGCACATATGACCTCACCTTTATTAAACATGCATAAATCCCCAAAATCAATGAAGCTGATAAAGAAACATTGAACCAAGCAAATACAATGTACAAATTTAATAATCCAAGCTAAATTCTTTCATCAATTAAAAACTTAACCTCAAAAACCATCATTTTAACCCATCAATTCACTAAACAAAAACAACCCATTTTCAACCGTTCGATTACAACTCAAAGCTAAGTTCAAGATCCAAAATTGAGGAACTCAGGCTGAAAAAACACACTCGAAAACCCAAATAAGTGAACATTGAAATCCCTCCAAAAGATAAACTCGCAATTGAAGACGCAGAAGAGAGAAAGAACCCTCAGATCAAGCAGGTATAGTCATACATTGGGTAACTCTTCATTTATCTTCTTGTACAAAAAGAATTCTCCTTTCTGTGCTATTTTTTTCTGGGTTCCAAAAATCAAATCCTAAAGGGGGGAGAGAGAGAGATCACAGTGATTTGATTGGAAGAGCAATCTAGAGCGAGAGAAACGCGGGTTTCGTTTAGGGGAAAATAGGTGCTTATTTTTTGGGAAACCTTTTAGGGTAAACTACATAAATGATCTCTCTATTATGATCTAAATATGTTTTGAACCTTTTAATTATTAAAATTTATAAATTAATTCTTTAACATGAAAAAATAAATTAATTCGATGTCGTAAACTTAACTATTAACCTAAAATTTATAAATATAATATTTTCAAAAATTATTGCATCACGATCCTGTTGTACTTTAAACTCGCACGTCAATCACTAAATTTAAATTTTTAATTGTTCTGATGATCAGGGATGAAGCCAGTATTTAGAGTTGAGGGATGCAAAATATAAATATTTAGAAGTATAGAAGAAATTTATAAAAAAAATAAATTAAAAAATTAAAAAAAAATCGAAGTGGGGGCGATTGTCTCTCCCCGTCCCATATAATTCCGTCTCTGTTGATGACGTGACGTTCTAAATTTGTGAGATACAGTATAATCTTAAGAGTTTTACATTATCAAAAGGGCTAATGTGAGAAATGTTGTCAATTTGGACTAGAAAATAAGGATTAAATTGAAAATGTTACTAAATTAAGGGCTAAAATTAACTTCTCCCCAAAATATTAAAAAGAAAAAATATATAACTGAAATACCTTAATGATAAAACAATCATTAAATATTTTATACTTTTCACTTGATTTCTTTTAAAAAATCATTTATTTTCTAATATAATTGTTAACATTTGACTTATTAGCCAATTAATATAAATTAATTAGTATAAAAATATTATAAAAATAATTTTTTTAATTTAATTTCTTATTTATGATTTCATGCAACCAACGTGTGACCTTACTTAAAAACTTATCATCATTTCATGTTAAATCAATAAATAAAGAATTTTCATTTTCATTATATATGAGTTCAAACAAATAAATTAAATTGATTGCATATATTTTTTTTTAAATAAATTAATTGTGTTTCTCTAAAATAAATAGATGTAAGCATAAGTCGGGTTGAATCGAATTTTTAACTCTTCTGAACTAGATCCGAAAATAAATATTTAAGTTAACTATCATTTAATCCTACTCTATTTTTTATTAAAAAATTTAATTCAATTGAGTTGGATTAGATCGAGTAAAATGATCATCCCTAAAAAAACTCGGTTATGTTGTTATGCAATGGACTGTCTTTTCTTTCTTTAATTGTTTAATTTAGCACTATCGAATTGGATTATATTATATTTAAGTTAACTATCATTTAATCCTATTCTTTTTTACGACGACGACAACAATTAATAATAATAATAATTGTCACGGATTAAAATTGTTCTAACAAAATTGTATAGTCTTAAATCTCAACTTACTTAAGTAAGTCTTTAAAAATTTTTAAAACTTTATAACTCGCGAAAACAAAACAAGAATTAACGATAACAGAACATAAAAAAAAGCTTTTGTCTGAGTTATTATTATTATTATTATTATTATTATTATGTAAAAGTATTATAGTAGGTATAATATAAGAGAAAGTGGTGTTTGACTTTTTTCTTCTATATATTTTGATATTTCCTTACAAATATTAATCTATCTGGCTATAGTATGTAGAAAATCCATCCGTCAAAATTCAGGGTCTAAAAGGCAAATTGGGTTTTGACTTCTGTGTCAACATCTTTCATTGCTTTCCATATAACGAATAAACTAATTTTTAGTCCTTGAATTTAACATTTTTTCAATTTGATCATTAATTTGTTTATAATATCAGCCTCTGAATTTAGCATTTTTTCTAGTTATGACACAAACTCAAGTGACATATCATCAAAATGATAAAAAGAGAGAAATAAATCTAAGCTTAAGGATTAACGTGGACCTAAAAAATCAGGGACAGAATTGAAAATGATTGTCAAGTTCAGGGATTAACAGTTATTTATCCCTTCTTATAAAAATAATAATATAAATTTGCTGTTTTTTGGCTGGCAGAGACAATGGTGGTGGGGTTAAAATTTCTGGTTTTAGGGGAAAAAACAATCAAGTAAACAAGGCATTTGCTGATGTGGCCATGTGCTTATGGGACCCACATAATGTTAGACATTTGAAAAGGAAATGTGGCATGCATCAACATTCAAACACACCCATGATTATTTTGCTTCAACTGTGGCTAAAATCCCTCCTCTTCCTCCTCCATGATTCATCAGGTTAACAGAAATGCAAATGTTGTTGCACATACTTTAGTTCATTGAGCTCTTGATTAAAAAAAATGAAAAATTTTAACAAGGACTATCCAAATTGTATCATTTCATGTATAACGTCGGTAGTTCAAGTTTATCTTATTTCGAGTTTAAATCATTCTCAAATCAAATGACCCAATCATACAAGCAGTTGTATTGAAATATCAGTACCGAAAAAAAAAAACTCACTTTTCATATGGCAAAAGTTAAGCCAAAGATGCCAAGGAAAATTATGTACTCAATCTAATACAGTGCTCCTTCAAGTTCTGGATAATACAAGAAGAACAACAGAGGGAGAGAGGGAGAAGAAAAAAAAATCCCAAATCAAATCAACAAGGTAGATCATCACAGGGATTATGATTTTACCACAACTAAACACAGACATCCACTATTATGTATATATATGTGTGTGTGTGTGAGAGAGAGAGAGAGCATCTCCTTTTCACTGCAGCCAAGTGCTAAACAAGCAAGGAGAGCAAGCAAAGGAATAAAAACTTCACAGAAGAAGAAAATGAGAAAGCCGGTTCTGTTAACCCTGTTGTTTAATCACTTCGTAGGTCCCGTTTTCAGCTTTGGCTTGTTCGTGTTTGGATTAGCCCCGCTTGACGGTTTCCGGGTCGATGGTGTAGGAAGTAATGATGGAATTGCACTCCTGGTTACAAAGTGAAATGAAAATAACAAACTGAATTCTCTGTTAATATCAATCAATGTTTCTATGGTGAGTTGATAAAGGCAGCTTACTTGGATTCTGTGTTCTTAGTCTTTGCTGGACTAGGTAGTCTGGATTGTTGCTGCTTCTTTGGTTTAAGTGCCGAGACATTTGGAACACTGGTGGATCTAGAAATGCTACTGGATTGGGAAACTGACTCAGTCTCCGAACAATCACTAGTAGCAGAATCGATATTGGAAGAATCATCAATGGTGCCAATTTCAGACTGAACTCGTTGCTGATCATTCTCTTTGTTGCCCTTCTTGTTTGTAGTCACTTTATTCAAGTTCTGTTCTGGACATACCTTGTTAGGACTCCATCCACCGTTGCCTGCCGCTGCATTTTGATCCTTCTTGTTTTGCTTGTTGACCATGAGTTTATCATCCTCTTTTGTACTTGTACCTGACCTGACAACCGCAAGAGGTGGCCAAAGAGATGGATTTGATAACATCTCTTGAATTTCCAAACTTCCTCTCCTAGATATGGTTGAAGGCTCATTCTGAATCATCAGGGAAAGTATATCATGTTATGCAAATCTTTTCATTGGTTCCAACAGTGGAGATATATACAAACAGAAGATCAATGAAAAAATCGTTGCAGATGGTCTCATTTGCCAAAATATCTGTAGCCCAACATCCTACAAGTTATAGTAAATCACCGTTGAAAATATTTCCTACCAATTTAGCTGTTAAGATGTACCTCAGCGTTACTGACACTGGTAGACTGATTACTGGGACTTTGGCAGGTTGGAAGAGAAGGGGATGGTTCAAGACTCGGTGTTTCTTTTTTCGGGCTAGTGGGTACGGAATGAATCTGTTGCACTTGCTCGGCCTCTCCTTCTTTTCTCGCTGCGGCTAAGGCTGCCTTAAGACTTGCTATCTGAAAACAGTTGAAAAGAGATATACAAAATAGATGAGTACACTATAAGCACCTTCAAGTTTAAAATGCAAGACGACGAAGAAACCTGTTCTTTAAGCTCTTTCACTTCTGTGTTATCTTTGTTCACTTTAGCAGCACCAAGCTCAACTGTGGCTACCCTTTCTGCAAATTTAAGTGTACTAAGTGTTTCTCCATGAGCTTCGTACTCGGGAGCAATATGAACAAACATGAGTATTTTGGCTTGTCCTCCTGACAGATGAGACCGATAACATGATCAGCAAATGATAATGCATTGGATGATGAAAAGAAACAGCATTTGTCTAGGAGGATTTCAATAAAACCTTACCAAGTGAATCTTGGAGCAACTGAGTAAGTTTACTGTTTCTATAGGGAACATGTGAACTTTTTGAAGCGAGAGAAACAATCACGTCGCCTAAAGAAGCAAGGGATTTGTTAATCTGCTGTGCCTCTTTTAAGCGATCCCACGTCACCTCAGATTTATCTACTCTTTCACTTCCTGCCAGATCAACCAGATGCATAGAGCCGTGAATAATGTTTCCTGAAGTGACGTCTTTTCCTTGGACGTGAACCGTCAAGCAGCTGTATGGAAAGACACCAAATTAGAAACTTAGCATGTTTCTCAATCTCGTGAAATTAAAACCAGAACATGAGAATGGACCTATGAGATCGACTACTCCGGTCATTCATTGCTGTGGAGAAAACCGTGCGATTTTTTTGCCCAAGGTTCATCAAGTTTATGACATCAGATGTTGCCGATACTCGAACAAGCTCTGCATCAGGTACATTAATCCCATTTTGAGAGCTGTTACGAATGTCTAGTGTATGTGGAGTTAGAGAACACAAAAGGGTCTATGAGTCACAACAAATAACATACAGCATTCCAGATAAACATATGTTTGATATAAAGGATATCTCTTAGTTACACCATAAGCTGCAAGGAGATCCTTGACTTGCTCATTGTAAATTTCAAGCATTTGCACCGAAATTTCGTAGGCAATGGTTTCTTTCCTCTGCTTTGAGAGTTCAAATAGATCACCCAGTGCCCTGTAGTTTACACCTAAGCCTTCCTCTGTGAGCTCTTTAGGCCCAGACTGGATTCACAAATGAGATGAAGAACAAGTTTTTGTTAATCAACTTAATAGAAAATATCACTGCACTGACAAAATGCTGGATTTCTTACCATGGTATGAGTTTTCCCTGATCCTGTTTGGCCATATGCAAATATAAAAACATTAAAACCATCAAGAACGGATCGAATCAAAGGTTGGGTATCAGAGAAAACCTCCGCTGCATGGAATGAGAATTCATGCTCAGGAAAGGCTGACAAACTAAAAAGACAATAACATGGATAGAAACATAGATAGAACAAGTTCTTTTAAAAAAGCTAACCTTGGGTTGCAGAAGGTCCGAATATCTTGTTAAAAGTAAATGATTTTCGGCCTTCTTTTCCATTTTTTGACGGGGCGATGACTGTTATAGTTGTGTCATCTATGTGGTCTACACAACTCAAACTGTTCGATTGCCCACTAAAGTTTGGCCTTACTCGGCAATATACTCTTATAGACCCTAAAACATGGTATCAGCTAATACAATTGAGATTTGATTTGAATGAGATACATGATATATTCACTAAATTAAACTTTTGAACTGTTAAGGACACCTTTCAGGTCCTGCACTTGATTGTATAACTTGCGGTTTTCTTCAAGAACTCTCTTATATCCCGAAGCTGCATAAGCTAGACCATGCATGTGTTTACCTATTAAGAGAAGAAAGAGAAATAGTGCATCTTCAATTTAAGAACAAGATAAAAGGAATCGTGGATTAACTTAAGTTAGTACCTAGATTGCTAAAATCTTCGCGGTATGCCATCTGCAAATTTTCCATACCCACTTTTGTTGAATGAAGACTATGCTTTAGTTCCTACAGCCACAACGACATGCACTACTTCATATCTGCATCCCTATGGTAGATAATACGGAATTTATAACTAGAACTGGTGATTACTTATTACTGTAAATTACCAGAATATATTGTTGTTGTTGTTCAACCATTTCCTTCTGTCTCAAAAGATGTATTGGTGGTTCCTCATTGGTATTGCACTCCTCATTTTGAAGTTCCTTTTTCTCTGATTCAGTCGATGATTCATCCTCAATCTTTTCCTCTGCTGGTGCCTCTTCTTCAACTGTTTCCTCCGGTGGTGCCTCTATTTCAACCGTTTCCTCTGCTGGTGCCTCTACTTCAACTGTTTCCTCCGGTGGTGCCTCTACTTCAACCGTTTCCTCTGCTGATGCCTCTACTTCTACCTCAACCTTCATCATTATATTATTTAAAGGATGTGAAAATATTCTATTGGTAATTGCATGAAGCAATACCTGAAAGCTACTTGAAAATATTTGGCCTACCGCTTACCTTATCATCATCACACGAGGCAGTTCGAGAAAGAGAATTATCAGGGAGAGATTCTTCCATGTCCTTTGAACTAGTTTTAATCTGTGAGATAACCCGAAATAAGTTTACCTTTTCTTTGAAAAAAGAAAGCTACTAAGAGAATTAAGGACTCATCTATAGGAATCGTTACTGAGATCCTAGGACAGATAACATCATCAAACATGTTACATACAGCCTTTGGCTCTAATACTTGCAAAAGAGAAAATATAAGCAAATTTATCTAACAGGCAATCATTGAAATTTTAAGTATAAGAAAATAACAGTTGTGAAGAATTAAAGCTTCTCACCAGTTCAGTATGGCTTGCCAAGCAACGCTCATACTCCTCCGAGACTTTAATTATCATAGATTCCACGATCTGTAGTAGAACCAGAAGAGTTCTTGTCATGGTTTAAATTGGAAAGCGGTAGATTGAAGAAACTCAAATTGGAAAGTGACAGTTTACTGCACCAAGTCTTCCCATATGATATTTATCCATTTCTTGATTCAGTATCCCATTCTAATACTATATAGGAAGAGGATTTGCATATGTAGCACCGAATAAACTTCTCTTAATACTCGATCATTCTCCAAAGCTCATATTCGTCATAAATAAAGTAATTAATCGAGATAATATTCATAGAGGAGAAGGACCTTACCATTGGAATCTCTTCTTGCTTCTTATGTAAAATAGCTGCTTGAACTAGCATACGCAAAGAACGCAGGGAATCCTGAAACGCGCTTAGATGTTTGTAATTTCAATCCCTAAAAGCAAGAACATGAAAGACAAACAGCAAGAAAAGGCTCACTAACCGACTCACTGAGGTCCGACTGCTCACTATTCAAGCTATCCATGAATGGTTCGCTGTTTCTTCGTGTGAAGGCTTTCACCGGCCTGGAACTTGTGGGGTTTTTGGGACTTTCTGTATTTTTCCATGTACCAATGCCACCTATCTTTTTCCATTCACTGTAAGACTTTAATGCAAGAACACACTGCACTATCCCTGATAATTTCCCACCCTGGAAAAAAATTGAAAACCAAGAAACATTCATTTCATGATAAATTGGACAAACTGTTTCATTCTAACAAAACCTAAAACTTCAAAAGACTAACCTGTTCCAAATTTGAAGCTTCAAACGTAGGAATCCCCAGTTCCTCTATAACTTTAAGGAAGTTTGTCACATTCTCAAAGAAAGGGTATTCTGATAAAGCAACCCCATCAGGAACTATAACTGAATCACTAGGTCCATCTACTATCTACAATTCACATAATTTACTGGATCAGACATTTGATCAAGCATATGGAATATTATCAAAAATAGTTGTTGAATCATACATACCTTTGGCACAGATCCAGGTATAATCTTGTTAAGAACAGTGCATAGGATCTTTCCACTTCTCAACCCGAGCCTGAATTCATCTTCAGAAGGCTCAGCAGGCAAATCTTTCCCCAAAACTACACCAACTGTTTTTCTCAGCCACCCAGTAGCTTCATATCTTTTCAAAGCTACCCAGAAAAACAAAGTTTCAGGAAATCAGGAAAGTTAATAAGAACTAGAAACCCTATTTGAATTATACTGCATTTCTGCAAAATGCAACAACAAATCCTCAGCATTGCCATAAAATCTAATACAAACATGAAATTCATAGAACATACAAGCTTAAACAAGATTGAAACTAATAATCATACAAGAAAACCCAATATTGAACTCCAATAAGCTCAAGATCGATCAATACTGAGACATATAACAAAAGCAAAAACAAGTTAGATCATTACAAGCCTCCTCTGTGTTTGTCGAACTTGTAATATCTTCAACTCGAGTTCCATGCTCTTGGAGAACTTCTTCCAAAACTGATATTACAGTGACTTGTGAAGTCGCCGACGCTGAATCTAATGACATTCTTTATCCCCCCCAAAATACAAAATATACTACAATTTTCTTTCAGTGTCAATTCAAAATTTTTGATTCATTTAGATTAATTTTCAAAACCCAAATCGTAAAACACTAAATAGAATTCAAATGTTTTTTTCTTTTCTTTTGATATAACGAAAACCTCTGTTGAGAAACAGAGGAGGTTAAAAACAGAGATCAATGATTTTCGTTTTGTGTTTCTAATTCTATTGTTTTTCTAAGTTTTTCAAAAACTGGGTATTGTATATTTGTATACATATGATACAGAGATAGAAAATTTGGAGGGTTAAAAACAATTTCCCCTCACTTTCTCTCATTTTCTCAGTGTTCTTTCTGTTTGCAGGCTCTCTCTCTCTGTTTTTTGACATTGTTTCTATTCTAATATTAAGGAGAAGAACTATACACCAAGCCTGTATCCGAACCTCAAGGTTACGTGAGAGCGTCATGGTTTATATTTCTTCAGGTGAGAAAACGGAGTTAACTGAGTTGAGTAGCTCAAATATGATTCGATTAATAATCGATTTAAATTATTTAGTTTAAACTCGTGTTTGATTCGAGAAGATTACAAGTAGCTCAAATATGT
The DNA here is from genome assembly GCA_035048815.1 of Abelmoschus esculentus. Lineage (NCBI taxonomy): Eukaryota > Viridiplantae > Streptophyta > Magnoliopsida > Malvales > Malvaceae > Abelmoschus > Abelmoschus esculentus. The sequence continues at coordinate 23,965,268 of JAUCBN010000004.1, forward strand.
TAGTTGTGAAAACGAATAAAAACATATAATGAAATTTTAATGGAGAGACTATTTGTACTCAATGGCGGATCTACGTTGAATATTGGGTAAACTCGTACCCACCTTTAATTTTTTAATTTTTATAAATTAATTCTTAATTTTTTTTTAATATTTAAGGTTTGTGTCCGCCTTGAGTTTTCGAGATTTTATTTATGTTCACTCTCAATTATATTTCTAGATCCTCCGCATCTTGTACTCCTTTTTATAACATACATGGATCATTTTGTTAACGTTAACAGAGGTGGTGTAAAAATTTTGGGGGCCTAGTACAATTTATTAAAACGTGACCTTTAGAATCAATTGTTCATAGTCATATTGGTTCTAAAAATGTGGCACAATTGTCCTTTTTAGGGGACCCTGTGCGGTCATTTGTATTGCGTCTGCCCATAACCTCATTAGATTTATAGAAGCAATAATAATAAGAATAATCAACAATATTCTATATTCAATTGTCACATTTAGGACATAATTCTAACATTTTAACAATTATAACTCATCTTTTTTAAGAGTGTTTTCAAAATTTTTACAATGAATTTCAAAATTAATATCAATTAATGAATATAATTTATCAAATTTTAAGCCCTCATTTTTAGGTGATCTTGTGCGATCGTTTCTATTGCGACCCCACTGTTAAGGTAGAGGGACAAAGATATAATCCGAGACATATTATAAGGACTTGTATGATAATATTATCCATTAATTTTATTTTTTTTAAAAAAAAAACTAATAGAATAGTGAATTGCAAATGTGATTAAAGTGAACTACTAGTTGCCATCAATATCACCTACCCATCAAATCTATGTAATAAAGAGGGTTTAGATTTTGAAAGAAATGTAATATACAAAAGGATAGATAGGTTGTCCCTTTGCTTAGGTGTAAAGACTAAACATATGTGAGCATGATTAGAGATAAAACAACACATTAATAAAAAAAATCTTTGAGAAAAAAAGAACTCTAATCCATAGTTAAGTACTTTGAACTTCATCTTAGGACAAAACCAACTTTTTAATTGTTTTTTTTCTTTCATTGATTCTTTAAAACATGATAAGAGTTCATTAGCAAGAACCCACAGTAGGAAGGTTTTAAAAAGTTTTTCCGCAATAATTTAAGGAATGATTCTAATGAAAAATGAATGTTATATTTTTAGGAGATTCGAGTTTGAACAACTTTATTTACAAGGTGTACGCAGTTTTATTAAATATTTAAAAATATATAACAAATTCTATCACGAGATTATATTAAAAAATTCAAAAAATGGGATGATTTTTGGACCCAAACATTCGAGCATCCCTATTTAGTAAACTATTGTTGTTAGGGGTGAGTAAAATTCGACTCGACTTGAAAAAACTGAATAACTCGACTTGTTTTAACTCAATTCAAAATTTCATAGATTCGACTCGACTAAAAAAAAATTAAATTAAGTTCGAGTTATAAAATAAAAATTCGAATAATTCGAAATTTTTAGTAATTAAAGGATTAATTTTTAAGTTTGAGATGAGTCTATCAATTTTTTATGATATATATACATTGATATATAAAAATATAAAGAAATATTGCTACATATGAAAAAAATTTATATATACATATCTTATATGATTAGAGAAAGTCGTTTAAATTAAAATCAAATCATACTATAACATGATAAATAATTATAATTAAATATTTATAGGAACTCGAAAATTCGACTCGTACCGAAAAAATTTTAAATAAAATTTGAGTGATAAAACATAACTCGTCAACTCGGATAACTCAAAATTTTTTAACTCGACTCAACTCGATTGAATACTCACCCCTAATTATTGTTGATTGTATTCTATTTTATTTTCCTCCCATCAACGTTCAACATTTAAACACATGGTTCGGGAATCGAACCTGTAGGCTCGGTATCCTTGACAATTGAAGTTTTGATTTGGTCTAAAAGGGCCCCACAAAGAGCTTAAGATAAGTCTAAAAGGGCCCATTTTTAGCCCCAAAGCATGTTTTGGTTAAGATAAGCCAGCCCAATTCTAAGCCTTTGCAAAAAAATGGGCTCCATTGGCCCACATAAAGTAGGCATATACTTTTGTTTTGGGGAAAGCTTGAAAAATTCAAAGACTCTAGGGTCTAGACTAGGGCTATACTTGCACATGCAAAAATTAGCTTGATATTAAAATAAAAAATTATAGTATAAGTAGGGATATTTATCGAGCAAGTCAATCGTGAATTTGATATTGTTTAATTTGTGCTCGTTAAAAATTTTGTTACTCGACTTGTTTGTTAAGCTCGTTAAAATTGTGCTCGACTCATGCAAGTTAAAATATTTTGTTGTTCAACTCGACTCTTGCTCGTTAAGCTCGTCAGCCTCGACATGTTACTCGTTAAACTCACTAAAAAATTTACCTTATTTTTAACTAAAAGTAAAACTTAATAATACTATATGATGTTTAATATTAACATAAATTAACAAATTTAACAAAAAATATCAAAAGAGTATAAAACACTTTCAAAGTCTAAATTTGAAAGTAACAATCCATAAATACACCAAACTAGCATGTTAAAATTAAAGTAACTATCCACAAATTAATAATTATTTTTTTAATTTATTTTTTTAATAAAATAATTTTAAAGTATTTATTAAAAATATTTTAAAAAATTAACGAGCTGTTCGCGAACTTATCGAATCGAGTTAGACTTTACTTGATTTAACTCGTTAAATATCGAGTTCGAGTCGAATTAATTCAAATCAAATATTTATCGAGTTCGACTCTATATTATCATACATTCGTCGACTTGAGAAATGGAGAATTGCCATCGGATGAAAAAGAAGTTGAAGCTTTTATTTTTAAGTGAAATTTTAGTTGGTGGATGATAGTGACTTCTAAAGAGCCAGTCTTCAGGCTTTACCCAAGACCTAATCAAAGCATAATTAATAGGGGTGTTAACTCAGTTGGTGGTTAAATCGAATTAATTGAAATTTTTAAAATTTTAACAGTTAATCGAATTGAATTATTTATAATTAAATTAAAATTATTTTGATTAATTAGTCGAATTAACCGAAATTTATTATGATTTTTGTTTAAATTATATAATAAGTCACTAAATTATGCTAAAATACTGTTTTAATCACTAAACTTTCATTTTATGCTAATTTGATAAAAAAATATTGATCATTTTATAATATAAAAAAATAATTAACATTTTATAATTTTTAAAAGTTAAATGATTAAAAATAAATATATAATATATATAATATTTAATATATAATAATTTTAGTTAATTTGACTAATTAACCGATTTCAAACCGAATTAATCGATAACTGATTTTTTTAAATAATTTTTAATCAAATTTATATAAAATTAATTGATCAAATTAATTAAAATAATTTTAGTTCGATCGAATAATTCAGTTAAAACTGAATAATACACATCCCTAGTCCTCACTTTGAACAAAGCCCTCTCTTTTATATATAAAATGGAACCAAATAATATTAGGGTTAAATTAATGTAAGAATGTATCTAATGCTAAATCATTATGTTTATTGTTTTCCAACAATAATAATCTTCTCTTATGCAACCCATGTGTCTTAAATAACACAATGCATTTCTTGATATAGACTGGTCATTTATTTAATTGCTAATAAAAGAGAAGTTATTATTTAATTTGAATAGTTTATTAAGAATAAAACTTTAATAGACAAGAGTAATTTGATTTAGGCTTTAGATTGAGGGATAATTGTTTAGTTTATAAGAAATTGAATTTAAAGTTTAAGGTTTACGAAGATTATAGATTTGAATTTTAATTTTTTTTAATTAGTTAATAGTGATTATAGTAGTATCTGTTCTATGATATAATCTCCACCATTTGATATTGATCGCCCAATCACTCTGTGCTATTGTCATCGCTAGTGTTCGAACCCGTGACCTCTAAGAAGAACAATCGTTCCTTTAACCACTTGGGCTAGAGGGCTCGTGCTTGAATTTTAACTTTTATATAGTAGGTTATTATATATTTTTTTCTAATAAATATGTTACTTACGATTTTTTATGATTTTGAATAATGTGACATAATGATCAGGAGAGGGAAAATCACATGTAACAATTGTCACATGTGATTTTCTCTCTCCTAACCAGTATATCATGTGTGATTTTTGTGATTTTAGTCTACGTGATATGTTAATTATGATAGAGAAAATAATGTGAAAGTAGTCACATATGATTTTTCTCTTTCATAATCAGTTTGTTTTTAACATGAAATATTAAAAAAGTAACATTAAATCTTATTTTACCAAAAAATAAATAAGCCATCAAAACAAAAACACTAATAAAAATAGAATACCAAATATATAGTTTTCCCGCATTTTATTCCAAATACACGCGATAACTGAATTGGACAACCTAACTCTCTCAAAAACCCTTTATGGATAAATAAAATGAGTTGATTCGGGAGAAAAATTAAACGCAAAAACGTACAAATAATTTTATATAAAAAGTGCGAACTATTAGAAAACTATATTGAACATATAAGAGGTACGAATTAGATTATCGGTAGAAAATATTTAATATATAAAAAAATTTAAATTTTTTAAAGATACGGCTATCCTTTCCGGTACTCTTTAGTTCGTAATTAATTAAAGGTGCATGCACGAGTCCATCCAACTAAAAGATTATTACATTCTATATAAGCTGCCTAAGACTCAGGACCAGGGTTTACTTTATAAGCTTTTTGTTTAATAGAGTTGGAAGCAAAGAAGGAATCAAGATTTGAGGTTGAGGGGGTAAAACATAAATATTTAAAAGTAAAGAGACAAATTTATAAAAAAAATAATTTTTAAAAAAATTTAAATAAATGGACAAAAATAAAAAAAAATTCTTCAAGGCTGGGGTGATTTTCCCACCCTACCCTTAATAGCTCCGTCCTTGATTAGAATACAAAATGTCTGAATTCAATGATAAATAAACTACTTTCTCTTACAAAGAGAAATTAAAAAATAGAGAACGAAAAATCATAACAGAAAAATATGTCTAGTGAGCCTCAAGGATAGATATGAGATGAAATATCGAAGAAAAAAAAGCAAGAAGCAAAGTTTATTATCTCTGTCTACCTACACGTTTAAAGATCAGAATAGAAATGATGAACGAAACCAACACTTTTATGCATTGTTTCGTGAAACAAATCTAATTGCATCGAGAAATAAACCAAAAAAAAATTAAACTATTGAAAGATCACTAATAACCACTAAGGGTGTTTAAACGGTTTGCTAAATCAAATTAACCGATTAAACCGATTTAGTTCAGTTAAACGGTCGGTCACCGAATTTTGTTCGATCGATGAGTGGTTAAAGTTTTTTTTTCTTCTGAAAGTTCGGTTAACGATTAATTCGGTTCGAAATAGGTTAATTAACCGAATTAACCAATTAATCAAAAATTTATATTTTATATATTATATATATTTGTTTTTAATTATTAAACTTTTAAAAATTATAAATTTTATCAAATTAATATAAAATGATAATTAAATTTATTAAATTATTAAAAAATATTTATTAAATTTTTTTAATATTTATCATTAATTCATAATATACAATAATTAAATGACTAATTTATAATAATTAGATAAGTTTGATGGTTGATTTATAATTTTTGAATATTTAATGGCTAAAAGACTATTTTAACATTGTTAAGTGCTTGTTTGTGTAAATTACTTAAAATTTTATAACAAAATTCGTTAACCGATTTAACCGATCAAATTAAGCGAAATTTGTTTGGTTCGGTTAATGTATTTTAAAAAAAATTCAGTTTGATTAACGATTAAAATTTTAAAAAATTTAGTTGATTTAATTTTTGATAATTTGATTCGACCACCAAATGAATTACTCGTTTAAACACCTATAATAACCACAAATTAAAATCGAACATTGCGAGAAAATCATCTACAAACTTAAATCTACCGCAGATAAATGAAAACGGACACAAGACAGATGAAAGGTGTCAAGAAAACAAATAAAACTATTATTTAAAAAGTATTTATTATTGATGATTTAAAAAAAAAAAAATTCAAATAAATTTATTTATTATTTATTATTAAATTAAAATATTAATAAATACTCCTTTCTAATCGTCAACTATAAAAAAATACAAATAATTAAGCCTTGAAGCGGCGTGGTCACGTGCTAATCTACGAGGCGAGCGGCAGGCGGTGTGATATACCCCCACTTGATTTATTATTAATAAAAAAAATATAGGAAAATTATTATCAACCGTACACGTGTCTATCATCTATAATCACCTGTATGCAACCGCACGCTATCGTTATTCAGTTAACGCCGTACCTTTATTGTTTCTGGAAAATGAAAGGTTAGTCCGGTAATTTCATGTCTTTATCGTCTATTGGAGATTAGTAAAGGGCAAATTGTGATTTGCCCCCCTTAATCTTTACTGTTTGTTAAAATACAACTTTAATTGGATAATTAACTTTTTATTTTATTTATGTTATTACCCTTTATTGTTTTCAATTTTTGGTTTTGGCCCTCCAATTTAATATTGAACTTTATCTAAAACATGGATTTTATTAAAAGATTTTTATGATGGAAAAAAATAAACAAATTGATGAAGCATAATGATTGTCAACACCAGGGATGGAGTTAAAAAATTGTATAGGGGTTGAGATGAAATTATAAAATTTTGAGGGATTTTTTTTAAGTATCAAAAGAAAATAATTATTTTTAAGAGGGGTCGGTAAGGTAATTTTTCATTTAGTAAAAGATCTAAAAGGCTTACATTGTATTATTAACATTTGAGAGGGATAAAAAAAGTGATTTGCCCATTTAGTCAAGGGACCAAGTCCCTCACCCATATTCCTCTCTGATTAACATGATTTCAGTTCGGATAAGTCTACTACGGGAGTTAAACATCATTTGATATTATTAATATTTAACGGTGTTTAATATTATTAAATTAATTAATAAAATTTAAAAGTTTTAAGAATTCAAACTATAATTAATTATATATTGAGTTTATTATTATTTTATTAATTGTAGTTTTAGTCCTTGAGATTTTTAATTTTTATTTATTAATTAACAATGTTCAATGGTATTCAGCGTTAGTAGTGTTCAGCGGTGTTCAATACCCGTTGTAAAATTTTCTCAACTTTTAATTGACATAAAAAATTCAGGTCCCCAAATGATAGAGTTGTAAATAATAGAACGTTCAATAAATTATTCGTGAACCGTTTATATAATATTCATTTATATTTATTTATTAAATTAAATAATTATAAATAAAAAATTATTCGTTTAATAACGAACAAATACAAATAAAAGTACGTTGATTCATTTATGTTTATGAATAATCAAACGTGTTTATAAATACTTAAACGAACACGTTAACACTTAAACAAACACTTTCGTGAAAACTAAATAAACAAATACGAACACCTTCAATAATAAATAAACGAACACGAACTGTACATGAACATTTTTAAAAATAAACAAATAAACACAAACATAGCCTTATTTGTTTAAGTTTGATTCATTTATACCCCTACCGACTAATAAAATTTTGTAACGATGTTCGTAAATCAATTTTTTAAAATCAAATCGAACAATAATATTGATAAATAAAAGTAAACAATGACATCAATTATTTTAAAATAACGAAAAGACACAAAAATGATAGATTTAAAAAGAAAAAAAATCGAAAAACAAGCGTTGCACGAAAAAACTATATAACCTTTGTCAAATACGAATTAAATAAAATTATTAAAATTAATAATTATCGTATATTTTTATTTTTAAAGGTAACGATTTATCATATAATTTTAATTACATTGGTCAACAACCTTAAAGTAGATTAAACTATGTAGTATTACGGACAAAAACACAAATTATAAATAAAATTGTAAGAATCACCGAACGAACACTAAATATCAATAAAATAATAAAAAGTATAATAAAAATAAATAAAATGATTAAGATAAAAAAAAAACATAACAAGATGTGCAAATAAATACATAAAATCAAATAAAAAATAAAAAAAACTGCCAATCAACGTCGATATTATTGTTATCGTTTATTAATCAAAGAAAAAAATAAATAATTAAAAAGAGATAATAAAGTAATCAAACGGTTCTAGTTTTTATTCGGAAAAAGATCAAACTATATCGTATCATAAAATATATATTTCTAAATTAAAAATAAATAAATAAAAATCATATTTTTTTCAAACATAGATGAAAATAAGGGATCAAAATATAACATTTAAGAAAAAAAATACTATTTATTTAATTATGTTAGTCTTGTGCTTGAGAAGAAGTAAAAATATTAATCTCAAATCGAAAAGAAAAAGAAAATTTTGGGGTATATAAACGATGGTGTTGTATATCTTATTAAACATGTCTTTACGAAAGAGGATACTGGTTCGTAACAAGTGATATCAGAGCGATTTTTTGATTACTCGATTTTTTGACGAGTTCTCATAAAAGAGATAATCACTGAGAGAGAATATTATATCTAAAAAACAGAAAACATTAATTGTACATCGATAAAAAAATGAAAGTCTCGAGGGCATATAAATAATGACGCTATAAATATTATCAAAATTTTTAAGAAAAATACAATGGTCTCTTGACATTAGGCTACCAATATCAAGGTCTCTTTTATCGATAATTATTTTGTTTTTTATTGATTTATATTTAAAATTATTAGATTATTTTTTATTTTTTATACTTTCTTCGTCTTGTTTAATATATCTAATATAATTTTTCCTAGTATTTTTTTAAATTTTAATTTATTATAATTTTAAATTTATTATTAATAAAAATATAAAAATATTTTAAAAACATTTAATAAATAGTTTAAAAATATACATTTTATAAAATTTAAATTTAAAATAACTAACGGTCGAAATTCAAAAAAATAATTTTTAAGAAATTAATATTAAACATATTAAATAAGACGGACAGAATATATGTTTATAGTTATTTTAGGTATATTGTATTTAAGTTATGATAAAATTATTTTTTAACGTATTGTCATATATTATAATTGTAATAATTTTATCTTTTACCGTCGGAAAAGATAATTTTTTAGACCTGTTTGATTTTTTTTTATTAAATAAAAATATTATATTTTTAAAGTAAATATCGAAATTTGAAATCATAAAAAAATATATAAAGTAAACTCCTATTACTTAATAAAAAATAGGTTATAATAATCGGGGATTATTTTTGTAATTTACCCTTAAAATAGAAACGTAAAAACAGCAAAAAGGAACAAAGTTACAGCCGGAAAAACCATTTTCCACCATTGCAAGCAAAAGGACCACATTTTTCATTGTTTTTTCAGCTTTCTTCCTCCTCCGGGTAAGAACTTTCTCTCTCCTCCCTTTATTTTTATTGAATATTTGAATTATTGCCCCCGCTTTTTTGGTTTGATTTTAATGAGAAAAAAAAGATATTTATGGATGCTTTCAATTTTTTGCAGTAGTTGTTGGTTTTTCTTTGATTTTATGCTCAAAGAATCCTGATTCGAATGGCTGGAAATATTTTCCGTTAAAAATAATGAAACTTTAAGAAAAGGTAACGGTAAATTTTGTTGGGGTCTGGTTTTTGGTGAGGTCCGATAATGGTTATTTTCAATGTAGGGTTTACTATGTTCCTTTTTATGATCTGGGTTTTCTTTATTTTCTAAAGTTTTCTATGGAATTACAGATCAGTAGGTGATTTTTTCCCATTTAAAGATTCGTGTTTGATTTGCCTGGAGCCTTAGGAAGAAGCAAAGGAGCTGTGGAATCTTTGAATTCATGATTTTGGTGTTTAGTTCTGAATCGAAGAGGACCGGTATTTATCCGGTCGATTAGGGATTTGTTGTTGGGTGTTTTTTGTTTTGGGGTTTGAAGATATGGTGAAGGGGGTGAAGGTTGGTCATAGAAGCAACTTTAAGAAAAGGGGTAGATCGAAGGATGAGGATTCGGATGGTTCGGATGAAGATTATGTAGTTTCTGATGAGGGGAATGGAGAATCTGATGATGATGAGGAAGAGTATTGTTCTTCATTAGATGAGTGTGCATCGGAAGAGGGTTTTGGGGGGTTTCTCGAGGATGAGGAAGAGAAAGTGGTGAGGAAGGCTGTTAGGTCGAAAGCTAAACAGATGCCTTCGACAAGGAAGAGGAAGGTTGTGGAGAGGAAACCACGAAAGCAGAGAAGCGTATCGGATGAAGAAGATGATGAAGATTATGAGGTGGATGAAGAAGATGATGAAGATGAATATGAGGTGGAGGAAGATGATGATGATGAGGAGGAATATGACGATGACGACAATGAGTTCACTTTGGATGAAGAAGATTGTTTCAATGAGGAAGAGGGATTGACTTTGACAAAGAAGAAAAACAGTATGAAAGTTGGTAAGCAAGGTTTGCGGAAAAAGAGTCCTTCTAAACAAAGGAAAAAGAGGAAGAAATCTGTGTTTTCTAGGAAGCCTTCAAGCAAAGGGGAAAGGAAGAAACGTCGGTTGAAAAGGAAAAGGAGGGTTGAGGAAGAAGGTGATGAGGATTGTGATTTTGTAGACAACAATCCAATTGTGAGAAAAAAGAGCAGAACAAATGGAGGACGCAGAAACAAGGCGTATGTTGTACCGTCCGATTCAGATTTTGTCTCATCTGGGGCATCTGATTATGAGTACACCATCTCAGAGGAAGAGAGGAAGCAAGTTAAAGAAGCGAGCCAGTTGTGTGGAAGTTTAAAAACTAGTTTGAGGAGTTCATCATCCTCGAAGATAATTGAGGAGGTTGGGGAGCTAGGCCAGCATAAGAAACCTCTAGGAAGAAAGGGTAAGGAGAAGGTAGAAGAAAAGAAGGCTGAAGTAATAAAGTCAGTTTGTGGCATTTGTCTATCTGAGGAAGATAAACGAAGATTTAGGGGTACATTGAACTGTTGCAGTCATTATTTTTGTTTCACCTGCATTATGGCATGGTCGAAAGTGGAATCTCGCTGCCCATTGTGCAAGCAAAGGTTTGAAACAATCAGTAAGCCTACTAGATCAACGGCAGGGGTTGATTTGAGAGAGGTGGTGATCCAAGTCCCCAAGCGTGATCAGGTATGTTATATTTCTCATCGGAATGTTTTTCTCATTTTCTTTATTTTGTTTATTACCTTTGTTTGAAAGGATATGTTGGTTGTATGCAGGTCTACCAACCATCTGAGGAAGAACTCAGAAGCTATCTGGACCCATACGAGAATGTCTTTTGTTCTGAATGCCACCAAGGTGGGGACGATGAACTGATGTTACTGTGTGATATTTGTGACTCATCAGCACACACCTATTGTGTCGGTCTGGGTCGGGAAGTACCTGAAGGTAATTGGTACTGTGATGGTTGCAGACCTGTAGCTCTTGGTTCCTCTAGTTCCCAAGTTCAAGATTCTTTGCCTGACCAAAGAACAAACAATTTGTACAACAGATTCTCACCCGTTGTAAATGTAAGAGAAAGTTTAGACTCCAACGTAGTGCCTTCACCTTCACCTCGTATGCCTTTAACACCGGGTTTTGTGGGTCTTTCATCTCCTAGATTTCCCAGTGTTGATGTTACAGCTGGTTCTCCAGTCTCTGGAGCGGGAGCACCAACTCTAATGGGTAGACGGTGGTTGCACCGCCAGATTCAAAATCTCCGTTCGATCAATAGGATGAATCTGATGGCGGGTAGGGCCGATGGAATATCAGCTGCTAATACGGACATTGATTTTGTGAATTCTCACATTGACCAGAGTAGGGAACCAACAGTTCAACAAGCTTGGACACAAGATGTGGGAACTAAACCCCCCTTAGTGTTCGAGGAGAGGTTACAGGATTATCCCTCTTCTTCACTGCAAAATAGGAACTTATTTGCTTCAAGGTTGGGTCATTTAAGTAGGCAAGCAGTTCAAGATTTGATGATCCCTTCGTTAAGTACACCTGCCAATTTGACTTTGTGGCCTGAACTTGCTGGTATGAGTTCAAACGAACAATTCCGTCATTGCAGCAATGGATTAAACATTAGGTCCGATAGTTGGGATTTGCGTTTTTCTGTTAGAGTTGAGGATAATGTTCTGATGGCCAAGGAACAATTGCATGCAATGGTTAGAAGCCATTTGAAAGCCTTTTCCAATGGTATCGATTTATGTAAGTCAAGCTCCGTCTTTAAACTATTGTTTGTGAATAATTTTTACTAGTGACTTGAGTACTTGAGTTCAATCCTGTGTTTTTGGAGACTTTTCAAAGCCCTTCTACTGTATATGCAGACAACAGCACCCTCAAGGACATAGCAACTAGTTCCATGCATACCTTACTGGCTGCTTGTGGGCTTGAGCATAGTAGGAGCGAGGTTCAAATTGTGCCTTCGTCACCAAATTGTGTGCACATTGAAAGAGTGACATCTGGGCAGACGAGCTTAATGAAAGGTTGTTGCTTACCTTGTTTCGATTCTTTTGTAAAAGATGTAGTAAAGAGGATCATGGATACAAGATCTCACCGGTGGTTAAGTTTAGGTCTTTAGATCTTGGATGTGGTAAATGTATCTTTCTGTGTAATTTTCCCATTTCGAGTAGGATTTAGACGCAAATTAAAAACCAACATTTTTTCAGTTGATTTATACTTGCAATTCACTGTCATTGAGCCCAAAATGTGCTCTTTCCTCATTTGAACACCATAATAGATTGTTTAGAAGGGCAAAGTCAATTTCCAGTACTGCATGCCATTTGCATTTAGTGCCTAAGCTCCCTCCCCCTTTTCTCATCATCATCATGTCATCCAGTCGTGTTGATAACCGGCTCAGAGAGCCATTTATGCACACCAGTTTACATTCGCAGGCATGGGAAAGGTATAACTTTGACAGGTTATCCCGTATTCTGACTGTTCTGTTTGCCGATTGCAATAGTTATTCGGACAAAACGATATAGGCTAAACTTGCATGCTTCAAGATAAACCATTTGAAATGCAATGGTTATTTGCTGATAGCTTGATTTTTTATTTTATTTGGACATGGAGTTAGTATTAATTACATTTATTTGGAGGATTATAAGTATAAGATGCAAGTTCTTTTACTTCCAAAAAAGGAAAAAAACCAGTAGGGGTTGAATGGGAAAACATGTTTGTTGTATCAGTTGTGTCTGACAGTGGTTTCAGTTATTAGGTTTGTTTTGTTCCATGTTTTAACTACTCTGACATCCTAGGTTGCAGGGGTAGAGTTCCTTGGTGAAGTGGAAACCTGATGTCTAATTTTGAAACCCAGAGGGATTTAAGAGATCTTTTTACCTTATGCTCAACTTTTCTGGTTCCTCAGGCCACTTTCAAGTTTCAACACCATTCCATTAGCCAAGAAAAATGACTATAAAAACATATAATATACAATCTGTGTTGTTGGACCGAGTAAGTAAGCACTTGAAAACAACACACCATTCTAGAATTTAAATTTATTTTTCTTTATTTTTTTAATATTATCATGACCTGAAATTGAAAAGAGGAAGTGGAAATCTGATCAGGCCTAGTAAACTAAAAAGTCCACACATGCTACATATACTACACTCATTCCTACACCTTATTCAGTACAAACAGCATAACACACTCCTAGAGTTTAGCCGTCTTCGCCGTTAACCGAATGCACGTAAAGGATTCGGATCCACAGTCCACTATTGCAGTAACCATCCTTACGGCATCATAAAATCTCGTCGAGAATTGTGGATGACAGCAGCCCTTGAACGAATTCACATCTTTTTGCCTTCTCTTCCTGATCCTTGACTGAAAGAGGAGTTGACTGCACATTTCTGTTATCAAAGTCAAATATCAGAAACAGAAAGCTGATAAAAGCTTTAGAAGTTCATTGCCAAAGGGGAAATCTAATACTAAATCATCACCGGTTTCATTGGAATAAAGTTGCAGACAAGAAAGAATAAACACTAACATGAAAACTGAGACACAGCCTAATGACTAATTCTTAAACCATACATATTGATATTAGTGAATATGGTAAGGCAGATGTGCAATTTGACACTAGCATAGAGTTATATAGCCTGGTCTAACTATTCTGCTTAAAAAACCGACCAATAGGCGGAACTTTTGATGAGAGAAATATGTCAGAAAATAAAGACTGTACAAACATGAAGTCCTTGACCAAAGATATAGGCTGAAATCAGTAGACCGGACCAGCAGGTAGAGAATAGAGATCAAGACCAACAGCATAGAGGTCACCCTACTTAGTTTTTTGCTTTAACAAATTTAATTTTAAGAGTTGAATGAATCCTCCAAGTACATGGCATAGTGCTGAACATCTTTGATTCTCGGGAGGCAATACGGATTTGCATTTTAATATAATAAAATAAAATAATTTCATGCTAATAGATTAAATGTGAATTTGCCACATTTATCAAAGAATGGCTTGATAGAGAGCTTCTCACTGAGAAACGAAAAGGGTAACCAGATTTTAAACATGATTCACTACTTTGTCTATGATTTCAAGTAACAGGAAGACAAAAAGAACAGTCAGATTTTATACACACTACAAACTTACCTCTCCGACTTATTCACATCTGAACTTTTCTTAGCTGTGTTTGTTTCGCTAGAAAACTGAGGCTGAACACTAACACAATCATCGAGCATAGGCAAAATAAACGAAGACAACAATGGATCAGGTGCGGAGTTGGATGAGGGGGCTATACAAGAACCCCCAAAGAGGGACTGCAGGTTTCCTTCTTGCATCTCCTTCCTCAGAAGAGAAAGTGTTGAATGAGATCCACTTCTACGTGACTTCCGTTTGCGCTGCATGTAACCATTCGTTAAGGAAATGAAAATATATGAATCAAGTCCTAACAATAATGCAACTCTCATACAACAAAGGCCACAAATAAAGGTAGGAATGCTGCTACTGCTTCCAATATGATTTCAAGGTAGATGTCACACAAAAAAGCAAGGGCTTTAAACAATTTAACTATGAACTCCAAAGATATTTTGTTTTTTTTTGAAAAAATAGTACTTAATACACAAGGATACCTTGAATATATTTCCATGTTGTAAGGTTATATGTGCAACCATATCTACTCCCACCCTCAGTGCACAGAGGGGACATACCTGCAAATAGAAACAACCCATCATATACAGAGTTTACATTCAGTAAACACATTCTCGATTAGAATAAAAGGGTCTCACACACCAAGCAACAAAAGTATCTATAAACAATAACTATAAAACTCATTTACATCAAACTTACATACAGATGATCAATCTACTATTTGTCAAGCCAGAACAGAACTAATATAAAATGTGTAAATCAACTACGTAGCTAATTTTCCTGTTAGCTAAACTAGAGCTTGTAGTCCAAAACTAGTTCATCCAAATGTTTGATCTCATAACAAACACCATATTATAATTTATAACTATTACATGAGCCGAGATCCAGTAATTGATTGAATGATCATGTTGCCCATCTTGTACAGGTTCAAATACTAACATTTACATTGGGAATGTGATATCTCTCTACTTCATAAAAAAACTATTACAAGAGCCATTTAAGTAACAAGGTAATTTTTTAAGCAAAAGCTTAAAACTTCAACAACCTTGATCCATAACAAGCAAGCCCCTTTTCAATTTCTTTTAGTCTGACTGATAATAATTCAAAGCTTAACTCAGTTAAGTAAGCTTTGAACAATTCTTAATTAGAAGTACTAATTAAACAGGGTACACTTGCTTATTAGTTATAACAAATAAAAAAATTAAAGAGAAATAGAGGATTGAAAAATACCCCATTTCTAGCCTCCACAGGATGCTCATCATCAATGTGACAGCACAAGCCGACGATATCGAAATACTCTGCACAAAAAGGGCATGGGAATTCCTGTCTTACATCATCTTCTCCATCCATTTCTTCAAACCCCATAAACATATCTGCAATTTCAACCCAATCCCAAACATTAGATCAACTTTTTTTAGAAGGCAAAAAAGAATCTACTAAAAAAACTGGTATTTTCTTAAAGGGTTTCCAAGTTTTTTTTTAAAGGATTTAAAGGCCTACCAGATCGTGATTGAAGAGCTGATTGATGATACCTCCTAGTAGTTGAAGACAGACAAGCAGTCAATGAATCAGCATCCATTTCTAAATCAGTTAATTTTCAACCCAGAGACTGAGAAAAAATGAAATATTTAATTTCTGGGGTTAAAGCTCGAATCTTTTTCACTCTGATCTAGGGTTTGTGAAGTTCAATTAACAAAAATCCAAGAAAAATCAAGCTAGGTTATTGGGGTTTGATTGAGGAGAAAGAGAAACAGCTGCTTTTTTCACCTCTTCAGAAATGAATTCAGTGGAGATGGAAATATCAAGTGTCTGGGGGTTTTTATATAAGTTTTAATTTATTTATCTTTAGGTTTTTATAGAGATGGTCGGATCGGATTTTTAGTCTACACAAACTCGACTCGAACATATATATCCTAAATTCGATTTTGATTTGATCCGACCTAAAAATAAATATTTAAATCTGACTTTGATCCGATCTGATCTGACCTATAAAAAATAAATTTAGGGACTAAATTGTAAAAAATAATTTTTGGAGATTTAATTGTAAAAAATATAATTTTAAAGACTATGTTATAAATAAAAAAATAATTTTAAGGACTTAATTATAAAAAAAATATAGATAAAGGGTCATTATTATAAAATCCCTAAAAATTATGAAAAATTTTATATTTGGTAACGGGTCGGGTCAAGTATTTTTCATCTTAAATCTAAAACCGACTCAATGCCACTTTAAAAAATCATCCGACCCGACCTGATTTTCATCAAAAAATTTGATCCGATTAGGCCGGATAAAATACTGATTTTTATTCCATTTTATGAGAATAAAAAGATATAATTTTAGTTTTAGTCCCTTCGGTGTGCTGAAATTTAAGATTTAATCCTTTTATTTTAAATATATAATTTTTAAAGTATTATAAAATGATTATTTTTTTCGTTTTATATTTAATAGTGCAATGACCAAAATATATTTTTTTGTTACAGAACAACGAACAATGTTAAATGTGACCGTTTTATACTTTCATTTTAAGCAACTAACAATGTTATTAATTTCAATATACTAATAACACTTTAGACCTAAATGGTCAAGTTATGATAAATTAAAATATGGAAATTGAAGTTTAAATGTGACCATAGTATAAGGACTAAACTACAATCAGGAAAAAAGTAAAGGATAAATTACACAGATGGCCGCTTTATTTCAGCCACTAAACTAAACGATTTATTAATCAGACCATCAAACTTATTAAATTAATCTATTCGACTACCTACCTTATAAAATAACAAAAAGATGAAAAAGGTGTGATGTAGTAGTTAGTAAATATATATGGTCCATATTATTTACCAATAATATTAAATTAGTCCTAATTTTAATTTAATTAAATAAAATTAATCATTCATATGTGTCATCACTCGATTAAATGATTAATTTTATTAAATTAAATTAAAATTAGAATTAAATTAATATTATAAACAAATAAAAGGGATCAAATATATATTTTTATAATTTTTTTCTATTAATTTTTTAACGACTATGATCAAAATAGGTCAATTTAATAAGTTGGTGGCCTAATTAATGAGTTGTATAGTTTGATGGTCAAATTAAATATTCTTAAATAATTCGATGATCAGTAGTGTAGTTAACCCAAAAGTAAATTAGGTAAGGGTAAACTACACGGATAGTCACCATATTATAGGGTTGGTGTCGATCTGACCACAATGCTTTAAAAAGAATCAAATACACCGGTAAACTATTAATTTGGTATTAAAATAGCCATCTGCCGTTAAAGGAGTAACAGACTGATGACGTGGCAGTTAAATATAAAATGGAATAATTATACATTTAGTCCCTGTTATTCATAGATTTTTATAATTTAGTCATAATTTTATTATAATAAAATAATTTAATTATTTAATTAGGTGATGACACTTATTAGAGGGTTATATTTATATATATTTAATTTATTAATTTTTTTTTCATCCTCCAATCAGGTGGTGACATGATCAAAGGAGAAAAAAAAAACCCTAAACATGCTTTCAATGAGTGTTGACCTTGGGTATGATTAGGCAACATTCAAACCAATGAACCAAGATAATTTTTATGATACAAGTTCCCATAACCTATATATATTGAATACAGTTTTATATATGTATTATATTAATTCCACATATAATATTATATTTATTTTTTAATTTAATTAAAATATTAATTAAATTATTTTTTATATAATAAATTAAAATATATATTTATTATTGTTAATATTTATTCCTTTATATATATATATATTTAATTTAATTGTTTTTAATTTAATTAAAAATAATAATTAAATTACTATATAATAAATTAAAAGATTCAAATTAATAAAAAAATATTTATAAACTCTAAACCCAAAATCCTAAATCTTAAATCCTTAAAACTTAAACCCTAAAAATATTTGATTAAAATATTTAGCTTTTAAATATCCGAATAAAATTATTTGGATATTCAAATAAAAATATTCATAGAATAAATATTCGAATAAAATAATAAATATTTTAATATTTTGATTTAAAAATATTTGAATAAAATATTTGAATTTTAAATATTCGAATAAAATTATTTGGATATTCAAATAAAAATATTCATAGAATAAATATTCGAATAAAATAATAAATATTTTAATATTTTGATTTAAAAATATTTGAATAAAATATTTGAATTTTAAATATTCGAATAAAAATTCATATATTCAAATAAAAATATTCGAATAATAAATATACAAATAAAAATATTCGAATAAAAATCATAAATATTTAAATATTTGGATTTATAAATGATTTTATTCAAATATTTATTATACAAATATTTATATTTGCATATTTATTGTTCGAATATTTTTATTTAAATATTAACAATAATAAATATATATTTTAATTTATTATATAAAAAATAATTTAATTAATATTTTAATTAAATTAAAAAATAAATATAATATTATATGTGGAATTAATATAATACATATATAAAACTGTATTCAATATATATAGGTTATGGGAATTTATATCACAAAAATTATCTTGGTTCATTGGTTTGAGCCTTACTCCTTCATACCTAAGGTCATGGGTTCAATACCTATTGAAAGCTTATTTTGGGATTTTCTTTTCTCCTTTGATCAGGTGATGACACGTGTCACCACTTGATTAGAGGATAAAAATAAATTTAATAAATTAAATATATATAAATATAATCCTCCAATAACGTGTCTCTACCTAATTATATTATTTTATTATAATAAAATTATGATTAAATTATAAAAATCTATGAATAACAGAGATTAAATGTGTAATTATTATATGGACCGGTTCTACCACGTCATCCATGGTCCCTATCCATTAAAAATTGGACAACTAATTTTTATATTTTCCAAGTCATTTTTTCCTAGAGTGAATCTTCACTTTTTTATTGACACGTAAATAAGTAGTGGGTGGTTAAATAAAGATTAATTAGAAAAGAAAAAGTGACATGGAAAATAAAAATTAGTTGTTCAATTTTTAATGGTTAGGGACCATAGATGACGTGGTGGAACCGGTCCATAGAATAATCAGATGGCTATTTTAATACCAAATTAATAGTTTATCGGTGTATTTGATTCTTTTTAAAACATTGTGATCAGATCGATACCAACCCTATAATATGATGACTATCCGTGTAGTTTACCCATTAGGTAACTCATGAGCTTATCTGGATCGGGTCATATTTAATATGGGTTCCGGCCTGATAACTGAACCCGACCTAATTAGACATTAAACTAAACATGTGATTAATTTCACTAATAAATCAAAGTTGTAATTCAGAGCCTAATAATCTAATATAAATTAAAAAAAACTCCACGCGCACCATATTTTTTCGCCGGCGCGTGAATAAGCCGTTATTGAATTGTCTCTTTAACGGTCAATCACAGGGCTCCGGTCATGTGGCCGTACACTTTATTTTTGCACCGCCATGAGAATTACGTCAATTCTAGATCTCTAAAATCTATTTAAATTTTTTTTTGATAATATCTAAGATTTGTTTTTAGAGAGAAATGGCGACGAGGAACCGGTCGTGGTTATTCAATAAATATAGGGATGCCTTGAAGGGTGCTAGAGCTCCGACGAGCTCGTCGTCGACAGAGATGAAGAAGCTGAGGTCGAGCTCCGGCGGAGCGCCCGCGATTGCGATGTCTAGTACTTCGTTGCTCCGATCAAAGCGGTCTTATGCTGCTCTAAGTACCGAGGATCCTGGAAACTTGAGGTAATATTGCATTTCATGCTGTTGTTACTGATCATATTCATTTTCCTGTTAATTTGTTAGATCAATTTTTTCTTCTTTTAATTATGCATGAACTTGTTCAGAACTTCAGATATAAATTAGTTAGCTTAATGATCATAAATCATTAGTAGGATAATAGCGGTTTGTCTATCAAATTAGGCAAGGCTCATGCAAGGGCTTTGATGCCTTCATTTGGTGATGGTGAAGAAGATCAACGCAATATTGAGAATCTTACTCGTGAGATAACTAATATCACAAAAAGAGATTACATAAACTCTCTGCTACTGGACCTTCTGAGGATTCAAATGTCAGGAAAAATGTTTAGGTAAGGCTTAGTGGCTATCAAATTCATTTGTGAAGCTCTATGTTCAGGTCAAGAAATGTAAATCATTTAAGCGAGCGGTCGTATCGTATGTCACATTCATTTAGTTTGGTCAATGGTGATTCTTTCTTGTTGCTTGGCGAGTTGTTTGAATGTGAAAGATAGTAATGTCTGACATCTGGTGTTATTCTTTGATTGTTCATGGGCTCTGACATTTTATCTCAGTTGTTAATCTCTCAAAACTGTGCTATTTTGGATTGTACTTTTGTTTTTATTTCTTTCTTGTTGAAGCGCCTCAGGCAGCAAATGGAGGTAGTGGAAGAAACTTTTCTCTTGGCAATGCAACATGTTATAGATTTTATTGAATTCTGAATGCTAACTGGTCAAGCGATTCAAACTTATTGCTTGATGTTTTCAGTGTAATTCAATTATTGGTTTCTTGTATAAGATCAGGAAGGAGCTGATATGGAGATAAATCTTGTTAAGACTTTGGGTCTTGGAGCTCAATTGTATTTTGAATATCATGATATTAGGTCTTATATTTGATTTCAGTTAGGGGTCAGATTCTAATCTTTCACAGTTATGTTATTTAGATGTTTTATGAGCATCAGATAGCAAAGGTAAAACAAAGTGAGGTATACACAGTTGAGAGGGAAAGGGAGATCCAACAGGCAAGTAGTGCATTCCTCACAATAACTTTCTTATCTGAACTGCATTCTTAGCTTGATAAGTGCCTAGAATAGTTAACATTCTGTGTCTAATTACTCATTGATTTGATTAAATATATTACTGATCTTGCTGTTTTTCGTATCTTTTTGTGCATGACTCTGAATCTAAAAAATGCACTTAAATGGCTGATTTATGAAGTTTTTTATTTTCTGGATCGAGTCTGAATTGGTGGACACGACTTTGGGCATGAAATATGACGTGGCACTTCATCAGCAACTTCTAGAAGATGATGTCAGCGAGCGCGTGATAGCTTATTAGCGTTTCAGATAGCTTATCAGCCGCATTTTGAATTTCAAATTAGGATTTATCTTTTTGTATTTGAATTTAAATATTTTTAGATTTATCTAGGATTTATCTCTTTATTTTAAGGTTTGTAAAAGTCTATAAATACCCACCTTGGGTAAGCCTAGACTCATTCATCCTTTAATTCCAAATCCTAGAGTTTTCTTTCATCTCTTGTCTTCTTTATTTATTCTTGTTTTTATTTTTTTACTTTATTTTATTTTTATGTCGAGCATAATTCTTTCTATAATTATGCTCAGCTAAGTTTTTATTAGCCAAGGGCTTAAGCAATGACTCGATCCAAAAGTGAGGATTGAAAAGCACATCAATAACTTCGTTTTTTTATTTTTTTAAAGTTTTCTTTTGAACTTATTTTTAAATCAAATTGATTTCAAAACTAAAGATTGACTTTAGTCAAGACTTTGATTTGATTATTTATGTGGGAGGAAAGATCGACTATTAAAGCAATTTGACTTCCTGGGAATACATTAGCAAATTGATTGCTAAGTAGAAAATTAAGATTGAATCAAATTATTATTAAAATAATATAATCCAAGTCGATCTTGAAATTTAAATGTTTTTATTTGCAAACATAGAGTCATGGATTAATCCATGAAACCAATATCGAAGATAGACTTGGGTATTCGGTTTGAATGTTTTGCTTCAAGGATTGAACCTTGAAAGCTAAGTACCGACGTAAAATCCCGAAGTAAAAATATTTTCCGATGATCCGTTATGATCGAGTTAAAGCGAAAGCCTAAGGCTAGTTTTTATTTTATTAAATTACTTTCTTTGTTTCAATCTCTTCAATTACTTAGTTTATTCAATCCGATAACCCTTTTTACTCAAACACAATTAAATCATCATCTTGAATCATCAATCGAACAAACATAATCAGAAAGTTTCTATTCTCTGTAGGATCGACCCTTACTACTCCTTTACTATATTTAATTTCCTATTATTTATTTGAAAATAAGAAATTATTTTTCACATACGATGCATGTCATAGCTATTCCTCGCTGATTATTTAAAGGGTAAACTACACAGATAGTCACCATATTATGGGTTTAGTATCGATCTGATCACAATGCTTTAAAAAGAATCAAATACACCGGTAAACTATTAATTTGATATTAAAATAGCCATCTGCCGTTAAAGGAGTAACAGACTGATGACGTGGCAGTTAAATATAAAATGGAATAATTACACATTTAGTCCCTGTTATTCATACATTTTTTAAATTTAATCATAATTTAATATAATAAAATAAAATAATTATTTAATTAGGTGGTGACACGTGTCACCATCTTATTGGATGATATTATTTATATATTTTTAATTTATTAAATTTATTTTTCCCTCCAATCAGGTGGTGACACGTGTCACCACCCGATTAAAGGAGTTAAAACAAAATCTGGAAACTTGTTTGCTAGGGGACTCAAACCTAAGACCAAATGGAAGGTTTCAAGTGCCTTAACTGTTGAGTCAAGCACATTGTTTGGATATAAAACACTATCATTTATATATATTTATTGTTTCTAATATTTGTTTCTTTATATTTAATTAGTTTTAATTTAATTAAAAATAATAATTAAATTATTTGTATAATAAATATTCAAATAATATTCATAAATATTCAAATATTTAGATTTAAAAATATTCAAATAAAATATTTGGATATTCGAATAAAATATTTGGATATTCGAATAAAATATTCGAATAATAAATATAGGAATAAAAATATTCTTATAAAAATTATAAATATTCGAATATTTTAATCTAAAAATATTCGAATAAAATATTTTGATTTTAAATATCCAAATAAAAAAATTTGGATATTTGAATAAAAAAATCGGATATTCGAATAAAAATATTTGAATAATAAATATACTAATATCTGATTTTTTATTCGAATATCCAAATTTTTTTATTCGGATATTTAAAATTAAAATATTTTATTCGAACATTTTTAAATCAAAATATTTGAATATTTATGATTTTTATTCGAATATTTTTTATAAGAATATTTTTATTCCTATATTTATTATTCGAATGTTTTATTCGAATATTCAAATATTTAAAATTCAAATATTTTATTTGAATATTTTTAAATCCAAATATTTGAATATTTATGAATATTATTTGAATATTTATTATACGAATAATTTAATTATTATTTTTAATTAAATTAAAACTAATTAAATATAAAAAACAAATATTAGAAACAATAAATATATATAAATGATAGTGTTTTATGTTCAAACAATGTGCTTGGCTCAATGGTTAAAGCACTTGAAACTTTATATTTGGTCTTAGTTTCGAGTCCCATTGCAAGCAATGTTTTAGATTTTGTTTTAACTCCTTTAATCGGTGGTGACACGTGTCACCACCTGATTGGAGGGGAAAAATAAATTTAATAAATTAAAAATTTATAAATAATATCATCCAATAAGGTGGTGACACGTTTCATCACCTAATTAAATAATTATTTTATTTTATTATATTAAATTAGGATTAAATTTAAAAAATATATGAATAACATGGACTAAATATGTAATTATTCCATTTTATATTTAACTGCCACGTCATCGGCCAGATGGCTATTTTAATACCAAATTAATAGTTTACCGGTGTATTTGATTCTTTTTAAAGTATTATGGTCAGATCGATACTAAACCCATAGTATGGTGACTATCTTTGTAGTTTACCCTTATTTAAATATACTTAAATTCTTTTTTGTAGGTTGTGGAGTCCGTAAATGAGCTAGCTCAAATTATGAAGGATCTGTCAGTCCTGGTGATTGATCAGGTAGGAATCCATCAGCCCTTGGTGATTGGTTCCGAACTTTTCCGGTATCACTCAATGCACCTGTCTCTTCAAACAGGGCACCATTATTAACCTGATAGACTACAACATTCAGAATGTTGCAACTACAGTTGAAGAAGGCCTCAACAGCTACATAAGTTTTTTTGCTCTTGTCCAAACATCAATCTGAATTCAGCTGTTTCTCGTGACAGTCGACACTTTCTCGTTTTGGTATGGAATGGACTTTGCAGGCGGAGAGAATGCGGAAACAAGGAGGAATGGCGATGTGTGCTTCAGTACTTGTTATTATGTGCTTTGTCATGCTAGCCCTCTTAATCCTCAAGGAGATATAATCTTTTGATATGCAACCATGGTTTTTTTTGGGTGACCATGTCCATTTTGACCTGCAATGTGAGCAGATGACATGATTACACGACATGTCCATAGCCGACAACTTCATCGGCCAGCTTAAGAATGTGAGAATTTTGAATCTCTCCCTACACATGCCGCTTCAAATGCTAAATCTATTTGTTCTCTTTCTCTTCATTTCTTAGAAAGGTTTTGGAGAGGAGGAAGAGGGTTGTTTTGACCAGGTTTTGAAGTGTAGGGAAAAGATTTCTCCACATCAGTATAGAACTTATGATGAATTCTTTATCCCTGAAGCTAAGAGCTGTATTCTTCTGATTTAAAAAATAAAGGAAGATGAATTATTATCTAGCTGGTTTCCCATAGGAGGAGTTGGTTCTCTTTCTATAAATACCGAACTTAAATTCTAAACCCTAAACTACATCCCTAACAGTGGGTTCTGGACAGATACAATAAGAACGACAGCACAGGGCTCCTTAAAAAATAAGGGCCCAAAATTTTAATAAACTATGAATCTCGGAATTCATTATAAAAGTTTAGAAAATACTCCTAAGAAAGACTTATAATTGTTTCCTAAATGTGATAATTGATTAAAGAATTTTATTGATTATTCTTGTTACTATTGCTTTGCAAAATCAATGAGGTTCTGAACAATCGCAATAGAAATGACTGCACAGGGCCTCTAAAAAGAACAATTACTTTTAAGGATCATACTTTTAGATCTAATGAGGGTCATGAACAATTACTTTTAAGAGCCATATTTTAATACGTTGTACAGGGCCCCTAAAATCTTTGAACCGCCCTTGATCCCTAACCCCTAAAAATAAAAGGCTAAAGTTTACACCGACCGCGTATCCACCGGTGGATCTATGTTCATAGGAGGGTGGGCATGAACTTTTCAAAGTTCACATATTTACCTTTATTTTTCTTAATTTTTATGAATTAATCATTAAAATTTTTAATATTTAAGCTTTGTGCCCACCTCAAATAAATTTCTAGATCCGCCACTGCGCGTATCGGAGTTTTTCTCATTGGATGATTCCTTTTATATGGAAACTTCATGTGTTTTGCAGCTTGTAAGTTGTAATGCAAATGCGTCTCATTTGATGGTTTCTTCTGCTTAGAACTCTGGATTGAAATTGGATGGAGGGAACAACCATATACAGCCAGCACAGCCATATGGTGTTGGTTCAGGCCTTGAAGAACGCCTGCCCTGCCTGCCATGAACTCGAAGATGATCGAGCACTTTGCCCGGACTACTCTCCAGAACAATCTTAGGGGCAGGCTCATGACCATACATCCATCTCCGTCCATTAGTACGGCGACGACTTTGTATCGTAGTAGTGCAGGACCTTGGTGATCACGATCATCGATATTACTTGGTGAAGTCACAGATGTTTCTGAATAGTTTTAATGAAAAGTTTAATATATATAATAGAGATTAAGATTAATTATGAAAAGTTTCTACGACTTTGTATCGACATTGTATCACTGTCAATTTTATAGTAAACATTTATGAAAAGTTTAATATATATACAGAAATTAAGATTAATTAAATCATATATATATATATATATATATTAGAATTATCTATTTGAATAAGATTAAAATTTAAGATAATTCATATTTACTATGAAAAGTTATATATGTAATAGTATTTAGGTTTATTAATTTCTTTTTTAACTACGAAAAGTTATATATGTATGATTTCCCCATCAATAAACTATTCGTTTTGCCGAGAAAAAACAACAACATAGAATTAAAATGAAAAATATAGATTTATTTAAAAAGAAAAAGTGCATGAGTTACATTCTCTTTGATTATTGCCGGTTATTAAAACCGTAGGAGTAGGGTTTGGTGGTACAGGAGCAGTACATGCAGGTGGATTTTGTTTACCAATAATTTTAGGTTTTATATTTTTATATTCGGATAGTGCGGGTCCATCGGATCCAGTATACTTAATGTCAATGTCGATGAATTCCACATTTTCACATGGAAAAGTATCACTACAAAAGATTCAGACAACTTCTGGAAGCGCAGTCGTGCCACGAATGTTCTTAAAGCTGATGTTGCTTAGTTTAACGTTTTATTCTGCCTGCATGAACACAATAATATCTAGATTAGATGATTGGTAAATTCTTTTTATTGTATTAGAATTTTGATAAATGTTCACGTACATTCATCTTGCATTTACGCGATGGATAATATTTCTGGTCAATTATGACAGCGCAACTGACATTCTTCACAGTGATATCCTCAAAATGAATATCTGATGCACTGTCAGAAAATTCACCTGCCTAACTCTTGATTCTAACACCATTCGAAGTATTAGACATGGTGCATTTTGATACTTTATTTCCTTCAACGGATTCTTCATCGTCGAATTTTCTAAAACTATCAATATTAATCCTATGTCCTGGTCCACAAGTCACTCCATTGATGTCCACATATTGGATCCATCCTCAATTGAAATACAATCATCACCAGTTAAAATTTTTGTTTTAGTCCCGGTGATAATATGCAATCAAGTATCTCTATTCCATCTAGATTTTATGTCCCGATGACTTAATTATCACTGTTTTTTTGTTTTAGTCTCTCGATTATTATTTTTTTAAATTGATTTTCTGTTATATTTTTTAATTTTAGCTTTCATCAGTATATTATATAATATTTTTTTATCATTTTAATCGACCAACAAAACGGTGATAATTCTGAATAAATCAAAAAAAAAATTCTTCTAGTATGATATCGAATCAAGAATCTCTTGGTTAAGGGATTTAACTCCCAAATTTAGGAGAGATTATTAGGTGAATTCTGTTCATCACGTCATCCATGGTCCAAACAATCAAAATCATTCATTATTAAATAACTATTTAATAACTACCCAACCACTAATTACATGTACGAAAGAAGTGATAATTCACCTTATAAAAATTGAGATGAACGATTCTGATTGTTCGAGACCATGAATAACGTGTGAACAGGATTCACCTAATAATTTTTCTAAACTTAGAATTTATGTAGAATTTATTTAAACTAATATTTAATTTATACTCTCTCAACCTAAAAAATAAAAAAATAATTACCTTTGTGAAGGTTTGATTCGAGTAGAAATCCTCTACCATTTTATTATGTTTTCATTCATGCCTTCTATTATGTTTTTTAAAAAAATTAAATTTTAAACCCTAACCCTTATTTTCTAAATCTTAAATCTTAAACCCTAAAAAATACATCATACCCCTAATTCCTTAAACCCTAACCCTACACCCTAAATTTTAAACCCTCTAATTTAAAACGGAAACACAAATGAAGGCATGATAAAGAGGTAAACGATTTACGCCCGTTTGATCCATAAACATATTACACCAAGAGCAATGTGCTTAACCAAATGGAAAACTTAGTATATATATTATCACTTTAGCACGAGCCCTCTAGCCTAAGTGGTTAAAAGCATAAAGATAATTTTAACCTTTAACGTTTATAATTTTTATCATTTTAGTCCTCATTCTTTTTTAAGATAAATTTAACCCTTAACCTATATTTTTTTTGATAAATAACTTATTTTTCCTCCTTCTACGTCATTCGCATGAGGCGGCCGATTCGATTGCAGTTGAAATGGACTCAGAGAAAGTGTCTTGATGATCTTCTGAGAACTGTATTGTCGATCGATGTGTGGTTTCGGGAGGCTTTTGCCTTTGTTTAGGCTTCGATTGTTTAGATTTTCCTCAAGGGAATACATTTCAATCCCCCTATTCATCAATGAGCTGAACCTTCTTCTTCCATGGACTCACTCATCTGGTTTGAAGGAACTGATTTGTTCTTGTACATAACATAGAGGATCAACTGAGCTGAACCCAAGACAAAACCAACAACATTTGGCACATGAAAAATTTTGGGGGAGTGTAAAAATTAGTCATTGTAAAAACTTTGTTTCATTATGTTAACGATAGATCTGTATCGAACACTAGTGTATAGGGGTGAAAAAACTCGAATCGACTTGAAAAATCGAATAATTCGACTTGAAACAAAAATATTCGACTCGTTTTGACTCGAAATTTCATAAAATAGATTCGATTAAAAAAATTCAAATAAAGTTTGAAATTGTAAAATAAAAATTTGAATAACTCGAAACTTTTAATAATTAGATGATTTATTTTTAAGTTTGAGATGATTCTCTACTAGAATAAAATAAGATCCTATAAAATCATTATTGGAAACACTTTTCCATCTTTACTTATTTAAACTATTATTCAAAGTTATTATTGTTCTCACATTTTTCTAAAACAATATGGCTACCAAATTCGTCAAAAATACTGATTTCAAAGGAAACATCCATCACAAGAGGTACCAAAATGGTAATAATTATCATTTTAAACACTTTCCATCCCATGAAAATTGTGGGGACTTATAAATTGTTGATGATATTTAGAGTCACGAGCTATAATTTGGTGGTACCTGATATACTTTACCTTTGTATCTTTAATAATAATTAGGGTAAATTAAGTTAGGTACCACCTAACTATTGGGATTTACTTATTTTTACCACTTAACTATTGGAATTTATTTATTTTTACCACCAAACTATATTAGATTAAAACGACGACGCTTTGCTGCGCTATCTTGAAACAAAATTGTTCAAAACGGCTTTTTATGGGAGATAAATATAAAAAAAAAACATACATTCAATGAGATTTAATTCTAGAAACTTGAA
This sequence comes from Abelmoschus esculentus, assembly GCA_035048815.1. Lineage (NCBI taxonomy): Eukaryota > Viridiplantae > Streptophyta > Magnoliopsida > Malvales > Malvaceae > Abelmoschus > Abelmoschus esculentus. Next base: position 23,994,818 of record JAUCBN010000004.1, read on the forward strand.
AATCAAAGGCAAAATCATAACCACTAAGACAAAATCATTATTGTCAATTCATTTGGGAATAAAAAACTAATTATTTAGTTTTATACAAATGTATTAGTTACCGATCTAATTAAACCCTAACTCAATTTCAATTTGATTTATAGGTTTAGAGTTTATGTTTTATAGTTTTTAAATTAAAAATAAATTATTTAAGTATACAAACCTGGGTAATTAAATGTGTTATAATTTGACTAAATTGTTTATCGATTATAATTAAGTAGGTTAATTTGACTAAATTGTTTAAGATTCAGAATAGGATGACAATATAGTTCGAATTTGATCCGAATTCGATTCGATCTGAAGAAAAAATTTGATCTAAATCCGGTTAAAAAAAGTCCGAATCCGAATCCAAAAATAATGTCCGAGTCCTAATAGGAGGTGGATCGGATATGGATATTGCCATAATCCGATCTAAATTCAGTCCGAATCTATATTCGATATAAATTCGATCAATATATAAACCCGAATAAAAATATTTAAAATTTTTATATTTAAAAAGTTTGAGTTGTTACTTTAATTTGTTTATATTGGATTGTAATATTTGTTGAGATTTGTTTGTGCTATAAATTTAAAAATATTTGTTTGATAAAAAATATATTTTTATTTAAATATATTATTTGAGTTGTTACTTTAAAAAATAATTGGATTTGAACTTTTGGATTTGGATTTTAGATATTTTATTGGATTGAATTTGGATTTATATAAATGGACTTGAATTTTTTTGAAAGTCCGATTATTAATTGGATTGGACTTGGACTTTATAAAGTCTGATCCAAGTCCGATCCATTGCCATCTCTAATTCAGACAAAAAGATTAAATTAATCCAACTATATTTAAAAAAATTAACCCAACTTTAACAAATATAATTTTATATTCATTTTTAATTTATTTATAATAATAAGTTAAATTAACCCAACCTAATTACTTTATATAATTAAATTAAGGCATAAAGATAATTTTAACCTTAACGTTTATAATTTTTATCATTTTGGTCTTTATTTTTTTGGATAAATTTAACCCTTAACCTATGTCTTTTTGACAAATAACTTATCTTTTAACTAACATAATGATTAGACCGTTAAAAATTTAACGATATTAGCATGTTATATATATATGTGATAATATGTTTTAAATAACATGACATCTAGTCTCATTCTACATATATATAACTTATCATTATCATTAAATTTTTTACGATAATGACAAACATATACATGTAAAATATAATTTTATTCTAACATAAAATATAAAAAATTCAAATAAAATATTAAAAATTAATTAAATATAAAATAAAAAGCTACTAAGCATTCTTAAAATCTTAAATATCATTCTACATATATATATAACATATCATTATGGTTAATTTTTTAATTATTTAATCATTATGCTAATTAAAAAATGAGATATTTATCAAAAAGATATAGATTAAGAGCTAAATTTATCCTAGACTAACTGATTGCGTGAGTTTGCCTAAGATTGATCCATTTATAACCTTGAACCATCCTCTTAGTTTCTTTTTCATTTATACAAACGTGAGCTCAATGAAAAACAACAACTAGCAGAACCTTGAATTTTGAAGCTCCCCATGCGTAATCAACATCCTTCAAGATCATGGCTGATCAGGTTTTCCTCCTTCGACGTCACTCGCATGAGGCGGCCGACTCGATTGAAGTTCATATGAACTCAGAGAAAGTGTCTTGATGATCTTGTGAAAACTGTATTGTCGATCGATGTGTGGTTTCGGGAGGCTTTTGCCTTTGTTTAGGCTTCGATTGTTTTTGAGCTGAACCTTCTTCTTCCATGGCCTCATCTGGTTTTGATGGAACTGATTTGTTCTTGTACATAACATAGAGGATCAACTGAGCTGAACCCAAGAGAAAACCAACAGCATTTGGCACAAGAAAATTTTTGGGGGAGTGTGAAAATTAGTCATTGTAAAAACTTTGTTTCATTATGTTAACGACAGATCTGTATCGAACACTAGTGTATAGGGGTGAAAAAACTCGAATCGACTTGAAAAAATTGAATAATTCGATTTGAAACAAAAATATTCGACTCGTTTTGACTCCAAATTTCATAAAGTAGATTCGATTCAAAAAAATTTCAAATAAAGTTTGAAATTGTAAAATGAAAATTTGAATAACTCGAAATTTTTAATATAGATGATTTATTTTTAAGTTTGAGATGATTCTCTACTAGAATAAAATAAGATCCTATAAAATCATTATAGGAAACACTTTTCCATCTTTACTTATTTAAACCATTATTCAAAGTTATTATTGTTCTCACATTTTTCTAAAACAATATGGCTACCAAATTCGTCAAAATTACTGATTTCAAAGGAAACATCCATCACAAGAGGTACCAAAATGGTAATAATTATAATTTAAAACACTTTCCCATCCCATGAAAATTGTGTGGACTTATAGCAATTGTTGATGATATTTAGAGTCACGAGCTATAATTCGGTGGTACCTGATATACTTTACCCTTGTATCTTTAATAATATTTAGGGTAAATTAAGCCAGGTACCACCTAACTATTGAGATTTACTTATTTTTACCACCAAACTATATTAGATTAAAACGACGATGCTTTGCTTTGCTATCTTGAAATAAAATTATCCAAAACGGGGTTGTTTTGTGGGAGATAAATATAAGAAAAAAACATGCATTCAATGAGATTTAATTCTAAAAACTTGAAAACCAAAGGCAAATTCATAATCATTAAGGCAAAATAAATTGCATATAAAGTTCGGTCAAATAAGATAAAATGCATAAAATTTTATCACTTATGTGCTATTTACATTCAAGAATATTTTTTAAACAATTGAATTTAATACAATTTTTATTAACATAGAATTAAAATGAAACAAATGCATTTATGTAAAATGAAAAGGTGTGCGAGTTACATTCGCTTTGATCATTCAAACCATTTAAGGCGTAGGGGTAGGGTTTGCTGGCATAGGGGTAGCACATGCAGCCGGATTTTGTGTGCCAGAAATTTTGGGTTTTACATTTTTACATTCGGATACTGCAGGTCCATCGGGTCCACTGTACTCAATGTCAATGTCGGCGAACTCTACATTTTGACATGGAAAAGTACCGCTGCAAGTGATTCGAACAACTTCTGGAAGCGCAGCTGTGCCACGAATGTTCTTAAAACTGATGTTGCTTAGTTTAACGTTTGATTCTGCCTGCATGAACACAATAATATCTAGATTAGATGATTGATAAATTCTTTTAACTGCATTAGAATTTTGATAAGTGTTCACGTACATTCATCTTGCATTTACCCGATGGGCAATATTTCTGATCAATTATGACAGGGCAACTGACATTCTTCACGGTGATATCCTCAAAATGAATATCTGATGCACTGCCAGGAAATTCACCTGCCCAACTCTTGATTCTAACACCATTCGTAGTATCAGACATGGTGCATTTTGATACTTTAATTCCTTCAACGGGTTCTTCATCGTCGAACTTTCCAAGACTGCCAATACTGATGCCATGTCCTGGTCCACAAGTTACTCCATTGATGTCCACATTTTTGGCTCCATCCCCAATTGAAATACAATCATCACCGGTTTTTATTTCCGAGTTAATAATATTAACTCCATCTGATCTCCCCATATGAATACCATCTGTGTTTGGACTATCTTTAGGTGCACGTATGTTGAAACGTTCGAAAGTAATGTTTTTGCAACCCAAAAGATTAACGTGGAATTGTTTGCTATCTCTGCTAGTTATGTCTTGTATCAACGCGTTGGTCAAAAAATCAAACCTTAGATTCTGTATAATTTTAGAGTTATAATGGAGTCAAAAAAAGTATATATTAGTTATAACTATAAAAAAAGTATCATATTTTAGTAAAAAATGAAAGAAACCTTACAATGGGGAGTACACTACAAAAGTCTTTCTTATCGCAACCTTCTCTCCTATAAGCTTGGGTTCCCTGACCATCGAAAATTCCTCCACCGGACATTTTAAAATTTTCAACTCTACTGAATGCAATCCATTTAGGCTCCTTGAAAGCTTGAGGATTAGCTGGAGCTTTTATAGTGCCCTGAACTTGAAGCTCAATAGGAGCCTTGCAAGGACCTTCTAGTGTTGCTGTACTTAAAAGGTATACACCTTTAGGAATCACAATTGTTGCTGGAGTTGTTGAACTACAAGCTTCTTTCCATGCATCCAATAATGGCTAAAACAAAATATATTAAAAATTAAATTTTACATGTTTTCACCGTCAGAGTGTTAAAGTGATTTATAATTTCACTTACCTTGCTCAAATCTGTTTTCAAGTCAGCCTTTGCGCCAAATTTAGCGACAACGTCAAGAGTACCTGCTTGAGCTTCAATGGCTGAAATGAATAAAAGTTTTATTATAGACACCATAAAAACAACATTAAATTTTACTGCCATATCTATTTTTTTGTTTTAACTTCAAAGGAGAATGATTTTTCTTTTTCTTTCATTTCAAATATATAGGGAGGGTGTGAAAACTACAACCAACCAATATTTTCTATAAACTCGGTTATAATTTAATAAGTATGTTTAATTCATATGGATAAGCTTTAATTTCTACGATCACCATGTATTTTATATCCATTTGGCGTAACTAGATAAATTTATGTTTAGTTTGTTCAGAAACTTGAATTATACGAATTAAGTGAAAGACATTTACTACGAAATCATTTTTTTAATATAAATCATAATTTTAATCTTAATCCTAGTTTAGACGATAAATAATGCTATCAACTATTACATTACAAAATATCTTTACTATAAATCTAATATTAATTAATATAAACTTTTTAATGTTCTTCCCTTTTTAATAGTTTTAATGATGTTTCTTAGTGAACTTTTGTTTATTATTACAATGTAGTAGAAGATCAATGTAGAGGGATTAAGTTTTAATTTCCTGTGTTTTGCAGCTTGTAATGCAAAGGCATCTCATTTGATGCTTTCTACTGCTTTGAACTCTGGATTGAAATTGGATGGAGGGCACAACCATATCAAGCAGCACAGCCAGATGGTGTTGGTTCAGGCCTTGAACGCCCGCCCTGCCTGCCATGAACTCGAATATATATGATCGAGCACTTTGCCTGAGGGATGCCTTGAGTTTGACTCTTAACAATGTCTGGATTGAAATAGGATGGAGGGCACAACCATATCAAGCAGCACAGCAAGATGGTGTTGGTTCAGGCCTTGAACGCCTGCCCTGCCTGCCATGAACTCGATTACTCGAAGATGATCGAGCACTTTGCCTGTGGGATGTCTTGAGTTTGACTCTTAACAAAGTCTGGATTGAAGTTGGATCGAGGGCACAACCATATTAAAGCAGCACTGCCAGATGGTGTTGGTTCAGGCCTAGGACCCCTGCCCTGCTTGCCATGAACTCGAAGTGCCAACACGTCAATATGAACTTCCTTAGCCTTTTCACCAGTATGCCTTTGGAGCAGGGAAGCTCATTCCCTCCAGTATGTCTCTAGAATTTTCACAACAATTTCAGAAACCTCAGTGTTGTCATGAGACCTTAAACTCTCAAGCTTCTCTCGACCCCCAGCTTCCTCGATCATTTGCGCATAGAGATTCACTCCGGTTGTGTCCATAGTTTTATCAGCTTCTCCTACCCACAGAATGTTCATAATCCCCACTAAGCTATGTGTAAATGTGTCTGGATCTGGGCACATAAGAAGATCACATAACGGTTTGATGCAACCTTGACTTACAAGAAACCTGAAATATATGGCATGTCCAGACGAGTTAGTTTATCATTGATGGCCTGCCTTCCAAATAACTAGTAGAGGAAACCATTTTCATACTTGATCGGATCACGAGTCGGAGCCCCACGCCATGTAGCGTTTCTAATGGCCCTGGCAGCTTCTTTCTTAACTTTAATATCATCATGTTGAAGCAGATGTACCACAGGAGCAATGATATTAGCTACAAAAATAGCCTGCAAATTTCATATCTACATATCAGAGCAGACAAAACCTTGGATCTTTAACTAAACACTAAATGGCCTAAGATCCAGATTTTAGTAAAGATGATTTAATACCTGGATTTGCATAGCATCTACCATGAAAAAATTTGCAATTGCGCTAAGAACATAAGTTAACACAAAAGGAGATGTGTGCCTGCAAAAGCCAAAGAATTTATGATTTTGGTCAGCAAAACAAACAAAATAATTCACATTTTCGACTTTCAGGATCGATTAACATTAAATAGTCTAACTCACAATAAAAGTTCCACTAAACGCCTGCATACACCTACTTCAAGAACAGCTTGTATTTTGTCAGATGTGTTGCAAGAAAGGTACTGGATAGCCCTACATGCTCCCATTAAGACTTGTTCATCATCTGAATCTATAAGCCGCGCGAATGTAGGAAGTGCAGGCTTAACCTGAACAACAAATAAAGGAGAATTAATTCAACCCCTATCGTGATTCGAATACAAGTTTCGTAGCTAGAGAGCAATACTTTACAAATAGTCTCAGTTTCTTGTTTAACATTAGCAGGGCATTGTAATGCATAGTTTAAATTATCTGACAAACAATCCAACATCTTAGTTTTCAAACATGAATAAACCAACAATAGGAAGTAAGGTCAAACCTGATCAAATGGGGGCTGAGGCAAGTTCCAACAAAGATTTGAAAGTGCCCGTGAAGCACACTGCACCATTGGCAAGATAGCTTGATCATTCAACAGAGCCAACAAAGGAGGCAAAGCACCATGGCTAAGGACAATATCACGACTTGCATGAGAATCAAGAGCGATGTTTCCTAATCCCGCGCAGCCTGAATTTGAAAACAAAAGAACGTAGAAGATCATAAATCATTTCATAACTACTACAATAAATTCATTCCATATGCATACCTCATGACGTATAGCATCGCTTGGGGAACCTAGTAACTTGACGAATACTGGAACAACCCCATGATCAGTTAGCACCTTCCTGTTCTCAGATGTCCCAACAGCAATATTTGAGAGGGCCGAGGCTACCTCATACTGAATAAACATTCAATTGATAAGAATATTAAGCATATCTAAAATATAGTAAAATGTTATATTGAAGCTTTGCTGACAGGAAATCCAACCTGAAGCTGTGGGAAATCATCTCTAGTAAGGAGCTCAACAAAGCGGGGAACAACTCCAGCTTGTATCACTTCATCTATAGGTGGGCTACGTCCTGTGATAAAAAAACAAAATGTATTGAGGTGATGAGGTCTATAATTTAAATTTTATATTACTATCAAACGAAATGCATTACAGAATAATATTTTCACCACCTGAAAGCAATTTCCTAAACTGTGTGGCTGCCTCAACCTGCAAATTCCTATCATCAGTCCAGACACCGGCAACCATGGCAGGAAAATTTTCCAGCTGCAGTGAAGGAGTTAAACATGATAAGAAGAAAAGTAGTACCTTGGTATATGTAAATGATTGAATGATAGAAGTAAATGAACTTTTTTCTCAATGGTGGAGTGAATAGCAGCAGGCATTGGCTGTGCTTGGAGCCCTTCATGTCGCCTCTTCTGCAAACTCCGTGGGTGACGGTTCTTCCTAATCTCCACCATGTTATATTCCACCTAACATAAAGGGAATATCATGTCAAAAAGATCTGTTAGAGCAAACAAGCATTGGATCTTTTGATTTTAAAAGTTAAAAATATAAATCAACTTACTTGAGCCAGTACACATTCTATGTGAGCAACCGTCTTACTATCACATTCTTGACAATAATTTACATGATCTTTCGGATTTCTTTCCTCCTCACAAAAATCACAATAATACTTTCCGGAATCATCTTCAGCGAAAGAATCTTTCAGAACCAAAGGATGAATGTGATATTTGGATTTAACAATTTCAGGTAAGGGAATACAACTCAAATGAAAATTGACCCAGCATTGTATACAACGGTAAAACGCTTCTCCTTGACAACTTTTTTCGCATTCATCACAGACAAAATGTGTTGTCCGTGACGGATCATAGTTTGCACAGAGCAGCTGATAATCTGGCCCAAAATAGTAAAGATCATCCGAGTGGGACTCACATTTCAAGGGTCGCTTTAGTGAATTTGCACATACAGGATGAAGGTTAAGGTGGCAATGTTCACAATTATATGCAACTGTGAATGACTTAATGTTCAAAGGACAAGCATAACATTGTGGATTTGATTGTATGTGGAAGAGGCGAAAAACCAACCTGTGCTCTGGATGAAATGGGACTTGAATCATTTGTGGTAGCCTAAGGCAAGATTCATGAAGAATATAATTGCAGAGGTGATTGGGGCAGAAATAGACTGGACCTAAGATTGGCAATTCACAAACTGTGCATTTTATTTCATTTAGAGGATCCTGACAATAGCCGAGGACAAGCTTGTGCTGGTGGAAATGGTGCACCTCAATTACTCTTTCCATCTCTTTTTCTTCTGAAACCCCGATGTTATGAGTTATTAGAGCAGCACATTTCACGTCAAGCTTGAAGTTACACAGCTCACAAAAATATATGAAGCCAAGACAAATGTCTTTGCACTCATCACATGTAATGAGCCGACCGATCCCAGGACGATATGAAGTATAGAGGTTAAGAGGATGGGTAGAATGAAAAGAGTGTTGAATCTCGTATGGCAGTTTAACACATTTTTCATGCAGGTAAAAGTCATGACATGTTTTACAGAAGTAGCTCGGACCATCAAGTACTAGACGACAACCATAGCAAAATTTGTTTCCTTTGAACCCTTCTGTTACCTCATACATCGGGTGACTGTGGAAGATTGGTTGCACCTGCACATTTACAAAGAAATTTAGATGGTTTGAATAACAGTTGGCTAATATATTCTTGATATAGTTGCAAACCAGAGTGTGGATGGCATTAGTCTCTTCATTATGCTCCATTCCTTTCACAATCAAAGCTTTGTTTTCCGTGGACCGGGGAAATGAGGATGGAACATTATCCTAAAGATGAAATATATTATAGTAGGAGTATTAATTATTATACTGTTAACATTGAGAAGATATCAGTAAATATTGAAAATTTCTCTTTTGATTGCAAAAATTAAATCCAAGGGTGAAAAATGATTATTACCTCATCAAGTACACATTCGATATGAGCGATAAATGTGCAACTTTGCCAAATATACACAGGATACCTTGGATTCCTCTGCTTCTCACAAACATCACAATAACATTCTTCAGAATCATCTTCTTTAATCCAATCCTTAAGGAGAAGTGGATGTCTGTGATATCTATGTTCAGCCGAAGGCGGTACAACACACCTTTGATGGAAGCTAAAATGGCATTGTATACAACGATAGACACCGGCACCACCACAAGGCTTGTCACAGGCTTTGCAGTACAAATCTCTCCCTTCTTGACCTTTCCCCAAAAAACTGAAATAAGTTAGAAGGTGATCGTGGCAGCCGAGTTTTTGTGTGGGCAAGAGTTTAGAACAGCTGAAACAATGAAGGCGGAAGTCGCAGGTCTCACACATATAGCAAGGGGTAAAAGCTGAAATAGTATTTCCACAAGCACTGCAGTAGCCCGGGATATAGCTTAAGCGAAGAGTGTGGCCAGGATGAAAAGGATGAGAAATTGTCCTCGGTATCTTATCAAGGCACACCAAATGAAGATAGAACATGCATTCTGTACAACCGCAGCACACTTCCGATAGACGTTTTTCGCACCAAAGACAATAGTAGTCTTGTTCGCGTATCTTCCTATATTTGAAGATGCTCAGACTGTGACTGTGGCTGTAATGTAGGATTGTCATTTTCTTTCCGTCTCTAAATCTCGTCAGCTCTTGATCTTTCGGAAGCTCGTCATTGACCAACGAAATGCAGGCCAAATCAAGATTGAAATCGCATGAAGAACATCTGTATTTGTAGCCAAGAGATAAATTCAAACATTTATCACAAATGAACTCTTGCATATCTGAATCTAGTTGAAGTTGGTGGTGCAAGTGGAAGGGGTGCATCATCTCTTGAGGCAGAAATGAACAAATTTATCCACGCAGGAGGCGTGCAGACAAACGGAACACCGTCGACAAGTAAAGGCCTCATCGAAGACTATCCCTCCACATTCTTCACAATGCTTCCGTTCAAGCCCCGTAAGATATTGAGGGGACAAGTCGCTTAGGTGGTGGTTGCAGGAAAGTTTGTTATCTATCTCAAAGAGGATAGAAGACATGATGTATAAACAAAGTGGTAGATTACAGAAAGAAAGATTGAACAAAGGGGAATGGAGTGAAAACCAGGGATGACAATTGGTGAAGCTAATGGAGGGTTTAATCATTAAAAGAAGCACCCAAGGAACACGTTAGAGATATTATTTGCAGCAGCAGAACAATGAAGTTATGTTGGGAATTGATTCAAAGGCTAAAACTTTAAATTAAAGGTTGAATTGAAGTATACTCTCCAATCCAATCCTTGTAGGGAAGAATCCAAGGACAATGGGGTTGGCCCCTTCATTAACTAGCTAATTAGCTATAAACAAGCAAAGTTTTGTTCTTTACTTTCCTTTTTCCTAGAAATAGTCACCATTGCTTTTTTTCTTCTCCCAAGTTTCTTCTATGGTGAGCAAAAGTAGAAATGAAATCTGGGATTCTCTCTTTGATTGGTTCATCAAAGTTGAACCTTGGAACTCTGGGTATCTTTCGAAGTACGCTGCTGCCATGAACTCGAAGATTAGTGCTCGGACTCTTCTGCCATGAGCAAAATTAAACGTGTTGAAGCCTAGAAAGCAGAGCAATGTCTACAACCCATACTCGAACACAGCTTTGATTGTACAAGCAGCCAAGAAGCTTTGACTCTTATTAAATTTAGTCACCAAAAACGTTTTAAAACTTTACATTTTAGTCATTATCCGAAATATCACATTTCGAAACCTTATTTTACAAAATTGATTTTATTAAACCCTTTAATATAAAAATTAAGAAATTTAATAAAAATTTCTATATTTTTACCTCTTATAAAAATATTTAGATCAATTTTAGTCCAAAAACTTGATAAAATCATCTAATCCGATTCACTAAACCGTCCAATCAACCTAAATAACTCTTAAGCTCAAAAATGGGATGTTACAGAAATTAATTGAACTCCTAATGTTATGGGTTAGAACTAATTGGTTTTGGGGTAATTTTTGTGTTCTATTATTGCTGGAGGTATAAGAAAAGTATGTAATTGTTTTTAGATGTTAATCGTGATTAAAATAAAATATATTAATCTACAAGCAATCAAAGATGTTTTTTAGTTCTGAAAGAATAATTTTACATCGACGAATGAAGCTTTTGCAGAATCGGCGAGTGAGAATATGAATAAAGCTTTGAAATGGTTTAAGGGTTGTATTAAAAGTTTAAATTAAGTTTGAAACGTTTGTTTAAACTCGAAAGTAAGTAGGAAGAGTTTTCTCTCTTATTTTTTGATTTGACGAAATAATTTTTATGCACTTGTTTTATGATACTACTGTAATCACTATTAGTTAATTCAATTTTTTTATTGATGCATATGTAAAACAATAGGGTAATATAATTTAAAATGATATATATTGGCAAGTGACATAGTCCTATCAAGATATACATAGATTTATTGTGAGAATTTAAAGATATCTTTGTTTGGTCCTATCAAGATACGCCAGGATAAGATACAAATATTGTAACAACCCAAAACCAGACCTAATTAGAATTGAGTTCTGACAATCAAAATCCTTGAAACATCAAATTATTATTTTAATTTGACTGTGTGGTCAATTTTATTAATATTGGACCCTAATTAAGTAGTTATTGATTAAGAACTGTATTATAAATATTAAAACTTGTTTAGTGACCAAATTATGAGAATTAGAAGTATCATGATAAAAATATAAATAGTGAAAAGTTGAGAGACTAACCTTGTGATTAACCCCTCTCTAAGCTTATTTACCACTATGTGGAATAAGAAGATGAGATTAGGGCTGAATATTCGATCGAGTCGAGTCAAAAAATTTCGAGTTATTCGAGTTTACGAGTCATATTTTACCATTCAAACTTTATTTGAATTTTTTTCGATTTGAGTCGAGTTTAAGAAATTCGAGTCGAGTTTAAGAAATTCGAGTCGAGTTTTCAAGTTCTTATAAAAAATTAATTTTAATTATTTATTATGTTATAATATAATTTAATTCCAATTTAAACGACTTTCTCTAATCATACAAAATATGTAAGTATATATTTCTTCATATGTGATCATATTTCTTCATATTTTCATATATCAATATATATATCATAAAAAATTGAGAGACTCATCTCAAACTTAAAAATAAATCCTTTAATTACTAAAAATTTCAAGTTATTCGAATTTTCATTTTACAACTCAAACTTTATTTGAAATTTTTTCGAGTCGAGTTTATAAAATTTTGAGTCAAATCAAAACGAGTTGAGTATTTTCGTCTCGAATTGAGTCAAACTATTCATTTTTTTCGAGTCGAGCGAGTTTTGCTCGCCCCTGGATGAGATCACTTCATCCCATGAAAATTTTATTGAAAGAGATAATAGAAAATAGAAAGTTAAAAAAGGAAAGGAAACTTACCGGTTACAACCTACGCAAATATCCTAGCCATCATCTTCAGCCTCTAGCAACCCTAAATAAGCACCTCAATTGGAAATCCTTGCAAGCTTTATTTATTTATTTTTTGTCTTTCTATTCCAATTACTTGGTACACATTGGATTAGCTATCAATTTTGAAGTAGGAGTCTATGGAGAAATTAACTTTTAAAACCTATGGATCCATAGATAAATTTCCATGGAATTCCAAACTTTGCTCCTATCGATTCTATAGTCTATTGTAGCTATGGATCCTTTTATTGATATCAAAGTTATTTGAAAGCATAATAGTCCTTTTTAGATTTCATTATCATTATTTATTATATTGTTAATATTGTTTGAAGATATTGTTGCGATAAAACCTCGCAAATGATCTATAATAAATTATATTGACAAATAATGTTATAAAATATTATCAGATATAATTGATAAGTCGTATGATTGATATTGTATTATAATAAGTCACTTCATGTGTGTTGAGGGGTTGAAAATGATATTTTTATTCACCATGGAACGAGGGGTGTAAACGAGCCGAGTCGAGCTCGAGTAGTGTTAAGCTCGGCTCGGCAAGATTTTGAGTCGGGTTCGAGCTTGAGTAATTTAAACGAGCCCGAAATATTTGAGCTCGGTTCGGCTGGTTAAGAACTCGAGTCGAGTTTGAGCTTTTTTCGAGCCTAATCGAGCCATGTATTGACCGATCTTTGACCGTGTTATACTCGAGTAACTCTTATCTCTCATGTCTCATTTAAAGCTTAATGGAGAAAAAACTTTGATACACATGTTGTATAAACTCAAACTTGTAGGTTTTAATATCTTAATTTAGGGTTTAAGACTTATGTTTACGGTTTAGATTTTAGGGTTTTAAGTTTAGAAATTAGATTTTAAATTATAAAAAATAGTATATTTATGTTTTCGAGTAGCTTGTGAGCTTTTCGAGTCGTGTATCATATAGCTCGGTTCGACTCATTAAGAACTCGAGCCGAGTTCGAGCTCGAGTCAAGTCCAATCGAGTCGAATTTTGACCAAACTTTGATCGAGTCGAGCTCGAATAACTCGCGATCTGTCTCGTCTCATTTACAACCCTAATGGGAACCATAGCGATTGATGAGTCGTGAGGACTGTAATTGTAAATTATCACGATTATAACTATATCGCTACTCACGATGTTGGATTTGATACACCGAACCGATGAGGGAAATGTGATTGTACTCCGATTGTAAGATACAATTATTTCGGATGAAAATGTATAAAGTGATGTAGGAATTACTTATCAAATTTGTGTCTGTGATATGTTTTGTAAAATGGTTTTTGTTCACTTAAATGTCGATATAAAATATGATACAATGATGTATCATATTGCTTGATAGGCGTTTTTCTAACAATATTGTTGGAGAATTTTTTCCTCAAAAATATTGAACCATTCAGATTATTTTCAACAATATAATGATTCGCTGTACAAATTAGAAGTTTGATTGCTTTCAGTCCGTCTTTAAACAATGTTCCAATAAAATAACAAACACTGTTCAAAGATGGGGGAAAGCAACCTGTCTTCAAACAATATTTTTTTTTTAATTTTCAGCATTGTTGGAACAATGTTTATTTCACTAATAAATCAAATTAAAAAATATTGTTCAAAGACGGAGGAAAGCAATCCATCTTTGAACAATGTTTATTATTTCATCGAAACACTATTTGAAGATGAATTAAAAGTAATTCGACTTCTGATTTGAACAGTGATTCATTATATTATTAAAAATAATATGAGTGGTTCAATATTTTTGGAAAAAAAATTGTCCGACAATATTATTGGAAAAACTCCCATATTGATAGATTCTATTTGTATAATGTTGATTTATTCATGTTGGCTCTTTAATCTTTGCATATTGTTGTTATACATAAAAAGACTTAAATTGAAGGTTACATATGGGGTTATGCATAAGATCTATGATACCTGTTGCATATGATTTAATACGCATGTTTTGAAAAAGCAAAGTGTATAGAAAGTAAGTCACGATGGCTTTAACTGATCTTTACAAAATGGTATGAGTGACCGATTTTAAATGCCATTGATGTTGTGTTATTTTTGAGCGCTCCTCACTAAGCTTTGTAAGTTTGTATGCTCGCGCTCTATTTTTCCATGCAACAAGCAAGTAAGGGAAGAATCTAAGGATTTTAAATAAATTCAAGTACAATTTTAAAATAAACTTGTAGTAATAAAGACAATTAATTAAAAAGGGTTGATAAGATTGTGATAAAAAATAAAGAAATTAAAGTAAACAAATTAAAAGTAAAAATAAAGATTAAGAAAAATAAATAATAGTTGAAAATGACAATGTAGAAATCGTCTCGAGCTAACTTTGTTTCAATTCTGTCGGTCATTGAAATGTATTTTTACTCCGGGATTCATGTCGGTTACAGTCTACGAGGACCAACCCATTGTAACTTGCCTTTCTATCTTGTCGGTTACAAGAAGTTGAATTGCCATAGGCAAATCCTTCCTCCCACTTTACATTAAAACATCCAAACCAACGAGCTCTTTTTGATTTGAAAATGTTTTAATTTTGTAAATAAGGCCGATTGTCAAACTAATAAAACCGAAAAATAAGAATGTATCCCGAAGAGAATTAAGTACTATTCAATTTTCACGCATCGAATTGATTCATTGCTAGCTTCCGGCTTAAAAAAAATTAGCTAAGCATGATATCAATTATCATATTTAACATATTTTTGCAAAATATAAAAAGACTTAAAGTAAAGATTTTATAAAATAGTAAAAAGAACAAGACAAGAGTTCAAAGATAGAATAATAGATCTGAAGCCTTACCCATGGAGGGTATTTATAGGTTTCTAACTTCCTAAAAATAACAAACTAACTCAAAATTAAAAGATAAAAGATAATTCATGAGTTTAAAATTTAAAAATAAGATATTCTAAAGATCTTCTCAGATAATGCTGACTGAGCTGCCTACAAAATCTTCTTGGATCTTCTAGAAACTGCCACGTTAGCTGCATCGTGCCCCTGTCGTGCCCGTGTCTCCAGTCGTAAAAATACAGAATTTATCCTTTTAATCACCAATTGTAGTAAAAGTTCATTGCACATAAGATAAACGAAATACACTCAAATTAGCAGTGATAAATCCATGAGAATAAGATAATTAACAATTAAAAAGTGACTATTTAAATCACCGATCAGTGGTCACTTAGTATTTGGGAGGGTTATTTTGCTCAACTCCCGATTTGTATAAATTTAAATTACTATATTATTTTGGACTTGTGTTAAGCTTTATATACTTGGATAAGGGTTTGGGAATGGAAATTACATGTTTGGGTAGGAAACATGCCTATAGACGTTTTAATAGTTTATGCTTTGGTGATTGGCCTATCATGCTTGTATAATCATGAAATTGATGCCTTGTATGTTGGATGATGTTTTGTTAGTGTTTAAGCTTGAGTAAATTGAGTCAAAATGTTATAAATTAAATCAAAAGATCATTACAAGTTATGTCGTATCAGTACGAGTATTTAGGGATCGGTACACGGGGTTTGTTCCAGGTTCACGTTTGAGAAAATATGTATTAAGTACTTGTACGAGTAGCCATCGTATTGGTATACCCTTAAGGAATTATAAACTGAGTTCTGGTATGTAGGTTGTTGTAATGATACACCCGATGTAATTTAAGCCTAGTTTCGATTCGTAGGGTATCGTATCAGTACGCTCTATTGCTATTAAAATTTTTATTTTTATACAGAGTATGGAAGATCGATACAGGCTTAAGATATACCGATACACATTTGTTAAAAGGTTCATATTAATATGGAATTGATGAGTACCGATACGCTGGTCGTTAAATTAGTTATTTTATGAGCTAAAAACTGATTTCTTTGCATTCTAGTCCATATTTCATGTATGTTTGATTTATGGAGTTTTTTTACATCCGTTTTAATGAAATTTCACCTACATGCTTAAAATAGACGTAATGAAATATTGTTAATCCTAATTTTTTAATTGGTCCCTTATTTTATCAAATTTATATTTTGGTCTTTATTGTGCTTGGGATGTGTAATTTATACCAAATCGAACAGTTATTGCACCATGTGAACTTCCAATACCTTAGGGTTAATGTGCATATAGATAAGATTAAAAGAAAAAAAATTGTTCGGTTTATATTATTAGTTTCGGTTTGTTTTGACAAACCTAATGTGACATTTTTTATTAGTTCTGATTAAACCAAGTTAAGGAAGCTACAAATAGTTCGGTTTGTTTTAATTGATAAACATTTATTAAAAACTGAACTAAATAGATTTCGTAGGTTGTGGGACGGGGATGAGGATAATATTTAGATTTTCCGTAGATGATGGGCAAATGTAAATATGACTTCATACCCGTCCCACCCTGTCTCATCCCCACCCGCCTTAATAGATCATATAACATGTTATTATAAATATTATTAAATTTATTTATTAAAAATATGATTAAGTTTGATATTGGTAAGATCAAATATATAAATATTTTTTAAAATATTACTTTAAAGAATGATAAATCTTAATTAATTTATTATTTTAGGACTAATATTTATTATAAATATTTTTAAATATAAATTTATTTTTTTGGTATACACAAAGTAAATTGAACTCTAGCACTATTGCTCTGAATTTTTTAAAATAAGTTTTCAAAACCTTTCATTAAATTTTCAAGATAAATTTATTTATTTATTTTTATTCTAAGTTTTAGTCTTATTATAAGTCACGGATTCGAGCACCAGTGATGCCAACAGAGTGATTGAACCATCAATGTCAAATGATAAAGATTATATTCTACAACAGATACTACTGTAATCGCTATTAGCTAATTCAAAAAAAAATACGTTCTTTCTTCAAATTTAATAATCATTACTTTTTTTTACCTGTAATACAAATATTACGTGAAATAAAATTTCTACAACCACATGTGCAGCGCATAACTTCCCTAATCCATTCAAGTAAGTCAAAATGCATAAAATTGTATTACATATGTTTTTTTTTATAGAAAAATATTTTTTAAAACAATTTAATTTAGTGCAAAAGTTTTATTAATAACATAGAATTAAATCGGCAGCGGCAGTGGCTTGGGTGTTACATCAAGAGAAACGCCCATGGTGATTTAGGATTGGTTCCGTCGAATTGACGCGGCATGTGTGGAAATGAATGGTGTATGCTTTCACCATATATTCCGAGAAGTAAATAGTTTAGCGGAGGTGCTCGTTAAGGGTGGTATTAATCGATCTTCTTGATTTTAGATGCTAGGATAGTTTGATCGATCTGTTTTGGGTGATGTATATGGGAGTGTTGTCAAAACTTAGGTTGTTTGCCCTTCGTGTTCATTTATGATTCGTTTTACATTTCTATTAGTAATCTTCACCAACAATTAAACTTTAGTAAGGTTTTTAATGAGGCTTATGGAAGTGTTTGCAATGTATGATTTTTCATCAATAAACCATATATTTTGACGCGCAGAAAAAACAACAGAATTAAAATAAAAATAGATTTATTTAAATGAAAAGGAACTTGAGTTACATTCGCTTTGATCATTCAGACCATTTAAGGCGTAGGGGTAGGGTTTGCTGGCATAGGGGTAGCACAAGCAGGTGGATTTTGTGTGCCAGAAATTTTGGGTTTTACATTTTTACACTCGGATACTGCAGGTCCATCGGGTCCACTGTACTTAATGTCAATGTCGGCGAACTCCACATTTTGACATGGAAAAGTACCGCTGCAAGTGATTCGAACAACTTCTGGAAGCGCAGCCGTGCCACGGATGTTCTTAAAGCTGATGTTGCTTAGTTTAACGTTTGATTCTGCCTGCATGAACACAATAATATCTAGATTAGATGACTGATAAACTCTTTTTACTATAATAGGATTTTGATAAGTGTTCACGTACATTCGTCTTGCATTTCCCCGATGGGCAATATTTTTGATCAATTATGACAGGACAACTAACATTCTTCACGGTGATATCCTCAAAATGAATATCTGATGCACTGCCAGGAAATTCACCTGCCCAACTCTTGATTCTAACACCATTCGTAGTATCAGACATGGTGCATTTTGATACTTTAATTCCTTCAACGGGTTCTTCATCGTCGAACTTTCCAAGACTGCCAATACTGATGCCATGTCCTGGTCCACAAGTTACTCCATTGATGTCCACATTTTTGGCTCCATCCCCAATTGAAATACAATCATCACCAGTTTTTATTTCCGAGTTAATAATATTAACTCCATCTGATCTCCCCATATGAATACCGTCTGTGTTTGGACTATCTTTAGGTGCACGTATGTTGAAACGTTCAAAAGTAATGTTTTTGCATCCCAAAAGATTAACGTGGAATTGTTTGCTATCTCTGCTAGTTATGTCTTGTATCAACGCATTGGTCAAGAAATCAAACCTTAAATTCTGTTCGATTTAAGAGTTAAAATAGAGTCAAAAAATTATATGTTAGTTATAACTAAAAAGCTATCAAATTCTAACGAAAGGAATGAAATCTTACAATGGGGAGTACACTACAAAAGTCCTTTTTATCACAACCTTCTCTTCTATAAGCTTGGGTTCCCTGACCATCGAAAATTCCTCCACCAGACATTTTAAAATTTTCGACTCTACTGAATGCAATCCATTTAGGCTCCTTGAAAGCATGAGGATCAGCTGGAGCTTTTATAGTTCCCTGAACTTGAAGCTCAATAGGAGCCTTGCAAGGACCTTCTAGTGTTGCTTGACTTAAAATATATACGCCTTTAGGAATCACAATTGTTGCTGGAGTTGTTGAACTACAAGCTTCTTTCCAAGCATCCAATAATGACTAAAACAAAATATATTAATAAATAAATTCTACATATTTTGACCGTTGGAGTGTTAAAGTGATTTGAATTTCACTTACCTTACTCAAATCTGTTTTCAAGTCAGCTTTTGCGCCAAACTTAGCAACAACATCAAGAATATCTGCTTGAACTTCAATGGTTGAAAGGAGAAAAAGTAATATTATAGACACCGTAAAAGCAACATTAAATTTTATTGCCATAATTTTTTTAATTTTAGCTTCAAAGGGGAATGGTTTTTCTTTTTCTTTCGTTTCAAATATATAAGGGGGTTGTGAAAACTACCACCGACCAATATTTTTCGTAAAATAGGTTATAATTTATTAAGTATGTGTAATTCATATGGATAAGCTTTAATTTCTACAACCATCAAGTATTGCATATCCACTTGGCTTAGCTAGATAAATTTGTGTTTAGTTTGTTAAAAACTTGAATTATGCGAATTAAGTAAAAGATTTTTACTAACAAATATTTTTTAACACAACTTTTAATCTTAATCATAATCCTAACTTAAAAGCACTTTTTAAATTTTATAAAAATAATAATACCTGTGTATAATTAATATCATGAATGATGCTATCAACTATTACGTTATAAAATGTCTTTACTATAAATGCAATATTAATTAATATAACATATATTAATGATCTTCCTTTTTTTTTGAATTGTTTTAGTGATGTTTCTTAGTGAAGTCTAGTTTAAAATCAAGAATTGAAATAGATATATTTTATTTATTTTAAAAGAATTTCTAAATAGATGAAAAGTTCTCATTGGAAAAATCATAGATAACTAGTAAACAAAGTCCATCTAATAGTTTCTTCTTTTTCTTTGAGTATCTCCCTAAAAATACTACTATATTTTTTTGGATAAATTGTGTTATATTATTATCCAAGACAAAGAAGACAAGCCTATAAGCACACTTAGGCATCCATCCTTATTCGGGAATTCCCCAAGATGTAAAAATAACCCTATTTACATCATCCACATGTAGAACCCTATTCCGAGTTTGAATACAAACATCTTTTATGCTACACATAATGTACTCTTCGGATCTAGAAGAAGCCCTAAATAATTTTCTATTCCTTTCCTCCCAAACAAAGTATATAAAGGCACTCCAAATTAGTTTAAGAACATAAACTATCAACGATTTCCGTTTCAATCTTGTGCACAACTAGTGCAACTCAACATCCCAGCACTGCATGTCCCTGTGCAAACCACAAAGCTCCAGAATAATAGACCAAATAGCCCTGTAAAACCTGCACTCAGCAAAATGGTTCTTGCTCTCATGTGCATCATTACAAAGAATGCATCTCTCATCAATGTCCCTACGTATCCATGCATCGAAGTCCATCCTTTGTAAATAATCTATTAAATATTGTTATCCACAAAATAATAGCATGCTTTCGTATATACAAACTAAACCATATTAATTTATGCCATTCAACTTTCTCCCTTGTCACCCGAATCTCACTTCAAATTAAACTTGAAGTCAAGCAGTATGCCCCCTCAATTTTTTTCCAGTGTTTTTCTCCATAAATACTTCAAAAAATTAAAAACCCTCCGCAAATTAACTCCTTAAAAATTCTAAGATTTGATTCTTATTAATTTAGTAACCAAAACAGTTTTAAAATTTTATATTTATGTCGCTATCCAAAATATCATATTTCGAAACCTATTTTACAAAATTGATTTCACTAAACCCTTTAATATTTTAATTACGATTTTACCAAAATATCTATATTTTTTATCTCTTATAAAAATTATTTAGATCAATTTTAATCCAAAAACTCGATAAAATCACCTAATCCAGTCCATTAGATCGTCTAATCAACTTAGATAACTCCTAAGCCCCAAAATGAGGTGTTACAGAAAATAATTGAATTCCTAATTTTATAGGTTAGTATTAGATTTTTTGGGGTATTTTTTCTCTCTTTTTTCAGTTTGATGAAATGGTTTTGGTGCACTTGTTTTATGATATTATTACCTACAATTATATATATTTTTTAGTATGATTTATGATGATTTTGATCATATATGGATGATTAATACATTTACAAAATTATTCATGAAAATGATGTATTTGTTAATGCGTGGTTTAATGCATTGGAAAACGTTTTTATTGATGTATATGTAAAACAATACGATAACATGATTTTAAATGATATATATTGACAAGTGGCATAGTCCTATCAAGATATGCATAGATTTGTTGCGAGAATTTAAAGATGTCTTTGTTTGGTCTTATCAAGATATGTCAGAATAAGATGTAGATATTGTAACACTTCAAAACTGGGCATAGTCAGAATTGGGTTTTGCATCGAAAAACCAAATTATTGCTTTAATTTTAACTGTAGTATTGGACCCTAATTAAGTATAGTTATTGATTAAGGACCATATTATAAATATTAAAACTTGTTTAGTATCAAATTATAAGAATTGAAAGTATCATTGTAAAAATATAAATAGTGAAAAGTTGAGAGACTAACCTTGTGATTAGCCCCTCTCCAAGTTTATTTATCACTATGTGGAATAAGAAGATGGGATCTTACTTCATCCCATGGAAATCTTATCGAAAGAGATAATAAAAAATAGAAAGAAAAAAAAAAGAAAAGGAAACTTACCGGTTATAGGGTGCAAATCGTTTACCTCTTTTTCATGCCTCCATTTGTGTCTCTGTTTTAAATCAGAGGGTTTAGGGTTTAGGATTTAGGATTCAAGGTTAGGGGTTATGGTTAGGGTTTAGGTAATTAGGGTTAGGGTGTACTTTTTAGGGCGTAGGGGTTAGGATATAGAAAATGAGGGTTAAGGTTTAAAATTCAATTTTAAAAAATTTTCGAAGGAGACATAAAAGGATGCATGAGAAAGAGACAGATGATTTTTACCCGGTTACAACTCCTAGCCATCATCTTCTACCTCTAGCAACCCTAAGCAAGCACCTCAATTGGAGATCCTTGCAAGCTTTATTTTTTGTCTTTCTATTCCAATTACTTGGTAGACATTGGACAAGATAACCCAAGGAGTAGCTATCAAGTTATTTGAAAGCATAATTATTCTTTTTCCTAGATTGTTTTGATAGCTCAAAATGTTCCTAGCGAGGAAACAACTAATCCATCAGATCCTAACAAGCTAAGAAATAAGGGGATAGCCATCCGGGAACCCTAAAAGCCTTAAGAGTATCGATGAATGTAGTTAGAGTTTCGAGATTGGTTAGTTGTCTTTTCCAAATTTATTTTCATTATTTATTGTAATGTTAGTATTGTCTCAAGGCATCTTGCGATGAAACCTCGTAAATGATTTATAATGAATTATATTGATAAATATTATAAAATATTATCGAATATAATTAATCGGTCATATGATTGATATTGTAGTAGAATAAATTATTTCAGGTTATTGGTTAAGTAGATTGTAAAACAGGGTGTGCGTTTGTCCCCCGAAGGTTAACACGGTCGCTCCAAACAATGTACACCCAAAGTTTGGAGTGGACTAGGCGATATTGATCGTCTAATCTAAAATGAAGAACTCAACCTCTATGAATAAAATTCTCAAATTTCACAAAGAAAGCATAAAGCTTTTCTAACTGATGATTGAAAAATGAGAAACGAAACCTCTTATTTATAGGTTGAAAGCAGGGGCAAATCTGTCTGAGAATCAAACAAAATTTGATTAAAATTTAAAATTTAAATTTAATATCAGATAATATCAAATCAAATCTCGGATAATATCAGATAATATCCATTTAAAATCTCGGATAATATCTATTTAAAATTAGATTTAAATAACAGATAATATCAAATCAAATCTCTGATATTTATTAAATCTAATCTATTACACATTTAAAATTCAAAAA
Organism: Abelmoschus esculentus; assembly: GCA_035048815.1. NCBI lineage: Eukaryota > Viridiplantae > Streptophyta > Magnoliopsida > Malvales > Malvaceae > Abelmoschus > Abelmoschus esculentus. The sequence continues at coordinate 24,018,138 of JAUCBN010000004.1, forward strand.
GAATTTTAACTTAACCGAATTACTTTCATATCTCCTATAAATATAGAGTGTGGGATTCAAGCATTATACCCACACATATGTGTCGAGCGTTTGACAGGGACCATTTTTCTCCACCATGGAAACCATAACGATTGATGAGTCGTGAGGATCGTGGTCGTAAGCTACCACGATTATAATTATATCGTTACTCACGATGGTGGATTTGATACACCTAACCAATGAGGAAAATGTGATTGTAAGGAATTACTTATCGAATCCGTGTCTTCGATACATTTTGTAAAATGGTTTTTAGTCACTTAAATGTCAATATAAAATATGATGTATCATGTTGATAGGATTATATTTGTATAATATTGATTTATACAAATTAGCTCTTTAATCTTTGCATATGATTGCTATGCATGTGAAGGTTTCAATTGAAGGTTACATATGAGATTATGCATTAGATTTCTGATACGTGTTGCATATGATTTAATCAATGGAGTTGTTGTAATGATACACTCCATGTGATTTAAGCCTAGTTTCGATACGAGGGGTACCGTACTAGTACGTCTTATTGCTACTAGAATTCTTATTTTTAAAATAGAGTATAGAGGATCGATACGGTTTATATTATTAGTTTCAGTTTGTTTTGACAATTTTAATGTGACTTATTTTGTTTGGTTCTGATTAGACCGAGTCAGGGAGATTATAAAAATAAAACCCCAAAGAAGCAATGTAATAGTATATATATATACATAATGACGAATAAAACATATTAAGAATATGCAACATTATACACATATCAATTATTATGGTTAATGACTTTATTCTTTAATAAAAGTTGTTTTAATTGATAAAAATATATTAAAAACTTAACTACATAGATTGACATTGAGGATGTCAATGGGGTGAGTTTCTTTTGGGATTCACTCTACTTCACATTCAATCGGGCAAGGTTGGTTACAGATTTCGCTGGTCGTGGGACGTGGGTGATTGGGCAAATGTAAATATGACTTTATATGTGTCCCACCCCACCTCATCCCCACCCACCCTCTTAGATCATATAACATGTTATTAAAATTATTATTAAATTTATTTATTGAAAATATGATTAATACGAGTCATCTAGCCTTAGTGGTTAAAGAAACGGTTGTTCTTCCTAGAGGTCACGGGTTTGAGCACCAGTAATGCCAGTAAAGTGATTGAGCGATCAATGTTCAATGGTTGAGAGTATGTTCTAGAACAGATACTACTGTAATCACTATTAGCTGATTCAAAAAAATATGATTAAATTTGATATTTATAAGGTCAAATATATAAATATTTTTAAAATATTACTTTGAAGATGATAAATCTTAATTAATTTATTATTTTAGAAATAATATTTATTTTAAATATTTTAAAAATAAATATATTATATTGGTATATACATAAAGTAAATTGAACTCCAGCACTATTTCTCAGAATTTTTTTAGAATTAGATTTCAAAACCTTTCATTAAAATTTCAAAATAAATTTATTTATTTATTTTTATTCTGAGTTTTAGTGTTACAATAAGTCATCTTTTTTATATCAATATTTTATTATGATTTTAAAACTATATAATATAAAATTTGAATAGGTTGTTTGCCCTTTGTGTTAATTTATGTTTCGTTTTACACTTCTATTAGTAATCTTCACCATCAATTAAACTTTAGTGAGGTTTTTAACGAGGCTTATGGAAGTGTTGGCAATGTATGATTTTTCATTAATAAACCATACATTTTGACGCGAAAAAACAACATAGAATTAAAATAAAAATAGATTTATTTAAAATGAAAAGGAACATGAATTACATTCGCTTTGTTCATTCAGGCCATTTAAGGCGTAGGGGTAGGGTTTGCTGGCATAGGAATAGCACATGCAGCCGGATTTTGTGTGCCAAAAATTTTGGGTTTTACATTTTTACATTCGGATACTGCAGGTCCATCGGGTCCACTGTACTTAATATCAATATCGACGAACTCTACATTTTGACATGGAAAAGTACCGCTGTAAGTGATTCGAACAACTTCTGGAAGCGCAGCCGTGCCACGGATGTTCTTAAAGGTGATGTTGCTTAGTTTAACGTTTGATTCTACCTGCATGAACACAATAATATCGATTAGATGACTGATACTCTTTTTACCGTAATAGGATTTTGATAAGTGTTCACGTACATTCGTCTTGCATTTCCTCGATGGACAATATTTCTGATCAATTATGACAGGGCAACTGACATTCTTCACGGTGATATCCTCAAAATGAATATCTGATGCACTGCCAGGAAATTCACCTGCCCAACTCTTGATTCTAACACCATTCGTAGTATCAGACATAGTGCATTTTGATACTTTAATTCCTTCAACGGGTTCTTCATCGTCAAACTTTCCAAGACTGCCAATACTGATGCCATGTCCTGGTCCACAAGTCACTCCACTGATGTCCACATGTTTGGATCCATCCCCAATCGAAATACAATCATCACCGGTTTTTATTTTCGAATCAATAATATTAACTCCATCTGATCTCCCCATGTGAATACCGTCTGTGTTTGGACTATCTTTAGGTGCACATATGTTGAAACGTTCGAAAGTAATGTTTTTGTATCCCAAAAGATTATCATGGAATTGTTTGCTATCTCTGCTAGTTATGTCTTGTATCAACGCGTTGGTCAAGAAATCAAACCTTAAATTCTGTTTAATTTTAGAGTTAAAATGAAGTCAAAAAATTATATGTTAGTTATAACTAAAAAAGTATCAAATTCTATAAAAAGGAAATAAACCTTTCAATGGGGAGTACACTACAAAAGTCTTTTTTATCGCAACCTTCTCTCTTATAAGCTTTGGTTCCCTGACCATCGAAAATTCCTCCACCGGACATTTTAAAATTTTCAACTCTACTGAATGCAATCCATTTAGGCTCCTTGAAAGCTTTAGGATCAGCTGGAGCTTTTATAGTTCCCTGAACTTGAAGCTCAATAGGAGCCTTGCAGGGACCTTCTAGTGTTGCTTGACTTAAAATATATACACCTTGTCTACACCGTTTTTGGTCCGAGTCGAAATTGGTTGGGCCTTCAAAATCTCGTCAATAATTGGAGTCGCCATCAATCATTTTAAATAGGTACGACTGAAAACCTATAAAATTGGTCTGCGTTTATTACCGGGTTCGAGAGTCGGTTACGTGTGGGGAAGGTTATAGCACCCCCTCAACGCCCATAATTGGTACCTAAAACGGGTTGTGTTGTCTACCAAGCTTCAAAGGTGGGTTAGTAGCACTAATATATATAAATTAACTATATAAAATTAAAGAAAATAATATAAAGACGTACCAAAAATAATTCGCACATAAAAATAAATCATAAAAATCAAATTACTTAAATTTAAAAAATGAATGTTATATAACCTAATTTTTACTTTATTAAATAAAATCTAATTAGAATTTTATTCACAAATTAATTAATGTAATAAAATCAACTAATTATTAGATCAAATCTAAGCAAACTTATTGATTCAATTATTAAATAATTTCATGAATAAGAATCTAATTAAGATAAAATATAATAAAAAGGACTAATATAAAATAAAACTAAAACTTAAGAGCATGAAATTAGACACCTAAATTTAGGAGGACCTATAAAGTAATTTCACCTCTAATTTTTTGCTAACTCACCGATCTGCAGGACTGCCAACTTCAATTTCAAATTGAAATTGGATTTACATCACTGACACACGCAAAATATTTTTTAATATCCAATTTCCAACGTTTATCTTTTCATAATAATACCGATTGAAATTCTAAATGAAAGATAATCGAACATATTTTAATTTTTAAAAGCCTTTTCACTTTCACTTCTCAATTTATTTTATATACGAAAATAAATAAATAAAGGAATGAAGATAAAAATAAAAAGAAAAAGAAAATTTAAGGTGAAAACTCGTAAAGAACGCCTTGAAATCATGGGGAGATTTAAGTTATGAGTTTGAAAATGGTCCATGAAGAAAGTTCATATGTCTTCAGACGTTGGTCGATGACTTAAACTCCCCCAGATACATCATCCACGACAGATCGATCAAACTATTCTAGCATCTAAAATCAAGAAGATCGATTAATACCATCCTTATGGAGTGCATCCGTTAAACTATTCACTTCTTTAAATATATGGTGAAAGCATACACCGTTCATTTTCACACATCAATTGGACAAAAACACCACCAAAATCGCTATGCGTTTCTCAGATGTAACACCACGCTACCACCATATCCAATTTAATTCTATGTTATTAAAAAAATCTTTTGTATTAAATTTAATTATTTTAAAAATATTCTTAAATAAAAGATCAAACAAATGTGATAAAATTTATTCATTTTGACCTATTTGACACCTAATTCCCTCTTTATTAATAATTAAATAAACATAAACCAAAATCGTTAAGGAAAAAGTACGAATATCTGTCATTTGAACTCCCACCACATATGTGACACATTCTAATTTTTACCGTTTTAAAAAAATAATAATATAATAATTTAGACTTTGTACAACATAAAAATTTAAACTAAAAATAAAATGTATTGTAAAGGACCAAAAAATAACATGTAAATAATATTTCAATTTTCTTAATAAATAACTAATATAGAAAAAACTAAAAAGAAAAAAACTAAAGAAAAAACTTCAGAAAATAAAAACAAAAACTAATAGAATCTAAATAACATATAATGTAAGAAAAATAAAATTAAAAGCAGGATAATAATATACCTATGATGAAGACTGAGGAGAAAAAACAAATCTTAGTAAGTATAAATTATTATTATTATTATTATTATTATTATATATAAACCTAAATATTATTATTATTATATATAAGTTTACATAGTAAATATAAATTATCTTAAATTTGACTCGGATCTAAATGATTAATTTTATAATATTTATATATTTGATCTAATTAATCTCGATCTCCATTATATATATTAAAATTTCATAAACATTTACCATAAATTTGACAACGATATAAAGTTTCCATTCAACGAAAGGTCCTTTTGTTAAAAATTAAAACTTCGAGGACTAAAGTACTTTAAAAAAGGATAAAGGACCTTTTACTTAATTCGCATGATTCAAGTTTTTAACAAACTAAAAAGAAATTTATCAAGCCAAGCCAGGTGGATATAAAATACATGGTGATCGTAGAAATTAAAGCTTATCCATATGAATTACACATTCTTATTAAATTATAACCGAGTTTATAGAAAATATTGTTTGGATGTGGTTTTCACAACTTCCCTATATATTTGAAACGAAAGAAAACAAAAAATCATTCTCCTTTGAAGCTAAAATAAAAAACAAGACATGGCAATAAAATTTAATGTTGTTTTTTCGGTGTCTATAATAGTACTTTTATTCATTTTAGCCTTCCAAGCTCAAGCAGGTGTTCTTGATGTTGTTGCAAAATTTGGTGCAAAGGCTGACTTAAAAACAGATTTGAGTAAGGTAAGTGAAATTGTAAATCTCTTGAACACTTCAACGGTCAAAATATGTAGAATTTATTTATTAATATATTTTGTTTTAGTCATTATTGGATGCATGGAAAGAAGCTTGTAGTTCAAAAACTCCGTCAACAATTGTGATTCCTAAAGGTGTATATATTTTAAGTCAAGCAACACTAGAAGGTCCATGCAAGGCTCCTATTGAGCTTAAAGTTCAAGGCACTATAAAAGCTCCAGCTGATCCTAAAGCTTTCAAGGAGCCTAAATGGATTGTATTCAGTAGATTTGAAAATTTTAAAATGTCCGGTGGAGGAATTTTCGATGGTCAGGGAACCAAAGCTTATAAGAGAGAAGGTTGCGATAAAAAAGACTTTTGTAGTGTACTCCCCATAGTAAGGTTTCTCTTCTTTTGCTAGAATTTGATATTTTTTAGTTATATCTAACATATAATTTTTTGACTCCATTTTAACTATTATATTAAACAGAATTTAAGGTTTGATTTCTTGACCAACGCGTTGATACAAGACATAACTAGCCGAGATAGCAAACAATTTCACGTTAATGTTTTGGGATGTAAAAACATTACTTTTGAACGTTTCAACATACGTGCACCTAAAGATAGTCCAAACACAGACGGTATTCACATGGGAAGATCGGATGGAGTTAATATTATTAATTCGGAAATAAAAACTGGTGATGATTGTATTTCGATTGGGGACGGATCCAAACATGTGGACATCACTGGAGTAACTTGTGGACCAGGACATGGCATCAGTATTGGCAGTCTTGGAAAGTTCAAGGACGAAGAACCCGTTCAAGGAATTAAAGTATCAAAATGCACCATGTCTGATACTTCGAACGGTGTTAGAATCAAGAGTTGGGCAGGTGAATTTCCTGGCAGTGCATTAGATATTCAATTTGAGGCTATCACCGTGAAGAATGTCAGTTGCCCTGTCATAATTGACCAAAAATATTGCCCATCGGGGAAATGCAAAAAGAATGTATGTGAACACTTATCAAAATCCTAATACAGTGAAAAGAGTTTATCAATCATCTAATCTAGATATTATTGTGTTCATGCAGGCAGAATCAAACGTTAAACTAAGCAACATCAGTTTTAAAAACATCCGTGGCACGGCTGCGCTTCCAGAAGTTGTCCGAATTATTTGCAGTGGTACTAATCCATGTAAAAATGTGGAGCTCGCCGACATTGACATTAAGTATACTGGACCCAATGGACCCGCAGTATCTCAATGTCAAAATGTAAAACCTAAAATTACTGGCAAACAAAATCCACCTGCATGTGCTGCCCCTGTGCCAAAAAACCCTACCCCTACAGTTTAAATGACCTGCAATAATAGAAAAGAATGTAACTCATGCACTTTTTCATTTTAAATAAATCCATTTTTTTCATTTTAATTATATGTTGTTATTTTCTCTTTGCGTCAAAATATATGGTTTATAGATAGAGAAAGCATAAATGGTCAACACTGTCATATGTCTCGTTAAAAACCTCAATAAAGCCTAGTTGGTAGCGAAGAGTACTAATAGAAGTATAAAACGAAACTTAAACGAACACAAGGGAAAAACAACTTAGGCTAGAGCATACACCATTCGCTTTCGCACACGCCGCGTCAATTCCACGAAACCAATCCAAAACCGCCATGAGCGTTTCTCTTGATGTAACACTCAAGTCACTGCCACTGTCGATTTAATTCTATGTTATTAAAAAAATATTTTTCACTAAATTTAGTTGTTTAAAAAATATTTGTGAATAAAAAACAAGTATTGATTATTAAATTCAAAGAAAGAACATATTTCTTAACAATTTTTACCTTTTCAACCTTTATATTGTATTGGTTTTAAAATTATAATAAAATATTGATGTATAAAATATGTATTACAGTAACACTAATTCCTAGTTTGAATAAAAATAAAGGAATAATTTTATCCTGAAAATTTATCGAAAGGGTTGGAAAATTAATTTTAAAAAATATCATGAGCAATGGGATAGAGTTCGATTTACTTTATACGTGTATACCAATAAAATAAAATAAAATTATTTTTTTACATTTTAAAATTTATTAAATAAACACAAACCAAACTTGTATGAAAAAAGTATTATCCATTTGACTCTAATTAAAATAGATAATTTTAAAATATTATCCTTTTGACATAATTAATATCAGTCTCAATTATATATGTTAAAATTTCCATAAATTTTTACCATAGATTTGACAATGATACAAAGTTTCCATCAGAACAAGGGCTCATTTGTTCAAAAATAAAACGTCGAGGACTAAAATACTTAAAAAAATGGCAACGTGAAAAATGTGTGAAACGTTTAAGGCATATTTAGGCATTATGCCAAGTCCCTTTACATTGATCTTCTATATTGTAATAATAAACAAGACATCACTAAGAAACATCATTAAAATGCATGAGCCCTCTAGCCTAAGTTGTTTTTCCCTTGTGTTCGTTTAAGTTTCGTTTTATACTTCTATTAGTACTCTTCGCTACCAACTAGGCTTTATTGAGGTTTTTAACGAGACATATGACAGTGTTTACCATTTATGATTTTTCTATCTATAAACCATACATTTTGACGCAAAGAGAAAATAACAACATATAATTAAAATGAAAAAATGGATTTATTTAAAATGAAAAAGTGCATGAGTTACATTCTTTTCTATTATTGCAGGTCATTTAAACTGTAGGGGTAGGGTTTTTTGGCACAGGGGCAGCACATGCAGGTGGATTTTGTTTGCCAGTAATTTTAGGTTTTACATTTTGACATTGAGATACTGCGGGTCCATTGGGTCCAGTATACTTAATGTCAATGTCGGCGAGCTCCACATTTTTACATGGATTAGTACCACTGCAAATAATTCGGACAACTTCTGGAAGCGCAGCCGTGCCACGGATGTTCTTAAAACTGATGTTGCTTAGTTTAACGTTTGATTCTGCCTGCATGAACACAATAATATCTAGATTAGATGATTGATAAACTCTTTTCACTGTATTAGGATTTTGATAAGTGTTCACATACATTCTTTTTGCATTTCCCCGATGGGCAATATTTTTGGTCAATTATGACAGGGCAACTGACATTCTTCACGGTGATAGCCTCAAATTGAATATCTAATGCACTGCCAGGAAATTCACCTGCCCAACTCTTGATTCTAACACCGTTCGAAGTATCAGACATGGTGCATTTTGATACTTTAATTCCTTGAACGGGTTCTTCGTCCTTGAACTTTCCAAGACTGCCAATACTGATGCCATGTCCTGGTCCACAAGTTACTCCAGTGATGTCCACATGTTTGGATCCGTCCCCAATCGAAATACAATCATCACCAGTTTTTATTTCCGAATTAATAATATTAACTCCATCCGATCTTCCCATGTGAATACCGTCTGTGTTTGGACTATCTTTAGGTGCACGTATGTTGAAACGTTCAAAAGTAATGTTTTTACATCCCAAAACATTAACGTGAAATTGTTTGCTATCTCGGCTAGTTATGTCTTGTATCAACGCGTTGGTCAAGAAATCAAACCTTAAATTCTGTTTAATATAATAGTTAAAATGGAGTCAAAAAATTATATGTTAGATATAACTAAAAAATATCAAATTCTAGCAAAAGAAGAGAAACCTTACTATGGGGAGTACACTACAAAAGTCTTTTTTATCGCAACCTTCTCTCTTATAAGCTTTGGTTCCCTGACCATCGAAAATTCCTCCACCGGACATTTTAAAATTTTCAAATCTACTGAATACAATCCATTTAGGCTCCTTGAAAGCTTTAGGATCAGCTGGAGCTTTTATAGTGCCTTGAACTTTAAGCTCAATAGGAGCCTTGCATGGACCTTCTAGTGTTGCTTGACTTAAAATATATACACCTTTAGGAATCACAATTGTTGACGGAGTTTTTGAACTACAAGCTTCTTTCCATGCATCCAATAATGACTAAAACAAAATATATTAATAAATAAATTCTACATATTTTGACCGTTGAAGTGTTCAAGAGATTTACAATTTCACTTACCTTACTCAAATCTGTTTTTAAGTCAGCCTTTGCACCAAATTTTGCAACAACATCAAGAACACCTGCTTGAGCTTGGAAGGCTAAAATGAATAAAAGTACTATTATAGACACCGAAAAAACAACATTAAATTTTATTGCCATGTCTTGTTTTTTATTTTAGCTTCAAAGGAGAATGATTTTTCGTTTTCTTTCGTTTCAAATATATAGGGAGGTTGTGAAAACCACATCCAAACAATATTTTCTATAAACTCGGTTATAATTTAATAAGAATGTGTAATTCATATGGATAAGCTTTAATTTCTATGATCACCATGTATTTTATATCCACCTGGCTTGGCTTGATAAATTTCTTTTTAGTTTGTTAAAAACTTGAATCATACGAATTAAGTAAAAGGTCCTTTATCCTTTTTTAAAGTACTTTAGTCCTCGAAGTTTTAATTTTTAACAAAAGGACCTTTCGTTGAATGGAAACTTTATATCGTTGTCAAATTTATGGTAAATGTTTATGAAATTTTAATATATATAATTGAGATCGAGATTAATTAGATCAAATATATAAATATTATAAAATTAATCATTTAGATCCGAGTCAAATTTAAGATAATTTATATTTACTATGTAAACTTATATATAATAATAATAATATTTAGGTTTATATATAATAATAATAATAATAATAATAATAATAATAATAATAATAATAATTTATACTTACTAAGATTTGTTTTTTCTCCTCAGTCTTCATCATAGGTATATTATTATCCTGCTTTTAATTTTATTTTTCTTACATTATATGTTATTTAGATTCTATTAGTTTTTGTTTTTATTTTCTGAAGTTTTTTCTTTAGTTTTTTCTTTTTAGTTTTTTCTATATTAGTTATTTATTAAGAAAATTGAAATATTATTTACATGTTATTTTTTGGTCCTTTACAATACATTTTATTTTTAGTTTAAATTTTTATGTTGTACAAAGTCTAAATTATTATATTATTATTTTTTTAAAACGGTAAAAATTAGAATGTGTCACATATGTGGTGGGAGTTCAAATGACAGATATTCGTACTTTTTCCTTAACGATTTTGGTTTATGTTTATTTAATTATTAATAAAGAGGAAATTAGGTGTCAAATAGGTCAAAATGAATAAATTTTATCACATTTGTTTGATCTTTTATTTAAGAATATTTTTAAAATAATTAAATTTAATACAAAAGATTTTTTTAATAACATAGAATTAAATTGGATATGGTGGTAGCGTGGTGTTACATCTGAGAAACGCATAGCGATTTTGGTGGTGTTTTTGTCCAATTGATGTGTGAAAATGAACGGTGTATGCTTTCACCATATATTTAAAGAAGTGAATAGTTTAACGGATGCACTCCATAAGGATGGTATTAATCGATCTTCTTGATTTTAGATGCTAGAATAGTTTGATCGATCTGTCGTGGATGATGTATCTGGGGGAGCTTAAGTCATCGACCAACGTCTGAAGACATATGAACTTTCTTCATGGACCATTTTCAAACTCATAACTTGAATCTCCCCATGATTTCAAGGCGTCCTTTGCGAGTTTTCACCTTAAATTTTCTTTTTCTTTTTCTTTTTATCTTCATTCCTTTATTTATTTATTTTCGTATATAAAATAAATTGAGAAGTGAAAGTGAAAAGGCTTTTAAAAATTAAAATATGTTCGATTATCTTTCATTTAAAATTTCAATCGGTATTATTATGAAAAGATAAACGTTGGAAATTGGATATTAAAAAATATTTTGCGTGTGTCAGTGATGTAAATCCAATTTCAATTTGAAATTGAAGTTGGCAGTCCTGCAGATCGGTGAGTTAGCAAAAAATTAGAGGTGAAATTACTTTATAGGTCCTCCTAAATTTAGGTGTCTAATTTCATGCTCTTAAGTTTTAGTTTTATTTTATATTAGTCCTTTTTATTATATTTTATCTTAATTAGATTCTTATTCATGAAATTATTTAATAATTGAATCAATAAGTTTGCTTAGATTTGATCTAATAATTAGTTGATTTTATTACATTAATTAATTTGTGAATAAAATTCTAATTAGATTTTATTTAATAAAGTAAAAATTAGGTTATATAACATTCATTTTTTAAATTTAAGTAATTTGATTTTTATGATTTATTTTTATGTGCGAATTATTTTTGGTACGTCTTTATATTATTTTCTTTAATTTTATATAGTTAATTTATATATATTAGTGCTACTAACCCACCTTTGAAGCTTGGTAGACAACACAACCCCTTTTAGGTACCAATTATGGGCGTTGAGGGGGTGCTATAACCTTCCCCACACGTAACCGACTCCCGAACCCGGTGATAAACGCAGACCAATTTTATAGGTTTTCAGTCGTACCTATTTAAAATGATTGATGGCGACTCCAATTATTGACGAGATTTTGAAGGCCCAACCAATTTCGACTCGGACCAAAAACGGTGTAGACAAGGTGTATATATTTTAAGTCAAGCAACACTAGAAGGTCCCTGCAAGGCTCCTATTGAGCTTCAAGTTCAGGGAACTATAAAAGCTCCAGCTGATCCTAAAGCTTTCAAGGAGCCTAAATGGATTGCATTCAGTAGAGTTGAAAATTTTAAAATGTCCGGTGGAGGAATTTTCGATGGTTAGGGAACCAAAGCTTATAAGAGAGAAGGTTGCGATAAAAAAGACTTTTGTAGTGTACTCCCAATTGAAAGGTTTATTTCCTTTTTATAGAATTTGATACTTTTTTAGTTATAACTAACATATAATTTTTTGACTTCATTTTAACTCTAAAATTAAATAGAATTTAAGGTTTGATTTCTTGACCAACGCGTTGATACAAGACATAACTAGCAGAGATAGCAAACAATTCCATGTTAATCTTTTGGGATGCAAAAACATTACTTTCGAACGTTTCAACATACGTGCACCTAAAGATAGTCCAAACACAGACGGTATTCACATGGGGAGATCAGATGGAGTTAATATTATTGACTCAAAAATAAAAACCGGTGATGATTGTATTTCGATTGGGGATGGATCGAAACATGTGGACATCAGTGGAGTGACTTGTGGACCAGGATATGGCATCAGTATTGGCAGTCTTGGAAAGTTTGACGATGTAGAACCCGTTGAAGGAATTAAAGTATCAAAATGCACCATGTCTGATACTACGTGTCGCGACCGTTTTAAAACCGAGGGAGTGAAAAATGGCCTGGCGAGTTGATTTTGAAAAATCGAGTTTTATCGCTTTTAGTTATGAAAAATCAAATTTTATTGAAAACATATATTATTTTAATTTTAAAAAATGATTTGGAGTCGCCACCGGCCACTTTGGTAGGCCAGACACCATAAAATGAACCAGAGATTCACTTAAAAATATTTGGGTTCGGGAGTCGGTTACGCGTAAGGACGACCCTTACGAACGCCCGATATCGGTACCTTATTAATTACACGTGGCATTTCGGTGTTCTGAATAATATTAACGTAATTCGTTATTGTTAAATGAGTATCGTCTAAATAAGGATATCCTTTTGGATAAGAACATATATTCCTTTTAAATACAAGTTTGGATAAGACGTCCTCTAGATAGGAAACCTTAACTCTTATTTAAATAAATATAAGTTATACTCCAAAAGGTTTTAAATGCATGATAGGTTATTATCTAGTTCATTTTAAGTTCTAACCTAAATGGGCTCCATTAATTAAATATTTAAACCCTATTAAATTATTAATTTCACCAAGTGTATGATAACATCCGAATGCTCGGACACTACCATCTTGCCACTTAACAAAATTAATAATACTATTAATGTCACTAATTATTTCCTAATTACTTTTATTTAAATCTATTCCTTAAATTATTCATCAATTCTAGGTTTCGTTAGCACGTCAATTCGATATCAAGGTACACTCTTTAGGTCAACGTCATAGTATGTCAAAACACCGACCTTTTAGTGTATCCAAGATATATGATTAAAATGCTAACATTACTAAATTATCTCCCTATTTAATTAATTAATTAAAAGGACTAATCCTAGAAGGCTCTAGAGTAATTAACTAAGTGAAAATTAAGTGTCACCCTAAAATAACATACTACATGCTTTAAGAATGCAAACAATAATTAAATAAAACAATAAAACAAACAAAAGAAATAAAGGAACTAAGTTACTTTTATTAATGACTTGGGAGTTCAAATTACAACGAGGGTAATTAAATTGAACACAAAGGGGCTCACATGGCAAAAAAAAAGGCACGGATTAGATTAACAAAAGTTCGATTTTTAAGGGTAACTTAGGCTTAATTAAATTAAATTAATTTTAAACCTAGGATATTTTAATTAAATTCAATTAAGGATCTAATTAAAATTATTTCTAAGCCTAAAAATCAAATCAATCTTAATTAAAGTCTGAGTTGATCAAATTTTAAGTTTGGGGTTCAATTTGGGAATTGAATTAGACTTAATTAAGTTTAACTTTAATCAATGCCAACCTTAGAAATTTTAATTAACTTCACTTAATGATCTAATTAAAACATTTCTAAGCTTAACAAGTTAAATTAATCCTAATTAATGTCTATGTTGAAGGAGATTAAACTTAGGGTTCGAATTAAGGTTAAATTAGATTTAATTAGACCAAATTAATTTTAAGTTTTATCTTAAAAATTAAATTAAATTCAATTAAGAACCTAATTAAAATATTTCTAAGCCCTAAAAATTAATTTAAACCTAATTAATATCTAAATTAATTAATTTTTGAGTTTAGGGTTCAATTAGGGGTCATTTAGGGATTAAATTAAGTGAAAATTAAAGTTTTAGGCCTTACTTAGAGAAAACAGGGGCTAAAATGAATTACACATCAAAACCAGGAGGACTACGGGAAATATTTTCCCAGTTACGCGGATATGCGCGGATCCGGGTTGACCCGGATCAAAACGCGCGGGTCTCCCTGGACAAAACGACACCGTTCCGCGTGTGACTTACCCCCTGGAACCGAGTTGGCTCGGTCAAAACCATCCCCACCCAACTCGGTTGACTCGCTAAAACCAAATCCTCTCAACCTAAACGCTAAAAACCCAGAAACTAAGCCTATTTCAGATCAAAACACATGGGTTTTAAGGGTGTTCTTCATGTTCTTCAATAAACATGAAGAACACGAAGAACACGACCCAAAACCACCATAGCAGCCGCCCCCAGATCCATGTCGTCGCCGCCAACCACCGTGCCGGCGAGTTTTCCGGCCACCGTTCCCGAGACTCCGAACGCTCATCCGGCGCCGATTCCGACACTGGTGACGGTTTCTGTCGTCGGTGACGCCTCCAGAAACCCTAAAATCTCCATAAAACCTCTCGGAGACTCAATTTTTCAAGATTCAAACATCAAAATCCAACAAAACCTTCCCTAAACACTCAGTTTCATCAAAACAACACCCTATCAAACTACCCGATTCAATTCAACGTTTGAGATAAGCATGAAACCATAAACCAACAATGAAGAGAAAAGGAAAAACTAAAGCTTACCTCTCGATAATCCTTCGGTGTATCTAACGTTCGAATTTCCGGTGAACCAAAACACTCCAATCTTAGCAATCTCCAATGCCTCTGATCCCTTTTCGGATTGCTTCAATCCTCCAATCGGTCTCCTTCTCCAATCGAGCCTTCCATCCCCCTTTACCGATTGAAACTCCTCCTTTTAAAGGATTTGAGTTCATCAATCCTAACTCAAATCAAAAACTACCAAATCCCTTAAATCTCTCCACTAACCAAATCAAATCCTAAAATCTCTCAAGATGATCCCCACTAAATCCGAAACTCTCCCACTTATCCTTTTTCTCTTTTTTTTGTTTTTTTTAATTATTTTTTTATTTTTTATTTTTTATTTTTTTGCTTATTATTTATTTTTATTTTATATAAAAAATTTGTGATAACAGCTGCCCCTCTTTGCTCGATGCTGCGGAGCAGGAGATGGGCAAAGACTGAAGGAAACGAATTTTGTTTAAGCCTTTTGGCCGAAGCTTGAAGCTATTCTTCTCATTGCGAAATTCTTCAAGCAACACCTGCGACAGAACCCGAGGCTGTTCTTTTTATTACGAAATTCCTCGTCTCCGGGAGATCTGGAGCTGTTCTTCTTATTACGAAATTCTTCAGATGAAAGTGATAAAATCCGAGGCTGTTCTTCTTATTACGAAATTCCTCGCATCTCAGGGAATTTGGAGCTGTTCTTCTTATTACGAAATTCTCCAAACTTATCGAGTGATGGAGCTCGAGGAGGTTCTTCTTATTACGAAATTCCTCGTCTCCGGGAGATTTGGAGCTGTTCTTCTTATTACGAAATTCTCCAGATGAAAGTGATGAAATCCGAGGTTGTTCTTCTTATTACGAAATTCCTCGTATCTCATGGGATTTGGAGTTGTTCTTCTTATTACGAAATTCTCCAAATGAATCAAGTGATGGAGCTCGAGGTTGTTCTTCTTATTATGAAATTCCTCGTCTCCGAGAGATCTGGAGCTATTCTTTTTATTACGAAATTCTCCAAATGAAAGTGATGAAATTTGAGACTGTTCTTCTTATTACGAAATTCCTCATATTACACCACGTCTTTCGGGACTCACGCCGAGAAGGCTGCCAATAGTGTTTGCTCTTGTTGTTTCTTTGAATCATTTCCCATAGATTTTTTAATCCTGTCTAAGAGAAATATTATGTATTATTAGTATGATCCTAATGCAGATGTTTTTATTATGATGCATGAGTATTGCCTAGAAAGGCATGTATTATCAATCAATTGCCATTCTGATGAGCTCAATTGACTCTTTCATCTTCATTCTGTAGTCTTTGGTGATGTCTCGATTCTTTATCTCACGTACAAAGGGGCAATCTTTGATGATTGTCTGAACATATTTGTTTTTACTCCGTTATTCTGATCCAGAAAAACAAATTTTACCTGTAACTTTCAAAAACATAGTAATGACAAAAGATTTTCTATATTTATTAACTCACATTAGTTCACTAGCATGATGCTTTAGATAAAATTGATAGCTCGGAAAAGAAAATGAATATCTTTATTGGAGTTTTTTTTTGTATGTGTATGACAAGCATGGAATTTAAAACAGTCATGGCAAATCAATTGAAAGGGAAAAGCAAGAAACAAATGCAAATTCTCAAGCGCCTATCACATGCAATCATCTGAACCTTCTCTCAAGCTATAGATTTAAAACGGATTTGCTTGTCTAGCAGTTCTTCAAATGAGGATTCAACTTTGCAAACATGAAGACCCTTCCGAACTACTAGATAACCGAGAGGTGTGAATTGTCGGATGCCTACTATAATGCATTTGATCCGCCATTCCTGGTTTTCGACCCAAACCCTCCTTTGGTACCGAGACGCCCTTTGCGGGTTTTCATCTTGACCTCTCCTTTCTTTATTTTCATCATCATTTTTTATGAAACGCCCTCTCGGGTTTTTGCTTCATTTTCGTTTTTTCTTTTTTTTTTTTTCTTTTTCCTTTTTTCTTTTTTTCTTTTTTTCTTTTTTTTTCTTTTTCATTCTTCAGGCGTAATACTTCTTAACTGAATCGGAATTCACTGGTTTGTGTAATTCTTTCCCGTCCATTTCAGTCAAGATCATTGCGCCTCCGGAAAAGGCCTTTTTGACAACATATGTCCCTTCCCAATTCGGCATCCATTTCCCACGGAAATCACGATGTATCGGCAAGATCTTTTTAAGCACTAGATCACCCTCTCGAAATTCTCGCGGTCGAACTTTCTTATCATAAGCTCGAATCATCCGATTCTGATACATTTGGCTGTGACAAATAGCTTTCAACCGTTTCTCTTCGATTAAATTCAACTGATCCAAACGAATCTGTACCCACTCTGCATCGTCTAGCTTTACTTCTGACAATACTCGAAGAGATGAAATTTCCACTTCTAGTGGTAACACTGCTTCAGTACCATATACCAGGGAATATGGCGTTGCCCCGGTAGAAGTTCTTATCAAAGTTCGGTATGCAAACAAGGCGAAAGGAAGCCTTTCATGCCAGTCTCTGTATGTTTCTGTCATTTTTGATACGATCTTCTTGATGTTCTTATTAGCTGCCTCAACCGCTCCATTCATCTTCGGTCGGTATGCCACAGAATTGTGATAAATTATTTTAAACTGCTCACAGGTTTCCGCTATCAATCTATTGTTAAAGTTGGTAGCATTATCTGTGATGATTCGTTCTGGTAGACCATATCGACAAATAATCTCTTTTTTTAAGAACTTGCAAACTGTTGTCCTCGTGATGTTAGCATAAGAAACAGCTTCTATCCACTTGGTGAAATAATCGATGGCCACTAGGATAAAGCGATGCCCATTTGAAGCCTTAGGATGAATCTGCCCGATTACATCTAATCCTCAAACGGCAAAAGGCCAAGGTGAATTCATTGTATGTAACGGTACTGGCGGAG
Organism: Abelmoschus esculentus; assembly: GCA_035048815.1. Lineage (NCBI taxonomy): Eukaryota > Viridiplantae > Streptophyta > Magnoliopsida > Malvales > Malvaceae > Abelmoschus > Abelmoschus esculentus. Next base: position 24,036,116 of record JAUCBN010000004.1, read on the forward strand.
AATTGATTTTATCTGCATAGATCTGGCATTTGTGACATTTTTTAGCATATTCTATGCAATCTCCTTCCATAGTGAACCAGTAGTATCCGTATCTCATTATTTTCTATGCCATCGAGAGACCACTGGCGTGCGTACCGTAAATCCCGTCATGCACTTCCTCAAGAATACTTTTAGCTTCACGAGCATTGACGCATCTTAGTAACACCTGGTCTCTGCTCTTTCTGTATAAGACATCAACATCCAATACATACTCGACAACCATTCTTCTGATCGTTCTTTTGTCAATATCATTAGCTCCAAGCGGATAAGCTTGGAACTTGATGTATTGTAGAATATCGAAATACCAAGGATTACCATCTTCTTCTTCCAAGTTGCAGCAATGAGCGTATGTTTCATAACTCTGCATTCGGATTAGCATCTGTAAAACTAAATTTGATTTTGATATAACAAATAAATATAAGGACTATTTTTGAAATAACTTTTAAGTCCTTAAGTCAATATTTTATATTCAAGTCAAACAAAGGCTTTAAAATAAATTTCTAAGTGATTTTCAAAGGCGGTATCGAACCACCATTCGATACCCCTGTGTTTTCAAAGCCTTGTTCTTGACTTTAAAGAACAGGTATCGAAGCACCATTCGAAACCAAGCTCACTGTCAGGAGCATGGTTCGAAGCATGGTTCGATACCAGTACTTACAGATTCATTTGGTATCGAAGCATAGTTCGAACCACTTGAAATATTTTATTAAATATTTTAAATACGAATTAAAAAGACCCCTGGTATCGATACCGGTATCGATACCAACCTTAATTCCCAACGGCTATTTTTTTTTTTAAATGTTTTGACCGTTGGAAATTAATTATATTTTAAACGATGGATTACGTGTTCCGAAGCATGGTTCGATACCATGAATCACAGATTCATTGGGTATCGAAGCTTGGTTCGATACCCCCTGCGGCAGACAGCACTCATGTTGGAAAATGGAGTTCAAACGGCTATATTTTGATTCCCAACAACTACAACGGATACAAATCAATGAGATGGTATAAAATGAAGCATTTGCAACAGCATTAAGTAAGGATTGAACCTCAAGCAACATCCAAGCTATCAAATCCAACTCCAAGCACAAATTGCATATCTTTAGCCTCCCAACTCCTTGTATTTCTTTTTGATTTTCATAATCTGAGTTTGGGGAGAGTTTGTTTGTATTTTTGGGCAATATCCATCTTGTGAGAGATTACTTATTTGCCTGATTTTGTTCATTTTACCTTGTGAGGATTGAATCAATCTTTGAGGAGAAAGATTGATTCGTATTGTAACGGTTACCCCTTGAACCGAGAAAAAGGTCGAATTCAATAGTGAATTGGTTTCAAAATCCTTAGTGGGAGCTAAGGTAGTGGATGTAAAGCTTGTTCGAAGCTTGAACCACTATATATCTTTGTGTTCTTCATTTTCCAATTTTTACCGAAAATTTTCCAACTAAATTTTTAATTTCCAATTCACCCCCCCTCTTGGTCATTCTTCAACAACGATCAACTCAACAATTGGTATCAGAGCTAGATCTTTGAAGGGATTCACCTCCACCAAAGAAGATCCAAGGATTGTTGATCATCACACTAAATCAAAGCAAATGGCCTCCACCTCCGGTTCATGGAACGAGTCTCACTCCATCACCAAGCCACCCTTCTTCAATGGGGATAACTATCCTTATTGGAAGAATAGGATGAGGCTATTCATCAACTCAAATGATTATATTCTTTGGGATATAATTGAGGATGGACCCTCTATCCCTATGAAACAAGAAGGAGATCGGTATGTGCCTAAGAAGAGATATGAAATGACCGATGAAGAACGGAAAAGGATGTCCACCAATGATAAGGCGTTGCACATTCTCTTTTGTGCTCTTGGTCCCGACATCTACTCCAAGATGTCATCATGCACGAGTGCAAAAGAAGTATGGGATTCTTTGGAGACCACGTATGAAGGCACAAATGATGTCAAAGAGACAAAGATCGGTCTTCTCAATCTCAATTATGAGAACTTCAAGATGGAGCCGGATGAAGACATCACCAAAATGTTCGATAGATTTTCGGTGATTGTCAATGGTCTCAAAGGTTTCGGTGAGATCATTCCGGAAGAGAAACTCGTGAGGAAACTCATCTACTCCCTTCCCGAGTCTTGGGATAGCAAAAGAACGGCTATAATTGAAGCCAAAGATTTGAAGACTCTAAAACTAGATGCTCTTGTGGGATCTCTTCTCACCCATGAGATCATGAAGAAAGGTCGAGAAGAAGAGAAAAGGAAGGAAGAGATAAAGATCGAAAAGAGGGAAGTAGAGAAAAAGAAGCAAGGGATTGCTCTTAAAGCTTCATTGTCACAAGAAGAAGTGGACACAAGTGAAGAAGAAGAGCTAGAGGAATTGGCCATGGTGGCCAAAAGATTCACAAGGCTCATGAGGACAAATAGGAATCGAAGATTCCTACGAAAGATGGATTTTAAAACAAAGAGCAAAGAAGAAGAAAATCAAATTGTTTGCTATGAATGCAAGAAGCCCGGTCACATTAGGACCGATTGCCCTTTATACAAAAGGAAGGGTTTCGAGAAGAAGAAGAAACAAAAGGCTCACGTTGCCACATGGAGTGATGAGGAGTCATCATCCGATGAAGACAACGAGGTGGCCAACTTGTGTCTCATGGCCCTTGATGAGCCTAAGGTAACTCTCGAACCATCTTGTAATGATTTATCGTATGATGAACTTTATGATGCCTATGATGAATTACAAGATGTATATGATGAGTTGGTTTTAAAATTCAAAGAATCAATTTTAAAAAGCAAGAAAACCATTTCGGATTTAGAAATGAAAAATGATTCTTTGACAAAAACGATTTTTGATTTAGAAGAAAAGGTTGTTAATTTAAATAATAATTTGAAACGTTTTCAAAAAGAAAATGTTGATTTAAACAACCTTATTTCAAGCTTGAGTGAGAATCACCACAAGGTGGTGAATGAGCTTAAAGATAAAATCAAAGTGGTTGGGAGTTCAACTTTCGAAAAAGGAAGCTCTTCAAAACCCAACCATGTGAAAAGAAATTTTCAAAACCACAAACAAAAAGGTTTTCAAAGGCATTTTAAACATAGAAGAATTAGGAGTGTTTGGGTTCCTAAGGAACTCATTGTTTCAAATAATTTAAATGCCATTGCCTCTTGGATTCCTAAGGGAACCAAGTTTTTAGGAACTAACTCTCATGGACCCAAAATGATTTGGGTACCAAAAGTGAAAAATTAAATTTTTGTTTGTAGGTTGAGCATTGCTTCAAGGCCAAAGCTTCAAGTCAAAACATGTGGTACCTTGATAGTGGATGCTCAAGGCATATGACCGGAGACAAGGGACGATTTAAGGAGTTAGAGCTCAAAAAGGGTGGAGTAGTAACTTTTGGTGACAACTCCAAAGGCCAAATTGAGGGTATTGGCTCTATTGGTAATCACTCCTCTATTCTTATTGAAAATGTCTTGCTTGTTAATGGTCTTAAGCATAATTTATTGAGCATTAGTCAATTGTGTGATAAAGGTTTCTATGTTTCATTTGACAAAAGTGGTTGCAAAATAATTGACATAGAATCCAATAGAACAATGCTCATAGGTCATCGCATAGGAAATATCTACATGGTGCATCTAGATGACATAAACATATCTCATGCATGCTTAGTTGCTAGTGATGAAAATGATGCATGGTTATGGCATAGGAGACTTGGACATGCTAGCTCAAGTGTTTTAGAGAAACTTGCCTCCCAAAATCTAGTTAGAGGTTTACCTAAGCTCAAATTTTCATTGGATAAAATTTGTGATGCATGTGCTAAAGGTAAACAAAAGAGAGTTTCTTTTAAGTCCATTAATGATGTTTCCACTAGTAGAGTATTACAATTGATCCATATGGATCTCTTTGGACCTATTAGGACTACTAGCTTGGGTGGAAAATCATATGCTTTTGTTATTGTTGATGATTACTCTAGGTATACTTGGGTTCTATTTTTAAAAACAAAAGATGAAGCTTTAGAAAAATTCATCACATTTTCAAACATTTCTCAAAATGATCTTGATCAAAGAATTTCTCATATTAGAAGTGATCATGGAACCGAATTTCAAAATTTAGGCTTTGAGAATTTTTGTAATGAAAATGGTATTAGCCATAATTTTTCGGCTCCTCGCACTCCTCAACAAAATGGGGTAGTTGAGAGGAAAAATAGAACTTTAGAGGAAATGGCTAGAACCATGCTTTGCGAAAACAATTTACCTAAGTATTTTTGGGCGGAAGCCACAAACACTTCTTGTTACATCATAAATCGAGTAATGATTAGGCCTATTTTAAAGAAAACACCTTATGAAATTTTAAAATTTAAAAAGCCTAACATTAGTTATTTTCACCCTTTTGGGTGTAAGTGTTTTGTTTTGAATAATGGAAAAGACAATTTAGGTAAATTTGATGCAAAAAGTGATGAAGCTATTTTTCTTGGTTATTCTTTAAATTCTAAGGCTTATAGAGTTTTCAACAAAAGAACCTTAGTTGTAGAGGAATCTATACATGTGATTTTCGATGATAATCTCCTTCCTAGGAAGGATTCTTGTGATGATAACGATGTAGGAATCATTAAAACCATTGATAATGGACAAATATCAAAGGTGGATGGGATTCCAAGCAATAAGGAAGCACAAAATCCTCCAATAGAAGCTTTAGGAAATACAAAGCTTGAAGAAAAGGAAGTGAGCTACCCAAGAGAGTTCAACTATGTCAAAAGTGGTGAGATCTTGGGTGATCCATCCAAGGGGGTAACTACTCGTTCTTCTCTTAGATTAATGAATCATATTGCTTTTATCTCATGCATAGAGCCCAAAAACATCAAAGAAGCTTTAGGTGATGATTATTGGATTTTAGCTATGCAAGAAGAGTTAAATCAATTTGAGAGAAGCAATGTGTGGACATTAGTTGATAGGCCTAGTAATAAATCTACTATAGGAACTAAATGGGTTTTTAGAAACAAACTAGATGAGAGTGGTAACATTGTAAGAAATAAAGCTAGATTAGTTGCTCAAGGTTACACTCAAGAGGAGGGAATAGATTTCGATGAAACCTATGCACCCGTAGCTAGAATGGAAGCCATTAGGATGCTACTTGCATTTGCATGTTATCATGATTTCAAGATTTTTCAAATGGATGTCAAAAGTGCTTTCTTAAATGGTTTTATAAATGAAGAAGTGTATGTTGAACAACCACCGGGTTTTGAAGATTCAAAATTTCCAAATCATGTTTTTAAATTAACTAAAGCTTTATATGGTTTGAAACAAGCTCCTAGAGCTTGGTATGAAAGGCTTTCAAATTTTTTAATTGAAAAAGGTTTTGAAAAAGGGAAGGTGGATACTACACTTTTTATAAAAATGTTTAAAAATGACATCTTAGTAGTTCAAATTTATGTCGATGATATTATTTTTGGATCTACTAATGAATGTTATTGTCAAGAATTTTCTAAGCTAATGCAAGGTGAATTCGAGATGAGCATGATGGGGGAGCTCTCATTCTTTTTGGGACTCCAAATTAAGCAAAGGAAGGATGGCACCTTCATCAATCAAGCAAAGTACATCAAGGATATGCTCAAGAAGTTTGGCTTGGAAAATGTGAAACCTCAAGCCACTCCTATGAGCTCAACTACTAAGCTTGACAAGGATGAAGGAGGTAAGTGTGTTGATTCTAAATTGTATAGATCCATGATAGGTTCTTTGCTTTACCTTACCGCAAGTAGACCGGATATTATGTTTAGTGTTTGCTTGTGTGCTAGGTTTCAAGCTAGTCCTAGAGAATCACACCTAGTTGCCATTAAGAGAATTTTTAGATATCTTAGAGACACACCTTGTTTAGGTCTTTGGTATCCTAAAGTCTCATCCTTTGATCTTCATGCCTTTTCGGATGCGGATTATGGAGGTTGTAAGATAGATAGGAAAAGTACTTCCGGAACTTGTCAATTCCTAGGTAGTATGCTCATATCTTGGTTCTCTAAGAAACAAAATAGTGTAGCTCTTTCTACCACCGAAGCGGAGTACATATCCTTAGGGAGTTGTTGTGCTCAAGTTTTATGGATGAAGCAACAACTCTTAGATTATGGCATTAAGGTAGAAACCATACCTCTTAAGTGTGATAATACTAGTGCCATATGTCTTACCAAGAACCCCATTCAACACTCTAGAACCAAACACATAGAAATTAGACATCATTTTATTAGAGATCATGTGTCTAAAAATGATGTTGTGTTAGAGTTTGTTGACACCTTAAACCAATTAGCGGACATTTTTACCAAACCTTTAGATAAGGAGCGTTTTTGGATCCTTAGGAGAGAGTTAGGTATAACTAGCCTAACTTAACCTCTTAAGTATTGTTTTTATGCAATCTTTGCTTGAATCTTGATTAAAATCATGCTTATGTTCTTTTGTATCTTGATGATTCCATGCATGTTGCTAGGGGGAGTATGTACTTGCTCATGCATTTTAATCATGTCATATCATCATATGCATGCTTTTAGGGGCTTTAGAGACTCATTTCTAGTACTTTTAGAAGCCTAAAATGCAAAGTTATCTCGGTGGTATCGAACCAAGTTTCGATACCCGTTCATCATCTCGCCTGGGAAGTGTCTGGGAAGAACAGGTATCGAATGATGCTTCGATACCTGGTTCGAAACTGGCATCGAAACAGGGCTGTTTCGATACCTGGTTCGAAACACGCGGCGGCAGAATGCTTTAAAATACCCAAATCCTAATTCTAATCATATTAAAACACTCCCAAACCTAAAACTCTCAAACCCTACCGGCCACCCTCTTAAAATCTTCTCAAATTCGTTGATTTTAACACAAAATCTCAACGATTTCTTTGAGGATTTTGTTTCCAATCATCAAAATCTTCATAATACCTTCGAACAGTGCTTCACTATCAACAAATTCATCCAAATCTAAACTCAAGGTATATTTTCGAAAAATCTTATTATCATTTGATTTTAGATTGTTAAAATTTAGATTTTGATCATACTTCAAATGTTTAGTGTATGGGTTTTTATAATCCTACATTTTTACTCCAAAATCTGAATATTCTTTAATCGAATATAAATTTTTCGTATAATTTTGGGTTTTTCAAAATTTTTGTCAAAACTCTCAAATACCTTGAATTGTTAGATTACTATATAGGATTGAATTTGATATTATCGAACTAATCCAATACTTTTGTGAAATTATTAGATTCCATGGCACCAAAGAAACGTTCTCGCACCGAGGCTAGTTCTTCATCAACTCGTCCTGCACGTGTTGATATGCAAGAAATTTTTGCCCGATGCTTGGATACATCTCATAGGGTAAACCAATTCAATCTCTTTAGACACCTTCCTTTAAAACAAGAACGTCGTGTTGATATCGAGTTCTTAGACTCCGATAGGTTCCAATTTAGATATTATGACCTTCTTGAACAATGGAAGTTTTTGTCTTTCCTTACCCATACCGGTAGATTTTTTCCTACTCTTGTCCTGATTTTCTACACTAATGCCTCTTGTCTTTATGATCCCATGGATGAAACCAAAGTAATAGCCATAGAATCCTTTCTCATGGGAAAACTTTTTCACATAGATGTCTCTACCTTTGAAGAAGTTTTTGGTTTAGAGGATGAGGGTGAAACCGATGAAGACTCTCTAGGTCATTTTACCGGACCGGCTTCTTCTCTTGACGTACACGATAGATTTCTTCATCTTATCATCTCGTGGTGGATTCGTCCATCCAATGGTAAGTTCTCTAGAATACGTCAAGTAGATAGTTTTTGGCTCAAATGTTTCCGTCAAGGTATTAGACCTAATCTTGCCAAAATTGTCTTCTCGGACATCGTGTGGCATGTCCAAAACCGAGCCACTCCTCTTGTACAATCTTTTCCGTATGCATGCATTCTTAGTTCCATCTTCTTGCATATGAGAATCGATTGCTCTTTAGACAAAGTAGGATTCTTAAAAGAACCCATAGGTGAGACTTCTCTTCATCGTGCCCACTTTGTCTATTCCGGTAACCGGGAATGGACTCGTGGTCCTCCTCCTCCTTCTCCTCCTCCCATTAATCCCGAGCCTCTACATCAAGTTGCTCCAAGTGTTGATATGATGGAGTTTCTTACCCATCGGTTCAATCACTTGGATGCTCAATTTGAATCCATCAATATCCATTTTGGTACGATCAATGACCAATTTGGATCATTGAATACTCGTATGGATTCTATGGATGGTCGTCTTGAGTCTATGTCCACTCAATTTCAATCTAGCTTCGACTCCATGAATACTAGATTGACAGGACTAGAGACCCAAGGCCATGCATTGTGCATCTCCATCGAGGCCCTTCGGTACACTCAACAACTAAATGAGCAAGATGCTAATGTTGAGGAAGAAGAAGAAGAAGAAGAAGAAGAAGACGATGAAGACAAGGATGATGATGATGAGATGGGAGATTAGTATTTTTGTGCTTTGCTATTTTGGCTTTAGGACTAGATATGCTTCTTTAAGCATTTTTATTGCATTCATATTAGAACATATGCACTATTTATAATTTCCTTATGCTTTGATTTTTATTTTGTTGGATTTGGATTATAACATTTTATGCTATGGATTATGTTTATTTAATGTCTTAATGCTTACATTGCTTTGATTATTGATTATCTTATCATTGATTTTTGATCTAACAAAAAGGGGGAGAATTTTTATGCTTTTAAGTTTACAAATACCACCATTTGTTTTAAAATCTTCAAATGATTTATTTGAGCACATATTAAGGGGGAGTCTTTAAAAGTTTTTCAAAGTGTTTTAAAATCAAAATCTTGACTTAAACTTAAAAATCTTTAAATGGTTTTGTTATATCAAAAAGGGGGAGATTGTAAAACTAAATTTGATTTTGATATAACAAATAAATATAAGGACTATTTTTGAAATAACTTTTAAGTCCTTAAGTCAATATTTTATATTCAAGTCAAACAAAGGCTTTAAAATAAATTTCTAAGTGATTTTCAAAGGCGGTATCGAACCACCATTCGATACCCCTGTGTTTTCAAAGCCTTGTTCTTGACTTTAAAGAACAGGTATCGAAGCACCATTCGAAACCAAGCTCACTGTCAGGAGCATGGTTCGAAGCATGGTTCGATACCAGTACTTACAGATTCATTTGGTATCGAAGCATAGTTCGAACCACTTGAAATATTTTATTAAATATTTTAAATACGAATTAAAAAGACCCCTGGTATCGATACCGGTATCGATACCAACCTTAATTCCCAACGGCTATTTTTTTTTTTAAATGTTTTGACCGTTGGAAATTAATTATATTTTAAACGATGGATTACGTGTTCCGAAGCATGGTTCGATACCATGAATCACAGATTCATTGGGTATCGAAGCTTGGTTCGATACCCCCTGCGGCAGACAGCACTCATGTTGGAAAATGGAGTTCAAACGGCTATATTTTGATTCCCAACAACTACAACGGATACAAATCAATGAGATGGTATAAAATGAAGCATTTGCAACAGCATTAAGTAAGGATTGAACCTCAAGCAACATCCAAGCTATCAAATCCAACTCCAAGCACAAATTGCATATCTTTAGCCTCCCAACTCCTTGTATTTCTTTTTGATTTTCATAATCTGAGTTTGGGGAGAGTTTGTTTGTATTTTTGGGCAATATCCATCTTGTGAGAGATTACTTATTTGCCTGATTTTGTTCATTTTACCTTGTGAGGATTGAATCAATCTTTGAGGAGAAAGATTGATTCGTATTGTAACGGTTACCCCTTGAACCGAGAAAAAGGTCGAATTCAATAGTGAATTGGTTTCAAAATCCTTAGTGGGAGCTAAGGTAGTGGATGTAAAGCTTGTTCGAAGCTTGAACCACTATATATCTTTGTGTTCTTCATTTTCCAATTTTTACCGAAAATTTTCCAACTAAATTTTTAATTTCCAATTCACCCCCCCTCTTGGTCATTCTTCAACAACGATCAACTCAACAGCATCATATCCTCCGGTCTATTTGCTTAGAATACCGAAGCCAGTGTAGCTAGGGCATCCGCCATTTGATTGTCTTCTCTAGGAAGGTATGCAAATGTTATCTCTTCAAATTCTTCAATCAATTCTAATATCAACTTCCGATACTCTATCAACTTCGTGTCTTTGGTCTCCCATTCTCCACGCAGCTGATAAATAACGAGAGTTGAATCTCCATATACCTTCAGGGCCTTTATCTTTCTTTCTATTGCAACCCTTAATCCCATGACACACGCTTCATACTCTGCCATATTATTGGTGCACAAAAATTCCAACTTGCTCGTGAAAGGATAATGTGTGCCATCTGGAGATATTAACACAGCTCCAATTCCACGTCCCAGGGCATTAACTGCTCCATCGAAATACAATTTCCATTTTTTCATTTCTTCATTTTCTTCTACATAAATAGTCATTACATCCTCATCAGGAAAATCAAAATTCAGAGGCTCATAATCCTCAGAGGCTCTACTCGCGAGGAAATCGGCTATGGCGCTCCCTTTAACCGCTTTCTGGTTTACATACAATATATCAAACTCAGACAACAACATTTGCCAACGTGCTAATCTCCCGGTCAATGCTGGTGCTTCCATTAGAAACTTTAACGGATCAAGCTTTGATATCAACCACGTGGTGTGGTATAACATATATTGCTTGAGTCGACGAGTAACCCAAACAAGTGCACAACACATTTTTTGGATAAACGGGTACCGTACTTCACACTCGGTAAATTTCTTACTCAGGTAATAAATTGTCTTTTCTTTCTTTCCAGTGTCATCATGTTGCCCCAGCACACACCCTATGGAGTTCTCGAATACCGTCAAGTAGAGGATTAGCGGTCTTTCAGGGATAGGTGCTACCAATACTGGTGCGTTTGACAGGTATTGTTTGATCTTATCCAATGTTTCTTGACATTCGTCATCCCACACACATGGATTATTCTTCCGCAACAGTTTAAAAATTAGATCACATCTATCAGTTAATTGAGAAATAAACCGAGAGACGTAATTCAATCTTCCGAGAAAACCCCGAACATCTTTCTGTGTTTTCGGAGACGGTAAATTCTGAATTGCCTTGACTTTATCGGGGTCAATTTCGATGCCTCGTCTACTAACCACAAAACCAAGTAGCTTACCGGATGTAACCCCAAACGTACACTTGTTAGGGTTAAGTTTCAACTGATACTTTCGTAGCCTTTGGAACAACTTTTTCAAATTCTGAACATGTCCATCCTCTGTTTGAGACTTGGATATCATATCATCCACGTAAACTTCGATTTCTTTATGCATCATGTCATGAAAGAGTGTCACCATAGCTCTCTGATACATGGCCCCGGCATTCTTCAACCCAAAAGGCATGACTTTGTAGCAAAACGTGCCCCATAGCGTGGTAAAAGTTGTTTTCTCCATATCATCTGGATTCATTTTAATCTGATTGTAACCCGAGAACCCATCCATGAAAGAGAACCACGAATGCCCTGAAGTATTGTCAACCAGGACGTCTATATGGGGTAAAGGGAAATTATCTTTCGAGCTTGCTCTGTTCAGATCCCTATAATCCAAGCACATTCGTACTTTCCCGTCTTTCTTCGGTACTGGAACTATGTTTGCTACCCACTCTGGGTATGCTGCCACCTGTAGAAAGCCCGTATCGATCTGCTTCTGTACTTCTTCTTTAATTTTCAACAACATTTCCGGTCTCAACCTTCTGAGCTTCTGTTGTACAGGCTTACATTCTGGTCTAATGGGCAACTTGTGAACCACGATATCAGTGTTCAACCCTGGCATATCTTGATAAGACCATGCAAAAACATCTTTGAATTCTCGCAATAAACCTATCAAATTTTGCTTTTCCCTTGGCGGAAACGCTGCTCCGATCATGACTTCTTTTTTCTCTTCTTCAGTACCTAGATTCAGAACCTCTATCTCTTCTTTGCTGGGCATGATTTGTTTATCTTCTTTCTCTACCAATATTAGTAATTCTTCGGGAACCTCATAGTCCACATTATCTTCACACTCATTGATTTCTGCTAAACAAGAGATCCTTTTCAAATCTATTTCGGGCTTAGGCACAGAATAATTCATGCAATCATTGATTGGGAACCTGCGAAGAAAACTTATATTTTTGGATGGGAGTAATAAAGAAATAAAATGAAATGAAGGAAAAGAAAATATTTACCATTCATGAAAAGGAAGAACATCTTTATTTGCTAGTGAAAAATATGAAAAAACCCTTCACAGAAAAATACCCTATACTCGCGGGCAAAAGTACAGGGTGGTTTATGGCATTACTTTGTTTTGAAAACACATAAATCTTCTGTGGTCCAATTCTTCAGAGTTTCGCCATGGAGGCATGGACGGATTCCTTCTAGAACATTCATACTTGATCCTTCAGAAATTCCTCCCACCATCAAACCATCAAAAGCATCCCCAAATATTTCTTCCTCCTGCAGCCTGATAGCCTCTTGACGATTCTTCTCCGCCTGTTCGGTGACATTCACAAATCCATGAGAGATAAAGTCGATCTTTGAGCTCAATGAGATTGGCTTCTTAGCTGCGGCTTTTCCGTATTTATTCCAATACCCCTCGATTAAAAAACCTAACCCAGCTCGACCCTTTTTCATAACCACGGGCCTTGGGCGTAGACTTCCTTGTAACCTTCTTCCCAATCCTCTTCCAGCTCTGGCTCCTTTACCAAGGGTCTGCTTAACAGTCATCTCTGTGCAGTTTGACAACCTTGGGCATGGGAACTTAGTACCTTCAGCAAAGAATACAGCATTGATGAACTCCAAAGCCCTGAAAGAATATTCCAACGCCTCCTCATTCGCTTGAAAGTATGGCGTATCAGTGGAAACGGATGCAATAATGTCCTCTTCTGCCCCGACACACACAAGCTTTCCCTCTACTACAAACTTCAACTTCTGGTGAAGAGATGACGGCACTGCCCCAGCAGAATGAATCCAAGGTCTTCCGAGTAAACAATTATAGGTGGGCTTGATATCCATTACAACAAAATCTACATTGTATACAGACGGCCCAACCAACAGCGGCACCTCTATCCTGCCCAACACGTCTCTCGTAGTTCCGTCGAATGCTCTGACCACATTTTGGTAGCTTTTCATGTGAGCAACGTCTATGGGTAGCCTTTGCAAAGTTACCATAAGTAACACGTTCAGTGCTGAACCATTATCAATTAGTACTCCCGGCACAACATGACCCTTGCAGTGAGTCGTGATGTTTAAAGCTTTGATAGACCCCATTCCACCATCCGGGATCTCATCATCAGTAAATGTTATATAATTATCCGCCGTGATATGATTAACGATCCGATCTAACTTGTTCATTGATATATCTTTTGGAACAAAGGTCTGGTTCAACACCTTTAATAAAGCATCACGATGTCCCTCGGAGCTCAATAACAGATCAAGAATGGAGATTCTAGCTGGTTGTCTTTTTAACTGCTCAACAACACTATACTCACTGTGTTTCAAGAATCTCAGAAATTCATGCGCTTGTTCCTCGGTAACAGGCTCATTTATCTTTGAAACCGGATCTGCAAAAATTTTCTTTTTCTCAGTATTCTTGGCCTTATCTTCTTCTTTATCTTGAGCTGGTGAGTAACATCTCCCACTTCTCGTGAAATGTCCTACCTCGTTTACAGGCTCCTCCGTTTCAACTTTATTGTTGGTTTCGGGTTTCTCTGGCCGTATCTCCTTGGCGGGCTTTGAATTACTTGGCCCAGCCACACTCGCAGCATAATTCCATGGAACCCTTTGTGTATCTTTGAACGAGAAAGGTGCTGGAGGAGTAATTACTATGCGAGGAGCAACTGCTGGTCTCGCTTCTCCGACCGAATTATTATCCTTTGGTCGAGCTAAAATGACCAAGGGCCTATCTGCACTATACTTTGGCCTGGTTTTCTCGGACGTGCGTACGTCCATCATTCTTCGGCCTCCCTCTTTCGCAAAGAATTCTACTTCTCTGTTGTCCATCATTCCTTGTAGTACACTTCTGGACTCACCACAATGCTGAATCATGTGTCCTTTTTCCTGGTGAAACTCGCAGTACAAACCTACCTCAGCGGGTTCCTTCATCCTCATTCCCTGGCATATGAGCCAGTTATCAAACAGCTGTTTAAAAACCCACTTTAATGGTGATCGAATCTCCGATACACTTATTTTGATTTGCCTCATCTGATCTTCTTCAATCCAATTTACACCTCAACCGCCATGATTTGGTAAGGGGTTCTTAGATACACTGGGTTCGTCGAATTTCAAAACCCCAGTATTAATCATGTTCTGAACTATTCTTTTAAAAGCAGTGCAATTCTTAATGCTGTGCCCGTGAACCTTAGCATGATATTCGCACTGAGCCTTCGGGTCATACCAATGCGGATATAGAGGTTGAAGTGGTACAATAAAATACGGACGTATCATATCCGCATCATAAAATTGAGTGTACAACTCGGCATAGGTTATCGGGATAGGCGTGAAATTTGGCTTTTCCCATTTTGAATCCTTCTTGTTTGAACCCTGCGAGCTCCCTACTCCTGCCCCTGGTTTAGAAATTGTCACATTTCTCGGCGCCTCATACATAACAGTGCTATTCACTTTATTATCTTTCTTTTTGAAGCTCTTTTTGGAATTGTCAGACCCTTCAATTCTCCCACTCTTGATGGCCGCTTCCACCAACTCTTCGGTAGCAACAATCTGAAAGAAGCTTTGCATCGAAGTATTAGTGAATAAACGGTCGTACATCGGGCCCTTCAATGTTTCCACGAATATGTGGGTCATTTCCCTCTCAATCGACGAAGGTTGCACTTGAGAGGCCAAATCCATCCACCTGTGAACGTACTGTCGGAACCTTTCATTTGACCTCTGTCCCATCTCTGACACATGCTTGTAATTTTCCATAAAAGCATGATATAAGTCCTTCCACGACTTTATATTCTCTCGGCTCAGCTGTGTGTACCATCGGATCGCAGAACCCGTCAAGCTATCTTGAAAATAATGGATCAGTAGCTTCTCATCCTTACTAAAGGCAGCCATCTTCTGGCAGTACATGGTCATATGAGCATTAGGACACGACGTTCCATCATATTTCTCAAAATCAGGCATTTTAAACTTTGGTGGTAAGACCAAATCAGCTACCAACCCTAAATCAAATGCATCAGTGCTTTTATCAGTTGTCCCCTGAATCTCCTGTATCTTCGCCTCAAGTGCCTTGAAGTGATCAGCGTACTTCTTCTTCATGTCCTGGCGCATCTTGTCCACCTCATTCATAAAATTGAGATCTGGGACTTCTTCGACATTCGGAGTAAAATCATCAACTTCCACTGGATGACTTGTGGATGCCCCTGCTAGATTGAATTGCACTTTGGCCGGCACTGACTGCACCTCGGGTTACCCCCTTATGTGAGACGCAGTATCCGTCTGACCTTCAGTATCATTCGATCCTCCCACTGGCGTTTTGTCCTTCTCAGATTGCTTTGGTTTCAACAAAGCTGTCAATTGATTGATAATATTTACCTGAGCTTCGGCAATACTATCTTTAATACTATTTTTGATTCCATCTAGTCTATTCTGAAATTCTAGACGATCTTCCTCCAATTTCTTCAATCTATCTTCCATTGCTAACTTTATTGTGCGCGAACGTGTTGAGTATGTATATAGTATGTTTGCAATTTTTAGAGTTCACTACCACAAAACCTTTATTATTTAAAATTTATTTTATAATTAACAATGCATATGATGAATGAATGCATGAATGCATGTATGCAAAGGGGGTATTGAATTCGAAAAACAGTATCTTAAAAATATCCGTTTGTCCAAAAAGGTTCATCACAAATTAAAGATAATCTACAGAAAACTGCTAGCCCTAATCCCTAAGTTTGTCAACTCATGCAGCAAGCGTACGATGACCGCTCTATGCTCTTGTTCAATGTCCGGCTGCTTTAGAAGGGTTGTAGCTTCCTTTGACAATATCTGTACATAGGAGGCGATGCTTCTGACTTGTCCCTTGAAGTTTACTAATTCATTGTTCTGATTCTGAACGGTGTGCTATGCCGCCTCGTATTTTGCTTTCCATGCTCCTCCGGTATCCTGGCATAAAGCTCCCTCATAGCTGACTAACTTCCCACGCAACTCTTGTACTTTGCTCTCGAGCGTGACCACCTTCTGATGTAGACCCTCCTTTTCCTCTTCTATCTGAACCTTGTCTTCGTTATGATACTTGGTAACCAATTCCTCTAACTGTGCTACTTGGTTCGTTAACTCGAGGTTTCTTGTCTTCTCTTTCTTTAACTCCTTCCTTGCCTTGTAGTTCCCTTCCCTCGCTTCGCGACACTTCCGTTCGTAAAGTTTTTTGTAGTCTTCCTTCTCTCTCATCACCTTGTCTAAGCGATCAGACAGATCCTCAATCATCTTGCTCCCACGTTCTTTCTAGTATTTACTCTTATGCCCCTCGTGTATTTCTCGTGCTTCTCTCAGATCCCTGCTTAACTTCTCATTCTAGAGTTTCAGCTCTTTCTCTTTCCTCTCTTTTGTCATCACTTGATACTTCGTTAAGTTCAATTCTTGTGTAAGGTCATAAATCTTCTTCTCATGTCTTTGCCAATCCAGCTCCCGATCATGTTTTAGTTTTTCTAGTGTCGATGGCGCTTCTTGGGCTGCTTTGTTCGACGACAATCCATCATCCCTCGGTACCTCTCGGAAAGACCCATCATTCACTCTTTGCACCCTCCATTCATCGTATCGGGCCATAACCTCGGACTCCCGGTAAGGTTGAATTCTTCTGGGCGTGTCTCATGCCTTCAGAATCTGAGTTATCCTTGATCTGTAACCCTCTGTTTGGTGCGTGTACCCAAAGCTTGCCATGCCTGTTGTAGCCGGTATGAACTGTCTGGACCCGAACTGCCTCGAAACTAGAAGTGGGCAATAGGCTGTTCCACCCCATATTCCTGCCAAAGGAATCCAATCCTTATCTCCACACCGATATCGAAAAGTAGTTCCTCTGTTCAACCAACAAGCTTTCCAAACGACGTCTGTATCTTTCAAGTCTCGAAAGAGATCTCTCCATTGGGTTTCGGTCTTCTTCTCCAGAACACACCTCTTCAGATGTTCTTCAATGGGCGAATAAGTAGTTCTGAACCTTAGCGCGTCATACGGTGTGCTCCAGCGATGACCCCTAAACCATACCTCTAGCAGTTGTGCGCATCCCCAAAACCTTCCTTCACCGGCCTTCTTGCATGCGGTCAATGATCTATAAGTCTCGGCTAAGATGGCAGGAACTGGATTCACACCCTTAAACAGTCTTTCGAACAAACCAACAGTGGATGGGTCTATGTGCTCAAGGGTTCTCGGAAACAGCACCAACCCATAAATGCAAAAAGCGTAAATCCTTCTTACCTTGGTGGGCTCTTCACTACTAGCAGCTATCAAATCCCTTAAAACCTTCCAGCTTACCCTTTGCTTTTCCTCACTCACCTCGTTGCTATCGTGACCCGTTATCTTCTGATCCCCAAACTCCTTTTCCTTCCCGGTGATCTACATCATCTTCTTCTTGAAACCCGAAGTACTGTTGGGCTTGACGTATATCCTATCACTCTTGATTGTTGGACAATTAATCAATACTTCATACTCCTCTAATGTAGGCGTCATGTCGACCTTCCCGAAAGTGAAACAATTGTACGCTGGATTCCAAAACTGTGCCATTGCTCTCATTAACTGTCTGTCGATGGGAACCTTCACTAACAGTGCAATGTCTCCAAATTCCTTCTTGAACTGTGCCTTCATGTCAATAGTCCACTGTTCCCATATTTCCTGAACTTCGGAGAGGCACGGGCTCTGATTCGTGTTGATCCTTACGTACCCCTTCAACGCTGAGACGCTTCCTGAAGGTAAGCTATCCCCTTTCTCATGCTGAACTGCTTCTGACCATGTCCAGACTTCTGTATTATCTTCTCCTATAATGATCCCTTCTGACATTTTGGACACTTCTAACTTTACTGTTTCCCGAATCAATACCAATGCAAATGATATGCCAAATAATAATAACAAAAGTGCATAAAAGGATCAAAACGAAATAGGAACAAGAAGAAAGAAATGTGTTAGTAGGATGAATAAAATAGGATAATAAGAAAAGCCTGAAAATAACCAGAGAGCAGTTTATAATGCAATGAAAACTAACCAGAGAACAAGTTAAATTGCTTATAAATAACCAGAGAGCATGTTAACAGAGAAGTCCTAATTTTGGTGGCATTTCGGCAGCATACTGCCTTATCCTATGGTCCATGTCTGGCTCTAATAGGGGTAGATTTCTATTCTAAACATGTGGGTTTTGGTCTAGACACTGGGTTCCTGAACTGTCGTTACCGTCTACTACGACAATAAGACATCGATTCGGTGGTATAGGTCCCTTACAACGGAGGTGAAGATCTCACGATGCGTAAAGTTAGTATATCGAAAGTAGATAAAAATCCGAAACTCGGAGCTGGAGAGCATCACGTCGGATAATATCTAACTCCCACTCAAGGGTAAAAGCTCGGGTCGAGAGCTTATGCATGAATGACAGATATATCACACAAATGAAAATACTACCCTTATTCAAACGATATTTAATTAACAATAACGAATTAAATTAATATTTATATTCAAAATACCAAAATGTCACGTGTAATTTAAAAATTAGGCCTGACTCACAAAATAAATTTTAGTCCCCAGCGGAGTCGCTAAACTGTCGCGACCGTTTTAAAACCGAGGGAGTGAAAAATAGCCTGGCGAGTTGATTTTGGAAAATCGAGTTTTATCGCTTTTAGTTATGAAAAATCAAATTTTATTGAAAACATATATTATTTTAATTTTAAAAAATGATTTAGAGTCGCCACCGGCCACTTTGGTAGGCCAGACACCATAAAATGAACCAGAGATTCACTTAAAAATATTTGGGTTCGGGAGTCGGTTACGCGTAAGGACGACCCTTACGAGCGCCCGATATCGGTACCTTATTAATTACACGTGGCATTTCGGTGTTCTGAATAATATTAACGTAATTCGTTATTGTTAAATGAGTATCGTCTGAATAAGGATATCCTTTTGGATAAGAACAACATATATTCCTTTTAAATACGAGTTTGGATAAGACGTCCTCTAGATAGGAAACCTTAACTCTTATTTAAATAAATATAAATTCTACTCCAAAAGGTTTTAAATGCATGATAGGTTATTATCTAGTTCATTTTAAGTTCTAACCTAAATGGGCTCCATTAATTAAATATTTAAACCCTATTAAATTATTAATTTCACCAAGTGTATGATAACATCCGAATGCTCGGACACTACCATCTTGCCACTTAACAAAATTAATAATACTATTAATGTCACTAATTATTTCCTAATTACTTTTATTTAAATCTATTCCTTAAATTATTCATCAATTCTAGGTTTCGTTAGCACGTCAATTCGATATCAAGGTACACTCTTTAGGTCAACATCATTGTATGTCAAAACACCGACCTTTTAGTGTATCCAAGATATATGATTAAAATGCTAACATTACTAAATTATCTCCATATTTAATTAATTAATTAAAAGGACTAATCCTAGAAGGCTCTAGATTAATTAACTAAGTGAAAATTAAGTGTCACCCTAAAATAACATACTACATGCTTTAAGAATGCAAACAATAATTAAATAAAACAATAAAACAAACAAAAGAAATAAAGGAACTAAGTTACTTTTATTAATGACTTGGGAGTTTAAATTACAACGAGGGTAATTAAATTGAACACAAAGGGACTCACATGGCAAAAAAAAAGCACGGATTAGATTAACAAAAGTTCGATTTTTAAGGGTAACTTAGGCTTAATTAAATTAAATTAATTTTAAACCTAGGATATTTTAATTAAATTCAATTAAGGATCTAATTAAAATTATTTCTAAGCCTAAAAATCAAATCAATCTTAATTAAAGTCTGAGTTGATCAAATTTTAAGTTTGGGGTTCAATTTGGGAATTGAATTAGACTTAATTAAGTTTAACTTTAATCAATGCCAACCTTAGAAATTTTAATTAACTTCACTTAATGATCTAATTAAAACATTTCTAAGCTTAACAAGTTAAATTAATCCTAATTAATGTCTATGTTGAAAGAGATTAAACTTAGGGTTCGAATTAAGGTTAAATTAGATTTAATTAGACCAAATTAATTTTAAGTTTTATCTTAGAAATTAAATTAAATTAAATTAAGAACCTAATTAAAATATTTCTAAGCCCTAAAAATTAATTTAAACCTAATTAATATCTAAATTAATTAATTTTTGAGTTTAGGGTTCAATTAGGGGTCATTTAGGGATTAAATTAAGTGAAAATTAAAGGTTTAGGCCTTAATTAGAGAAAACATGGGCTAAAATGAATTACACATCAAAACCAAGAGGACTACGGGAAATATTTTCCCATTTACGCGGATATGCGCGGATCCGGGTCGACCCGGATCAAAACGTGCGGGTCTCCCTGGGCAAAACGGCATCGTTCTGCGTGTGACATACCCCCTGGAACCGAGTTGGCTCGGTCAAAACCATCCCCACCCAACTCGGTTGACTCGCTAAAACCAAATCCTCTCAACCTAAACGCTAAAAACCCAGAAACTAAGCCTATTTCAGATCAAAACACATGGGTTTTAAGGGTGTTCTTCATGTTCTTCAATAAACATGAAGAACACGAAGAACACGACCCAAAACCACCATAGCAGCCGCCCTCAGATCCATGTCGGCGCCGCCAACCACCGTACCGGCGAGTTTTCCGGCCACCGTTCCTGAGACTCCGAACACTCATCTGGCGCCGATTTCGACACCGGTGACGGTTTCAGTCGCCGGCGACGCCTCCAGAAACCCTAAAATCTCCCTAAAACCTCTCGGAAACTCAATTTTTCAAGATTCAAACATCAAAATCCAACAAAACCTTCCCTAAACACTCGGTTTCATCAAAACAACACCCTATCAAACTACCCGATTCAATTCAACGTTTGAGATAAGCATGAAACCATAAACCAACAATGAAGAGAAAAGGAAAAACTAAAGCTTACCTCTCGATAATCCTTCGGTGTATCTAACGTTCTAATTTCCGGTGAACCAAAACACTCCAATCTTAGCAATCTCCAATGCCTCTGATCCCTTTTCGGATTGCTTCAATCCTCCAACCGGTCTCCTTCTCCAATCGAGCCTTCCATCCCCCTTTACCGATTGAAACTCCTCCTTTTAAAGGATTTGAGTTCATCAATCCTAACTCAAATCAAAAACTACCAAATCCCTTAAATCTCTCCACTAACCAAATCAAATCCTAAAATCTCTCAAGATGAT
The DNA here is from genome assembly GCA_035048815.1 of Abelmoschus esculentus. NCBI lineage: Eukaryota > Viridiplantae > Streptophyta > Magnoliopsida > Malvales > Malvaceae > Abelmoschus > Abelmoschus esculentus. Next base: position 24,057,555 of record JAUCBN010000004.1, read on the forward strand.
CCCCACTAAATCCGAAACTCTCCTACTTATCCTTTTTCTCTTTTTTTTTATTTTTTTAAATTATTTTTGTATTTTTTATTTTTTTATTTTTTTGGTTATTATTTATTTTTATTTTATATAAAAAATTCGTGATAACACTACGAATGGTGTTAGAATCAAGAGTTGGGCAGGTGAATTTCCTGGCAGTGCATCAGATATTCATTTTGAGGATATCACAGTGAAGAATGTCAGTTGCCCTGTCATAATTGATCAGAAATATTGTCCATCGAGGAAATGCAAGACGAATGTACGTGAACACTTATCAAAATCCTATTACAGTAAAAAGAGTTTATCAGTCATCTAATCTAGATATTATTGTGTTCATGCAGGTAGAATCAAACGTTAAACTAAGCAACATCAGCTTTAAGAACATCCGTGGCACGGCTGCGCTTCCAGAAGTTGTTCGAATTACTTACAGTGGTACTTTTCCATGTCAAAATGTAGAGTTCGTCGATATTGATATTAAGTACAGTGGACCCGATGGACCTGCAGTATCCGAATGTAAAAATGTAAAACCCAAAATTTTCGGCACACAAAATCCGGCTGCATGTACTATTCCTATGCCAGCAAACCCTACCCCTACGCCTTAAATGGCCTGAATGAACAAAGCGAATGTAATTCATGTTCCTTTTCATTTTAAATAAATCTATTTTTATTTTAATTCTATGTTGTTTTTTCTGCGCGTCAAAATGTATGGTGTATTAATGAAAAATCATACATTGCCAACACTTCCATAAGCCTCGTTAAAAACCTCACTAAAGTTTAATTGATGGTGAAGATTACTAATAGAAGTGTAAAACGAAACATAAATTAACACAAAGGGCAAACAACCTATTCAAATTTTATATTATATAGTTTTAAAATCATAATAAAATATTGATATAAAAAAGATGACTTATTGTAACACTAAAACTCAGAATAAAAATAAATAAATAAATTTATCTTGAAATTTTAATGAAAGGTTTTGAAATCTAATTCTAAAAAAATTCTGAGAAATAGTGCTGGAGTTCAATTTACTTTATGTATATACCAATATAATATATTTATTTTTAAAATATTTAAAATAAATATTATTTCTAAAATAATAAATTAATTAAGATTTATCATCTTCAAAGTAATATTTTAAAAATATTTATATATTTGACCTTATAAATATCAAATTTAATCATATTTTTTTGAATCAGCTAATAGTGATTACAGTAGTATCTGTTCTAGAACATACTCTCAACCATTGAACATTGATCGCTCAATCACTTTACTGGCATTACTGGTGCTCAAACCCGTGACCTCTAGGAAGAACAACCGTTTCTTTAACCACTAAGGCTAGATGACTCGTATTAATCATATTTTCAATAAATAAATTTAATAATAATTTTAATAACATGTTATATGATCTAAGAGGGTGGGTGGGGATGAGGTGGGGTGGGACACATATAAAGTCATATTTACATTTGCCCAATCACCCACGTCCCACGACCAGCGAAATCTGTAACCAACCTTGCCCGATTGAATGTGAAGTAGAGTGAATCCCAAAAGAAACTCACCCCATTGACATCCTCAATGTCAATCTATGTAGTTAAGTTTTTAATATATTTTTATCAATTAAAACAACTTTTATTAAAGAATAAAGTCATTAACCATAATAATTGATATGTGTATAATGTTGCATATTCTTAATATGTTTTATTCGTCATTATGTATATATATATACTATTACATTGCTTCTTTGGGGTTTTATTTTTATAATCTCCCTGACTCGGTCTAATCAGAACCAAACAAAATAAGTCACATTAAAATTGTCAAAACAAACTGAAACTAATAATATAAACCGTATCGATCCTCTATACTCTATTTTAAAAATAAGAATTCTAGTAGCAATAAGACGTACTAGTACGGTACCCCTCGTATCGAAACTAGGCTTAAATCACATGGAGTGTATCATTACAACAACTCCATTGATTAAATCATATGCAACACGTATCAGAAATCTAATGCATAATCTCATATGTAACCTTCAATTGAAACCTTCACATGCATAGCAATCATATGCAAAGATTAAAGAGCTAATTTGTATAAATCAATATTATACAAATATAATCCTATCAACATGATACATCATATTTTATATTGACATTTAAGTGACTAAAAACCATTTTACAAAATGTATCGAAGACACGGATTCGATAAGTAATTCCTTACAATCACATTTTCCTCATTGGTTAGGTGTATCAAATCCACCATCGTGAGTAACGATATAATTATAATCGTGGTAGCTTACGACCACGATCCTCACGACTCATCAATCGTTATGGTTTCCATGGTGGAGAAAAATGGTCCCTGTCAAACGCTCGACACATATGTGTGGGTATAATGCTTGAATCCCACACTCTATATTTATAGGAGATATGAAAGTAATTCGGTTAAGTTAAAATTCTTTTTGAATTTTAAATGTGTAATAGATTAGATTTAATAAATATCAGAGATTTGATTTGATATTATCTGTTATTTAAATCTAATTTTAAATAGATATTATCCGAGATTTTAAATGAATATTATCTGATATTATCCGAGATTTGATTTGATATTATCTGATATTAAATTTAAATTTTAAATTTTAATCAAATTTTGTTTGATTCTCAGACAGATTTGCCCCTGCTTTCAACCTATAAATAAGAGGTTTCGTTTCTCATTTTTCAATCATCAGTTAGAAAAGCTTTATGCTTTCTTTGTGAAATTTGAGAATTTTATTCATAGAGGTTGAGTTCTTCATTTTAGATTAGACGATCAATATCGCCTAGTCCACTCCAAACTTTGGGTGTACATTGTTTGGAGCGACCGTGTTAACCTTCGGGGGACAAACGCACACCCTGTTTTACAATCTACTTAACCAATAACCTGAAATAATTTATTCTACTACAATATCAATCATATGACCGATTAATTATATTCGATAATATTTTATAATATTTATCAATATAATTCATTATAAATCATTTACGAGGTTTCATCGCAAGATGCCTTGAGACAATACTAACATTACAATAAATAATGAAAATAAATTTGGAAAAGACAACTAACCAATCTCGAAACTCTAACTACATTCATCGATACTCTTAAGGCTTTTAGGGTTCCCGGATGGCTATCCCCTTATTTCTTAGCTTGTTAGGATCTGATGGATTAGTTGTTTCCTCGCTAGGAACATTTTGAGCTATCAAAACAATCTAGGAAAAAGAATAATTATGCTTTCAAATAACTTGATAGCTACTCCTTGGGTTATCTTGTCCAATGTCTACCAAGTAATTGGAATAGAAAGACAAAAAATAAAGCTTGCAAGGATCTCCAATTGAGGTGCTTGCTTAGGGTTGCTAGAGGTAGAAGATGATGGCTAGGAGTTGTAACCGGGTAAAAATCATCTGTCTCTTTCTCATGCATCCTTTTATGTCTCCTTCGAAAATTTTTTAAAATTGAATTTTAAACCTTAACCCTCATTTTCTATATCCTAACCCCTACGCCCTAAAAAGTACACCCTAACCCTAATTACCTAAACCCTAACCATAACCCCTAACCTTGAATCCTAAACCCTAAACCCTAAACCCTCTGATTTAAAACAGAGACACAAATGGAGGCATGAAAAAGAGGTAAACGATTTGCACCCTATAACCGGTAAGTTTCCTTTTCTTTTTTTTTTCTTTCTATTTTTTATTATCTCTTTCGATAAGATTTCCATGGGATGAAGTAAGATCCCATCTTCTTATTCCACATAGTGATAAATAAACTTGGAGAGGGGCTAATCACAAGGTTAGTCTCTCAACTTTTCACTATTTATATTTTTACAATGATACTTTCAATTCTTATAATTTGATACTAAACAAGTTTTAATATTTATAATATGGTCCTTAATCAATAACTATACTTAATTAGGGTCCAATACTACAGTTAAAATTAAAGCAATAATTTGGTTTTTCCATGCAAAACCCAATTCTGACTATGCCCAGTTTTGAAGTGTTACAATATCTACATCTTATTCTGACATATCTTGATAAGACCAAACAAAGACATCTTTAAATTCTCGCAACAAATCTATGCATATCTTGATAGGACTATGCCACTTGTCAATATATATCATTTAAAATCATGTTATCGTATTGTTTTACATATACATCAATAAAAACGTTTTCCAATGCATTAAACCACGCATTAACAAATACATCATTTTCATGAATAATTTTGTAAATGTATTAATCATCCATATATGATCAAAATCATCATAAATCATACTAAAAAATATATATAATTGTAGGTAATAATATCATAAAACAAGTGCACCAAAACCATTTCATCAAACTGAAAAAAGAGAGAAAAAATACCCCAAAAAATCTAATACTAACCTATAAAATTAGGAATTCAATTATTTTCTGTAACACCTCATTTTGGGGCTTAGGAGTTATCTAAGTTGATTAGACGATCTAATGGACTGGATTAGGTGATTTTATCGAGTTTTTGGATTAAAATTGATCTAAATAATTTTTATAAGAGATAAAAAATATAGATATTTTGGTAAAATCGTAATTAAAATATTAAAGGGTTTAGTGAAATCAATTTTGTAAAATAGGTTTCGAAATATGATATTTTGGATAGCGACATAAATATAAAATTTTAAAACTGTTTTGGTTACTAAATTAATAAGAATCAAATCTTAGAATTTTTAAGGAGTTAATTTGCGGAGGGTTTTTAATTTTTTGAAGTATTTATGGAGAAAAACACTGGAAAAAAATTGAGGGGGCATACTGCTTGACTTCAAGTTTAATTTGAAGTGAGATTCGGGTGACAAGGGAGAAAGTTGAATGGCATAAATTAATATGGTTTAGTTTGTATATACGAAAGCATGCTATTATTTTGTGGATAACAATATTTAATAGATTATTTACAAAGGATGGACTTCGATGCATGGATACGTAGGGACATTGATGAGAGATGCATTCTTTGTAATGATGCACATGAGAGCAAGAACCATTTTGCTGAGTGCAGGTTTTACAGGGCTATTTGGTCTATTATTCTGGAGCTTTGTGGTTTGCACAGGGACATGCAGTGCTGGGATGTTGAGTTGCACTAGTTGTGCACAAGATTGAAACGGAAATCGTTGATAGTTTATGTTCTTAAACTAATTTGGAGTGCCTTTATATACTTTGTTTGGGAGGAAAGGAATAGAAAATTATTTAGGGCTTCTTCTAGATCCGAAGAGTACATTATGTGTAGCATAAAAGATGTTTGTATTCAAACTCGGAATAGGGTTCTACATGTGGATGATGTAAATAGGGTTATTTTTACATCTTGGGGAATTCCCGAATAAGGATGGATGCCTAAGTGTGCTTATAGGCTTGTCTTCTTTGTCTTGGATAATAATATAACACAATTTATCCAAAAAAATATAGTAGTATTTTTAGGGAGATACTCAAAGAAAAAGAAGAAACTATTAGATGGACTTTGTTTACTAGTTATCTATGATTTTTCCAATGAGAACTTTTCATCTATTTAGAAATTCTTTTAAAATAAATAAAATATATCTATTTCAATTCTTGATTTTAAACTAGACTTCACTAAGAAACATCACTAAAACAATTCAAAAAAAAAGGAAGATCATTAATATATGTTATATTAATTAATATTGCATTTATAGTAAAGACATTTTATAACGTAATAGTTGATAGCATCATTCATGATATTAATTATACACAGGTATTATTATTTTTATAAAATTTAAAAAGTGCTTTTAAGTTAGGATTATGATTAAGATTAAAAGTTGTGTTAAAAAATATTTGTTAGTAAAAATCTTTTACTTAATTCGCATAATTCAAGTTTTTAACAAACTAAACACAAATTTATCTAGCTAAGCCAAGTGGATATGCAATACTTGATGGTTGTAGAAATTAAAGCTTATCCATATGAATTACACATACTTAATAAATTATAACCTATTTTACGAAAAATATTGGTCGGTGGTAGTTTTCACAACCCCCTTATATATTTGAAACGAAAGAAAAAGAAAAACCATTCCCCTTTGAAGCTAAAATTAAAAAAATTATGGCAATAAAATTTAATGTTGCTTTTACGGTGTCTATAATATTACTTTTTCTCCTTTCAACCATTGAAGTTCAAGCAGATATTCTTGATGTTGTTGCTAAGTTTGGCGCAAAAGCTGACTTGAAAACAGATTTGAGTAAGGTAAGTGAAATTCAAATCACTTTAACACTCCAACGGTCAAAATATGTAGAATTTATTTATTAATATATTTTGTTTTAGTCATTATTGGATGCTTGGAAAGAAGCTTGTAGTTCAACAACTCCAGCAACAATTGTGATTCCTAAAGGCGTATATATTTTAAGTCAAGCAACACTAAAAGGTCCTTGCAAGGCTCCTATTGAGCTTCAAGTTCAGGGAACTATAAAAGCTCCAGCTGATCCTCATGCTTTCAAGGAGCCTAAATGGATTGCATTCAGTAGAGTCGAAAATTTTAAAATGTCTGGTGGAGGAATTTTCGATGGTCAGGGAACCCAAGCTTATAGAAGAGAAGGTTGTGATAAAAAGGACTTTTGTAGTGTACTCCCCATTGTAAGATTTCATTCCTTTCGTTAGAATTTGATAGCTTTTTAGTTATAACTAACATATAATTTTTTGACTCTATTTTAACTCTTAAATCGAACAGAATTTAAGGTTTGATTTCTTGACCAATGCGTTGATACAAGACATAACTAGCAGAGATAGCAAACAATTCCACGTTAATCTTTTGGGATGCAAAAACATTACTTTTGAACGTTTCAACATACGTGCACCTAAAGATAGTCCAAACACAGACGGTATTCATATGGGGAGATCAGATGGAGTTAATATTATTAACTCGGAAATAAAAACTGGTGATGATTGTATTTCAATTGGGGATGGAGCCAAAAATGTGGACATCAATGGAGTAACTTGTGGACCAGGACATGGCATCAGTATTGGCAGTCTTGGAAAGTTCGACGATGAAGAACCCGTTGAAGGAATTAAAGTATCAAAATGCACCATGTCTGATACTACGAATGGTGTTAGAATCAAGAGTTGGGCAGGTGAATTTCCTGGCAGTGCATCAGATATTCATTTTGAGGATATCACCGTGAAGAATGTTAGTTGTCCTGTCATAATTGATCAAAAATATTGCCCATCGGGGAAATGCAAGACGAATGTACGTGAACACTTATCAAAATCCTATTATAGTAAAAAGAGTTTATCAGTCATCTAATCTAGATATTATTGTGTTCATGCAGGCAGAATCAAACGTTAAACTAAGCAACATCAGCTTTAAGAACATCCGTGGCACGGCTGCGCTTCCAGAAGTTGTTCGAATCACTTGCAGCGGTACTTTTCCATGTCAAAATGTGGAGTTCGCCGACATTGACATTAAGTACAGTGGACCCGATGGACCTGCAGTATCCGAGTGTAAAAATGTAAAACCCAAAATTTCTGGCACACAAAATCCACCTGCTTGTGCTACCCCTATGCCAGCAAACCCTACCCCTACGCCTTAAATGGTCTGAATGATCAAAGCGAATGTAACTCAAGTTCCTTTTCATTTAAATAAATCTATTTTTATTTTAATTCTGTTGTTTTTTCTGCGCGTCAAAATATATGGTTTATTGATGAAAAATCATACATTGCAAACACTTCCATAAGCCTCATTAAAAACCTTACTAAAGTTTAATTGTTGGTGAAGATTACTAATAGAAATGTAAAACGAATCATAAATGAACACGAAGGGCAAACAACCTAAGTTTTGACAACACTCCCATATACATCACCCAAAACAGATCGATCAAACTATCCTAGCATCTAAAATCAAGAAGATCGATTAATACCACCCTTAACGAGCACCTCCGCTAAACTATTTACTTCTCGGAATATATGGTGAAAGCATACACCATTCATTTCCACACATGCCGCGTCAATTCGACGGAACCAATCCTAAATCACCATGGGCGTTTCTCTTGATGTAACACCCAAGCCACTGCCGCTGCCGATTTAATTCTATGTTATTAATAAAACTTTTGCACTAAATTAAATTGTTTTAAAAAATATTTTTCTATAAAAAAAAACATATGTAATACAATTTTATGCATTTTGACTTACTTGAATGGATTAGGGAAGTTATGCGCTGCACATGTGGTTGTAGAAATTTTATTTCACGTAATATTTGTATTACAGGTAAAAAAAAGTAATGATTATTAAATTTGAAGAAAGAACGTATTTTTTTTTGAATTAGCTAATAGCGATTACAGTAGTATCTGTTGTAGAATATAATCTTTATCATTTGACATTGATGGTTCAATCACTCTGTTGGCATCACTGGTGCTCGAATCCGTGACTTATAATAAGACTAAAACTTAGAATAAAAATAAATAAATAAATTTATCTTGAAAATTTAATGAAAGGTTTTGAAAACTTATTTTAAAAAATTCAGAGCAATAGTGCTAGAGTTCAATTTACTTTGTGTATACCAAAAAAATAAATTTATATTTAAAAATATTTATAATAAATATTAGTCCTAAAATAATAAATTAATTAAGATTTATCATTCTTTAAAGTAATATTTTAAAAAATATTTATATATTTGATCTTACCAATATCAAACTTAATCATATTTTTAATAAATAAATTTAATAATATTTATAATAACATGTTATATGATCTATTAAGGCGGGTGGGGATGAGACAGGGTGGGACGGGTATGAAGTCATATTTACATTTGCCCATCATCTACGGAAAATCTAAATATTATCCTCATCCCCGTCCCACAACCTACGAAATCTATTTAGTTCAGTTTTTAATAAATGTTTATCAATTAAAACAAACCGAACTATTTGTAGCTTCCTTAACTTGGTTTAATCAGAACTAATAAAAAATGTCACATTAGGTTTGTCAAAACAAACCGAAACTAATAATATAAACCGAACAATTTTTTTTCTTTTAATCTTATCTATATGCACATTAACCCTAAGGTATTGGAAGTTCACATGGTGCAATAACTGTTCGATTTGGTATAAATTACACATCCCAAGCACAATAAAGACCAAAATATAAATTTGATAAAATAAGGGACCAATTAAAAAATTAGGATTAACAATATTTCATTACGTCTATTTTAAGCATGTAGGTGAAATTTCATTAAAACGGATGTAAAAAAACTCCATAAATCAAACATACATGAAATATGGACTAGAATGCAAAGAAATCAGTTTTTAGCTCATAAAATAACTAATTTAACGACCAGCGTATCGGTACTCATCAATTCCATATTAATATGAACCTTTTAACAAATGTGTATCGGTATATCTTAAGCCTGTATCGATCTTCCATACTCTGTATAAAAATAAAAATTTTAATAGCAATAGAGCGTACTGATACGATACCCTACGAATCGAAACTAGGCTTAAATTACATCGGGTGTATCATTACAACAACCTACATACCAGAACTCAGTTTATAATTCCTTAAGGGTATACCAATACGATGGCTACTCGTACAAGTACTTAATACATATTTTCTCAAACGTGAACCTGGAACAAACCCCGTGTACCGATCCCTAAATACTCGTACTGATACGACATAACTTGTAATGATCTTTTGATTTAATTTATAACATTTTGACTCAATTTACTCAAGCTTAAACACTAACAAAACATCATCCAACATACAAGGCATCAATTTCATGATTATACAAGCATGATAGGCCAATCACCAAAGCATAAACTATTAAAACGTCTATAGGCATGTTTCCTACCCAAACATGTAATTTCCATTCCCAAACCCTTATCCAAGTATATAAAGCTTAACACAAGTCCAAAATAATATAGTAATTTAAATTTATACAAATCGGGAGTTGAGCAAAATAACCCTCCCAAATACTAAGTGACCACTGATCGGTGATTTAAATAGTCACTTTTTAATTGTTAATTATCTTATTCTCATGGATTTATCACTGCTAATTTGAGTGTATTTCGTTTATCTTATGTGCAATGAACTTTTACTACAATTGGTGATTAAAAGGATAAATTCTGTATTTTTACGACTGGAGACACGGGCACGACAGGGGCACGATGCAGCTAACGTGGCAGTTTCTAGAAGATCCAAGAAGATTTTGTAGGCAGCTCAGTCAGCATTATCTGAGAAGATCTTTAGAATATCTTATTTTTAAATTTTAAACTCATGAATTATCTTTTATCTTTTAATTTTGAGTTAGTTTGTTATTTTTAGGAAGTTAGAAACCTATAAATACCCTCCATGGGTAAGGCTTCAGATCTATTATTCTATCTTTGAACTCTTGTCTTGTTCTTTTTACTATTTTATAAAATCTTTACTTTAAGTCTTTTTATATTTTGCAAAAATATGTTAAATATGATAATTGATATCATGCTTAGCTAATTTTTTTTAAGCCGGAAGCTAGCAATGAATCAATTCGATGCGTGAAAATTGAATAGTACTTAATTCTCTTCGGGATACATTCTTATTTTTCGGTTTTATTAGTTTGACAATCGGCCTTATTTACAAAATTAAAACATTTTCAAATCAAAAAGAGCTCGTTGGTTTGGATGTTTTAATGTAAAGTGGGAGGAAGGATTTGCCTATGGCAATTCAACTTCTTGTAACCGACAAGATAGAAAGGCAAGTTACAATGGGTTGGTCCTCGTAGACTGTAACCGACATGAATCCCGGAGTAAAAATACATTTCAATGACCGACAGAATTGAAACAAAGTTAGCTCGAGACGATTTCTACATTGTCATTTTCAACTATTATTTATTTTTCTTAATCTTTATTTTTACTTTTAATTTGTTTACTTTAATTTCTTTATTTTTTATCACAATCTTATCAACCCTTTTTAATTAATTGTCTTTATTACTACAAGTTTATTTTAAAATTGTACTTGAATTTATTTAAAATCCTTAGATTCTTCCCTTACTTGCTTGTTGCATGGAAAAATAGAGCGCGAGCATACAAACTTACAAAGCTTAGTGAGGAGCGCTCAAAAATAACACAACATCAATGGCATTTAAAATCGGTCACTCATACCATTTTGTAAAGATCAGTTAAAGCCATCGTGACTTACTTTCTATACACTTTGCTTTTTCAAAACATGCGTATTAAATCATATGCAACAGGTATCATAGATCTTATGCATAACCCCATATGTAACCTTCAATTTAAGTCTTTTTATGTATAACAACAATATGCAAAGATTAAAGAGCCAACATGAATAAATCAACATTATACAAATAGAATCTATCAATATGGGAGTTTTTCCAATAATATTGTCGGACAATTTTTTTTCCAAAAATATTGAACCACTCATATTATTTTTAATAATATAATGAATCACTGTTCAAATCAGAAGTCGAATTACTTTTAATTCATCTTCAAATAGTGTTTCGATGAAATAATAAACATTGTTCAAAGATGGATTGCTTTCCTCCGTCTTTGAACAATATTTTTTAATTTGATTTATTAGTGAAATAAACATTGTTCCAACAATGCTGAAAATTAAAAAAAAAATATTGTTTGAAGACAGGTTGCTTTCCCCCATCTTTGAACAGTGTTTGTTATTTTATTGGAACATTGTTTAAAGACGGACTGAAAGCAATCAAACTTCTAATTTGTACAGCGAATCATTATATTGTTGAAAATAATCTGAATGGTTCAATATTTTTGAGGAAAAAATTCTCCAACAATATTGTTAGAAAAACGCCTATCAAGCAATATGATACATCATTGTATCATATTTTATATCGACATTTAAGTGAACAAAAACCATTTTACAAAACATATCACAGACACAAATTTGATAAGTAATTCCTACATCACTTTATACATTTTCATCCGAAATAATTGTATCTTACAATCGGAGTACAATCACATTTCCCTCATCGGTTCGGTGTATCAAATCCAACATCGTGAGTAGCGATATAGTTATAATCGTGATAATTTACAATTACAGTCCTCACGACTCATCAATCGCTATGGTTCCCATTAGGGTTGTAAATGAGACGAGACAGATCGCGAGTTATTCGAGCTCGACTCGATCAAAGTTTGGTCAAAATTCGACTCGATTGGACTTGACTCGAGCTCGAACTCGGCTCGAGTTCTTAATGAGTCGAACCGAGCTATATGATACACGACTCGAAAAGCTCACAAGCTACTCGAAAACATAAATATACTATTTTTTATAATTTAAAATCTAATTTCTAAACTTAAAACCCTAAAATCTAAACCGTAAACATAAGTCTTAAACCCTAAATTAAGATATTAAAACCTACAAGTTTGAGTTTATACAACATGTGTATCAAAGTTTTTTCTCCATTAAGCTTTAAATGAGACATGAGAGATAAGAGTTACTCGAGTATAACACGGTCAAAGATCGGTCAATACATGGCTCGATTAGGCTCGAAAAAAGCTCAAACTCGACTCGAGTTCTTAACGAGCCGAACCGAGCTCAAATATTTCGGGCTCGTTTAAATTACTCAAGCTCGAACCCGACTCAAAATCTTGCCGAGCCGAGCTTAACACTACTCGAGCTCGACTCGGCTCGTTTACACCCCTCGTTCCATGGTGAATAAAAATATCATTTTCAACCCCTCAACACACATGAAGTGACTTATTATAATACAATATCAATCATACGACTTATCAATTATATCTGATAATATTTTATAACATTATTTGTCAATATAATTTATTATAGATCATTTGCGAGGTTTTATCGCAACAATATCTTCAAACAATATTAACAATATAATAAATAATGATAATGAAATCTAAAAAGGACTATTATGCTTTCAAATAACTTTGATATCAATAAAAGGATCCATAGCTACAATAGACTATAGAATCGATAGGAGCAAAGTTTGGAATTCCATGGAAATTTATCTATGGATCCATAGGTTTTAAAAGTTAATTTCTCCATAGACTCCTACTTCAAAATTGATAGCTAATCCAATGTGTACCAAGTAATTGGAATAGAAAGACAAAAAATAAATAAATAAAGCTTGCAAGGATTTCCAATTGAGGTGCTTATTTAGGGTTGCTAGAGGCTGAAGATGATGGCTAGGATATTTGCGTAGGTTGTAACCGGTAAGTTTCCTTTCCTTTTTTAACTTTCTATTTTCTATTATCTCTTTCAATAAAATTTTCATGGGATGAAGTGATCTCATCCAGGGGCGAGCAAAACTCGCTCGACTCGAAAAAAATGAATAGTTTGACTCAATTCGAGACGAAAATACTCAACTCGTTTTGATTTGACTCAAAATTTTATAAACTCGACTCGAAAAAATTTCAAATAAAGTTTGAGTTGTAAAATGAAAATTCGAATAACTTGAAATTTTTAGTAATTAAAGGATTTATTTTTAAGTTTGAGATGAGTCTCTCAATTTTTTATGATATATATATTGATATATGAAAATATGAAGAAATATGATCACATATGAAGAAATATATACTTACATATTTTGTATGATTAGAGAAAGTCGTTTAAATTGGAATTAAATTATATTATAACATAATAAATAATTAAAATTAATTTTTTATAAGAACTTGAAAACTCGACTCGAATTTCTTAAACTCGACTCAAATCGAAAAAAATTCAAATAAAGTTTGAATGGTAAAATATGACTCGTAAACTCGAATAACTCGAAATTTTTTGACTCGACTCGATCGAATATTCAGCCCTAATCTCATCTTCTTATTCCACATAGTGGTAAATAAGCTTAGAGAGGGGTTAATCACAAGGTTAGTCTCTCAACTTTTCACTATTTATATTTTTATCATGATACTTCTAATTCTCATAATTTGGTCACTAAACAAGTTTTAATATTTATAATACAGTTCTTAATCAATAACTACTTAATTAGGGTCCAATATTAATAAAATTGACCACACAGTCAAATTAAAATAATAATTTGATGTTTCAAGGATTTTGATTGTCAGAACTCAATTCTAATTAGGTCTGGTTTTGGGTTGTTACAATATTTGTATCTTATCCTGGCGTATCTTGATAGGACCAAACAAAGATATCTTTAAATTCTCACAATAAATCTATGTATATCTTGATAGGACTATGTCACTTGCCAATATATATCATTTTAAATTATATTACCCTATTGTTTTACATATGCATCAATAAAAAAATTGAATTAACTAATAGTGATTACAGTAGTATCATAAAACAAGTGCATAAAAATTATTTCGTCAAATCAAAAAATAAGAGAGAAAACTCTTCCTACTTACTTTCGAGTTTAAACAAACGTTTCAAACTTAATTTAAACTTTTAATACAACCCTTAAACCATTTCAAAGCTTTATTCATATTCTCACTCGCCGATTCTGCAAAAGCTTCATTCGTCGATGTAAAATTATTCTTTCAGAACTAAAAAACATCTTTGATTGCTTGTAGATTAATATATTTTATTTTAATCACGATTAACATCTAAAAACAATTACATACTTTTCTTATACCTCCAGCAATAATAGAACACAAAAATTACCCCAAAACCAATTAGTTCTAACCCATAACATTAGGAGTTCAATTAATTTCTGTAACATCCCATTTTTGAGCTTAAGAGTTATTTAGGTTGATTGGACGGTTTAGTGAATCGGATTAGATGATTTTATCAAGTTTTTGGACTAAAATTGATCTAAATATTTTTATAAGAGGTAAAAATATAGAAATTTTTATTAAATTTCTTAATTTTTATATTAAAGGGTTTAATAAAATCAATTTTGTAAAATAAGGTTTCGAAATGTGATATTTCGGATAATGACTAAAATGTAAAGTTTTAAAACGTTTTTGGTGACTAAATTTAATAAGAGTCAAAGCTTCTTGGCTGCTTGTACAATCAAAGCTGTGTTCGAGTATGGGTTGTAGACATTGCTCTGCTTTCTAGGCTTCAACACGTTTAATTTTGCTCATGGCAGAAGAGTCCGAGCACTAATCTTCGAGTTCATGGCAGCAGCGTACTTCGAAAGATACCCAGAGTTCCAAGGTTCAACTTTGATGAACCAATCAAAGAGAGAATCCCAGATTTCATTTCTACTTTTGCTCACCATAGAAGAAACTTGGGAGAAGAAAAAAAGCAATGGTGACTATTTCTAGGAAAAAGGAAAGTAAAGAACAAAACTTTGCTTGTTTATAGCTAATTAGCTAGTTAATGAAGGGGCCAACCCCATTGTCCTTGGATTCTTCCCTACAAGGATTGGATTGGAGAGTATACTTCAATTCAACCTTTAATTTAAAGTTTTAGCCTTTGAATCAATTCCCAACATAACTTCATTGTTCTGCTGCTGCAAATAATATCTCTAACGTGTTCCTTGGGTGCTTCTTTTAATGATTAAACCCTCCATTAGCTTCACCAATTGTCATCCCTGGTTTTCACTCCATTCCCCTTTGTTCAATCTTTCTTTCTGTAATCTACCACTTTGTTTATACATCATGTCTTCTATCCTCTTTGAGATAGATAACAAACTTTCCTGCAACCACCACCTAAGCGACTTGTCCCCTCAATATCTTACGGGGCTTGAACGGAAGCATTGTGAAGAATGTGGAGGGATAGTCTTCGATGAGGCCTTTACTTGTCGACGGTGTTCCGTTTGTCTGCACGCCTCCTGCGTGGATAAATTTGTTCATTTCTGCCTCAAGAGATGATGCACCCCTTCCACTTGCACCACCAACTTCAACTAGATTCAGATATGCAAGAGTTCATTTGTGATAAATGTTTGAATTTATCTCTTGGCTACAAATACAGATGTTCTTCATGCGATTTCAATCTTGATTTGGCCTGCATTTCGTTGGTCAATGACGAGCTTCCGAAAGATCAAGAGCTGACGAGATTTAGAGACGGAAAGAAAATGACAATCCTACATTACAGCCACAGTCACAGTCTGAGCATCTTCAAATATAGGAAGATACGCGAACAAGACTACTATTGTCTTTGGTGCGAAAAACGTCTATCGGAAGTGTGCTGCGGTTGTACAGAATGCATGTTCTATCTTCATTTGGTGTGCCTTGATAAGATACCGAGGACAATTTCTCATCCTTTTCATCCTGGCCACACTCTTCGCTTAAGCTATATCCCGGGCTACTGCAGTGCTTGTGGAAATACTATTTCAGCTTTTACCCCTTGCTATATGTGTGAGACCTGCGACTTCCGCCTTCATTGTTTCAGCTGTTCTAAACTCTTGCCCACACAAAAACTCGGCTGCCACGATCACCTTCTAACTTATTTCAGTTTTTTGGGGAAAGGTCAAGAAGGGAGAGATTTGTACTGCAAAGCCTGTGACAAGCCTTGTGGTGGTGCCGGTGTCTATCGTTGTATACAATGCCATTTTAGCTTCCATCAAAGGTGTGTTGTACCGCCTTCGGCTGAACATAGATATCACAGACATCCACTTCTCCTTAAGGATTGGATTAAAGAAGATGATTCTGAAGAATGTTATTGTGATGTTTGTGAGAAGCAGAGGAATCCAAGGTATCCTGTGTATATTTGGCAAAGTTGCACATTTATCGCTCATATCGAATGTGTACTTGATGAGGTAATAATCATTTTTCACCCTTGGATTTAATTTTTGCAATCAAAAGAGAAATTTTCAATATTTACTGATATCTTCTCAATGTTAACAGTATAATAATTAATACTCCTACTATAATATATTTCATCTTTAGGATAATGTTCCATCCTCATTTCCCCGGTCCACGGAAAACAAAGCTTTGATTGTGAAAGGAATGGAGCATAATGAAGAGACTAATGCCATCCACACTCTGGTTTGCAACTATATCAAGAATATATTAGCCAACTGTTATTCAAACCATCTAAATTTCTTTGTAAATGTGCAGGTGCAACCAATCTTCCACAGTCACCCGATGTATGAGGTAACAGAAGGGTTCAAAGGAAACAAATTTTGCTATGGTTGTCGTCTAGTACTTGATGGTCCGAGCTACTTCTGTAAAACATGTCATGACTTTTACCTGCATGAAAAATGTGTTAAACTGCCATACGAGATTCAACACTCTTTTCATTCTACCCATCCTCTTAACCTCTATACTTCATATCGTCCTGGGATCGGTCGGCTCATTACATGTGATGAGTGCAAAGACATTTGTCTTGGCTTCATATATTTTTGTGAGCTGTGTAACTTCAAGCTTGACGTGAAATGTGCTGCTCTAATAACTCATAACATCGGGGTTTCAGAAGAAAAAGAGATGGAAAGAGTAATTGAGGTGCACCATTTCCACCAGCACAAGCTTGTCCTCGGCTATTGTCAGGATCCTCTAAATGAAATAAAATGCACAGTTTGTGAATTGCCAATCTTAGGTCCAGTCTATTTCTGCCCCAATCACCTCTGCAATTATATTCTTCATGAATCTTGCCTTAGGCTACCACAAATGATTCAAGTCCCATTTCATCCAGAGCACAGGTTGGTTTTTCGCCTCTTCCACATACAATCAAATCCACAATGTTATGCTTGTCCTTTGAACATTAAGTCATTCACAGTTGCATATAATTGTGAACATTGTCACCTTAACCTTCATCCTGTATGTGCAAATTCACTAAAGCGACCCTTGAAATGTGAGTCCCACTCGGATGATCTTTACTATTTTGGGCCAGATTATCAGCTGCTCTGTGCAAACTATGATCCGTCACGGACAACACATTTTGTCTGTGATGAATGCGAAAAAAGTTGTCAAGGAGAAGCGTTTTACCGTTGTATACAATGCTGGGTCAATTTTCATTTGAGTTGTATTCCCTTACCTGAAATTGTTAAATCCAAATATCACATTCATCCTTTGGTTCTGAAAGATTCTTTCGCTGAAGATGATTCCGGAAAGTATTATTGTGATTTTTGTGAGGAGGAAAGAAATCCGAAAGATCATGTAAATTATTGTCAAGAATGTGATAGTAAGACGGTTGCTCACATAGAATGTGTACTGGCTCAAGTAAGTTGATTTATATTTTTAACTTTTAAAATCAAAAGATCCAATGCTTTTTTGCTCTAACAGATCTTTTTGACATGATATTCCCTTTATGTTAGGTGGAATATAACATGGTGGAGATTAGGAAGAACCGTCACCAACGGAGTTTGCAGAAGAGGCGACATGAAGGGCTCCAAGCACAGCCAATGCCTGCTGCTATTCACTCCACCATTGAGAAAAAAGTTCATTTACTTCTATCATTCAATCATTTACATATACCAAGGTACTACTTTTCTTCTTATCATGTTTAACTCCTTCACTGCAGCTGGAAAATTTTCCTGCCATGGTTGCCGGTGTCTGGACTGATGATAGGAATTTGCAGGTTGAGGCAGCCACACAGTTTAGGAAATTGCTTTCAGGTGGTGAAAATATTATTCTGTAATGCATTTCGTTTGATAGTAATATAAAATTTAAATTATAGACCTCATCACCTCAATACATTTTGTTTTTTTATCACAGGACGTAGCCCACCTATAGATGAAGTGATACAAGCTGGAGTTGTTCCCCGCTTTGTTGAGTTCCTTACTAGAGATGATTTCCCACAGCTTCAGGTTGGATTTCCTGTCAGCAAAGCTTCAATATAACATTTTACTATATTTTAGATATGCTTAATATTCTTATCAATTGAATGTTTATTCAGTATGAGGTAGCCTCGGCCCTCTCAAATATTGCTGTTGGGACATCTGAGAACAGGAAGGTGCTAACTGATCATGGGGTTGTTCCAGTATTCGTCAAGTTACTAGGTTCCCCAAGCGATGCTATACGTCATGAGGTATGCATATGGAATGAATTTATTGTAGTAGTTATGAAATGATTTATGATCTTCTACGTTCTTTTGTTTTCAAATTCAGGCTGCGCGGGATTAGGAAACATCGCTCTTGATTCTCATGCAAGTCGTGATATTGTCCTTAGCCATGGTGCTTTGCCTCCTTTGTTGGCTCTGTTGAATGATCAAGCTATCTTGCCAATGGTGCAGTGTGCTTCACGGGCACTTTCAAATCTTTGTTGGAACTTGCCTCAGCCCCCATTTGATCAGGTTTGACCTTACTTCCTATTGTTGGTTTATTCATGTTTGAAAACTAAGATGTTGGATTGTTTGTCAGATAATTTAAACTATGCATTACAATGCCCTGCTAATGTTAAACAAGAAACTGAGACTATTTGTAAAGTATTGCTCTCTAGCTACGAAACTTGTATTCGAATCACGATAGGGGTTGAATTAATTCTCCTTTATTTGTTGTTCAGGTTAAGCCTGCACTTCCTACATTCGCGCGGCTTATAGATTCAGATGATGAACAAGTCTTAATGGGAGCATGTAGGGCTATCCAGTACCTTTCTTGCAACACAATTGACAAAATACAAGCTGTTCTTGAAGTAGGTGTATGCAGGCGTTTAGTGGAACTTTTATTGTGAGTTAGACTATTTAATGTTAATCGATCCTGAAAGTCGAAAATGTGAATTATTTTGTTTGTTTTGCTGACCAAAATCATAAATTCTTTGGCTTTTGCAGGCACACATCTCCTTTTGTGTTAACTTATGTTCTTAGCGCAATTGCAAATTTTTTCATGGTAGATGCTATGCAAATCCAGGTATTAAATCATCTTTACTAAAATCTGGATCTTAGGCCATTTAGTGTTTAGTTAAAGATCCAAGGTTTTGTCTGCTCTGATATGTAGATATGAAATTTGCAGGCTATTTTTGTAGCTAATATCGTTGCTCCTGTGGTACATCTGCTTCAACATGATGATATTAAAGTTAAGAAAGAAGCTGCCAGGGCCATTAGAAACGCTACATGGCGTGGGGCTCCGACTCGTGATCCGATCAAGTATGAAAATGGTTTCCTCTACTAGTTATTTGGAAGGCAGGCCATCAATGATAAACTAACTCGTCTGGACATGCCATATATTTCAGGTTTCTTGTAAGTCAAGGTTGCATCAAACCGTTATGTGATCTTCTTATGTGCCCAGATCCAGACACATTTACACATAGCTTAGTGGGGATTATGAACATTCTGTGGGTAGGAGAAGCTGATAAAACTATGGACACAACCGGAGTGAATCTCTATGCGCAAATGATCGAGGAAGCTGGGGGTCGAGAGAAGCTTGAGAGTTTAAGGTCTCATGACAACACTGAGGTTTCTGAAATTGTTGTGAAAATTCTAGAGACATACTGGAGGGAATGAGCTTCCCTGCTCCAAAGGCATACTGGTGAAAAGGCTAAGGAAGTTCATATTGACGTGTTGGCACTTCGAGTTCATGGCAAGCAGGGCAGGGGTCCTAGGCCTGAACCAACACCATCTGGCAGTGCTGCTTTAATATGGTTGTGCCCTCGATCCAACTTCAATCCAGACTTTGTTAAGAGTCAAACTCAAGACATCCCACAGGCAAAGTGCTCGATCATCTTCGAGTAATCGAGTTCATGGCAGGCAGGGCAGGCGTTCAAGGCCTGAACCAACACCATCTTGCTGTGCTGCTTGATATGGTTGTGCCCTCCATCCTATTTCAATCCAGACATTGTTAAGAGTCAAACTCAAGGCATCCCTCAGGCAAAGTGCTCGATCATATATATTCGAGTTCATGGCAGGCAGGGCGGGCGTTCAAGGCCTGAACCAACACCATCTGGCTGTGCTGCTTGATATGGTTGTGCCCTCCATCCAATTTCAATCCAGAGTTCTAAGCAGTAGAAAGCATCAAATGAGATGCCTTTGCATTACAAGCTGCAAAACACAGGAAATTAAAACTTAATCCCTCTACATTGATCTTCTACTACATTGTAATAATAAACAAAAGTTCACTAAGAAACATCATTAAAACTATTAAAAAGGGAAGAACATTAAAAAGTTTATATTAATTAATATTAGATTTATATTAAAGATATTTTGTAATGTAACAGTTGATAGCATTATTTATCGTCTAAACTAGGATTAAGATTAAAATTATGATTTATATTAAAAAAAATGATTTCGTAGTAAATGTCTTTCACTTAATTCGTATAATTCAAGTTTCTGAACAAACTAAACATAAATTTATCTAGTTACGCCAAATGGATATAAAATACATGGTGGTCGTAGAAATTAAAGCTTATCCATATGAATTAAACATACTTATTAAATTATAACCGAGTTTATAGAAAATATTGGTTGGTTGTAGTTTTCACACCCTCCCTATATATTTGAAATGAAAGAAAAAGAAAAATCATTCTCCTTTGAAGTTAAAACAAAAAAATAGATATGGCAGTAAAATTTAATGTTGTTTTTATGGTGTCTATAATAAAACTTTTATTCATTTCAGCCATTGAAGCTCAAGCAGGTACTCTTGACGTTGTCGCTAAATTTGGCGCAAAGGCTGACTTGAAAACAGATTTGAGCAAGGTAAGTGAAATTATAAATCACTTTAACACTCTGACGGTGAAAACATGTAAAATTTAATTTTTAATATATTTTGTTTTAGCCATTATTGGATGCATGGAAAGAAGCTTGTAGTTCAACAACTCCAGCAACAATTGTGATTCCTAAAGGTGTATACCTTTTAAGTACAGCAACACTAGAAGGTCCTTGCAAGGCTCCTATTGAGCTTCAAGTTCAGGGCACTATAAAAGCTCCAGCTAATCCTCAAGCTTTCAAGGAGCCTAAATGGATTGCATTCAGTAGAGTTGAAAATTTTAAAATGTCCGGTGGAGGAATTTTCGATGGTCAGGGAACCCAAGCTTATAGGAGAGAAGGTTGCGATAAGAAAGACTTTTGTAGTGTACTCCCCATTGTAAGGTTTCTTTCATTTTTTACTAAAATATGATACTTTTTTTATAGTTATAACTAATATATACTTTTTTTGACTCCATTATAACTCTAAAATTATACAGAATCTAAGGTTTGATTTTTTGACCAACGCTTTGATACAAGACATAACTAGCAGAGATAGCAAACAATTCCACGTTAATCTTTTGGGTTGCAAAAACATTACTTTCGAACGTTTCAACATACGTGCACCTAAAGATAGTCCAAACACAGATGGTATTCATATGGGGAGATCAGATGGAGTTAATATTATTAACTCGGAAATAAAAACCGGTGATGATTGTATTTCAATTGGGGATGGAGCCAAAAATGTGGACATCAATGGAGTAACTTGTGGACCAGGACATGGCATCAGTATTGGCAGTCTTGGAAAGTTCGACGATGAAGAACCCGTTGAAGGAATTAAAGTATCAAAATGCACCATGTCTGATACTACGAATGGTGTTAGAATCAAGAGTTGGGCAGGTGAATTTCCTGGCAGTGCATCAGATATTCATTTTGAGGATATCACCGTGAAGAATGTCAGTTGCCCTGTCATAATTGATCAGAAATATTGCCCATCGGGTAAATGCAAGATGAATGTACGTGAACACTTATCAAAATTCTAATGCAGTTAAAAGAATTTATCAATCATCTAATCTAGATATTATTGTGTTCATGCAGGCAGAATCAAACGTTAAACTAAGCAACATCAGTTTTAAGAACATTCGTGGCACAGCTGCGCTTCCAGAAGTTGTTCGAATCACTTGCAGCAGTACTTTTCCATGTCAAAATGTAGAGTTCGCCGACATTGACATTAAGTACAGTGGACCCGATGGACCTGCAGTATCCGAATGTAAAAATGTAAAACCCAAAATTTCTGGCACACAAAATCCGGCTGCATGTGCTACCCCTATGCCAGCAAACCCTACCCCTACGCCTTAAATGGTTTGAATGATCAAAGCGAATGTAACTCGCACACCTTTTCATTTTACATAAATGCATTTGTTTCATTTTAATTCTATGTTAATAAAAAATGTATTAAATTCAATTGTTTAAAAAATATTCTTGAATGTAAATAGCACATAAGTGATAAAATTTTATGCATTTTATCTTATTTGACCGAACTTTATATGCAATTTATTTTGCCTTAATGATTATGAATTTGCCTTTGGTTTTCAAGTTTTTAGAATTAAATCTCATTGAATGCATGTTTTTTTCTTATATTTATCTCCCACAAAACAACCCCGTTTTGGATAATTTTATTTCAAGATAGCAAAGCAAAGCATCGTCGTTTTAATCTAATATAGTTTGGTGGTAAAAATAAGTAAATCTCAATAGTTAGGTGGTACCTGGCTTAATTTACCCTAAATATTATTAAAGATACAAGGGTAAAGTATATCAGGTACCACCGAATTATAGCTCGTGACTCTAAATATCATCAACAATTGCTATAAGTCCACACAATTTTCATGGGATGGGAAAGTGTTTTAAATTATAATTATTACCATTTTGGTACCTCTTGTGATGGATGTTTCCTTTGAAATCAGTAATTTTGACGAATTTGGTAGCCATATTGTTTTAGAAAAATGTGAGAACAATAATAACTTTGAATAATGGTTTAAATAAGTAAAGATGGAAAAGTGTTTCCTATAATGATTTTATAGGATCTTATTTTATTCTAGTAGAGAATCATCTCAAACTTAAAAATAAATCATCTATATTAAAAATTTCGAGTTATTCAAATTTTCATTTTACAATTTCAAACTTTATTTGAAATTTTTTTGAATCGAATCTACTTTATGAAATTTGGAGTCAAAACGAGTCGAATATTTTTGTTTCAAATCGAATTATTCAATTTTTTCAAGTCGATTCGAGTTTTTTCACCCCTATACACTAGTGTTCGATACAGATCTGTCGTTAACATAATGAAACAAAGTTTTTACAATGACTAATTTTCACACTCCCCCAAAAATTTTCTTGTGCCAAATGCTGTTGGTTTTCTCTTGGGTTCAGCTCAGTTGATCCTCTATGTTATGTACAAGAACAAATCAGTTCCATCAAAACCAGATGAGGCCATGGAAGAAGAAGGTTCAGCTCAAAAACAATCGAAGCCTAAACAAAGGCAAAAGCCTCCCGAAACCACACATCGATCGACAATACAGTTTTCACAAGATCATCAAGACACTTTCTCTGAGTTCATATGAACTTCAATCGAGTCGGCCGCCTCATGCGAGTGACGTCGAAGGAGGAAAACCTGATCAGCCATGATCTTGAAGGATGTTGATTACGCATGGGGAGCTTCAAAATTCAAGGTTCTGCTAGTTGTTGTTTTTCATTGAGCTCACGTTTGTATAAATGAAAAAGAAACTAAGAGGATGGTTCAAGGTTATAAATGGATCAATCTTAGGCAAACTCACGCAATCAGTTAGTCTAGGATAAATTTAGCTCTTAATCTATATCTTTTTGATAAATATCTCATTTTTTAATTAGCATAATGATTAAATAATTAAAAAATTAACCATAATGATATGTTATATATATATGTAGAATGATATTTAAGATTTTAAGAATGCTTAGTAGCCTTTTATTTTATATTTAATTAATTTTTAATATTTTATTTGAATTTGAATTTTTTATATTTTATGTTAGAATAAAATTATATTTTACATGTATATGTTTGTCATTATCGTAAAAAATTTAATGATAATGATAAGTTATATATATGTAGAATGAGACTAGATGTCATGTTATTTAAAACATATTATCACATATATATATAACATGCTAATATCGTTAAATTTTTAACGGTCTAATCATTATGTTAGTTAAAAGATAAGTTATTTGTCAAAAAGACATAGGTTAAGGGTTAAATTTATCCAAAAAAATAAAGACCAAAATGATAAAAATTATAAACGTTAAGGTTAAAATTATCTTTATGCTTTAATTTAATTATATAAAGTAATTAGGTTGGGTTAATTTAACTTATTATTATAAATAAATTAAAAATGAATATAAAATTATATTTGTTAAAGTTGGGTTAATTTTTTTAAATATAGTTGGATTAATTTAATCTTTTTGTCTGAATTAGAGATGGCAATGGATCGGACTTGGATCAGACTTTATAAAGTCCAAGTCCAATCCAATTAATAATCGGATTTTCAAAAAAATTCAAGTCCATTTATATAAATCCAAATTCAATCCAATAAAATATCTAAAATCCAAATCCAAAAGTTCAAATCCAATTATTTTTTAAAGTAACAACTCAAATAATATATTTAAATAAAAATATATTTTTTATCAAACAAATATTTTTAAATTTATAGCACAAACAAATCTCCAATCCAATATAAACAAATTAAAGTAACAACTCAAACTTTTTAAATATAAAAATTTTAAATATTTTTATTCGGGTTTATATATTGATCGAATTTATATCGAATATAGATTCGGACTGAATTCAGATCGGATTATGGCAATATCCATATCCGATCCACCTCCTATTAGGACTCGGACATTATTTTTGGATTCGGATTCGGACTTTTTTTAACCGGATTTAGATCAAATTTTTTCTTCAGATCGAATCGAATTCGGATCAAATTCGAACTATATTGTCATCCTATTCTGAATCTTAAACAATTTAGTCAAATTAACCTACTTAATTATAATCGATAAACAATTTAGTCAAATTATAACACATTTAATTACCCAGGTTTGTATACTTAAATAATTTATTTTTAATTTAAAAACTATAAAACATAAACTCTAAACCTATAAATCAAATTGAAATTGAGTTAGGGTTTAATTAGATCGGTAACTAATACATTTGTATAAAACTAAATAATTAGTTTTTTATTCCCAAATGAATTGACAATAATGATTTTGTCTTAGTGGTTATGATTTTGCCTTTGATTTTCAAGTTTCTAGAATTAAATCTCATTGAATGTATGTTTTTTTTTTATATTTATCTCCCATAAAAAGCCGTTTTGAACAATTTTGTTTCAAGATAGCGCAGCAAAGCGTCGTCGTTTTAATCTAATATAGTTTGGTGGTAAAAATAAATAAATTCCAATAGTTAAGTGGTAAAAATAAGTAAATCCCAATAGTTAGGTGGTACCTAACTTAATTTACCCTAATTATTATTAAAGATACAAAGGTAAAGTATATCAGGTACCACCAAATTATAGCTCGTGACTCTAAATATCATCAACAATTTATAAGTCCCCACAATTTTCATGGGATGGAAAGTGTTTAAAATGATAATTATTACCATTTTGGTACCTCTTGTGATGGATGTTTCCTTTGAAATCAGTATTTTTGACGAATTTGGTAGCCATATTGTTTTAGAAAAATGTGAGAACAATAATAACTTTGAATAATAGTTTAAATAAGTAAAGATGGAAAAGTGTTTCCAATAATGATTTTATAGGATCTTATTTTATTCTAGTAGAGAATCATCTCAAACTTAAAAATAAATCATCTAATTATTAAAAGTTTCGAGTTATTCAAATTTTTATTTTACAATTTCAAACTTTATTTGAATTTTTTTAATCGAATCTATTTTATGAAATTTCGAGTCAAAACGAGTCGAATATTTTTGTTTCAAGTCGAATTATTCGATTTTTCAAGTCGATTCGAGTTTTTTCACCCCTATACACTAGTGTTCGATACAGATCTATCGTTAACATAATGAAACAAAGTTTTTACAATGACTAATTTTTACACTCCCCCAAAATTTTTCATGTGCCAAATGTTGTTGGTTTTGTCTTGGGTTCAGCTCAGTTGATCCTCTATGTTATGTACAAGAACAAATCAGTTCCTTCAAACCAGATGAGTGAGTCCATGGAAGAAGAAGGTTCAGCTCATTGATGAATAGGGGGATTGAAATGTATTCCCTTGAGGAAAATCTAAACAATCGAAGCCTAAACAAAGGCAAAAGCCTCCCGAAACCACACATCGATCGACAATACAGTTCTCAGAAGATCATCAAGACACTTTCTCTGAGTCCATTTCAACTGCAATCGAATCGGCCGCCTCATGCGAATGACGTAGAAGGAGGAAAAATAAGTTATTTATCAAAAAAAATATAGGTTAAGGGTTAAATTTATCTTAAAAAAGAATGAGGACTAAAATGATAAAAATTATAAACGTTAAAGGTTAAAATTATCTTTATGCTTTTAACCACTTAGGCTAGAGGGCTCGTGCTAAAGTGATAATATATATACTAAGTTTTCCATTTGGTTAAGCACATTGCTCTTGGTGTAATATGTTTATGGATCAAACGGGCGTAAATCGTTTACCTCTTTATCATGCCTTCATTTGTGTCTCCGTTTTAAATTAGAGGGTTTAAAATTTAGGGTGTAGGGTTAGGGTTTAAGGAATTTGAGGTATGATGTATTTTTTAGGGTTTAAGGTTTAAGATTTAGAAAATAAGGGTTAGGGTTTAAAATTTAATTTTTTTAAAAAACATAATAGAAGGCATGAATGAAAACATAATAAAATGGTAGAGGATTTCTACTCGAATCAAACCTTCACAAAGGTAATTATTTTTTTATTTTTTAGGTTGAGAGAGTATAAATTAAATATTAGTTTAAATAAATTCTACATAAATTCTAAGTTTAGAAAAATTATTAGGTGAATCCTGTTCACACGTTATTCATGGTCTCGAACAATCAGAATCGTTCATCTCAATTTTTATAAGGTGAATTATCACTTCTTTCGTACATGTAATTAGTGGTTGGGTAGTTATTAAATAGTTATTTAATAATGAATGATTTTGATTGTTTGGACCATGGATGACGTGATGAACAGAATTCACCTAATAATCTCTCCTAAATTTGGGAGTTAAATCCCTTAACCAAGAGATTCTTGATTCGATATCATACTAGAAGAATTTTTTTTTGATTTATTCAGAATTATCACCGTTTTGTTGATCGATTAAAATGATAAAAAAATATTATATAATATACTGATGAAAGTTAAAATTAAAAAATATATAACAGAAAATCAATTTAAAAAAATAATAATCGAGAGACTAAAACAAAAAAACAGTGATAATTAAGTCACCGGGACATAAAATCTAGATGGAATAGAGATACTTGATTGCATATTATCACCAGGACTAAAACAAAAATTTTAACTGGTGATGATTGTATTTCAATTGAGGATGGATCCAATATGTGGACATCAATGGAGTGACTTGTGGACCAGGACATAGGATTAATATTGATAGTTTTAGAAAATTCGACGATGAAGAATCCGTTGAAGGAAATAAAGTATCAAAATGCACCATGTCTAATACTTCGAATGGTGTTAGAATCAAGAGTTGGGCAGGTGAATTTTCTGACAGTGCATCAGATATTCATTTTGAGGATATCACTGTGAAAAATGTCAGTTGCGCTGTCATAATTGACCAGAAATATTATCCATCGCGTAAATGCAAGATGAATGTACGTGAACATTTATCAAAATCCTAATACAATAAAAAAAATTTACCAATCATCTAATCTAGATATTATTGTGTTCATGCAGGCAGAATAAAACGTTAAACTAAGCAACATCAGCTTTAAGAACATTCGTGGCACGGCTGCGCTTCCAGAAGTTGTCTGAATCTTTTGTAGTGATATTTTTCCATGTGAAAATGTGGAACTCATCGATATTGACATTAAGTATACTGGATCCGATGGACCCGCACTATCCGAATATAAAAATGTAAAACCCAAAATTATTGGTAAACAAAATCCACCTGCATGTACTGCTCCTGTACCACCAAACCCTACTCCTACGGTTTTAATAACCGGCAATAATCAAAGAGAATGTAACTCATGCACTTTTTCTTTTTAAATAAATATATATTTTTCATTTTAATTCTATGTTATTGTTTTTTCTCGGCAAAACGAATAGTTTATTGATGGGGAAATCATACATATATAACTTTTCGTAGTTAAAAAAGAAATTAATAAACCTAAATACTATTACATATATAACTTTTCATAGTAAATATGAATTATCTTAAATTTTAATCTTATTCAAATAGATAATTCTAATATATATATATATATATGATTTAATTAATCTTAATTTCTGTATATATATTAAACTTTTCATAAATGTTTACTATAAAATTGACAGTGATACAATGTCGATACAAAGTCGTAGAAACTTTTCATAATTAATCTTAATCTCTATTATATATATTAAACTTTTCATTAAAACTATTCAGAAACATCTGTGACTTCACCAAGTAATATCGATGATCGTGATCACCAAGGTCCTGCACTACTACGATACAAAGTCGTCGCCGTACTAATGGACGGAGATGGATGTATGGTCATGAGCCTGCCCCTAAGATTGTTCTGGAGAGTAGTCCGGGCAAAGTGCTCGATCATCTTCGAGTTCATGGCAGGCAGGGCAGGCGTTCTTCAAGGCCTGAACCAACACCATATGGCTGTGCTGGCTGTATATGGTTGTTCCCTCCATCCAATTTCAATCCAGAGTTCTAAGCAGAAGAAACCATCAAATGAGACGCATTTGCATTACAACTTACAAGCTGCAAAACACATGAAGTTTCCATATAAAAGGAATCATCCAATGAGAAAAACTCCGATACGCGCAGTGGCGGATCTAGAAATTTATTTGAGGTGGGCACAAAGCTTAAATATTAAAAATTTTAATGATTAATTCATAAAAATTAAGAAAAATAAGGGTAAATATGTGAACTTTGAAAAGTTCATGCCCACCCTCCTATGAACATAGATCCACCGGTGGATACGCGGTCGGTGTAAACTTTAGCCTTTTATTTTTAGGGGTTAGGGATCAAGGGCGGTTCAAAGATTTTAGGGGCCCTGTACAACGTATTAAAATATGGCTCTTAAAAGTAATTGTTAATGACCCTCATTAGATCTAAAAGTATGATCCTTAAAAGTAATTGTTCTTTTTAGAGGCCCTGTGCAGTCATTTCTATTGCGATTGTTCAGAACCTCATTGATTTTGCAAAGCAATAGTAACAAGAATAATCAATAAAATTCTTTAATCAATTATCACATTTAGGAAACAATTATAAGTCTTTCTTAGGAGTATTTTCTAAACTTTTATAATGAATTCCGAGATTCATAGTTTATTAAAATTTTGGGCCCTTATTTTTTAAGGAGCCCTGTGCGGTCGTTCTTATTGTATCTGTCCAGAACCCACTGTTAGGGATGTAGTTTAGGGTTTAGAATTTAAGTTCGGTATTTATAGAAAGAGAACCAACTCCTCCTATGGGAAACCAGCTAGATAATAATTCATCTTCCTTTATTTTTTAAATCAGAAGAATACAGCTCTTAGCTTCAGGGATAAAGAATTCATCATAAGTTCTATACTGATGTGGAGAAATCTTTTCCCTACACTTCAAAACCTGGTCAAAACAACCCTCTTCCTCCTCTCCAAAACCTTTCTAAGAAATGAAGAGAAAGAGAACAAATAGATTTAGCATTTGAAGCGGCATGTGTAGGGAGAGATTCAAAATTCTCACATTCTTAAGCTGGCCGATGAAGTTGTCGGCTATGGACATGTCGTGTAATCATGTCATCTGCTCACATTGCAGGTCAAAATGGACATGGTCACCCAAAAAAAACCATGGTTGCATATCAAAAGATTATATCTCCTTGAGGATTAAGAGGGCTAGCATGACAAAGCACATAATAACAAGTACTGAAGCACACATCGCCATTCCTCCTTGTTTCCGCATTCTCTCCGCCTGCAAAGTCCATTCCATACCAAAACGAGAAAGTGTCGACTGTCACGAGAAACAGCTGAATTCAGATTGATGTTTGGACAAGAGCAAAAAAACTTATGTAGCTGTTGAGGCCTTCTTCAACTGTAGTTGCAACATTCTGAATGTTGTAGTCTATCAGGTTAATAATGGTGCCCTGTTTGAAGAGACAGGTGCATTGAGTGATACCGGAAAAGTTCGGAACCAATCACCAAGGGCTGATGGATTCCTACCTGATCAATCACCAGGACTGACAGATCCTTCATAATTTGAGCTAGCTCATTTACGGACTCCACAACCTACAAAAAAGAATTTAAGTATATTTAAATAAGGGTAAACTACAAAGATAGTCACCATACTATGGGTTTAGTATCGATCTGACCATAATACTTTAAAAAGAATCAAATACACCGGTAAACTATTAATTTGGTATTAAAATAGCCATCTGGCCGATGACGTGGCAGTTAAATATAAAATGGAATAATTACACATTTAGTCCATGTTATTCATACATTTTTTAAATTTAATCCTAATTTAATATAATAAAATAAAATAATTATTTAATTAGGTGATGAAACGTGTCACCACCTTATTGGATGATATTATTTTTAAATTTTTAATTTATTAAATTTATTTTTCCCCTCCAATCAGATGGTGACACGTGTCACCACCGATTAAAGGAGTTAAAACAAAATCTAAAACATTGCTTGCAATGGGACTCGAACCTAAGACCAAATATAAGATTTCAAGTGCTTTAACCATTGAGCAAAGCACATTGTTTGGACATAAAACACTATCATTTATATATATTTATTGTTTCTAATATTTGTTTCTTTATATTTAATTAAAAATAATAATTAAATTATTCGTATAATAAATATTCGAATAATATTCATAAATATTCAATATTTGAATTAATTAAATTATCGTTGCCGTATTTTTAAGTATTTTAGTCCTCGACGTTTTATTTTTGAACAAATGAGCCCTTGTTCTGATGGAAACTTTGTATCATTGTCAAATCTATGGTAAAAATTTATGGAAATTTTAACATATATAATTGAGACTGATATTAATTATGTCAAAAGGATAATATTTTAAAATTATCTATTTTAATTAGAGTCAAATGGATAATACTTTTTTCATACAAGTTTGGTTTGTGTTTATTTAATAAATTTTAAAATGTAAAAAAGTAATTTTATTTTATTTTATTGGTATACACGTATAAAGTAAATCGAACTCTATCCCATTGCTCATGATATTTTTTAAAATTAATTTTCCAACCCTTTCGATAAATTTTCAGGATAAAATTATTCCTTTATTTTTATTCAAACTAGGAATTAGTGTTACTGTAATACATATTTTATACATCAATATTTTATTATAATTTTAAAACCAATACAATATAAAGGTTGAAAAGGTAAAAATTGTTAAGAAATATGTTCTTTCTTTGAATTTAATAATCAATACTTGTTTT
Source organism: Abelmoschus esculentus (assembly GCA_035048815.1). Lineage (NCBI taxonomy): Eukaryota > Viridiplantae > Streptophyta > Magnoliopsida > Malvales > Malvaceae > Abelmoschus > Abelmoschus esculentus. Next base: position 24,089,636 of record JAUCBN010000004.1, read on the forward strand.
TTATTCACAAATATTTTTTAAACAACTAAATTTAGTGAAAAATATTTTTTTAATAACATAGAATTAAATCGACAGTGGCAGTGACTTGAGTGTTACATCAAGAGAAACGCTCATGGCGGTTTTGGATTGGTTTCGTGGAATTGACGCGGCGTGTGCGAAAGCGAATGGTGTATGCTCTAGCCTAAGTTGTTTTTCCCTTGTGTTCGTTTAAGTTTCGTTTTATACTTCTATTAGTACTCTTCGCTACCAACTAGGCTTTATTGAGGTTTTTAACGAGACATATGACAGTGTTGACCATTTATGCTTTCTCTATCTATAAACCATATATTTTGACGCAAAGAGAAAATAACAACATATAATTAAAATGAAAAAAATGGATTTATTTAAAATGAAAAAGTGCATGAGTTACATTCTTTTCTATTATTGCAGGTCATTTAAACTGTAGGGGTAGGGTTTTTTGGCACAGGGGCAGCACATGCAGGTGGATTTTGTTTGCCAGTAATTTTAGGTTTTACATTTTGACATTGAGATACTGCGGGTCCATTGGGTCCAGTATACTTAATGTCAATGTCGGCGAGCTCCACATTTTTACATGGATTAGTACCACTGCAAATAATTCGGACAACTTCTGGAAGCGCAGCCGTGCCACGGATGTTTTTAAAACTGATGTTGCTTAGTTTAACGTTTGATTCTGCCTACATGAACACAATAATATCTAGATTAGATGATTGATAAACTCTTTTCACTGTATTAGGATTTTGATAAGTGTTCACATACATTCTTTTTGCATTTCCCCGATGGGCAATATTTTTGGTCAATTATGACAGGGCAACTGACATTCTTCACGGTGATAGCCTCAAATTGAATATCTAATGCACTGCCAGGAAATTCACCTGCCCAACTCTTGATTCTAACGCCGTTTGAAGTATCAGACATGGTGCATTTTGATACTTTAATTCCTTGAACGGGTTCTTCGTCCTTGAACTTTCCAAGACTGCCAATACTGATGCCATGTCCTGGTCCACAAGTTACTCCAGTGATGTCCACATGTTTGGATCCGTCCCCAATCGAAATACAATCATCACCAGTTTTTATTTCCGAATTAATAATATTAACTCCATCCGATCTTCCCATGTGAATACCGTCTGTGTTTGGACTATCTTTAGGTGCACGTATGTTGAAACGTTCAAAAGTAATGTTTTTACATCCCAAAACATTAACGTGAAATTGTTTGCTATCTCGGCTAGTTATGTCTTGTATCAACGCGTTGGTCAAGAAATCAAACCTTAAATTCTGTTTAATATAATAGTTAAAATGGAGTCAAAAAATTATATGTTAGATATAACTAAAAAATATCAAATTCTAGCAAAAGAAGAGAAACCTTACTATGGGGAGTACACTACAAAAGTCTTTTTTATCGCAACCTTCTCTCTTATAAGCTTTGGTTCCCTGACCATCGAAAATTCCTCCACCGGACATTTTAAAATTTTCAAATCTACTGAATACAATCCATTTAGGCTCCTTGAAAGCTTTAGGATCAGCTGGAGCTTTTATAGTGCCTTGAACTTTAAGCTCAATAGGAGCCTTGCATGGACCTTCTAGTGTTGCTTGACTTAAAATATATACACCTTTAGGAATCACAATTGTTGACGGAGTTTTTGAACTACAAGCTTCTTTCCATGCATCCAATAATGACTAAAACAAAATATATTAATAAATAAATTCTACATATTTTGACCGTTGAAGTGTTCAAGAGATTTACAATTTCACTTACCTTACTCAAATCTGTTTTTAAGTCAGCCTTTGCACCAAATTTTGCAACAACATCAAGAACACCTGCTTGAGCTTGGAAGGCTAAAATGAATAAAAGTACTAATATAGACACCGAAAAAACAACATTAAATTTTATTGCCATGTCTTGTTTTTTATTTTAGCTTCAAAGGAGAATGATTTTTCTTTTTCTTTCATTTCAAATATATAGGGAGGTTGTGAAAACCACATCCAAACAATATTTTCTATAAACTCGGTTATAATTTAATAAGAATGTGTAATTCATATGGATAAGCTTTAATTTCTACGATCACTATGTATTTTATATCCACCTGGCTTGGCTTGATAAATTTCTTTTTAGTTTGTTAAAAACTTGAATCATGCGAATTAAGTAAAAGGTCCTTTATCGTTTTTTAAAGTACTTTAGTCCTCGAAGTTTTAATTTTTAACAAAAGAACCTTTCGTTGAATGGAAACTTTGTATCGTTGTCAAATTTATGGTAAATGTTTATGAAATTCTAATATATATAATTGAGATCGAGATTAATTAGATCAAATATATAAATATTATAAAATTAATCATTTAGATCCGAGTCAAATTTAAGATAATTTATATTTACTATGTAAACTTATATATAATAATAATAATAATAATAATAATAATTAGGTTTATATATATATAATAATAATAATAATAATTTATACTTACTAAGATTTGTTTTTTCTCCTCGGTCTTCATCATAGGTATATTATTATCCTGCTTTTAATTTTATTTTTCTTAAATTATATGTTATTTAGATTCTATTAGTTTTTGTTTTTATTTTCTGAAGTTTTTTCTTTATTATTTTCTTTTTAGTTTTTTCTATATTAGTTATTTATTAAGAAAATTGAAATATTATTTACATGTTATTTTTTGGTCCTTTACAATACATTTTATTTTTAGTTTAAATTTTTATGTTGTACAAAGTCTAAATTATTATATTATTATTTTTTTAAAACGGTAAAAATTAGAATGTGTCACATATGTGGTGGGAGTTCAAATGACAGATATTCGTACTTTTTCCATAACGATTTTGATTTATGTTTATTTAATTATTAATAAAGAGGGAATTAGGTGTCAAATAGGTCAAAATGAATAATTTTATCACATTTGTTTGATCTTTTATTTAAGAATATTTTTAAAATAATTAAATTTAATACAAAAGATTTTTTTAATAACATAGAATTAAATTGGATATGGTGGTAGCGTGGTGTTACATCTGAGAAACGCATTAGCGATTTTGGTGGTGTTTCTGTCCAATTGCTGTGTGAAAATGAACGGTGTATGCTTTCACCATGTATTTAAAGAAGTGAATAGTTTAACGGATGCACTCCATAAGGATGGTATTAATCGATCTTGTTGATTTTAGATGCTAAAATAGTTTGATCGATCTGTCGTGGATGATGTATCTGAGAGTGCTGTCTAGACTTTGATTATTTTCTTCTTGTGTTCTTTTATGTTTCGTTTTACAATATTATTATTTTTTCAGCAATTAGATTTTAGGGAGGTTTTTAACGAGGTTTATACAATGTTGGGCATGTATAATTTTCCTGTCAATGAATCATATGTTTTGCCAAATAAAGTAAAAATAACAACAAACGGAAAGGTGCATCAATTATATTCCCATTGATCATTGCAGGCCACTTAAATTATACGGATAGGGTTTGGATATTATAAGTTCATCGAGTCCACTATATTTAATATTAATGTCGGCAAACTCTATATTTTCATATAGAAAAGTAAGATTTTCCATCAATAAGTTATACATTTTGCCAAGAAAAAATAACAGCATAGAATTAAAATGAAAAGATTGATTTATTTAAAATTAAAAAGTGCATGAGTTACATTTTTTTATTAACATAGAATTAAAATGAAACAAATGCATTTATGTAAAATGAAAAGGAGTGCGAGATACATTCACTTTGATCATTCAGAACGTTTAAGGCGTAGGGGTAGGGTTTGCTGGCATAGGGGTAGCACATGCAGGTGGATTTTGTGTGCCAAAAATTTTGGGTTTCACATTTTTACATTCGGATACTGCAGGTCCATCGGGTCCACTGTACTTAATGTCAATGTCGGCGAACTCCACATTTTCACATGGAAAAGTACCGCTGCAAGTGATTCGAACAACTTCTGGAAGCGCAGCCGTGCCACGGATGTTCTTAAAGCTGATGTTGCTTAGTTTAACGTTTGATTCTGCCTGCATGAACACAATAATATCTAGATTAGATGATTGATAAACTCTTTTCATTTTATTAGGATTTTGATAAGTGTTCACGTACATTCGTCTTGCATTTACCCGATGGGCAATATTTTTGATCAATTATGACAGGACAACTGACATTCTTCACGGTGATATCCTCAAAATGAATATCTGACGCACTGCCAGGAAATTCACCTGCCCAACTCTTGATTCTAACACCATTCGTAGTATCAGACATGGTGCATTTTGATACTTTAATTCCTTCAACGGGTTCTTCATCGTCGAACTTTCCAAGACTGCCAATACTGATACCATGTCCTGGTCCACAAGTTACTCCATTAATGTCCACATGTTTGGATCCATCCCCAATTGAAATACAATCATCACCGGTTTTTATTTCTGAGCTAATAATATTAACTCCATCTGATCTCCCCATATGGATACCGTCTGTGTTTGGACTATCTTTAGGTGCACGTATGTTGAAACGTTCAAAAGTAATGTTTTTGCAACCCAAAAGATTAACGTGGAATTGCTTGCTATCTCTGCTAGTTATGTCTTGTATCAACGCGTTGGTCAAAAAATCAAACCTTAGATTCTGTATAATTTTATAGTTATAATGGAGTCAAAAAAAATTATATGTTAGTTATAACTATAAAAAAGTATCATATTCTAGAAAAAGGAAAGAAACCTTACAATAGGGAGTACACTACAAAAGTCTTTTTTATCGCAACCTTCTCTTCTATAAGCTTGAGTTCCCTGACCATCGAAAATTCCTCCACCGGACATTTTAAAATTTTCAACTCTACTGAATGCAATCCATTTAGGTTCCTTGAAAGCATGAGGATCAGCTGGAGCTTTTATAGTGCCCTGAACTTGAAGCTCAATAGGAGCCTTGCAAGGACCTTCTAGTGTTGCTTGACTTAAAATATATACACCTTTAGGAATCACAATTGTTGCTGGAGTTGTTGAACTACAAGCTTCTTTCCAAGCATCCAATAATGGCTAAAACAAAATATATTAACGAATAAATTCTACATATTTTCACCGTCAGAGTGAAAGTGATTTATAAATTTACTTACCTTACTCAAATCTGTTTTCAAGTCAGCTTTTGCACCAAATTTAGTAACAACATCGAGAATACCAGCTTGAGCTTCAATGGTTGAAAGGAGAAAAAATAATATTATAGACACCGTAAAAACAACATTAAATTTTATTGCCATGTTTTCTTCTTAATTTTAGCTTCAAGGGGGAATGATTTTTCTTTTTCTTTCGGTTCAAATATATAGGGAGGTTGTGAAAATTATCGCCAACCAATATTTTTCCGTAAAATAAGTTATAATTTAAGAAGTATGTGTAATTCATATGGATAAGCTTTAATTTCTACCAATCATCATGTATTTTTTATCCACTTGGCCTGGTTAGATAAATTTGTATTTAGTTCGTTAAAAACCCGAATTATGCTAATTAAGTAAAAGATTTTTACTAACAAATAATTTTTTAATGCAATTTTTAATTTTAATCTTAATCGTAATTTATATCCATGTATAATTAAGATGGTGAATGATTCTATTAACTGTTACGTTATAAAAAAAATCTACTATAAATACAATATTAATTAATATAAAATATATTAATGATCCCTTTTTTGAATTGTTTTAATGATTTTTGTTAATGAAATCTTGTTTATTTTTACAATATAGTAGAAGATCAATGTAACGGACTTGGTATAATGCCTAAATATTTGTGTTATTTTTTAGGTCCTTTATATTAGATTTTATTTTTAATTTATTTTTTTTATGTTATACAAAATCTAAATTCTTATATATTATTTTTTAAATTGGTGAAAATTAGAATATGTCACATATGTGGTGGGAGAGATGACAGATATTCATATTTTTTTCATAACAAATTTAGTTTATGTTTATTTAATTAATACTTATAAATATATTATATGAATGAGCTACGAGGAGATAAATCTGGAATTACATGTCAAAAAAATCAAAATCATAAAATTTTATCATATATGTTCGCTTTTTTATTCAAGAATATATTTTTTTAATTAGCTAATTGTAATTACAGTAGTATTTGTTTTAGAATATTTTATCTATGGTACTTGAACTTGTGACCTCTAGGAATAATAACTGTTCCTTTAACCACTTGGGCTAGAGAGCTCGTACAAAAATATTTTTAAAATAATTGAATTTAGTACAATTTTTTTAATAACATAGAATTAAATCGACTGTGGCGGTGGCGTGGGTGTTACATCTGAGAAACGCCCATGGCGATTTTGGTGGTGGTTCCGTCTAGTTGATGTGGCATGTGTGAAAATGAATGGTGCATGCTTTCACCATATATCTCGAGAAGTGAATAGTTTAACGGATGCACTCGCTAAGGATGGTGTTGATGATCTTCTTGATTTTAGATGCTAGAATGTTAGATCGGTCTATCTTGGGTGATGTATTCGGGAGTGTTGTCTAGACTTTGTTTATTTTCCTTTAGTGTTCTTTTATGTTTTGTTTTACAATGCTATTAATATTCTTTTTCGACATTTAGATTTTAGAGAGATTTTTAACGAGATTTATGATAGTATTGAATATGTATGATTTTTCTCGTTAATAAATCATTCGTTTTACCAAGCAAAGTAAAAATAACAACAAACGAAAAGGTGCATCAATTATATATTCTCTTTGATCATTGTAGGCCATTTAAACTGTATGGGTAGGGTTTGGTGGTATAGGGGTAGCACAAGCAGTCAGATTTTGTTTGTCAGTAAATTTGAGTTTTATAGTTTTACATTCGGATATTTTAGGTTCATCGAGTTCACTATACTTAATGTTAATTTCGGTGAGGTCTGTATTTTCACATGAAAAAATATCGTTGCAAATGATTCAGACAATTTCTGAAAGCGCAGTCATGCCACAAATGTTTTTAAATCTGATTTTATTTAGTTTAACTTGTATTCTTAACATAATAATATTTAGATGATTGATAAACTCTTTTCACTATATTATGATTTTTTATTAATGTTTATATATATTCAATTTGTATTTATTTGATGTATAATATTTCTTGTCAACTGTAACAAGGCAATTGACATTTTTTACGGTGATATCTTCAAAATGAATATCTGATGCAATACCAAAAAATTTTGACACAACTCTTGATTTTAACATTATTCAAAATATCAAGCATGATGCATTTTGATACTTTAATTCCTTCAATTAGTTCTTTATTGTCAAAATTTCCAACACTGTTACTATCGATGTCATATCCTGGTGCACAACTTACTCCCGTGATGTCCATATGTTTGAAACCATCCTCAATCGAAATATAATCATCACCGTTTTTACATATTTAAATTAATAATTAATTCCATTTGATCTCTCCATGTGAATGTTACCTGTGTTTAGACTATCTTTAAGTGTGTATACATTGAAACGTTCGAAAGTAATGCTATTGTATCCTAAAATATTAATTTGAGATTAGTTACTATTGATGCTTTCGTAACCTTGTATCTTATAAGCTTTGGTTTTCTGACCAATTAAAATTACTCTATTAAATATTTTAAAACTTTTAACTTTATTGAATTCAATCAACTTAGGCTCATTGAAAGCGCCTGGTGTCCATGTCTTCGCCGAGGCCGGAGTCCGACGGCCTCTAATGGGGAAAAGCAAGGCGGCCGTTCATCTTCCGGTTTTGAATTTCTGGGAATGAGGCGTTTTCTTTCAAAGAATTTGAGAGTTGGGAGGATTCAGGGTTTTTTTTTTGAAAATGAAATTTTAAATGGTAAAAGGGACAGATTTCGACTAATGTGGTATTTTTATAGACAGTTAAATTTATTTTGGTTTATTTCTGCTTTGAGCCCTCCCCCCTTATCTAATGGCAGGATCGGGGTTTCTGCATGGTCTAATTGCATTCTTGTCCCTCTACTTTTCAAAATCTTTTCAATTTGATCCGTTTTCCAGTTATAAAAGTCATATTTTTCAAGGAACATTACACTTCCGTCCCCTTTAAGCCTTTCTCTATTACAATCACATCCAAATTTCAGTTTTAAACCTTTTTTTCTTTTAATTTTACCCCGTTGCTTTTAATCTTTTCACTTAGGTCCTTGTATCTTTTTACTTTTATTTTCATGCATACGTTATCCCATTTTTTGTGTTCATTACGTATAATTTTAGGGTAAACTACTGCGCTAATCACTTTTGTTTACCCCAATACATTTTTAGTCACCAATTTTGAAAAACGACCAATAAGGTAACTATCATTTTCGGGGTGTAAAGTTTTGGTCACTTCAACATTAAGTGCTGTTAAATATTGACGAGGAGATGATCTGACACAATAAAAAAGGATAAATTACTTAAATAGCCCTTAAACTATTATTATAAAAATTTTAAACTTTATATTTTTACCATCTTCCCAAAAAAACCCAATATTAACCCAAACCTATTCTCCCCCTAACATTACACCCTATCCCACGGAAAAAGCCCTTCAGACCATCCTGCTGCCATGTACCGATAAGAGCTTCTCCAACATTGTCGTAAAGGCCAGTCTGCAATCGCTGCTTTAGTATCTCACAAGGTAACCGGGCCATTATCCCCAGACAAGTAGCTAAGAATGATGCCATAGAATCAACCTACAAAGCGTCGAAATGAGATTTTAACTTGGTGTTGCAAATTGATATGGAAATAATTTAATATGATTCATTCCTTTCTAGGGTACACGGAAATTAAGTGTGCAATAATGTTGCTTCGGCTCAATTTTTTTGAAGAATCATGTCCGCATAAGATATGATCCTCTAAGCATGCAAATTTTTCTAAGTTTGACTATTACTTTTCATAACTATATTGAGTACCGATGAAACAAAATTCACTAGAACAATTAGTTCAATTTTGGTTATTGTTTATATTCATGCACAAAGAGTTCTTTGAATGCACACTTCCATGGTATGTTACTAAGACTCGGGTGCATCGGCGGATGTACCCGTTGAATAGGTGGGCACGGGCCCGCCCTGAATTTTTCAAAGTTCACATATTTATCTTTAATTTTCATGAATTAATCCTTAAGTTTTTATAATATTTAAGCTTTGTGCCCACCCTGAGATTTTAAAATTTTATATGTACACACCCTCAAATAAATTTCTGGATCCGTCACTGCTCGGATGCATGTGTATTCAGGTGTGCATAACTTCAGGAACTAATAAACCGGGCAAGAATGGAAAGTAGCCGTGTAATAGTTAAGAAGTATCTGGATGTCATGGAGATTTGGAGCAACGTTGATCAATACAACCTTGCTTACTTCACATATTCCCGTCCGCAATCCATGGCTGCAATGTTGAATGAAAACCAATAACAAAAATAAACGACAGAAGGATAAGGAACGGTAAACAAAAAAATTATAAAACCTGAAAAACTATCCAAGAATTGCAGGGATGGAAGTCCGGCATTTTTAAGTGATGTCAACACCCAACTCTTTTGCAGAATCCCTGACTCGCTTAAACAAAGAGAAGTATAAGCTCGAAGTATGGTCGGTTCCTTCCGTTCCATCAAGGACAGAAACTGCATGCTTCCAGCCAAAGGATTTCGAAAATGGGTTTCTTCTAGTCCTGCACATGAATTCCCAACTATATCTCCAGGCAAATTTCTACTTCTCATAGCAACTTCGAGATCTTCTAAAGTTAGTTTTTTTGGGAAGATTACTCCTCTTGTTTGATGGATTAGGGTTAGATTTTTTTGAAAGATGGTAAAAATATAAAATTTTAAATTTTTGAGAGTCAAATTAATGATTAAATAAAAATATAATAATAGTTTAAGACTATTTAAGTAATTTATCATTTTTAATGTGTTAGATCATCTTTTCGTCAATACTTAACGACACTTAACGTTGAAATGACCAAAATTTTACACCCAAAAACGATAGTGATCTTATCGGTCGTTTTTCAATATCAGTGACTAAAAGTATACCGATGATAAACGAAAGTGACTAATGTAATAGTTTACTCATAATTTTAATATGCGTGTGTGTTTACGCCTTAGTGACATGTTTCGGGAAACCTATTAGATGGTAGATTTCTAAAAGGAAGACTTTATTAATTTCCATAGTAATTTGTTAAGAGTTCATCGTTTTTTTTACGTTATATCTTGTTTTATATTTTGGTTCGTTTGCAATGATATTTATCTCCTTCATTTTACACCTTTCTTTCTTTTCGTCAAATAGTTTGAAAATATGTAATTTTTCTTTTGTTTAGATCGCATGATGACACTTTAATAAATTAATTAATGTGGTGTTCCTAAATTTAGTCATAAGCGAAGCCAATTTCAATGTAGTGGTGGTGATTAGGACGCTTACCTTCAGTTTAGATGTGTTTAAGTACACATTCGATTAAAAATTAATTTGACAGCACTTTAGCCCCGAAAAATTTAAAATTAATAAAACGGCGATTAATAAAGTACCAATTTTCAAAATCTTTACTTTTATAATGTCCGGTCTACCTAAATGACCAATGATGACTCCAACTTTAAAAAATATATTTTTTAAATAAAAATCCTCATAGATGATATTATTTTTCAAAAGACACCAAAATATTTTTTCCAAACAAATAAAAAAGAATTTTTAGTGAAACACGTTCTTAGATCACTAAGTTGGTCAGATTAAATATATAAATATTTTTAAAAATTACTTTGAAGAACGATAAATCTTAATTAATTTATTATTTTTTAAATTAGTTTTCAAAACCTTTCATTTAATTTTCAAGATAAATTTATTTTTTATTTTTATCCAAACTCAGAGTTAGCGTTACTATAAGACATATTTTATATATCAATATTTTATTATGATTTTAAAATTAATACAATATAAAATTTAAATAGGTAAATTTGATAAGAAATATGCTCTTTCTTCAAATTTAATAATCATTACTTGTTTTTACATGTAATACAAATATTACGTGAAATAAGATTTCTACAACCACATGTGCAGCGCATAACTTCCCTAATCCATTCAAGTAATTAGTCAAAATGCATAAAATTGTATTTATTATGTTTTTTTTTATAGAAAAATATTTTTTTAAAACAATTTAATTTAATGCAAAAGTTTTATTAATAACATAGAATTAAATCGGCAGCGGCAGTGGCTTGGGTGTTACATAAAGAGAAACGCCCATGGCGATTTTGGATTGGTTCTTTCGAATTGACTTGACATGTGTGGAAATGAATGGGGTATATTTTCCCATAAAATATTAATTTTTTAAAAAAATTTAAATAGGAAGATAAAATAAAAAAAATTCTTCGTGGGTTGGGGGCGATTGCCCCTCCCCACCCCTATATACCTTCGTCCCTGATTTTCACCATATATTCCGAAAAGTAAATAATTTAGCGGAGGTGCTCGTTAAGGGTTTGTCATGGACTTATTTTCATTTATGTTTTCTTATTATGATTTTAGGTTGTTTGTCTATTATTGCTGAGCTGGCTGCTTAGTTAGCTATAGTTGTTTGTTTGTTTCTTTATTCTTCATTTTAGATGCCATGATAGTTTGACTGGTTGCTCTGGGGTGATATATCCGAGAGAGTTGTCCAGCTTTGGTCGTTTTGCCTTTTGTGTTCGTTTATGTTTTGTTTTACATTTAGATTAATACTCTTTATCACCAATTAGATTTTAATAAGGTTTTTATCGAAGCTTATGACAATGTTGACCATGTATGATTTCCCATCAATAAACCATACATTTTGACGCAAAGAAAAAATAACAACATAGAATTAAAATGAAAGTGGATTTATTTAAAATGAAAAAGTGCATGAGTTACATTCTTTTTTATTATGATAGGGCAACTGACATTCTTCACGGTGATACCCTCAAAATGAATATCTGATGCACTGCCAGGAAATTCACCTGCCCAACTCTTGATTCTAACACCATTCGTAGTATCGGACATGGTGCATTTTGATACTTTAATTCCTTCAACGGGTTCTTCAACGTCGAACTTTCCAAGACTACCAATACTGATGCCATGTCCTGGTCCACAAGTCACTCCACTGATGTCCACATGTTTGGATCCATCCCCAATTGAAATACAATCATCACCGGTTTTTATTTCCGAGTCAATAATATTAACTCCATCTGATCTTCCCATGTGAATACCGTCTGTGTTTGGACTATCTTTAGGTGCACGTATGTTGAAACGTTCAAAAGTAATGTTTTTGCATCCCAAAAGATTAACGTGGAATTGCTTGCTATCTCTACTAGTTATGTCTTGTATCAACGCGTTGGTCAAAAAATCAAACCTTAGATTCTGTATAATTTTATAGTTATAATGGAGTCAAAAAAAATTATATGTTAGTTATAACTATAAAAAATATCATATTCTAGAAAAAGGAATGAAACCTTACAATGGGGAGTACACTACAAAAGTCTTTTTTATCGCAACCTTCTCTCCTATAAGCTTGGGTTCCCTGACCATCGAAAATTCCTCCACCAGACATTTTAAAATTTTCAACTCTACTGAATGCAATCCATTTAGGCTCCTTGAAAGCTTTAGGATCAGCTGGAGCTTTTATAGTTCCCTGAACTTGAAGCTCAATAGGAGCCTTGCAGGGACCTTCTAGTGTTGCTTGACTTAAAATATATACACCTTTAGGAATCACAATTGTTGCTGGAGTTGTTGAACTACAAGCTTCTTTCCAGGCATCCAATAATGGCTAAAACAAAATATATTAATGAAAAAATTCTACATGTTTTGACTGTTGGAGTGTTAAAGTGATTTGCAATTTCACTTACCTTACTCAAATCTGTTTTCAAGTCAGCCTTTGCACCAAACTTAGCAACAACATCAAGACTACCTGCTTGAGCGTCAATGGTAGAAATGAGTGAAAGTAATAATACAGATACCGTGAAAACAACGTTAAATTTTATTGCCATATCTTTTTCTGTATTTTAACTTGAAAGGGTAATGATTTTTCTCTTTCTTTCGTTTCAAATATATAGAGAAGTTGCGAGAACCACAACCAACCAATATTTTCTACAAACTCGGTTATAATATAGTAAGCATGTGTAATTCATATGGATAAGCTTTAATTTCTATGATCACCATGTATTTTATATCCACCTGGCTTGGCTAGATAAATTTGTTTTTAGTTTGTTAGAAACTTGAATCATGCGAATTTAATAAAAGGTTTTCACTAACAAATGATTTTTTAACATAACTTTTAATTTTAATCTTAATCCTAATTTAGAAGACTATTTAAAATTTATATAAATTATAATACCCATGTATAACTAAGATGATGAGTGATGCTATCAATTATTATATTATAAAATGTCTTTATTATAAATGCAATATTAATTAATAATAAAATATGTTAACAATCTGTTTTTTTTAATAATTTTAATGATGTTTTTTTTTATAAATGCTACTGAATTTTTATTAGATCCATAAAAATTACATTTACATTGCCTTCAAGAAGTAAAAAAATTAGATTAAACAATCCAAATATTTTACAACAAAAAAATAGAGAAAATAAAATTCTTATGGAATTAAGCATACCAATAAAATTCAAAAGCTTCTTGAATCTCCTTGTCTCTGTCCAAACGAGACGCATAAAGAAGGAAGAAAGAGTTGTAGACGATCCAAACTGTCATGTAAAAGCATCGCTACGTCTTGATATCATCGGCAAACAACCATCAACCGGAGTGGGGATATAACTTTTCGAAAGACCACCGACAAAAATATAAATCAGAAACTAGCATCGATTGAATCTAACCACAAGAGCAGATAAATCAAACCACCGGCAAACAACAATCGATCGCTAGGGTATACCGTAACGTGCCACAAGAGCAGATGAATCAAACCATAAAACGAAAACATGTCACAAAGACAGAAAAAACGTGTCACAAGGACAGAGAAAGCGTGCTATAAAAGCAGAGATTCTTATTAAAATTAAAAATAAAAGTAATAGATTTATAGATCCGGTGGTCGACAACCAATACTATAATTGATTGCCGACCACCGATCAAAGGGATAGATTAAAGAGTAGAACTATTAAAAATAAAAAAAATTTAGAGAAAAGAGAGAGCGGTTAGGGTTTTTTGGAAGAAGAAGAAGAGATTAGTATATTGAGTAAAATTTAATTGATAACTCAAACGTAAAGGGACTTGGCATACTGCCTAAATATACCTCAAACGTTTCACATATTTTTTACTGTCCTTTATTCTTTTTTTAAGTATTTAGTCCTCGACGTTTTAATTTTTAACAAAAAAGCCCTTTGTTGGATGGAAACTTTGTATCATTTTGAAATTTATGATAAATGTTTATAAATTTTAATATATATAATTGAGATTGAGATTAATATATATATATATATAATAATATTTAGGTTTATTATTTTCCTTTCAACTGTTATCCGTTGTCAAACCTTCTTTCTAAGATTTGTTTTTTCTCCTCGGTCTCCACTACACTTAATGTTAATGTCGACAAACTTTATATTTTTCACATGAAAAAATATTGTTACAAATGATTCAGATAATTTTTGAAAGTGCAGTCGTGCCACGGATGTTCTTAAATCCGATCGTGTTGCTTAGTTTAACGTTTGATTCTACCTGTAAGAACATAATAATGTTTAGATGATTGATAAACTCGTTTCATTATATTAAAATTTTAATAAGTGTTTACATATATTTATTTTGTACTTATTTGTTGGGCAATATTTTTTTGTCAACTATAACAGGGTAATTGACATTTTTTACGGTAATATCCTCAATAAATATCTAATGCGGTGCTAAAAAATTTATCTGTCCAACTCTTGATTTAACACCATTCAAAATGTCAATCATGGTGCAATTTGATACTTTAATCCCTTCGATTGGTTTTTCATTGTCGAATTTTTCAAAACTATCAATACTGATTCTATGTCGTGGTCCACAAATTACTCTCGGGATGTCCACATGTTTGAGACCATCCTCAATCAAAATACAATCATCATCGATATTAAATATAAATATTAAATTGATATTACTTATTGTTAACGAAAACATCCTATAATATATATGATATTAATTGTATATTTCAAATTAAATAGTAAAGTATCGATGATCATTAATATTCAAAAAAAAATTTGTTTGACCTAATTCGTATCCTATATAAAACATGTCATTATTTAATTTTGAAACACGTCTCAAAGGTTTCCAACTTGTGAAAAATTTTATTTCGGTTTTGGTGATAGACAGTGTTTTCGATGATAGATAAAGACGCAAATGTTGTTCATGAACATATAACAGGTTATTGTAGAAGATCATTTATTATTGTACCCTAGGAAACTGGCAATCAATAAACTTAAGCACTAAAAAGTAGTTAAATATGTCTTAAGAAAATTGTTTTTTTGCAGGATTAAACAAATTCCCTTTCGGTTTATTCTTTATCATTTGTAAAATCTATTTAATCTATGTTTGATTTATTATTTGTTTATTTTATCATTATCGATTAAAATATTTTGCATCATCAAGAATACATGTCTGAGCTTCGGTGGCTGAAAGGAGTAAAAATAATATTATAGACACCCAAAAATAATATTAATAGTAATATTTTTAGGCTTAAACGTGAAATAGGTGTCTAAACTCTATTTTTTTTAGTTAGATACCTAAGTTATTTTTGGACAAACTAGGTGCCTAACGTTTCGGTTTGTAACCAATTTAAGATTTTTTGTTAATTTTTACCATTAAATGACACGTGTCATCTCTTAAAAAATCTAAAATTATATCTAAAATAAATAAAATTAATAAAATATAAAATTATATCCTAAAATTTTTAAATATTTTCAAAGTAGTCCTGAAATCCATAAACCCACAAATCCGACCACTCCCACGGACGTTGCGGTGGCGAAATAAAGTGCCTTTCCCGCACCGATCAATCCACACGTAGTTCGTTGTTTCTCCTACCGTTATTCGTCATGAATCGTTCGAATGAACCGTTTGATAATTTTATAGTTTCATATGGTGTAGGTCGATTTTCGATGACGGAATGGTAGAGGAATTAATCATGAAGCTCCGGTGATCGATGTGGTGGACGACAACGTAATAATCATGACAAAAATAGCTTAAATCCGGATTTAGACTTGGGGAGTTAGGGATTTTGAAATTTGGGGTTGTTTTGTAAAATCTAAAAACTTAAATATCTTTTTTAAATTAAGTAATTTTATTTATTTTTAATATAATTTTTAAATTTTCTGGAGCTGACATGTTCATTTTAACGGTGAAAATTAACGGATAATTTTAAAAGGATGAAAAAATAAAACGTTAACCACCTATATGGACACTTAATTAAATAAAAGGTATGATTTGGATAAATATTCTACGATTAAACCTATTTTTTAACATAGTTCTTAATTTTAATCTTAATCCTAATTTAAAAACACTATTCAAGATTTATAGAAATAATAATACTCATATAATTAAAATATATTTTTAATGAAATATTTTTTGTTCGAAATTAAAAATATAATCATAAATTTAATTTTTTAGTGATAAACATTATGCTCGAATTAAAAAAAGTCCATCACGGGAAGCAGGACAATTTTACGCTGTGATCCAAAATTTAAAAAAATCCATTAATTCCAGAATTTGAACGGCCCAGATTCAATCCACTGAGGCCGACTTCCCCTGATCCATGGCACCTGAGAGGTACGAACTCGGATCAAGTTACCGAGTCAAAACTCACCAACTCACCCTCTCTTTTATACCCTCCCCATCCCTCAATACACACCTTCTCTTGAAAACAAGCAATTTGATTTTTAATTAAGACTCAAATTCCCCTTTAGTGAAGGAATTGAATCATGTTTTTCTTCGATTGGTTCTATGGGATCCTTGCTTCCTTGGGTTTATGGCAAAAAGAGGCCAAGATCTTGTTTTTAGGGCTTGATAATGCCGGCAAAACCACGCTGCTTCATATGCTCAAAGATGAGGTATTTTTCATAAATGAATGGCGGTATTCATATTAATGTACTGTTTGGATGATTGGATTTGTGTTAATGTCGCTGGGTTTTTCTATTAAAGTTCTATTACTTCTGATCTAAATTGATTTAGAATGCTAATAAACCTTTATTTGGTAGAGATTAAGGTTATGAATCTTTTTCTATGTTTAGTCCTTTTAGCTGGAAGGGTTCTAAATTGTTATATATTGAAAGAAAGTAACATTGTTATGTGGTGGTTAATTGTTTTTTTTAAGTAATGAAGTGATTGAAATCTGGTCTTTAATGGATGTTGGTAATGGGGTTTGGCAGAGATTAGTTCAGCATCAGCCAACACAGCATCCCACATCGGAGGAATTGAGTATTGGGAAAATCAAGTTTAAGGCTTTTGATTTGGGAGGTCATCAGATTGCTCGAAGAGTTTGGAAAGATTACTATGCCAAGGTAGATTTCTTCTATGTTGCTCAGATTCTTTTATGAATATCCTGCACTAAAATATGGGAAGATGACCTCTAAATTTATGGAATGATGAAAAAAATAACCATATTCGTGTTGGATACTAGTATATCCAACACTCACACTTGAGTCTTAATTACATAGCATTACTTTTACCTGAAAACCCATGTGATTATGTTCCGTTTCAGGCAAAAACTATGCCCTCTCTCGATGTTTATCACCTCTTTGGTGTTATAGATTCCGTCATTATAACCGGTGTCTTTTATGAATTGAACGTTAGGTGATAAGTCCTAAAAGCATCAACTGTTGTTCAACTATGATCAAATATGGTAAAGTTTTTGTTGCGTGAATAGGCATTTGGTATTTCTGTTGCAGTATTCATCTATTAGGTTACTTTTATTTTGATATTCCACTGGAGAATCTGAATGATTGCAAGAGCTTCTTGTCATAATCTTTTTTCCTCTATAATCCCAGATAATAATTCTTCTGATTATCTGATTCATGAGGGGAAAAGAATAAGGATGGGGAGTTCGCTGATAGCGCCTTTAATTTCGCAAAAGGTGCTTTAATAGTACCTCACCACACACTAGATATTTGCACTCTCTGTCAAGATTACTTTGTTGGAAGAAATCTGTAGCTATCTTCTATTGCGGAAAACAAACAGTTTTTTTCTCTTCTTATTTCAGTCTTCAGTTATTTATACTCACTTCGATTCATTTTTTACTTGGCTTGTTTTATGTCTGATCTGGGTCTAGTGCACTAAGAAGCCCCTGCAAGTTTTCAGAGGCTCTGCTTTCACCAGTGTCTTGTTATGAAAGAGAGCTTGATTACCGAAATGTTTGGTAATTTCTTTTCTAATGAAGAACATAATGGAAGTGATATGATTTTTTTTTGTAGGTGGATGCCGTTGTGTACCTGGTGGATGCTTACGACAAGGAAAGGTTTGCTGAGTCGAAAAAGGAGTTGGATGCTCTTCTCTCAGATGAATCTTTAGCTAATGTTCCGTTTCTCATATTGGGCAACAAGATTGATATACCATATGCTGCCTCAGAAGATGAGCTACGTTATCACCTTGGCCTGACCAATTTCACTACAGGCAAGGGTAAGGTAAATTTGGGAGATTCTAACGTTTGTCCCCTCGAGGTATTCATGTGTAGCATTGTTCGTAAAATGGGTTATGGAGATGGTTTCAAGTGGGTTTCCCAGTACATTAAGTAGGTGGTAGCTACACACGAAATTTAGGCACCTTTCGCCCTTAATGTTATTTTTATACTAAATTGAATTCGATTGAACACTTTCAGAAATCGTTGTTTCAGGTGTTTCAAACCCTTTGCTACCCTACTTTCCCCTTTTCCCCGTCCCTGTTGTTTTTCTTCCTTCCATTTTTGTTCAAATTGGTGAACTTTGTTCTTTACGTGACAATGAGATATACATGCCATTGATGATTTATTCTGGTTGATGATTTGGGATCTAATGTTAATTTACAGTGTCTTGATTTTGTTCTTTAGTGTACACGTTTAACAGATGGGAGCTTGCGCCCTTCAAGCTGAGCATGAGAGCATGAGTAGTGCCGAGCTCGATTTGTTCGTTAAGAACTCGAGTTGAGTATTGATCGAGTCGGACTCGAATTGAGCTCCATGCATAATCTTAATTTCCAACTTTAGGAAGCAATCCAAAGAGGATTCATCAAGCAAAAAAAGTAGAATATGCTTCGAATCAAGTCGATCATAACAAGCTATAATGCGGTTCCATCAATGAATCAGAAAAAAACTTGCTCTGCATTCATCAGCAAACTAAACTATTTACATTATCCCAATTGTTTCATTACCAATATATGAAGAAAAAAAACATGTTATCTAGACGTACCACCATTCGGGAATTCGGAAAACTCGATTTTGCATCCATTGACGCCTTCGGATATTCTAACAGTTTCCTCAATAAGTCCTTACATGTTAATGGAGTGATTGCTATCTTCTCCAACGCCCTTCCATTTTGCAGAAGGTATAAAATCATTCCAGTTATGTAGTCTGTATGCTCAAGGTCACCTGGTGCAACGATTTCTATCTCAAGGTGTGATACCAAACATGTTGGGACCAATTCCATAGGTCTCCAGGCCAATGGTTCATAGGTGAAGTGATCCTGGCAAAAAGAAAACTATTTACTCATTCAAAGTGATAACCAAATCCTCAAAGATCAAATGCTTCAAATGAGGCGAATTTCGAAGAATGGATTCAACAAAATGCCTATCTTCACAACTTCCATTTTTCAAATGGATCAAATTACAGAACTCACAAATGTATCATGGTATGATCAGCATAGCTATGTTTGTCAAGGGGAAAAGTTTAAGAGCTCGCAAATGTACGGAGAGTTGATAATTCGAGTTTTCGAGCATCGGAAATGCCTTGGAGAAGCTCCATGAGTGATATGATACTAGAATAGCAGAAGGCGGAACCAATATGCACCACAGCAGAAACTAAAGGTGAAGCAGTCATGTTAAAAACCTAACAGAGAATGTTCCACGATATCAAGATATTCAAGCTTCGGTGCTTCAACAAAAAAAAAACTACCAAAACTTTCAGAATCTACACGATGTTTTCATTTTAGAATCTTCAATGAAGGTGAAACAACGAAGAACTTCCGGTTTTCGGTAAAATCGGACACTAATAGTTCAAGTTCCACGTGCAGTTCTGTGTAGTTACTCAGATATAATGAAAGGGAGAAGCTTTTTACAGACAACATTCTGTTATGGCCGGTTAAAACCTTTTTGATGAAGTGGATGAACTCTTCTACATTGGACATGTTCCGAGACAATGTCCAAACCTTTTTGATAAAAAGACATGTTCTGAAAACATCCCATAGTTCTAAAAAGGACAGATGGTAGGGAAAATCATTAAAATCCACCATTACTCGGCTAGTTTGGAGCAACTGTTTATATTTTATTTGGTAGGAGCGAAATAATAATATTACATAATATTCAGTCTAACACAGCTCAACCTTAAAGTTCAAAAATTACAAGCATATAGTTTGAAGAACTACATACATACATCTTCCTAATCCAATCAAACATTACATTTACAGATCAACAGAACTTATCGACGTAGTTGCCTCATCCATGATGTTCTTCTCGGTACGATCTTCGGTTGACATTTCGAATGAAAATAGAAAATGTTTAGGAGGCAACTCAAGGTTCTCAACTTCATCTTCAAGCATTTCCAGAACTTTGCTCATCGAAGGACGATCAGTAGGTTTCATTTGTATGCACCAAAATGCAACCATTATCATTTTCTTGGCAATTTGTTCATCATCTTCCATTATGTCTCCTAACCCTATGCTCTCCCCTTGATCAAATCGATCATATATCCATGTAGGGAAATAAATCTGGCTAGAATGCTCAACTGATGCATTCAAATTCTTTCTTCGTCCCACCATTTCCATTAGTAACATCCCAAAACTATAAACATCGGCCTTATACGAGATGCCTCCGATATTTTTGTAAAACAACTCCGGAGCAATGTACCCTAACGTACCACGAGCCGCTGTTAGAGATATGATACTGTCATCCACAGAATATAGTTTTGCAAGACCAAAATCAGACACTTTAGGGTTGAATTTTTCATCCAGGAGAATGTTGTGCGGTTTTATGTCGAAATGTAGAATCTGCATCTGACATCCCTTGTGCAAGTAGTCGATTCCTCGAGCCACACCGAGTGCAATCTCCAACAGTTTCGACCAGCTCAAAGTACATGTCTCCTTCGAAAATATGATTTTGTCCAGAGATCCATTCACCATGAAATCATACACAAGAGCTTGCTTTGACCCCTCTACACAAAATCCAACAAGTTGCACTACATTAACATGGTGAATTCTTCCAATTGTAGCTACTTCACTGATGAAATCTTCTCCATTTGCTTTGGATTTTCCCAGCATTTTTACAGCTACCAATTGACCACTTCGAAGCTTTCCTTTAAACACAGAACCAAATCCACCTTGTCCTAGCTTAACTTTAAAACCTTCTGTCATTCTTTTTATTTCGAAATAAGAATATCGAATAGGCATGAAATTGTTTTGAGTTTGAAGAAAGGTTTCAATGGAGTCATCCATTGATAAGTGTCTTCTCCTGAACTTGTGTGTAACAAGGGCAATCAAACAGAATATCCCCAGCAAAGTTCTTGCTAATAGTATGCCTGTTTCCCAAGAGAAATGAATAAACAAGAATACATCAGCATTTAGAATCAACTTTGCTTGCGAAATTGTCAAATTATTCTAAACCTTATTGTATATATATGTTTGAAACATGATTTGTGTGGATTAAAATTTGTATCATTTTTGTTAAAAAATTTGTACCTCATTTCAGAAACCTTTGGCGGTCGGATTAAGGCAATAAATGAAACGAGATAGATCGCGAGTTACTTGAGCTCGACTCGGTTAAAGATCGACTCGAGTAGACTCAACTTGAGCTTGAACTCGGCTCGAGTTCTTAACTAGCTAAGTCGAATTACTTGACACTCGACTCGAAAAGCTCGTGAGTTACTCAAAAAGAATATAATA
Organism: Abelmoschus esculentus; assembly: GCA_035048815.1. Lineage (NCBI taxonomy): Eukaryota > Viridiplantae > Streptophyta > Magnoliopsida > Malvales > Malvaceae > Abelmoschus > Abelmoschus esculentus. The sequence goes on from JAUCBN010000004.1 coordinate 24,111,601, forward strand.
TACTATTTTTTAATTTAAAATCTAAATTCTTAAACATAAGTCTAAACCCAATGACTAAACCTATAAATCCTAAACTAACATTTTATACCTTAAAATTAATAAGTTTGAGTTTAGACAACTTGTGTATTAAAGTTTTTTTCCTAACAATGTTTTGAAAGAGTCATGACAGATGATGAGCTACCTAAGTCCAATATGATCAAAGGATTGTCAACACTTGACTCAATTGAGACCGAATCAAGCTCAAACTTGACTCAAGTTCTCAATGAGCCAAGTCAAGCTCAGATTTCTCGAACTCGTTAAAATTTACGCAAGCTCGAACTCGACTCAAATTTTTAACGAGTCGAGTTGAATTCAATACTATTCGAACTCAATTCTACTCATTGACACCCCTAGCTAGGTCAGACTGTAATCAGGCAACGGGAAATAATCTCAAAAACTAATATGAAAATCCTTCAAAAAAATTTAAAATTTGTAATTAGGGCTCTAAAATTTTTAGAAAATCACCTTAAATCTAATTTTTAATTAAGTACAAAAATTCTTGTAAAATTCTCACTATATATCTCCTAAAAAATTTAAAATTTTAATTAGACCCCAATATGTTTTTCAATCTCATTAAACCACTCAATTTTTTTGAACTTTTAATTATATCACCAAAATTTTAAAGATTTAATTCTTAGTTTACTAAGTCTAGCCTAAACCAAAGCTAGAAATCATGAATAATATCATAAATAGTTTGGAAAGTAGGATTTACCTGTTATTACCAGACAAACAATGTATGTTCCTGTAAAAACGCCATTGAACAATATTATTACATGCTCGAATACAGCAAAGGCAAATCCATTAAAATAAAGAACATTGTAAAAGCTGAAAGATTAACCTCTTCCAATCCATCCAATGTAGAAGACATCTGGAAAAAGGAAGTTCACATTGACTTCTATATATGCAATGAGAGCTTGCAGAAACTGTACCAATCTAGAATACTCAGAAAAGCAACGAATCCATTAATAAGACAGTTAAAATATATATGGAAGAGTCTAAAGATGGAATCCTAGAAAACTCTTACACTTTGAGAATCGGGTTTGAAGGCAAACCAGTGTACCATGACACCTCGACGCCTTTCAGCAGGTTTCTGTAAATATCAGAAGTAGATAAGCCAATTATATTGGAAAGCTGGAACGGTAACTGTGCTACACATCTGCACGAGTGATGGAAATAGGATATGGTTGAAAGGGAGCTTAAAGAGTAGAAGTAGGTCCATGGAGAGGAAGAGCTATTGTCATTGGTTCTGCAACGAGAAGCATCGACATAAGCTGAAGAGTTCATCTTTGTCGTACAATTCACCAGATACAGGATGTAAGCCGGATGCCAACTCATTAAGTCTTCATTTGAAGTGAAGGAACTTCGAGGAACTGAGCAGTTACTGTCGACCAGACTCGTGTCCACAAGACGAATTCTTCGGTTAACATAATTGATGTCTAGGACATAAAAATTCCCATATTTCGTGGGAAAGCTGACTGTCCGGTTTCTCTCGCACTCAACTTCAAGCCTTTTGTCACCGCACTTGCGAGGCTGATCTTTTAGTCGAAAAGGCTGTTTGATTTCAACGTTTCCACACATAGAAGAGCCGCAGGGGTCGCTTCTGCCTGGTCTAGCATCCGAAACATCTGGGGATAGAGATACAGTCAGGGCCAAGAAGCTAAACAAAATTTGTTTGGGTCTTAGCATCATCAAGTTCCGGTGGAGCTCCGATGAGGAAATAAACAATAGGGTGTTGTAATCACCGGAATTCGTCCGGGGAGTCGCCACCAATCGGTTTTTGACGGTGCGATTGGAACACCAAAATAGGGTCTGCAAACCAGAGTTGGATTCGGGAGTCTGTTACGCGTAGGGAAGGGTGAGCACCCCTACAACGCCCAAAATTGGCACCTATCGGTTACAAAATATTTTATATGATTGAAAATATAAATTCGATATTAAAATCTGTGATCCAAAAGAAAATTAATTAGTAAAATATTTATTAAAATATAAAAATAATAATAAACACTTAATAATAATTTTCGAAAATATCAGGGGTTAATCTGCAAAAAACAAGAAGCTCCGAGGGTTAAAATAATATATAATAATGGCAAAATTGAAAGAAATTAAAATCTAAGGCTTAATTATGTAAAACAGTGACCAAAATGAAGACTGATGCAAGCAGGGAGGCCGAAATCTAAACACGCCAGGAGTGCAGGGACTACTGATGCAATTTCCCCATAAATCCGGGCTAAGCACGGATACGGGTCCTGGATCGGGTTCGGTGCGGGTCTGGAGCCCCGAAACGGCGCCGTTTTGAGCCTGATGAACCGGCACCAAAACGGTGCCGTTTTGCTCCTAATATAAATCTCCCTTTAATTATTTTTTTTTTTTGCTTGGATTCATTTGTTTCTTTTTCTCAGAAGAAAGAATTTCAGAGCTTCAAAGGAGCTCTCAACTCTCAGGTAACCATGGCGCCGGACCACCGTGAGCCGCCTCGCCGGCCGCCGCCGGCCGCCGCCGGCCACCGTGCCGGCCGCCGTACCGGCGGCCGAAATTAAAAAAGGCGGACACTTTCCGAAGCGTCTCGACGCGAGGAATCCGAATCCGGCCTCGGATTTTTGACTAGATGCGTGCACGACCGTAGATCTGAAAGTTAAGTTTCGAAAATATTTTTTCTTTTACCTTTTTTTTTGCTTCTGATTTGATCTCTTCCTCTCTATTTTTTTGTTTCGAATATCAAAAATTTTTTCATTCCATTCCTTTTTTTTTTTTTACATGGCATAGATCTGGGGATTTATATCCCCAAAATACATATATAATACTAATATATTTCCTATCTTCTGGATTTAATCTTCTTTTCCAGATCTGAATCCTTTTCTTTTAATATTTTATAGATCTGGGCGGTGGAGCAAATGACTAGTGGTGGGGCGGTGGCCATTTTGTTGAGCCAATAACTCCAGAAGTGGCATCCACGTGGAGGAGGTTGAAAACATAGGAAACAATGGCAGCAAAGCATGGCTGGTAAATGAAAATGGGTTATTACAGCTGCCCCTCTTTGCTCATTGTTGTGTAACGGCAATAGAGCAAAGATAAAGAATAACCCATTTCATTTGGTATGGTTTAAGGGTTTTTCTTTGGTAAGGTTGGGGTGTCTTTTGGTAAGATTGAGGTTCTTTCTAATAAGGTTGGGGTATTTTTTGGTAAGGTTTTTTTTTTTTTTTTTTTTTTTTTTTTTTTTTTTTGGTTTGCCACCGCTTTCTTCTTATAGAGCTTTGACTTGATCAACTCCACCGCCTTTGTCAGCAAAATCTTCAAACTGATGATCCGTTGGAGGAGATTACACAAAACTTGAGCTGAAATGATGATGCTACTATCTTTGGTGAAGAGTTGACCTAACTGCAACACTACCGGAGAAGCAAGGTCTGCAAATGAGTTCTGTAACTCTTAGCTGCAACGCTGACGAAGCATGCTTTGTCTGATCCATCTACGATACTACCGCGAGACGGGTAAGGTCATTTGATCCGCTTACAACACTGCTGGAGAAGCAAGATCCTATGACGAGTTCTGTCACTCTAACAAAGCATAATTTGTTTGATCCATCTACCACACTGCCGTGAGATGGATAACATGTTTTGATTCGCTTACAACACTGCCGGAGAAGCGAGATCTGACGACGAGTTCTGTCACTCTTAACTGCAACACTGACGAAGCATGATTTGTTTGATCCATCTACCGTGAGATGGGTAACATGTTTTGATTCGCTTACAACACTGCCGGAGAAGCGAGATTTGACAACGAGTTCTGTCACTCTTAAGCTGCAACACTGACGAAGCAACATGATTTATTTGATCCATCTACCGTGAGATGGGTAACATGTTTTGATTCGCTTACAACACTGCCGGAGAAGCGAGATTTGACAACGAGTTCTGTCACTCTTAAGCTGCAACACTGACGAAGCAACATGATTTATTTGATCCAGATTGATTGTATCATTTCAATCAGTACCAATCATAAGATTAATTGGCTTTCTTTACAGAGTTTGTTTTCCTCTGACCATTCACGAAAATGGATTTTAAAGGACATTTGAATGGTCCTCCTTAATGCATTTTACCCAAATGCACAGGGATCAACGGATTTGATTCGCCTTTACCAGTGGCCGTTTGCCCCGGGCTAGTTGTACCATTTTCCTGGGTACAATCAGTTGGTACCAATCCTGAAATTGGGCTTCTTCAAAGGGATTGATTTCCTTTGACCATTCATGACAATGGATTTTGGGGACATTTGAATAGTCCTTTCTTGCATTTTTCCCAAATGCACAGGGGTCAACGGATTTGACTCGCCTTTACCGGTGGCCGTTTACCCCGGGCTAGCTGTACCATTTCCCTGGGTACAATCAGTTGGTACCAATCTTGAGATTGGATTTCTTCAAAGGGATTGATTTCCTTTGACCATTCGCGAGAATGGATTTTAGTGGACCTTTGAATAGTCCTTTCTTATCGTTGGTCTTGCCATTTGCCGAATGACCTATCAACTGATCGGCAAGAGCAAACACAAAGGGTGAGGATTTTTACCTGTACTCCTTGATAATGGGTTATAATCTGGGGTAAAGCTGCAATATCCCATCGAAGTGCTTTAATGATGATGTTATGCTTATCTGTTTCATCATTGCTGCAAAGACTTTTGTTTTCACAAATGGATTTAGAGTGTCAGGGTTAGTATGCAACACATGATTCTAATCCTAACATGTATGATGCATGTATGATCCTAGCATGAAATGCACAATGCATATGATAATGATTTTTCATAGGATTTGCTTAATCAGTTGGCTTGATTAGCTGTGACACTTTGATAGCTGCGTTTCTTTCACTGGGTGGAAATACTCGATTCCAATCTGCCTGGAGAACGTTTATTCCGTTTTTAGAGTATTTTCCAACAACATCTTCTCTTGAGTGAGATCGCTTTTAATCCCTGTTCTTAGGAAATTTCAGAAGCAATGTAGGAAAATTTACTAAATTTATATTAACAAAAGATTTTTGTCTATAACAAAATTCGATATGAGTATACAAAAAACAAGACTCGATGCTCCAGATATCTGACTATCAAGCTTTACAGAGCTAGCCGGCCGGGTATATTCGTGTGTCTAGGAGTCTTTAAGCAAAGTACTTTTTGACTGAATCTGAGTTTGTCGGATGGGGCAGATCTTTGCCATCCATTTCAGCCAGAATCAGTGCTCCTCCTGAGAATGCCTTTTTTACCACATATGGCCCTTCCCAATTCGGCATCCACTTGCCTCGAAAGTCTTTTTGTATAGGGAGAATCTTTTTCAGGACCAGATCTCCTTCGCGAAACTCTCTTGGACGAACCTTTTTATTGAAAGCTCGCATCATTCGTTTTTGATACATTTGCCCATGTCGGATGGCTTTTAGTCTTTTTTCTTCAATCAAAGCGAGTTGGTCATGTCTGGCCTGAGCCCATTCTGCTTCTTCTAGCTTCAGCTCGGCTAAAACCCTCAAGGAAGGGATTTCAACTTCTATGGGCGTCACTGCCTCCATCCCATAGACTAAGGAAAAAGGAGTTGCCCCGGTAGAAGTTCTAGCGGATGTTCTGTATGCGAACAAGGCAAATGGTAGTTTCTCATGCCAGTCTTTGTAAGTTTCTACCATTTTTCCAACAATTTTCTTGATGTTTTTATTGGCTGCTTCCACTGCTCCATTCATTTGAGGACGATATGGCGAGGAATTGTGATGTCGGATATTGTATTGTTTGCAGACCTCTGTTATGGTCTTGTTGTTCAGATTCAACGCATTATCAGATATAATGCTTTCAGGCATTCCATATCTGCATATAATTTCCTTCTTGAGGAATCTACTGACCGCTACTTTGGTGACGTTAGCATAAGTGGCTGCTTCTACCCACTTAGTAAAATAGTCGATGACAACAAATATGAATCGATGCCCATTGGAAGCCTTTGGTGAAATAGGTCCAATGACGTCCATGCCCCACATGGAAAAAGGCCAAGGGGATGTCATCACGTGTAGGGGTGAAGGGGGAACATGAATCTTGTCGGCATATATTTGGCATTTGTGACATTTCCTAGCATACTCAATACTGTCACTTTCCATTGTGGGCCAGTAGTATCCAAACCTCATGATTTGTCTTGCCATAGTGAACCCGTTAGCATGGGTTCCACAGACACCTTCATGCACTTCTTCGAGGATCATCTTGGCCTCAGTTGCATTTACGCATCGCAACAGTATTTGATCTTTCCTTTTCTTGTATAAGATCTCACCATCCAGGACATAATCGATTGCCAGTCTTCGCAACGTCCTTTTTTCATTTTCAGTGGCTTCTTTTGGATAATCACGATTCTTTATATACTGTAAGACATCATGATACCAAGAGCGTTCATCAATCTCGCCCTCTTTAATATTGTAACAGTAAGCCGGAGCGTCATATATACTCATTTGTATTGGCCTCAAATCTGATGGTTTATTTACTTGAATTAATGAAGACAACGTGGCCAAAGCATCTGCCATTTGATTATCTTCTCGTGGCAGATAATGAAAAGTTATTTCATAGAATGGCTTGATTAGGTCTAGGACTAGGTTTCGATATTCCATCAATTTAGAGTCTCGCGTGCCCCACTCTCCTCGGAGCTGGTAGATTACGAGCATAGAGTCCCCGTATACTTTCAGCTGCTTGATTTTTCGGGTGATAGCTGCTCGGATCCCCATGATACACGCTTCATACTCTGCTACATTATTGGTGCAATCAAAGTCGAGCTTGCTGGCAAAAGGGTAGCAGTCACCTTCTGGGGATACCAGAACTGCTCCAATTCCCTTACCGGTAGTATTGGAAGCTCCATCAAAGTTCAATCTCCAATGGCCGTCGTTAATGGCAATTTCCTCAACACACATCAAGTCTTCGTTGGGGAAATCAAAATTTAGAGGTTCATAGTCCTTTAACGCTCGACTGGCAAGGAAATCTGCTATGGCACTTCCTTTTATGGCCTTTTGATTGACGTACACAATGTCGAATTCAGATAATAGGATCTGCCATCTAGCCATTCTGCCTGTTAGTGCACTTGTCTCCATCAGGTATTTGAGAGGATCAAGTTTCGAGATCAACCAAGTCGTATGATACAACATGTATTGCCTTAGTCTTTTAGTAGTCCAGACTAAAGCGCAGCAGGCTTTTTCAATCGGTGAATATCTTACCTCGCAATCTGTAAACTTTTTACTGAGATAAAAAATTGCTCTTTCTTTCCTGCCCGAGTCATCATGCTGACCCAACACACATCCCATGGACTTTTCGAAGACCGTTAAATACAGAATTAGCGGTCTATTCGGAACTGGTGGTACCAGAACTGGAGGGTTTGTCAGGTAATATTTAATCTTGTCGAAAGCTTCCTGACATTCGTCATCCCACTCGCCAGGATCATGTTTTTTTAAGAGTCGGAAGATAGGATCACATTTTTCAGTTAGCTGTGAAATGAACCGAGCAATATAATTCAACCTTCCCAGAAAACCTCTTACTTGTTTTTGGGTGTGTGGAGGAGGCAGCTCTTGAATAGCTTTAACTTTGTCAGGATCAACCTCAATACCCCTTTCACTGACTATGAAGCCCAATAGCTTCCCCGACGTGACTCCGAACGTGCATTTGGTTGGATTCAGTTTCAGTTGAAACTTTCTTAGCCTTAAGAAGAGTTTTCTTAAGACTCTTATATGCTCGTCTTCAGTCTGGGACTTCGCAATCATGTCATCAACATAAACTTCAATTTCTTTGTGCATCATATCATGAAATAGGGCCACCATCGCTCGCTGGTATGTTGCCCCAGCATTCTTAAGTCCGAAGGGCATCACCTTGTAACAAAAGGTCCCCCATTGTGTTACAAATGTTGTTTTGTGCATATCCTCGAGATACATCTTTATTTGATTATATCCTGAAAATCCATCCATAAAGGAGAACAAAGAGTGTTTTGCTGTATTATCGACTAAAGTGTCGATATGAGGCAAAGGAAAATTATCTTTTGGACTGGCTTTATTTAAGTCCCGGTAGTCAACACACATACGGACTTTACCATCCTTCTTGGGTACTGGGACTATATTGGCTACCCATTCCGAGTATATGATTTCTTGGAGAAAACCAGCATCATATTGTTTCTTCACTTCTTCTTTTATCTTCAATAAAACATCCGGCCTCATTCTTCGCAGCTTCTGCTGAATCGGCTTGCAGTCTTCCTTTATGGGAAGTTTGTGTACCACCATATCTATGCTTAATCCGGGCATGTCTTGGTAAGACCAGGCAAAAACATCTTTAAATTCTCTGAGCAGCTCAATCAAATCAATTCTAGTCTTGGCCGTAATACACATGCCAATTTTCATTTCCTTGTTCTCTTCTTTATTCCCTAGACTCACGATCTCAACGGATTCTTTGTAAGGCTGGATTTGCTTCTCTTCTTGCTCTATTAATCTTAGTAAGTCAGGCGGAAGCTCATAGTCTTGGTTGTCTTCGAATTCTGAGCACTCCCCTAAACACACTTCTCTTCCGAAGATAAGTTCTGAATCAATGTCGGTATTACTTGATAGTTTGATATCTGGGGACCTGAAACAAAACCTTAATTGAACAAAAGAATTAAGAATTTGAAATTTAATTGAAACTCAACTGTTTGTGAGAAATAAAATATTTGCCAAAAACTTTACAACAAAAGGGTTTTATTTTATTAAAACATGATGGGTTTAGGCTCTTTTTACAAAAAGCTTCTTGTTACTCTCGGGCTAGAGTAACGAGGGTGTTTTCGGACATTACTCTGAAGCTTTCCTAAAAACAGTAGGGAGTTCTTCTGCAGTCCAGTTGTTCAGAGTAGTTCCCGGGATGCAGGGTGCGATTCCATAAGGGCATGTTCCTGTATTTTCCTCTTCGGAGATGACATTAATGTCTAATTTTCCCATCAATTTCTTTAATCCATCCTCTCCTGCTTCCGGGTACATGATCCCGCCAAAAACAAAAGTTTGGGACAGCGGGGGAAAGGTCATAGGCTCCCACTGGGCCTCCTTTCCTAGCAAGCGAGCTTTTCTTCTATCCTGTTTTTTCTGAATTTCCTTTCTCATCTCATCCGCAGTTGGCTTGTATCCCAAACCAAAGCGGTCCTGCTTGTTGATGACGGCTGGTACCCTGGCACGACCTTGTAAACGTCTTCCTAAACCTCTGCCAGCTCGGGCTCCTCGCCCCATGATCAGCTTAATCCCCATTCTCGTGTTTTGGGATAATTTGGGTGTCGGGATTTTACTTCCCTCAGCGACAAAGGTAGCATTAACGAACTCAAATGATCGAAAAGAGCATTCGAGGCCTTTCTCATCAGTTTCCACGTACGGTGCCTCGCTCGTGACGGAGGCTATAATATCTTCTTCAGCATTGATTGAAATCAACCTTCCATCACAAATAAACTTCACCTTCTGGTGCAGTGATGAGGGTACAGCCCCTGCGGAGTGGATCCATGGCCTCCCCAGTAGACAATTGTATGTGGGCTTGATATCCATGATTATGAAATCAACATCATAAGTATTGGGTCCCACTTGTAGCGGTATATCCATCCTCCCCACTACATTTCTTTCTGTCCCATCGAAGGCGCGCACAGTAGTGTTGCAAGTCTTCATATGAGTACTGTTTATTGGAAGCCTATTCAGTGTATTTAGCGGCATCACATTCAAGGCAGATCCATTGTCTATCAATACTCCTGGCATTGTGTACCCTTTGCAACGAGTGGTGATGTGCAAGGCCTTGGTAGATCCCATACCTCCTGGAGGAATCTCATCATCATTAAAATGAATAAAATTGTCAGCATTCAAGTTGTTTACCAGTCTATCGAGCTTGTTGACCGATATGTCATTGGGGACGAAAGTCTCATTGAGCACCTTCAGTAGTGCATTTCGATGAGCTTCTGAACTGAGCAATAAAGCAAGTATCGATATACGAGCTGGCAATCTCCGGAGATGCTCTACGACATTGTATTCACTGTGTTTCAGAAATTTCAAGAATTCTCTCATTTCTTCCTCCCTCACCGGCTCATTGATTGGCGATTCTGATTCTTGAACGACACCTCTTTGTGGTTCCACGACCGGAGCCTTCCCTTTAGGATCCTTGCTTCCTCTATATCCATATTGTGTTCCACTTCTCGTGTGGAACGTCACATCATTCACTGCCCCTGATGGAGCTTTCAAAGGGTCCTCATGATGAGTGACTTGACAATCATACCTCCATGGGACTTTCTTTTGATCATGGAAAGAGAAAGGCTGCGGTGCTTGAACAGAAAGCCTGGCTTTCAAAGATTTATTTACTTCAGGCTTGCTGGGTTCTGAAATTACCAAGAACGGAGTATTCTTGGAGTTGTTTGCTTCTGAAGCGCAAACCTCCCTTCTTTCAGATGCCCCTTCTTCAAAAAACTCAATTTCTTTATTGTCAATCAGCTCTTGCACTAAGGCTTTGAACTCTGTGCAATCGCATATCCTGTGATCCATTGTATCATGATAAGGACATGATTGATGAATGGTTTCTGTATTTCTTGATACTGGTTGTATCAAGTCTCTTTCAACTAACTTCTTCCACACCCATTTAAGTGGAGATCTTACATCCTCTACTCTGTATTTGGTCCTCCTACTGCTTTGATCAGTGACCGCGTTCACCCCGGGCTCCGCGTGACTAGGCAGCGGATTTCCTGACTCGTTGGCCCCTGCGGGATTATCGAATCTCACGACACCTATTTGCATGAGCTTTTCGATGAGCTTCTTGAAACCAATACAATCTTCGATCGAATGCCCCACCGCTCCTGCGTGGTATTCGCATTGAGTGTTCGGATTATACCATTTTGGGTATGGTGGTTGTATCGGTTTTATATAGAAGGGTGAAACCACATGCGCGTTGTACAAGTTCTTGAAAAGTTCCCCATAAGAGATAGGAATAGGTGTGAACTCCCTCTCGGTATTCTGATTTTGGTTCTGCTTCTGTGTATTTGATGTCGAAGTTTTGGACTGCCACGTTGATGCCTTGGAGTAATTGACATTATGGACACCAGAATCTCCACCCTCACTATTCTTTTTCTTGTAATACGGCTTCTTGGAGGACTCTTCATCTTCGAGCTTCCCACTTCGAATGGCTTGTTCTATCATTTCGCCATTCATTATAATGTCTGAAAAGTCTTTTGTGGCACCTCCTAGGATCCGTCCAAGGAAAGGCTTTTTTAATGTTCCAACGAAGAGCATTACTGTTTCTTTTTCTGATAATGGCGGTTGTACTTGAGCAGCCACATCTCTCCAGCGCTGAGCATATTGCCTAAAGCTTTCATCATGCCTTTTTTCCATGTTCTGAAGAGTGACTCGATCCGGAGTTATATCGATAACGTGGCTATATTGTCGCACAAAGGCCTGTGCCAAGTCTTTCCACGAATGGATTTTTAAACGGCTTAATTGGTTATACCATCTAGCCGCTGAACCTGTTAAGCTATCCTGAAAACAATGAATCAGTAGGGGATCATTGTCGATGTACCCGGTCATTCTCCTGATGAACATAGTCAGATGTGCTTCGGGACAGGTCGTCCCATTGTATTTCTCAAAGTCTGGCATTTTAAACTTCGGGGGTAGCACCAGATCAGGCACCAGACTTAACTCTCTTGCTTCCATTCTAGGAAACTGATCTATATTTTCCATGGCTTTGAATTTTTCTTCAAGCTGCCTGCATCGATCCTCAAATTCTTTTGGCAACTCGACCCTGTATTTCTCGGCTTCGTTAAAATCGGGCACCGCGTAATCGTTAGGGTTATTGATAACTAAACCCCCTTGAAAGTGAGTTTCGTTTTGGCTAGTTTGTCCCTTAGGAACTTCCACCGACCCATGGGTTTGAGGAGCATTTCCCGAGTTGTCAGTTGTGGTGCTTGGTTCAACAATGGCTCCTTTGCCCTTCTCTGGCCCTTTCCCTTGTAACAACAGTGCGATCTTGTCGAGTAATTCATCCTGTGTTTGAGAAATATGAGCACGCGTGTCCTGCTGTGCTTTATCCAATTTACTATCCATTTCTCGCTTCATATCTTCATAGGCTTGTTCAATCCTGGCTAGTCTTTCTTCCATTTTTCTGGATCGGAATCTAGTGAAATGGGGATGCTGAATTTGGTCGGGTTCCAGTATTACTGCATTAACAGCACCCTGGAACATTAGAATAACAAAATAGAAGAATGATGCATGGATGCAGCTAATATGATGGCATGTTTATGCAAACCAACACGTTATATTGACATCTCAAAACGTTTACAGAGGTGTTGATTTTAGTACAACTTTTGAAAGGAAGCTCATTTACAGAACATGACTTCCTATATACTAGGTGGCATCGCTTCACATATACTGCTTGGCCTTTACGCCCAGAATTTTAATCATTTTGAGTAGTTTCGCAAGTTTCCTTCCTTTGTTTGATTCCGCCTCGAACTGTAAGCTAAGAACCTCAGCCTGAACTGCCAGTGTTTGCAGGTATTCAGCAACCTCCCGGACCTGTACCAGGGCTTCAGACATGGTATGATTTCTATCCTGGATTTGCTCTTGGGCTTCATTTAATCGGGCTCTCCATTGTTGTTCCTCCCAATTGCGCAATTCTTCAAGATAGTCGATTTGTGCTTTACTTGCTTGTATGGCGGCTTCTATGTCTCTAACCTGTTTTTTCAAACTTTCGTTCGCTTCTCGGCTCGCTTCCAGCTGGGCTTCCGAGTTCTGATGATAACTTTGTAAGGTCTCTTCCAAACTAATGATTTGACCTCTTAAACCGATATTTTCAGTTTTGACACGATCTAGTTCTTCCCGATCTAGGGCCTGCTGACTTCGTGCCTCATTGTACTTACTCTCCCAATGACGAGTCTTCTTCTTTTCCTCATAAATTTCTAATTTCCAGTCGGCAGAGGTTTTTCTGAGATCCGCATATTCCGCTGCTTCTCGAAGCTTTTTATAGTCCCCTTGTAGATCATTTAAGTCCTCCTCGGCTTTGTTCTTCCCTTTCTTCAACCTCAGCATTTCTTGTTCTTTTGACTGAATGCCAAATTCCAACTGGTTTCTTTCATTTTCTAGCCTTGACAGTTGCATCCCCATGCTAATGTACCTTTCTTGGAAATCCTGCTTGGCAATCTCCGTTTCTGACGGGTTCACTAAGAGTTGCTCTTCCAATGGCTTATTGACTTCCAAATTTGGTATCGGAATGTCATCATTGATTCTCCAACTTCTCCATTGTCGATATTCCGGAGTAACCCTAGGCTTTTCTTCAAACGGTTCCATTTTCAGAGGACATTTCCATGCTCTCGCAATGACAGCAACATCTCTTTTGTAATCCCTTCCCTTGTAAGGGAACTCGCAAACAGCCAACCCCCTGGTTGCCGGGATGAATTGTCTAGACCTGTATTGTCGAGAGACCATTAGTGGTGCGTATCCCGTTGCTCCCCATAACCCAAGTAAGGGGACCCAATTATAGCCCTCACAACTGACTGTGATCTCGTGCGGGAAGAACCAGCTTGCTTTCCATATGATATCCCCTTCCCGTAAGTTACGTAGAATATTTTTCCATTGATCGTAAGGGATATTCTCCAGCCTCTGGGTGTGTGCCAGATCCCTTATTGGTGAGTAGTGGTCAAAACACGCCCGATACGAAGATTTTTCCGGCTTCCAGAAATGGCTGTGAAACCAAACAAGTAGGAGTTGAGCACACCCGATAAACCTTCCCTCACCACTTCTTCTGCAAGCGGAAAGTGATCTAAAGGTTTCGGCAATGATCGCTGGAACTGGAGTAATGCCCTTATCAAGGTGATCGAATAATTCTATAACCGCATCATCGATATAACCGAGAGATTTGGGGAAGATGACCAACCCGTAGATGGCCAATGCGAATATTCTAATCTGTCTCTCGCATTTGGTTTCCGTTAGTATCAAATCTCGGATATCTTTCCAGGCAATGCATTTGCTTTCACCCTTTTCTTTAATCCGGGCCTTCGCCCACTTTTCATTCTTCCCGGTCAATTTTAGTAACCGTTTCTGGAACATCGGTGAATCAGACGGCTTGAAGTATACTTTATCCAACTGGAATCTCGGGCATTGGATTAATGTGGTATATTCTTCGATCGTTGGCGTAATGTCCACTTCTCCCATCGTAAAACAACTATACGAGGGATTCCAGAACTGAGCTAGGGCTCGAAATAGTGCTTTATCAATGCTGACATCGAGCAAGTATGGTAGGTGTCCATAGTTAGCGAGAAACAAGCTTTTGGTGTCCTCTTCCCATTGGTCCCAGATACATTTCAACTCTTGCAACTGGTTTTGTGTAGAAGATATACGTGTGAAGTCTCTGAGGTTGACTTTTTCCTCTTCCATTAGACTATCCCCGTTCTGATATTGAGACTCTTCTGACCATAGACGAACCCTGAGATTGGCCTCCACCTTGTCTAGGAAGTGGTTCCCCATAGCCGAACTGAGCCTTTCTAATGGTTATACCAGTATCAACACCTTTGTTTTTATTTGTTTAGAGATGCACATGTAAAACAACGCCAAAACAACACAAATAAAATATTAATGTTAAAAAAACATGAATATGCATGAAATATAATGCATGTTGAAAACGTAATAAATAAATTGCAGAAATAATAAACGAGAATTAAACAATGGAAGATAAAAAGACAAGACTCCTCCCCCCGCTCTCTCTTTCTTAAAAAAAATCTACAAGGTACCCCCCTAATCGGGCAGAGTTTAGGCATAACGGCTCTAAGGGTAGGCTTCTAGGGCTCACTATATGTGGTGTGGTTCTAGAAGGTACCCGAACGATATTTATTATCCTACTAAGAATAATAAACATAGTTCAGGGGGATACGTTTCCCTAAGTCTATGCGGAGACGTAGATCTCACGAAGACAGAGAGAAAAATATCCCGAAAGCCATTCACCATCCTACACGGAGGCGTAACCTCACGAAGGAGTGGTTTCATGCTCCCACTTAATTGGACGGAGCTCGGGTTGAGAGCTCATGAAATGAGGACCTAAAAAAATATTTAAAAGCATTAATTTAATATTTAAAACACAATGTTAAAAATAAACCGAATTTATATTTTCAATCGTTAAATAAAATGTAACCGATTTGAGGCTTGACTCGCAAAAAATTGTCCCCAGCGGAGTCGCCAAGCTGTAATCACCGGAATTCGTCCGGGGAGTCGCCACCAATCGGTTTTTGACGGTGCGATTGGAACACCAAAATAGGGTCTGCAAACCAGAGTTGGATTCGGGAGTCTGTTACGCGTAGGGAAGGGTGAGCACCCCTACAACGCCCAAAATTGGCACCTATCGGTTACAAAATATTTTATATGATTGAAAATATAAATTCGATATTAAAATCTGTGATCCAAAAGAAAATTAATTAGTAAAATATTTATTAAAATATAAAAATAATAATAAACACTTAATAATAATTTTCGAAAATATCAGGGGTTAATCTGCAAAAAACAAGAAGCTCCGAGGGTTAAAATAATATATAATAATGGCAAAATTGAAAGAAATTAAAATCTAAGGCTTAATTATGTAAAACAGTGACCAAAATGAAGACTGATGCAAGCAGGGAGGCCGAAATCTAAACACGCCAGGAGTGCAGGGACTACTGATGCAATTTCCCCATAAATCCGGGCTAAGCACGGATACGGGTCCTGGATCGGGTTCGGTGCGGGTCTGGAGCCCCGAAACGGCGCCGTTTTGAGCCTGATGAACCGGCACCAAAACGGTGCCGTTTTGCTCCTAATATAAATCTCCCTTTAATTATTTTTTTTTTTTGCTTGGATTCATTTGTTTCTTTTTCTCAGAAGAAAGAATTTCAGAGCTTCAAAGGAGCTCTCAACTCTCAGGTAACCATGGCGCCGGACCACCGTGAGCCGCCTCGCCGGCCGCCGCCGGCCGCCGCCGGCCACCGTGCCGGCCGCCGTACCGGCGGCCGAAATTAAAAAAGGCGGACACTTTCCGAAGCGTCTCGACGCGAGGAATCCGAATCCGGCCTCGGATTTTTGACTAGATGCGTGCACGACCGTAGATCTGAAAGTTAAGTTTCGAAAATATTTTTTCTTTTACCTTTTTTTTTGCTTCTGATTTGATCTCTTCCTCTCTATTTTTTTGTTTCGAATATCAAAAATTTTTTCATTCCATTCCTTTTTTTTTTTTTACATGGCATAGATCTGGGGATTTATATCCCCAAAATACATATATAATACTAATATATTTCCTATCTTCTGGATTTAATCTTCTTTTCCAGATCTGAATCCTTTTCTTTTAATATTTTATAGATCTGGGCGGTGGAGCAAATGACTAGTGGTGGGGCGGTGGCCATTTTGTTGAGCCAATAACTCCAGAAGTGGCATCCACGTGGAGGAGGTTGAAAACATAGGAAACAATGGCAGCAAAGCATGGCTGGTAAATGAAAATGGGTTATTACAGCTGCCCCTCTTTGCTCATTGTTGTGTAACGGCAATAGAGCAAAGATAAAGAATAACCCATTTCATTTGGTATGGTTTAAGGGTTTTTCTTTGGTAAGGTTGGGGTGTCTTTTGGTAAGATTGAGGTTCTTTCTAATAAGGTTGGGGTATTTTTTGGTAAGGTTTTTTTTTTTTTTTTTTTTTTTTTTGGTTTGCCACCGCTTTCTTCTTATAGAGCTTTGACTTGATCAACTCCACCGCCTTTGTCAGCAAAATCTTCAAACTGATGATCCGTTGGAGGAGATTACACAAAACTTGAGCTGAAATGATGATGCTACTATCTTTGGTGAAGAGTTGACCTAACTGCAACACTACCGGAGAAGCAAGGTCTGCAAATGAGTTCTGTAACTCTTAGCTGCAACGCTGACGAAGCATGCTTTGTCTGATCCATCTACGATACTACCGCGAGACGGGTAAGGTCATTTGATCCGCTTACAACACTGCTGGAGAAGCAAGATCCTATGACGAGTTCTGTCACTC
This sequence comes from Abelmoschus esculentus, assembly GCA_035048815.1. NCBI lineage: Eukaryota > Viridiplantae > Streptophyta > Magnoliopsida > Malvales > Malvaceae > Abelmoschus > Abelmoschus esculentus. The sequence continues at coordinate 24,128,619 of JAUCBN010000004.1, forward strand.
TAACAAAGCATAATTTGTTTGATCCATCTACCACACTGCCGTGAGATGGATAACATGTTTTGATTCGCTTACAACACTGCCGGAGAAGCGAGATCTGACGACGAGTTCTGTCACTCTTAACTGCAACACTGACGAAGCATGATTTGTTTGATCCATCTACCGTGAGATGGGTAACATGTTTTGATTCGCTTACAACACTGCCGGAGAAGCGAGATTTGACAACGAGTTCTGTCACTCTTAAGCTGCAACACTGACGAAGCAACATGATTTATTTGATCCATCTACCGTGAGATGGGTAACATGTTTTGATTCGCTTACAACACTGCCGGAGAAGCGAGATTTGACAACGAGTTCTGTCACTCTTAAGCTGCAACACTGACGAAGCAACATGATTTATTTGATCCAGATTGATTGTATCATTTCAATCAGTACCAATCATAAGATTAATTGGCTTTCTTTACAGAGTTTGTTTTCCTCTGACCATTCACGAAAATGGATTTTAAAGGACATTTGAATGGTCCTCCTTAATGCATTTTACCCAAATGCACAGGGATCAACGGATTTGATTCGCCTTTACCAGTGGCCGTTTGCCCCGGGCTAGTTGTACCATTTTCCTGGGTACAATCAGTTGGTACCAATCCTGAAATTGGGCTTCTTCAAAGGGATTGATTTCCTTTGACCATTCATGACAATGGATTTTGGGGACATTTGAATAGTCCTTTCTTGCATTTTTCCCAAATGCACAGGGGTCAACGGATTTGACTCGCCTTTACCGGTGGCCGTTTACCCCGGGCTAGCTGTACCATTTCCCTGGGTACAATCAGTTGGTACCAATCTTGAGATTGGATTTCTTCAAAGGGATTGATTTCCTTTGACCATTCGCGAGAATGGATTTTAGTGGACCTTTGAATAGTCCTTTCTTATCGTTGGTCTTGCCATTTGCCGAATGACCTATCAACTGATCGGCAAGAGCAAACACAAAGGGTGAGGATTTTTACCTGTACTCCTTGATAATGGGTTATAATCTGGGGTAAAGCTGCAATATCCCATCGAAGTGCTTTAATGATGATGTTATGCTTATCTGTTTCATCATTGCTGCAAAGACTTTTGTTTTCACAAATGGATTTAGAGTGTCAGGGTTAGTATGCAACACATGATTCTAATCCTAACATGTATGATGCATGTATGATCCTAGCATGAAATGCACAATGCATATGATAATGATTTTTCATAGGATTTGCTTAATCAGTTGGCTTGATTAGCTGTGACACTTTGATAGCTGCGTTTCTTTCACTGGGTGGAAATACTCGATTCCAATCTGCCTGGAGAACGTTTATTCCGTTTTTAGAGTATTTTCCAACAACATCTTCTCTTGAGTGAGATCGCTTTTAATCCCTGTTCTTAGGAAATTTCAGAAGCAATGTAGGAAAATTTACTAAATTTATATTAACAAAAGATTTTTGTCTATAACAAAATTCGATATGAGTATACAAAAAACAAGACTCGATGCTCCAGATATCTGACTATCAAGCTTTACAGAGCTAGCCGGCCGGGTATATTCGTGTGTCTAGGAGTCTTTAAGCAAAGTACTTTTTGACTGAATCTGAGTTTGTCGGATGGGGCAGATCTTTGCCATCCATTTCAGCCAGAATCAGTGCTCCTCCTGAGAATGCCTTTTTTACCACATATGGCCCTTCCCAATTCGGCATCCACTTGCCTCGAAAGTCTTTTTGTATAGGGAGAATCTTTTTCAGGACCAGATCTCCTTCGCGAAACTCTCTTGGACGAACCTTTTTATTGAAAGCTCGCATCATTCGTTTTTGATACATTTGCCCATGTCGGATGGCTTTTAGTCTTTTTTCTTCAATCAAAGCGAGTTGGTCATGTCTGGCCTGAGCCCATTCTGCTTCTTCTAGCTTCAGCTCGGCTAAAACCCTCAAGGAAGGGATTTCAACTTCTATGGGCGTCACTGCCTCCATCCCATAGACTAAGGAAAAAGGAGTTGCCCCGGTAGAAGTTCTAGCGGATGTTCTGTATGCGAACAAGGCAAATGGTAGTTTCTCATGCCAGTCTTTGTAAGTTTCTACCATTTTTCCAACAATTTTCTTGATGTTTTTATTGGCTGCTTCCACTGCTCCATTCATTTGAGGACGATATGGCGAGGAATTGTGATGTCGGATATTGTATTGTTTGCAGACCTCTGTTATGGTCTTGTTGTTCAGATTCAACGCATTATCAGATATAATGCTTTCAGGCATTCCATATCTGCATATAATTTCCTTCTTGAGGAATCTACTGACCGCTACTTTGGTGACGTTAGCATAAGTGGCTGCTTCTACCCACTTAGTAAAATAGTCGATGACAACAAATATGAATCGATGCCCATTGGAAGCCTTTGGTGAAATAGGTCCAATGACGTCCATGCCCCACATGGAAAAAGGCCAAGGGGATGTCATCACGTGTAGGGGTGAAGGGGGAACATGAATCTTGTCGGCATATATTTGGCATTTGTGACATTTCCTAGCATACTCAATACTGTCACTTTCCATTGTGGGCCAGTAGTATCCAAACCTCATGATTTGTCTTGCCATAGTGAACCCGTTAGCATGGGTTCCACAGACACCTTCATGCACTTCTTCGAGGATCATCTTGGCCTCAGTTGCATTTACGCATCGCAACAGTATTTGATCTTTCCTTTTCTTGTATAAGATCTCACCATCCAGGACATAATCGATTGCCAGTCTTCGCAACGTCCTTTTTTCATTTTCAGTGGCTTCTTTTGGATAATCACGATTCTTTATATACTGTAAGACATCATGATACCAAGAGCGTTCATCAATCTCGCCCTCTTTAATATTGTAACAGTAAGCCGGAGCGTCATATATACTCATTTGTATTGGCCTCAAATCTGATGGTTTATTTACTTGAATTAATGAAGACAACGTGGCCAAAGCATCTGCCATTTGATTATCTTCTCGTGGCAGATAATGAAAAGTTATTTCATAGAATGGCTTGATTAGGTCTAGGACTAGGTTTCGATATTCCATCAATTTAGAGTCTCGCGTGCCCCACTCTCCTCGGAGCTGGTAGATTACGAGCATAGAGTCCCCGTATACTTTCAGCTGCTTGATTTTTCGGGTGATAGCTGCTCGGATCCCCATGATACACGCTTCATACTCTGCTACATTATTGGTGCAATCAAAGTCGAGCTTGCTGGCAAAAGGGTAGCAGTCACCTTCTGGGGATACCAGAACTGCTCCAATTCCCTTACCGGTAGTATTGGAAGCTCCATCAAAGTTCAATCTCCAATGGCCGTCGTTAATGGCAATTTCCTCAACACACATCAAGTCTTCGTTGGGGAAATCAAAATTTAGAGGTTCATAGTCCTTTAACGCTCGACTGGCAAGGAAATCTGCTATGGCACTTCCTTTTATGGCCTTTTGATTGACGTACACAATGTCGAATTCAGATAATAGGATCTGCCATCTAGCCATTCTGCCTGTTAGTGCACTTGTCTCCATCAGGTATTTGAGAGGATCAAGTTTCGAGATCAACCAAGTCGTATGATACAACATGTATTGCCTTAGTCTTTTAGTAGTCCAGACTAAAGCGCAGCAGGCTTTTTCAATCGGTGAATATCTTACCTCGCAATCTGTAAACTTTTTACTGAGATAAAAAATTGCTCTTTCTTTCCTGCCCGAGTCATCATGCTGACCCAACACACATCCCATGGACTTTTCGAAGACCGTTAAATACAGAATTAGCGGTCTATTCGGAACTGGTGGTACCAGAACTGGAGGGTTTGTCAGGTAATATTTAATCTTGTCGAAAGCTTCCTGACATTCGTCATCCCACTCGCCAGGATCATGTTTTTTTAAGAGTCGGAAGATAGGATCACATTTTTCAGTTAGCTGTGAAATGAACCGAGCAATATAATTCAACCTTCCCAGAAAACCTCTTACTTGTTTTTGGGTGTGTGGAGGAGGCAGCTCTTGAATAGCTTTAACTTTGTCAGGATCAACCTCAATACCCCTTTCACTGACTATGAAGCCCAATAGCTTCCCCGACGTGACTCCGAACGTGCATTTGGTTGGATTCAGTTTCAGTTGAAACTTTCTTAGCCTTAAGAAGAGTTTTCTTAAGACTCTTATATGCTCGTCTTCAGTCTGGGACTTCGCAATCATGTCATCAACATAAACTTCAATTTCTTTGTGCATCATATCATGAAATAGGGCCACCATCGCTCGCTGGTATGTTGCCCCAGCATTCTTAAGTCCGAAGGGCATCACCTTGTAACAAAAGGTCCCCCATTGTGTTACAAATGTTGTTTTGTGCATATCCTCGGGATACATCTTTATTTGATTATATCCTGAAAATCCATCCATAAAGGAGAACAAAGAGTGTTTTGCTGTATTATCGACTAAAGTGTCGATATGAGGCAAAGGAAAATTATCTTTTGGACTGGCTTTATTTAAGTCCCGGTAGTCAACACACATACGGACTTTACCATCCTTCTTGGGTACTGGGACTATATTGGCTACCCATTCCGAGTATATGATTTCTTGGAGAAAACCAGCATCATATTGTTTCTTCACTTCTTCTTTTATCTTCAATAAAACATCCGGCCTCATTCTTCGCAGCTTCTGCTGAATCGGCTTGCAGTCTTCCTTTATGGGAAGTTTGTGTACCACCATATCTATGCTTAATCCGGGCATGTCTTGGTAAGACCAGGCAAAAACATCTTTAAATTCTCTGAGCAGCTCAATCAAATCAATTCTAGTCTTGGCCGTAATACACATGCCAATTTTCATTTCCTTGTTCTCTTCTTTATTCCCTAGACTCACGATCTCAACGGATTCTTTGTAAGGCTGGATTTGCTTCTCTTCTTGCTCTATTAATCTTAGTAAGTCAGGCGGAAGCTCATAGTCTTGGTTGTCTTCGAATTCTGAGCACTCCCCTAAACACACTTCTCTTCCGAAGATAAGTTCTGAATCAATGTCGGTATTACTTGATAGTTTGATATCTGGGGACCTGAAACAAAACCTTAATTGAACAAAAGAATTAAGAATTTGAAATTTAATTGAAACTCAACTGTTTGTGAGAAATAAAATATTTGCCAAAAACTTTACAACAAAAGGGTTTTATTTTATTAAAACATGATGGGTTTAGGCTCTTTTTACAAAAAGCTTCTTGTTACTCTCGGGCTAGAGTAACGAGGGTGTTTTCGGACATTACTCTGAAGCTTTCCTAAAAACAGTAGGGAGTTCTTCTGCAGTCCAGTTGTTCAGAGTAGTTCCCGGGATGCAGGGTGCGATTCCATAAGGGCATGTTCCTGTATTTTCCTCTTCGGAGATGACATTAATGTCTAATTTTCCCATCAATTTCTTTAATCCATCCTCTCCTGCTTCCGGGTACATGATCCCGCCAAAAACAAAAGTTTGGGACAGCGGGGGAAAGGTCATAGGCTCCCACTGGGCCTCCTTTCCTAGCAAGCGAGCTTTTCTTCTATCCTGTTTTTTCTGAATTTCCTTTCTCATCTCATCCGCAGTTGGCTTGTATCCCAAACCAAAGCGGTCCTGCTTGTTGATGACGGCTGGTACCCTGGCACGACCTTGTAAACGTCTTCCTAAACCTCTGCCAGCTCGGGCTCCTCGCCCCATGATCAGCTTAATCCCCATTCTCGTGTTTTGGGATAATTTGGGTGTCGGGATTTTACTTCCCTCAGCGACAAAGGTAGCATTAACGAACTCAAATGATCGAAAAGAGCATTCGAGGCCTTTCTCATCAGTTTCCACGTACGGTGCCTCGCTCGTGACGGAGGCTATAATATCTTCTTCAGCATTGATTGAAATCAACCTTCCATCACAAATAAACTTCACCTTCTGGTGCAGTGATGAGGGTACAGCCCCTGCGGAGTGGATCCATGGCCTCCCCAGTAGACAATTGTATGTGGGCTTGATATCCATGATTATGAAATCAACATCATAAGTATTGGGTCCCACTTGTAGCGGTATATCCATCCTCCCCACTACATTTCTTTCTGTCCCATCGAAGGCGCGCACAGTAGTGTTGCAAGTCTTCATATGAGTACTGTTTATTGGAAGCCTATTCAGTGTATTTAGCGGCATCACATTCAAGGCAGATCCATTGTCTATCAATACTCCTGGCATTGTGTACCCTTTGCAACGAGTGGTGATGTGCAAGGCCTTGGTAGATCCCATACCTCCTGGAGGAATCTCATCATCATTAAAATGAATAAAATTGTCAGCATTCAAGTTGTTTACCAGTCTATCGAGCTTGTTGACCGATATGTCATTGGGGACGAAAGTCTCATTGAGCACCTTCAGTAGTGCATTTCGATGAGCTTCTGAACTGAGCAATAAAGCAAGTATCGATATACGAGCTGGCAATCTCCGGAGATGCTCTACGACATTGTATTCACTGTGTTTCAGAAATTTCAAGAATTCTCTCATTTCTTCCTCCCTCACCGGCTCATTGATTGGCGATTCTGATTCTTGAACGACACCTCTTTGTGGTTCCACGACCGGAGCCTTCCCTTTAGGATCCTTGCTTCCTCTATATCCATATTGTGTTCCACTTCTCGTGTGGAACGTCACATCATTCACTGCCCCTGATGGAGCTTTCAAAGGGTCCTCATGATGAGTGACTTGACAATCATACCTCCATGGGACTTTCTTTTGATCATGGAAAGAGAAAGGCTGCGGTGCTTGAACAGAAAGCCTGGCTTTCAAAGATTTATTTACTTCAGGCTTGCTGGGTTCTGAAATTACCAAGAACGGAGTATTCTTGGAGTTGTTTGCTTCTGAAGCGCAAACCTCCCTTCTTTCAGATGCCCCTTCTTCAAAAAACTCAATTTCTTTATTGTCAATCAGCTCTTGCACTAAGGCTTTGAACTCTGTGCAATCGCATATCCTGTGATCCATTGTATCATGATAAGGACATGATTGATGAATGGTTTCTGTATTTCTTGATACTGGTTGTATCAAGTCTCTTTCAACTAACTTCTTCCACACCCATTTAAGTGGAGATCTTACATCCTCTACTCTGTATTTGGTCCTCCTACTGCTTTGATCAGTGACCGCGTTCACCCCGGGCTCCGCGTGACTAGGCAGCGGATTTCCTGACTCGTTGGCCCCTGCGGGATTATCGAATCTCACGACACCTATTTGCATGAGCTTTTCGATGAGCTTCTTGAAACCAATACAATCTTCGATCGAATGCCCCACCGCTCCTGCGTGGTATTCGCATTGAGTGTTCGGATTATACCATTTTGGGTATGGTGGTTGTATCGGTTTTATATAGAAGGGTGAAACCACATGCGCGTTGTACAAGTTCTTGAAAAGTTCCCCATAAGAGATAGGAATAGGTGTGAACTCCCTCTCGGTATTCTGATTTTGGTTCTGCTTCTGTGTATTTGATGTCGAAGTTTTGGACTGCCACGTTGATGCCTTGGAGTAATTGACATTATGGACACCAGAATCTCCACCCTCACTATTCTTTTTCTTGTAATACGGCTTCTTGGAGGACTCTTCATCTTCGAGCTTCCCACTTCGAATGGCTTGTTCTATCATTTCGCCATTCATTATAATGTCTGAAAAGTCTTTTGTGGCACCTCCTAGGATCCGTCCAAGGAAAGGCTTTTTTAATGTTCCAACGAAGAGCATTACTGTTTCTTTTTCTGATAATGGCGGTTGTACTTGAGCAGCCACATCTCTCCAGCGCTGAGCATATTGCCTAAAGCTTTCATCATGCCTTTTTTCCATGTTCTGAAGAGTGACTCGATCCGGAGTTATATCGATAACGTGGCTATATTGTCGCACAAAGGCCTGTGCCAAGTCTTTCCACGAATGGATTTTTAAACGGCTTAATTGGTTATACCATCTAGCCGCTGAACCTGTTAAGCTATCCTGAAAACAATGAATCAGTAGGGGATCATTGTCGATGTACCCGGTCATTCTCCTGATGAACATAGTCAGATGTGCTTCGGGACAGGTCGTCCCATTGTATTTCTCAAAGTCTGGCATTTTAAACTTCGGGGGTAGCACCAGATCAGGCACCAGACTTAACTCTCTTGCTTCCATTCTAGGAAACTGATCTATATTTTCCATGGCTTTGAATTTTTCTTCAAGCTGCCTGCATCGATCCTCAAATTCTTTTGGCAACTCGACCCTGTATTTCTCGGCTTCGTTAAAATCGGGCACCGCGTAATCGTTAGGGTTATTGATAACTAAACCCCCTTGAAAGTGAGTTTCGTTTTGGCTAGTTTGTCCCTTAGGAACTTCCACCGACCCATGGGTTTGAGGAGCATTTCCCGAGTTGTCAGTTGTGGTGCTTGGTTCAACAATGGCTCCTTTGCCCTTCTCTGGCCCTTTCCCTTGTAACAACAGTGCGATCTTGTCGAGTAATTCATCCTGTGTTTTAGAAATATGAGCACGCGTGTCCTGCTGTGCTTTATCCAATTTACTATCCATTTCTCGCTTCATATCTTCATAGGCTTGTTCAATCCTGGCTAGTCTTTCTTCCATTTTTCTGGATCGGAATCTAGTGAAATGGGGATGCTGAATTTGGTCGGGTTCCAGTATTACTGCATTAACAGCACCCTGGAACATTAGAATAACAAAATAGAAGAATGATGCATGGATGCAGCTAATATGATGGCATGTTTATGCAAACCAACACGTTATATTGACATCTCAAAACGTTTACAGAGGTGTTGATTTTAGTACAACTTTTGAAAGGAAGCTCATTTACAGAACATGACTTCCTATATACTAGGTGGCATCGCTTCACATATACTGCTTGGCCTTTACGCCCAGAATTTTAATCATTTTGAGTAGTTTCGCAAGTTTCCTTCCTTTGTTTGATTCCGCCTCGAACTGTAAGCTAAGAACCTCAGCCTGAACTGCCAGTGTTTGCAGGTATTCAGCAACCTCCCGGACCTGTACCAGGGCTTCAGACATGGTATGATTTCTATCCTGGATTTGCTCTTGGGCTTCATTTAATCGGGCTCTCCATTGTTGTTCCTCCCAATTGCGCAATTCTTCAAGATAGTCGATTTGTGCTTTACTTGCTTGTATGGCGGCTTCTATGTCTCTAACCTGTTTTTTCAAACTTTCGTTCGCTTCTCGGCTCGCTTCCAGCTGGGCTTCCGAGTTCTGATGATAACTTTGTAAGGTCTCTTCCAAACTAATGATTTGACCTCTTAAACCGATATTTTCAGTTTTGACACGATCTAGTTCTTCCCGATCTAGGGCCTGCTGACTTCGTGCCTCATTGTACTTACTCTCCCAATGACGAGTCTTCTTCTTTTCCTCATAAATTTCTAATTTCCAGTCGGCAGAGGTTTTTCTGAGATCCGCATATTCCGCTGCTTCTCGAAGCTTTTTATAGTCCCCTTGTAGATCATTTAAGTCCTCCTCGGCTTTGTTCTTCCCTTTCTTCAACCTCAGCATTTCTTGTTCTTTTGACTGAATGCCAAATTCCAACTGGTTTCTTTCATTTTCTAGCCTTGACAGTTGCATCCCCATGCTAATGTACCTTTCTTGGAAATCCTGCTTGGCAATCTCCGTTTCTGACGGGTTCACTAAGAGTTGCTCTTCCAATGGCTTATTGACTTCCAAATTTGGTATCGGAATGTCATCATTGATTCTCCAACTTCTCCATTGTCGATATTCCGGAGTAACCCTAGGCTTTTCTTCAAACGGTTCCATTTTCAGAGGACATTTCCATGCTCTCGCAATGACAGCAACATCTCTTTTGTAATCCCTTCCCTTGTAAGGGAACTCGCAAACAGCCAACCCCCTGGTTGCCGGGATGAATTGTCTAGACCTGTATTGTCGAGAGACCATTAGTGGTGCGTATCCCGTTGCTCCCCATAACCCAAGTAAGGGGACCCAATTATAGCCCTCACAACTGACTGTGATCTCGTGCGGGAAGAACCAGCTTGCTTTCCATATGATATCCCCTTCCCGTAAGTTACGTAGAATATTTTTCCATTGATCGTAAGGGATATTCTCCAGCCTCTGGGTGTGTGCCAGATCCCTTATTGGTGAGTAGTGGTCAAAACACGCCCGATACGAAGATTTTTCCGGCTTCCAGAAATGGCTGTGAAACCAAACAAGTAGGAGTTGAGCACACCCGATAAACCTTCCCTCACCACTTCTTCTGCAAGCGGAAAGTGATCTAAAGGTTTCGGCAATGATCGCTGGAACTGGAGTAATGCCCTTATCAAGGTGATCGAATAATTCTATAACCGCATCATCGATATAACCGAGAGATTTGGGGAAGATGACCAACCCGTAGATGGCCAATGCGAATATTCTAATCTGTCTCTCGCATTTGGTTTCCGTTAGTATCAAATCTCGGATATCTTTCCAGGCAATGCATTTGCTTTCACCCTTTTCTTTAATCCGGGCCTTCGCCCACTTTTCATTCTTCCCGGTCAATTTTAGTAACCGTTTCTGGAACATCGGTGAATCAGACGGCTTGAAGTATACTTTATCCAACTGGAATCTCGGGCATTGGATTAATGTGGTATATTCTTCGATCGTTGGCGTAATGTCCACTTCTCCCATCGTAAAACAACTATACGAGGGATTCCAGAACTGAGCTAGGGCTCGAAATAGTGCTTTATCAATGCTGACATCGAGCAAGTATGGTAGGTGTCCATAGTTAGCGAGAAACAAGCTTTTGGTGTCCTCTTCCCATTGGTCCCAGATACATTTCAACTCTTGCAACTGGTTTTGTGTAGAAGATATACGTGTGAAGTCTCTGAGGTTGACTTTTTCCTCTTCCATTAGACTATCCCCGTTCTGATATTGAGACTCTTCTGACCATAGACGAACCCTGAGATTGGCCTCCACCTTGTCTAGGAAGTGGTTCCCCATAGCCGAACTGAGCCTTTCTAATGGTTATACCAGTATCAACACCTTTGTTTTTATTTGTTTAGAGATGCACATGTAAAACAACGCCAAAACAACACAAATAAAATATTAATGTTAAAAAAACATGAATATGCATGAAATATAATGCATGTTGAAAACGTAATAAATAAATTGCAGAAATAATAAACGAGAATTAAACAATGGAAGATAAAAAGACAAGACTCCTCCCCCCGCTCTCTCTTTCTTAAAAAAAATCTACAAGGTACCCCCCTAATCGGGCAGAGTTTAGGCATAACGGCTCTAAGGGTAGGCTTCTAGGGCTCACTATATGTGGTGTGGTTCTAGAAGGTACCCGAACGATATTTATTATCCTACTAAGAATAATAAACATAGTTCAGGGGGATACGTTTCCCTAAGTCTATGCGGAGACGTAGATCTCACGAAGACAGAGAGAAAAATATCCCGAAAGCCATTCACCATCCTACACGGAGGCGTAACCTCACGAAGGAGTGGTTTCATGCTCCCACTTAATTGGACGGAGCTCGGGTTGAGAGCTCATGAAATGAGGACCTAAAAAAATATTTAAAAGCATTAATTTAATATTTAAAACACAATGTTAAAAATAAACCGAATTTATATTTTCAATCGTTAAATAAAATGTAACCGATTTGAGGCTTGACTCGCAAAAAATTGTCCCCAGCGGAGTCGCCAAGCTGTAATCACCGGAATTCGTCCGGGGAGTCGCCACCAATCGGTTTTTGACGGTGCGATTGGAACACCAAAATAGGGTCTGCAAACCAGAGTTGGATTCGGGAGTCTGTTACGCGTAGGGAAGGGTGAGCACCCCTACAACGCCCAAAATTGGCACCTATCGGTTACAAAATATTTTATATGATTGAAAATATAAATTCGATATTAAAATCTGTGATCCAAAAGAAAATTAATTAGTAAAATATTTATTAAAATATAAAAATAATAATAAACACTTAATAATAATTTTCGAAAATATCAGGGGTTAATCTGCAAAAAACAAGAAGCTCTGAGGGTTAAAATAATATATAATAATGGCAAAATTGAAAGAAATTAAAATCTAAGGCTTAATTATGTAAAACAGTGACCAAAATGAAGACTGATGCAAGCAGGGAGGCCGAAATCTAAACACGCCAGGAGTGCAGGGACTACTGATGCAATTTCCCCATAAATCCGGGCTAAGCACGGATACGGGTCCTGGATCGGGTTCGGTGCGGGTCTGGAGCCCCGAAACGGCGCCGTTTTGAGCCTGATGAACCGGCACCAAAACGGTGCCGTTTTGCTCCTAATATAAATCTCCCTTTAATTATTTTTTTTTTTTGCTTGGATTCATTTGTTTCTTTTTCTCAGAAGAAAGAATTTCAGAGCTTCAAAGGAGCTCTCAACTCTCAGGTAACCATGGCGCCGGACCACCGTGAGCCGCCTCGCCGGCCGCCGCCGGCCGCCGCCGGCCACCGTGCCGGCCGCCGTACCGGCGGCCGAAATTAAAAAAGGCGGACACTTTCCGAAGCGTCTCGACGCGAGGAATCCGAATCCGGCCTCGGATTTTTGACTAGATGCGTGCACGACCGTAGATCTGAAAGTTAAGTTTCGAAAATATTTTTTCTTTTACCTTTTTTTTTGCTTCTGATTTGATCTCTTCCTCTCTATTTTTTTGTTTCGAATATCAAAAATTTTTTCATTCCATTCCTTTTTTTTTTTTTACATGGCATAGATCTGGGGATTTATATCCCCAAAATACATATATAATACTAATATATTTCCTATCTTCTGGATTTAATCTTCTTTTCCAGATCTGAATCCTTTTCTTTTAATATTTTATAGATCTGGGCGGTGGAGCAAATGACTAGTGGTGGGGCGGTGGCCATTTTGTTGAGCCAATAACTCCAGAAGTGGCATCCACGTGGAGGAGGTTGAAAACATAGGAAACAATGGCAGCAAAGCATGGCTGGTAAATGAAAATGGGTTAATTACAGGTGTTGTTTAATCTTTGCTGTCTATTATTCATTTATTCTATGTCTGTAACAGAAAGCAACTTCTGCCATTGAAAATTCAACCAACCAATAAAGCAAAGGTGTTGGGGCAAAGTTTAACATAAGTCAGTCAATGCTCTGTCTTAAAATTATTACATTATTGTAATAATAGATCGATAAAAATAATTATTATGCATCTAACTATTCGAATGTCTACTATATAAACAAATATAGTTTATAGTTAGAGATATTGTAATTATTTTGAAATTTTAGTTAAATTATTTGATATAAGTCTATATATTTAATCAAGATTTTTTTAGGGACTAATGAATATTTTTAAAATAGTTATAGAGTGATAGTTTATATATTTATTTTGACCAAAAAGTAATTTATGAACTCAAAGAAAAAATTAAAATAATTTAAGGGTTGAATTTTTATTAAAAAATACTTAATATATTTAAGATAAATTATAACGATAATCATTAAATTATTAGACGCTTTCACTTAGGTTAATGAATCGAAAATTATTTATTACAATCAGTAAATTTTTAATTCAATTTTATTGCATCCACTATTATTAGAAAATATTGACGTCATAAGCTGAAGTTTTTTTTTAAAAAAATTAATCTTTTAAATTTGTAGTCATTATCAAGGCTAAAATTTTGATAAACGAAGACATCATCAATCAATCCCAAGTCCCAACGGTAGGAAGGATTCTTTTGACCGAAAGGTTAAATATAATTTGATTTAACTTATATGACATTTAACGATAAAAGATCAAAATATTAATTTTTAATTTCAATTAAGAATTTTAATTCTAATTCATCAATGTTAATCGACAAACAAAACCCATCACGGCAAGGAAAGTTGTAATGAAAATAGGGTGAGTCAAACTCGAATCAAATTAAAAAAATCGAATACCTCAATTCGATTCGGTGCGAAAATACGCGACTCATTTTGACTCAACTCGAACTTTCATAACTCGAATCAACTCAAAAAAATTCAAATAAATTAAGTTTAAGTTGTAAAATTGAAATTGAATAACTCAAAATTTTTAGTAATTAGAGGATTTATTTTTAAGTTTGAGATGATTCCTTCAAATTTTTATGATATATATACCGGCATATAAAAATATGAAAAAATATTACCACATATGAAGAAATAGATATATATACATATCTTATATACTTAGTGAAAGTCGTTTAATTATAACCAAATCGTACTATAACATAACAAATAATTACAATTAAAATTTTATATGAATTTGAAAACTCGACTCGAAAATTTTTTAAATGATAAAATTAAACTCGTCAATTCAAATAATTTAAAATTTTTTAACTCGACTTGATCGAATGCTTATCCTAAATGGAAAAAGTTTGATTTTGAAGTCTGTTGAAAAACTTCGGCTTACTGATTTTGATATTGAAAATGAACAAGGCAATTTCCAGGAGGCTGACTTGAGTTAATTATACGTCCTACTCCTAGAGCTTACACTTAAGGACAAATTTCAAAGCTCATTTTTTTCTTATTTTTAATTTGGTCATTTAAGTTTAATTTTTTTAAAACCAATCACTAGACTTTTGATTTATTCTTACTTTGGTCACTTAAGTAGTATGGTAGCCCCATGTGGTTACGTGGACAGATTTCTCAAACCTATAAATAATGCATTAATAGCCTCTCAAAAAGCATAGATATCAATAAAGACGAGATAAATCGTGAATTATTCAAGCTTAACTCGGTCAAAGGTCGATTAAAGTTCAATTCAATTGAACTCGACTCAAATTCTTAACGAGTCGAGCCGAACAACTTGATATCTGACTCAAAAAACTCACTTAAAAATATAATATATTATTTTTATACTATTTTTTAAAAATTTTAATACTTTAATATCTAAATTCTTAAACTTAAAAAGCCTAAGATATAAACCCTAAACATAAGTCTAAAACCCTAAAATCTAAACCCTAAAATCTAAATCTAACAGTCTAAACCTCTAAACTCTACCTTAAAATTTACCAGTTTAGGTTTAAACAACTTGTGTATCAATTTTTTATGATATTTTGTTCAAATATATCATATTTTAATAATATTCAATTTTTTAAGAAAAAATAAAATACAACAGTAAAATTAAATGAATATTTTATTTTTTAAAAATTATTTAAAAATTCTAAAAAAATTATGAAGAAAAATATTTGTTTTCAATCCACATAAGTGAAATTTTGCTGAATAGTCGTTAAATAGATTATCTTAAAATTAAAGGAGTTGTAATGGCATATAGTAAATTTATGGGTAAACAACATTTTTGGTCACTAAATTATTCATATTTTTTTTATTTCAATCATTAAACTATTATTTCTGATAAAATCATCACATTATATTTTTTCTACTTTAACCATTCACCATTAAAAATCTCGCGAAAAAAATAATAATTTGGTAACCAAAACATGAAAGAATCAAAATTGATAATCAAAAAAGGAAAGAAAATAACATTAATGATCAAAATTTAAAAAAGAAAACTTAACGTTAGTGATGATTTTGTCAAAAATAATAACTTGGTGACCAAAACATAAAAGCAACAATAGTTTCATGACAATGATGTTATTACCTGAAACTTAAATTAGTATTTTTTTTTCTTTATTCAAGGTTAATTGTTACGGTGTTATACAGAAATTAACATTGTTAAGGTAACAATTAACTTTATTGATACAATGATCAGTATATTCGACATGATTATTTACGTACGAATAATACGTAATAAAATGATTTAATTAATTTTTTATCGAGTTCAAAGGTATAATAGATTTTTGAGAGCATGATAATAATTCATCAACTATCTCTCAGCTTCTATGTGTTACTCCATATTCCACAACCCAAGAACCAGCCTCAGGTACTAAAAATAGGGATGGGCATTTTACTCGATCTGATTGGATCAGATTTTTTTGATAAAAAAATCGAGTTTAGGTTGAGTCAGATTGGGTGATATTTTAAGATGGCATCGGTTCAAGTCGGGTTCGAGTTTATGGTGTAAAATATCCGACCCGATCCGGAACTAAATATGTAATTTTTTTCAGAAAATTTTTAGGGATATTTATAATAATAATCTTTTATCTATATATTTTTTATAATTAGGTCCTTAAAATTAATTTTTTATTTATAATTTAGTCTTTAAAATTATATTTTTTATAATTAAGTCCCCAAAGATTATTTTTTTACAATTTAGTCCCTAATTTTATTTTTTTCCTATAAGTCAGATCGAAGTCAGGTTTAAAGTATTTATTTTCGGGTTGGGTCAGAGTCGAATTTAAAATATTTATATTCGGGTCAGGTTTAGATGGGCCGAAAATCCGACCCATACCCATCTCTAACTAAAAAGCTTCATAAAAAGGGTGCTCTTGATCATGCTATGCAAAGTACACAAATGTGAATGAATATCCAGACAGGCTGAGATTTTGATAATGGAACAACAGAAGCAAAAAAGGAGGATAATCTCAAGGCAATAAATCATAAACTAATTCATCAACTAAACAAGTTAATATATTCTTGTCGATTTCTACACCTTCTTCAAATGCTTCCATGTCAAAATCAAGCCATCTCCCATACTTTGTGCTCATGTCCTTGCCTACAAGATCATCCACCATTGTGTCTCCCATGCTTTGCCGGCCTAAGATCTCTTTGTTCACCTCATCTGCTAGCCAATCCCGGTTTTGAATCATTTTTTCCCATTTAACACATCCTTTGCAACTTCCGACTAGAACTTGTCGATACCTCGACTCCATGCATTCACTCACACAATCGAGCAAAAGCTTTTGTTCGAGTTTGTAATCTTCTCCGTTTCTCTCTGTGATGGTTTGATGCTCTAGCTGATTGAAGGCCTTCAGGGTCATAACCTTTTCAGTCTGCCCCAATGCATATTCTATAAACAGTAGCTTGGAATCTTTTAGCACCGTTTTCACAAAATCGATTTCCCAATTGGTTGACTGTTTATAGTCTATGGAATTTAATGTCCTAGTTAAAAGCTTTCTGTCCGTTTCTCGTTCGGGTTTAGAAGATGCTAAGTCAGATAACTCAATACCGAACTCCGTCATAGACTCATTTTCAGAGGTCCAATTTAACACTTCTTGATCTTGAACCGAAAAGAATGGTGTGGTACCTGCAAGTGTGGAGTGCATGTGTTGGTTAGAGCAACGATGATGATAAAAGCAAAAATATAAGTATCCTGCGAAATTCATAAACTACTTCAAATCATCCTAATATGATTGAACCATTCTCGACTTTTTCCGAAGATTTAATCAGAACAACGTTCCTAGCATCTTCATAACATTTTCAACTCGAATACGATATGTAAGAAAAACGGTTCAAATGGCAGAAATGCAGAACTACCAAAAGGAAAAATAAGAATAAGAAGAGTGCAGCTTAGAATTTCCGCTACCTGAGCAGCTACTGCTTGTGATAGCAGGTTCAAGAGTTGAAAACGGGCTAGGGTGTCGGTTATCTACTTCTATGCCAGTCTCACTGCTGCTGGTGCCGACATTTTGCTCTTCAATTTCTTCAGATTGCTGGCATCATGCAAATAAATTTGAAGTAATATATCATTATTATGCTAAGAATACAATTTATTTATTGAAACTAGAGGTATAACAGACAATAAAATTGTACCAAATCAGTCTAGCTTTTTGTATATACGAAGAAATGTTAAAGAGTATCAAATACCAATAGATGGATATCTATTATCTCATATCGAATCACAGGATGAAGGTTCTATTCAATAAGATAATGGAAGAAAAAAAACGGAAGTAGAATCGAAATTGCAAGCTAGTTGGCAGTGCACTGAATCAGATTACTATAATTGAACAAATCAAAAAAGACTACAACTTCATAGGAAATGAAACCACCTTAAACAATGTTCTCCTTCAGTTACCAGCTTCTCTTTCTGATCACTATTCGTAACTATCGCTCGTGATTATTCACTACTATTGTTCTGTTTATTTGGTTCAGGGAAAGCTAAAATCCAAGCAGATTCTATACTTTAGAAAAATCTCTTCTAGTGCAGGACTAAATTACATTCCAACAAAAGTAGGGAAAAAAGCAAGACTAGCTATTATGAGTAAATTGTAGCAGTGTGTGTGTGTGTGTGAGTGAAACAAACCTGCCATTTCCCTTCCCAATCAAGCCCCAGGCTGTCGGAAGAGCCAACAAAGTCAATGGAGCTACATGACATATCGTTATCTAGATCCACCTGAAGCCTTCTATGACGTGCGGTTGATGTTTCGGTTCCCATACCAGATGAGGGCACTGAGTTTTGCAAACTGGATGTAGGGCTAGCAGAATTCCCCTCTATAATGATATTGCAGTTGGATGACTCTATTCTACATGTCAACTCCTGAAGCTTTTTCTCCAAAATAGCACTCAAAGCATCCCCACCAATTATATTGACTCCAGGAGAAGAAAATGCCGAGCTTTTCAAAAATAGCATATCATTTTCACCAGAAGGATCGGTATAAAAGCTGCTACTGCAACTCTTTTTCACAACTTGATTAGTGGAAGATGTGTCACGCATGGATCTTGACAAGGGGGATGTAAATGTAAATGAAACAACATCTGTGCTTGTTTTCTTTACATCTACATCCTGATTCAAGTGCCCATCAATTGTAACATTACATTTTATGGACCTTTCTTTACCATTTGTAGATGAAATATCAGCAACAGTTTGTCCAGATGGAAGATCATCATTTACAGGGCGTTTCTTTCTAGGTAAATTCTTTCTTCTAGACATTGGGACCTCCTTTGCAGTATCAGTTGCCACTGAGACAGTCTTCCTGGAGTTTATGGTCCTATTAAGTCCTAATGTACCATTTGTGGACCTAGCATTTCTACCTTGCTGGTCTGAGGTTAAAATCTTTGATGTTGAATTATCTCTATTAGATATGCAATTTTGCTTCTGATTATTCTGTCTCAGCACACTGTTAGTCTTGTTCGCCGAGGCTCTTTTCTCCACAGTCCTTTGTAGATCTGACTGGCTAGTAGAGAACTGTTTTCTTTTAGCATCATTCCTCTCCTTCTGGTTTACAAAACTCCCATTAACACTGGACGATGACCCTTCTTTCCTCTGAACATTAACCCTCGCTTGTTCTGCAAGTGAGACGGATTTTCCCTTGTTCCTTGAACTGTTAGAATTACATTTTTCGGAGTCATTGGTTATCCTGAATGTTGGTGTATAATCTGATTTACTGCAATTCTTGTCCTTATGCTGTACTTTCAAAGGTTTCACCATACTCTCACTAGGCTCATCAGCTCTTCGAGGCCTCGATACTTTATGTGCAGCTTCAATTCTCTCTCTCAAATTCCGCACTTTCAAAGGAATCGAAGATGATCCAAATGATGACACTTTACTTTTGGAAGTTGCCTGAGGACTAGCCTCGATAATCCTTGCAGCCGCCTCCATTATGTAAGCTGCATTATTGGTAGGAATAAACGCAGGACTCCTGATAGGAGACAAAAGCTTATGATGAGTGATTGGAATTGGCTTTGCTGATTTTGGAGGCAATATTTCAGTCTGAAATCTCTCGATTGGTCGGTTCTGCACCTTATGAAACATCGGTTCAATGGGATTTGAAGACAACCTGTCAAGCTTGTTAGAGTAGTCCGTGGGTTGATATTCATTCCATAAACTTGGAGTACTTCTTTCGAAATGAGATCCTCTAAGAGAGCAAGACCCTGAGTACGGGATGGAAGAAGACTCGGAGATATTCTGTGTCGGCAATGTGTCCAACCCCATAAGCCTAGCAACAACTCCAGGCGCTCTAGATCCGTATCCTTCATCACTAGTCACTGAAGAAGAAGAAGAATTAAAATCACCACTTCGCCTATTATTTGAAGCGGCACTGTACTCATCCCCCTCCCTCTGGTATGCAAATAAACAATGCAATCAGAAACTAATACATTGCCCAAATAACAGTTCAGTTCAAGTAGATTAAAGCTAGAAAGCAAGGAAATTCCCCACCGTAAGAGGCGGCGGCTTCACAACATGTTCCTCGGGTTTCACTCTCTTTGATTCTTCTATAGTCAAAATGCAAACAAATGTAGAATGAATAACAAACACAAAAGAAATGCATGCACATTCATACAGATGAAGAACATGAATGTACCCGGCAACTCGTAATTGTTCGAGAACAGCTTCTTCCTATATTTACCATTCCAATCAAACAATTGAAGAAATCCTCCCTTCAAACGTTTCCTTTCTACCTCCATTATCTTATCTATAAAACAAGCAGAAAATAAAGTTCAATTATTTATCAAACAAAACAAGACCCTAAAAGACAATCTAATTCAAGTATTACCCTTTGTTTAAGGAAGCTGCTATGGAGCCAATGGCTAAGAAAAAGGAACAAACTTTAAATTCAAAAACCATACCTAGTTTTGCTCACATTGCTCGTTCAGACAAAGAGAGACAGCGAATCAGATTCAAGCAACCAACTGATGTAAGAGAAATCAAGCGTTTTCTGGCATAAAACACATAAACATGTGAATCAGATCTCCATAAGCCAACTTCAAAAGCTTTCAAATTGAACAAATATGGCTAAACCCCATGATCCAGGTACCAAGCTCCTTCCTTTTCACAATGGGGTTACAAAAAAAAACAGCTAAACCTAACTGGGTATTCTTTAAATTCAACAAAAAAGCTTAAAACTTTCAAGTTTCAAACCATTAAATCAGTTTCCCCTAGCACTCATTACAACTAAAATTCAAACACCATTTTCTTGGTTTCACTGCAACTAGCATACCAGCAGCCCCAGGAAATGAAATTTGGTTTTAGTGAGATGGACCACAAAGGGACACACAAAAGGATCCTTAACTGGGAAATATTTTAGTGACATTAGCAGAGATAAAGAGACAGAATTGGTTGATACCAGAGATTTAGAAGCAGAGAAAGTCAATTTAAAAAATAATAATATAATAAACAAGTGGAGGAGGGTTTACAATGTAAGAAATGTCTGGGTTTGAGCATTAAATTTTGAAGAAGCAGTGACAGAACATTACATAACCCAACTCTGCTGTTGAAAATTTAAAGACCCAAGGCTTTGTCTTGTGAAATAAATCAATTTAAAAGAAAAGAAAAAGTTGTCTTGGTCATTAACTCTCCTACTTTGTTACCAATGCCATGCCAACATGGAAAAATTTCACCATGGGATTAAGACATTATTGGTTGGACTCCACTTGCACCACCAATTCCACTGTTTATTTTTGGTTTATTATATAAATAAACTTGAAATGAATTAAATATAAAATTAAATTTTAATAGCATTATAGTCTATCTTCTAATTGTGTTTCAATTAGTGTCTCTGCTTTAAATTAGTGGGTTTAGAGTTTACTGTTTAGAGTTCAAAGTTAGGGGTGTAATTAGAGTTTAGGAAATTTGGGATAATGTGTATTTTTTAAGGTGTAAAATTTAGGTTTTAGTATGTAAAAAATTAGGGTTAAGATTTAGAATTTATTTTTTAAAATTTAATGAGAGGTATAGAAAGAGGCAAAAGATTTCTACTCTAAAAAAACGTATATTCTTGTTCTATTTTATACGAGTTTGAATCTTAATAATTATTTTGAGAATATAATACCTTTCTGCTTACTAAAAAACACATATTCTTGTTGTTCTATTTTATATGAGTTTGAATCTTACTAAAAAAACACCATACTCATGTGCCATCTCCATTGGAGGAACTGTGTGTCCTTGTAAGAAACAAACTATAAACCCTCTTACACTCATTAATTAACAAGTTGAAGCATGCAAATGCAGAATTGCAGATACAACTTCAAGTCAATCAGTCTTTTCTTTGTTAAGATTCCTATAATAAAATTTCCCAGTTCTTTATTTGTCTTGTTGCTCCAACAATCAAAAGGTCCAAAAGGACCAAAGTCCAAAACCAAGTAAGCAATAAACAATACTCTTCACTACTGTCAAACTGATAAACAGACATCTAACAAAAAAGTTTAGATTACAGACATGTTTTTACAATTCTAAGCAAAGGGGTTACTGGTTAGCTTCTTAGGAACATAATAATGTAATAATATAGAGTGGTTAACATGTCAATCCCAATGTCAAACAACTATACACATATTCTTTCACTTAATTGAAGGAAAATATTACATTTAACCCCTATGAATGTGCCTCAAAAGTCACTAAGTTCATACTCCATTCAAAAGGTAAAGAGACAAAAACCGAAAAACAGAAGTGGTCTGTCCATGTTCACCTTCATCCTCCCCACTCTTCATCACCAGTCCCTCTGTATTACATCTACCTCGAGTTTGGTGCTCGGTTGCGACCCTAACATTCATGCCTATGATGATTAGGAAGTGTTGAGGCAATTAGCACAAGGGTCTGAACAGGTTTTACAAGCTTTTCTGGTATAATGTAATGCATACAGCACTGCAATTATCTCTTCCAGCCCTCCCAGACTCTTGGTAATAACTTTCAATTGATTTGGACATGGTATTGTGGACAACAAATCTCTGAAAAGAGTTTATACAAGAAAAAGAATAAATATTCTCCAGATTAAAATAACGGAACAAAAATTAACAGGGGTTGATTCAAATGGTAAGCAGTTGGGCTTCGCTTAAGCAAGTCTCAGGTTCGAAATTAAGATCGGATTAAGATCAGCTCAGGATATTATGTTTCAGTACAGTGCCTAGTAAGTAGTAAGAGTATAACCAAGGCAAAGATGATTCCACTATCTAGCAGAACCAGCAAATCCAACCACCCAACAGGTCAAAACCTACCTATTTTCCCTCCCAAAAAACGAAACACTCCCCTCCATTGAACACTATGCACAGCTTGCCATCTAAATTTCAACTTCACTTTTTAAAGTTTATTTTTTTATCAACTCTTCAATTTACCGACACTCGTAGATTCCATGGCTGTTGCTGATGGATGTTGTAGCAAATGGTCCCAAAACGTAATATCTCAAAGTTCAAAAGATACCCTTATCCTCCTCTACACCAAACCTTCCACAAGCCGTGTACTTTTCACTAGATGGTTGATGATGAATCGTGCTTTGTAAACCTGTGCTGGTTTCAATTTCTGGGCATTTGTTTTCTACTGATATTCCAGCCGCCATGGACAAATCCAGCGGCGATGTGGCAGCTTGGACAGTGGAGAAGACCAGAAAGATGATAGAGAATTGGCGAGTTTCTGGGTTTGTGCTATTCTAAAAACCTGAACTTTGATTACTGAAATCAGATATCAATTTTGAATTTGAAAAGAAAAATACTGCAACTAAAGTTGAAAATCTCAACAAATTGTAGTTAGAGAAATTCAAGGTTATTTTTCAAAACCTGAAATATCACCAAAATATTTTTTAAAAGATTTGAAATCAAATGTTTTGTTTTAAGTTTTTAACAGTCATATCTTCAATAATTTATCTGTTTTATTAAAAAGGAGAGAAAAATCCAGTTTTTTAACAGTATATATCTCAATATTTTATGAATTTAAATATACTGCATTTACTTGGTTGTTTCATAGTTTCAGTGAATTGATCAAAGAATTTAAGCCATGAAGTCCAAGCTCAAGATGCAGAAGCATTTCCCCAAAATAATTCTCAGGCCAATTTGTTCTCTTATCCTTTTGGTAATGATCACTAGTTTTCAACTATCTTCCTCATATATTGTGTTATATCCATATATATATATGTATATAGAATTCATCTTTTAACTTGATTACAACTAGTTTTCAACTATCTTCCTCATATATTGTGTTATATCCATATATATATATGTGTATATAGAATTCATCTTTTAACTTGATTACAGGGAGTTTGTGGGTACATAGCAATAAAGTTAAGCATGCTTAGCAAAGAAACCAAAGACATAATTATGCGGGAGTCAAATTCGGGACAGGATAGCACAATTCCGTCCATTGATGCAACTTCAAGATTGTTGCCTCCTTTGAACTCATCAGCACTGAATTTGGCAAGATCGTTAAGTTCGTTGTTAAATGGATCCGAGCTATCATTTGATAGCATTCAGAAAAAGGTACATTGTAAGACTTTGAATACAACTTTGTTTCTATTTTACAGTAACATTAATGTGACTACTCTTGTAGATTGCACCGACGTTGTTTGTTGCGCTTTCGACAGTTCCAAATCTATCGCAGATTTCTTACATTGGATTGAATGGCTTGATGTTTTCGTATTACAATGACGAGGAGCAAAAATTAGCAATATTTTCCAACACTTCCTTTTCTTCACATTGGTACACTATGCCAGTGAACCGTGACAATGGGAAGTTATATGGGATGGCAGTTACTTCGAGAGCTATGGTTCCAATAAATGCAACTTGGCTACAAGAAGCCTTGAATCAAACGAAAGGGGTTTCTTACCTAGGCAAAGGATGGAATGAGGAACAAGATGACCTATTTTTCACCACTGTTGCTATGGATGGAAGTGGTGTTATATCTGTTGGATTCCCTGTTGATGTGGTTATTGATCATTTTGCAGCATTAGATTTTAGTGGAGGGTATTTTCATTTGGCTACTGTTAAAGGGGACACGATTGTGCAATCAAAGCTTCCAAATGCTGAGATTTTAGTAAATAATAGAACAGTTTCAGTTCAGGCTTTGAATCTTGATGGTAACCAGCTACGGAGTATCGGTAACTTTTTATGTGAATCCGATGATGGGGAACCGGTATCCTTTCATTGGAGCATCATGGGAGATAAGTATACATTTTATTGCTCAACCATTCAGATTGCTGGAGTTCAGTCAGTAAGTATTTTGCATCAATGGAGGACCCTTTGGTCTGACTTTCAATGCTACTACTTAAACTAATCGATGCTAGCAACTTGATTTTTCAGGTATATGTGTTAGCTTATCCGAGGGATGGATTGGTTGGTTTCATTGAAAAGAACAGCAAACTAACCTTGATTCTTGTTGTACTAATGTTTATAAGCATACTGGTCTCGTTCAGCATCTTCATTTTCTTTTCCATTCGAGCAGCAAAAAGAGAAATGTTCTTATGTGCTGCTTTTGTAAAGCAAATGAATGCAACACAACAAGCAGAGCGCAAGAGCATGTTTAAGACTCAAACTTATTTGAGAGCAAACCACGACCTTCGATCTTCCTTGGCTGCAATCTCAACTTTTCTCGATCATTGTCATGTCAGTGTTAATCCTCACTGTGAGTTAGCTGCAAACTTGGCTCAGATAAAGACTTTCACCAATGACCTCCTAGGTGAGTTTGATTACTTGTTAGTACAAGATGCTTGCATTGTGTAATCTTAAATTATAACTACTCACTATATTCATTACTGCTTGCTTTGATAAATTCATTCAGATATACTAAATTCAGTATTGAAAATGAGTAAAATTGAGGCTGGGAAGATGGATCTTGAAGAAGAAGAATTCAACTTAGCTCAACTCCTCGAGGACGTTGTTGATATGCATTACCCTTCAGGTCTCGCAAAAGGCATTGATGTTATTCTTGATCCTTGTGATGGTTCAATCAGTAAACTATCTTTGGTGAGAGGTGACAGAGTTAAGCTTAAACAAATTTTGCTGAACTTACTTAACAATGCTATTAAGTTCACAACAGATGGTCACGTCTCAGTTCGTGCAGTCGTCAAGAAAAGAAGTTTCGAGAAAAAAATTATTGCTTCCAATGGTAACAGAGTATCAAAGTGTATATCCCTCTTGTTTTGCAAGAAAGAGGACTTTGAGGATATCGATGCCCTTCATAGAGCTGAACAAAATCTTAACAAAATTGAGTTTGAATTTGAGGTTGATGATACAGGCAAGGGCATTCCTAAAGATAAGCAAGCTTCTATTTATGAAGAATTTTTTCAGGTTAAGGAATCTGCTTACGGGAAAGGTCGTGGTCTTGAAGAAGAAGGATGTGGTCTTGGACTTGGTATTGTCCAATCCATTGTAAGTGCTTGAAACCTGTTAAATTATAAGTTACATTCACGTTGCACTTACATGTTATTGTGCTCGTTTCGGTAAAGACTTCGATTGAATGTTTTTATTTATAGGTGCGGCTGATGGATGGGGAAATAGGGATTGTTGAGAAAGAGCCTGGGGAAAGAGGCACTTGTTTCAGGTTTACTGTTATGCTTACTGCATGTCATCCGGAGTCGTTGGCCGAAACGTTGGAAGACTCGTCGAATGGATTTCATCCACCTTTTTCATTTGTTAAGAGCCCTACAGTTCATTCTCATGTCATACTCAACATAACAGGGGAAGAAAGAAAGAGAGTTCTGAAGAGATATATGGAGAATCTAAATATAAAAGTGACATTGATAAAGCAAGGGCAAAGTCTTCATCAGCAGCTCGAAAATCTAAAGCAAAAGTTAGATATTTCTTATAACAATTCTTTAAGAAAGCCTGACCTTTTTGCAATATCTGCAACAAGCGATTCAAGTTCCGAAGGAGGATGCGATTCAACTTTCATATTATTAGTTATTGATTCGAGTGCCGGCGATTTTTCAGAATTATTTCTTGCTATTGCTAATTTCAAGGCAGGTATCCCAGATACCTTATGTAAGGTTGTCTGGTTACATTCTCCGAAAGATGCACTGACTGATGTAATCCCTTCATGTGATTACCATGTATATAAACCGTTACATGGATCACACTTAATTCAAGTGTTGCATTTACTTGAAGGCAAAGTCACTTCTGGTATCAACTCCCAGAAAATAAACGATTCGAAAGAACTCGAAGTGTTCCAACAGAATTGGTTGACAACCAATCAGCATAGAACTTCATCTTGTCATCTGTCAATCGAGAAGATGGAGATGCAGACAGAGATACATGGAATCACCGAGATAAGTGTTGAAAAGCTTTTAAACCAGAAGAGGATTCTCTTAGTTGAAGACACCCTTGTATCTCAGCTCATATTAGTCACTATTCTAACCAAACATGGAGCAGAAGTCAAAACTTGCTCAAATGGGAAAGAAGCATTGGATGAAGTCTGCAAGATACTGAAAGATAAGAAGGAAAACAACAGTGATGCTCAACATTATGATTGTATCATCATGGATTGCCAGGTATAGCAGACGAACCATCGACTTAGATACGAATTCGTAAGCATATAGTTAACTGTAGAATCCCTTGTTTGATTTTGTTTTGTTCCTATAGATGCCGGTGATGGACGGATATGAAACAACAAAACTGATAAGAATGGAGGAGAAGACTTATGGTGTTCATATTCCAGTTATTGCATTAACAGCTCATGCTATGCCAGAGGAAAAAGCCAAGACTATTGAGGCTGGAATGGATTTTCATTTGACTAAGCCATTGAAAGTGGAGGATTTGGCTGAGATTTTTCGAAGTTTAGATACTAAATGAATAATTCGTTAAAAGCTTTTGGTTTTCTTTAGATAATAAATGAATAATTTTGATTCAAGTATAATTAAGGATAAGTATAATTCTTAGGGTGGAGAGTTTATATTTAGAGTTGAGAGTTTAAGAAATCAAGGATAAATATAATTTTTAGAGCGTAGGGTTTATAATTTAATGTTATTGTTTAAATTTTGATTTTTTTGTGTTGGGTTATGAAAATAAGAAATTAAGGGTAGAAAATTTTTATTCGTATCTAAATCATTATGTTTCGAGTGTTTTAAATTATTATATATATTATTTAATATGGTTATTTTTTTGGATAAGTGTTTGAGTTTTATTTATCCAAACTTGAGAATAAGTACAAATCCTATAATTACCCTTAGGCGGCCATCCCCTTTAGGGAATTCCTCAAGTTGAACTTAGAGATGGGTACAGGTTAGATCGGGTTGAATTATCGATCCATCAACACTTGATCTGAAAAATCATACCCTCCACCCACCATCCGACCCGATCCGGGTTTAGGTGAAAAACCGACCCGACTTAATTTTTAAACTTTAAAATTCGATCCGGCCCGAATCATTAAAAAAAATTAAATTTTAGGGATTTAACTATAAAAAAATAAAATTTAGGGATCTATTTGTAAAAAAATAAAAATTTAATGACTAAATTGTAAAAAAATTAATTTTAGTGACCTAATCGAATAAAATATATATAAAGAGGGATCGTTATTGTAAATATCCTAAAATATATATGGGAAATTACACTATTAGTCTCGGGTCGAGTCAAATTTTATCCACCCTAAACACGAACCCGCCCCGACCCGAAATCACCCTTGAAAAACTCTGACCCGGCCCGAATCCGAATTTTTATCAAAAAATCCAACCCAATCAAACCGGGTCGGGTCGAAACCCGTCGGTTTCGGGTTCCGTTCCCATCCCTAGCTGCACATATACTTTTATTTACATCATCCCACAATAAATATTATACAATCAAATAATTCATCCCAATCCCAGCGTATGTTCCTAAACCTCAAACTTTACGCCCTAAAAAATATTTAAAACGAAGACATAGAAAAAGGCACGAGAAAGAAGTAGATAATTTCCGCCTGAAATTTATAATGAACCTTATAATTTAAAGGTAAAAACAAATCAAAATTACTCAAATTAGAAGGAAAAAAAACATTAATTACTAAATTCGAGTTTAATTTAAAAAAAAGGGAAATTAATACCAAAATCTCTTCCCATGTAACAAAAGTTTAACAATTCTATAAATTGTTTTTCTTTCTATGCAACTAAATTTAATACTTTGTTCATAAAGTTCCTAGCTAAACAAAATCTCCCTCCTTACTGCCACTGATATTGACTAAAATCATGAATCCAAACATTGGTCTCATGATTAAAAGGATCTTCGGAGTTCAGCGACGAAGCAGACGAACCGTTGTCGGACGTCAAATTAATAATCGGAGGAATACGATGCATTTGGTCACCACCGGAAACATTGATCGGCAAAGCATTGTTCATCAACACACTAGTATCAACCATGTTTGGACTTGCAACCTCGTTGGTATTGTTCCGAAACTGTTGTCCTAGGAACAAATTGGTATCTGTCATGCCTGAGAACTGAGTTTGTTGGTTGTTCAACAGCATGTTCTGATACTGATCATTTGATGTTTGGAACACTAGCGGCGGCGGCAAAGGGGCTATTTCTACAAATCCACTTGGTGGCAATGGCGGTAATGGCGGCAAATCGTTGCTCGGTAATGAGATGTTTGTAGCAGCATTGGTTGGCACCACAGGTATCATATCACTAATTTGGTTCGGAATTAGATTATCTCCAATGTTGATACCATCCAAGAGTGGCATTTGATTGCTATGGTAATCCGACATAATCGCAGCTTCCGTAGTCCATGTACCTTAATTCGACATAATTTCGTAGCGACATTATATTTAAGTTTATGTCTCAGTCCAAATCACTCGTACCATTTCGAAATCCGGTTGATCGAAACCGGATTTTTCAAGTACTAGAGATTTAGACCAAGGAAGAATCAAATTATCCTGATATGAACTGTGAAGGCAATACAATACCGGGTATGGATGAACCGAGTGGTGCTGGCTCGAATGTCGGATAATGTGTTGGAACATTTTCAAATGAAAATTGTTGTTGTTGAGTAACATGCAATTGTCCCCCGAAATCCAAGGAAGGATGTTCGGATTCAGATGTCTGATTTAGAAAGAATGGAGAACTGAGAGTTGGGAAACCTTGTTGACTCAACTCACTCAACCGACGGTCGTAACTCAAGAGCTTCGCAAGGGGTATGTCAAGGGCTCCCGGAGGTGATTCAAGGTAGTGTCTCCTAAAACATAAAAACATATATATTTCGAACATAAATCCGACACCGATAACCATAACCGTCGATCGAACATAAATCCGAATACAAAGTTACCTATAGTTAAGAGCTTGTTCTCCGGTAAAGTCGTCAACCTGTATCCATTGAGCGTGGCTCCTTGGATCTAGTTCTTTCTCGTGAAAAAATAAAGGAGGCTGGGCTAACTGCACATAAATTTCGATTCGAGTTCGATTCGATTCAAAACAAAGTACATATACACATTACATTCATAACATAAATTAGAATATACTAATTACCTCAAGTTCAAGTAGTCCAGGTTGACCTTCATTCAAGACAGCCCTCAACGACAAGATATCAGACCATTGGATTTCGATCTTATTTTTCAACTCATTTTCTAAAACTTCCCACACTAATTTCTTTTTAGAAAAATAGCATTTGCCTACTAAGTCGTCACTTTCGTTTCTTGATACCCTCTGCAACAAAAGATATGATCTTCAAACTTTCAATCGTATATATATGGGTGTGAAATCGTCTACTTTTTTTCTATGTCTCTATTTGTATCTCCGCTTCAAATTAGAGAGTTTAAGGCGTAAGGTTTAGGGTTCAAGGTTAAGGGTTAGGATTTAATGGTAGGGTGTATTTTTTAGGGTTTAAATATAGAAAATAAGGGTTAGGATTTAAAACTCAATTTTTTAGGAATTTTAAACCGGATGTATGGACAAAAGCATGAAAAAAAAATTTAAGGTGAAGACAAAACATAAATGTTTAAAAGTAGAGATAAATTCATAAATAAATAAAAAATTTAAAATAAAATTAAATAAGAAAACAAATATGGAAAAAAAATTATTCGGGGCTGAGGACAATTGTCCCTTCCATGCCAACCCCATTTAACTTCATCACAGAGTGTATAATTTTTTATATACAATGCTTGATACAATCCTAAGTCCCGAATACTAAACCCTAAACATTAAACCTTACCTTTCTACCTTAAACCTTAAGTTATTTAACTACAATCTAAACCTTTGAACCCTGACCCCCTTAATGGGATAATAATTCATATATATAGGTTAATATTTAACTGCGGAGATTCTTCTTTCCATGTCATATATCGATTTAGGGACACTAAACCCTATACATTAAATCTAACCCTAATTTTAAAAATCATTGTTCATGGAAAATTTTGTTTTCACCGTCAGTGCATCAAATCATTTTTAATAATATGAGTTGCAGAAGGCCAACAAATCTATGAATTTATTTTTCACCTGCCATTGTCCGATTCTAAGTACTGAAATGACGAATTTCTCTGCTTTTTTCTTCTGTGCATCTTGCAAAATATCCACCTTTGCCTTCCTTTTAGCCATGGCAGACTCATGATTGGAACTGCTGGGTTGTTCTGAGCAATTGAGGCTATATCCGCTCAGCAAGAACAGTAGTTGATCAGCTTTTTCTAGGAAAGCAGGTGTTGGTGAAAGTTTTAAGCCAAGGAGGGACTCCGGTAATGTGATCGGCATAGCTTCAACAAAGTTAACCTACAAGGTCATAAAAAAAGAAACAGATACAAAAATTATCTGCACTAGAATTCAACATGCATGGGAAAATGAGTGCAGAAAAGAGATGGAATTCGTCACAAGTTAGTATCTGTTTAATTTTTCTTAGTATCATGCATACATGGTGCTCGAATCTCGATCAAACTCGGATCACCCGTATGAATTGTATCATTCTTTACTACTGGAACCACTTTACGTGTTCTTCGATACATAAAAGTTAAGATAAAAAGAAAAAGAGAAAAACCTGTTGAGATTGAACCAAGCTCCCATCCCAGCTTTGAGTAGGATTGTTCATAAAATCTGCAGATTTCTTCCTGCCATCATCCGGCACCGAATTCTCTTCCTCCATAAACCTCAACCAACTTTCTTATACTTCTTTTCTCTATGAAAAAACAAAACAAAAAGAGAGAAATTTATGAGAAGAAAAACCCAGATTTTATCTATGAAAAATAGCTGGTTTAAACTTTAAACGCTCTTATAAAGGAGAAAAAGAAGGTGGATCCTGTTTTGAGGAACATGGAATCTGGAATTTAAACTGAATGAAAACCTGAAACTGCAGTAGATTTGCACCGAAAGAAGGTTAGTTTGAGAGTTATATAAGCACACAAGAATTCCTCCTAGGTAAAACTAGATTTCAGTTGTTGTTTATTACACTTTAATTAATAATTACCACTACTTATTTTTTTACTAAGGGGTAATTTTTTAGGGTAAAGTAAATGTATAATTCAGGTTCGAAATTCGTAACTATCTATTCTAATAATATTATTTTAATCACATTAAAAATATAAATTTAAGATTAAGATTTAAAAAATTAATGGTATTGTATATTTTTATGATTTAAATTTAGGGTTTAAATTTTATTTTTTTAATATCGGGCACAGAAAGAGAAAAAAATTGTTTAGTAATATTTATTATATTTTTTTTAGTCTTTTAGAAGTGATATATTTACAGATAAATTGTTCGAACTTAAATTATTCTAAAAATAATATTCCTTTTTTACTGAATTTCCTCGAAAGATTAATATGTCATTATAAATAACTAAAGATAAAAGTGAAAAAAAAAATAATAAAGTTTGGTTCTAATTAAACTTCTTTGATAAGTTAATGACTAACTTGTTTTTAATTGTCTCAATAAGTCTTATTTTATTTTTAAAAAATATATATATAAATATTTTGGTACAAAGAAAATTAAATGAAATAAAACACTTGCAAGTGTTATTTTTTAATAAATAAATATAAATAAAACATAATCTTAATTTAAATTTTTAATGATTATAAAAAAAACTCTTTTTCGTTAAAAAATATCAAAATTTTCACCATTTTTATTTTCTAATATATAGTTATTTTTTGGTTAAATAAATTATTATTAAATTATAAAATTTAAGTATGGATTTAAAGTTGACAAAGACAATAACAAATATCAAATATAAACAGTGGAATAGATCATAAAATAAAATATAAGAATAATAAAAATATTTATTATTAATAATATTAATTATTATATCATAATTATTGTTACTTTGAAAAACAAAAGTTTAATTGAAACGAAAAATATATATTCAATATTTTTCTTGGATATATTTAAAGAAATTAATTAATATAAAAAAATCTGAGAAGATATATATAATAATTATATACCGTAAATGAGATAAAACAGAGAGAGATATTAACTAAATAACCGTAGAAAGATAAATATGAGAGTGATTATATTTTTATTTGGATTCCGAGTTTAATAATAATAATAATAATAATAATAATTTTTAAGATAAAATAAGATTAAAGTGGATAAATAATTATTAAACTAAGGAAAAAATTATTTTAATTATTTTAATTTTTAAAAGTTGTAAATTACATATTAAATTTTGATTCTTTTTTATGAAATAGTCGGTTAATTATTGTTAAGTGAATGACGTAACAATTAATAAAAGTAAATTAAAATTTAAGATTTAAAGTATTAAAATTATGGATTTAATTTTTATATTTTATATATTAAATAAGAAAATTTGTATAAAAAATAACTTAAATTATATATCTAAATATAACTCAATTATATCTGAATGAGTTATATATTTTACTTTTTTTCTTTGATATATCAAAAAGATTAAAAAATAAAAATTAGTGTAAAAATATGAGAAGAGATATACAATAACTATATACCATTAATAAGATAAAACAGATAGATACATTAAATAAATAGATGTAAAAAGATAAATATGAGTTTTGGAATATTTTATATTTGAATTCCGTATTTAATGATAATAATAATCCTCATTTTCAAGATAAAATAAAGTAAATAAAATAAAATAAAGGTTTATCAAAATTTAATTCGTTTAGTGGGAAAAAGTATTAAATCAATTCGTATCGTATCACTATAAATAAATATTATTTATTTTATACCTTAAATAAATCGAGTGATTTTAATTTTAATATTTTGATATCTAAGGCGACATACAGGTAGGGGTGTTCAAAATTATTCGATCCGATTGACCCGATCCGACGATCCGAAACAAAAATATCGGGTAATTCCCGAAAAAATTACTCGACTGGGCCGAGTACCCGACCCGAGAATTAGTGGGCCGGGCTTGGGCCGAAAAAATTGAATTTCCGGGTACACGACCCGACCTGATTAGTTTATTATATATATTTTTAGTTTTAAATTATATTTTTATTTTAGATTTCTTTAATATTTATACTTAAAATTAAATTTAAATCTCTAAATTAGTTTTATGTTTGTATTATATACTTTTAGGTTTTAAAAATTGTAAATATATTTTTATTAATTTACTAATACCGAAAGAAAAAACAGGATTAATACTTTTAATGTTATTTTGGTGATAAAATTTAATAAATATAGATGTATATATAAATTCAAATATTCTAAAATTAACTTTAAATCACTCATTTTTATGTTTGGTTATGTATTATAAATTTGTATAACTTATATGTTTAATATGTAATTTTTTTAATTTTAAAATAAAAAATAAAAATAACCCGGGTACCCGTTACCTGATTAGCCGGGTACCCGAGTTTTATGGGTGTCCGGTAACAAATACCCGATTTAAATGGGTCGGGACACGGGCTAATTTTTTGTGACCCGAAGGAACCGAGTACCCGTTTTTTCGGATACCCGAAAACCAGGTACCCGGTAATGAACACCCCTACATACAGGGACGGATCTAGGGATAATGGGAGAAACCGTACCCCTTAAAAATTTAAATTTTTTTATATTTAATATATTTCGTTGTATATCTATTAATAATTCAATTCTATACCTCTTAAACACTTTTATTTTATACCTTTATAATCCTAATATAATTTTTTAACAATTTATATTTTTTATATAAAATTATGTGTTTGTCCCCGGTAATATAACTTTTTAAGGAAAAAACAATGATTAAATATTTTTTAGCAAGTGGTTAGATTGGAGGTAGAATTTAAGAGTATTGGGTAGGTCTTCATCAAATGATGGTGTTGATGTGAACAGATCAAAAATCAAAGGAAGAAGACTAAAAATTGACTATTTGTTAGATCAAGGCCAAGTAGTTTAAACATATAGGGTAAATTACATTATTAGTCATTGGATTTTAAGATAGTTTTATTTTAGTCACTAAAATCATTTTTTTAATTATAATCATTAAACTTTTAACTCTTTTTTATTACAGTCACTATTGTTAAAAATATATCTATACGGCACATTAAAGTCTTCTGCCAAAAAATAACTATAATTTTTTAATGGTCAAAATTTTGATGAACAGAGTCGCCACAGGTTAATCCAAATTGAGGGAATGATCCATTTGACCATAAGGTTAATATAGTTTGATTACAAGTTGATCTAACAATTAACAATGACAAATCAAAATAAGTTTAAATTTTTTATTGAGACTTTCAGGTTTGATTCACCGTTATTAACCATTGAATCAATTTAAAGCTAAACCATATTAATATTCTGAAAAAAAATCTCATGGTTGGAATTGATAACAACAGTTCCGTTCTTTGAAACTTTGGCCTTCACAACAACAGTAAATTTAAAAAATTAGGGTTCTTTTTTAGAGAAGACACCAATGTACCACAACGTTATTTCTTAACAAAAGCTAACGACAACGACTATACTGCAAGCAAATTAAAAGTTTAATGATTATACTAAAAGTTTTTAGGTGACCAAAATAAAAACACCTTAAAAATTTAGTAACTCCCGACGTAATTTATCCTATATATAAATAGTGAGGAGGGCTTCTTATCAATTTCCAAAAACAACATATATTTGATTCTTGGGTTGCTGAAACGGGTGCAAATCGTCTACCTCTTTTCCATGCATTCATTTGTGTCTCCATTTTAAATTAAAGGATTTAATGTGTAAGGTATAGGATTTTAGGTTAGGGTTTAGAAAATTAGAGGTAGTGTATATTTTTTAGGGTTTAAGATTTAGAATATAAAAAATAAGTGTTAGGATTTAAAATTTAATTTTTTAAAAACTTTTAACAGGAAACATGAATAGAAGAATAATAAAGAAGTAGAAGATTTTTACCCTGTAGAAAGATTTAATTAAGATCTCCTTTGCCATTTGATTACTCATTCATCCAATACTCTAAACCTTGAAACAAAAGGGTAGACCTATTTGAGGTCACTAACAAGTCATTATGATGCTTTAAAGAAGCGTGTGCAAGGTGCAATGTCTCTTAGTCTGAGATCTCATCTTGTACGAAGAATAATTTTGTTGAATTAAGGAATGAAAAACGAAACGTCCCTTTCATTAGGCATGCACTTAGATATTTAGAATCATTCTTCGGTTTAATGTCAAAATAAATGTTAAAAAAACTTTGCAACAACAATATTCAATTAAGAAAGTATTTATGTTTGGGTGCAAATCGCTTTTTTCTATTATGTTTTTTTGTTGTCCCACTTTAAAATAATGGGTTTATGGTTATGATTAAATATTATGGTCAAAGTTTAAAAAAATTAGAGGTATAATGTACGTATTTTTAGGGTTTAAAGTTTAAAATATGAAAATTTGTAAACTAAAAACAGAAGAAATGACATGATTAAATATGGGGTGGGCAAAACACCCGATTACTTGGTCCCGGTTTCGGACCCGGTAAGATCCGGTAGATTTTTATCTGGTATTGATTCCGGTGAGACCGTGACTGCATCCAAAATTTAGGTCCCGGTCATAACCGGGACTGGATCTTGATTTTTTATACCAAGTACCCGGTGGGTACCTAGTAGGATCGAGACCAATACTATATATCCGGTATTGGTTTTCTTTTGTTTATTTTTCTTATCAAACTTTCTCTTTATGTATGAATATTATGAGTATGATTAGTTTTAAAATTTTAATTTTCAAGTCTATAATATTCTAATTTTATTATTTAATATAATTATTGGTGGTTGAAATTTTTTTCTCCAATTACTTATTTTTTTAAAAATAAACTAATTGACCGGGTACCCGGTATTAGAACCGGTACTCACCACTAACAGAACCGATTCTTAAAATTTAGGATCTGGTGTGACTAAGATCGAGACTAATTTCAAATTTTAAGAACCAATAATTATCGATACTAGAACTAATTTTATTTAAATTGACCGAGTACCTGGTCTTGCTCGCCCCTAATTTATGATAAGAGATTTTTACACTCGTGAGCTTGTAAAACTAAAAAGACTGCTTGTTTTGTTGTCAGACTGTTTTCACATAGTTGAAGTGCCTGGGGATTTGAGCAATTAGAAGTCTGCAGCACCAGGACTTAGAGGAGTGGATGGTGTTCATTAGTTAGCCGGATAAGCTGAAAAATGAGCTGACACACTTTGCAATGATTTTATGGGGAGAAAATCCAAGTGTGTGTGAATTTAAGCACAAGTTTGATAATGATGTATTGGTCAGCCCAAGAGTCATTGGTGGCTTGAAAAAATAATACATTTCCATGTCATTGGTGGAAATAGGAACAAAATATGGTCCAAAAGTTCTTTCTTTATGACTAACCCATTGATGATGCCACTTTTGAATTATCAAATGTGACACGGGTAATTTTAGGCAGTTGAGTTGCAAATCGTCTACTTTTTTCTCATACATTTTTTTATACTTTCGTTTTAAATTAGAGGGTATAGAGTTTAAGGGTAAGAGTTGTAGTTAGGGTTTAGGGAATTAAAGGTATGGTGTATTTTTTAGGGTGTAGGGCAATGGAGGGTTTGGATAGGCGCAATAGAAGCGACCGCACAGAGTCCCAAATTTTTTATAAGCTACATTCAATAATGTTAATCTCGAGATTCATTATAAAAGTTTTGAAAATACTCTCAAGAAAGAGTTATAATTGTTTCCTAAATGTGACACTTGATTATAGAATCTTATTGATTATTTTTATTACTATTACTTTGTAAAATCAGTGAGATTCTGAACAATCACAATAGAAATGACTGTAAAGGGGCCCCTAAAAAGAACAATTGCTTTTAAGGACCATATTTTTAGAACTAATGAGGGTTATGAACAATTACTTCTAAGGGCCACATTTTAACATGTTACACAGGGCCCAAAAATCTTTGAACCGCCTCTGATTTAGGGTTTAAGATATTGAAAATAAGAATTAGATTTTGTAATTGTTAGATTCACTTTGTTCCGTCTATTATATGAAACTATCATTTTATATTTGTATATTAAAGGGCATATACATAGGGATGGCACCGGGGCGGGGCGGGCCGGGTTTTTGGCCGCCCCGACCCCGACCCGATTTGGTAATTTTTAAACCCGATCTTGACCCGCCCCGAGTTAAAATATTAATTTATCCGCCCCGCCCCGTCCCGATGTATTATTTCTCAAACCCGACCCTGACTCGACCCGACCCGAAAAAAAAATAATATTCGTCAACGATAAAAGTTAGATTCGATCAATCCTTTATCATAATTATAAATTATGGTTTTTAAGTAATTTTAAATCTATGTAAAAAAATAAAATAAAATATAATTTAAATTACTCACATGTTAAATTACATATTTAAAAGGAAAAAAATTGAATCCTCGATTAACATAATCGAATATATTAAAATTTAAACAACATCTAATAATTTTTTATTATAAGAATAAACTTAAAAAGTATAAAAATTACTTAAAACCCATAAAAATGTTTATGTACAATGATATATTTTTTTATAAATATAATAAAATATATAAAAATATATAAAATATACCGGGGCAGGGCGGAGAATTTTACACAAATACCCGAACCCGACCCGACTTAATGATTTCTAAGCCCCGCCCCGCTCCGATCCCCGAAATTTAGAGAAAAAACCCGACCGAGTCGGGTCGGGGTCGGGTATTTTTGTCATCCCTACGTATACATAACTATTAAAAAGATAAATATGTTACATCTTGTATGTTAAGATAGTTGTGAACAAGGAAGAAACTAAATCCCGACTCGACTGGACAAAGTAATATTTACAAAAAGGGAGCGGATTGATTTGTAATTTTTCAATCAAATTTTCAAATTTATTATCAATAGAAAAATAAAAAAATGATATGGGGTTGGGGGCTAAAGTCCCTCGAAAGTATATGGTAAATTTATCCTTGTTACGAAAATATAATTTAGTTTCGAATAAAATATATTATTTATCATTCAATTATCTTTTTACGCTTATTTTGATTACTCAACTTTTAAACCTTTTAATTTATTAATCAAGCTTTTATATTATTTTTTTTTCATTCTAAAATATGTTATTATTATTTTTAAGTTTTTAATATTATTAAATATAAAAATAATTTAAAATAAATAATCAATTATATTTTAATATTTTTTAAAAATATAAGAAAAAATATCATCGTTATCGACCACCGTTGGTCTCAAAAAATTAAAAATTAAAATAATAAAAAATCAAACATTAAAGATATTTTTAACTTTATACCTAAATTTAAGAATCAAACAAAAATTATATATTTAATTTTTATTATTTTAATAGAAAATATAGTTTTTTTTTAAAGAATGAAGGTTCTTAGTCATTATCATGAAATCATTGAAATTGATTGGATTTCATTTGATGCTGCAGCCATTTTTTGGGTAAAATACAAAAAACAGGATTCATGATTCTTCTCTCTCCTATTTTGATCATTTAATTATTATTATTATTTTAATATGATATGAATTTTATTACTATTTTTGTATGATATGAATTTTTTTATTATTTAACTAGTCAC
This sequence comes from Abelmoschus esculentus, assembly GCA_035048815.1. Taxonomy (NCBI): domain Eukaryota; kingdom Viridiplantae; phylum Streptophyta; class Magnoliopsida; order Malvales; family Malvaceae; genus Abelmoschus; species Abelmoschus esculentus. Next base: position 24,167,910 of record JAUCBN010000004.1, read on the forward strand.
TTTGTCCCGTTCTTTTGAGTTTGAATTTGATTTTTATTTTATCTGAAAATAATTTAAAATAAAAAAGAGATCAAAAGTGAGAGAAATATATTCGGTGAGATTCGCAAATTTTAGGATATTTTTCGCTGAAACAACCACTAAATTTAAACTCAATGTATCAAAGCGAATATCCCTGTGCAATTTAGGGCCAAACAGGTGTCGATTCGAAAGGTCGATAATAGCAATAGATGAGATAATTATTTTAAATATTTTTATATTCAATAATAATAAAATATTTTTTTAAAACTTAATAATATTAAAAATATCATATCTTATAAAAAAACAATAAAACGATCCAAAATGATCAAAACAAGAATAATTTAAAAGATCTATTATTATATTGAAAAAAATTAAAATTTAGTGACCAAATAGAAAAGAGAAGAAAGTTGAGTGATAGTTTTTATATTTGACCCGTTTTTAAATATTGGTGCAGCCATCTTTAGTGGAAAGCAAGCGTGTCCATTTTTAAAATCAAAAAATTTTAAAATATATAGCAACCAGCCCATCCACATCCGTCGTTTGCTTACGTCACAGGATTCTTCTACATGTGGTTTCTTCTCGATTTTAAATTTTTAATCGATTAATTTAAATCGAATATAATAAAAAACTCATTATAATAATAAGATCAAGCTTTCAACGTATAAATTAATCATATGTAATATTTAGTGTCTCGTACTAAAATATTTGATCTATTAATAGACTAAAATGATTAATTCAAGAACTTAAATGCATAAATTATTAAATCATGTTTATTGTATACTAAAATAATTTTAGTTTTGTCTTGTTTTATTTTAAAAGAGTTTTCAAAAAGATATTACTTTCTTAAAAAAAAATTTAATTTGATATTTTAAATTTAACTAAAAATAATATATCGATGACAGTAATTAATCTTTTGACGTATCGATTCATTTACTCGTTAGATACGATTTTAGTTATATACAAATATGATTGTAATAATTAGAGACTTTTTATGGGGATAATAATTTGATTCTCATTCTCTTTATTCATTAAAAATTAAAAAGACTTTTTTCTCCTCTAAACTATACTTGTATTTTTAAGTTATCCCATAAACTTTTTTGGCCTGTTATGCCCCCTTAAACTTTATGATATTAGACCAAAATACTCCTATTTAGGGGTAACTTAGGAAAATTGGTCTAGTTTAAGGGGTAATTTGGTAATGGTATAAAATATATAGGACAAAACTAGGGATGGCAACGAGGCGGGCGGGTTTTTGGCCGCCCCACCCCTGCCCCGATTTATTAACCCTAAACCCAATCCCGACCCGTCATGTCCCGAAAAATTAAAATTGTTGATGATAAAAGTTAGATTAGATCAATCCTTCACTACAAATCCACAATCATAAATTATGATTTTTTAAGTAACTTTAAATCTATATAAAAATAAAATAAAGTTAATTTTAAATTACTCACCTGTTAAATTACATATTTAAAAGAAAAACTTTAAATAATCAACTAACGGAATCGAATATATTAAAACTTGAACAATATCTAATAAATTTTTATTATAAGAACAAATCTCAAAAAGTAAAAAAAATTAAAACTTAAAACCCATAAAATTGTTTATATATAATAATATTTTTATAAATATAACAAAATATATATAAATAAAAATATATCGGGGCGGAAAGTCTTAAGCAAATACTCGAACCCTATCCAACCCGACTTAATAATGTTTAAACCCGTCCAGATCCCAAAAATTAAAGTGAAAAACTCGATCGGGTCGGGTCGAGTATTTTTACCATCCCAAGACAAAACATGTCAAAAAAATAATTTAGGGGGCTAATTGAGAAAACATGTATAATTTAAGGGGGAAAGTGTATTATACCTTAAAAAATAGAGAAGTGAAATGAATGCTAAAGATTTTCTTATATTCATGTGATATAACAAAAGTTTACAATTCTAGAAATTGTTCTCTCTCAGGCAACAAGTTTAGCCACTTTGTTCTCAAAGTTCTATCTAACTAAACCCTGCATCCTTACCGCCACTGCCTAAAATTTAAATCATGAGTCCAATTATTGATCTCATGACCAAAGTCATCGGTAACGACCGACGAAGAAAATGAGTTGTCGTCCGGCGACCAGTTCATAGATTGAGGATATATTTGCCCGCCGCCGACGACATTGTTCATCAACACACCATTATCAACCACATTTGGACTAACAATGTTGTTCCTAGGATGTCCTTGCATGTATAATTCGGCTTCCGACATGCTAGTTGAAAACCCGGTTCGTGAATTGCTCAACAGCATGCTTTGATGTCGATGATCGTTCGATGGTTGAAACATCGACGGATGCTGCATCGAGACTAGTCCTCCAAGTTGATCTTGTTGAGATGACATATAGTTGTACTCTGAAAATTACATGACACATTCAAATTATAATCTGTGTCCTTGTCTCCTTGTACTATATTCGACTCGAGTCGAGGATTCGGTCCATCGACTCGAACCCCGGATTGTGAAATGGTAAAAGCAATCGAATACCTGATATAGGTGAACTGAGTGGTGCAGGATGGTATGTCTGATAATGTGTTGGGACACTTGCAAAGGACACTTGCTGTTGCTGTTGCTGCTGCTGCTGCTGTTGAGGACTTTGCTGAAACTGTCCGCCGAAATCCAAAGAGAAACCTCCGAATGTATGTCTTAAAAAATATGCCGAGTCCAGAGTTGGGAACCCTTGTTGGCTCAACATGCTTAGCCGATGATCGTAACACAAGAGCTTGTCCAGGGGTCTGTCAAGGACTCCAGGGGGGAATTCAAGATAGTGTCTCCTATACATTTTGAATGAAAAAGATTATATATATACATATTTTATGTGTCGATGTGTATGATTAAATAAAACGTTAAGAATTAATGTATCGAATATAATAAACATGAACTCGAACACAAAATTACCTGTAAGTAGGAGCTTGTCCTCCGGTGAAGTCCGAAGACATTCTCCATTGTGTGTGCTTCCTTGGTTGTGGGTCGATCTCACGATAGAATGAAGGTGGCTGGATTAGCTGCACATAGAAACTTCGATCATAATCGATTTTGTTAACGGGACGGACACATAATATCACGTAAGAGAGTGTAAAACTATTAAGACAGCCTTCAGGCTTCAACGACAAGAATGGAACATAGACTACCATGATTAATTACCTCAAGTTCAAGAATTCCAGGTTGACCTTCATGCATGACAGCCTTGAACGACAAGATATCAGACCATTGGATTTCGATCTTGCTTTTCAATCCGTTTTCCAAAAACTCCCACACCAATTTCCTTTTAGCAAAATAACATTTTCCGACCAAATCTCCATCATTTCTCGACACCCTCTGCAACAAAGATTTGATCTTCATGCAGACAGCAAAAGAAGTTGTAATATAATTTATATACCAATTGATTATCGATCCTCACCTGCCATGACCCAATTCTGAGTAACGAAATGAGGAAATTCTCAGCCTTCATCTTATTTCCATGTTGCAAAACATTCTCCTTCTGGTTCCCATCAGACATGGCTTGTTCTTCGCCATTGAAGAACCGGTGTACCTTTTGTAAGAAAGATGGTGTTTTTGAAAGTTTCAAGCCAAGAACTGGTAATTCGCTGGTGGATTCAACCAAGTTAACCTGCAAGTTTTAAGCCAAGCAAAATGTAGAAGATGGGAAGGAAAAGAAAGAAAAAGAAAAATCTGAGGAGATTTTTATCCAGCAACTCCCATTAAAGCTTTGAGAAGAATTACTCACCAAATCTGCAGATTCCTTCATACTCTCACCGGAAAGAAACTCCCCATGCTCCATAATCTTCAAACAAATCTTGAAAAAAGAAAACAAAAAGGAAATCTTTGAAGAAAACCCAGATTTTTTCTGTCAAGGAAAATCTGAGAAAGAAAGAAGGTGGAGATTGGTGATGAGAGGAGATTAGTTTGAGAAACGAAAGCAAAGCTTATATATAGACGAGTTCTCTCCCTCTACGTTAAACTTTACAATAATTTTGTGCAATTTCAGTAAAAAAATATGATATTAAGATTTAAATTTAAATAAATTGTAATTATTTTGATACTAACAACATTAATACTTGACATTTTCGATCGATAGTGACGAGTTATGTGGTTATTTATATATAGTTCGGTGGACGAAAGATTTAGAATACAACGATTTTTAACGAAAATTTTAATCTTTATTAGTTTGAATACTTTTTTAAGGTTATATACTTTATTCATCTAGTTATCTAATCATAATTCCGTACTTGATTATTACGAGATAAAAAACTAAATACAATAAATTATTCATCATTTTATCAAACTTATTGTAGAAGTAACAAAAGTAGTAGAAATTAAGAAGGCAAAATCTGAGAAGAGATTCTACAAGATTAAAGAGTTAATGGCATTAAATATATATCCATAAACATATTTTTATTTGGATTCTGAGTTTAATAAAAAAGTAAAAACGATTTTTTTATTGTATAATTATTTATATTCGATTTATAAATCGATTTTTTTTATTTAAATTTCAAAACTAGAAATCATTAGCAAATTAATTGTCTTTCCTTTCGTGTGTGCAGCCATCTTTTGAAGAAAGCAACCAGTTTTTTTAATGGAAAAACAAAGCCAGCAAATCCCATCCACAGCCGTCGCTTGCATACGTCATACACATTTTCCACACGTGACTTTCTTCTTCATCTTCTTCAATTCTTTTTTTAGTTAATTGAAATTAAAAGTAATTATTAAGAATTAGATAATTATGGTCTGTCTAATCATCAAAACGCACTAATTAATCTTTCATTTCTGTTAATCCGTTTGCCTATAAAATTTAAAATATCTATTAAAAATGTTTTTTCTATTGTAAGTAAATCGTAGATGTAAATCGTTTGCTCCTTCAATTTATCTCCATTGATTAAAATTTAAGAAATTCAGGATATGATATATTTTTAGAACGTATATTTTTAAAAAATCTACTAAAATATTTAAAATCTACTAAAAATATTATATATAGTAAGTAAATAGTGGGCGTAAATCGTTTCCCACTTTACGTATCTTTGTTGATGTACTTATTTTAAGGTAGTGAGTTTAGGGGCTAGGGGTTAAAGTTCAAGGTTAGATATTGTGGTCAGAATTTAGGGAATTAAGGGTATGATGCATTATTAGGGTGTATGTATTAGGTTTAGGATGTGAAAATTAAGATTAGGATTTAGAATTTATTTTTACGTACATTTTAATGTAGGACATAAAAGAAGACATGATTAAACGGTAGATAATTTTTGTTCATAAATAGTACCTAACATTTTTTCTGCAAATGTTTCTTGATGATATTATATATTGCATATGTTTTCGACTGTACTCTTAGTTTGAACCCATATATTTTTAAGAATTCAGTGATGTTTTAATCCCAAAATTTTATTTTTTAACTCTTACAAGAATCATGAAAATATCTCGATTAAAGAGAATATAATTTATAAATCGTGTATAATTTATCGTGACTTACTTTATATATATAGACATTATTCATGGTACAATATTTTTTCAATTGTATAAAATTTGATCTATCGTACAATAAGAAGATCCCTCAACACCAACAATCTTTTATACTATATAATCTTATAACAATCCAATCAAGCTGATCAACAAAGATTCATTCGTGTTAGAGATAAGATATCTAACCAATCATATGTTTTTAGCTAAGTCATTACCACCTAATGATGAGAATTTGATCTCATTCTTTATTGCAATCACTAAAGTTGCTTGTATGCATGGCAGATGGCACATCCATCAAGCCATATGAATCAAGCTTGATAGTGACATCCATATTAAAATTTTAATGTTAACTCATATTTTATTAAAAACGAGAAAAAATTAAATAGTAGGTTTTAATTTTTTAAAAATGTCGATTATTTTTTGAACTGATATCATTTTCTTTTGAATACAGTATTAAAATTTTTTATATAAAATTTTCTTAAATATTTTAAGTGTCAACAGGTAGTATCGATGAACGCTATATGAATCAGAAATGTCATATCAAATTGACAGAAACAATGATTACATAAGATTGTGTAAGTGGGTTGATGAGAGGTGGAAATCAAGAGTGTATAGGTTAGGTCTTCGTCAAATGATGGAGATGATGCGAACAATTCAAAGGGGAAACACTATGTGATTTACCTCTTTTGGTAGACGATGCACTCATTAGCCAATTGCTTGGCTCAAATTAATCAAAAATGTCCCTATTTGGAGACTTTCTCTTCAATTTCCATAACAAAATCACATGTTATATATGAACCTTATGTAATATTATTTAGGGTAAAATTATCTATTTGGTACTTTATCTATTCTTGTATTTTTTCGATTTGATCATCTAATTATTTTTATGATAAAATGATATTTATCGTTGCCTGTTATTTTTACCTTTTATTTTGGTATCCAACGGTTAAAAATTAACGATAAAGTTAACATAACATTTTACGAGGAAAGATAAAATAATAAAAAAAAACCCTATTCTTTATTGAGCAATTTTTTTATCACCCACGTATCGGTAAAATGTTACACATGTATATATATTTACATTTTAAAAACTATAATCTAAATCTTCAATACAAAATTCTAAACTCTCGATGTTTACTATTTTCTATTTGCATCCTTAATGTTTTCCTTTGACAATTTAAGTCATAAAACTTTTTTTTTTTTTAAGTAAGTCATTTTTGGATGATCAACTAACAGTCAATACTTTTACGGACATGTTATGACAGCGTTGAAGGCACAATTGAAAAAAATGTGGAGGTTTTTTTCTTTTTGCTTTTCTTTCAATCTTGATTTCTAATTTTATTTTGAATTGTGATCTCAGTTCATGGTATTATTTATTCGAAAGATTATAAAATATGAAAAATGAAATTAAACTAAAAAAGTATGAGATTATAAATAAGAAACTTTAGAGTTTAAATCGCGAAAGAAAAAACTTTAAGGGCGAGATTGAAAAAGATATTAAACATTGAGGGGGTTGTCATTATACCTAAATTAATAAGAAAACTTCCTCTCACTAGATATGTAATCTAAGTGCTTAGATATGTTGATATCATTGCTCTACTTTATGTTATTATTATATAGAGAGTAATGCATGTATTCTTTTAGAGTAGAAATCTTTTATTCTCTAATCGTACCCCTTTTTATGTTTTTTATTAAAAGTTTTTAAAAATTAAAATTTTAAATCTTAATCTAAACTTTTTACATCTTAAAATTTATACCTTAAAAATATACTTCACCCCTAATTCTCTGAATCTTAACCACGATCCCTAATCTTAAACTCAAAACCCTAAATTTACTAATTTAAAGTGAGTACTAAAAGAGATAAAAAAAGACAGGCGATTTGCACTGAAAAAGTGTCCCAAATGGAATCCATGCCCAAGATTGAAAAGCTAAAAAGACTACTTTTGCAAAGTACTCTAAATTCAAGTGCATGGGGGATTTGAGACTTTTTGAAGTCGGCTACATCATCTTAGAGGTGTGGATAATGTTAATTAGGTAGCCTGATAAGCTAAAAAGGGAGCTTACATGATGCTTTGCTCACTTCACACTTTGCCATGATTTTATGGGGAGAATCAAGTTTGATAGTGAAGTTGGGGTCATCCCCCTAGAGTCATTCATGAGTACTTGAGGACTAGTACTTCTACATTTACATCTCTTGGGTGGAAGTATGACCTAAACATGGTCCCAAAAAATCTCATTTCTTTCTTATCTATTACCCCATAAGATGATGATGATGATGCTACTTTTGAATTACCAAATGTGACATTAATTGTTTCGAGCGGAGGTGTGTAAAAATATCCAATCGATCGTTTCAATTCGTATAATCGTTGATCCAATTCAAAAATTCAAGTGTCTGAGCTAATTTTTATTTAAGTTATTTTTATATTTTAGATCAGATACAGATCATAATATTTTAAGTTTTAAATTATCTAAAAATTTGAGGGAAAAATCTAAAATTCAATATTTTATGGGTATTAATCTTGTTATATTTAGTAATTTGATGCTTGTTATATCCGAAATTTCAAAAAACTAAATTTCTATATATGTGAATATTATTATATTTGACAATTTATTGCTTGTTATATTCAAAAATCCAAAATTTTTATAGCGATCGTCAAATCCGAAAAAATTCTCAAATCAAATTATATATTTGGATAATTAACTAGTAAAATACTCGATATCCAAATATCAATTGTTTCAGATCGAATACGAACTATTATTTTAACGATTCAAAATTTTGAATACCTAATTTTTCTGAATCGAATCCGATCTGATAGTCTGAATTTTGTTGACATCGTTGTGGTTGTAACATTTTGGATGCCACTCTTTTTTTTATATGGGATTAAGCTAATTCGTACAATCATTCTTAAAATGATATCTAATAGATTTAATGTTCGAAATCCTACAATCACTTTCCATGTGTCTAGATTGCAATCTCTTTTGTAAAGGGGGGAAATTCACATGTTAGTTTTCCAATTGAAAAAAAAACCATAAAATATTGAAGTTGTTGATGCAACTCTTATCAATTGGTCAAATAAATTTCTAGGTTTCTTTCAAGGTGCATGCATTGTATCTTCCAAGATCAGTCATCTTAAATGACATCTTAGCTTCTACTTCATAGGTGTAATAAAAAAAATTATTTCGGATGCGTGTTTCGTTAAAAAACTATCTAATCTTAGGTGAAAGACATAATTGATTAACTCTTCTCGTTGAAAGTAAGTATTCGATCGAGTCGAGTCAAGTCAAAAAAAATTGAGTTATTCAAGTTGACGAGTCATATTCTATAACTCAAACTTTATTTAAAGTTATTTTGGTTCGAGTCGAGTCAAATTTTAGAATTCCTATAAATATTTAATTATAATTATTTATCATGTTACAGTAGGATTTGATTCCAATCTAAACGACTTTCGTTAATCATATAAGATATGTATATATATTTTTTTCATATGTAGCAATATTTCTTTATATTTTTATATATCAATATCAATATATATATCATAAAAAATAATAGATTCGTCTCAAACTTAAAAATTAATCCTCTAATTACTAAAAATTTCGAGTTATTCGAATTTTTATTTTACAACTCGAACTTTATTTAAATTTTTTTTGAGTTGAGTCTATGAAATTTAGAATCGAGTCAAAATGAGTCGAATATTTTCATCTCAAATTAAATTGAGTTATTCAATTTTTTCGAGTCGAGTTTTGTTCACCCTTATTTCTCGTAGTATTATTAGTAGGTCCAAATTGATAATAACTGAGAAGGAGCCGAGAAAATTTATTATTTTATAATTATTTAGAAGAAAGAAATAATAATAATAATTTTATATAGAAAACTGTTTGAAGTTTAGAAGAATAAAGCATCTGTGAGTTTTCTAAGTCAAATCTCACTGAAATGGAAACCTGAAGAAGAACCCAAAGTAAAACGACAGCTCCCTTGCTTTCCAATTACTTAGTCATCAATGGTGGTACTGAAATGCCACCAACCCACTCGAAATTTTATATTTATATGGGATGAAACCAGGATTAAACTATATTATAAAAATAATTAATTAAATTGTATATAAATATACTTCTAAAAAGTAATTAGATCATAAATATTAAGAGGGTTAAGTTTAATTTTAATAATTTTAAAATCGAAAGGTCTTTAAAATTAATTAAACTAAAAAACTAATAAATTATATTTAATTTCGTTAATTTACTCTGACAGAGTCTTATAAATGATAATTAACCAAAAAAATTTAGAACGGGAAGGATTTAATTATAATAGTTTTAAGACAATTCATGGCATAAAATACAATTAAATCATTTAAGTTAGGGTGTCACTAAACCCTCCCACCTTTCATTTGTATCTATTCATCGCAGGGACGAAATCAGAATTTAGGATTAAGGGGGTAAAATATAAATGTTTAAAAGTAAAGGGTAAATTCATAAAAAATAATTTTTAAAAAATTTTAAATAGGGGACAAAAATAGAAAAAAAAACTTCGAGGTATGTGCCAATATGATATTTATCACCTTTATATATTATCGTAAAATTCACTTACAATATAAAAATAAAAAAGTTTTATATATATTGCTTTTGATATATCGGACAAGTATAAATTTATGATTAAGATTATCTATTTTTTTATAAAAAACTATTATTATTAATTTTTAATCTCAGTTGTCAATTTGAACCTCTGTAATATATACCTATACTCTAATTCTTATTCAATTATTCAATTGTCATAATATCTAATTCGAATGGTTCACAAACTCATTAATAATGCATGTTTTAATTACTTTATATTGTTAAATTACATAAATACCCTTATTTAACATGAAAAAACATTTTGAGTTTTGATATCAATATCAAATTTAAATACAAACGAATATAATCGAGTCTGAGTAAGTAAGTATTAGAAAAAAAATAATTTATAGTCGAGCACAAACGGAAATAATTCGATTATATTTTGAGCCAAACTCGATCTTATATTTTAATGTTGGGTCAAACTCAAACTTGCCATTATTCGGAGTGAGTGATGTTACCTTCCAACGAAAAAAGGACCAGATCTTATAATCCCTTGTGGCAATGGATCTATGTGTCCAATTCAAACACTGCCCGAATTCGACATCCTAAACCCTTACAACACAAACTACCTTAAATTAAGCCAACTCGAACTCGACATCCTCATCAAACACTGCCCGAATGCGCCTAACAAAGTCGCCTTTGTGGGTTCGGGTCCCCTTCCCTTGACCACGATCGTGTTGGCCTCTTTCCACCTCAAAACCACTGCCTTCGACAACTACAACATCAACCCTTCAATTGGTCTCTTCTGACCTATATTTATCTCAACGGATGTCGTTTCAGTTTCACACCACGGACATAATCGATGTCACACACGCTTTGAAAGGGTACGATGTTGTCTTCGTGACGGCTCTCGTTGGGGTAGACAAAGATGAAAAAGTGAAAGTCGTGGATCGTTTGGCTAAGTACTTGAACCCCGGAGCAATTTTGATGCGGAGAAGTGCACATGGTGCTCGGGCGTTTCCTTATCCGATCGTCGATCCTAGTGACCTACAGGGATTCGAGGTCCTCTCGATGTTCCATCCTACCAACGAAGTTATCAACTCGACGGATTGCACCGAAATTGCCATCGGATAAACAAAGTACCATTCAACAACCCCTTGGGCCAATGTTTAATCCCCTGCTCAACCATGTGAACCTGATGGAGGAACTTGATATTGAGGAGCAACTCTTGTGAAAGATTTTTAGGTCTAATTATGGTTTTGGTCCCTATACTATATTAAATTTATGATATAGTCCCACTATTTTAATTTGGCAACTTTAACGAAGCTTCATAAATTTAATACAGAGATGCATTTAGTTGTATAGAATCCAAGAAGACTGACTTATTTCTTACAAGCCAACACACTTGAAAAAACAAACAACATTAAAAAGCTTGTCCTTGTTTTTTTTTCCTAGATACTCTCCTTGCATTTCAAGGGAGGGATTTTAATGAATTTACATACAAATATGAATTTTCCCTACTAAAATCTTAGTATATAGTAATTGGTTTAAGAAATTCAACGAGGAAAATTAAAACATTTACATATTTGTATGGTTTGCAGACTTTAAAACACAGGGAAGGGATGCCTTTGATGAACACCGTTGTTTTGATCAGATATCGTAACTTCCGATCCCCGCTCCGGTATTTAAGCACGTAGGACCTCCTCCGGTGCTTCCTGCGGCACCGTGGAAAAGACCGGATTTTATATCCTCGGATGATTTCCAGTGCCGCTTCCGCTGGTTGATGAACCAGTTGCTGATTTGCTTCTGGTCTAGTCCTGTTATCTCTGATAATTGCAACTTCTCTTCCTCCTGCAACACTACATCTTTCAAACATGCTAGGGGAGAAAACACACATGAATTTGAAATACCGCGTTTTTAAATTCTAACTATGAACCTTAAATTTTAAATTTATTCACTAAAAAATCTAGGCATAAAGATAATTTTAACCCTTAACGTTTATGATTTTTATCATTTTGATCTCGTCCTTTTTTGGATAAATTTAACCCTTAACCTATATTATTTTGACAAATATCTTATTTTTTAACTAGTATGATGATTAGATAGTTAAATAATTAACGATAATGATATGTCATATATATGTAGAATGATATTTAAGATTTGAGAATGTTTAGTAACCTTTTATTTTAGATTTAATTAATTTTTAATATTTTATTTGAATTTTAATTGTTTTATATTTTATGTTAGAATAAAATTATATTTTACATGTATATATTTCTCATTATCGTAAAACATTTAACGATAATGACATGTCATATATATATATATATATATATATAGAATGACGCTAGATATAATGTTATTTAAAATATATTATCACATATATATGACCACTAGCGGATGCACCCTTTAAATAGGGTGGGCCCATGCCCACCCTGAACTTTTCAAAGTTCATATATTTACCCTTAATTTTTTTAATTCTTATGAATTAGTCCTTAAGTTTTTGTAATATTTAAGCTTTGTGCCCAGGGACGGAGCCACCTTAGGCTTGGGTGGGACAATCGCCCCCCACCCCCGAAGAATTTTTTTTTTACTTTTGTCCCCTTATTTAAATTCTTTTAAAAAATGATTTTTTTAGGAATTTGCCCCCTACTTCTAAGTATTTATGTTTTGCCTCCCTCAACCTTAAATCCTGGCTCCATCCCTGTTTGTGCCTACCCTGAGATTTTGAAATTTCATATGTGCCCACCCTAAAATGAAATTCTGGAACCGTCACTGTATATGACATGTTAATATCGTTAAATTTTTAACGGTTTAGTCATTATATTAGTTAAAAAATAATATATTATCAAAAAGACATAGATTAAGGGTTAAATTTATCTCAAAAAAAGAATGATGGCCAAAATAATAAAAATTATAAACGGTAAGAGTTAAAATTATCTTTATGCCAAAAATCTAAACTCTAACCTTAAAGTCTAGATATTAAAACTAATGCATTTGCGGAATTACCGTTGGATATGGCCATTTATAATGGTTGTTCCACCAATCCATCAGTGTGAGCTTTGCAACTTTTGGCAGCTTACCCTTCTTTCTGTTTTTCAAGAATTCTTCCCTTAAACTGCTTAGACACCCACTGTATTTAAGCATCAGCATTCCTTTGATCTCGTGGCTCGGCCACCGCCCCGGGGATTCGCCGCAGCTTATCTCTTCCTCCGAACACCTACCTGCTTCATCTGAAAACAAAACCAAATGGTATTATATGTATGAACTTGTATAGTAAACACTCAGCCATGTACATCTACCAAGAATATATAATTCAACCCAAAAATATCTATAAAATTATTTGCATTAATCATATAAGTAACCCTCATTTAGGGTTTACATAAAAAATCTTTCTCAAAGATCAAATTATATAGAAAGTTTACCTTCCATGTGTATTTGGCGAATTTAAGTCCCTTGTTACTTGTACATAGGGGTGATAACGAGCCGAGCTCGAGCCTGGCCAGGCTCGGTTCGGCTCAGCAAGTTCAGAATTTTAGGTTCGACTCTAAAATAATATTATAGGGTTCGGCTTGGGCTCGTCAGGCTTGACTCAAAATAAATAATTTTATTATATTTTTCTATAAAATAGATAGAATCTCGTTAAAAACTCTTTTCATAACCAACAACGAAACAAAATAAATATTGAGAAAGGGAAAAAATACTCAATTTATTTTAGTGAATTTATTTTAGTGAATTTTTTCTATTTTATTTTATTGTTTTTCTTTTGCTAAAGAGATTACTTTTAATGTATATGTAGCATATATATAATATAATTATTCTGAGCATGTTCATGAGCTTTTCGATCCGAGCTCGAACTTGGGTAGACTCAGCTCGTTAAGGTCTGGAGCCGAACCCGAGCCCAAGTCGAGCTCACTCGAGCCGAGCTTTAACCGAGCTGAACCCGAGTAGCTCGCGAGCTGGTCAGGCTCATTATCACCCCTACTTGTACAGTTAAATTTTAGGTCGATTTAATACTTTTAAAAAGTATTTTTTTAATCACACACATAACTTTTAGTGAAAAAACGATAACTCTGTTTATGTTACATTATTAAAAAAACGACTTAATACACTTTTTTCCTAAATTAATATGTTTTTTAATTTACCTAATAAACTGATTTTGACATGCTTTGCCCCTATACTTTAGGCTGTTATCAAATTATCCCCTAAAATATATTAATTTTCTCAAATTGCCCCTAAATAGTTGTGATTTTGGTCCAATTCGTAAAATTTAAGTAGTACAATGAGTCAAAAAAGTTAAGGAAAGACTGGAAAAAAATTGTATAGTTTAGAGGTCATAAGTGTATTAATCCTTAAAAATTAGATTTAAAGATTAGAATTAAGGTTCAAGCTTATGGTTTAGGATTAGGGTTAAAGAAACTAGGAATATAGTCTATTTTTAGAGTTTATGGTTCATAGTTTACGTATTAGAATTTATAGTTAGGACTTAGAATTTAGGTTTAGGACATAGAAAGTGATACCGAAAAAGAGAAAAAATATTTCTCTTTAAAAAACACATTTTCACAATGGTACTAAAATATTTAAATCTTAATCCAAAACTTTTCTAAAACGCTTTCCAAACATATATTTCAAAAATAATATCGACACTATATTAAAACATTTAAATCTCAAACTAAATTTTTCTAAAACACTTTCTCGTGGCGCCTTTTTAAAACCATCTCTCAAAAACACATAATGTGATTTTTAAATCGATTAGTTTATATGTGCTCAAAGTACAAACAAATAATTCATGAAATACGAACCCATCAAATGATTTCAGTAAAAAATAAATATAGTTATCTTTAGATAACTCGGGTGCAAACAATTTATCCATATATATGATGTGTATATTTTATTAAAATACTAATATTAATAAGCGAATACTATATTATAATCATATAAGACAATTCATAAAAATAATTCATGAAACACAAACACAACTAAAGCTGAAGCATGGTTAAAAATAAGTGGACAAAAAGGAACAGCAAAACAACTATAGATAGTACCAACACCGGAATTCAGATTTGAGGTTAGAGGGGGCAAAACATAAATATTTAAAAGTATGGGGTAAATTCATAAAAAAAAAAATTAAAAAAAAATTAAATAGGGGATAAAAGTGAAAATTTTCTTCAGGGTGGAGCTCCCACGCCTGTTTAGCTCCGTCCCTGACCAGCACAGTGATTACAGTATCACTGTCCATGGAACTTTAAGGGTTTTTTACATTGAAAAATAGCAAGAGATTGAATTTTCAATGCAAAAACAGAAACTTGAGGGTAAATACACAGTTAAAAAACTTTACCAGATTGATAATCCAGGGATTTTACCAGTGTTCCTTTGCAGAGATCACTTAGCTGGGATTCAATGTTGGTCAAGAACACTGTAGCTTCATTGAACGGCTTTGAGAGTTCCTCTTTGCATCTATGGAGAACCTCACAGTATGATTCCTTGAAGCAGACAAGAAACAAAGATTAATGTTGCAGATTCATGCAATCTTTTTTTTTTCTCGAGAACCAAACAAAACTTGAAGACATAAGTAAGAATCTTTGACATTTTATGTACCATGAACTCGTCAAGTTCTGGATCAGCTCCTATCTCACTGCAGCCACTTGTTGTACGGTTCTCACGGCCAATTTCTTCGAGAAGCGAGGCCACCTCAAGCGGTGATCCGACCTGTAGAGAGACGGACACAAGATTTTATGTCAAGTACAAATTTTTTAGGGATGTAATTTAGTAATTATCTCCTCCGACACCCCTTGATTGAACCTATGTATACAAGAACAACCCTAAAGTTAAAAACAAAAAGCTACCTTTTGGCAATCGATGTAAGCAGATACTAGGTCTGGATAACGAGGGTGTCTTGCGATCTGGGATTTGATCAGATCAGAGAAAACTGATACAGACACGGAAGTGTCTGTATCAGTTTCTTGACGATTAAATCGAAGTAAATGATGATTGTTAACCCTTACAACATCGTTTGAACACACGATTGCCGGATCATCAAATCTGTACAATTCCTCCATGGTTTTTTAAGGTAACAAAAGATCAAACTTGGGTTTTGTGTACGAATAATAGTGATCTAAGATAAAATCAGACATGCAAAGGTTCCTGTACAACTGTACAAGACACTCTAGGTAGCAAATTAAGACATATCTGAGGTTGGGAAAAGTAGTATTTTTTTGGTTCAGTTTTCACATCTTATCTTGATGTTCAACAAATGAAAAAGACCCAGAGAAGTTGCTTTTTTTTCCAAGAAGACCTGAGAGAGAATGTTGGGTGTGGATTGCTTTTACGCTTTGCATAGCCACATAGAAGAAAGGGCAGTTTAATCACAGGTGTGTTCACACGCTTTGCAACAGTGAAGATGTAGCATAAGTGGATCAGGGCGGTTCAAAGATTTTAGAGGCTCTTCAAAGATTTTAGAGGTTTTGTACAAATTTTAAAATTTGACCCTTAAAAGCAATTGTTTATAATCCTCACTAATTTTAAAAATGTGGTCCTTAAAAGTAATTATCAGTTTCAAGGGCTCATGTGCGGTCATTTCTATTGCGATTATCTAGAATCTCACTGATTCTACAAAGCAATATGAATAGGAATAATCAATAAAATTCTATAATCAATTATCACGTCTAGAAAACAACTATAACTAATATTTCTTAAGAATATTCTCAAAACTTTTATAATAAATTTCGAGATTAATATCATATAATGAATGTAATTTATCAAAATTGCGTCTGTCCAGAACCAAAAGTAGATATGGTAAAGGAGATGACATTGTGCAAGGTTTCATTGGATGTCTTTGTCTTACTGAGGATTATGTAATGATGGGACCTGTAAATAAAGGGGACTGTAATGGATTACTGTTCTCTTCTGTTGAGTAACTGTTCATTGTCATACAATGATACAGACATTGTACATACCCTTTCTCTTCTTTTCATTTTGGCTTGCAGACAATGCTACCACCAATATATTATGTTCATATGGGTGTAAATGATATTATAATCGGGTATAAATGAGTTTGTTCGTAAACATAAGTAAAACGAACACATCAGAACTGAGAATTGCAGAGGTGTTTCATCCAAGGGTGAAGCTAAGACACCAATGAATTCCTTAAAATCAGATTCGATAATCACATTGTTCCAACTTCCAACATCGCCATCTTGCAAAGATGCAAGCCTCTGAAACTGCCATGGCCTCTGCGACCGTCATTACAATCTCTATTGACCACCGCAATGTCATCCCAAAATGACCTAAGACAGAAAGAGGCATCACGATTAATCTGTATACAACTTGGGGGAGACGCTGCAAAGTGGAAGACGACACGACTAGTACTATCGAATAAAAATCTTCTTTTTTTGTGTGTGTTGTCCTTATACATGTCCTAAACTTTAATCTTTAGTCTTAAATTATAAACTCTACACTCAAAAACTAGATTATACATCATAAACTTTAATACCTCGATCCCGCATTGGATCTAAAGTTTACATTTAAGGATCATATTAGTCACAATTAGTTCTTATCTAAAATCAATTAACCTATCATCTCATTCAACTTATTAAATTAATTATAGGTATAAAGATAATTTTAATCCTTAACGTTTATGATTTTTATCATTTTGGTCCTTTTTCTTTTTTGAGATAAATTTAGCCCTTAACCTATATCTTTTTGACAAATAGCTTATTTTTTAACTATTATGATAATTGGACCGTTAAAAATCTAACTCTAAAATATTCTAAGAATATTTCATATATGATAATATATTTTAAAGAACATGACATCTAACTTATCAAATATATATATATATGAAATATAATTTTATTCTAATATAAAATATAAAATAATTAAAATTCAAATAAAATATTAAAAATTAATTAATTCTAAAATAAAATACTGCTAAACATTCTCAACCCTAACTACAATAAAATCAAAATCCTACCTTAAATTATTTTTGAATTGTGTTCATAATTTTTTAAGATAGGAATTTGATTCTATCGTAGTTAGGGTTGAGAATGTTTAGTAGCCTTTATTTTTAGAATTAATTTTTTAATATTTTATTTGAATTTTAATTGTTTTATATTTTATATTGAAATAAAATTATATATATATTATATATATGTGTGTGTATTTAATAGGTTAGTTAGATGTCATATCATTTAAAATATATTAGCATATGCATATAACATGTCATCATCGTTAAATTTTTAACAGTCCAATTATCATGATAGTTAAAAATAAGTTATTTGTCAAAAAGATATAGGTTAAGGGCTAAATTTATCCTAAAAAAAGAATAAGGGCTAAAATGATAAAAATTATAAAGTACGTTAAAGATTAAAATTATCTTTATACCTTAATTATATTATCTTAATCTTCATAGTCATGGATAGGTCTTTAACTACACTCAAATCACTGAATTTATATGTACGAAGAATATAATTGTTCACTCAGCTTAAAGTACGCATCCTCTTATATAAGTATTATAGTATCGTTTTTAAAATATCCGAATTCTTTTCATTAATCGTAAAGCAACACATGTTACCTAAACATTAATACACCTCATCAAGTGGTAAATGAAACCAAGTCAAGTTAACAAGTAAATACCCCATGATATAACATTAACCAATATGATTATCTTCCGATTTATCACTTATCAAGCCTATGGTATATTATACTAATCATCATTACATCAATTCATTTGGATTCTCTCATCAAGCATCTATCTCATTATTTTTGTATATAGGGATTGTATTTCGATTTTTTAATTTTATAATTCATTTATCATGTTAGAAGTTCATTGGACCTTCATCCTCAAATTATTAGTTATTCAAACTTAAATTTACATTTTTGAAAAGATAATTTAGTGAGTACTGATATTAGTCTTTACATATAAAGGGATATGTTCTTGTAACACCCCGATCCGGATGTCACATTAGGCCTCTGGCCCACAACCTGTATTTCAAAATTTCTTTCCAAAGCCCAACAATGAAATCAAACTCAAAGCCAAATACGATTCATAAAATCCATTTAACTTAAAACAAAAGCCCAAAATAGTTTAAAGTAATCGGAGCTCCAAATATTACAAACCCATTTAAAACATTCGACCCAAATTTATTAAACAGAGTTACAAATACATATAGGGTTCGACATAGTACTAGCCCACTATCTAATAAATGTACTCTGACAACACGGTCGATGCTGAAATCCAAACCTCGATGGTGCTCCACAAGGACCGGCTTCACCTAACCTACGCACGAAAAACACATTTCGAACGCTGAGCTACAAAAGCTCAGTGGGTACGCCAAACTCGGCCAACATCATGCATATCATAAGCAGTAAAGCCAAGCATATAAACATCGTGCATGATATGATGGTCTAACATGCTTGCCTAACACATGTCATAAATGAATATATATTATCGCACACAGCATATACAGTCACAACAGATAACACAAGGTAGTGAGGCCTGCGTCCACACAGCATTGGGATCCTACACTACGAGTAGGGCCCGCGTCCACACAGCATCGGGATCCCATACTCAAGGATGAAGCCCGCGTCCACACAGCATCGGGATCCTACATCCGGGATTTGAGGTCCGCGTCCACACAGCATCGGGATCCTCCAAATCCCATACTCAGAATGTCACATCGAGTATCATCGAGTGAGGCCCGCGTCCACACAGCATCGGGATCCTACACTCGAGATGATCATCAAGGTCATCACCCGGAATGTCACATCGGATGGCCTTCAACGTGTTGCAACACTTTTGGATATCCGGATTTCCATCAAACAAGGACTCGATACACACAAGGGATCCACCTAGGATCTTCTCAATCAAAACATAACAAGACTTAACATGACTCAGCCGTTCGGGGTTTATAACGTTAATCTTGTGTTAACAATCCATTTCATTATTTATAAGATTCATTTTGACCTTTAATTCCCTTATCGAACCTCAACCAATACTTAACTTGTCGAGATTAAACAAGGGTATCGATACCCTTATGTAGGGTATCGAAACACCCTGCATCGATGCCCACCCAAAGAGGGTATCGAAACATGGGTATCGATATTAGCATCGATACCCTTTGACCAACTCAAAGTTCAACCAAGGGGGCCCTCCAGATTCGATACCAGCATCGAATCGGAGATGCCACTGGAGGTTTCGGTATCGAACCATGGTTCGATACCCTTGCTCGATAAGTCAAATTTTACTCAAGGGTATCGATACACGGGCCACCGGTATCGATACCCCCTACACGAAATGCAGGTCTGCACTTAGAATTTCTAGAGATTCTTCCCCAAACTCAATCTAATCGATCCTAAAGTGTTCCTACTCGTTTTTAAGAGTGTTTAGGGTGTTTTAACATCAATTTACTGCCACCAATCACACTAGTACGAAATTCACCACTAATGACCTCTTTCAAGCAAACCAAGCATATATACATAGATTCTACATGCTATGCATTCTACCATGAAATGGATGATGGAAGGAGAGTTGGGAGTGCCAACCTTAGCAAGCAACAGCAAAAACGTCACCCCTTTCCTCCTCAAGCTTTCTCCTTGCCTTGCCTTTGAGATGGAGCCTCCACTTCTTTCTCTACAAGAAAGAATTAAAATCGTCCATTAGACTAAGCTTAGGGAGGTTCCTTAAGCTAGAAACTTGATCAAAACGGAGAAAGAACTCCTCAAAACCCAAAACCCGAATTTACTTCCTCATCCTCAACAAAAACCTTCCTCCACAAGAGCCACTCATTTTTACCTTAAAAGATAGATCTCCACAAGCCCTACTCACTTCCCTTAACCCTTAAAACGAGATTTCCTAACCACCAAGCAAAGATTGAACCTTTAGCAAACTTCTTGAGTCTTGGATGAAGAAGATGAGACAAACAAAAAGCTCTCTGCAAGTGATCTCACCTCTCTGCAGAACAAGAACCCCCCAAAACCCCTCTCCTTTTGTCCTCATAAGGTAAAAGACTATAAAGCCCTTAATACTACACTTTGGGCTCAAAGCAACCCAACAAGCCTAAGGTCCAAACCACACTAACCCGGGCCCAAAACCGAAGCCCAACACTTCGAGTTAACCCGACACTCGGATCCAAATCCGGGTCGTGACAACTCTCCCCTCCTTATTTTGTCCTCGAAATTTACCTGTCAGGAAGAGATGAGGATACTGAGCTTTCATGTCCTTTTCTAGTTCCCACGTTGCTTCTTCTATTCCGTGATTCCTCCACAAAACCTTTACCAAAGGTATTCACTTGTTCCTAAGCTCTTTGACTCCTCTATCCACGATTCTGATAGGCCTCTCCTCGTAGGTCAAATCCATATTGACTTCGATTTCCTCAAGCTGAACCACATGTGAGGGATCAGAACGGTAACGTCTCAACATAGACACGTGGAACACGTCGTGTATACGTGCCAACTCTGGAGGCAAAGCTAGTCGATAAGCTACCGGTCCAACCCTTTGAAGAACCTCATACGGCCCGATATACCTTGGACTCAACTTCTCCTTACGACCAAACCTGATGATACCCTTCCACGGAGATACCTTGAGAAACACTTTTTCACCAATCTCATACTCGATGTGTTTACGCTTCCTATCAGCATAAGCTTTCTATCTGTCAAAAGCTGCTTGTAACCTCTCTTTGATGATCTGAACTTTTTCTTCGGTTTCTTTAACCAACTCTGAACCCATAATCTTTCTCTCATTAATCTCTGTCCAACACAAAGGTGTCCTACACCTACGCCCGTACAAGGCCTCAAAAGGAGCATTCTTGATACTTGACTGATAACTGTTGTTGTAAGCAAACTCTACCAACGGTAACTGTTCCTTCCAACTACGAGCAAAGTCTACCGCACAACACCGAAGCATATCCTCCAAGATCTGGATAACTCTCTCAGACTGTCCATTGGTCTGAGGATGAAAAACTGTACTGAAATGCAACTTGGTATCTAAAGCCTCATGGATAGACCTCCACAACCTCGCTGTGAACCTCGGATCCCTATCCGATATGATCGATGAAGGTACACCATGCAACCTCACGATCTCTTTGATGTACAACCAAGCTAACTTTTCCAAACTAAAGCTCATCCTTACCGGTAAGAAGTGAGCTGACTTGGTCAACCGGTTAACAATAACCCATATAGCATCATGCTTCCTCAACCTCATCGGTAACCCGGTGACAAAGTCCATGATCACTCGATCCCACTTCCATTGTGGAATTTGGATGGGCTGAAGCAAACCGGAAGGAACCTGATGTTCCGCTTTCACTTACTGACAAGCCAAACACCTTGTCACAAACTCTGACACATCTCTTTTCATGCAAGGCCACCAAAAGAATGGACGAAGAACTTGGTACATCTTGTTACTCCCTGGATGAACAGAAAAATGAATGCGGTGAGCTTCCCTCAAGATACGATCCCTTAGATCCTCTAAAGCTGAAACACACAACCGACCTTGAAAGTACAAGAATCCACCATCTCGTACTCCAAAGTCTGACGAATCACCTCTCTGAACAACATCTAACTGAGCTACCAACTCCTCGTCTAACACTTGTGCTCTCTTTATCTCCTGGACAAGCGTGGGCTCCACACGCAACTCAGCCAAAAGACCTCCATCATCGGTCATCCTCAACCGAGCGAACAAAGCTCTCAAGTCCGACATGGACTTCCGGCTCAAAGCATCGGCAACCATATTCGCCTTACCGAGGTGATACTCTATAACACAGTCATAGTCCTTAAACAGCTCTATCCATCGACGTTGTCTCAGATTCAACTCTTTCTGGGTAAGCAGATACTTCAAACTCTTATGGTCGGTGTAAATGTAGCATTTCTCCCCATAAAGATAATGTCTCCATATCTTCAAAGCGAAGATCACTGCTGCAAGCTCAAGATCATGCGTATGATAGTTCTTTTCATGGGGCTTCAATTGCCTCAAGGCATAAGCAACCACCTTACTCTCTTGCATAAGCACACAACCTAGCCCATTCAAGGAAGCATCACTAAACACCACATAATCTTTTCCCGGTTCCGGTTGCGTCAAGATCGGTGCCTCTGTCAGATAAGCTTTCAATTGTTCAAAACTTTTTTGTCTTCTCTCATTCCATATAAACGGAACACCTTTCTGAAGCAACTTGGTCAAAGGTGCCGCTATGATAGAAAAACCCTTAACAAACCTCCTATAGTATCTGGCGAGTCCAAGAAAGCTACGGACTTCCGATACATTCCTTGGCGGTTTCCACTCCACCACAGCTTGGATTTTCTGGGGATCAACCCGGATCCCATCCGCTGCAACTATGTGGCCAAGAAATGCCACCTCCGACAACCAAAACTCACACTTACTGAACTTGGCGTACAGACGTCTATCCCTCAACACCTAAAGAACCACTCTTAGGTGATAGTCATGCTCTTCCTCTAAGCGTGAATACACCAAGATGTCGTCGATGAACACAACCACAAATTGATCTAGATACGGCTGAAAGATCCGGTTCATCAAGTCCATAAAAGCTGCAGGTGCATTCGTGAGCCAAAACGGCATCACTAGAAACTCATAATGTCCGTACCGCGTCCTAAAAGCGGTCTTTTGGACATCCTCTTCCACCACCTTCAACTTGTAATACCCTGACCTCAGATCTATCTTAGAAAACACACGAGCACCCCTCAACTGTTCAAACAGATCATCGATCCTAGGCAAAGGATAACGATTCTTGATCGTGACCTTATTGAGCTGACGGTAATCGATGCACATCCTCATCGATCCGTCCTTCTTCTTGACAAACAAAACTGGTGCTCCCGACAGTGACACACTCGGTCTGATAAAACCTCTCTCAAGTAACTCTTGTATTTGTTGCTTCAACTCCCTCATCTCCGACTGAGCCATACGATACGGTGCTATGGACACCGGTGCTACTCCGGGCAACACCTCTATCCGGAACTCTATCTCACAGTCGGGAGGTAACACAGGCAATTCCTCCATAAACACGTCAAGATATTCACAAACTGTCCTCAAAATCTCTAAAACTGGGCTTCCGACACTCACATCCACCACGTGAGCTAAAAAAGCCTCACAACCCTGTTGGATCAACCTCTGAGCTGACAACACTGACACCACATTCGGTAAACACGGGTTCCTCTCACCTCTCACAACAAGCTTAGATCCATCAGTCACACGGAGCTTCAAACTCTTAGATCTACACCCTAAACTTACGTCGTGTTCGAACAACCAATTCATCCCAAGGATGGCGTCGAACTCCTAAAACGGCAAGACCATAAGATCGGCCGAGAAGATAGACCCTTGCACCTCGATTGGACACCTCCGATACACTTTATCCACTAACATATCCAACCCCAACGGGCTTGTCACGCGGACCCCTACCTCTAGATCCTCCGCTGGTAACCCCCACTGTTGAGATATCCCACTACGGATATACAAGTGGGTAGACCCTAAATCCACAAGAGCAACTATAGGTACAGAAAACAAATTGAACGTACCTGAGATCACATCTGTAGCTGCACAGTCCTCATTTGCCCTCACAGCATACTGTCTCGTCGGTGCTCTAGCAGTGGACTGAAAGGTGCCTCTTGAAGCATGGCTAGCTCCGCCACGCGAAAAACCACGACCCCTCTAAGCCTGGAACACAGACCTCTGAGCTTGACCGGGAGGAGACGTCACAGCCTCGGGACAGTCCCTCACAAGATAATCTGGAGATCCACACTGAAAACAGACTCTGGCATTGCCCCAACACGGTCCTCTATGATTCCGGCCACACTGATTGCAAACCTGAACACTAACGTTCCTCTGTAAACTCTCTGGACCTCCGACAGAAGAAGACACAGATTGCCTTCTACGCCCCACAGACTCTGATCTCTGGTTTAACCTCGAACCTTGATTCGAAGCTCCTCTGTTCTGGTTCCAACGGTTCCTACTCCTACCGGAGTGGGACTGAAAGTTACCCGCATGACTCTAGCTGGCTCCACTAGAGACTCCCTGGCCAACAGACGGCTCATAGGTCAAACCCTGAACCTGCTCAAGGGATTTAGCACTGATAGCTAACTCTGAAAACACGGTGGGTGGCCTAGCAGTGAGATAAGTCTAGATCTTCTTTCTCAGACCTCTCAAGAACCTCTTACATCGCATCTTCTCTATAGCAACAAGCTCTGGAGCATACCGACTCAACTGAAGGAACTCCTACTCATAAGCAAAGACTGAACGATTCCCCTGAACCAAATGGGTAAACCGTTCCCTCAAGGTGTCGATGTGGGTCTCACCCACATACTTACTCTCAAACTCCTCAAGGAAGTCCTCCCACTTGGGACGATAAGGATACCAACCTTGCTCGATCGTCTCCCACCATTCTCTCGCGTTATCCTTCAGTAGCGAAAACACACATGACAGCTTATCCTCCGATCTCAACATCATCTGTCTTATGATCCATCTTGTATCATGCAACCACTAATCAGCCTGTACAGGATTATCATGTCCCGTACCAAAGAAGTCAATAACTCCCTACCTCTACACCCTCTCAACCGGTGCCTCACGAGGCGTAGAAGATGGCATCGGTATAGCTCTCACTATCCGACGCAGGGTCCTGTTCAACTGAGCAAAGTAGTTGGCCTCCTGACCAACTGCATCATCCGATGGCACCTCCTCATCGGGCTCATACTCATAGTCAGAGTCTCCTCCTCGAGAACCCCGGCTTTCCACTTGGTCTCTGACACGTCTCGGCATACTTACCACTTCTGCACACACAACAACAACAAACAGGATTACACCATCGAATTTTAGCTTTTTTTAAAAAATGAGTATTATATCAATTCATGGGCAAGTACTTGTCTGACACCTATATAACACACTAGACTCCCCCGGGGACTTCCTAGAACCGACTCAACTTGGGCTCTAATACCACTAAATGTAACACCCTGATCCGGATGTCACATTGGGCCTCCGGCCCACAACCTATATTTCAAAATTTCTTTCTAAAGCCCAACAATAAAATCAAACTCAAAGTCAAATACGATTCATAAAATCCATTTAAATTAAAACAAAAGCCCAAAATAGTTTAAAGTAACCGGAGATCCAAATATTACAAACCCATTTTGTTAGGCTTGGAGGTGCTCGATTCACAACCGAATTAACTTGCCAAGTGATGGAGAAGTCTTGTTCAACTGAGCAAAGTAGTTGGCCCCCTGACCAACTGCATCATCCGATGACACCTCCTCATCGGGCTCATACTCATAGTCGGAGTCTCCTCCTCGAGAACCCCGGCTTTCCACTTGGTCTCTGACACGTCTCGGCATACTTACCACTTCTGCACACACAACAACAACAAACAGGATTACACCATCGAATTTCAGCTTTTTTTTAAAAGGAGTACTATATCAATTCGTGGGCAAGTACTTGTCTGACACCCATATAACACACTAGACTCCCCCGAGAACTTCCTAAAACCGACTCAACTTGGGCTCTGATACCACTAAATGTAACACCCTGATCCGGATGTCACATTGGGCCTCCGGCCCACAACCTGTATTTCAAAATTTCTTTCCAAAGCCCAACAATGAAATCAAACTCAAAGTCAAATACGATTCATAAAATCCATTTAAATTAAAACAAAAGCCCAAAATAGTTTAAAGTAACCGGAGCTCCAAATATTACAAACCCATTTTGTTAGGCTTGAAGGTGCTCGATTCACAACCGAATTAACTTGCCAAGTGATGGAGAATTGGCTAATTTGGGTATTTGTGGTGGAAGCAAAAATGGACAATGAACACAAGGATTTATAGTGGTTCGGCCACGCCTACATCCACTACCTTAGCTTCTCACTAAGGATTTCCCAAATTTACTAAGAATTCAACCTTTTGAGGCTAAAGGGCTAACCTTACAAACCTTGATTCAAAACCGAATCAAGCATCCAAAGTTCACAACCCGAACTTTGGGAAAACACTCAAACAAGAGAAATCTTAAGCAGACTTGTTTAATCCTTCTAACAAGGCTAATGTTTGCAATCTAAGCTCTCACCCAATCCTAATACACTTAAGCATACATAAACATTAAGCTCACAAGTGTTGTCTACCCAAAAATGTGAGAATTAAGCTCTAAGACAATTCTTGAATCATAATGTTGTTTACAATGAAGCATTAGTCTTCTCTTGATGCTTGAGGCTTCCTTTTATCATCCCAAATGAGCTTCTAGCCGTTTATGACCGTTAGGGATGTTTTAGGGCCGTTTGGAGCTGATTACAAGGCATATTTCTATTTCTGGTGCAGGTGGTATCGATACCCTTGTGACTGGTATCGAAACACCCTCTTTGGGAAATAGTCGTTGAACCTACAATAAGAACAGGTATCGATACTGGTATCGATACCGCTCCTAGCCGTTGGGGGTTTTATAAAATTGTTTATGACCGTTGGGGGTGTTTAGAAACCGGTATCGAAACTGGTATAGATACTGGTATAGAAACAGGTGGTATAGATACCGGTATAGAAACAGGTGGTATAGATACCGGTATAGAAATAGGTGGTATGGATAACGATATAGAAACTGGTATAGATACCGGTATAGAAACCAAACATCACAGTGGTGAAAGGGTATCGATACCAGTATCGATACCACTGTGATTTTGCCTTTGAAAACATGGCATTGATGAACAGGTATCGAAACACCTGGGTTAAAAACACTTATTTGGTTTCTTTAAATCATTTAAAACATATTTAAAATCTCTCAAAAACATCTTAAATATATTTTCAAGTAGTTTGGACATAAGAACCATTTTTGAAATCTTTTCAAATTAGTCCAAAACTATTTTTCAATTATTATATCAAAATATTAGTTCTACAATCTCCCCCTTTTTGATATAATAAAACCAACTTGAAAAATTGTTTTTGAGATTGCTCCCCCTTTGTGAAATAAAATTTGAATAAGAGAATTAAAGAATTAAATCGTTTAAAGTTCCCTCTTATCCATTTGAAATTCTTTGAAAAATAATTTTTCACAACACATTTAAAACATTCGACCCAAATTTATTAAACAGAGTTACAAATACATATAGGGTTCGACATAGTATTAGCCCACTATCTAATAAATGTACTCTGACAACACGGTCGATGCTGAAATCCAAACCTCGATGGTGATCCACAAGGACCGACTTCACCTAACCTACGCACGAAAAACACATTTCGAACGCTGAGATACAAAAGCTAAGTGGGTACGCCGAACTCGGCCAACATCATGCATATCATAAACAGTAAAGCAAAGCATATAAACATCGTGCATGATATGATGGTCTAACATGCTTGTCTAACATATGTCATAAATGAATGTATATTATCGCACACAGCATATACAGTCACAACAGACAATACAAGGTAGTGAGGCTCGCGTCTACACAGTATCAGGATCCTACACTACGAGTAGGGCCCGCGTCCACACAGCATCGGGATCCTACACTACGAGTAGGGCACGTGTCCACACAACATCGGGATCTCATACTCAAGGATGAGGCCCGCGTCCACACAGCATAGGGATCCTACACTCGGGATGGTCATCAAGGTCATCACTCGGAATGTCACATTGGATGGCCTTCAACGTGTTGCAACACTTTTGGATATTCGGATTTCCATCAAACAAGGAATCGATACACACAAGGGATCCACCTAGGATCTTCTCAATCAAAACATAACAAGACTTAACATGACTCAGTCGTTCGGGGTTTATAACGTCAATCTTGTGTTAACAATCCATTTCATTATTTATAAGATTCATTTTGACCTTTAATTCCCTTATCGAACCTCAACCAATACTTAACTTGTCGAGATTAAACAAGGGTATCGATACCCTTATGTAGGGTATCGAAACACCCTGCATCGATGCCCACCCAAAGAGGGTATCGAAACATGGGTATCGATACTAGAATCGATACCCTTTGACCAACTCAAAGGTCAACCAAGGGGGGCCCTCCGGATTCGATACCAGCATCGAATCGGAGATGCCACTGGAGGTTTCGGTATCGAACCATGGTTCGATTGCCTTGTTCGATAAGCCAAATTTTACTCAAGGGTATCGAAACACGGGCCACCGGTATCGATACCCCCTACACGAAATGCAGGTCTGCACTTAGAATTTCTAGAGATTCTTCCCCAAACTCAATCTAATCAATCATAAAGTGTTCCTACTTGTTTTTAAGAGTGTTTAGGGTGTTTTAACATCAATTTACTGTCACCAATCACACTAGTACGAAATTCACCATTAATGACCTCTTTCAAGCAAATCAAGCATATATACATGGATTCTACATGCTATGCATTCTACCATGAAATGGATGATGGAAGGAGAGTTGGGAGTACCAACCTTAGCAAGCAACAGCAAAAACGTCACCCCTTTCCTCCTCAAGCTTTCTCCTTGCCTTTCCTTTGAGATGGAGCCTCCACTTCTTTCTCTACAAGAAAGAATTAAAATCGTCCATTAGACTAAGCTTAGGGAGGTTCCTTAAGCTAAAAACTTGATCAAAACGGAGAAAGAACTCCTCAAAACCCAAAACCCGGATTTACTTCCTCATCCTCAACAAAAACCCTCCTCCACAAGAGCCACTCATTTTTACCTTAAAAGATAGATCTCCACAAGCCCTACTCACTTCCCTTAACCCTTAAAACGAGATTTCCTAACCACCAAGCAAAGATTGGACCTTTAGCAAACTTCTTGAGTCTTGGATGAAGAAGATGAGAGGAACAAAAAGCTCTTTGTAAGTGATCTCACCTCTCTGCAGAACAAGAACCCCCCAAAACCCCTCTCCTTTTGTTCTCTTAAGGTAAAAGACTATAAAGCCCTTAATACTACACTTTAGGCTCAAAGCAACCCAACAACATAAGACCCAACAAGCTTAAGGTCCAAACCACACTAACCCGGGCCCAAAACCGAAGCCCAACACTTCGGGTTAACCCGACACTCGAATCCAAATTCGGGTCGTGACAGTTCTTATATAAGGGGAAGATTGACCCATACCGATACTTTCTTGAAGAACGTATCAATACAACTTGAATATCATATTGATACCTCTATGATAGTTCATCCTCGATGAACGGTATTCTTAAACCCATAACATTAAAGTATTGATACAGGCTTCTCATGACACTAAGGTATTGATACAAGGCTTGTATAATGGTACTAAAGCCTATAAATAACTTTTTAGGATTAAGAAATCACTTTTAAAGTCCCTAAATCACAACCACTAATCCTTAACTCTATCATATATCTTATAGAAGTTGATTAAAGTTATTTTTTACTATTTTTATGCATTATTAATATTTAATCTAAAAATTATCATTAGCAAGGCTTTAAAATATCAAACACTGAATCTTACTATTTTAAATCATAAAAAACAAACAAGGTAATGACTTTATGATCTTCAATAAGAGTATAAGTTAAAGATATATTGATCTTTTATAAGAATCGCGAATCAAAACTTTTAACTAAAAACCCTTTAATTTCTCTCTTGACTCAAACTCGAAACAACTTTCAAATCACCTCATTTATACCTAGCAAACAAAGAAACAAATCAAAACTTAAACTCAATGCTAGAAAGAGGTTATATCAACCTTAAAATATGAAAAAAGTCCTAAAGCTTAAACCTTTCAAAAATCTATTAATGTAGAACTCACCTCTATTCCTCAAGAGTATACTTTTTTTTAAGCTCTTAAAGCGAAGTTAACGTACTTGAATATGGAATCTCGAATATAAAAAATAAAATAAAAAAAATAAATCTTTAAAATTAGAAATTAGGCTCGAAAGGAAGAGAGAAATATTGGATTGTGTGGGTGAAGAAAAAGATGTAGATGATTTCATCTTGTCTCTCCCTCCTCAACCCACAGGATTACCAATTTCTTAATTGGTTTTCAGCCTTCAATATGAATAAAGGTAAAATCACAAGATAAAACCTCAAGCTTCTTCTGGTTTTACAAATTAGTCATTTGCCAAGCCTAATTAGCTCAATTCTCAATAAAAAGGCTTAAACTTGATTTAATGAGTCCAATTATCCAATATAACACAAGAATTAATGACATGTGTCAACGCTTAATTGTTGACTAAAAATTTGGATCGTTACAATGAACTTAGGGATTAAAGTTCCATTAAGAAATTAGAGGATTTAGAGGATTTTTTTTAATAGAAACTCGTCGAACAATGATTGAGTGTTATATATTTTAATCGAAAGTTAATTGTTTGATCGTTAAACAGTAAAAAAATAAAATATTAGATATCTACTTCTCACGACAAAACTTTATAAACAAAAAATATAATTTAAACACTTACTTTGTAACTAAATTTTT
This sequence comes from Abelmoschus esculentus, assembly GCA_035048815.1. Taxonomy (NCBI): domain Eukaryota; kingdom Viridiplantae; phylum Streptophyta; class Magnoliopsida; order Malvales; family Malvaceae; genus Abelmoschus; species Abelmoschus esculentus. Next base: position 24,199,311 of record JAUCBN010000004.1, read on the forward strand.
TGTTTTCTAGTAACATCCGATGTTATGATGAACTATTAAAATTATATAAGAACCAAATAGAGAATTATAGTGAACAAATATATTTGATCGATTGACCAAGCTGATCATCTTTAAAGACATCCCTCCTTGTACATTCGGTTTATACGGATGAATTATTGTGACATGAACAGTTTTTTATGCACATTGGATGAAATTGTATGATTGGTCCAACTTTAGGGGTACATTATGAAAGTCTTAAATCTTTGTAAAGCCTAAATTAATGGATGAAAGTGACACTTTCAAAAGAAAGTTCAATTTTTACCTCTATCAGGGAGACAATATTTAATGACTATAAACTCCCATTTTATATATTTGTTTAATTAACTAATTAATTAATTAATGCTGTTGATTGCACCTGTTTTGTTCCATTTTCGTGGTTAAGCTTGTCTACAAATGGGTATTTATTCAGGGGTTATCTACTAATGAAAGAAATGATGTTGGTTCTACATATTTCTTCCTTAACGATTAGGAAATTGTCAATAGCTTAAATAAAAATTATCGAACAATTAATCCGATTTTAAAGTCTCTCGAATAACATAAATCTAAAATAATCTAAATAAATAACTTATATAAATGACATTTCTTTTGACTTAACAGCAAGGTTGAGATACTAAAAACTTTTGAGATTCTAAATTTAGTTTAAACACTTATTTTGCAGGCTATGGCTAGACATGTATCATCATTAAGGATTGCTTTGGATATCTTGCTAATTAGGTATATATGTTCTGTTTATGGTAATAATTAATATATGCTTAATTACAAAGATTGTTTTGTAAACTGTGTTTCGGTTCCGAGTTCGAATAAGTAGAGATGCTCTTGATGATGATAATAAATTTGATTAGGTTATAACTCATTGAAGATACTTAAGAGACTTACAAGTATTTAAAAAGTTATAAATTCACGACGAGATTATACGGATCGAGCAGCCGTCTCATTTCCTTGGACACAGAATCACATGGTTACATTCAATTGATTAATGAAATGGCATGAACATTGAACACTATCCTATGGTATATGCTTGAAACTAGCTTTGAGGAGAAAAAATACAGACAAGGATTAGTAACAGTAGAGAATGTCAGCCATTACATGATATCCTCCGGTGCTGCTTTAAGGAACTTGTTTAATAACTTAGGTTATGTTCAACGATGTTTTTCCCACGCTCGTTCGAACGTTTCTTCACAGTGGATTCGCTTAAAAATCACTGCTGATCGAAACCTAAATTTCTTCAAACTATAAATCAAATTCTGAAGTAAAAAGTCAATACAAAAAGAAGCATGATAATGTCATAACCTTTCAGACAAACAAAAAGAAAGAAAGAAAGAAAGCATTCAATGAAAATGACTTTGATCATGTCTTTTGGAATATTATGACAAGGCTAGATATCTGAACCCAACATCTCCCATAATTTGCATTTTCCAGGATTTGATTATGAAATTTGCAGAGCCCCATAGCAGCCATTACAAAGAAAATTGCAGCTTGTGATTTTCAACATTCAAAAGAAGCATTTACAGAAAGACCAACTTCACTGACTATGGGAACACTTCTTCGAAAGCTTATCCTTCACTTCTTGAGGCCGTACACGGGCCGCAAGTTATCGAGAATCTCTGCACACTCTATGGGAGTTGCCTCACTACAAAATACTTCATCCCATACCTTGAGAAGGTCTGTTCAATGGAAAACAAGGTCAGCATCCTGATTTACATAACTCAACCTTGTTCAAATAAAGACATTTTTTCTAGGCTTTTAATTGTGCCAGAAACTATAAGCTGGATTCTAACTAAATTGGTTTTAAACTTTAAAACATTCCAACGAATCCTCCGACTATAGTTTTAATCTAATCCTTTCACCGGTTTTGCTGACGATTTTGGCATTAAATACTAGCTCCAAATTATTCCTTTCAAGAACACATGGATTAATAAAAAAATTACACATATAGAAGCTAGCATTTAATGCTAAAAACTGATAGAGTGACCAGATTGGAACGGATTCAGCTGGAACATTTTGAAGTTTTTGGACTAATTTAGAATTTGGTCTATATAATTTGGGAACATAACCCTTTTCTTTAAAGGTCATATTAAACAGGTAATAGATCTATATTACTAAACATTCGAGAGGATTCTATACGACTTGAAAGAATGGTATAGTTGGTAAACATTCAAAGAAACATACCAGCTTTGTCTGTAGGTGAAAGAAACAAGACAAGCATGTCAAATCTTGGAACCTTGGTTAAATTTTCTAGATATTTCATAGCCAAATCCGTTTCTTCCCTGCCAATAGAATAAACAAACCAGTAGGTAATCAAGAATCTGGAAAACGTTAAAAAATTATATACAAGTCCCAGGCAGTATTCCCTATAAAAGAACTCTATTTACCTGAAAAAGGTGGCAACACATTTAACAATATCAACTAACATGGAAGCAGACATCGCGTTCTTAAAGATTCGTGGTAATGCAGTTGGAGACGTAACCTACAATTAGTATTTAAAAAAATTGGTAGTATGAATGAAAATTGAGAAGAAATTTTTTGGAAGGGTGAATGAGAAGACTTGAAAGAGAAATAATAGCATTCACACCGACATTCATCTTAAAGGACCACATAAAGATGGCTCATCATGTAAAACAGAACAAGAAAATGCCAACACACAGACCTTCAGAACATGAGCCTGTAGGGAATGGTCACCAGATAGGGCTTTCCAGGAAACCTCAAATTGGTATGCTGTATTTGGGGGACTAATGTTATTTGCAGCATCACTCATGGCTCGACTAGCCGCTCGAGAAGCAAGCTCTTGCACTGAAGGCTTCAGCTCTTGCTTTCTAGTTTTGGTATTTCTCTATGAAAGATCGAATGAGTCACAGATAACTCAATTATAATCAAAGAGAAATAGAAATAAGAGGGGATAAAACAAACAACATGATACAATCGCTTAGTTATAAAAGCAGCAATGGATAGATTCAATCAAACAAAATTCATCTTAAAGACAAATGGAACAGTACACTGAACCCTAAAACACTTAATGACAAACCTTATAGATTGATCTCTAAAAATTTAAAGCAATGCAACTACAATTGCTCATTCCAGTACACTACTGACTCCCTATCTAAGCCAATAAAAAGCCTAAACCAATATTAAACCGTATGAAATAGTGAGATTAAGGTATCAAAGTCAGGATAATGTAGTTGTTTACAAATTAATTTCCCCTGCTTTAGAATTCAAAGCTTATTTTCACCTCGCAAAAATAATTCAAGGAGTTTCATAGAAAAGATGACAAAAAAAATATAGAATAGTCATCAATAGACCACCTCAGAGGGAGGGAGTTCATAAGAAAGTGCACTAGAATCGCCTCAGAGGGAGGGAGTCCATAAGAATGTGCACTAGAGTCAACCAAGGCTTGGAAGCAAAAATCTAGAATGAGACGAGAGGAAGATGCACCTTTACGAATTGTTATATTTTTAACTACTTAAGAAAAAAACAAACCTTCTTAAAAGAAAAGTGTGAGCAATAGATGTCTCGAGGGAAATAATATACATAGTGTTACCTTAATGTTATCCGGACGAGCAATATCAGCATCTAGTTGAATACCATCTGTTCTGCTTCCATCCCTGACATTTCTTTTCCCTATTTCCTCCAAAGTTACAGATGTCTTCTGGGGTTTCTTTTGCCTGTCAACTTCGGAAACCTACCAAAAGAGGACATGCTAAATGAAATAAAAACATAAGAGTACATTTGAAAGACTTTAGGCTTCAAGACTTAATAAACTCAACAAAATCCATCTAGTCATTTGAAAATAAACTAGAGTTATATGTTATTCCACATAGCAAAACCGGTCTATGAAGAAGTATGCACAAATAGTTCATTCTTTTCCATCTGTCTTCCAACAGATTCTCATTACTTCATCAGCAGATAATATATGATGGCAGCCATGAATATAGCTATCTCTACCAAGAAATGTTAGGACTTAAACACAAGATTTACCATGGTTTACCAGATAAATGAGAAATCAATTTCAAGAACTCTCTACATCAATGAGCACAACGCATGCACTTCACAAAATTAGTGAAACTCCAAACACATTTCATCAACATATAAACATCTTTGATTGAAAAGAAAAAGAAAACAACTGCAAAAGAGAAGTTCTAGCATCCAGTACCTTAGATTGATGCCCTTGAACTGCGGCAACTCCCATCCCTTGAGTACTATCCGAGACAAGATGCACTCCAAGCCCATTTTCTTTTTTCTCTAACTTCCCGACATCCTGACCTCCTTGCATAGACCTCCTTATAACTCCTGATGCCTTCTGCAGAACCTCCTGGGATAGATGAAAATTACAATGAGTAAAATCAATTGATTGCTTAGAAATAATAACAAAACAGAAGACCTTCTGGTCCTTCTCATAACCCTCTCCATCAATCTTCTAAGAAAACTAAAAGCCTAAAGAGAAAGAAGAGGCAGCATGCCTTCAGCTCATTCCTATAATTGAGAGTAATACAGCCTAGTTAACATCCATGATTCTAAACCAGCTTTATAAAACACAGTTTTTCAAAACAATTTAAGTTCACTGAACTTTTAAAATGTTATAATCCGGAAGGGATATAGAAGAAAATTGAACAAAAAATGCTTACTTTCTCATACAATGCCTTAAACTCTGCAAGTTGTTTCTTCATTTCCTGATTCTTAGGCTCTAACCTCAGGCCAAACTCAGCATCTGCAATCAACTACGTCCACCATATAAGATCTATCAAATTTAAACAGAAGCAGTAGAAAGGAATCCGCTTAGGAGTTAAACCAAGAGATAACTTGCACTCAACATACCTTCAACGGATTCTTTAAGTTTACCAAGTTCTTTTCTAGCAGTTGCTCGACGTGAGTATGCTTTTATGTAGCGATCATCCAGATTTAAGGCCTCTGTGCAGTCATCCTCGGCCTCTTGAAATCTAAATAGGAAAAAAATTACATACACAGTTATATTAGTCAAGAAGTAAGTCAATCACAAATGTTTGGCCGTTCAAAGAGAAGTATAAACCTACGGAAGGCTATCTATAAGTGAACATAACATAACGATGTCAAACATACTTTCTGAGCTTAAGATAGGACATGGCTCTATTTGCGTAAGCCACAGCTGTTGGAGACAGGGCAATGCTTCTTGAGTAGCAATCAATAGCTTCTTTAAATTTCTTTTGCTTAAAATACTCATTTCCCTGCAAATTTCAAAATATTTTCACTCTAATCAACACCAAAAATAACTCAGACATGTTCAAAAGGAAAGCATACAGAAAACCAAACTTCTCACCAGCTCCTTTTCAGAATTAGCATCAGGCATACTCTCTTCAGCACCAAAACTAGTTGATAAACTGCTCCATTTATCATAATTCTGTAAATAACCATACTGCCCTGAACTGGTAGTCGATGACGAATCATTTAGGGACCTTTTTCCAGTCGGCCTTCCTTTCTCATTGGTACCCTATGAAAAACAAAACTGAATTATCACTTATTGCTAAGACCTTCACATTAGTGCATACTTAAAACAAAACGTGATAGTTGAAAATTACCAATTGTTCTTTAGCAGAAGCCTGGGATGTTTTTTTCTTGTCTTTGTCCTTAAGTGAAAGTTCCCAGTCCTGCAAGTCATTCAAAAAGCCCTGGAAATCCTGGAAACAAACCCCAGAGGAACAACGAAGAGTAGATGGAAAATAAATTAACTTTTATTTGTTTGCAAAAGAAGAAGAAAACAAAGAGAACCCAGATGATAAATGTTAAGAAATAACATTTCAGTAATCCAAAGGTCAAACCTTTAAGTTTGAATAGAACCAACTTCCCTATCTAATTAACTTAAATAGTTCTCGAAAAAAACTTAATTCCAATTATGAATTGAACAAATCAAAGCATAGAAAACATCTCCACGGATCCAACAAGTATCACATTTTGCACTTCAAAGCTAAAAATACTGAAACTTTGAATGAAAAATGAAAAAGAAACCATTAAAAGGGGGGAGAAGAACTGTAATACCATCGCTTGATCACGGCCGTGCTTGCTTGCCATTGAAGAGACTATAGGAAAGGTTGTGTAAGGAAGATTCTGGAAGTGACGGGAATTGCTTTGCTTTGTTAAATTTTCAGGGGGTAAAGTCCAGAGAGCCAAGAGTCGAGGCTGTGATATTGAAAAGTTTCATTCGATTATCAAGTCAAGTCCTTTTATTTGTGGATTTATAGGTGGAGCTTTTGGGCCAATAATAAAAGCCCATCAAAACAAATTCATTTCTTATTTGTTAGGACGAGCATTCGATCAAATTAAATTAAAAAAATAATTAAGTTAAAAATGTTATATTTTATAATTTCGAGTCAAATTTATAAAATTTGGATGGATTTGTTTAAATTTCTATTCAAATTTAATTATAAAACATTCAATTAGACGATTTTCTACAATTATATACAATACGCATATATTTTTTCATATATAATATATATCGAGCAGAATTGAGACTCAACTTAAACTTGAAAACTGGTTCACTAATCACTAAAAATTTCAAGTTAGTCAAATTTTCCTTCTATAACTCGAATTTTATTCAAAAAATTTTAAAATCAAATCAAATTTATAAAATTAAGATCAAATCAAAATGAATATTTTCGCATCGAGTCGGTTTGAATAATTTAATTTTTCAAGTCGATTTTTCTACACCCTAATTGCTATATCAAAATTTTGAAGCATGATTCTTAAAATTAAAGCATACACTTCTCAAAAACATTGTCAAACCTAAATAAAAATATTTTTACTCTTTTAAATTATTAAACAGATAGGCAGAGACACACCGATGGTTTCAATTTTTGAACCATATTGCTACAGGCAGAAGATTATGAGAATAATTTAGCTCAGCTCTCATGATCTGCACTATCACTATCATTATCATGTAGTGTACAAAGGGACCTTCAAATCCTTATTAAGGGTAACCCTTCTGTCCTATAAACCAACTATTAGTACTGTATCATAAGTATACTATACATCCACAAACTTGTGTACACAACAGATATGGTGGTAGCTTGGTACCTGATTATACCAACGAGTGCGTTTCACTAACACGCGGTAAGGGTTTCATGCATTGCCTTGTAGCATTGAAGGCTGCAAAGGGGAAGCTTTGATTTCGAATCTCGGTACTTGTATGGATTTGTACAAGATGGAACAGCGCATTTCTCTCGAGGTGGAGGGTAACTGCATGGCTTGGGATCGAATATACTTGGTAAGCCTACCTCGTTGGGGAATGTTACGACCGTTCCCAAAGGGCCCATAAGCCATCTAACATAGTTTGATGCAACTATCATGGAGTTTGTAGCTTTTTCCTGCGGAAAAAAGGATCAGATATATAGATGGAAGATATGATTTGAGTAGAAAGAAGGTATCGTTCATGATCTTTACCTGTGCCATTTCTTCTTGCTTCTTTTTTATCTTTTCTTCTCGTTTCTTCCTGCTCGAATCTTGGCCGAGAATTTTTCTTATAGCTTCAGCCTAGAAAAATCAAAGATTAGTTCATCCCCGAGGAGGAGCCATTGATATTTGGTAGAACCATATTTTCAAATTCATCCCAATGCTTTCAGAAATAGGGAAAGTTGGAAAGGAGGGAACGATAGTGCATACCTGAGATTCCCGAGCTGCCTTCTCGACCTGCACCCTGCGTCGCTGAGCAGCCTCAGTTTTCTTTAATTGCTGCTCAACTTCTGAGAGTTGCTCTTTTTGCTCTGTGATCGTATTATGTTAGATAATAGCATGAATGGAAAAAGTTAGGAAAAACAACAATAGTACAATACATACTTTTAGATGGAGCAGGAGGCAATCCTTTTGAGAACTCGACTGGACCAGTGCCAAAACTAGAAGAGACGTCTTTGCCAGCTTGCTGTGCACGTTGACGTGTAGTAACAGTCATTTCCTTCTTGGAGTCACCAAGGAAATCCACAGCTTCCTTTTTGGTTTTCTTTCTCCTATTTTCTAGCTCAATATCTGAAACTGATTCTTCATCCTCTTCCACATAATCAGTATCTTCGGAGGTTCTTCCCGACCTTGACTTCTTAGTGTCTTTGCTCATTTTTGACGAACCATAATCTCCAACATCTAAGCCATAGAGACCATCAACATTCCTAGTCAATACCTTTGATATCTTCAAATGTTTTCTTCCTTCATCGTCTCCATGTTCTGCACCATAATCAGCAGTTACTCTGGCTGTTTTGACCTTCTCAAGGTATTGAATCTCATCATCATCTTCAGCATCATCAAGCACTCCTTCTAATGAGCGTTTCTTAGGTACTCGCTTACTCTTACGGACTGGTCCATGCTTATCTATACCCTTTGTTGAGATATTCTCAGCAGGCAACCTACCTGTTGAGTGATCTACCTGACGGATACCTAAATGACCTCTGGAGAAATCCTTCCACCGAACACCTCGCAAAGTACCATCCTTCTCTGAAGTAAAGGAGTGGTCATCAGAGTTGTCCTGCACAACATTATAGTTCAGACAAAGGAACCATAATAAGAACTCTGTCCATTTACCAGTTCATGCCACAAAACATTCAGGCCATGATTTCTAGCATCAGAACTTTTGACAATCAATAAGGTCCTAACATCTATATATTTCAAGTTACTCTATAATATTCTTACAATTTTAACTTTTGTGCATACCTGAGTGTCAGAATTTAAAATTGCGGGAAAAAATCATTTGAGCATTCAAACTATGTATATTGTATATTGAGCTGAAAGATGATTTCACAATAACATAAGACAAGTGTTGAAAGCTACTATGAGAAAAGAGTCGTGACTTGGGAATTCTGTATAATAGCAACCTTAATACTTGATTTCTGCAGTGATCGAGAGGATTTTGAAGGAGACGACCCAGCAAAAGATGCACCATCACCTACAGATTTAGCATCAATGGTTCGTGTAACACCACCAACCTTAAGTTTAACTTTCTTAACCTTTTTCTCATTTTCTAGTCCGTCTGAAACACTTCCAAAACTCCCCCCAATGCTCATGCTTTTCCAATTAGTAGGGACAAGGAAACCTTCACTGCTTCTTTTCAGATCAATTCCACCATGCCTCCGGTCACTGCTGCCTTGGAAAGAACCGTCATTGGAAGCTTCATCAGAGTCTTCATATGCTTCATCGTCAACATTAACCAAATTCTGAACAAACTCAACAAGCGTTAATTAGATAAAGCCTTGAATTGCCATAGGTTCAAATAGAATGCTTTTCAATGAGAACCGAGAAGTACTACAAATATATCAGATAATCAGAAGGATCATTTCATTTTATGTCGCTTACATTGTCTGAAGGAGGTGTGGATGATAAGGAAGAAAAATCATGGAGCTCTGTATGAGGCTGTGACTCACTCCGAGGACGACGGGATGCAGTACTCCTTTTCTTCCTCGTCGCAGTGCTTACATTACTAAACCCTAAGCCTCCAAAGCCTTCCATTGCGGCAAAAAATCAAAGCTTCAGCCTAACATCCCAAACAAATTTAAAAGTTACATGTTAGACAATTGACAATCTTTAGGTAACATAGCTGAGTGTTGCTCTCGCCTCTAGGTAGAATATCAGTGAGGCAATTTCAGTTCCTTTCATTGTTCATAGCTGAATTTAGCTCTCAGTCGAATATCAGAGAGACAACTCAATTCTTTCACAGCTACTTGCAGGTGTTTTAGCTAAAGAATAACATACTATAAAATTAACTTATATTTTCCCAAAAGTGAACTAAATTCTGAACTTTTGAACTGAAATTTCAACATGAAAACTAAACCATACATGGTCAAATTTGACTCAGCAAACAAAACCCAATAAAGATCATAACCCAATAAAAAAAACAGAAAATAAAGCAAACCCAATAACGAAAACACTGTAAATAAATCGAAATACCCACATAAGAAAACCTCAGAAGAAAGAAAGAAAAGGAGGAGAAAAAAGAAGAGAACTTTACCAGTGCAGGAAGTGGTGAAAAGGAAACACTTCGGAATTAGATCGCCATGTGAAGGAGGAAAGAAGGAAGGAAGGGAATTCAATGAAGAGTAAAACCAATAGGTGCTTGGCGGTAGTAGGATCAGACACGTGGCCGGATGTGAATGGATAGAGAAGTTAAAGAAGAAAATAAAATAAAACTTGGCTTAATTCTATTTTAGCCCCTGTACTTTATATAAATTATCGGTTTAGTAGCTAAATAATTTGAAGACAACAAATTTTATTACTTTGATGAGATGATTAAAAAAATTGATTTTAAAGAAGTTTGTAATACCCGAATTTTGTTCAGGTTCGAACATAAAATAAGGTCGTAAGTAAATATATAATAATAACCAAAATAAATAAAATTCATAAAAAATTAAAAATATATATATAAAAAATAAAAATAATAAAAAAAGAATGGATAAGGGGAGTCGGTTACTTTTTTGGGGAGAGATTTCAGGGATTTGAATTTTGGAAATCAAGGAGACATTCGGTTGAGGGGAGTTACCTGCAGCTAGAGGAGTCATGGGGTTTTGAATCGATATAAAGGAATGGAAAACAGGAGGCTTTGGGGGGGTTCATTCGAAGTGGAGAGGCTTTCGATCAAAAAAAAACAGAAACAAGGGCAAAACAAAGGGGTTCTCTCACGGAATGGAAAACAGAAATGAAAATAGAAGGTGAGGGGGCATTCGGCAACTACTCTCTCAAAACAGAGAAATGGACGGTTCCATGGAACAGAGGCAAGGAGGCATTTGGCAGAAAAAAAAGGAGGAGGAAATGATTTTTTGCCATCATGAAGGCAATGATTAGGGGATGATGATGGCTATCATAATGGTAATGATTAGGTGATGATGATGCCATCATGGAAGCAATGATTAGGGGATGATGATGGTGCAATGATTGTTGTCATGATGGAGGAATGATTTAGATGATATGATGTGCAATGATGAAGCATTAATGAGTTAATGATGATGGTCATGATGGAGCAATGATTGTCATGGGTTTCATCAGAGTGATCCGCAAAAGAAGTGGTGAAAAGGAAATGACCTCTAGGGTGAAAACCCAAAAAGGGCAGTCTAGAGTGATCCGCAAAGAAAAAGAGAAAAGTATTTCATCAGAGCATGTTCAGATCAGTGCAACAATGATCCTTGGTTTTATCACCCTTAAATAATTATTTGAGCCTATGTACCTTTCTTTGGTAGCCATGAGCCATAACCCACATTACAAGCCACAAAAGACCATTTTGATCATATACGGGTATTGAAACAAGGAGAGTTAGTCTTCAAAATACATCCTGCCTATCAGGGTTAATCTTTCTTCAAGGATTTACAGTCTTCTAATGCTTGATCGAGATAAGAAAAGAGGGAAATATTAGGGCATGGTGAGTTAGTGAGGCAAAGAGTGTCACTTAAATGGGGTAAAAATAAGGAAAATGAGAATGTTTCTCCTAGAAGTCTAATAAATCGAAAAAGGTCACATTGGAGTTGATCTTTGCAAATTGGTTCGAAGACTTTATTGCACTTGGTATTCAAAGGCCTAATTTTATATTTTCTTGTTTGCCATGGCAATCAATTTTTTTCCAAAATTCTCAAAAATAGTAAAACAATATTTTGAGCCTTTTGCTTATTATTTTAACAAGCATTTTGCAGATAAATTGATTAGATACAAGAAAAGCAAAGGATTTCATGGGAATTACTATGATGTACTAACCCTTTAAGTGCAGACAGAACAGAAGGTGACCTCAGTACTTGATTGTTGATAATATGACGAGGAACAGTTAGAGCTCCAAATGTCAAAATATTTGAGCAAAAGCAACAAAAATAATGCAAGTAAACTTGGGGCAAAGAGAGAGCAATGACCATTATTTGGGGCAAAATATAGCCAGATCAATTCATCAACGTATGAAAATTGTTACAATTTCGACATCACAAGACAAAGAAGCTCTACGGGGTGAATATCAGAATGAGAAAACAAGACAATTATGCTCAAGTTCGAGTGGGTCAATGCTACAAAAGTGTGCCAGAAGAATATACTGTCATGAGAAATTCGAAAATTAAAGCAACGGAAATGGTGAATTCCTTCAGAGCAGAGAACAACTCTCCCCTAGAATAGATTTTTCCTGGTGTGCAAAGGTTGAAAATACAAGAATATGTTGAAAACCAGAACAATCATCATTGAGAACGTGACAGACTTCATTTGTTGAAAAAAAAGAGACAGAAAAAGAAAAGAAAGAATAAATCTAAAGTGAAAACCTGAAAAGGCGCCCTAGAGCAAAAAGCAAAGACTTTGAAAATTGAACCTGAGTGTGGAATGAATTCTCATATCAGTCAAAGAAGATATGTCGGGAGATAAAGTAAGAAGTTATGAGCTTTCCTTGAAGTTGAAAGTTTACCTAAGTGGTCTTCAATTAATATTCATGCATCATAATAGAAATATCTGCATTAGGAGCATACTAATAATGCATCATATTTCTCTTAAACAGGATTCAAGAGCCGATAAGAAATGATTCAAAGAAATCAACAATAGCAAACAAAAATTGGCAGCCTTCTCGGCGTGAGTCCCGATTCAAACAAAAATTGGCAGCATGTTCAGCGTGAGTCCCGATTCAAACACTATTGGCAGCCTTCTCGGCGTGAGTCCCGATTCAAATACTATTGGCAGCCTTCTCGGCGTGAGTCCCGAAATATGTGATGAAATATGAGGAATTTCATAATAAGAAGAACAGCCTCAGGTTCCACCACTTTTGATCTGGAGAATTTCATAATAAGAAGAACAGCTCCAGATTTTCCGGAGACGAGGAATTTCGTAATGAGAAGAACAGCCTCGAGCTCCATCACTTGATAAGTTTGAAGAATTTCATAATAAGAAGAACAACTTCAAACTTTGGAGAATTTCATAATAAGAAGAACAACTCCAAAATTCGATGGGATACGAAGAATTTCGTAATGAGAAGAACAACTTCAGATTTCATCATCTTTCGTCTGGAGAATTTCGTAATGAGAAGAACAGCTCTAGGTTTAATGGGATGCGAGGAATTTCGTAATGAGAAGAACAGCTTCAGGTTCCATGACAGGTATTTTGCCTGGAGAATTTCGTAATGAGAAAAATAGCTCCAGGTTTCATGGGATGCGAGGAATTTCGTAATGAGAAGAACAGCCTCGGATTCCATAACAGGTATTTTGCTTGAAGAAATTTGTAATGAGAAGAACAGCTTCAAGCTTTGTTAGTGTAACAGTAGCCCAAATTTCGTCCGGGTTCGAACATAAAATAAGGTCGTAAGTAAATATATAATAATAACCAAAATAAATAAAATTCATAAAAAATAAAAAATATATATATAAAAAATAAAAATAATAAAAAAAGAATGGATAAGGGGAGTCGGTTACTTTTTTGGGGAGAGATTTCAGGGATTTGAATTTTGGAAATCAAGGAGGCATTCGGTTGAGGAGAGTTACCTGCAGCTAGAGGAGTCATGGGGTTTTGAATCGATATAAAGGAATGGAAAACAGGAGGCTTTGGGGGGGTTCATTCGAAGTGGAGAGGTTTTCGATCAAAAAAAACAGAAACAAGGGCAAGGCAAAGGGGTTCTTTCACGGAATGGAAAACAGAAATGAAAATAGAAGGTGAGGGGGCATTCGGCAACTACTCTCTCAAAACAGAGAAATGGACGGTTCCATGGAGCAGAGGCAAGGAGGCATTTGGCAGAAAAAAAAGGAGGAGGAAATGATTTTTTGCCATCATGAAGGCAATGATTAGGGGATGATGATGGCTATCATAATGGTAATGATTAGGTGATGATGATGCCATCATGGAAGCAATGATTAGGGGATGATGATGGTGCAATGATTGTTGTCATGATGGAGGAATGATTTAGATGATATGATGTGCAATGATGAAGCAGTAATGAGTTAATGATGACGATCATGATGGAGCAATGATTGTCATGGGTTTTGATTTTGTCTTCGACAGTAGCATGAGAGAAGAAAAAATGGAAAATCACGGTCCTATTGCTGCTACTGCTCCAGTTTTCTTGAAGTTGAGTCTCTTAAGGATTTGAATTTCAAGAAGTCATCGGAGTAGCGACCGTCACTGGAAAAAATATCAGAATGTCACTGGAGATTATCGGAATCAACTCCCCAAGGTAAATTCGGATCTTTTTTTTTATTAAGCCTAGGGTAGTTAATTGGATTTTCATGTTTTTAATTTGATTATTTTAGATCACCAATGTTTATAATTGAGTTTCTATGTTTCTAATAAATTAAATTTGATCTCTTTATCTTTAATTTATTGTTTTTATTTTATTTAATTTATTTGTATGTTTTTGGTTAATATTTGTATGCATATTTTAAAACCATATCCTAAATATATTTAGGACAATACCTAATTCACATTTAGTTAATTAAATTAGAGCCTTTTTAGGGTTAGTCACTCTAATTAAATAATTAATTTTATTAGGAAGATAATTGTAGCAACAATGACATTTTAATCATATATCTCGGATACACTAAACGGACGGTGTTTTGACGTACCATGACGTTGACCTAAAGAGTGTACCTTGGTATCGTATTGATATGTCATTGAAACCTAGAAATTGACTCAATAATTTAGGTTTAGAATTAAATAAAATTAGGTAAATATTAGAAACATTAATAGTATTATTAATTTTGTTAGGTGTCGAGATGGTGGCGTCCGAGCATTCGGATGTTATCATAATACACTTGGTGAAATTAATAATTTAATAGGGTTTAAATATTTAATTAATGGAGCCTCGTAGGTTAGAACTTAAAATGAACAAGATAATAAACCGGTCATGCATTTAAAACCTTTTGGGGCAGAACTTATATTTCTTTAAATACGAGTTAAGGTTTCCTATCTAGAGGACATCTTATTAAAATTCGTATTTAAAAGAAATATATTTTCTTATCCAAAAAGGATATTCTCATTCGAACGATATTTATTTGACAATGACGGATTAAATTAATATTATTATTCGAAATGCCAAAATGCCACGTGTAATTAATAAGGTACCGATATCGGGCGCTCGTAAGGGTCGTCCTTACGCGTAATCGACTCCCGAACCCAAATGTTTTAAAAAGAATCTCTGGTTTATTTAATGGTGTCTGGCCTACCAAAGTGGCTGGTGGCGACTCCAATTCATTTTTTTAATTTCAAATAATACACGTTTTTTAATAAAATCTGGTTTTCATAATTAAAACTCGATTTTTTCCAAACCAACTCGTCAGGCTATTTTTCACACATTTCGGTTTTAAAATGATCGCGACAAAGTTAATTAAGTTTAACTCGGTTCACATGTCAATGGTATATTAACATACAGAAAAAACATGAAGTTAAACTATGGCGGATGCAGGTTATGCACAGGGTGGGTACAGATTTACTCTGAAATTTTAAAGTTTACACACTCGTTTTTAACTTTTAAAAATTTTATAAGTTAGTCCTTAAATTTTTTTAATATTTATGAGTTGGGTTTACCCTGAGATTTTAAAATTTTATATATACTCATTCTCAAATATTTTTCTAAATCTGTCACTGAAGTTAAATATAATTAAAAACTTTAAAAATACAAAATATATAAATATCGAAAAAAATAAAGATATAATAAAAACAAATTATCAAAATATAATAGAAAAAGGGTATGGATTTTTTAATTATTATTTTTTTAATTTTTAAAATTTTATCTTAATTAATTAAAAATTCGAATAAAATCAAATTATTTATTATTAGGGCCAACCATCATCCACAAGGCAAGGGAAATTTTGATTCAATGATACAGTCAAATGGTGTTAAAATAGCGTAACTTTGTTTTTGTTTTTACATTAATTTAAGAATATTTCTTCGCTTTTTATTTTTATTTTTATTTTTTAAAATAAAATATAAAAAAAAGTCCCATGGGCCTAACCCGATACCAATTGGATCATGGCCCGTTTTGATAAAAAGGGGGTTTCTACAGCATCAAGTTTTCAAATTTGCATCTGCTTCCATTTCTTCTTCTTCGATCGACGCTATACCCTTAAATCACAATGAATGTAAAAGTCATCCCTTTATCATCTCTAAAACCCCATTTTTATTTTGTTAAATCCAACACTTCATAATTCAAAAAGCACATATTTTAATCCTTTTGTTTGTTTGTTTGTTTGTTCGAATGCAGTTTATGGCTTCAAAGCAACCTGAAAATTGCTTACTTGGTCCTGAATCTGATTCTCAGAGGACTCTGTATGTTCTTTGATCTGATATCCAAATGAACACAGATTTTTCTTTCATTGTTTGTTGGTGTTTGAAAATCTCCCCCATTTTTCTGAAATTTTGGTAGGTACCCATATGTGACTGGAACATCGGTTGTGGCTTTAAAGTATAAAGACGGGATTTTGATGGCTGCTGATATGGGAGGTCAGCTCTTACATTGTTCACTAGCTATTGTTTTTTTCTGAAATTTATATTTGGTATTATTCTATCTGCTTGAATTAGTCATTATATTGGAAAGTGGAGTATGCTCAAAGAAAGTATGGAAGTGAAAGGCTAATGGTTCTGATTTCTGACCCTTTGTAGGCTTATTAACGCGTTTTGGCTTTGAAGCGTTCCTTGTTCTTCAACCTTTAATGTTGTTTTTCAATATTGTTATTCGAATAGATAGTTCGGTTAGAATATATGATTATTATCGGCTAATATGTAGATTAGAATTGTCAGTTAAGGTAATGCCTGAAGATGGAGTCATTGTAACTTGTAACAGAAAACTTATATGTTCACAATTGACAGTATGCTCTCTCGGACAGTATGCTCACTCGACAGTATGCTTGCAATTGTCAACACTTTATATGGTCTTGTTTGGTGTTTTTGTCTGTGTTTGAATTAACCTTTTTTTGGAAGGTGGATAATATGTTCTTTGAGAAAAGTATGAACATGAAAAACTAATGGTTCTTCCCTTTCGTGATGTGTTTTGGATATAAAAGATGAAGCAATTAGCTTTAAGCAGCCTTGATCCGGAGTCCGTTTTATGTAATGGGGTATCTAGTTTTCCTTATTCTTCAACCTCTAATGCTGTTTATAATGTTGTTATGGATATAGATAGTTCAGTTAGATGATTTGACTATTGCTATGTACCAAGTGGCTTAAGAATTGGCACTTAAGTTTATGCTTGAAGCTGAAGTCATTTTAATCTTTAACGTAGAATTTATATGTTCATTATCCGGAACTTGTATTTAAAATAGCCTTCGATAAAATGCTTGTTTGATAGTATGATCTCAACGATCTACATGTTTCGGTTTGTGAATAGTTGCTATATCATCTTAGACAGAAATGGAGGTGGAGTTAAAGTGAACCTTCATACCCTTTCTGATTCAAACCTGTTTTGTGACCCATAAAACAAGATATGCACTTATAATGAGAGCTTGATGTACAGCTAATATACACTCGTGTGAGGCTTGGTGCGAATCTGACTAGTTACGTATTTCACTATGCAAGTGAATGCAGCATGCACTTGTTTCATGCAGCTTCCTGTTAATTGGCAGGTTCATATGGATCCACCCTGCGGTACAAGAATGTGGAGCGAATGAAGCCTATTGGCAAGCATTCTCTTCTGGGTGCTAGTGGAGAAATCAGTGATTTCCAAGAGATTCTACGTTATCTTGATGATCTTATGTAAGTATTGATTGAAATGAAACGTTTCTTCTTCTTCTTTTACTTGTTCTTTCATGGATTTTATTATTCATTTTATTTGCCCACAAATTTCATGGATGTTTGATTATTGTAGCTTATATGACAATATGTGGGATGATGGCAACTCCTTGGGGCCTAAAGAGGTGCACAATTACTTGACTCGAGTCATGTATAACAGGCGTAACAAGTTCAATCCATTATGGAACTCCCTTGTGCTTGGTGGAGTTAAAAAGGGAGAAAAGTATCTCGGAACGGTAGGCTCGGAGTTATATCTTTGGCCTAAGATTTCTGTGATTGTAAGTTTATAACTCTGACCATTCTTATTACTTTTCAGGTCAGTATGATTGGTGTAAACTATGAGGACAATCATGTTGCAACTGGTTTTGGAAATCACCTTGCACTGCCCATTCTTCGTCAAGAGTGGCATGAGAACTTGAGCTTTGAAGACGGCGTTAAATTACTGGAGAAATGCATACGAGTTCTCCTCTATCGTGATAGATCAGCTATTAACAAGCTTCAGGTTTGGTCTTCTCTTGTACCATTTTGGCTCCATGTTTGACTATAAACTCATAATCCATGCTACTAGGTATCAATTTCTACAGCACCAGAAGCATGCATGGCATTCTGTGTTTTTCTCGAATCCGTGCTCGGGAAAGTTATATTATTCTGCTAAATTGTTGTGTTCCTTTACTCGACTACCCGAAACAAAAACTGTACCTATCATTTGATACTAATTTCGTATTCGAAATCTAATAATTGCAGATAGCTACGATCACTGAAGAAGGCGTGACGATTTCCCAGCCATATTCACTTAAGACCTACTGGGAGTTCTCTGCTTTTGCGAATCCTGCTCAGGATGCTGTAGGAACATGGTAAGTGTTGCCATCATTTCATCCTTTCTGAAAACTTTTTAGGGTATAGAAAGAACATGAGGAACTCAACTAGGAGTTGTAATGAACATTTCGATGCATCTCGACGGTTGTGTAAAACAGTTTATGTTAAAGATTGATTGTCTTCATTAGTGTGGAAGTAGATGTTTTGCTCTCAAGCTCCATTTTAACCATGGTTGGCTGTTAGGTCTTGAACGGGTCGATCGGGGTGGGTTTTTGACCGTCCGACCCGATCCTAACATATATTTTTCACTAACTCGACCCGACCCAAAATAATAAAATGTATAACCTGATATTGAACCGACCCCACTCTGACATATTAATAAAAAACTGATTAAATTCAACCCAACTCGAGAAAAAGTAATAAGAATATTATATATTATATGTTATATAAAAAAATATATAAATATATCAGGTCAGAGAATTTTTACCTTAAATCCAATCCTGACCCGAACTTGAACTCGATTTTTTAAATAAAACCCCACCCTATTGAGTTTGGTCGGGTTGAAATCTAACGAAAACGGATAAAATTATCATTCCTTAAAATCATAGAACATTATGTACAAGTGGTGTTTTTTATTATTTAATATTTTTTTTCAAAATTCGAAAGATCCCTTCATCTTCAACCTTGAGTTGGTTTGAAATGTTTGTTTTCGGGTCGGTCAGACTCCATAATCCATACCCATCCCTGTTACCAAGAGTATTCCATACATGCAGATTGCAGTCCCCATATACGTAAATAAGGAAAAATACACCTCTCCAGTCCTCACAGTTCCTATGAAATTATAATAAAAGATGAAAAGACATGTGAGACAACACCCTGTCACTGTCTTGTCTGAACTTTTTTATTATTTAATTAAAAAAACATGAACTTGTAATAATGATAATAAGATTGAGATTGATAGACCTATCTGACGGTTGACAGCGACAACCCATGAACGGACAGTATCGCGCGAGATGCGCGGGGGCTCACCAATCTCCCCTGCTAACTTATCCTACAGAGTAGTAACACGTAGTAGTATATCAATTAATTTAATAAAAATTAAAAACTTTTTAAAGTATAATAAAATCATTATAATGTATTGTTGGGAATTTGTTTTTATAATAGTATATTTAACAATAATGCTTTTAATTTCATGGAGAGAATTAAGAAATCATAGTATATTCTTAAAATATATTTATTTAAAAATCGAGACCTTTACATTTTAGTAAAATTGATATTCAAAAAATATGGTATAATGGTATTTTTCATCTTTTAAATTAAAAATTATTTTAATCTTTAATTTTAATCCAAAATTTGATAAATTTATTTAAATTGTTATTTACGCGTATCAAATATATTTTAATAAGATATATAATATTATTATTTATATATTTTAATATTTTTTATTTTTTAAAAGAAAATTAATGATTTTTTATCCTTAATTAAATTTTGTAACACTCTAAATAATTCTAATATATTTTATATTTAATAAATAATTTAAAATTAATATTTTTATTTTTTAGATGTGACAATGTAATCAAAAGGATCACATGATTATTTTTTATGACATACACAAACCCTTTGTCCAAAAAAGGTCACTTCATCTAAAAAAGTTATTACATTGTCAAGGCTACATTCATAACGGAAATCAAAATCAAATTCATGATGATCACCTCACTCACATGAAACCCTAAATTACAATAATCATCAAATCATGCATTTCAACATCTACATGACATAAAGGTCCATCATCTTTTCCTTCTTTACAAAAGAAGGGATACAATTTGGTACCAACTTATTTATTTAGTCCCTATAACATGTCAAACAGGGCCAGTTCAAGGTCCTCCTAGTGTCAAAACCACATCTCCTAGATCACTTCTTAGCTTGGGATCTTTTGCTGCTACTGATGCAGCATTAGTCGCCAAATGCCGACGGGATTCCGGCATAATGCACATTGTTGGTGGCTGAGAGGGCTTCAATGGTTCAAAGTCGGTCGAGTTTAGAAATGGCTGAGTAGCACCGGCCTTTGGTCCTGTCGAGACGAAACCTGGTGACCCCTAGTGTTGATCAAATAAAGTGATGGTGAGGAATGGTTTAATACACATATGGTAAGATGTTCTGCAATAAAGAACATAAGGCTTACAGGTGCAAATAAGACTCCTCTAAATATCTTCCCATTAACTGTTGCTGTCACTAGGAGACCCGAGTCGAATGCTCCGTCGACTTTACCACAAACTTCAGCGCCAAGCTGAGTAAGAAAAAGCCAGAAAGAACCATGAAACAAGGGGAAATATATGGAAATCCCATTGAAATGGAAAATTTGTGAACCTTACCAGGTTGGGAATAGGCCCTGCTTCCAAGTATCTCTGTTCCACAGCCGAGCAGTGCGTTCCGCTTCCTTGTCTGCCGGTATGAACAGCATGGAGATATTGTTCCGGTTTTTGAAGGTTTTGAAATTCTCTAGTATATTGCAAATCCTCTCGAGTTTTGTGGACCATATACCTGGTCTGCTTATGGTTATTTGAACCATTGTTAAGTTGACAATTGCTTGGCATGGGATGGAACTTCTTAAACAAGTTAAGGCCTTGGGACACAGTGGAATCCGGGGGCTTTAGTGCCGGACCTTGTTCTTGATCCGAATGTGAAGACGATGAATGCTGTGAGAGTGAAAGCGAATGCTCTTCTTGCTCGGATTCAACCTCCAATGCCTTTGTATTGGCAGTTCTTCTCCTCTTCGGGTTCGAAGTATCTAATGAGTAATGAAAAATTGAAATAATCCTAATCGAATCATCAAGTTGGAGAGCTATATATCAGAGCCCTGAGGTAAGAAAATATGATTCCGGACCAACCTGAATTAAACCGAGAAGAATGCTTTGCCATTTGATCTAGCTCATTATCTCCGTGTTTCGCGACTTCAATATCAGTAAAATAGATGCCTTTCTGCTTCAAAATAAATTAACCACATTTTATTCCCTAAGGTCACAACTAAATTCGAGTAACGGAGATAAAGTTTGCAGTTAATTTTTATAGCAGATTTCTTACCGAGTTACTAGGTGCTACTCTTAAGAATCTTCTCTTTTCTTGGTTCCAATGGCCTCCGAAAGTTTTGCACATCGAAATGTTGTACCGGCCATTTAGGTGCTGCATACCAAGCTGTAATATCAGCAATTCATTGATCGGACGTTCGTCCTCCCCACATCTGTATAGATCAAGTTCCACCAAATTAAAATTCGAACAAGAGGGTTAAAGCTAAAACATGGTCAGAGGAACTTACCCTCCATAGATAGCAATATCGGATCCTGCAAGAACCGCAGTATGAGAAAACCGCCCTCGAGGCTGCTGGCCACATATATCTAGCCGAGTCCAACAACAATCATTCACGTCTAGGACCCAAACATCATTATAATAGTGTTTATCTCCCACCCCTCCAATGATGAAAACCTTGAAAAAACATAAAATTTATTCTCAGTTGTGAATAAAACTGTCGATTAAAACGGAATTAGTCACGTTAACAACGATAACATAGTGCAAAATGTGCTACCTTTGCTCCAATATTCACCACAGCATGACCTGCTCTAACACCCGGTACCGAGCCTTGAGCGGCCAACTGCAAAGAAAATTAAACGAAAGTAAATCAAGGGAATTATGATTCATAGGATTGGCTCTTTTTCAATAATGAATTTGGTGAGACAATACCCTTGACCAAGTTGAAGTATCCATGTCGAAGATGTCAACGTCTCCATGATACCGATCACCGCAGTCCCCACCATACACAACGAGCTTGTTTCCAATCGCGACAGCACTGTGACTATCTCGAGGTACAGGGATATGACCTCTTACCTGAGGTGAGGTCCATCTCATAGTCCTAAGATCCAAAACATGCAAATCATTCAAGTAATTAGCTCTTCCCTCACCGCTCCCTCCGAAAATCACCACCTTGTCTTCACCAATAAGTGTGGCGGTATGACTTTCACGAGGTGAAGGCGCAACACCATTGCATTCGGCTCGTATCCACTCTTTTGAAGCAAGGTCCAGTATGTGAAGATCGTTCACCTTCTTGGAACCATTTGTACCCCCAAACACCATCATTTTCCCCCTTACGAGAACAACACTGTGACTGTCTCTAGGACCAGGCCCCTGCCCTGTGGTTTCAAGAGTTCTCCAGACCATTGTCTTGAGATTTAGCATGAGAACATCACTAAAATGTAGACCTCCGCAACACCCCTGCGACGAGCAAAAGCAAGCCGATCAGATATTCGCCCCTAAGGCGAAATCGAGCTCTACTTTCTCTCCTACTAATAGAATTAAGCATCAAAATATACCAAATCCAACAGTTATGTGGCTCAATACAAGTTGTCCTGTCAGAAATCATTGAACAAAATGAACCCAAGTTTACCAGGAAGTAACAAGACCAAGCCATACAAGACCAAGTTACAGTCATGAACTTACTAATTGCAGAAAGTGAAACCAGGACAAATTTCAGACAACATTCCAACAAACAAGAAGCATAATCAGCAAAGAACTAAAAACAATCAAGAAAGCTATATGTTCCCTTAACCAAAGCTAACCATTTTTCCACATAAATTGTACTTGAAATGAATATAACATACCCCAAAAATATAAACAACCCCATCAGAATAGCAAGCAGAGTGCCCCCATCTCTCAGACGGGTTAAAACCCGAGACTTTAGGGCATAACCATATTGCATTCCTCTTTTCCATTTGAGCTCCAAAGGAGTCCATTGTTGTCTGCAATGTGTTTGATTGTTTTACTCCCTTCTCTCTCTCTCTTTAAAGGGTCAGTCTTTGGCTTTGGCTTAGGCTTAGCTTACGTTTTACTTCAACACAGTGGTAGACAATGATGGAACAACCGAGCAAGCAAGGGAGAGGGGAAAAGAATAGAGGGCCAAAGAGAGACATGAACAAGCCAAGTGATATAACAAAAATCAATGTCAAATTGACATGAAAAGATGGGCGCTTTCAAGTCTCTGTCACTGTGGCAACCAAAAGACACGGTGACAAGAAAGCATCTTTTATTCACGCTCGGTAGACTCTCTCCCTATGTAACCAATTGCGTGACGTTGATGAATAGATGCAAAGACTATAAACCAAGTGATGTAATATCAAGGGACTGTGAATAGAGAGAAAGAGAAAGAGTTCTCCTTTTATCTTTGCTGTTTAAATGGTGTGTGGGGTTATGGAGAATGATGGAGAAAAACCCAAATTTGTACATTTGAAAGCGATTAAAATTAAGTACGAATTATTTAGTCACAATGATTAAAAAAATAATTATTGTTTATAAAGATTATAAACTTAAACACTAATAATATTAGTACAATGATTGAACGATTAATATTAATGATTCAGAACATATTCTAAAATATATATTAGGCTAATTTTAAGAAATATAAGGATTAAGTTTAATTTTAGCATTATAGAGACGTTTAAAAAATAATTTAGAAAGTAGACCAATTATTATAGTAAAAAGAGGACCTCGCTACCTTTTCTTAGAGAAGTCTTTCTCTCTTCCTGAACCACGCCAAAGAGAGATGACAAGGTATTTATAATCCACTTAATTTATTTGATTAAATGAGGAAGAAAAAAACCACGTCAAGAGAAAATACACGAGATCCTTTTTTACTGTAGTTATAGTCTGTATCCTCAATTATTCCTCAAACTTTTTAAATCCCTAAAATTAATTTTAAACAATAATATTTTTCAAAAATTTTCCATATATTACTATAATTTTTATAACTAAATTAGAAAAAATATAATCAAAATCAATGATCAAACATGTTTCAAGTATAACTTTACCATTGTTTTTTCATTCATTTCTTTGTTGGGATTGGTGTAGAGATGAGAAGGCTTGGTTTCTTCTTCATCATCTATATCTTTCTTCTTTCTCGGAATCCAAGTTTCAAGGTGGTTTATTGATGTTTGATCCAGAAATGTCCATTCACAAAGGTCTTTTGGGGGAGTGAAAGTATGGAACTTTGTGCAGTGGGATTTTTTTATTTTTTTATTGTTCTTCTTGTTTTCAAGGCCTTAGCCTGATTAATCCGGATCAACCCGGGTTACACATTTAGTTTTGGTGATTGAGTCTCCTAGTAGGAATTTTTTGCATACACAACATCTCGAACCTGAAACTTGCTTAAGTAGAATCAAACTACTTACCACTTGGACCAACTCTTTTGGTAGATTTTTTTTTAATTTTAATAAAAGATTAAAATTATATAAATTTATTAAATATTAAATCAGATACTATTTAACTCGTGATTAACTCCTTTAACAAGCAATCTAGACCCACATATCTTGTAATTTTTATGAACATCAGACCATTTCCATCGCCTTCACATGATTACTTAGCATCAATCAACTCGTTTAACCAAAGCCTTTGTGGACTAATCTTGTAGATGAGAAGATGGTGAATGAAGGAGCATTGGTTTATACACTAAAATAACACCACTTTATCCATATATTATTAAATTAACACTTAAAATTTTATATAATTTTTTTTATTATTTTTTTGATTTTTAGAGTCTCGCACCGATTAATTTAAATCGATCTGTACCACACACTTAGTTTCAATTAATGAATTTTCTAACAAAATTTTTTTTATACATAGCATCACGAACTTAAAATTTATTTAAATAAAATTAAACTGATATATAGTTAAAATTTTATATTTTAAATTTTAACTTTTAACATAAATTCGGTATAAAAACATGATGAATATATAAAATATTAATTATTAAAATATTTAAAACCTGTTAAATCAATTTTTTTTTACTAAAGAACGAAAATAAAAAAACAGAACATAACAGTGACAAGAAAGAGAAATAAATATCATATAATGTTGGTATTGATGGAAGCGAAGACGCGACAAACGCGGGAGAGTTCTGAGGTAATGGCGGTAGAACGACAACTCCCACTTAAGTTTCAGGCATCGTCTTAATCCACGTCATCTTTTCTTTCTTATAATATTGAGATTATTTTTTATTTTTAAAATATAATATAAATTAGTAGTTTAATTTTAATAATATTATTGTTTTTAAGATAAATTACATAGATAGTTATATCTAAATATATAATTATTTAATTTAATTTTTAACTATCACATCATTAGTTTATTATTTTTTAACGATTCGTAATTATACTAATATTACTTTAATAATGAATGAGAGATTTAACGTTTTTTAAAATATTGTGATAATTTTGATATCAACCCAATAATATAGAAAGATTACTACATGAATCCGTTTCACCACCTAAGATATGGTCCCAACTAATTAAATTAAGGCACATCATATATCTTTTCTATATCATATTCACACATAAGTATCATCCAAATCATTCACTTTAATGCCTTTAATTTAAAAAAATTATCAAAGATTTTTTATGTTTTCTTCCTTTCTATTGCTTAATTCTTTAATTAT
Organism: Abelmoschus esculentus; assembly: GCA_035048815.1. Lineage (NCBI taxonomy): Eukaryota > Viridiplantae > Streptophyta > Magnoliopsida > Malvales > Malvaceae > Abelmoschus > Abelmoschus esculentus. Next base: position 24,225,298 of record JAUCBN010000004.1, read on the forward strand.
TTTTTTAACCCCTAATCCTAACCCTTAAACTATAAAACATAAACCCTGACCCTTAATCATAACCCTAATTTTAAACCCTAAACCCTAAACCTAACACTAACCCTAAACCCTAAACTCTAGACCCTAAATCCTAAACCCCAAATCTATAAAAAAGAAGAAAAAATTAATTGAGAAAAAATTTAAAGAATAAAGGGAAAGATGACACAAAATTTTTGATAATATTTTTTTTCTTTTTTGAATCAAATACATTAAATTGGATGATTTGTAGAATGCTTATGTGTAAATATGATATGGAAAAAATAAATGATGTGTCTTAATTTAATTGGTTGGGGACCATATCCTAGGTGGTGGAACAGGTTCATGTAATAATTTCTCTATAATATGATAACTATATCTATGTAGTTTACGAGAAATTATATTATGGGTAAGTCCTACCACGTCATCCATGAGACCAACCACTAAAAAATATTCATCTCATCATTTTTTTATGTCATATTTTTTTAGTGAATCTTTACTCGTATTTACTGTTAATTCATTTTAAAAATAATTTATTCAAGTAAAGATTTACTTAAAAAAATTAATTAGGTATATAATTTTTAGTGATTGATCTCATGAACACGTAATGAAATTTAACTATAATATAATTTTTCGTAGTTTAGCTTGTTTTTATAGTATTTATAAAGATGGTATTAACATAACTTTCTATAATATTTTTAATTTTTATCATCAGCTTATAGAATAATAATTTTTAAATTAATTCTCAATAATTTATTAAAAATATAATCATTAAATATTAAATTTAAACAAATTATTAAATCAAATATGACTTTTTTTTAACTTTTCTCTAAATCCAAAGACAAGACAAATAAAAGAAATGAAAAGAAAGTCTCCATCTTATCGAGAAGTCACTGTGTTCTTGGAGTTGGGAACAGTAGGAGAAGAAGAAGGGTGTTGTTTGTTTGTTTCCCGAGAAAATGAAGAACTGGAACGAGAAAAAAAATGTTTCGAAGAGCGTGATGTATGTAATGAGCCACTGGTGTTCTCGTAGTCCGTTGTCGGAGTCATTGGAACTTGAGGCATCCCCGTGTGGCCCCTGCACTGCCCTGCACGGCCGCTGTCACAGCCAGCGTGACGGGTACGTGCCGTTGACCCTACACTGTGCGAAACCCTATGCCCCAGGAGCAACGGCACGATCACCAGCGTTGGGTAACACAATAACTACTATTTAGGTTCGACTATTAATAGTCTCGGGTCAACTCAATCGAATTATACTGTTAGATTAAGTAGAGAATTTAGGATGATTTTTTAAAAAAATTAAGAAAATATTAAATATTAACGAGTTATAATATAAAGTGTTATCAATTATAAAATTTAATAAAAAATATAAGATTTTAAATTTAATGATATGAGAAAAAAATTGTTATATTTTTTCTTGCTGATTTTATAAAAATCCGTATAAGTTGTATATTTTTTAAGAATTTGGTAACATATAAAATTATTCTTTTAGAATTTATGATATAACATAATTTTATACCATAAATTATATTAGTTTTAAATTTTGGTGATATAAGATAAAAATTGTGTTATTAATTTTTTTTGACAAATGCTACTGAATGTTTATTAAATTTATAGAAAATTATAATTACAACATAATCAAGAAGCAAAATAATTGGATTAAAAAATCCAAAAATTTTTACAACCAAAAATAAAGAAAAATAAAATTCCTATAAAAATAAGCATACCAATAAAATTCAGCAGCTTCCTGAATCTCCTTTTCTCTATCCAAACGAGATACATAGTGAAGGAAGAAGGAGATGTAGGCGATTCAAACCGTCATATAAAAAGTACCGCTACCAGGACTGATTTTATCGGTAAACAACCATCAACCGAGTGGGGATAAGTTTTTCCAAGTGATCACCGACAAAACAATAAATCAAAAAAATAGCATCGGTTGAATATCTGTGCGAACAACAATCGATCGCTAGGGTATGCTGCAACATGCCATAAAGACAGACGAATCAAACCCCAAAACAAAAATAAAAACATATCACAAGGACAGAGAAAAGCGTGTCACAACGACAGAAAAATAGAGATCCTTATTAAAAAAAACAAAAAAAATAAATAGATCTGGTGGTCGACAACAAATACTAAAATTGATTATCGATAACCGATAAAAAAAAACGATCAAAACAAAGAACGAAAAAAAATAAATTTTGAAAAAGAGACGACGGCCAGAGATTTTCAGAGAGAATTAGGTTTACAATAATCGAAGAACGAAAAAAAATTCTGTTTTTATTAATTTTTTTATCTATGATTATTGATGTAGAACACTAGGTGCTGTAACAACTTTTGTTATAATACAATTTCTTACTCGTAAGAAATCGTGTTATAACGTTAGAAAAATTTTATAACGGGGTCGAACATCATTAATGATGAACATTATTAGACACGATTAAACTAATTAATAAAGATTAAAAATTTTAAGGACTTAACATCTAATAATTAATGTTATCAGGTTATCACATAATTTTTATCCTGATAATTATTTGTGTAATTATTTTTTTTATCATAAAAAATAATAGTTAAGATACTAAAATAATACACGAACATAGTTAAAATACTAAATACGTAGTTTCCCTTATTAATATTGCTATAGAGGAAGAACTGGATTGGGCCTAAAGGGCCCAACAACCATAACATATTGTAGCACACAAAGTTGCACTCCATGCATGCATGCATGCATATTACATATGTATGTAATACCATATGATTACCATCTTGATGCATCCATACATATTTTCTTCATTACCATCTACTAGTCCCCCTTTGGAGGCTGCTTATCACTTATGTAGTAATGGTGGGAGTCAGGTGATGATCCTAATGGATTCCCATAACCATCATTTTTCTCATCTTCGTCGCCGTTATCGTCACCGGCATCACTTTTCGTATCAACCATCGGGGATGACGAGGCGACCGGTTTCGCCGCAGCCTCGTTCTTTGCCTCCGGTAAAACCCTTTTAGCATGACAGTGCAAGACCAGCAGCACCAGTAAGAACAAGATCAGAGGTGCACTTTTCATGATTCTAAACCTGTCTTAATTTCTCTCTAAAGCATGTTTTGATGGTGTCTGATTTATATCCTGAAATGTTTATGGTTAATCATGATTAGTGAGACTAATGATGTGGTGGAGATATTGAATCATCACACATTTTTGGGGTTATTGGAAGGAAAGGAATTAAGTGGGAGGGAGGATTTATGATTTAATTATAGCTTACAGTAAAAGCAATAGCTATTTGTAATTGCTGGATGACAGTTTTAATATCACAGCATAAGGTCACTGATCTTAAAAAAAAAAAAATTATTCGATTCAATTAAAAAAATTAAAATTTGACTAAAATGATCGACTCCTTAATCTATCGACTTAGATCTTAGCCGATTTAATTGAATTAACTTCACAATCTCAAAAAGTAAAAGTTTAGTATATATAAATCGAGGACGGAATCTAAATTTAAGATGGAGAATCAAAATTAAATGTCTAAAAGTATAGATAAATTCATAAATAAATTAAATTAAAAAATAAATAAATAAGAAACAAAGGTAAAAAAAAAACTCTTAAACGGTAAAAATGTTTGTTACTCCTCATCCCTATTTAATTATATAAAGCATATAAAAATTATATTTTATTATTTTAAAATAATTATTTTAGAATTGGGCCTCTGTTCATGGGCTAATCTACTTTTAAATAATATCACCAAAATTTATTTCCCTCAGAATTTTATATAAAATGAAAATAAAATTCGTAAAATGCTTTCAGAAAAAAAAAATTAAACAATAAAAAATATTTCACACAAAAAATCCAAATTTATTGTAAATAAAGTAAAGAACGGAAACAAAATAGATGAATAAAGATGAGAGACAAAAAGAGAGATTCGTATTATATTCTCAAAGTAGCTTGTATAATATTTTCTCCAAAAGTCTATATTTATAGACATAAGATGAAAGTCCTAATTCTAATAGAAATTAAACTCTAACAATAAAGTACGATAAAATATTATTTAATATATAGATATCCACTCATAACACTCCCCTTGGATATCCATAAAGATAAAGTGTTTCGTTAAAACCTTACTAAGATAAAAAACCTGTGAAAAAAAAATTCTTAGTGAAGTAAAAAGAGTACACACATATTTGATACACATAATATGTTGTCTCATTAAAAACCTTATCAGGAAAACCCAGTGGGACAAAACCTCGGTTAAGGAAAAAATAGTGCAACACGTATTTACTTCATCTCATAAAAATATCACATAAGATCTTTGAATCTTCATAATTCGATCTTGAATACAATCTTCAAATGTTGAAATATTGTGTGCATTAATGGATAAATCTTTCAAATTATTGCTTGAAATGATTCATCGAATACAATTCTTCTAAATATCATGAGGGACGAAACTTTTTAAAAAATATTTTTCGTTTTATTACATTTGATGTATTCACCTTGAGATATAAATTTTGCATTACAAGATAACTTGCATCTTATATTGTGAAAGCAATTCACATATCTTCTGGATATGTTTAGCCAAACACATATTTCGGCTTTGCCTCAAGCATAACAATTATTTCAAGGTAATGATCTCGTAACACTTAAATAATATTTCTGGATCAACTAAAATACGATCCTTCCAGGTCAATTAATGTATATATGGTGTTTTTAAACTAAAAATATCATTACCCTTTTCTCGAGGGTGGAATAGATCGTTTACGAGACTTAACAATCAAATAGTGATTCGACTATTTTTTTACAAAAAAAATCCAAATTTGAAAAAAAAATAGTTTTTCAGATTTTTTTATTTGCTAACGAGTTACTCATATTATTATTATTAATGTTTAAACAATAGTATTTTTTTTACTTAATTTTTTTTTTGATTTTAAGAAATTTTAATTAGGGACGAGTCATGAGTATTTTATTCGATTCGACCGGGTTTTGATTCAATTAGATTAGATCGGATTTTTAATAAAAAACTGCGTTAAGGTCGGGATATATTGAGCTTTTATTAACGGTAAAATCTGTTCGTGTCTAATTCAGATTTAAGGTATAAATATTTAATCTGATTCGACCTAAGATTAATTATATAACCTTTTCTAAAACTTTTAAAAATATTTATAATAATACTTATGTATATATTTATAATTAGGTTCTTAAAATTAATTTTTTATTTATAATTTAATTTTTAAAATTATAATTTTAACGATGAAGTCTTTTAAAATTATTTTTATTATCAAGTCACTAAAATTATTTTTTAATAGATAGAACAAATCAGATTTAGTATATCTATTTTCGGGTAGAATCAAACGTCGTCTTTTCAAAAAAATGCATTTAGATTAAATCAAAATCAAATTTAAAATATTTATTTTGAATCGATTTTTAATGAACTAAAACCATGACCTAACTCCGTAACTCGTATTCATCTCTAATTTTAATTAATTTAATATTATCTATTATTTTTATGTTTAAAATCAGATCCAAACCCATTGATAATCCCACAAAGGAATAAATGAAACTCAAAAAATAAATCCGTACGTGTCGTTTCCCGTGATTCGCCTTAAGTAAGGATGAAAAATAATGAATTGGGTCATTACCTATATGTATGATTTGATTTTTTTTTTCAGATATAAATATTATAAAATTATATAATATTTAAATTTAAACATTTTAATAAATAAATTAAATCGATTGGCTTTTTTTTACACCTTTAATTCACACTAAATATTTTTTTAAAATTCATTAATTTATTTTTTTACGCTAAAAAAAAAACTTATACGACCATAAAACTTATAATCTTAACTTTAAAAACAATCTCACAAAGAAAATATAAATTTAACAAACTAAAATCTTGGGGTGTGCAAAAAAAGCGGTAAACCAAAATCAGAAAAAACCGAACCAAAAAATGGTTAACTGAATCGAAAAATTCGATTTAAGTTTGGGTTTTTATTCTTTTTATAAAAACCGGTTCGTTTACGATTTAGGAAAAATCGGTTAATTGAATCAACTGGTTATATAATATATGTTATTATATTATATATTATTTTAATATTTTATATTAAAAATTATTTTTTAATTTATTTTTTAATTTTATAAAAATAAAATTATTATTTTATTTTATAAATTTTAGGATTTTAACTTGCTAATATTAAAAAAATATACTACTATCATATGTCATTTTTTAAAATTATATATTTTTCTAATATGTTATTAAAATTTATATCATTAATAAATAAATTAAAAAATCACTGCCCAAATCGATCTGAATCGAAGTTTTCAGTTAACCAAATAAACGATTAACCTGCTGAATGGTTACGGTTTAGGGTTGAAAATTAGGTGACCTAAATTTACTGGTAAACTAAAATAATTTGTTAATAAGTAACCGAACCCGGTTTTGCACGTTCCTACTAAAATCTTATAAGAAAAATGTATTTACAAATTAGGCTTATTTGCTTATACAATAATTATCTTTATCAATATATTATAATACCAATATAAAATGATTTTATATTTTTATATTAATTAATAAATTATTAAATTTAAATTTTAGATTTGTTTTTATTAATACATATAATTAAATAAAATCATCTATGGATATAAATATGGTAAACAAATTTCGTGTGATGTAACCTTGAGCTGTAAATTCGGAGCACTCTCTCCTATTTATAACTACCTTCACTCCTCTTCTCTACTGCTAGAAAACCATAAAAATTCAGTTTTCTTCCCTCTCTGTACTCCATTTCTGCAATTCCTCCAAGCTTTGAACTTAATTTCCATGGCTTCCTTCACACAAAATCTTCACCGCACGTCCTTAGAGTTCAATAAGCTGAAGAAAACGACAACCACGCCTAGGCCTTCTGTTAATCCAAACCAATGGACGACGCAAAAACAGCAGCAGATCTACACTTCCAAGCTAATCGAAACTCTCCGACGTCACTCTCTTACGTCATCCTCCTCATTTGCCGCGAAACAAGTCCGCGAAACGGCGGACAAAGTACTCGCGATCGCCGCCAAGGGAACAATGTGTTGGAGCAGATCCATTCTAAGTGCAGATTCCAAGGTTACGAAGAAACATAAGAGAGAGAAGATCGATGCCGGACATAGGAGGTGGAGGAGATCGGAGATTAACAGAGAGAATAGAAAATTGAGTGTCGTTGAAAGGAAGTTGAGGGTTCTAGGACGGCTTGTTCCCGGTTGCCGTAAGCTGCCTTACTCTACCCTTTTAGATGAAACTAGCGATTACATAGCGGCTTTAGAGATGCAAGTTCGCGCCATGACGGATATTACCGAGTTTCTCGGTGGTGGCGGTGGAGCACAACCGCCGCCGCCGCCAGCTATTCGACTTGGTGCTAATGTCGACATGTAAAAAAAGATGAGAAGTAATGTTACCTTAAATGTGATTAGCAATTTTAAATTATGTACTCATTTTTATTCTATAAGTATCAATTATACTAGTATTAATTAGGATTATTAATTTAATAAGTATCGATTATATTGATTTGATAATATGAAAATCGATCAGAGTGAAAAGAAGATTAATCAACTTAAAAAATTATGTAAAAAAATACAAATTATAAAATTAAATTATTAATAAAAAATATATAAATTATATAATTTAAAATTTTTAAGGGTACGAGTAACCATGAGAACAAAATTTAAAACAATTGATTTTTAGAGTACATCTACTTATCAATTTTTTTATAAAAAATATATATATTAAATTATCAATAAAAAATATATAAATTATATAAAAAATATGTACACTGTACGGTCATGGTTAAGTTGTTATTGAATGGAATATTATTTATAATAATATGATTATTTATATAATATGTGTATATTATCAGATAAATAGTATTATTAATTTAATTATCTATCAAAGTAAGCAATAAGTTGTTACAGATAATGTATACAATACCTCTCTATATAACTGTATGTTAATTCTATTGTTTTTATCTATATACTAATTATATTATAATGTTATTAAAAATGATATTATTCGAATACGTCTAGAATTACGTTCTTTCCGAATGTATTATAATAAAAGTTGTCTAAGCTAACTTGAGGATTAGAATCATATATTTACAAAATTATCACATATGCATATGGACTATGCTATATATTAATTTAGCATAAGTACGAAAATTATTTTTTCAAAGAACGTGGCAAAATGATCCCTCGCATACGTCATGTATATCTCATATATATATATATATATATATATATATATATATATATATATATCATACGTCAAGCTCGACTCGGCTCGTTAAGATTTCGAGTCGAGTTCGAGCTTGAGTAATTTTAAACGAGCCTGAAATATCTGAGTTCGGCTCGACTCGTTAAGAACTCGAGTCGAGTTCGAGCTTTTTTCGAGCCTAATCGAGTCAAGTATTGACCGATCTTTGACCGTGTTAGACTCGAGTAACTCTTGTCTCTCATGTCTCATTTAAAGCCTAGTGGACAAAAAACTTTGATACACAAGTTGTATAAACTCAAACTTGTTAATTTTAGGTTTTAATATCTTAATTTAGGATTTAAAACTTATGTTTGAGGTTTAGATTTTAAGATTTTAAGTTTAAAAATTTAGATTTTAAATTATAAAAAAATAAAAAATAGTATATTAATATTTTTGAGTAGCTCGTGAACTTTTTGAGTCGAGTATAATATAGCTTGGCTCAGCTCGTTAAAAACTCAAGTCGAGTTCGAGCTCGAGTCTAGTCTAATCGAGTCGAGTTTTGACCGAGCTTTAACCGAGTCGAGCTCGAGTAGCTCGCGATTTGTCTCGTCTCATTTACAGTCCTAGTCCCAACTATTCAGATTCATCCATCTCATATCTTTTTAAGGTGAATCATCACCTCTTTCTAACTTGTAATATGTAAGTGAATAGTTATCAGGTAGTTATTCAAAGATGAACGGACCTAATTGCATGAAACACGGATGACGTGTAAATATGGTACATGATATACTCTCTCTTTTTTTTTTATTTAACTACAGTGATTACTGTAATATCTGTTCTAGTTATATACTCTCTCCTTATTTTAGGGACCGGAGACATGTACCCATGATCCATGATGACCAAGTGGCATGTGGCATCCCTGTCACGACAAGTACGTGGAGCCCAAAGTTGAATTTTGGTGCTCATCAAAGCAAAGGTGATATAAATAAAAGACTAACTATAAAATGCTTAAATTATGTACGAGTCCTCTAATTCAAATGGTTAAAGGAACGATTGTTATTTTTAAAGGTCACGGGTTCGAACACTAATGATATCAGTAGAGTGATTGAACGATCAATGTTAAATGGTGGAGATTATATTTTAGAATAGATACTATTGTAATCACTATTAGTTAATTTAAAAAAAATATTTAAATTATATTTTTTTTAGTAATAAATATTTAAAATATTTTTTTTTGTTAAATAGATGTTTAAAATTTTGTTTAGTTGAAACAAATATTTAATTTTTTTTAATCTAAAATAGATATTAAAGTTTTATTTTTTATTGAAATATATATTAAAATATATGATCTAATTGATTTTAAAATAAGTTAAAAATAAAATTTTATACAAAATAATTATAAAATAATTTAAACACTTATTATAAAAAAATAATTTAACTATTTATTTTTATAGTTAAACCTAAATAAAATGCATTAAAAAGTCAAGGTCCAAATGTCTTTTGTCCAAGAGCTCATACTACATGGTCACGCTTACTTGAAACGAAACTTAAACAAGTAAAATATAAATGTTTAAAAAGTAAGAATAAATTTAATATTAATTAATTTATTAAAATTTTATATAAATAATAAAAAAGATAATAATACAAATGCCCCTATACTTTGTCATTTTTATTAACGTAGTGCATGAAGTTCATAAATGTTCAATGTTCAATGTTAATTTCAAATTTTGTTGAAATCAATATAAATTTTTTTAATATTCAATCTGTATAAATTTTATACAATTTTATGGTTTTATTTAAGATTTATGTTGAGTTGATCGTTGTTGAAGAATGACCAAGAGGGGGGTGAATTGGAAATTAAAAATTTAGTTGGAAAATTTTCGGTAAAATTTGGAAAATGAAGAACACAAAGATATATAGTGGTTCAAGCTTCGAACAAGCTTTACATCCACTACCTTAGCTCCCACTAAGGATTTTGAAACCAATTCACTATTGAATTCGACCTTTTTCTCGGTTCAAGGGGTAACCGTTACAATACGAATCAATCTTTCTCCTCAAAGATTAATTCAACCCTCACAAGGTAAAATGAACAAAATCAGGCAAATAAGTAATCTCTCACAAGATGGATATTGCCCAAAAATACAAACAAACTCTCCCCAAACTCAGATTATAAAAATCAAAATGAAATACAAGGAGTTGGGAGGCTAAAGATATGCAATTTGTGCTTGGAGTTGGATTTGATAGCTTGGATGTTGCTTGAGGTTCAATCCTTTCTTAATGCTGTTGCAAATGCTTCATTTTATACCATCTCATTGATTTGTATCCGTTGTAGTTGTTGGGAATCAAAATATAGCCGTTTGAACTCCATTTTTCAACATGAGTGCTGTCTGCCGCAGGGGGTATCGAACCAAGCTTCGATACCGAATGAATCTGTGATTCATGGTATCGAACCATGCTTCGGAACACTTAATCCATCATTTAAAATATAATTAACACCAACGGTCAAAACATTTAATTCAAAATATCCGTTGGAGATTTAGGGTGGTATCGAACTATGTTTCGGTACCAATTGAATCTGTGAAGCCTGGTATCGAACCATGCTTCGAAACATCTTATCCACCATTTAAATTATAATTAATTCCAACGGTCAAAACATTTAAATCAAAAATAGCCGTTGGGGATTAAGGTCGGTATCGATACCGGTATCGATACCAGGGGTCTTTTTAATTCGTATTTAAAATATTTAATAGAATATTTCAAGTGGTTCGAACTATGCTTCGATACCAAATGAATCTGTAAGTGCTGGTATCGAACCATGCTTCGAACCATGCTCTTGACAGTGAGCTTTGGTTTCGAATGGTGCTTAGATACCTGTTCTTTAAAGTCAAGAACAAGGCTTTGAAAACACAGGGGTATCGAATGGTGGTTCGATACCGCCTTTGAAAATCACTTAGAAATTTATTTTAAAGCCTTTGTTTGACTTGAATATAAAATATTGACTTAAGGACTTAAAAGTTATTTCAAAAATAGTCCTTATATTTATTTGTTATATCAAAATCAAATTTAGTTTTACAATCTCCCCCTTTTTGATATAACAAAACCATTTAAAGATTTTTAAGTTTAAGTCAAGATTTTGATTTTAAAACATTTTGAAAAACTTTTAAAGACTCCCCCTTAATATGTGCTCAAATAAATCTTTTGAAGATTTTAAACAAATGGTGGTATTTGTAAACTTAAAAGCATAAAAATTCTCCCCCTTTTTGTTAGATCAAAAATCAATGATAAGATAATCAATAATCAAAGCAATGTAAGCATTAAGACATTAAATAAACATAATCCATAGCATAAAATGTTATAATCCAAATCCAACAAAATAAAAATCAAAGCATAAGGAAATTATAAATAGTGCATATGTTCTAATATGAATGCAATAAAAATGCTTAAAGAAGCATATCTAGTCCTAAAGCCAAAATAGCAAAGCACAAAAATACTAATCTCCCATCTCATCATCATCATCCTTGTCTTCATCGTCTTCTTCTTCTTCTTCTTCTTCTTCTTCTTCCTCAACATTAGCATCTTGTTCATTGAGTTGTTGAGTGTACCGAAGGGCCTCGATGGAGATGCGCAATGCATGGCCTTGGGTCTCTAGTCCTGTCAATCTAGTATTCATGGAGTCGAAGCTAGATTGAAATTGAGTGGACATAGACTCAAGACGACCATCCATAGAATCCATACGAGTATTCAATGATCCAAATTGGTCATTGATCGTACCAAAATGGGTATTGATGGATTCAAATTGAGCATCCAAGTTATTGAACCGATGGGTAAGAAACTCCATCATATCAACACTTGGAGCAACTTGATGTAGAGGCTCGGGATTAATGGGAGGAGAAGGAGGAGGAGGACCACGAGTCCATTCACGGTTACCGGAATAGACAAAGTGGGCACGATGAAGAGAAGTCTCACCTATGGGTTCTTTTAAGAATCCTACTTTGTCTAAAGAGCAATCGATTCTCATATGCAAGAAGATGGAACTAAGAATGCATGCATACGGAAAAGATTGTACAAGAGGAGTGGCTCGGTTTTGGACATGCCACACTATGTCCGAGAAGACAATTTTGGCAAGATTAGGTCTAATACCTTGACGGAAACATTTGAGCCAAAAACTATCTACTTGACGTATTCTAGAGAACTTACCATTGGATGGACGAATCCACCACGAGATGATAAGATGAAGAAATCTATCGTGTACGTCAAGAGAAGAAGCTGGTCCGGTAAAATGACCTAGAGAGTCTTCATCGGTTTCACCCTCATCCTCTAAACCAAAAACTTCTTCAAAGGAAGAGACATCTATGTGAAAAAGTTTTCCCATGAGAAAGGATTCTATGGCTATGACTTTGGTTTCATCCATGGGATCATAAAGACAAGAGACATTAGTGTAGAAAATCAGGACAAGAGTAGGAAAAAATCTACCGGTATGGGTAAGGAAAGACAAAAACTTCCATTGTTCAAGAAGGTCATAATATCTAAATTGGAACCTATCGGAGTCTAAGAACTCGATATCAACACGACGTTCTTGTTTTAAAGGAAGGTGTCTAAAGAGATTGAATTGGTTTACCCTATGAGATGTATCCAAGCATCGGGCAAAAATTTCTTGCATATCAACACGTGCAGGACGAGTTGATGAAGAGCTAGCCTCGGTGCGAGAACGTTTCTTTGGTGCCATGGAATCTAATAATTTCACAAAAGTATTGGATTAGTTCGATAATATCAAATTCAATCCTATATAGTAATCTAACAATTCAAGGTATTTTGAGAGTTTTGACAAAAATTTTGAAAAACCCAAAATTATACGAAAAATTTATATTCGATTAAAGAATATTCAGATTTTGGAGTAAAAGTGTAGGATTATAAAAACCCATACACTAAACATTTGAAGTATGATCAAAATCTAAATTTTAACAATCTAAAATCAAACGATAATAAGATTTTTCGAAAATATACCTTGAGTTTAGATTTGGATGAATTTGTTGATAGTGAAGCACCGTTCGAAGGTATTATGAAGATTTTGATGATTGGAAACAAAATCCTCAAAGAAATCGTTGAGATTTTGTGTTAAAATCAACGAATTTGAGAAGATTTTAAGAGGGTGGCCGGTAGGGTTTGAGAGTTTTAGGTTTGGGAGTGTTTTAATATGATTAGAATTAGGATTTGGGTATTTTAAAGGCAATCTGCCGCCGCGTGTTTCGAACCAGGTATCGAAACAGCCCTGTTTCGATGCCAGTTTCGAACCAGGTATCGAAGCATCATTCGATACCTGTTCTTCCCAGACACTTCCCAGGCGAGATGATGAACGGGTATCGAAACATGGTTCGATACCACCGAGATAACTTTGCATTTTAGGCTTCTAAGAGTACTAGAAATGAGTCTCTAAAGCCCCTAAAAGCATGCATATGATGATATGACATGATTAAAATGCATGAGCAAGTACATACTCCCCCTAGCAACATGCATGGAATCATCAAGATACAAAAGAACATAAGCATGATTTTAATCAAGATTCAAGCAAGTCATGCATAAAAATAACACTTAAGAGGTCAAGTTAGGCTAGTTAGACCTAACTCTCTCCTAAGAGTCCAAAAACGCTCCTTATCTAAAGGTTTGGTAAAAATGTCCGCTAATTGGTTTAAGGTGTCAACAAACTCTAAAATAACATCATTTTTAGACACATGATCTCTAATAAAGTGGTGTCTAATTTCTATGTGTTTGGTTCTAGAGTGTTGAATGGGGTTCTTGGTAAGACATATGGCACTAGTATTATCACACTTAAGAGGTATGGTTTCTACCTTAATGCCATAATCTAAGAGTTGTTGCTTCATCCATAAAACTTGAGCACAACAACTCCCTAAGGATATGTACTCCGCTTCGGTGGTAGAAAGAGCTACACTATTTTGTTTCTTAGAGAACCAAGATATGAGCATACTACCTAGGAATTGACAAGTTCCGGAAGTACTTTTCCTATCTATCTTACAACCTCCATAATCCGCATCCGAATAGGCATGAAGATCAAAGGATGAGACTTTAGGATACCAAAGACCTAAACAAGGTGTGTCTCTAAGGTATCTAAAAATTCTCTTAATGGCTACTAGGTGTGATTCTCTAGGACTAGCTTGAAACCTAGCACACAAGCAAACACTAAACATAATATCCGGTCTACTTGCGGTAAGGTAAAGCAAAGAACCTATCATGGATCTATACAATTTAGAATCAACACACTTACCTCCTTCATCTTTGTCAAGCTTAGTAGTTGAGCTCATAGGAGTAGCTTGAGGTTTCACATTCTCCAAGCCAAACTTCTTGAGCATATCCTTGATGTATTTTGCTTGATTAATGAAGGTGCCATCCTTTCTTTGCTTAATTTGGAGTCCCAAAAAGAATGAGAGCTCCCCCATCATGCTCATCTCGAATTCACCTTGCATTAGCTTAGAAAATTCTTGACAATAACATTCATTAGTAGATCCAAAAATAATATCATCGACATAAATTTGAACTACTAAGATGTCATTTTTAAACCTTTTTATAAAAAGTGTAGTATCCACCTTCCCTTTTTCAAAACCTTTTTCAATTAAAAAATTTGAAAGCCTTTCATACCAAGCTCTAGGAGCTTGTTTTAAACCATATAAAGCTTTAGTTAATTTAAAAACATGATTTGGAAATTTTGAATCTTCAAAACCCGGTGGTTGTTCAACATACACTTCTTCATTTATAAAACCATTTAAGAAAGCACTTTTGACATCCATTTGAAAAAGCTTGAAATCATGATAACATGCAAATGCAAGTAGCATCCTAATGGCTTCCATTCTAGCTACGGGTGCATAGGTTTCATCGAAATCTATTCCCTCCTCTTGAGTGTAACCTTGAGCAACTAATCTAGCTTTATTTCTCACAATGTTACCACTCTCATCTAGTTTGTTTCTAAAAACCCATTTAGTTCCTATAGTAGATTTATTACTAGGCCTATCAACTAATGTCCACACATTGCTTCTCTCAAATTGATTTAACTCTTCTTGCATAGCTAAAATCCAATAATCATCACCTAAAGCTTCTTTGATGTTTTTGGGCTCTATGCATGAGATAAAAGCAATATGATTCATTAATTTAAGAGAAGAACGAGTAGTTACCCCCTTGGATGGATCACCCAAGATCTCACCACTTTTGACATAGTTGAACTCTCTTGGGTAGCTCACTTCCTTTTCTTCAAGCTTTGCATTTCCTAAAGCTTCTATTGGAGGATCTTGTGCTTCTTTATTGCTTGGAATCCCATCCACCTTTGATGTTTGTCCATTATCAATGGTTTTAATGATTCCTACATCGTTATCATCACAAGAATCCTTCCTAGGAAGGAGATTATCATCGAAAATCACATGTATAGATTCCTCTACAACTAAGGTTCTTTTGTTGAAAACTCTATAAGCCTTAGAATTTAAAGAATAACCAAGAAAAATAGCTTCATCACTTTTTGCATCAAATTTACCTAAATTGTCTTTTCCATTATTTAAAACAAAACACTTACACCCAAAAGGGTGAAAATAACTAATGTTAGGCTTTTTAGATTTTAAAATTTCATAAGGTGTTTTCTTTAAAATAGGCCTAATCATTACTCGATTTATGATGTAACAAGAAGTGTTTGTGGCTTCCGCCCAAAAATACTTAGGTAAATTGTTTTCGCAAAGCATGGTTCTAGCCATTTCTTCTAAAGTTCTATTTTTCCTCTCAACTACCCCATTTTGTTGAGAAGTGCGAGGAGCTGAAAAATTATGGCTAATACCATTTTCATTACAAAAATTCTCAAAGCCTAAATTTTGAAATTCGGTTCCATGATCACTTCTAATATGAGAAATTCTTTGATCAAGATCATTTTGAGAAATGTTTGAAAATGTGATGAATTTTTCTAAAGCTTCATCTTTTGTACTTAAAAATAGAACCCAAGTATACCTAGAGTAATCATCAACAATAACAAAAGCATATGATTTTCCACCCAAGCTAGTAGTCCTAATAGGTCCAAAGAGATCCATATGGATCAATTGTAATACTCTACTAGTGGAAACATCATTAATGGACTTAAAAGAAACTCTCTTTTGTTTACCTTTAGCACATGCATCACAAATTTTATCCAATGAAAATTTGAGCTTAGGTAAACCTCTAACTAGATTTTGGGAGGCAAGTTTCTCTAAAACACTTGAGCTAGCATGTCCAAGTCTCCTATGCCATAACCATGCATCATTTTCATCACTAGCAACTAAGCATGCATGAGATATGTTTATGTCATCTAGATGCACCATGTAGATATTTCCTATGCGATGACCTATGAGCATTGTTCTATTGGATTCTATGTCAATTATTTTGCAACCACTTTTGTCAAATGAAACATAGAAACCTTTATCACACAATTGACTAATGCTTAATAAATTATGCTTAAGACCATTAACAAGCAAGACATTTTCAATAAGAATAGAGGAGTGATTACCAATAGAGCCAATACCCTCAATTTGGCCTTTGGAGTTGTCACCAAAAGTTACTACTCCACCCTTTTTGAGCTCTAACTCCTTAAATCGTCCCTTGTCTCCGGTCATATGCCTTGAGCATCCACTATCAAGGTACCACATGTTTTGACTTGAAGCTTTGGCCTTGAAGCAATGCTCAACCTACAAACAAAAAATTTAATTTTTCACTTTTGGTACCCAAATCATTTTGGGTCCATGAGAGTTAGTTCCTAAAAACTTGGTTCCCTTAGGAATCCAAGAGGCAATGGCATTTAAATTATTTGAAACAATGAGTTCCTTAGGAACCCAAACACTTCTAATTTTTCTATGTTTAAAATGCCTTTGAAAATCTTTTTGTTTGTGGTTTTGAAAATTTCTTTTCACATGGTTGGGTTTTGAAGAGCTTCCTTTTTCAAAAGTTGAACTCCCAACCACTTTGATTTTATCTTTAAGCTCATTCACCACCTTGTGGTGATTCTCACTCAAGCTTGAAATAAGGTTGTTTAAATCAACATTTTCTTTTTGAAACCGTTTCAAATCATTATTTAAATTAACAACCTTTTCTTCTAAATCCAAAATCGTTTTTGTCAAAGAATCATTTTTCATTTCTAAATCCGAAATGGTTTTCTTGCTTTTTAAAATTGATTCTTTGAATTTTAAAACCAACTCATCATATACATCTTGTAATTCATCATAAGCATCATAAAGTTCATCATACGATAAATCATTACAAGATGGTTCGAGAGTTACCTTAGGTTCATCAAGAGCCATGAGACACAAGTTGGCCACCTCGTTGTCTTCATCGGATGATGACTCCTCATCACTCCATGTGGCAACGTGAGCCTTTTGTTTCTTCTTCTTCTCGAAACCCTTCCTTTTGTATAAAGGGCAATCGGTCCTAATGTGACCGGGCTTCTTGCATTCATAGCAAACAATTTGATTTTCTTCTTCTTTGCTCTTTGCTTTAAAATCCATCTTTCGTAGGAATCTTCGATTCCTATTTGTCCTCATGAGCCTTGTGAATCTTTTGGCCACCATGGCCAATTCCTCTAGCTCTTCTTCTTCACTTGTGTCCACTTCTTCTTGTGACAATGAAGCTTTAAGAGCAATCCCTTGCTTCTTTTTCTCTACTTCCCTCTTTTCGATCTTTATCTCTTCCTTCCTTTTCTCTTCTTCTCGACCTTTCTTCATGATCTCATGGGTGAGAAGAGATCCCACAAGAGCATCTAGTTTTAGAGTCTTCAAATCTTTGGCTTCAATTATAGCCGTTCTTTTGCTATCCCAAGACTCGGGAAGGGAGTAGATAAGTTTCCTCACGAGTTTTTCTTCCGGAATGATCTCACCGAAACCTTTGAGACCATTGACAATCACCGAAAATCTATCGAACATTTTGGTGATGTCTTCATCCGGCTCCATCTTGAAGTTCTCATAATTGAGATTGAGAAGACCGATCTTTGTCTCTTTGACATCATTTGTGCCTTCATACGTGGTCTCCAAAGAATCCCATACTTCTTTTGCACTAGTGCATGATGACATCTTGGAGTAGATGTCGGGACCAAGAGCACAAAAGAGAATGTGCAATGCCTTATCATTGGTAGATATCCTTTTCCGTTCTTCATCGGTCATTTCATATCTCTTCTTAGGCACATACCGATCTCCTTCTTGCTTCATAGGAATAGAGGGTCCATCCTCAATTATATCCCAAAGAATATAATCATTTGAGTTGATGAATAGCCTCATCCTATTCTTCCAATAAGGATAGTTATCCCCATTGAAGAAGGGTGGCTTGGTGATGGAGTGAGACTCGTTCCATGAACCGGAGGTGGAGGCCATTTGCTTTGATTGAGTGTGATGATCAACAATCCTTGGATCTTCTTTGGTGGAGGTGAATCCCTTCAAAGATCTAGCTCTGATACCAATTGTTGAGTTGATCGTTGTTGAAGAATGACCAAGAGGGGGGTGAATTGGAAATTAAAAATTTAGTTGGAAAATTTTCGGTAAAATTTGGAAAATGAAAAACACAAAGATATATAGTGGTTCAAGCTTCGAACAAGCTTTACATCCACTACCTTAGCTCCCACTAAGGATTTTGAAACCAATTCACTATTGAATTCGACCTTTTTCTCGGTTCAAGGGGTAACCGTTACAATACGAATCAATCTTTCTCCTCAAAGATTAATTCAACCCTCACAAGGTAAAATGAACAAAATCAGGCAAATAAGTAATCTCTCACAAGATGGATATTGCCCAAAAATACAAACAAACTCTCCCCAAACTCAGATTATAAAAATCAAAATGAAATACAAGGAGTTGGGAGGCTAAAGATATGCAATTTGTGCTTGGAGTTGGATTTGATAGCTTGGATGTTGCTTGAGGTTCAATCCTTTCTTAATGCTGTTGCAAATGCTTCATTTTATACCATCTCATTGATTTGTATCCGTTGTAGTTGTTGGGAATCAAAATATAGCCGTTTGAACTCCATTTTTCAACATGAGTGCTGTCTGCCGCAGGGGGTATCGAACCAAGCTTCGATACCGAATGAATCTGTGATTCATGGTATCGAACCATGCTTCGGAACACTTAATCCATCATTTAAAATATAATTAACACCAACGGTCAAAACATTTAATTCAAAATATCCGTTGGAGATTTAGGGTGGTATCGAACTATGTTTCGGTACCAATTGAATCTGTGAAGCCTGGTATCGAACCATGCTTCGAAACATCTTATCCACCATTTAAATTATAATTAATTCCAACGGTCAAAACATTTAAATCAAAAATAGCCGTTGGGGATTAAGGTCGGTATCGATACCGGTATCGATACCAGGGGTCTTTTTAATTCGTATTTAAAATATTTAATAGAATATTTCAAGTGGTTCGAACTATGCTTCGATACCAAATGAATCTGTAAGTGCTGGTATCGAACCATGCTTCGAACCATGCTCTTGACAGTGAGCTTTGGTTTCGAATGGTGCTTAGATACCTGTTCTTTAAAGTCAAGAACAAGGCTTTGAAAACACAGGGGTATCGAATGGTGGTTCGATACCGCCT
Source organism: Abelmoschus esculentus (assembly GCA_035048815.1). Taxonomy (NCBI): domain Eukaryota; kingdom Viridiplantae; phylum Streptophyta; class Magnoliopsida; order Malvales; family Malvaceae; genus Abelmoschus; species Abelmoschus esculentus. Next base: position 24,245,116 of record JAUCBN010000004.1, read on the forward strand.
TTGAAAATCACTTAGAAATTTATTTTAAAGCCTTTGTTTGACTTGAATATAAAATATTGACTTAAGGACTTAAAAGTTATTTCAAAAATAGTCCTTATATTTATTTGTTATATCAAAATCAAATTTAGTTTTACAATTTATTTTTTAAATAATTTTATTTAAAATTTAAAATTAACTATTTAGATTATAATTAAAGTTTAAAATTTAAACTTAAAATAGATAGATCGTATAAAATAGATTTTATGATATGCATATTAAAAATTACTCTTTATCTATTTATTACAAAATTGATAGATTGAACTGAAAAACGATAATAGATATTTTCTATGTCAGATGAGTCAAAGATAGGGATTTTTAAAATTTCGGTTAACTGAATTAATCGATCAAACCAAAAAATTCCGGTTAATCGGTCGGTTAATTTTAGATTGGCTCGGTTAACGGTTAATAATTTTTTAAAATTTTAGTTATCGGTTAATTCGGTTCGAAATCAGTTAATTAATTAATTTTTTTATATATTACATATTATATATTTTTTATATATTTATTTTTGGTCATTAAACTTTTAAAATTTATAAAATGATTATTAAACTTTATAAAATTAGCATAAAATAATAATTAAATTTATTAAATTAAAAAAAATCATTAAAATTTTTAATATTTATCAATAATTTATAACGTACGATGAATCAATGTAATAATTCGATAAGTCTAATGCTTTTTTTATAATTTTTGAATGTTCAGTACCTAAAAAAATATTTTAACATAGTTTAGTGACCATTTGTGTAATTTATCCAATGTTTTTAAAAGTTCGGTTAACCGAATTAACCGATCGGATAACCAACTTTTTTCGGTTCGGTTAAAAATTTTCGAAAAATTTCGATTCGATTAACGGTTAATACGAAAAAAAATCGATTAATAAAATTTTAAGAGTTCGGTTCAATCGGTTAACCGAACTGACCGATTGAGCACCCCTAGTTGTAGAGTGGAGTTGCTTTAATCTTGTGATGTTATTTTATGTCAGTTGTTTAAATGTTTTTTTTTTGTTATTTTATTATTTAATGTTTTATTTTGTAATTTAAATTAGGTTTTCTTATTAGTGATAGTTAATTTTTTTTTCGTTATTTATTAAAAATATAATACATTATATATTTTTATTTATTTAATTAATTTTTGAATTTTTTTAAAAATATAAACTTTTTAAAAAATAAAAAAAATTTAGTTTTTAATCAAATTCTCAAATCACTTCTTTATTACTATCTGATATCCTTCACACGTCGGCGGTTTATCATTCAACACTCAAATATCGTGTATTTCACCATTCTACATCCTCACCCTCTAGCCATCGATTAGAAACTCAATCGATCTTTTTTTTTCATTGTTGGGTGTTAATCTATTTCGTCGATGATTCATTCGTCGGTTTCTGACGACGAGATGATGGAGATTTCAGTCATGATGACCGACGAAGGTAAGAGTGACAGATGATGGTTGAACCATTGATGGGATGAAAATTTAAGGATTTAAGTTTTGGGTAACGAGACTTTTAAAAAAATTAAAAATTATTTTTTATATAAAATAATTTTTTTTAATTTTTTAAAAAATATAAATTAAATAAAATATCATAAATATTTCACATGTTATGTTTTTATTAAATAACAGAAAATTTTAACTTCTTTTATAAAAAAATTATTTAAATTATAAATAAAATATTAAACACCAAAATAATTCAAAATATATTAAATATCAAACTAAAAAATATATATATGTTCTAACTTTTTGACTTTTAATCCTTTTAACAAACTCCCTTTGATTAAGGGGAAAGGAAAGCGACTCTCACTTTTCATTTATCCATTAGAAAAAGATTAAAAATGTAATTCTTTTATATTTTTTTAGACCATTCGATTAAAATAAATAATGAATAAAATTAAAAATAAAAAATATAAAGATTATTAATTAAAAAAAATAATCTTAATTATTTATTACTTTTATTTATAGATAAAAAAATATAAAAAAAATTGAATTTTACGTTGTGTAAGTATATATATCATAACCCATATATATATATTAATTTTCTATTTATCAAATTTTCTTTTCTTTTTGATTTTATTATATTTATTTAAATTTGAATTATTTAAAAAATATTTTATAATTATCAAGGATAAAAAATATTTATAACCTTTATATTCAATTCTAAAAGTTCTTAAATCATTAAAATCCATTGATACAATCGTCTATTTATCAAACAATTAAATTAATAAATCTAATTAATTAAAATTTTAATTTTAACTAAAAAATATTTTCTTTTCCATAAATATTATTATTAAAATAGATGAGCGATATAAACTATATACTATTAGAATAAGAAAATGGTAAGTAAACTTCATAAAAATTAAACATTAAAAATAAAAAGAAAAGACATAAGAAAAGACAAAATTGCAACAAAATTCCACGTGGGCCACCACTCAAAGCTCACGTGGCAATCGTCTACCAACTAACACCCTCGAGACTTCCGCCGCCTCGGCACCTCACCGCTGTCGAAATCCGGCATAAAAGAATCTCAGCTGACGTCAAATTCCGACTACATCTCAGCAATTTGATTGGTCCTCGTAGTTTCAGAAAGTGCATCCGCAAAAGAGAAAAAAGAAGCAGAGCATGGAAACTAAAGCGACGGACTCGAACGCCGTGATGAGACTCCAAACGACGTCGTCGACGATGGAAAAGCCAAGTTGCGACCATCCCATGAAACCCCATCGCAACGGCCACCGCTGGAAGGTGGAGCTGAACGGCAGGAGGTCCGACGCCACCCACCGGAACGCCCAAGTGGTCCATCTCCCCGCCATTAACACACTAGCAGGCTGTAAGAACCTTGACTGGTTGAGGGATGGTTTTATAATGATAGCAGACTAGCAGTAATAGTTGATTCATGGAAGCTGGACTGTTTTTGAATGGTCAAATTCCATGATTGGTCCCTATGATATATACTTTCTACAAATTTAATCTTGGTTGAGGTAAACTATTTTTCGTTAATTCGATCGAATAATTTTTTAAAAATAATGTTACAATAACAGTTTTAAAATAAACAGTGATTCGAACTATATAAAGGTTAAATAAATAAAAATTAATAATTATTAGACCAATTAACGAATCTTTGATTCTATCAAATAAATCAAGAAAATTACTAAAAATATTTGAAATTTTGTGTTTGATTTTGGGGGGAAATTCTTTTGAGATCCCACCAAATTCAATTAATTATTTGTTTTATTATAGAGGCCATTATTGCCTTTTTGTTTGTGTTCCATTTTCTTATGGTGAGTATATTTTGGATATTTTTAGATAGGACAAAAGCTTTAAATTAATGTTTATTGAATTTTGATTTGAATAGTATATTTATCTTATAGTTTTAGTCCACCAATTATCTGGTTTTTATCTTATTGGGTTTTGGAAGAGTTTTTAACGGAGATAAGATTTAAGGTTAAAAGGACAAAATATAGGGATAAATACGAAATTTAAACTCGACGGGTTTTGACTCGATTTAATTCGGTTATGTTAGATTAAAAAAATTATTTTTTATAATTAGATCTCTATAACTTATTTATTTTATAATTAAATTCCTAAAATTTAAATTTTTTTAATAACTCAAGTCTGGTCAAGTTTTGAAGCTAAAACTTGGGTCAGGGTCGAGTAACACCTCCCTTAATCCGGGTTCGGATTTATACAATTAGGTCACTAAAAATTGATTTTTAACAATTTGGCAAGCATTACACATTTGGTATCCTGATTTATCACTTTTACAAACGTGGTGCACAAATTTTCTTTTTAATCAATTTGGCCTCTATATTTGTTAAGTATTACTCATTTGGTTCCAAAAAAAATAATGAAACCTATTTATTTACTACTTCAAGCTCATTTAATCTGGATCATTTGGTATAATATTTGACATATAGTAGTAAATATGTAATGCTTGACAAATATAGGTTTCAAATTTGTTAAAAGAAAAATATATGTACCACATTGTAAAAATGACAAATTCACATACCAAATTAGTTATAAAAAAACATGTACTACATTTGTAAAAAGTGACAAAATCCGGTACCAAATGATGTATAATCTGTTCATGTTTAAAGAAAGAACCATATCATATTCAAGTTGACATTGAACAAGAAAGGACCAATTTAGAATTTAGCCTATAATATAAGGACATCTGATGCAATTAATCCTAAACAATTTGACATTACTATTGTTTTTTCACATTCCAAAACATACTAAATAGAGAGCAAATGCCGTATGGAAAATGTTCTTATCTAAGGGAAGATTGTATTTGCAGGTCATCATTTTTCCCTGCAAGTGAAAGAAAACTAACCAAAAATGGCAATTCGATACACGTTTTCTACACGCCACGCTCGTTAAACTTCACTGCAGTTTCTTCCGTTTCGTTCTCGTATACTAATATCGACTGTTTCAGACTTTCAGACAACACTGAATGCTGATTGTATGGTGGAAGAAAATCTTGATGCAATGGTCTGAGTGGCAAACTGTTGAATCTGCTTCTTGGCATCTGAAAACAAGGGACCAAACAACATTATATCGTTGACATTCGAGCTCAAAACCGGGAAGTAAAAACATTGAATATTATGTTGCATCGCATGGTGCATTCTTCGGATAGTACATGCACTCAAATCTTAGTAGCACCTATGATCATAATAACTGAGGTTCAATCGTCGATAATCTCTCAAAACTACATACATAGGGCAGAAAACAAATCGAATTCGAAACTATAACCCGACACAGACCGAGAATACATGCAGAAGTGGAATTACTACCCTGACAGCTGATCTCCTTATGCAAACCAATAACAACAATCATGCAGCCAAGTGACCGATAAAAAGCGGTATATGTTGTGCTTCTCTTGTAAACATCGTGGTCTCAAGTCATCGTAATATCTCTAAAGTAGACGATAATACGATGCCATACCATAATAATTTTGCATAAACAATTCTTGAATGAATAGCTAGACTAAGGCTAAAAGTTACACGATGTCGCATTCAACCAAGCACTGTAATTATAGTAAATAAACTTGCCTTTACGACATTTGGTGAAGCCCACAATATTTGCAATGTTGAGAGTCAAACAAACTCCGACAACGAGGAGATAATCGGCCTGAAACCTTATGAGAGAGAATATTCCAAGCACAATCCAGGCCACTGCCTGAAGAATTAAAGAATGAACTAATGAATTCGAGCATTTGGGACACAACTATACCTATCTCTACATAGTAAGCCATGGGATGATAAACTTACAGAAAGGTAAAGGGTCCACCAAAATAGCCATGAATCTTTCTTGTTCATCCGGGCCAACGACAAAAATACACATCAACGTATTCGATTACGAGACTTGATAATATCAAATCTAAACAAAACATATATATGATTCCATTAAGCAAAGCACTCACTTCTTGGTCAAGACATTCAAATCTCCATACGCTCTCGCCTAGATCGTTAATTTCATTCCACCACCTCAAACCAACCAATATACGCCCACTGACATTCTTAACCACCCAAAAATCGATAGCAGAAAGGAGAACAGTCACCACAAATATGATCACAAAGCTGTTGAAAAAGAGAGCAGAAAGGATGTAAAAGGCCAATGCCGAAGCCTGCAGTAAACAAGAAGCTAAACATCAATGCCGGAACAAGAAAATTACATCCGGGAAAACAACTGACCTTGAAGAGAACATGAAAGAAACATGTCTTGGGGTTGGCATAATTTTCAACAGGAGGCTGCACACAAAATAAGTTAACTTTACCATCATTATAAACAATCAGAACAACACTCTAATCACCAAATAAACAGATGAATCTCAATTTAATAACATTTCTATCTAGTTTTACAATTAAGCAATAGGAACTCTGTTTCATATTTTTTCTTCAAACAAAACATTGAGGCAACATAAAAGCAGAAATCTTTGCAGTCCAAAATTGGATTTTGGGGTCTACTTTGAACAACCTAGAGTTGCTTACCAATATTTATTTACAAATTGTCAGTTTTCGTCTGTTTTAAACAAAAGGGTGCTCTCCAAATCTCTAAAAAAGACTCAGATCTACCAGTTAACAAATCAGGGAAATTTGATGAACTAGCTGAAAGGAAAATGAAGGGATCAAAAGAGAGATAGATCAACTCACCTGAGCGAAGTCCATTATGGGACTATGCTAGAATTTGATGGGTTTTGAATCTTTTGTCGAATTTACAGGGATTTAGTAGGAAAAAAATGAGCTTCTTTTCCCCTCCTACAGACTCGAGAGACGTGTTCTTCGCAGGGGAATTTTTTCTCGAGACTGTTTCAGTTTTATTTTGTTTATAGATCCAGCTGAAATTTATTAAATTATTATAAAATATTATTACATATTATAAAATAATGATATATTTTAGTAAGTTTAAAGATAGTTTATAACATTTTGATAAATTTTGATTCTCGTTTTAAAATAAATTAATAATTTTAGTGACTATTTTGTATTAGTTTAATAAATTTAATAATTATTTTATAATTTTTAATATTTTAATAATTAAAAAAGTCTTTTTTCTTAGTTTATAGATATTTTATTTATTCAAATATATGATGAAGTATTTTTTTCTGGATTTATAAACATATTCTCAAATGAAAAATAACTAAACACATATATTATAGGAATATGGATATACATATTTAAATTTATTTTTTAACTCTATGCGTTAATTATAAAATATTTATTTTTTATTCTTAAAATTATTTATTTGAAGTAATTGATTTATTTTTTATTAAAAATCCTAATTTAAAAATTATTCATGCAACATGTCACAAATTTAATTTTATCTCAAAAGGATATAATCGAAGAAATTTAATTTAACTATCATTTTTTATGGTTTAATGAAACAAAAATCGTGGTTAATCGGTTAATTTTTTTTCCTAAAAATATTTTTAACAATAATCTCAAACAGTTAAATTTTAAATTATATTTTTTAAAATTTATTTTTCTGGAACACTTTTATAAAAGTACTTTTCAAAAGTAAGTCAAAATTACCATAAATTTCTTAAATAAAATTAATGGTTTGATCTTGATGTAATAAATAAGTAAAACTAAATTGAAAAGACTCATCGTATTAATTCTATATAAAATCTAATCTAAATTAATCGATTAATAAGTCCAATTCGGACTTTAAAGAAAAAAATTGTGGATGTCATAGGGTGAAGCATAGTCCAATACAATGAGAGGCTGTGGATATAACCAAGGTGGTGGTCTGGTAGGACGTTGTCTTATCCTCTCAACGTTTGTCCTAAGACTTGGGGGATAACCATAAAACATGACCCAACACCTCACCACTCGGACACTAACTTCAAATTTCAGTTACTACTTCACAACCTCACACTCTCAACCAAGGCAAAGGCATGGCAAAGATGGTGGTGGTGCAACCAACAAAGCAGCCTCCCATCTCCCTCCTATCCTCCTCTCTCTCCCACTTCAATGGCACCAAGCTCTGCCAAATCCAGGTCTCTCTCCTCTCTTCTCTAATTAAAAAAAAGGGTCATTAGCATTTCATGAACAGAGTTAGAATTGAACATTGAGAGGGTCACCAGGTGCATATAATGGTTCCTTCCTCTAGTGAAAATGGTTCCTTTAGTTGCAGTACAAAAGAAAGTTGTGTCAGCCCAAAGGTGCATTGCATGTTGCAGCATCCAGCACCAAGAAAATCCTTATAATGGGAGGCACTCGCTTCATTGGTGTGTTTTTGTCTAGACTCCTAGTAAAAGAGGGTCACCAGGTAAACTGGTTTGCATCTGTTGTGTGGCTTGATTGATGTAAAATTTATATATTCGAATCGAATGAAGCTCGTAATCCTTTGGCAGGTCACTTTGTTTACCAGAGGTAAAGCACCGGTTACCCAACAGTTGCCAGGTGAATCAGACAGTGACTACTCTGAGTTTAAGTCCAAGGTATTATGTGCCTTGAAAGGTTCAGTAATTGTGGTTCTAAGTTGTCAATTTAAGACTGATGTGAGTGGTTTTGTAATCCTGGTTTGCTAGATCCTGCATCTGAAAGGAGATAGACAGGACTTTGAGTTTGTGAAATCCAGTCTCTCGGCTGAAGGCTACGATGTGGTGTACGACATAAACGGTACTCGTCTCGTGCTCGTTCTGCATTTTACTTTCTCCACCAGGATAGACCTGTTTATCAGTTCATCACAAAGTATACCTTGTTGCTACAACTTTCAGGACGAGAGGCGGTCGAAGTTGAACCCATACTGGAGGCACTCCCAAATCTAGAACAGTAAGCTTTACAACCATTTTGTTGTTGCAGCTAGCCAGTAACTCAAAGTATCTGTATCGGTTTACGTGTATAAAACCGGTGTCGAAACATTGCCGATAACCTACTCTTCATGACTGCATTTTGTTTTGCTACATTAACTATCTGATATTTTCAAAGGTCTCTAATGCTCTGCTAATTATCAGGTTCATATACTGCTCCTCAGCTGGTGTTTACCTCAAATCTGATATTTTACCACATTGTGAGGTAGGGATTGTCAATTTCATTCATGTTTCATTGAGATTTGTTATGTATATGTACAATTCTTCTAACTCGTTGATGGCTTGGAGATAGGTTGATGCAGTCGATCCGAAGAGTAGGCACAAGGGAAAACTTAACACCGAGAGCTTACTCGAGAAGAGTGGTGTTAACTGGACATCTTTGAGGCCGGTCTACATATACGGACCTTTGAATTATAATCCGGTCGAAGAATGGTTTTTCCACCGCTTGAAAGCCGGTCGCCCTATTCCGATTCCCAACTCCGGTGTGCAAATAACCCAACTTGGTCATGTCAAGGTTAGTGGAACCACAACACTGCTACCTACACATGCTGGTATCTTCTATTTAGGCTGCAAGTACAATTTCATATGATATTTACACCTTGCAATATTGGTGAAACTCCAGGACTTGGCAACGGCTTTCGTCCAGGTTCTTGGTAACGAAAAAGCCAGCAAGCAGGTATTCAACATTTCCGGAGAAAAGTACGTCACTTTCGACGGATTAGCAAAGGCGTGCGCCAAGGTAATTCGAACCTTTGGCCATTGAGAAGATAAGAGATTGAAGTCACATTAATACTGGATTCATTCTGAAGTTTTCCTTCTTCATCCAGGCTGGTGGATTTCCTGAACCCGAGATCGTTCACTACAACCCGAAGGAGTTCGACTTCGGTAAAAAGAAGGCATTCCCATTCAGGGATCAGGTAACTCTCAACACAAAGTACAGACATTACAATAATCTAAATAAACTAACTTGTATTATATGATATCATAATCACTCTGCTCATATTTCCACATATTGCAGCATTTTTTTGCATCAGTTGAGAAAGCAAAGCATGTGCTGGGGTTGAAACCGGAATTCGACCTGGTGGAAGGGCTCACAGACTCTTACAACCTAGATTTCGGCAGGGGAACATACAGGAAGGAGGCTGATTTTTCGACTGATGACATGATTCTGAACAAAAGTTTTGCTCTACAGTCATAGGCAATTTGTCTCATCATCGCTTTTAAATTCTTCGCCTTTTCGAGTCGGCATATATAATAATTAAGCAAAATGTTTCTATCTCATAAGCTACATGTATTGTTCTTAATCAATTTGGAATGTGGAATTGAAGCCATCCATGCACATGCAATACCATCAGTACCTTTCTGGCATGCACTTGAATCATAACAAACACAAAGCATCTAATGTAACAGCATTGTTTGAAGATGCTGACAACACGGGACTCGAAGGTAAGGAATGTATACTACACCAGAATGAATGAATCTATGGGATTTGCCGTTCTCGTATGGCAGCAAAAACGAACAAACAGATGCATAACATTCTCTTGTTTCACATTATATACATCTTAAAAGCTTTCGTCTATCATTCGGATGAGTGGCTATGGAATGAGACAAATCACCTATTTTGTTACCTTTTTCATCAGTCATCAGCCCATCGAACCTTATGTTTAGCCCAAAGATAGTATGAGCCAACCGGACCTCTACCTCCGAGCTCGTACAGTTCTGGTGTCATATTATTCTGGTCTATCCATTGCAGAACAGGTGTGATAATACTCCAAGCAGCTGCAAGCTCATCGCTTCTCAAGAAGAGATGGTTATCACCATCAATGACATCAAGCAGAAGATGCTCATATGAATCGGGCACCTCTACGTTATACCTTAAGTATAAATACAAAATCACAAACGTCAAAATGACGCGCAAGTTGAGTAGAAAGTTAATGAGCAAGAGAAGGGTTCTCACTTGTCCTTATAAAGCAGATTTAGCTCAGAAGCATCTAAATGCAACCCCAACCCTGGGATTTTATTGTTGATTTTCACTAGGATGGCCTCATCAGGTACATCACGTAAAATCAACTCATTAGTGGCAAGGTCAGTATTATGTCCAATGCGCTCCCGATAGAGATTTCCGGGAACAGAGTTAAATTGTATACGTATCTCCAACCTGCATTACATAAGCTAATGTTGGTGACCGAGTTAAAAGTCATTATATATTCATAGATCTTACCTGTGCTTGATGAGTCCAACACCGGCTTTGATCATGAAAGGTACACCATCCCACCGTGCATTATCAATGTATAAGGCAGCTGCGAAAAAGGTAGGGGTCTGGCTGCTCAAGCTCACATCGACCTTGTCTTGAGAAGTAGCTTTGTACTGACCGAGAATAACATCACTGGGTTCCAATTTCCGAATCGATCGGAGAACCTTAACCTGGAAGGAAGGTTCTCATTGAAAAATGCTAGGAGCTTTGAAATCGTGTTTCTTGCACGAGAAAAGTTTGGTACCTTTTCATTTCGAATATCTTCACCATCAAGACTTATAGGTGGTTCCATGGCTAGCAAGGCTATTGTCTGGAGCATGTGACTGTGAACAATGTCCCGAATGACTCCATAACCATCAAAATACCTGCATTAAACGAAGAATGCAATTAATAGGGTGATGAAAAATTATTTATAGGATATAGAAGGAAAGAAAAAATTATTTATGACTACCTCCCTCTTGGCATACTCAAGTCCTCTGATAAAATCACCTGCAAAAGAACAATACAAAGATGTAAGGACCAGGCGTCGAGTTCCTAGAAGCAAATTTAGAGTACACGAAATTGTAACAACACAAAGCTTACCTGCACGTTACGGATGTATGTTCGACTCCATAATGGCTCAAAAACTAGATTTGAAAACCTTAATACAGTGAGGTTTTCAATGAGGTTCCTCCCCAGGAGATGGTCTATCCTGTAATATGGTTGGTTTAACTTGTAGAGTAATGAACATATAAATCATGTGATAATGGATTGAACCTTTTGATAACATAGAAGGACAAAAAGCATGTGCGTCCACCTGTAAATTTGCTTCTCCTCATACTTAGAGAGAAGGGATTTCGTAAACAGTTGAGAAGATACAGCATCGAATCCAAATGGTTTCTCGATTATTATTCGATTCCAACCCTTCTTTGTTTGTGCATTCTCGCCAAGAGAGGAAGCAACGTCCTGAAGTGCTTCGTGCGGAACAGAAAGATAGAATATCCTGTTTGCTCGGTATCCCCCCTGAAGTAGATAAGCTGTTACTTATCAATTAATAAAACTCAAAAGCATCTATTTGAACATTAGAGTTGAAAACTTCTGGTTTTCAGCATTGCTTACTTCAATCTGTTCCATTCGAGAATTCAGCTTGGACATCCCTTCTTTGTTGTCATAACCTCCATTAAGGTAGTATGTTCTACTAAGAAACATATCCATCTTGTCCCCACAGTTTCGCCTGACGAAGGGAATTACAAGAAAGTGATTAGGATCCGAACACCTTTCATATATGGTTTTCTGAACTCAAACAGTCAATATTCTTCTAAAAAAATCTTGACGAGAAATCGGTTTGTCAGAATACAAAACAAGTTTGCAGGCAACACCTTGTCACACACCAGTGACTGCTAAACACCACCATCTTTAGACATAAGCAACTTGTTTTAAAAACCTTCTTACATGGAAAAAACTTTGAAATGCAGCTCTAGAAAGCAAATTCCATATAGAAACTATTGAAAGGCCAAGAATTGAAGATGCGGATTTCAGAGAGGGGGCATATTGTAACATGAGCAAGGACCGTACTGATGATCGATGCGGCAAGTCAAAGTTGAAGCGATGAGGGATCTCAACTCTTCATCGGTCAAATCCTTTCTGGAATAACCGAAGATACCGACATTCTGCAGTCATATAAAAGGATAAACTGAAGAATGAGAAACACTCATCACAGGTACTTAGTACAATGGGAAAGAAAGAGTTCAATCTGAAAAAAGGGAGATCCTAAGCTCTAGAGAGCTCCAAAATCCATTCTATGACCTACTGATGTGATAAAAATAAATTCTACAAGAAACAATGGGGCATTTGAGATTAGATTAGAACTACCTCCGGAAGAAAACCACTGTAATATAGAGCAAATAATGCTGGGAAAATCTTCTTCTTGGCCAATTCACCGGTAGCTCCGATAACAGCAATGCATAAAGAGGGTCTTCCATGATTATCATCAACATTCAAATTCGAGGAACTTGTTGTAACAGGAGGCAAAGTACTTTTCTTTGGTTGTGAAGTTGTTCTCGTGTGTTCTTCGGCAGAACCTACAAATTTTAAGTCAAAAGAATCACAAAGGGACTAACTGGAAACACCATATATATGATGAAAGAAATGTTGCTTCTTTTCCAACCGTTGGACAAGGATATAGTTGATGCTGCTTCAGAATATTGTCCATCGTTGCTTGAAGGATCTTCTGACTGATCCTTGTCTTGATTTCTTATTCCCTTCAACTCATTAGCAGGTACATACTGCCGACGGTTCAGCCTCTTAAGTATCCGTAGTTTCAAATCACGAAACCTCCAGCAGAAACTATCAGCTCCTCCATGGAGCACAAGCCGACTACCTCTCGACAATCGGAAGCTGTTGGATGCACCCTACATATAGCATAAATAACTCACTGGATGTACCCCTATATACTAAAATCTGTTCTCTAACCCAAAAAGGACATTAAAAAAACCCATTGACCAGCAATTCTTAGGACCTTTCCTAGGGACCAACTGTGCAATCCTAAGCACTTCCATTCCATTTACATGTACATAAAATCTAAGGCATGTTCAAGTTCTATCAATCCTAAAAAAGTATATATTTTTATACAAATCAAGTTCTGTCAACCATGACAAGTAAAATTTCAAGTGAATCATACATATTTTGGCTAAAAGAAGTGGTGGATGATCATATCCAGCTGAGGGTCTTGAGAGAAGAAAAGGGTCAAAAGAAAATCACCCCAAAGTTTGATCCTTTATGTTCAATTGACCTCTCTGTTCACAACAACTGAACCCTCAAAAACCCCCAAAGATTCTCAACCAAGAAACGAAATCAGTACAAGGCAAGTAATAAATCTTGAAACAAAGAGAGATAATCAGAGTTGCAACAACGAGATAAAAGTATGACAGAAGCTTACAGGGAACAGAGAAATGGATGAAGCAATTGAAGAATCTGAGAAAGGTATGGAGAAATGTGAAATTGAAACCGACATCCTTGTTGTGAGTTAGCAACTCTATAACATGTACTTGATCAAAAAAAGTAGTAAAGCAAAAGGTACAAGATGAGTGCAACTGAGGTAGAGTAGTTTTGGTTGCAGAAGATAGAAGTGAGCTCAGCACTCCAATCAAGTCAAGGGGTTAAATAATGTGTTGGTTGTTGATGTTCTTTGTCGTGTTCTTCAATATCTTTACTATGTTTCAGAAAGAAGAAAAGAAAAATATCATTTTCAGATGTGAGATTGTATTGGATGCATAAAAATGAGAAAACCCAACATCAATACTAACCTTCAGTTTCAACAAATTTGATTCTTGAATTAAAATTATATCAAACAATTGTAACTTAATTGATTGAAAAGAGATTAGTTGTTTAGTTTAATGTTGCAAATTTAGTTGAGAAATCAATTTTTCAAAACTAAAGTTTAAGAATATCCAGAATTTAAAGTTTAGAATTAATATCAATTTTACAGATTTAAAGTTCTTATAAAAGTTATAAAAAATTCAGTATCAATTTTTCGTTATATAACGAAATCTTTATATTTTTGTAAGATATTATATCGAAATTCTTACACTTTTTATAAGAAATTCAGTATATACTGAAATCCTTACTCTTTTTGTAAAAAATTCGGTATATAACGAAAAAACGATACCACAATTCTCACAAAACACCAATCTTTTCTTCTCTAGGTCGACAATTACATGCATGAAAAATACAGTAGTCATAAGCTGGTCTCCATCTACCATGGATGTTACAATCTGTAGAAATATATAGAAGTGGGAAGATTATGTCTAAATCTGTCTGATTTTACATAAAACAAAGGTAAACTCAACAACATAAACATGCATGCATGCATGCAACGACAATAAACTGCATAGATAAACAAACATCATAATACTGATACATTTTTGCTAGTTGGGTTACATTTTTGGCATGAAAATCACAATCCAAGAGAAGGACATTGCTTTCTTGCATGCTCCGGAATCAGCTTCACCAACATCTCCATCGGAACATCCTTCAGTTCTGGTGGACACGATAACATCACCGAGTAATGATCAATCACATATCTTCAACGATACACGAAAGCTTATTACAAAGAAAATGTTCTGTTTTTCTCTCAACTATGCCTTACCGTGAGGTTTGAAGTTAAACAATGGCGGAAGGAAACGGCCATTTGGTAAGCGAGCATTTGGATCGCGCAACTCGTCAAAGAAAGGATGGATCAAGGCATCTAGCTGCAACATGAGCAACACTTGTAAAGCGACATGCACGAACATATCAAAAGATCATCGGTAAAGAGATCACATTAACATCCCTCTTCCCTGTTTGCTTATGGAATGAATTAATCAACAATAGAAACGAATTTAGTATTCGTAAACAGAGACAAAGGAATTTTTTGTCAACTGATATTGTCAAAGATATCTCAATGCTTGGAGTTTACTCTAAAAGTCACAAGCAAATTGAAGGAAAAACATGTAGCATAATATAATAAAGATTTTATATACTTACAGCGGAACACCGGAGATTCGGGGAGTATTGGAGTAATCTCGACACCAAATCAACAGCTTCGGGAGGCATGCGCTTATGGAATATCTAGTACAAAAGATAATTAAAATAATTGTTTGATAAGGTTAAACAAAAGATTATTTGCACACCCTTTCTTTGATCCTTAATACCTTATGCCATGGGTGAGCCTTAATCTGAGGGAACTTGAACTCTGTATAATTAGGGTTCATACACTTTATTTCCTCTCGTGTTGGAGTGCCCAAGACCTAGAAAAACGACACATATTAATCATAATAAAAGAGAAATGGTAAGTTTGATATCGCAAATTACTAAAGAAGCTATAATGATATCAAACGGAAGACGTACGTTGGAAAGCTATTAGAACCAAATTTTATTACCCCAAGTCCCCAAGTACACATCCACAAGGAACACGAATATTTCACGACATTATTGTTAACAAAGTCGATTGTAGAAAATAATAAATGTCTGTTTTATACGGCAATGAATCTGTTATCTCGTGAAGAAAATAAGTTTCCTCCCGTTGAAACATTCAACAATGACAGTATTGTAATAGTATGGACATATGCATGCACATACACACACATTGCAGTTTGCACTAACTACTCACTCAGAAATGTAAATACCTTAATAATCTCAACAAGCTGATCGACTCCACTCTCTCCGGGAAATAAAGGCTGAGATAAATAGGAAAAATATTATTAAGGAACACCAAGCTTAGTTTAAAGGCAATAATAACAATCGCAAACCTCATATGTACAAGTTTTTACCTGTCCAAGTAACATTTCAGCAAGGACACAGCCAGCAGACCAGATGTCAATTGCCGTAGTGTACTCGGTTGCTCCAAATATTAGTTCAGGTGCTCTATAATACCTTGAGCAGATGTAGGATATATTTGGTTCCCCTTTCACCTACCGAGATAAGAAAATATGAAATAGTAAGACCCAAGTGAAACTCAAACATACCTAAACAAATAAGTAAATACAATAGGGATTACAACCTACCAAGACTTTCGCACTTCCAAAATCACACAGTTTAACTTGATGAGTATGTGGATTTACCTGCAGGGAGGAAATAGTAAGTCATCAAGATCATGTTGAAAATAAGAGGATACACTTGTCAAGTTCATTTGCTTTGCAGGTAAGGGGTACTACTAAAATCAACAAACGAGGAGGCAAATGTCACAGTAGAAAGAGATCTTCGAACATACCAAAAGGTTTTGTGGTTTGATGTCCCGATGACACACATCAATGCTGCGATGGATGTAAGACAAAGCCCTAAATATCTACCAAACATCAACCTCTATCAGCATCTGAGATGATTAAATTTAAAAGAACACAAGACAAAACCAAAATTTTAAACACGGTCATGTACCTGGTATGCATAAAGTTTCACATATAGCAATGGCATCCTTTGGTTCAACTTGTTATAGTGCTTGATTACACGATGAACAGTTTCGGGTACATACTCAAGTACCAAATTGAGATAAAGTTCATCCTTCTCTGTTGTTGAAAAGAAGCAATGTTTCAAAGCCACGACGTTTGGGTGGTCAAGAAGACGCATTGTTTGCAGCTCACGGTTCTTGTACCTCTTATCTTGAAGAACCTTCTTTATAGCAACAGTTTCACCTGTCTCCAAGCACTTTGCCTTTAAAGCAAAAATAACAAACAATGAATATCCATATAACCTAAAAAGACTATTAGCAAGTTATGTCACCTTCCACGGAGCAAACAAGTTTCGTTTCTTACCTGGAAGACAACTCCAAAAGATCCATGTCCAACCACACGTTCAGCCATGTAACTTATCGTCTGGAATTTATAGTGTTATATTAGAAGATGACATGTAACGAAAGAAAACGTAACATTTACGCACTGCAATTAAATCTCAAAGCAGAAGAAACAATACCTGTTTTGGCTGACCATTTCTACCACCAATAGTTGTCACAATTATATGCCCTGTCTCCGTTCCATTACCATCCACAACTGTTGCTTCCATTTCCTAAAAGTTAGAGATGATCCATGAGTCATACCAGCATTTCTTTTTTTCGGTTTACTATTCAAAGCTAGTAGTACTCGTAATTATTAAATTAATTGATTAGAAAATACAAAAACAGGGAATCACAATGGTAAAGAGAAAAAAAAAGGTTAAAAAATGCATACTTTGTCATCTCTAATTTTCATGTCATTCATCTCCTCGGGTAACTTTTCGACACCAGCAGCACTAGATTCTCTTACACCAGAAGTAGTATGCACCGTGCCAAAGGAAGCCATCTTAAAACAAGAGAGTATCCTCCTAATCTTCCACCTCACAGCCAATCATTTATCTACATAGCAAGAGGGAAAGAAAGGATGTTAATAAAACTCAACTGAGATACAGCTAATATTTACCTATGTAACAATTCGAGCTTAACAAAAAATAAATACATCACTCAGCCACCTTTCAAAACCAGAATTTCAACAACTACCCCTTATTTAGTCAAAAGCTAAACTGCAACAGTTTTGAATCATCAAAGCACAAATCTTTTAGCTTTTATCTTGCATATACATATACCTATACAATTATACTTGTATATGCATATATTATACACATGAAAATCTCCATATCTAGCTAAAAAGCAATTTTAAGCCATCATTCAGACAAAAAGGAGCTAATAAAACTTCAAAAAAAATATACCAAATAAAAAGAAGCACACAATGTTATGGAAATTTCATCAATTACAAGCACTTATTTTGCAACTTTTGGGGTGAAGGGGATTTCATGGTATAAACTATAAACACAGCTAAATGATTAAGGACTCATCAAGGCAACAATGACCAAATAACAGAAGACCCATCTTCCATTACTTTTCAATAATGACAACCAAAAATAATTTTTAAAAAATAATAAAAACACAAAGATCTCTCAGAGGTATACTTGAACCACACAAAAAAAATCAGATCTTTATTTCTCTTTGGTAAGTAAGAACAACGTGAGGATCCAAATCTGGCAACCACAAACAAGATCGTACAAGAAAGAAGCTGATCCAAAACAAATTAATCTTCTTTTAAAACCCCCAGAAAACCATCAAATCTATGGATGAACTAGGCACAAAGATGAACCAAAAAAACAAGAGAAGAAGATATACATATGGATTGCAAGATGAAACAGAGGAGAACCATCAGCAGCTGTGAAGAATGTAGAAATCTGCCAAAAGGAAATATTTTTAGCTTTGTGTTTGTGTTTCTGCAAATTGTGATTTGGGGTTAAAGAAATTTGGTGGTTGACATGCTCTGCTATTTCAGTATTTTTGGTTTATTATTCATATTTATTATTAAAAATTGCCATTAAAATCATACTTATATTGCTTTGTTTGACAGAGACAGACTGTTGAAACAGGGAAGAGGGTTTTGTTTTGTTTTGTTTTGTTTTTTTCTTTATTTAATCATTTTCTGTTACAAAAACAGAGATTAAATGGTTGAATATTGATTTTGTTAATTAACAGCTACTTTTGGCCATGGGAATGCACCGTTTCACCCTCAAGTTTATGGTCAAATTATGGTTTTGGTCCCTCTTTTCTGCTTATCTTTTGAATTTAGCTTTATGTATTTGGTCTCTATGATTGGTTTCTGTATTAGGCATGTGAAAAAGAATTGTACCGTCCTCGTGTCAACCCCTACTTAAAAGCAATTTATATCTTTTATCACTAAAAAGAAAATTCTTTTTAACTTAATATGAAATATTTTGTTAAAAAGTGTTTGAAAAATAGAATATTTATAAATTTAACTAATGATTTTAGTAAAAAAAAAATACAGTATATATTTTTAAAGGATTTAAATTTAAATAATTTTAATTTTAAAGCATTTAAATATTAAAAAAATATAAATATATCACTTTATAAATTACTTTAAGACTATTAATAGTAACGTTTGACAAGGACAGACAAGAAAAAACAATCAATAGAACCCATTTTTTCTTCATAACTACACAAGTTTTTCAAGTGATATTTTAGTCAGTGAGTATTTTTATTATATTTTTTAATTAAAAACATTATATTTAATAATTAGAGTTTTGGGTTGTCATGAGAAATTTAAGTGTGTTGTTGCATTGAAGATGAAATCCATTATTGTGTACACGTGATTCAATTATTTAATACTTCGTTGTTTACAAAATCGTGTTCTACGTTTTTTTATGTAAATAATCTACTTCCTAATCATATTTTTATAGATATTTTTATTTTAAATTAATAAATTTAAAATTCGAGGTTACGTTTAGACTTTAAGGAATTAAGGGTAGAATATATATTTTTTTGACAAATGCTACTGAATTTTTATTAAATCCATAGAAAATTATAATTATAACGTAATTAAGAAGCAAAATAATTAGATTAAAAAATCCAAAAATTCTTACAACCCAAAAACAACGAAAAATAAAATTCCTATGAAAATAAGCATACCAATAAAATTCCTATGAAATTAAGAGTAGAATATATTTTTTAATATATAAATTTTAGTGTTTATGATATAAAAGTTTAAGTTTAAGGTTTATAATTTTTTTTTTTTAATAATAGACATGGAAATAGACATTATCAAGAGACAGAAGATTTTTATTAAAGTATTAAATTTGCTCTAATTTAATTTAATATTCATATTGATTATCGTTCCATTAGTTAATAAAATGATCTTAAGTTATAAAATTATGATTGAGCTTTTTGATTCGACTACAATAATATCAATTAAATTTGTCCAAACGTTACAAATTAGTCCAAACTATTCAAATTAATCCTTATATGTCAAAATTTAATGATCTTATAACTTTCAACACTTCAATGACAGGAAGAAGGAACCATTTTTACATAGTTTAGCAACCTCTAATGTTTCCACACACATGCATAAATCCATCCATCCATCCATCCATCAACATGACTACATGTCTAAACTAACATAAGTTCAAATTGTTGTCATAAATTAACCAAACAAACAACTCAAAGATTCATAAAACCAATAAGCAATCACATCATTAAAACAAAAAGAAAGCCATTCCAAATGGGTCAGCCTCTTCTAAGAATAAGTAATATGATAAACCCCATGTCTGTAAATGGCAGCCACATAAGTAGTGGAACATAAAACACGAAATAATGACAAAAAAAAACGTCTACTACCATTATATGATGCCATCGACTTGCAGTCAACAACATTTATCCAACTGATTGCTTAACTGCTCAAGACATCAGAACATGAACCTAGTAGTATAGAAACTACAGTAGCTATATGTGGACAAACTACATTCTTCTAATAAAATACCAGCTAATGCTAAATCATGCCTAAACGTTAAAGATTAACTGGGAAATAGATAGAAATAAGATCACATCTACCGTAGCTTGGAACGTTTGGGAATTGAGCTACTACTAGGAGGAGCTCGAGATTTCCCAAAAGCCTTCATTTTCTTTCTCCTCCTATCCTCCTCGCTGTCTGACTCGTTTGCCTTCTCCCTGTCTGCATTGCTTGCTTCCCTCTCCAACTCCTCCCATGTCTTCCCTTTTTCTTCTTCAGAGTCTTCTTCAGATTCTTCTTCCTCTTCATCCTCGGATTCGACCAAGGACGCACTATCAGAGTCATCGTCCTCCGAATCAGATTCAGGCTCCACATCAGATGGCTCGTAACCCTGATCTGATTCCTCTTCATCCTCAGAATCTGAATCATCAGCTTCCAAGTTCAAAAATTCCCAACCCCCATCTTCAATGAAGCTTCGTGGATCATCTGTGATTGTCTTCAGAATCTGCCGCCAGTTCAGATTCAACCTGCTCTCGTAGTACTTGATGTCTGTCGTATCAAGCCATTCCTTGATGCCATCAAGTGCAGTTGAAGGGATGGAATCGATCCTGAGTACATCTTTCTTGAAGTCCTTGAAGACAACGGTCATGTCAAAATTTTTCTGCCCAAGGCCAACTCTCTCTAGGTTGACAATCTCAATCTCACTTAAGGTGACCACAAGGAAAGGATTCTCTACCAGCTCAACCAAACAGCTTGAGGTTGGCACAATAAAAGCTGAAGCTTTGTACGGGACCCCATGGAAGCCAAGTTCTCTAAGGGGTTGATCAAACTCAAGATCAAGACCATTAAACTGAGGCTGTCCCCAGAGATCATTCACCCGATTCACAAAACTCTGAAAATCCATGTTGATCTTATTCTTCCTATCCCTCTCCCGTTGCTCTTCTTCAATCTCGTCTGGGTCATAAGCAGATCTCTTTGCCCCTCCCAATGTCTGGACTACATCCATAACCTCAACATAAAACTGTACATCCTTGGTTTTCTTGTTTCCAACCATTATGTGGTTGTGCAGATGAAAGTGAAGGAGAGTGATCATCTCTTTCTCAGCAGGCTGGAAGAATGCATGCTTTATGTTTCCATACATGATGTCAACACGCTCATCAGCTCTAGTGGTAGAATACCGGAAACCATTAACATGAGCTTCAAGTGTTCCCGGAATCTTTCTCCCACGACCACCAAAAACAGGACGTATCCAAAGGTCAGATAGACGTATAGGCTTGAACCTGTTCCCTGCAAGTTGAAGTTTTTCCTGAGTAACCAAGGTCGCTCTCTCAGCCTTCTCAGATTCCCTTGCCATGACATGCCGACGAAGTGTTTTAATCTGCTGTACCACTTCACCTATGTGCCTTGGATCCTTGGAGCGAAATGAGACTTCTTTTAGATAGATTGCTCCTTGATTCTTTAGAGTGTTTGAGTCATGAGGGCTAAAAGGAGTCCCTGGAACATTAAATATAATCCGGATAAAGCAATTCCGATTGGTATCCTGCTGACTGGAAACTGTCCTTATGGTAGCCACATGAAAAGGTACCATACTACCATAAATTGGCAAGAGCACAGCCTCATTCTTTTGGTCAACTTGAATCATAAAATCCCTGGGAGGGGGCAGGTCGTTTACATTCTTATAGGCTATCAAATCAGTTGAACCCTTTGCAACCGAACGATTGTCTCCATTCCCAGGTCCACCCGCAAGCCGCCTAGCTGTTTCTTCATTCTTCTGACGAGCAAGTTCTGCTTGGTGCTGCCTCCGCAACTCCTCCTTAGAGATCTCATGATTATCTGACCTAAGAACCGTCTTAGACATAAGGGGCTCAAAGCCTTTAGTTTCAGCCCTCACAGGCTTTTCTTCTTCGTCCTCATCTTCATTGAATGAGTAAGCTACATCCTTAACAGCCTTGGAACATTTGCCCGTTACCACTTCAGCATTTTGTTCACCAACAATAACTGTATCAGCAAGCAAGAGAGAAAAATTACTGCTCTTTGGTTTCTTACTCTCACACTGCAAGTTCTGAAAACCAAGTGACACATTGAAAACCATTCCTGCTTGGACCAAACGGTCATTCTTCCCATTGAGATTAAGCCCCGACTCACGAAACTCAAGACCAATTCCTGTTCCTGCAGATTTTGTTAAATTGGGAATCCAGTCAAGAGCCTCCTTCTCAACAATTGAAAATGCAGCTTGATACGCAGCACTAAATTTTCTCCCAGGCTTTAATGCACCAATTGCAGCTTCATGGGCCTTAAGAAGAACCTCATATGCTTTGCTCTGAACTGGAGTGGCATCAATCAAGAAAGTCCTGGCAATATTTGAGCAATAACTGTTATAGCGAGCTCCAACTGCACATAAGATAACACTGGCAGAATCATAGTACAGATTCTCGTCATTGCTTGCAGCACTAGGTCTGAGATCAAACTCACCCCCACTTTGAAATATGGGCGGGTAACAAATATCAACATTCTCTGGCTTAAGCTTTACTTTGGCTAGCTGTGGATTCACTATGGATTTCTCAGTTTCGTCCATCAAAGCAGCATGAGTAATTTTCTTCTCCTCATCAATCACACTCTCAAGCTTTGGAATCACAACATTGTTCATCACGTTGTAACTTAAATAAGCAGCTTTCTTGACATTCATAACCTCTTCTTTGTCTTTCACAGCAAACAGGTCAGATAAACCATTGGTTACATCAGTAAGCTGAAAGCCAGAACTTTTTAGTTGTTCAGCCCATGTCTCTAAAAGCTTGCCTTCAGGAGCCTCTCGAGCTATGCAACCAAAAACCGGAGCATCATTTTCAGATCCCTTGTATTGTACTCTGATGGACTTGAATATAGCATCCATCAATGAAATCCCATCATCACTTTTCGTCTTCACGTGCATCACAATATCAGCCCCCACAGCCTCCTTAGCAGATTTCTTCACAACTTCAAGAAGAGAAGCTTTCTTCTGGCTACACAAGAAATGGATCTGCTTACTTGTGAAAACAATTATAGTCTCGGGAAACTCATAACCTAGCAACCAAATGTCTAGAGCCGATGATTTCAGATATCGAAGATCTTCCGAAGGTGGTGGTGTAGCTACCGCAACAACATCAGAAGAACCCCATAGCTCGGCTTTGTTTTCATTCCAGTGGGAATACAAAGCCTTCAGACGCTTACTGAAATTGTCCAGGTTAATAGAGTAAGTGTTTACTGATCCAGGAGCGGTCCCATTTGGATGCTGGCCATTTGCACCCCGATGATCAGCCATTTAGGAACTATTCTGCAATAGAAAGTTGGATCAATCAAAAAACAATACATAAAAGTGACCAAAGAATAAAATGTGACAGTCGAAAACATGAGAATTTTCTAACTAAGGGTTAGGTTAACTTTTTAGAAAGATTAAATCATACGAGAACCTACAAAAAACTAAAGAAACGAATGTGATATCCCAACATGCCACGTTCCTCGAGAAAAAAAGACTCATCAAACTCAAATCGTAACCCTGGAATTTAAAGTTCGATTAACTCCAAGTTTCGCAAATTAATACTAGAAAACACATAAAAACCCAGTATTACATCTCGTAAACACCAATGGAATCAGTCAAACACTTCAACTTCCCATCAAGCAAAACTCGAATTCCAACGCAAATCAGGGTTCGAACGATACCAAATACTAAAAAAACACTAAAATAAAAGCAATACAATGAGAAAACTCACGTCCTCCAATTCTGCAGACAATCTCCTATTATTTTCAGCCTAGAACCCCAGGCTTCGAAGGAGAATTAGGCCAAGTGCCTCTGCGGCGGCCACACACTAACTTGGCGAATGCGAAACTAGGGTTAGGGTTTCGAATAGAACAACCAAGAGAAACAGAGCCCAAAATCCAATGCTTATATAACAAATTAATAAGCCAAAAAGACAGAAGAAATGAAGTTGGGGGCGAAGAAATCAGAAGAAACTCGAGGGTTTCTCGCTTCGAATTTGGGAATCGAAGTTTTAAAGAGAGAAATGAAAAATCTGCGAAATGGGAATTGCAAAGGGAAAACGTATAAATGGCGGGGAAGGGAAGTGATTTGTTTTCGATTGAGAGAAGTCCTTATATACGCCGACGGATTACAAGATTTGGCCTGAGGTTTCCGAAATTTACGACCGATGCCACCATCTCATGTGTCGAAGTTACGTGATTGTCCTTGATGACGTGGAGATTCTTCGGTTCGGTAAAAAAATTAAATAACCTATCGGTATTTTATTCGGTTAATTTTGATTATTAATTTTTTTATATTAAGGTTAAATTGTATTTTATATTATTAAAATAAATTTATTTATGTTTTTTAAATATTATTTGATTGAACTATAATGTTATTTTCATAAATGTTTTTTTAAATAATTTTTTAAGTAAATAAAAATTGATTAATAATTTATATACAATATTTTTATTTTATTTCACTAATATTAAGGACCTGAATATAAAAATAATAATTTTAAAGAATTTAATTATAACAATAATAATTTTAAAAATTAAATTACAAATAAAAATTTATTTTAAAGACCTAATTATAATATATAAAGGGGTATTTTTATAAGTATATCTAAAAACTTTAAGATAACTTTTTTTGACAAATGTTATTGAATTTTTATTAAATTCATAAAAAAATTATAATTACATCGTAATAAAAAAAATAAAATAATTGGATTAAAAAATTCAAAAAAATTTAGAACCCAATAACAAAGAAAAATAAAAAAAATTCTATGGAGATAAGCATACCAATAAAATTCAGAAATTTCCTGAATCTCCTTGTCTCTGTCCAAACGAGACACATAAGGAAGGAAGAAGAAGTTGTAGGCGATCCAAACTGTCGTGCAAAAAGTATCACTACGCAGGACTGATTTTATCGGCAAACAACCATCAACCGAGTGAGGATAAATCTTTTCAAATGAACACTGACAAAAATAATAAATCAGAAACTAACATCGATTGAAACTCTGTGCGAACAACAATCGATCACTAGGGTATGTTGTAACATGCCATAAGACAGAAGAACCGAACCCCAAAACAAAAATAAAAACATGTCACAAGGACAGAAAAAAGCGTGTCACAAAGACAAAAAAAATAGAGATTCTTATTAAAATAAAACAAGAAACAGTAATAGAATCGTGATCGACAACCAATACTAAAATTAATTATCGAGCACCGATCAAAGAGATTGATCAAAATAAAAAAACGATAAAAGATGAAATTTTGGAAGAAGAGAGCGGTGGCTACAGTTGTGTTGAAAAAGAGATAGATGTGTAACAAAAATTAAATAATTAGTTTCGAGTTGAGTCAGATATTTTCTATCATAAACTCAAACTTGATCCAGTTTGACTTTACTCTCAATAAAAACCTATCGACATAAACTTGTTTTTTTTTATGAAAAATCTATCTCGAACGAATCGGGTCAGGTTGAAAACTTTATCGAATCAAGTAAAATATCAATACCTAAATCTAATCACTCAATTATAAGTTTATGAACAACAATCCACTTAATTATATTTTATGATAAACAAATTATCAAATTGTTAAAATTAAAACAAGGGCATGATATAACAATAATTATCTTCTCAAAATATATGTATTTTATTATTTTAATCTTCATTCGAAATAATTCAATACATAATCCTTCATATTTAAAAATTATAATATTGCACTACCTTGACAAACTCTTCAACGACTTACCATGTTCGATGTTATTATCTGTGAGTCTTGATAATTAGTAGATATGACAGCTTGATAGACCCAACAACTTCATTAATAGACAATTGAATGATTATTGAAATAAACACATTATAATCGTAATATCACTTGTTAGTTGACACGATCATTATATTAATGATTTTTTTAATAAAAATCAAATTTATTGTTTTTTTAATTACGATCAAATTAATAAAAACTATAAATTTTAAGGATTAAAACTATTATTATATTAAAATTTTATTTTATTTTAATGATAAAATAATTTATTTATTATAATATTTTAAATGATATATTAGTTTATATATTTATAAATGAATGATTGAATTATTATTTTTTAGAATAGGAATGGCATATTTATTAATTTTATAACTATATGACCTTTATTAGAATTTACACTACTTTTTATATAAAACAGTTTTTTATATGTTGGGGCTAATGGGAATTTCACTTTCTTTGGAAATATGGTCTAGGCGCCGGAGTTGAAGGTGCTGGAAGAAACGGCGCCGTTTGAGGTTTTGGGATAATCAACGTCGTCGTTTTATGCTCAGTAACTGTTTCCTACGATAAGAAAAGAGCGGGAGATAGATTCTGACCCCTCAAATGTGGCGGGAAGGGAAAATAAGATGTTAATATATTGTATTAAAGTATATTATACATGAATAAATGTTAGATGTAATGATAAGATACGTTATATTTTTAAAAAAATAATTTAATAATATAATATAAAAAAAATTTAATGTCAGATTGAATAATTATTTTGATTTTTATTTTTTAAAATAATTGAACTTTTATTGTTTTATTTTATATTAAAATAATTATTTTATTATTAAAAAGTATTAACCAATTGATGCTAAATAATTAAAATAATTTGACAGAATAACACATTAAAAGAAAAAATATTTTATATTTTATATAATTTTATAAAATTATTTTTTAATTAATGTGTCATTATGCAAAGTTAAAATATTTGCTTATATGATATTGTTATAGCGACATTCACTATTATGTAAGTTTACCACGTCATTTCAAGTCATTTAGTGTTAATTGATTAATATTTTTTATCCGTAAATTAATTATTTTGATCCAAATAAAATATTAAAGGTTAAATTACTTTAAAAAAATATAAACAAAAGTGATTATTCAATAAGCATTATAAACATTTTTTAATATTACGCCTAATTTAAATTTAAATTTTGAAGATTATTTTATTAAAAAATAGTCATAAGTTTTGAACATAAATTATAAAATAAACATAAATAATACTAAACAATATATTATATACATAGATAAAATAATCTAGACCCTTAAATCTAATATACTCGGATAAAGCTTTATTATCTCTCGTGACTATGGTTGATTGTTGAGTATAATCTCTTGGATTTCACATTGTATCGTTCTAATTAAGGGTGAGTATTCGATTCGAGTTTAGTTAAATTTTCGAGTTTTTATAAATTTTTAATTATAATTATTTATCATGTTATATTACGATTTGATTTCAGTTTAAACAATTTTCTCTGATCATGTAAGATATATATTTTTTCATATTTTTTTCATATGTAGCCATATTTCTTTATATTTTTATATAGCAATGTATATATATCATAAAAAATTGAAAGATTCATCTCAAACTTAAAATAAATCTTTTAATTATTAAAATTTTTGAATTATTCGAATTTTCATATTATAAGATTGAGTAATTCGTTAGTTGTTCGAATTAAATTCGATCAAAATTTGATAAATATTTGACTTTGGGTTGATTCAGCTCGAACTTGAACTCAATTCGAGACTATAACGAGTTGAGTCGAGTAAAGTCTAACTCGATAAGTTTGCAAGCAACTCATTAATTTTTTTAAAATATATATTTTTAATTACTTTAAAATTATTTTTTTTTTAAATAAATCTAAATAATAATTATTATTTTTTGAATTGTTATTTTAGTTTTAATATGCTAGTTTTAAAATTTAGATTTTGAAAGTGTTTTATACTCTTTTGATATTTTCGAGCACAATTTTAACGAATTTAACAAACAACGAATCAAATTGAATAATAAAATTTTTTAACGAACACAAGTTGAACAATATTCAATTCGTGATCGACTCGCTCAATAAACACAACTGTTCAATGATTTACTATTGATCTGGTATATATAAACACATTTCATACTAATTATCTTACTAATGTAGGATAATAATTTTTATTTTTTTACACAATTCCCAAGTATCTCATTTTAACAGTAAATATGAGTGAAAATTCACTTAAAAAAGTATGACATGAAAAAAATAATAAGATAAATAGTTTTTAGTGATTGGACCCATGGATGACGTGATAATACTTGCCCATTATATAATTTTTGATTCCCTAGGTACGCTACTCGTATAGTAATACGAAGATTTGCGTGTCGATTTAATGAGCTATAATTTTTAATTTATTTTTCTATCTATAAAAATTATATTAACTTTGATCTTAATTTTTTAGTCTTATATTAATAAATCAATATAAATATTTTTAAAAAAAATTTAAAATTATGTTATACAAATATATTAAGAACTTAAAGTAAAAATTTAATTTAAAATTAAATATATATTAAAAATATAGAATCGAGTAGATATACAGTTACCAAAAAAATTAGTGTAGACCCGATCTAATTACCCAGGTAAAAAACGGGTTGAATAAATTCTTTTAGTTAAATAATCATTTTTTATTTCGGATCATCGGATAATCAAGGCCAAATAATTTTTAACAACACCAGGTTTGAAAACTACTTGAACTGTTCTTATCTCTAACCATCACCCACCCATCTAGTCTAAAAATTATTGGTCGGACTAACTCATTACGTCATTTATGGTTTTAATTAATAAAGTTCATCTACTTAAAAATAATTTCGAAATAACTACACACTCTTACTACATATAAGAAAGATGTGAAAGTATATTAAAAAATGAGATAAATTAACCTTATTGATCGAGATTATAAATGACGTAGTGAGTCAGATCCATCTAGCAATTTTTTTATTCAGTCAGTAAAAAAATCATTAAATGAAAGTGACTCACCCGATCATTCACAGTCCCAACCAATAAGATTCATCTATTTATTTTTTAGAGAAATTATATCATAGGTCATTCCCGCTACGTCATCTATGAAATCAACCAATCAAATGCATTCATTTAATTGATTTTTTATATTTTTTATCAAATGAATCTTTACTGATATTTATTATAAATTAAATTTTAAATTAATTTTTATCAAATAAAGATTTACTTGATAAAAGATTGATAAAAAATTTAATAATATATTTGATTAATATAAACTATGATATATATATATATATTTTATATTAATAAATAAATAAACTTTATTAATTGAATCACAAATAATGCAATTCGGAGTATCCGATAATTTCTCCCGTCAGTGGCCTGACCCTACCTAACCTAACCCAACCCATCAATCTTTCTTCGCTCTTCTCCCCCAACCAACCTTCCGGTCAATTTATCTACCTTTTTCTCTCCTATTAACTACAAGCAAAATCCACTGCTCTCGGCGTTTGGCGGTGTGCCTTTTTTAGCTATTCACAGTGCTGCCAAATCGATCGGTCAGTAGTTGTTTCTGTTGTTGAAGATCTTCAATCACAGAGACAATGGCTCGCAAGAAGATCAGAGAGTACGATTCCAAGCGGCTTCTCAAACAGCATCTCAAACGCCTCGCTAACATCGACCTCCAAATCTGCTCTGCTCAGGTTTATTTGATCGTCTTTTCTCATCGATTGAGCGAAATTCTTATTATTTATATAATTGAAATGCAATCAAAACAGCAAAAAATGTGTGATATGAATGAGTCAATAATGGAACTGCAGCTCCTTTATATAAGTCTCGTCAATCAATGGTAATTTGTTGTTTGCTTTGATAGGTGACTCAATCTACTGATTTCACCGAGTTAACGAACCAACAACCATGGCTTTCTTCCACCACATTGGTTGTGAAACCGGATATGTTGTTCGGGAAACGTGGAAAGAGTGGATTGGTTGCTCTCAATTTAGATCTTGCTCAAGTTGCTGAATTCGTTAAAGCGCGTCTTGGAACTGAGGTAACGATTTTCTCTCATTTCAGGCTCCAGTTGTCATTTCTTATCAATCATGCATGATTATCTGAATCTCTACTGCCAGAAACTGTCATCTCCTCGGAGAATTTCGAATTAGTTTGCATGATGTCAATATTAACGCATAGGCTAATACAAAATTGTGTGAATCAGAGGAATCTCAAGTTTCTTATTTATTTTATTCATTTATTTGTTTAGAGGATTCACAAGAAAAACATATAAGTTTCAAAATGCTTTTTCATGTTGTAAGCAATAATGTTTTGTTCCCACTAAACAAACTGAAAAATTACTCCTATTGAATTTTTGTTCCAATTTTCATTCCTAGTAACACTGACTTGAATCCTTTATTTATTGATATAGGTTGAAATGGGTGGTTGCAAAGCACCAATTACCACATTCATTGTCGAACCTTTTGTCTCCCATGAACAAGAGTATTACCTTTCGGTTGTCTCTGAAAGGCTTGGTTCTACCATTAGCTTTTCAGAATGTGGAGGTATTGAAATTGAAGAGAACTGGGATAAGGTTTGTTGTCCATCACTTTTTATTTATTGTTTCATCTGATCGAATTATTTTACTGATGTTGAACATATGATTTAAAAAGATACCATATGTGATTTTGCAGGTTAAGAGCATTTTTCTTCCAAATGAGAAACCTATGACCCTGGAGATATGTGCGCCTTTGATAGCTACACTTCCTTTGGAAGTGAGTGTTATTAGTATTTTCCAAGTTGTTTATGTCCTTAATGGAATCTGTTGGAGTTTATTCTTGTATCCTTCATATACATATATATATATATTACTTATAGTCATGTGTTATGTGAAGTACTAGTCTTAGTCTTTTAAGCTATGCTGTATCACAGTTATATAGCGAGTGTTAATTCAATTTAAGCATCATGTAGGTTCGAGGGAAGATTGGTGACTTCATCATGGGAGTCTATTCTGTTTTTCAAGGTACATGGGATTTTATGGTTTCAGATTTGTGGGCTCTGTGTCTTATTCATCAACCAGAAATTGCATAACTAAAAAAGCAATAATCTACTCGTTCTATTTAACTAAAATGCGAGATTTTAGAGGATCACAAATTTCAAGTGATTTTCACTATGATCACAAAGTAAAGGCTTTTACTTTTTCTTCCCAATATCCTTTGTGTTTACCAATTATACCCATCATATTATTGTATTGTTCAAACGTTTTCTTTTGCTGCAGATCTTGACTTCAGCTTTCTCGAGATGAATCCTTTTACACTGGTGAATGGAGAACCGTACTCCCTGGATATGAGGGGAGAGCTGGATGACACTGCTGCATTTAAGAACTTCAACAAGTGAGTTTCTTTCCAGGGCAATCTTGAAAGCTATATATCTCCCTGCAATTATGGATACATATATTTATCAAATAGCTTATTTTCACATTGAAACAAATTTGTGCATTAAGGTGGGGTAACATAGAGTTTCCTCTGCCTTTTGGTAGAGTCCTGAGCGCTGCAGAGAGCGTCATTCATTCATTGGATGAAAAGGTAGCCATTTTTGTTGCAGCTCATGTTTCAATATATCTTTTCCACATGGTTGAGGGACATTTGTTGATCACAATCTTTGCTTAACATCACAGACAAGTGCATCTCTGAAATTCACTGTCTTGAATCCAAAAGGGCGTATCTGGACAATGGTTGCTGGAGGCGGTGCCAGTGTCATTTATGCTGATACAGTAAGTGATCTAGTGTATCTATGTTTTATGCTTTACATTTCACTGACCTTATTGTTGTTTGTTGCAGGTTTGATATCCTTTGATGCCATTTTCTAAGGACTTATTTCTGTTTATTTAATTAGGTAGGAGATTTAGGTTATGCTTCAGAACTGGGCAACTATGCGGAATACAGTGGAGCGCCAAATGAGGAGGAGGTTTTGCAGTATGCAAGAGTCATTATCGATGTAAGAAACCATGACTGGATTAAGCTTTTCTTGTAGAAGTAAACCAGTTTCATCATTAGAGTTTTTGAAAAAATTTTACTGATTTATGATGTTGCAGTGTGCCACTGCAAACCCTGACGGTCGTAAGAGAGCCCTTCTCATTGGAGGTGGCATTGCAAACTTCACCGATGTCACTGCTACTTTCAATGGAATTATTCGAGCATTGAGAGAAAATGTACATTTTAGCTGAAAATCAATTGAACTTTAATTTAACGGTCGACATTCTGATCCTTTATCATCCCCTCACTCCAGGAAAACAAGTTAAAAGCTGCGAGAATGCACATCTATGTTCGAAGAGGTGGTCCAAACTATCAAACTGGTTTGGCAAGGATGCGTACTCTCGGAGAGGAACTCGGAGTACCCCTTGAGGTATGAGATAACGGTTACTGATATCGTTTGATATCCTTAAGAGAGATCGATTACTGATGTCATGTTATATTCACAAAGTAAACAATGGTAGTACCACTTGATTATGTTACCCTTTCTGGATACAGGTTTACGGCCCTGAGGCCACGATGACCGGCATATGCAAGCAGGCAATAGATTGCATCATGTCCGAATCATAAATATACGATTCTTATTTTCTCCGAAGTAGATGCTGCCAGTGCTGTTCGGTATTCTCCGTTCAAGTCATTGAGCTGGACGGACTGTTGTTTTTGTAGACTGAAATACTCAAACGACAAGAGTATTTCATCCTTCCGTTTGTTCTTCACCGTTGAAAATTTTGCGACTGCCGTGCGTTAAACCGGAAACACGTTTCCGATGTATTAGCATGAACGTCTGCTATTCCGTTGACCCTTGTTTATTTGTTGATACTTTGGTGTTTCTTACAATGTTTGTGCTTCTAATGGGCTGAAAAATGTTTATCTTACTGTTGGACTTTGCTTTGAGAAAATGAAATTAAAGAGAAAATGTTTAAAATTGGCATATAAATAATGTACCTATTAAATCATCTTTAATAGAATTTGAATAATTTAATATTATTTAAAAGTAAATATATATATAAAGTTGGTAGAAAAATTATATAAAAAGTATTTTTTAAGATTTCTCCCCTAAAAATATAATTTTATTTTAAACACACTTTATTTTCATAATTAGAAAATGTTTAAATGTATCACAAGCGCATACTATACCTAGTGGTGCTTATTGAGCGAGTCGAGTGGTGCTTATTAAGCGAGTCGATCGCGAGTTGAGTATTATTCGACTCGTACTTGTTAAAAAAATTTATTGCTTGACTCGTTGCTTGTTAAAATTGTGTTTGACTCGTGTTCGTTAAAATATTTTGTTGTTCAACTCGACTCGTTGCTCGTTAAAAAATTTACCTTATTTTTAAATAAAAGTAAAATTTAATAATACCATATGAGGCTTAATATTAGCTTAAATTAATAAATTTAACTAAAAATATAAAAAAAAGTATAAAATATTTTTAAAGTCTAAATTCAAAAGTAATATTCTATAAATACATCAAACTAACATATTAAAATTAAAATAACAATTCACACATTAATAAATATTATTTAAATTTATTTTTTGAATGAAATTATTTTAAAGTAATTATTAAAAATATTTTAAAAAATTAACGAGCTGCTCCCGAATTTATCAAGTCAAGTTATACTTTGCTCGATTCAACTAGTTAAGGTATCGAGTTTGAATTTGAATCGAACTCATCTGAATCGAATATTTACGAATTTTGACCGAATCGACTTTGAACTATTCACAAGCTGCTCTAACTTGTTAAGCATCCTGACTATACCTATCGTAGATATTTAGAATCACCCTTGAACATTTGGATACCTAATTTTTTAATTTATTTTTTTACACATAATTTTTTAAGAATGATTTTGTTGTTTTGTTTAAAATATTATGTAGAATTACGAGAGAAGAGAAAATAAATATACCTTCTAACTATTATTTAAAAAAAAAATAGTAAAATGCACTTTTCCCAAGTTTTACTTATAAATTATCCATTATATCATTCTATTTACTTTTATTATACTCAATTATTTCTATTTAATATTTTTAATTAATTAATGATAATTCATTAATATAAAATTATTTGTTAGATTAGATTATAGGTAAATCTAGGGGTATGCAAATCCGGGTTCAGTTAACCATTATTAAATTATTTCGGTTAACCAGTAAATTTGGGTCTCCTAATTTTCGACCCTAAACCGTAACTGTTCGACCGGTTAATCATTTATCCGGTTAACCGAAAACTTCGGTTCGGGTAACGGTTTTTTATTTTATTTATTAACGATATAAATTTTAATAATATGTTAAAAAAATAAATAATTTTAAAAAATAAAACATGATATTAATATTTTTTTTTAATATTAGTAAGTTAAACACTTAAATTTTATAAAATAAAATTATAATTTTACTTTTCTAAAATTAGAAAATAAACTAAAATATAATTTTTTAATATAAAATATTAAAATAATATATAATATAATAACCGGTCGGTTCGATTAATCGATTTTTCCTAAAATCGTAAAC
This sequence comes from Abelmoschus esculentus, assembly GCA_035048815.1. Classification (NCBI taxonomy): domain Eukaryota; kingdom Viridiplantae; phylum Streptophyta; class Magnoliopsida; order Malvales; family Malvaceae; genus Abelmoschus; species Abelmoschus esculentus. Next base: position 24,279,787 of record JAUCBN010000004.1, read on the forward strand.
CGTAACCAAACCGATTTTTATAAAAAGAATAAAAACCTGACCCTAAATTGATTTTTTTGATTCAATTAACTATTTTTTTGATTCGATTTTTTTGGATTCCGGAATCGATTTTGGTATTGGACTATTGACTTGATTATATTTTGACCATCGTATTATAAATTCTGTTAATTAAATCACAAAGTATTAAATTAGTTTTAGTCGAATCACCGACCATTAATTATTACCGGTACTACTGACGTGCCATTTGCCAATTAAATACATGTGATCCCTATTTTAATTAAGATAATAAAAAAAAGGGATTTAAAGATGATAAATACAAGTTAACGACTTAGTAATTTGTATATATTAATTAATTTATAACTTAATAGGTGATTTCAATGAAAAAATAAATAATATTGTGGTAAGAAATTTAAATTTAATTATTATAAATATTATTAAATAATAAAAATATATTAACAAATATTAACACGTAATTATATTTAAATATATAAATTAATTTATATCGGAAAACAAAGAAAATAAGAATGATGTATAAGAGAGTTTATTAGGTGAACTACGTTCATCACGTCATTCATGGTCCAAGCAATCAAAACTGTTCATCTTAAAAAATTGAAATAAACGATTTTGATTACTTGAAATCACGGATGACATGGTAAACATTATTCACCTAATCGTTTTCGATGTGTAGCGATTCAATTTAAAACAAGTCTAGTATTTAATTAAAAATTAATTATCCAATTTTTATCATAAATTAATTCTCAAATATTTAATTGTTTAAATTTTATCATAAAATCATGATATTTATTTTAAACTAGTCTCTAAATTTAAAAAAATTAAAATTAATATTAAATTATAAAATAATATTCGTTCATTAATTTTAATCCTATAATAATATACGTCATGTAAATAAACTATTTAAACTCTGATCATCGATAATAATATATTTTTTCGATAAAAACATTCGATATGTTTGTAAATATGTTATTTTTATCAATAAATTAAAATTAATTAAAAAATTAACCACTCATGTAACTTAATTTGAACATAAGAAATAAAAATATCTTAATTAACTAAATGATATATTTATCTTTTCAATTTATTAATTTTTCCCTAAATTAATAATTATGTATTAAACGTTACATAAATTACCAGATTAATCAATCTAATCACAGTCAAAATAAAATCCCATTCAACAGACGCCTTTACTTTGGACTAATTCATAAAACCTTACGTCACAGTCGATAACCATCCAACCTAACCCGTCACACCACGTGTCATTCAATCATGAATCTAAACCCACATAAAGTGAATCACAGCCATCCACGTGTACCATTGCTACCTTCGGAGAAAAAATGTAAGCCCTCCATTTTCCAGATTAGATGGTTTAGGTGACCTCTCTGTTACCCTCCCAAATGAGAACAGCTGAAAAGAGAAAGGGTATCTTGGTAAATTTTAATTAGTGTTTTAACATTTATTTCGAAATTCCTATATAAATAGGAACCGTCTTAAAACCAGTTCAAAACATCAATTTTCCCTGTCCTGATTCTTCAACTTCTTGTCTTAAATCCGACCGTAACCGCCGCCATTGTCGGAAGTTAAATATGATGTCTACTGTTCTCGCCGGAAATATGTTGTCGGTTCATAATGATGGCTCCCCCCGGTTTTTTCCAAACTCTTTGGAGCTCATCGCCGGCGAATTTTCAACCAGCACAGGAGCTTCCCGGACTCTCGGGCAGTTACTTCAGCACGTCGGTGATGCACGGAAAGAAGCCACCGGAGACGAAACTCCGGTGCATGAAGTCCTTGTCGACGTCACTCACCCGCGGCCGATACCGTTCGTTCTTTCCTTTAACAACCTTACTTATAGTGTGAAGGTTCCTCGCAAGATGGCGTTGCCTGGTTTCTTGCGACGGAGGGGTGGAAGCGCGGCTACGTCCGCCGCTTTCGTTGGGGATTCACTCGCCGGATACGGTTATTTCACGACGACCAAGACGCTGCTTAATGATATTTCCGGGGAGGCTCGGGATGGCGAGATAATGGCCGTGCTCGGAGCTAGTGGTTCGGGCAAATCGACTCTGATCGACGCTTTAGCCGACAGGATTGCTAAAGGGAGTTTGAAGGGGAAAATCAGTTTAAATGGCGAAGCTTTGGAGTCGCGAATGTTGAAAGTGATTTCGGCTTACGTTATGCAAGACGACATGCTTTATCCCATGCTAACGGTGGAGGAAACCTTAATGTTCGCCGCCGAGTTCCGGCTTCCTCGGACCTTGTCCAAATCCAAGAAGAAACTGCGAGTTCAAGCTTTGATCGATCAATTAGGCTTAAGAAATGCTGCCAAAACAGTCATTGGGGACGAAGGTCATCGGGGTGTTTCCGGTGGAGAACGCCGTCGTGTATCGATCGGCATCGATATTATTCACGACCCCATCATCCTTTTCTTGGACGAGCCGACATCGGGGCTCGATTCGACCAGTGCTTTCATGGTGATCAAGGTTTTACAGAGGATAGCTCAAAGTGGGAGCATTGTTATAATGTCAGTTCATCAACCTAGTTTTCGAATTCTCGGATTGCTTGACCGATTGATATTTTTGTCCCGTGGACAAACTGTTTACAGCGGTTCACCGATGAATCTGCCGTTGTTTTTCTCCGAATTCGGGTATCCGATACCGGAGAACGAGAACAAAACAGAGTTTGCTTTGGACTTAATCCGAGAACTCGAAGCATCTCCCGGAGGAACTAAAAGTTTGGTCGAATTCAACAAGTCATGGCAAAGCACAAAGCATACTACAGACTCCGAGCCCGAATGGCTCGGTTTATCGCTAAAAGAAGCAATCAGCTCAAGTATCTCCCGAGGTAAACTCGTTCCGGGCGCTACGAATGATGTCAATTCGACATCCATGGTTCCGAAATTCGCCAATCCATTCTGGAAAGAAATGGCTGTACTGTCGAATCGATCCATCCTGAACTCAAGACGGATGCCAGAACTATTTGGCATACGTCTTGGAGCAGTTCTAGTGACAGGATTCATTCTGGCCACAGTGTTTTGGCAGCTCGACAATTCGCCGAAAGGCGTACAGGAAAGACTAGGATTTTTCGCATTCGCAATGTCGACGACATTCTACACATGTGCCGATGCCCTCCCTGTGTTCCTCCAGGAAAGGTATATCTTCATTAGAGAAACTGCTCACAATGCTTACAGGAGACTATCATACGTTATATCAAATGCTTTAGTCACATTACCGGGCTTGATCTTCCTCTCCTTAGCTTTCGCTACAACGACGTTTTGGGCCGTAGGACTCGACGGCGGTCTCTCCGGATTCACGTTCTATTTCCTAATCATGTTTGCTTCATTCTGGTCCGGAAGTTCGTTCGTGACATTCCTTTCAGGTGTCGTCCCACATGTGATGTTAGGCTACACAATCGTCGTCGCCATATTAGCATATTTCCTACTCTTCAGCGGCTTCTTCATCAATCGCGACCGAATCCCGGGTTACTGGATATGGTTCCATTACCTGTCCCTCGTGAAGTACCCATACGAAGCAGTGTTACAGAATGAGTTTGATAACCCTACAAAGTGTTTCGTAAGAGGGACTCAGATATTCGACAATTCGCCACTCGGAGCAGTCCCTGCAGCCATGAAACAAAGAATGTTGCAGTCTATAAGCAGCAGCTTGGGAGTGAGGATTACAAGCTCGACATGTTTGACGACAGGTTCGGATATTCTCAAACAGGAAGGGATTACTGATTTAAGCAAATGGAACTGCTTGTTGATCACTGTGGCATGGGGCTTCTTGTTTCGGATTTTATTTTATTTTTCTTTATTGTTGGGAAGCAAAAACAAGAGATCATAAAATAGATGACATTCAGTAAGTTTGATGTAACAGAAAAGTAATGCTGTAATTTGTGTGTATCTTCATTGTTTTGTTTGTTGAGATTTAATTCCATTTCTTCAATTCGAGAGAAATACAGACTCTTATCGTACTTTTAATAGCTTCGTCCATGATTATAAATGATTTCTCGGCTGTTCCAGCAGATCCCCGATTGAGAACCAAGTTCGGCATGAAGGGACACAAGTGATATGCAGGCCAGCTTGTACCGTCTGCCATAATAAGGATGAACACCAAAATGCTGGATTGAAGAATCGAGCAGAGTTTAAGAACATCGAGCAGCTTTAGAGTCGCTTGTTTAAACGGCATAGACTGCATATCTGCAGTCTGCGTCTCGAAAGTAGGGAGGTGAGATACAGATGGATGTGTTTCTTGCCATAGATTAGAAACTATGCTAGATACATTACTTGTTTGGAACTCCCGGTGTGGTTCGGATTCTGGTATGCGAAACTCGCATACGTCTACCGAACATTCTCCTTCCTGCAGCATGGAATAGCAGTTGACAAAAGGTTAGAAATGGTTCACGAGGATCATCTAGAAGCAGCATTGCTGCTCCGTTACCGCACCGAAGCAATGGGACATCGAATGTTGTTTCTAATACTGCTCAGACTTGGCCTGCTAGGATTAAGGAATCTTTGGAGTTTGATCAGGACATGTTCTGCTTTCAAAGGATTAACTGCTAAATATCAGCAGGGTTTTATAAGCTCCGGGGACCATCTTTCCTATGTTCATCAGTTTGGTTTGTCGCATCATGTTCTACAGCTAGCTAGGTTATGCCCCGATGTCGAGAAACAAAGAGAACCTGCAGAGACATACAATTTCAACGCAAGTGCCAAGTGACAGCTATTCTCACAATGATGTTGGTCGATGGAGATACAGAAAAAGGTCCACAAAAGAAAAGGAGAAGTGTGAAGACCATGGCATTACTGGTTTAGACCACCAGAAAGATTGCCAGTTCGCGGTATACGCCGAGACGGTGGAGGGCGGAGACTTATGACAAAGACCCAAAGAGTAGCTAGCAAATGATGTTATATATACGTATGATATATGTATATTCAGGGCTGGTAGATGTGAATGATTGGTGATTGCTTCCCAAGAGTTGTTGAAGATGTAGGTTGTGGTAGGTAACTGTGCATGTAATGTGCTACTTTTGACCACAAATCATGTAATTTTCTAGGCTTGCTTGTGCTATACTTTTTGTCTCTGCTGGTGGCTTAGATCCCCTATGTATATGTATATGTATATGTATATATATACACGTATATGTACATGTATATGTGCTACTATTCATAATAAGCAAATTAATATACAAGCAAGCAACTCCAACCAATGAAACTGGAACAGTTCCAGTTGAGGTTAAGAAAAGAATCTCAAAAGCAGCTAACCCTAAACAACCCCTAGCCCAACACTAATCTTGTCTTACAGTCTTCACAACACTGATTTCATACACAAAACAAATAATCTCTTCCATCTACAAATTACACTATTGAAATTACAAACAAATGATGACAACATATTAATAAAAGCAAAAAGGGTCTTTTCCCCCTTCCCATCTCTTTATCACCATTCCCTACTTACCAACATCGACTAATACGGAGACGAACCCGGCGACGACTTTTTAACACACTTCAGTTTCTGGCCTTATATACACTTAAGTTCAGGGCTGTGTCATCTTACTCTCTGACCTTGAATCTGCACAATCGCTCTTTCGGTATCGGAGTTCTCCCTTTGCGTATCTATTTCCATGTTGTTTCCATGAGTCCGGCGGTGCCTTCGGTCCTGAGTTCAGAAACTTACAGAATTCATCAAAATGGAACGACAGATAAAATCACCATGCACTTCATGCATGCCAGACTAGCTATTATAAGTATGACTAAGTGAATATGAGTGTTATAGGCAATGCTACAAACAGTTAGAAGGGATATGCAATCTACCATCATGCTATTGCAATGAATTCAACACTAACCTCTCTTGGTATAGGATACTCCTCGGACTCAAGCATTCGTGCAACTTGACCCATCTTTGGTCTTTTTTCAGAATCCGGGTTGACACATCTCAAAGCAGTTAGAAGGGCTTGCTTTAGAGCTCTTGTGGATGGTCTAACCTCAATATTTGGGTCTAGCACTTCCTCTGACCTCCTGTTTCCAACCATCATTTTCAGCCAATCTACCAGATTAACCAGTAAACATAAAGATTCCATGTTTAATTGGCCTTTAAAATCTCTTACAAAGACTACAAATATATAAACATTAAGATTCCATGTTCGGTAAATATCGTTCATCGTATCTATGATTAGCGTACCTCAGGGGAAGGACGACCGTAATCCACGGGATCTCTACCGGTGATTGCTTCCAAGTTCCAACAGTACAACCCCAAAGCTATAGACATCACTCTTTTCATTCAAAAGACCTGTATTTGCATATTCAGGAGCCACATATCTGTTTAATTTTATAACAAAAAAGTTGTCAAGATATAACTAAAGGTCCAAAATATGAACATCAAGGCACACTAGAGAAAATAAATACCCGAATGTTCCCATAACTCGGGTTGTAACATGACTTTTCCCAGCACCTAACAACTTCGCCAGACCAAAATCGGAAACCTTGGCATTGAACTCATCATCGATCAGAATATTGCTGGACTTCATGTCTCGGTGCACCACCTTTGGTTCAATGGCCTCATGCAAGTAGGCAAGACTGCACGAAGAAACGTATGTCAAATGAGAACTTAACTGATGACAATGTGTGTCGATATAATGACTTACGCTTTAGCTGTGCCGAGGAGAATCTTTATACGAGCTTCCCAAGTAAGATATCCGTGCTGTCGCATAGCTCCATGAAGCCATTGTTCCAAGTTTCCATTGTTGACATACTCGTAGACCAACATCCTGCATTGTTTAAACAATGTCCTTTGTTAACAGTAATGGTGATCCAATTTAAACCACATTGTTTTCCATGATTCGATTCGATTACTACTAATGGTGATCCTATCATCCAATTTATGGTTAACCATTCAAAACTTTTAACCAGACAAAAAACATAGTAAAAGAAGATTATACCTGTGTGTTCCTTCAATACAATAACCTAAAAGGCGAACCAAATTCTTGTGGCGCACATGCCCGATGGCTTCAACTTCCATTCTAAATTCTTTCTCTGCTTGACCCCTACAAAGAAGATGATAAGTAGTTTAGCTAAACAAGACTCCGGGACAAGAAAATAACACCATATTTAAAGTCTACACACACACATATATATATACTCACAAGTTGTTGAGTGTCTTCTTAACAGCCACAGGCGTCCCGTTGATCAAATTGCTCCGATAAACAACACCATATCCACCCTCTCCAAGAACATTATCCTTTGAAAACCGGTTAATGGCAAGCTCGAGATCCCTCAATGTAAACCAATGACCCCAACCCAAGTGAGAGAACTCAGGCAGGCCAACTAGAGGAGAAGGAGCCGTGATGGGATACGAAGAAGACGTCTATATACCGTCATGGTGCCGGAACTCCCTTCTTCTCCTGATTGAGACCCTCCATCTTTTTCAAAATGATGAAACGAACCTGACTGACTACTATTGTCACCATTCCTTGATTTTCCCATCCCCAGATGAACCATAACCTTATCTAAGTCTTTGTCACTGGATTTGTCATGAATGGTAAGTATATGTTATGAACCGAAAAAATATTATACAGTGGGGACCACTCAAATTAATTAGTTTTTAGATGATAGTATTATCGATATAAATAAGCCAAAGAGGCTCTAGGGAAAGGATAGTAAAATTGTGAAACATGGCTACGGTTAAATCTCTCCCTACTCCTTTCTTCTTCTTATCCCTTTCTCTGTTCTACAAATTTCTTTCTATTAGTGAATTCAATCTTTGAGTATTTCATTTATTACCTTTGTTATTTGAGATCATAACATTGGTGCTTTCATTGAGAGGAGTTATGGTGAACAATACGGAGGCTATCCGAAATCTTCAAGAAGCTTCAACACGCCGGGATCGAGCTTTGGTTACGTTTCAAAGTACTGTGGCGGAGAACTCCCAGACGCTTCAGGATATAAAACGCCAATTAGCTATTATCTCGTCAAAATTAGGACTAACATCCACAACAGAAAATGAAGGATTGAGAGACTCAATCACAAAGTCCCACCATGTGTTTGATGAATTACCAACACCTACGGATGAGGAACTTGCAAGGGACAAAGGTGTAACGAATAATGCAAACATGGAAGATAACGAGGGCATGGAGAATGACAAAGCACCGTTTAGAGCATTTATAGACAGTGATGGTCAACTTCAAGTGAAGCGATTGATGCGGCGAATTAATTTCAAAGATTCAAATATGATAGGTAAGGATAATATTGCCCTGATTCAAAGTAGATTGGTTTCGGTTTCTATAGTGAATGCTTACTCGATGAGAACAATATTTGGACAATCAAAAGTTCAACTAGGTTTGATGACGAATTTTTAAATCTTTATTATAGTTTTAGAGTTGGGTGAAAGTGATCTAGAAAATAGGTGTCATCACGATTGGATTATTATGAACTTTGATCCAAGGGACTCTCAATTACAAAAGTTTGTAATGGTGATAATCTACTGCTCAAAGTCTGAGCTACTATGCGAAAGACCCGCAAGCTGCAGCAAATTTATTACTTTCTCTTCTTGACAAAGCAAAAAGTGTTGTGTCACTACAGTTGCGATCAAAAATTCCTGTCAGAGTTGGGATACCTGCATGTCTAAAGACATTAGAAGGTGATGCAGTTGACAGAATTTCACAAACAGTTAAAAAACTTTTGAAAGATAGAAGCACTCTAAAATCTAAGGTAAATGATATCAAAATTCTAAATGGCTCTCAAGAAGGTTCTTATGAGTGGGTGATAATAAATTACCTATTAAAGAAATTGAGAGAAACATACAAAAACACAATTGACATAAATGATCTTGGTGATGAATCTGTGCAAATGGCATATGCCATCTCCCATGATGTTGCTTTAAAAACTCTAAATGTACCCGCTAAAAAAGACAATTATACAAATGAAAGGTATGAAGAATTGGCTGCCAAAACCAATGTAGAGTACATTGCTGGAGGCGCTATTCAAAATTCAATCAAAGTTGCACAGTGGATGCTTCAAATTCATGGTGCAACTGGTTACATGGGTTACATTGGGAAGGACAAGTTTGGGGAGGAAATGAAGAACTTTAAAGCTGCTGGTGTTAATGTTCAATATCTTAAGGATGAATCTACACCAACGGGAACTTGTGCTGTTTGTGTTGTGGGTGGTGAAAGGTCACTCATTGCAAATCTGTCAGCTGCTAACTGTTATAAGTCTGACCATTTGAAGAAATCAGAGAATTGGGCATTGGTTGAAAAGGCCAAGTACTTTTATATTGTTGGATTTTTTCTTACTGTGTCACCAGACTCAATACAGCTTGTTGCTGAGTATGCTACTGCAAAGAACAAGGTGTTTGCGATGAATCTTTCTGCTCTATTTATTTACGAGTTCTTCAAGGATGTACAAGTGAAAGCTCTACCGTACGTAGACTTTGTCTTTGGCAATGAAACAGAAGCAAGAACCTTCTCAAAGGTTCATGGCTGGGAGACTGATGATGTTGCAAAGATAGCCCTGAAGATTTCACAGTGGCCGAAAGCATCTAAAACACACAAGAGGATTACTGTCATTACTCGGGTGCAGACCCGATAGTTGTTGTCGAGGTTGGGAAAGTGAGCAGTTCTCTGTTATATTGTTACCCACGGAAAAACTGGTTGATACAAACAGTGCAGGTGAGGCTCTCGTTGAGAGATCGAGCAGAAATTTTATAATCATCTGTTGATTTTGGCAATCCTTACATCTTGAAGGGTTTTGATGATTATTATGCATATGGAGGAAAAGAATATAAAGCATCAATGTCTTCTTCAAGCATAAACATAGAGGAATACACGAGGGTGACTCCCAAGGTCATACATATATACAGTTTGCTTTGTCACAAGTATTTTCACATGACAAGGTGTTTCGTGAGCATTAATTTACCTTGGTCAAGTTCTTAAACAAATGATTATCAAATTCACAAAATCCTTCTAACTATCTCGGAAGCTATCTTCACCATTTATTGGGTGATTCAGCAGTCAGTAAACTTGCGTTGGAACTTTGAGAACAAGGTTTTGTTGAAGGTGTGGGTAATGTTATGAACCAAAAAAAATATTATGCAGTGGGGACCACTCAAATTAATTAGTTTTTAGATGATAGTATTATCGATATAAATAAGCCAAAGAGGCTCCAAGGAAAGGATAGTAAAATTATTAAACATTGGCTGCGGTTAAATCTCTCTATTCTTTTCTTCTTCTTATCTCTTTCCCTGTTCTACAAATTTCTTTTCTATTAGTGAATTCAATCCTTGAGTATTTCATTTCTTACCTTTGTTATTTGAGATCATAACAGTATACCCTTACGAGGCACGAAATCATTCATCGATACTTGTTCAACTCTCACTTCCTTAATTTCCTTAGATACAGGTGGGATTTGGGAAAGGGGAAGCTTGATTTCTTCTTCCGGGAAGTTAAACAAAACGAGAGTAGAGAAAGGATGGTTATGATAAATAAAGCAACAACAACAACAACCTCCCAGACCTTAAAACCAAAAATGGCAGTTGGACAATTCTGCATTAAGATCAGTTGCCATGTCTGGTTTTCCTAATTATTCTCTCAGATACTCACAACCTACATTATTGAAAAAAAAAATTAAAATTCCCTTTTAAATCTTATATTTTATTAAGCATACAGCATTTGCAAACAAGCAATCATGGGGCAGAAGCATCAACCAATGCAAAATGAAAGATCTTATTTTTAGCAAACAAACAGATCAGACAATTAAGACCCAAATACAAGGAAACAACTTAACATACATAAAACAGAAGAAAAATTTTAAAAATGTGGCAACTTTCAGCTTCCAGCAGTAAAGCTCAGATCTTTGAACAGATAATCCTCATACTAAAAAGCCAAATAATGAAACCCCAATGTGCCGTTTCCCAGAAACAAGAGCAGTTGAGCCAATTGAAGAAACCCCAAATGCACTCCAAAAAATTAAAAGGAATTTAAAAAGGTTAAATACGTAAAAGAAGATGATTGGTGTTCTGGGGAAAAGTGGAAATGAATCTAAGCTGGAATGGAGCTATCTGGTACCAGAAATGATGATCCTTGTAATGGCAAAGGCAGAAACGATAAAGAAAGGATTGAGATTGGATGAAGTAGATGGACAATGGAAAAAAAAATTCCTCTTTTTTCTTTTTGAGGTTGAAATGAATTGTGAGAAGGAATGGAATTATCAGTGGTAGCCTGGTAGTTTATATGCCTTGCACCAAAATTAACATGTTTATTAATACCTACCGTAAACCTCAAGCAATGATTTTGAAGCATGCATTTAGTAAATATCAAAGCAAACAGAGATTTATTGAAGTTTAAGCTTGTAATCAGATTAAAAACTAAAATTTTAACTTTTGACTGTACTTGGTTTTAAATTAAAGGGTATGCACAAGTATGCTGAGATCAGTAATGGATCAATTAAGGAAGTGGAACTATTAGGAGAGTGTATGAAGCAGGAACAGACTCCCGAAAGGGTTGTTGTCTTCGATTTTGATTTTATTTTTTAAAAATAATATAATTGTGAATTTACTCTCTTCGATTTTAAAATTTATGTTTTGCCCTTCCTTCCTTAATTTTGACTCCCTCATACGAAGGTCCACAGCCATGATGCCCGGAATGCACAGCATGTGGTTCCAGCAGCAGCAGCCTTCAGCCAATTACTCAACCTGCCAAAACAAATACATGCATACATACATATTTCAGTTCGTGTCAAGTTGAAAAGTGCTTAGATATTCAAATCTAACATAAAAATATATATATTTTAAGTTCGGGTCTAATTAAGATTGTATCGAGTCGAGTTAATGTAATAATGGAAAAGAACAGTGAAGAAAAGCTAAGTTGCAGACAGCACCCTCCTTTCTTGTGACAACAGTTTCTAACTTTACATGTTAAAGTAATGCAACTGATCACTATAAAAATCCATTGGAGGAGAGGGGACCATAGCCATAGGCTACCAGTATGGGGGTTAAAAAGGTAATTGCAGAATGCTTATCTGGCAATTTCCTATCAGCTGGTTGGCTTGTCTGCTGCCTACCTAATTTTGTGTTATTAGACAAAGAAACAAACCCCAGTATATCCCATGTAATACAATGAAGTGGTTTGAATTATGGGGAAAAATCATCTGGCTCTTTACATGTATCTTTTTATAATCTTTTAAAAGTTTTTAAAAGAATTAAATTTTAAACCTCGACTCTTATTTTCTATACCCTAAACCTTACACCTTAAAAAATACACCCTACCTTTAATTTTTTTAAACCCTAACTACAATTTCTAACCTTAAATTCTAAACCCTAAACCTTTAATTTAAAACGGAGGTATGAAAAAAAGATAGATGATTTCTACTTTGACTTATAGGCATTTTTTTATATCACTAAATATCAATCCAGCAAGGGATAATTTCGAATTTAAGGACTTGTGCTGAAGATGAACGGGGCTAAGCGATCTGCCGAAGCTGTGGGATGTAAAAATGCATCGGTAAGGGAGTGTTCCGTCTTAGGGCGAAGCACCCGCGTGAGCGGGAGTAGACAAAGTGAAAATGAGAACGTCGGCTTGAGTAACGCAAACATTGGTGAGAATCCAATGCCCCGAAAACCTAAGGGTTCGTCCACGGAGGGTGAGTCAGGACCTAAGATCAGGCCCGAAAATGAGAATGTCGGCTTGAGTAACGCAAACATTGGTGAGAATCCAATGCCCAAAAAACCTAAGGGTTCGTCCACAGAGGGTGAGTCAGGACCTAAGATCAGGCCGAAAGACGATTGTTGATAAAATTTTATATTATTAAAATTAGGGTTTATAGATTAAAACCCAAATCTCTAACATATTAACCAAAAACTTAAACTATAACCTTGAACCTTAAATTTTAACGCTAAACTCTAAATTTTAATTATAAACCTTAAATTCTAAACTATACACCTAAACCTTAAATCCTAAATTAAGACATTCATAAAAAAAAATTACCGCAAAAATATAATAATTTTTATAAATATATACTTATCGCAAAAAAAATTACCGCTTAATTTCTTTTTTAAAGATGTTCCACTATATCTTTATAGTATTAAAATTATTTATAATAATAATTATATATAAAAATCTTCCCAGCTTTTCTTTTTCCTAGTCAGATAAAGTGTAGAGAAGCAAAGGGAATAGATTATTCCACATGGGTTGTCTGCTATCCCACTCACATTAAAAAGGTCAAATTCTGTTATTAGTCCTTGTACTATGTTTAAGTTAGATATTCAGTCCTTCTATTATTAGTCACATAGGTTGTCTGCTATCCCACTCACATTTATCGTATAATATTTAGGAGTTTTTTTTATATTTTTATCGATAATTTAATTTTTTTCTTTTAATTTTTTTATATCAATTTATCCATTAAATTTTCAGTTTAATAATATTAATCTATTGAAATTTTTTAAAAAAATTATTAATAATCAGTTGGTCTAATGAGATGAGATGTTAGATTCTTTAAATAATATCAGATAAAAAATTAACTTAAAAAATCATTTTATATTAAACGTCTGTAAAATTTAATTTAGAATATTTAATTAATAAATTAGATACATATAAATAAAAAAACAAACATGAACCAATGATCTTATGCATGAGCAAAGGATAAATAAATAACCAAGTTGAAGTAGAAACATATTGTGTGAATTGAAAACTATGATCCCATGGCAAAGAGATATGTAAACATAACAAAAAAATGTGTATGTATACATATATACGTATACGTACATCATCTGCTTTAATTTCACTATAAAAACATGTGCATATGTCATCATCTGATCATTAAATTATTAGACTAATTTTATATACGAGTCCTATAATTTAAGTAATTAAATGAATGATTATTTTTTTTAAAAATCATTGGTTCGAACACCAGTAATATCAATAAAATGATTCAGGAAATTAATGTTGATCGTCCCAATCCTACCTATCCAACCCATGATTCTTCATGACAAAGTAATATCTTTCTTTTTTCCCATTACATGGAACATAGTCATCATCTTCTTCCTTTAACTTTATATTCCTTTTCTATCGTCACCTTTATCCCAACTTTTTTTTCCATCTCTCCAACCGGAGAACTGCTCATATATATATACACAACACATATATTCCTTCGATCTATGTGCCCCCTTTGTCTTCTAAAACCACCGCCACTCTTTAAAATCACACTAAAACCCAGAAATATTAAACCTCTCATCAAAGCTTATGATGGCTAAAGAGGCTTCTAATTGCCTCTTCTCATCCCTTTTGCTGCTTCTTGTTATCTGTTCTTATGGTAAGCGAATCCCCATCTCTTCATTCCATTGCACTCTTGTACTTTGTTGTAGATTTTGTTTTGGATATGGGTTTCATCGACAAGACTCGAACATGAGACCGAGTTCGAGTTCGAGTTCGTTTGTGTTGGTTTTTGCAGATTTTTATGTATAAGGAATTCATGTGTATGTTCATATGCATTACTTAATTATAATGTCTACTTTGTTGTTTTAGTTATGTTTTCTGACAATTAATTATAGGTTTTGTTGTTCTTGATGCAGCTGAAGGAGGAAAAGTTACTGCTAAGGTTGAAAAATCTTTAGAAAATGGCGTTGTGATTAGAAATAAGGTGGCTGCATTATATGTTGAAGCATCAACAATGGTGGATTTTGTTTCTTCCCGTAGAGAACTCCTTAATAGCTTCAAAAGAGCATCGCAACATGATGTTATCTTCCCTCCGAATAATCCCACGCCGATGATTGTCACTGTTCCCGCCACGAACCCTGTGAATATGCTGCCGTCAAGTCCGACTACCACACCTGTCACGGTACCTTCTATGAATCCAAATGGTCCAGCAACGGTACCGGTAATCAATCCAGTCACGGTGCCAGGTATCGGTGCAGGGGGGCAGCAGCCAGTTACGAATCCTGTAACGACGTACCCTGCACCGACTGGAGGAGTCCCAGCGAGCACACCAGTGACAAATCCTGTGACTCCTGCAGCTACAAATGCTCCTGCAGTTCCAGGGCAGAGCTGGTGCATAGCTCGGTCCGGAGTGTCGGAGACTTCACTTCAATCAGCTTTGGATTATGCTTGCGGTGTTGGAAGAGCCGATTGCTCGCAGATCCAGCAAAGCGCTAATTGTTATAATCCGAATTCATTACAAAACCATGCATCATATGCTTTCAACAGCTATTATCAGAAAAACCCTGCACCAACTAGCTGTGACTTTGGTGGGGCTGCAACCATTGTGAACACCAATCCAAGTAAGAATTGTTTGTTGAGACATTCATCATTCGAATTTCGGAACATTTGCACATGTAATGGTATCTTGTAATCTCATAATAGGCACTGGATCCTGCATTTACCCATCTTCGGGATCGCAATCGACTCCGATTGCAACACCAGAAACAACAACACCAACAGGAGCAAGTATACCAGGGTAAATGGTTTATTTTGATTACTTTTACATAGACATTGTTAGTACTATATATGCATAAACCGGAGAAGTGAGCTTGAATGTATTTTGCAGCTCGGTCACCCCACCTTCGGTACTGAATTCAAGCACCCCTGGCTCAAGCTCTGCTGCCACAATTGTTTCCGGGACCGATACACCTCCCGGCATCAGCACATCAACATCCATGTTGGTTGGTTCACAACCGACTTTTAGAAGAATCATTCTACTGATAACTACATCTTTCGTTGCTCGATTAATCTTAGAACCGAGCACCTTCCTATAGACCGGTCGGAGTATCATGCTTCAATTGAACCTGAGTTCCCAAATGACTACTTCATAGCAGCCTAGTCCGACGATGTTCATCGCCAGGATAAGCTGCTCGAGATGTAAGATGGTTTATTCGTAATGTTCGAAAATGACTACTCATAGTAGCCAAGTAGTTTAAATTTTCATATACCAGATATTCGAGTTTGAGATTAGGTGCTATTTAGGAATCCCAGACTACAGTAGAAGGCTGGAATGTAGAATAGACGCAGGAAGTCTTTGTTTATGTGTTTGAGAAGGACCCTTTTGTTCAAATTATCATAGATTTGTGCATAAAGATGGAAACTGTAATACCAATGAGAAGCATCTTGCTAGTATTGAAAATGGCATTACTTAGAATACCAGATTCCATTAGTACCTACAAGCATAGCTCCATAACCATCAGGTCGGTCGAGTTCTGTTCGGTTCGAGTTTTAAAATTCTTGTTATTTCGAGTTCAGGGTCATTCGGATTTTGTTGTTACATGTTATGAGTGAATGTGAGATTCAAGTCTCAACCAACTGCAACAATGGACCATGCTTGCAATTCTGATGTCCCTGAACAGATTCCATCAATGTCCATACAAAGTCCAACAGAGAAATTATATCATATTCCACTTAATAGAACCCTGTGGCATTGGATTCCACTTTGGTCAAATTTCTTGAACAAAGCAATGCAGCAAATTGATTTCACAGTAAGGGAATTCAGATCACATTCATAACAGTTAAATCATAGGGGATTCAAAGAATATTTTTTTAAATTTTACTCAAATTATATAAATTTAATTTAAAATTTTATTAAATAAGATTTGAATAATGAAATAAAACATGACAATTTTATTAAATAAAATTTGTTTATCTCAACTCGATCGAATAGGATGTAACGGGACAATTAATACTAAGTGTCCATTGCATTAAAGCGAAGGATTAAAGTCTAAACAAATTAGCAACCCAACGTCGGGGGTGTAAACTAGGGGATGGTAAAAAATCTGATTATCGGGTCTCGGTCTTAGATTCTGTAGATTTTTATTTGGTATTAGTTCTGGTAGGATTGCGATTGAATTTTGATTTTTTGCATCCGGTACCTAGTAGATACTCAATAGGACCAATACCAATACCAAATATCTTGTATTGATTTTCTTTTGTTTATTTTTCTTATTAAACTTTCTCTTTATGTATGAATATTATAAATATGATTACTTGATTAGCTTTAAAACTTTAATTTTCAAGGCTACAATATTCTAATTTTATTATTTAATATTATTATTGGTGATTGAATTTTTTCTCTCAAATTACTCAAATTTTCTTAAGAATAAACTAATTGATCGGGTACCCAATATTTGGTACCGGTTTCCACCAGTAACGAGACCGATTCTTAAAATTTAGGAACCGATAGTTTTAAAACTGAGACCGGGACGGGTTCCAATTTTTAGGAACCGATAGTTACCGGGACCAATTCTAATCAAATTGGTCGGGTACTCGGTCTTGCCCACCCCTAGTGTAAACAATCTGAGTCGAGCTCGAGTAACATTGAACTCGACTCGATTAATTAAGATTTTGAGTCAAGTTCGAGCTTGAGTAATTTTTAACGAGCTTGAAAAATCTAAACTCGACTCGGCTCGTTAAGAATTTGAGTTAAGTTTGAGCTTGATTTGAGCCCAATCGAGTTAAGTGTTGATCGATCTTTGATCGTGTCGGACTCGAGTAACCCGTCATACGTCATGTCTCATTTAAAACGTTGATACACTAGTTGTGTAAACTCAAGCTTGTTAATTTTAAGACGTATGGTGTTACTTGTTAGTTTAGGTTGTTAGGTTGGGAGTTTAAGATTTTAATTATAGGGTTTAGACTTATATTTAAGATTCTAAATTTAAGAATTTAGATTTTAAATTATAAAAATTAAAAAATAATATATTATAGTTTTGAGAGTTTTTGAGTAGAATATTAAATAACTAGGATCAGCTCATTAATAATTTAAACTAAATTTAAATTAAATTCAATCGAATCAAAATTTGATCGAACTCGAGTAACTCGTCATCAGCTGGTCTCGGGCCTAGGCCTAACCCAAGCCTAGGCAGTGCAATTAAGCATTTAAGCAACAGCACATTAATGCAGAATTCATTAATTTGAGAAATGATACGGCAATTTAGCAACTTATACTTCCAATTCTCAGGTCAGTCCCCTCGTCGCCTTCTATCTTTCCCCGTCTTGTTTGGCTGTTGATGATGATATATTGATATGTGATTTGCTTCCTATTCCAATGTTTTTAAAGCTTTCGACCCCAAAACTAAAATTTCCCAGCAACATCCCGCCATGGCTCAACTTCCCTGGCTGCTATTTCTCCCTTTCATACGCCAATACTCTCCGATTGAAGTCCGAAACCTCCATCAACCCTCCATCACTTGACGGTTTTGAAGAAAAGATTGGATTTTTAAAGAAGAATCTACACCCAGACAACTTAATCCGGGTTTTAGATAAAACCCAGGATTGCAACTCAGCTGTCAAGATATTCAAATGGGCTGCTTTGCAGAAAAGATTTAACCACAACGCTGATACGTATTACCATATCATTTTGAAACTGGGTTTGGCTGGAAATGTTAATGAAATGGACCATTTTTGTCTAAATTTGGCTAGGGATAAATGTGTGGGTTCTGAGGAGGCTCTTGCTTCTTTGGTCCATACGTTCATTAGGCATTCTAGGCTAAACGAGGCGATTCGGGTTATCGAGAATATGACATCATGTAGGTTTAGTCCCTCTGTTGATGTTTTTAATGTTTTGTTGGGTGCTCTTGTTGGAAAATCTGATTTCCAGCATGTCCTGTTTGTTTATAAGGAGATGGTGAAAGGAGGAATTGTGCCCACAGTTGCTACTTTGAACTCTTTGTTGGAGGTCTTGTTTGAAACCAATAGGATTGAATTAGGTTTGAATCAGTTTAGGAGGATGAGAAAGAAGGGGTGTACTCCTAATGTTAGGACCTTTGAGATTGTTATAAAAGGTCTTGTTTTGAATGGTAGAGTCTATGATGCAGGGCTCATTTTGCATGAAATGTTGGAGCTCAGGTATCAGCCAGACCTGGATTTCTATGCCAGCGTTATCCCTTTGTTTTGTCAAGAGAACAGACTAGAGGAAGGAGTTGAGCTATATAGGCAGATGAGAGCAGCTGATTTAGTACCAAATTCAATAATTTGCAGTAAATTGGTTCATTGTTTATGTATGAACCTTCATCTAGATGATGCAACTAACATTCTTGAAGAGATGATAGAAATCAGTGAGATTCCTCCCGTCGATTCTTTTGTGGATGTAGTGAATGGTTTTTGTGAAGCCGGAAGATATGACGAGGCCATATGTTTCTTGGAGAATAATTGTGGTACCTTAATTTCTCCACATAAAGCGTTGCTCGAAGGTTGCTGTAAGGCTGGTAACTTTTTTCTTGGAAAAAGTCTTCTTGAGAATATGTCTGAGAAAGGCATAGCTGATTGTGATTCTTGGAACATTTTGCTCAGATGGATTTGTGAGAATGTGGGGATCAATAAAGCTTATGAACTTCTAGGTTGTATGATTGTACGGTCGCTTGTTCCTGATTGTAGCACATATGCAGCTCTTGTTGTTGGGAATTGTTATCTGAACAAGTACAAGGATGCTTTAGAGCTATTTTATTACATTCGGAACAGATTCTGGGTTTTGGATTCTAAATGTTATTCAAGCCTAGTTGAAGGCCTTTGCAACCTGGAAAAGATTGAAGAGGCTGTTGAAGTATATTATTACATGTCTAAAAGTGGATGTCCCCTCGAAGTCACCACATTCAATCTGTTGATTAAGGCTGTATGTGATGTTGGAAAGGTGGATGAAGCAATCAAGCTGAGGTCATTGGCTTATTATTCTGGTACTTCCTGCTCTACTTCGACTTATGTCACTATAATGCGTGCTTTGCATAAATCGGAAAGAGCTAAAGATGTCTTGGTAATGCTTTCCCAAATGGTGATAGGGCATTGCAAAGTTGATTCAGAAGCATACTGTATCCTGATACAAAGTATGTGTTCACTGAATAAATTTAAGGATTGTGCTTTGTTTTGGAAATTAATGATTACTGAGGGTCTCATGCCTGATTCGGAGACGGTTTGTGACCTTTTCTCTTGCTTAATGAATCATTCTCAGTTACATTTAGTATCAAATGATATTGAGAAAATGATTTCTAGAATGGAAATTCTGGATTCAGCCATGTTTAGTATGCTGATTAATGGCCTGTGGAAAGAAGGGTGCCAGAATGAGGCTAGAAATTTGTTAGATTTGATGTTGGAAAGGGGTTGGGTCCCAGATTCTACAACTCATACATTGTTCATTGGATCCAATATCAAAGGAGTAACAAGTAGGGGAATGGCAAGATATGAAAATTCAGTGAAGGAAGACAATGTCTGCAGCATTCTTGCTGAGGCATTGGGGAAATGATCAAATGATAAAAAGCTCGATACTCGATATGGTTTTTTGATTTGATCATCCATCCTCCCCATGGTGATACGTACTGTTGTAATCCAAACTGTAAAATTGCAGGTCATGCCTTCATTTCTTGCCTGCTGGAGTATAAAGTCATGACATAGATCTTTCTTCAATGGCATTCGAATATAAAGTTTACTACATTCTATTAAACTGATCTTATAATCTACTTTCTCCTGGATGTAAAGTGGTGTTAACATTATTTGAATATGAACTTTGTTCTATGTTCTAACTCAGAACACGGCCTGGTGGAGAAAGGTGAATCTTCTCATCGAATCAGATTCTGAAAACCAGAGTTGATCATGTAGCAATGTTTCAAGCTTGGTTGTGATCTCTGCTTTAGCTTGTTCCATTTTCCGGTTTCTGTAGGTTGCAGTGACTGCTTGTGCTTCTCCACTTCGTTTTATGTCGAAGGTGTACTGCTTCTTCGAGTTCTGCTGTTGATTGTCAAGTGACCCAAGTCTTTTTCGATTGCCGGGGAGTCATTGTCAGCTTGTTCTTGTTGCTGGTGTTTGGCAGCAGTTCCTATGGATTGGTTTTGGTCGGTTCGGATTTAACTAGTGTTGATTGGCTTTGTTGCTAACAAATATTTATTACCGATTCGGAATAAGATAAAAGGAAAGGCAAATACTAAACCCATGAGAGCTATATAACAAGCAAAGCAAAGCATAGCATGTTTGCATTTGTGTTTGTGTTGGACATTTCCTACATGTAAACAAGGAACATTATTCATGCATTCTGCATGGTACCGAAACCATGCCGAAGACCGTGGCAGGCTGTCTGGCTCTTATTCCGGTGAATGAGGAAAGATCACTACTTCAGCTGCACACAAGTAGAACAAGAGTCGTTAAACAACTAAAATGTATTTTTATCACTTAATTACAACATTATTACTATTGTTTTATTTCGGAAAAACTAATGAAGATTTCCTTGTTCCATGCATGAATCCGTCACACAGACAAGAAAAGATAAGACTTGAACACATACATTCTATTTGCAGAACAATGAATCCATCCAGTAGCTACATAACTGATTTTAATCGGCAATAAAAAATCGTTAAGCGTATACTCTAAAATCAATTGGTAATAGGTGTAGGGTTCGAATTTAAGCATGACCGTAGGAAACGTTATACTTGACTGGTTTTCAGTTTCAAATATCTACCAAGGGATCATGACAAGGTTACTCGGTTTCGGTTCTCGGCTCGAGACTGTATTTGTCTATTTAAGTACCATAAGGTTTACTCTTTTCCTTTACTCTCCCACGTCCCAACACAATGCTATCAAAACAAGAAGAAAGGAAAAATAAATGTATTCTTAAGTTGAAATCTCTGACTTTGCTAATTAAGTACAGTATAAACACTGCTACAATTCACTTCTATATCTATTAGCAACAAAATTCAGCAGGGACTAAGTCTAATATGATCAACGCAACGTGTGACACGAGTCAAATGCATGGAGAACAACAGCATATCTTCTAAAATATCAATTAGAAACTTGGTATGGATTTCTAACAAGCAAATTTAATACTGGAAGAGAGCAGTGGCACGAACCTTATGAATTGGGAAGAGAAGCACAAGTGACTGCATTGTGAACAAGATGATTGATTGCATCCCTAAACCTGTGATAATCCTCAACCTTGTTATAAACATGATAAGAGATTCTTGCATACCCTATTACTCCACCCTCCTCCCCATCCTTGGGTGATCGATAATATATCGGAACTTCAACACCGAACTTCTCCCTCAAACAAGTCCTCAGGTTCAAAGCATCATGGTCACTCGAAATCCCCAAACAAGCAGGTAAGCCGACCATAATCATGCTTGAACACATCTCCGGAGGACAACCGAGATGAGTTCCCCAGGCTTCGACCAACATCTGCCCCATCTCGACAACACATTCATGGTTCCTCTTCTTGATTCCATCGATCCCGCCTTCAAACCTATTGACAAACTCCAAAACCTTGGGAACTACCAACTGAGCACTATAATCCCTGGTTCCTATCCAACCACTTTCGATAGCTAACCCGTTGCCGTACTCATGGGAAACGACGGGATGGTGCAGGTCGGAGTTGTTTATCGACCTTTTACAGTACAAAAAGGCAACAGATGGTGGGCAAAAGTACCACTTGTGCAAATTACTAGTGTAGAAATCAGCTCCTATTTGTTTCATATCAATGTCAACACACCCAATTCCATGAGCAGCATCGACGAACACCTGGTCAACGCCTTCTTCTCGACAAATGGCGACAAGTTCTTTAACCGGAATTACGACGGTCGGCATCGAAGTAACATGATCGATAACAGCTAATCTTACCCTTTTCCCATTTTGTTTCCCTCTCTGTAAAGCTTGTCTAAATTCATGTACAATTTCATCCACGGATTTAACCGGAAAAGGCAAAGGGACTTCGATAACATACCCACCGGCGCGTGTGACATAAGCCTCGACGGACTTCTTGACAGCACCGTAAGCGTAGTGAAGCATGACGGCGGCATCCCCATGGTTGAACTTCCCCTCTGCGAATCCCCAAGCTATTTGCTGCAGCACAATGGCAGCGGCAGTGGTGGCGTTGTCGACGATGGAGACCTCGTCCACGTGGTCGGCGTTGATGATGTCCTTGATGATGGTTCGTGATTGGAGGATTTTGGGCTGGAGCTGGTTGAAGTAGAAATCATCCGGTTGCCGGAGCCACTGGATTTGGAGCTCGTTTTGGGCGGAGATGACGGAGGAAGGGCAGCTACCGAAACTGCCGTTGTTGATACGAGCGACGGTGGGGTCGTGGTGGGAGAATTCGGATAGGATATCGGAGGTAGTGAACAACGGTGGTGATGGGTCTGTGTACAATTTGGGTTTCTTGTGAATCTGGGATTTAGCGTCTGCAGCAGAAGTGCCGTTCACGGCGGCCATGGTGGAGGAGAAACGGTGAAGGAATCGAGGGGAGCAACGGAAGAGGAAAGTTTCAACTTTGAAGGAAAATTGAGAAAATGAATGATATAATGACATTTGTTGCACCGTAAATATTCTTTTTTATAAAAAAGTAAACTATTCAATACTTATTCAATTATAAGATTAGTAATAAATAATTATATTAAAATATAACTAAATAATTATAATATCATAATTAAAAATATAATAATCAAATCTAAATCAATTTTATAATTAAATAATTATTTGAATAGTTAAAAAAAAAAAACTTTAATCAACTGATTTCTGACAGTGAAGCCCACTGGAGTTTTGTATTAATCAGCCGGTGGTAATTGTGTCCGAAATGACAACCAGTAAGATAAGGTCTTTGTAGTATTCGAATCTAGGAGAACATCGATCTAATTAATTTATAATTAGAGTTAATAATAATGGAAAAAACTCAACTGTATTATGCAGATCAATATTAATATCAATGCTCAAAATATTAAATTCACATAAAATAAATAATATAAATAAATATTATCATAATATTATTTTTTAAAGAAAATATGATCTAATTAGTAACACTTAACCAGTGATATGAAGCAGGAATTATCTTGTTTTAATAATTAAAAGAATTATTAGTATTCTTAAAAGTTATAGATTTAAACATTAATAATATCAACACATTGATTAAACTATAAATAATTAATATTTAAAAATATATTTAAAAATGTATATTATTATAATTACCGTAACTGATTAAAAAAACTTATGTACCTCTTTTTTTCTTTGCTGTGTTATTATTGCGTAATAACAAGGAACTCGAAAAGGAAACGGAGGACTCATCCATGTCTTTGTCATTCCTACGTGTTTTTTACATATAAAATAAGATTTAATTATAAAATAAATATTTAAATTATATTTTTTTTATTATTCTTTCGGTTTTTAAGGTCTTACCTTACTAATCCGGATTAATCCGGGTCGTTACTCGTACATCTAATTTTGGTGGGTGAGTCTCTTAGCAGGGATTTTCTGCGTACACAACATCTCGAACCTGAGATTTACTTAAGCGAGACCAAGTTGCTTACCACTTAGATCAATCCCTATTGGTATTTAAATTATATTTTTAATAGATGTTTAAAATATTTTTTAGTTAAAATAAATATTTAAATTTATATTTTAACTGAAATATGTGTTTAAAGTTTTTGACCGAAATAGATATATAATTTTTTTTGTTAAAATAGATGTTAAAATAAGTGTCTTAATTAACTTTATAATAAATTAAAAATTAAACACTTATTTCGGCTAAAATTTCATTTTAAACGATAATTATAAAAAAAACATAAATTTAAAATACTCATTTTATGGTTAAGCGTTAAAATTTAAAATACTAAAGAATTTAGAGAATTTTTTTTTTCACACTTAAATCAGATTTAAAAAATTAAATAAAAAATAAATTGAAGATTAGATAAATAATTGTCTTGTGTTCATGGGTAAAGCTACATGGGCCGGTAAGGGTCCGGCTCAAACGGTCCACTCGTACGGTTTATTATTTTTTAAGGTTAAAATAGTAAAATTGTTTTTGTGGTAAATCAAAATCGGTAATATTATCCTTATTTAATTGATCATGTTAGTGTGTTGACTTGCTTGATCTGTTTAGTGACCAATTTGTTAACTTTGCAACTCTTGTGGACTTTCTTGATAATTTTTTATAAAATGTTTATATGACTAGAATTGTTAAGATCTTGTGGAATTGAATTTTTATGAGTTCTATCAGGTTAGAATTGGGCCATGGCTTAGTTTATAAATTTGTATAACATGATTATGGCCATAAAAAAATATTTTTATAACAAAATTAATTGGATAGTTATTATAATTTTTATTTTACTGAATTAGGGGAGTTTATCGAGCGAGTTGATCACGAGTTGAGCAGCGCTCGACTCATACTCGTTAAAAATTTTATTGTTCGATTTGACTCGTTACTCGTTAAGCTTGTTAAAATTGTACTTGATTTGTGCTTATTAAAATATTTTATTGCTCAACTCGACTTTTTGCTTGTTAAGCATGACGTCTTACTCGTTAAGCTTACTAAAAAAATTATTTTATTTTTTTAACTAAAATTAAAATTTAATAAGATTATATAATATTAACATAAATTAATAAATTTAATCAAAAAATATCAAAAGAGTGTATAAAGTACTTTTAAAGTCTAAATTTCAAACAAGTAATCTGCAGATACGTCAAACTAGCATGTTAAAATTAAAATAAAATCAATAAATTAATAATTATTATTTAGATTTATTTTTTAAATGAAATAATTTTAAAGTAATTACTAAAAAATATTTTAAAAATTTAACGAGCTATTCACGAACTTATCGAGTTGAATTATACTTTTCTCGATTCAATTCGTTAAGATCTCGAGTCGAGTTTGAATTCGAGTGAAGCCAATCCGGATTGAGTATTTATCGAATTTTGACAGAGTCGAGTTCGAACAGCTCACGAACTGCTTAACTCCTTAACTCATTAAGTACCCATATCCTAAAACATTCTAATCTAAATATTTTATTTATAAATAAAATTTGTTAACAAATTAAATTTTAAACGATAAATATCTATATAATATTATACGTTAACATGATAAATATCATATAAATAAAATAACAAATATACTAATTTAATATATTTTTTAATCGACGTTTTAACCATTAATTTACTAAAAAAATATTCACAGAGTAATATTTTTTCTATAAATAAAATATTGAAGATTAAACACTCTATACAATAAAAAATAACTATTCAACTAATTAATAAAAGAAATTTTGATCGTATAATTAAGTGACATGTATTATATTTTTGTCAGGGTCCTATTTTATTACTGTTATTTTGTTGTTATTTTTGTTGTTTATCTTTCTGTTATGTTGAGCTGGTCTTTTAGTTTTGGGCTAGCCGTTAGATTGGTTTTAATTCTGTTTTATGTGGAACGGTGTCGTTAAGGGAGAGGGCTGAGTATTATGAATAGGGTTTGTCTGTCTTATTCTTCTTCATCGAATATCTTGAATGTTATGAATGAAACTGTTTTCTTTTCTTCCTCTCAATTCCTCTCTTCTCTAAGTTTTCTTCTTCTAATCTTCTTAACCTCATGTTAATTTTGATTCGGAACCTTACAAAGGTATAGAGCCATTTTGATCCGTTTCAATGGTGGATGGAGTTCGTACTCGTAATCAAACGGCTCAGCTAGCTCTAGCGGTCAGACAGCTAACCCTACTGAAGATGTGGATGAGGGTCTCCTTCTTGGCAGACCGAGGCAACGCGACTTCAATCCGAGATTTCCTCAGTTCGTATGGACATTGCCCGTATGGATGCTCGTATGGAAGACAGAATCAATGAGGTGAGAAATTTGATTTTGATAGAGCTTCAAAAGTTGTTGAGTATTGCAGTCGGTAAAACTCATGTGGTGGACGATACTCCTCCTCCTTCGGTTCAAGTCACCCACGAGTTAGTGGGAGTTTCGATTCCAGTCGAACAAGTTTTGGGTTCCTATCCTAAGGCACCAGTTATCATGGGTAACCCTCTCAGGACACAAGCTACCTCCAATAACAGTCATCCTCCAGTTATTCCGGTGCCGATTGAACATGCCTTGCCACAACCACAATCAGGTAACCTTGCTTACCATTTATTGTGTCCTAAATTTGATGGTTCAGATTTTCATGGTTGGTTTTCCAAGCTTGAGCAATTCTTCGAGGCGGAGTATGTGTCGGAGGACGATCGTATCCGGTTGGTGATATTACATCTCGAGGGAAAAACCCTTCAATGGCACCAATTAGCAGCACGTAACACTGTAAAATTTGCTCGATTGTCTTGGGGGCAATGCTTGCAATTACTCAGGGACAGATTTGCACCCGACGATTTTGAGGATCCATTTGAGGAGCTAGTCGACCTTCAACAAGCTGGTTCGATAGATCAATTTTATGAAGAGTTTGTGGTGCTACTAAATCAGGTGAAATTACCGGACGATTATGTTTTAAGTCTATTTAAAAATCATTTGAGATTGGAGAATAATAATTTCTTGAAATTATTGAAACCTGAAACTCTTACTAAAGCGTTTCATATGGCTAAACACCTTGAATCAATATTTACACCGGACAAAAGGGGGTTCAATACATCTTCCAGAGCAGGGACACCCGTACCATCCACTTTGTCCATCCCTTCGAGGAAAGCAGGAAGTATGATTAAGAATGTGGTGTCTCTATTCACATTTTCTTCTCGAAGTACCTCCCCTGGAACCATGAGTCCCAACTCTGATGAGGCTCCAGTAATTAGTAATTCAAGAGGAGCCAACAAGGCCTTGACTCCTGCTGAGATTGAGGACAAAAGAAAGAAGGGGTTTTGTTTCTAGTGTTCGGCTAAATATACGTCGGGACACCAGTGTGCTAAAACACAAATCTACCAAATTACTGTGGAAGGAATTGATAATGATGGGGAATCTGAGAAAAAAGAAGAGTTCTTAGACTGTGAAGAACATTCAAAGGTCTCAAAGACTGAGGTTCATATGATTTCGGTGCAAGCTAGATGGGGGATTTCTTCCTGGGAAACTATACGACTCAAAATGATTTTGGAAGGTCAACAACCGGTGACATTGATGGATTCGGGAAGCACTCACAATTTTGTGAGTTTGGCGGCTATTAAGAAGTTGAGATTGAAGGTGAAGAAAATGGCGAGCCTTAAGGTAACAGTGGCTGATGGAGGTTTAATAGAAACAATAGGATGTTATAATAAGGTGCCATGGTGTGTTCAGGATCAAATTTTTGTTGCTGATTTTTTGATTTTACCCTTGAAGAGCAGTGATTTAGTTTTTGAGTGCAGTGGTTATCAACTTTGGGTTCAATTCGATGGAATTTTTCAGCATTTACTATGGAATTCCAGCATCAAGGAAGATAGGTGAAGTTAGAAGGAATATATTCTGATCCAGTAACTTGGGTTACTCCTAAGGTTTGTGCTAAGCTGTTGAGAGGGGTGACAAGTTCTTATAATGCTTGTCTTGGGTTGTTAAATACAAAATTAGGAGTGCATGGAATAGAAGGAAGGATACTTTGTGAAATGTATCAATTATGAGCTGATTTTAAAGATACATATGATGAGCCGAAAACTTTTCTATCTGTGAAAAATAAGGATAACAGAATTCCTTTAACTGATGAGACCTCGGTGGTAAAAATTCGACCATACAGATATCCCACTTACCAGAAAAATGAGATTGAGAAGCTGACAGGAGAATTGTTGAAATCTGGTTTGATCCTTGAGGTCAAGGATGCTTTTAAGGGAAAAATATTGTCAGGGTCCTATTTTATTACTATTATTTTGCTGTTATTTTTGTTGTTTATCTTTCTGTTAGGCTGAGCTGATCTTTTAGTTTTGGGCTAACCGTTAGATTGGTTTTAATTCTGTTTTATGTGGAACGGTGTCGTTGAGAGAGAGGGCTGAGTATTATGAATAGGGTTTGTCTATCTTATTCTTCTTCATCGAATATCTTGAATGTTATGAATGAAACTGTTTTCTTTTTTTTCTCTCAATTCCTTTCTTCTCTAAGTTTTCTTCTTCTAATCTTCTTAACCTCCTGTTAATTCTGATTCGGAACCTTACAATTTTATTCATATTTATTTATGAATAGAAGAGGCTATTAATTATTAATTAATTAATTAATTGCATAGTGTTATTTTGTGTGCATGTTAGTAGGCGTCGGGAATGGTGCACGGTAGCAGAGAGGCAACGACAACAGTGGGCCAGTGGCCGCCTTAATTTAGCATGGTTTAGTTTTGATTTTTATATAAAAGGATAACTTATTGTTTTATTTTTTTTCGTTTTCAATAATCAATATTTTATTTTTATAAAATAAATAAATTGATGAAAATATAATAAAATTGTTGAACTAACTCCCTGATATCAAATATTTTATATGTTTATTCATAAAAAATTTAAAATTATTAAGGAAATATATTTAATTAATTAATTTAATTGTTTATTTTTATTTTTAGGTTATAAATTTTAGACAAAGAGTATTTTTTTTATAATTTTCTTCCCTTAGATTAGATTTAAATAGAATGTCAAAAAAAATTAAAGCTCATATGCCATGGTCTGATTAGGTTGAATTTTTTAATAAAAATTTTGAGTTTGTGTTGTATAGGATCAAATTTTTATTAAGGATAAAGTTAGGTTGAGTTTAGGATGAAAAATATTTGACTCAACTCGAGATTAATTATATAATTTTCACTAAAATTTACGGATATTTATAATAATAATATTTTCTATATATTTTTATAATTTGATCTTTAAAATTAAAATTTTTATTTATAATTTAGTTTTTAAAATTATAATTTTATACAATTAATTCCTATAAAATAATTTTTTAATATTAAATCTCTAAAATTATTTTTTTATAAGAATCGAGTCGAGCTTAGTGTATTTATTTTCGAGATGGTCAGGTCGAGTTTATTTTTTAAGAATAAGTTCAGGTCAGGTCAAGGGCGTATTTAGGATATTCATTTTTGGATTAAATTTAGATGGGACACTAACACGACCCGTGCCCATCCCTGAACAGAACTAAGATTTCATTACCATACTATTTTATTTAAATTATTTTAGTATAATTTATAGTAATATACATGTTCATTTTATGATTTATATTCGAAGTGTAAGATTTTTCCTGCCAACAATATTATCTCTAAAGTTTAAACTTTCATCCTTACCTTGAGATTTAATTTTCTTTATCAATACACCCAACATTTATTAATAGTTATCGTAACTTTTTAATAATATATAGATAATAAATTTTAATAAAAATATTAAGTCGAATCAAATAATTTTTTAAAGTTAAATGTAAATATTTATTAAAAATACTTTTAAAATTAATAGGATAGTTAATAATTTTTATATAGTGCTTTAATCTAAAATATAGAACATTTGGTTTTATACTATAAAAATAATTATAAATTGAATAAAAAATTTAATTCAATTCGATTCGAATAATCTGTATTCTATAAACCGCTAAACCTCTTCAACTCGGTTTAAAATAAGAAACTAACACGTATTGGTTATTTTATAAAATATATAACAATTGTTTTTATATTATAAAAATAATTATTAATTAAATAAAAAAACTTAATTCAATTCAATTTGCATAACCATCGTTTTTAAATTTATATTTTCTAAACCGCTAGAACTCTTCGACTCGGTTCAAAACAAGACCCTTGTTGGTTATTTTATGTTCGTGGTTCGGTCTGGTTTTTACTGGACCCCACACGTGGGTAAAGCAGGGCCCACCAAATCCTTCCCTGCAGCAAGCAGCACTTGCACGCGACCCAGCTTTGGCTCCATGCCTTTGCCACGTGCATCTGTCTGTGTGAGCTGTACGGCAAAAAACTGCATTTTTAATTATATCTAAAAGAAAATTGAATTTTTGACACAACCAAAATAATGGTGGCAAAATGGTGGAATTATTAAAATATTGTGATCGTAAATTTTATTTTTAAAAATATGGTTCACACATCATTATTTCTCACAATATTATAGATTATTGTAGCGTTCAGAAGATCTGGGTCTTGTAACCCGACTTTGAACAGTGATTCGAATAAAAAATAATATTTCGGCAAAGGCAAAGGGTTTACAACCAGCCTTTGCCATTTTTTTCAAATCACTATTTAAAGCCGGGTTGTATGTATAAGGTCTTTGCCGAAATATTTTTTTTATTTGAATCACTGTTCAAAAACGGGTTGTATGCATGAGACCTTCTGAACGTTACAGTAAACCATAATATTGTGGAAAATAATGATGTGTGAACTATATTTTTAGAAATAAAATTTTTAATCACAATATTTTAATAATTCCTCCCAAAACGGTGAATTATATAATAATTTATAATTAATTATACATCCACAGTAGAAATAAATTTTTAAATATTTTAATTTTAAGAGTTAGAAATAATTCAGGGTTTAAGTTATTAAAATTATAATATCACGGGACTATTACTTTTTTGTAAAAGACATGCTCGATAAAATATGTAACGCCACCGTATATGTATCTTAAGACCTCCTTTTTCCTTTTTAATGTGAGATTATTATTTTTTACCTTTTTTAGGCGTAACAATAATTATAATTTAAATTTTAATTATCAGATGTAAATTATTAATATATTATAATAAAATCTAAAACTTAAATTCTGATCCTATTATAAATTTTAACTTTAATTATATATTAAATTTAAAAATATTATTTTGTTGATAAATATTTATTTGTCGATTTCGGATTTTGTTAGGATTAATAATTAATTCGATTTGTTTAAGGGGTGTGAATTGATTATTTAAAAATTTGATAGAAGCAATTTTTTTTTTTTAAATGAACATAATAATTTAAAGCGGTTTAACTTTAAAACAAAATCTACGTCCACTATATTAGCTTCGTTTTTAACTAATCTTATTATATATATTTTTTAGATTAAGAAGACAACCATTATAAATGATTAAAGCTTTCTTTTTACAGTTTGATTGAATTTATTTTTTATAATAATAATAATAAATTAATATATTAAAAAATACCTCACAAAAACGTATGTTTACCCAATTTATAATTCACATAAATACTTCAACTAAAGAGAAAAATTATAATAAAAAAATTCTTTAAAAAAATGTTTTTTTTTTCATTTCCCCCCTCATTATTCTCAAATTTTTTTTCTCTTTCCTCTATCATATCAATTTTTCTTTTCAACCAATCACCCACCTATTTTAAATTCAAACTACACATTTTTTATTTAATTATTTACTTATCTCATAATTTAATAAAACTCATCCAAAATATTTATACACATCACAAGACCCAAACTCAAATACCTTTAATTGGATTTAATGAGATGAATATCCTTATTTATTTATTTAAAAATAATATTTTTTTAATTTTATCTTAAAAAATAACGTCTTTTTGTACACGTAGACCTAATTCACATCCTACACAATACGAATTTAACGTATCCTGCACAAAACTAATTCCTATTCCGTGTTTTGCAGAACGTGAAATTTCTTAACTCTTCAAAATAAAGTGAGTCTATTTTAACCTAATTTTGCGTTCTACAAGATACGAAGTAGGAATTCGCATTGTGCAGGAAGTAAATTAGGTCTACATACACAAAAAGAAGTTATTCTTTAAAATAAAATTTAAAGGATGTTATTTTTCAAATAAATAAGGTATATTCATCTCATTAAACCCTTAATCGAACTCTCACATATTAGCCTATAATTCGTGTCTAAGACCCGATTCATAATTCAAAATTCGAATCATTAGAATACCTCTCTACTACACTAAAATAATGTAGTATTACCATAATTGTTGAGGCAGATGGAAGTGACTTAATTTTTTTTGAACAAGTTAATAGTGATTACAGAAATATCTGTTCTAGAATATAATCTCTACCATTTGATATTAATCGTTCAATCACTCTACTAACATCGTTGATGCTCAAACCCGTGACCTCTAAGAACAACCACTGTCCCTCCGGGCTCCAACATATTGTAATGTCCTAGGCTAGACTAGATTTAAATATGTTACCCAACCACCCAAATGCATTGTATAGAATAATATAATGGAATGCCAACCATAGGATAAGATAACATTTAGTAATAATATATACAAGGATTAAATAATTATTTTTTTATAAGATGGATTAAATAAATTAGGTACTTGTTACGACCTTAGTTAGAACCGAAAAGGTACGCACAATACATGTTATACCAATATAAATATAAATGTAGAAATAGAAACGAAAGATATATATTTTTAAAATTATAAAAATGAGAGTATAATAGGAATATAATAAATATAAAATAAATTTTATTTTAAAATAATATAAGAAATAAAAAATAATAAAAAATATATAAATATCAATATGACGAGATATTATATTATGGGTTAGTCCCTCCAACGTTATCCATGAGTCCAGAAATATAAATAACAATCTATATGTCGTTCGGAGAATTCTCTGAAAAGAAGTTATCGAAGAGTTTGCTCTTGTATTTTTATAACAGTTTTTTTTATTTGGATAAATAAATTTTACATGCTTATTCAAAAGATATTTTATTTTTTTATGTACTTAAAATATTTTTTATCTGTCTTAATTACTCTTTTCGTCCCAAATTTAATGTTTATTATTGTTTTTTTTTTAATTTTGATTCATAATTATATAAAATTTATTATTGATAAAAATATAAAAATATATTTTAAAAATCTTTTAATTATTTAAAATATTTAATATAAATAAGGTCAAACTTTAAAAATTTTGGCTTTTAAAAGTCAATAATGGACATCTTAAATAGAATAAAAGTAGTATTATTTTTAGTTAAAATAACTGTCTAAATTATAATTTTTTTGTTAAAATAAATAATTTAATTAAATTTAATAAAAAAATAATAATAATTTAAACACTTACTTTAACTAAAAACGATAATTTATATACTTAGGAAAACAAAAAATAATTTAAATATTTAAAAAATATGATAGTTTGGACAATTATTGCAACATTAAGCCAAGATATAATTATAAAGTAAGATTTGATTTTCTCTCTTTTTTTCAAATCTATGTTTGTAGTGGATTTTTGGGTCAGGCTACTTTGTCTTGAATCCTTGACAGCTTCATTCATCATTCATGTATGCCTCTTTCTGGGTTCTTTGAACCAAAGAGTTAAAAGCTAGTGACAAGAACCAGTAGCAATGGCTAAGCGGCTAGTTCCTTGAATCTGGGTTAGTTCTAAGTAAGAAAATAGGGTGTTTTTTCCTTCAGATTTTCACAATGCCTTTGTATGAGCTATATCGGATGGCTAGGGGGAAGCTTGATTCATCTCAAGACAAGAAACCTTCAAGCTCAACTGGTTTGTCTTCTGTGTAAGTTTTTAATTTACTCTCTGGTTCAGTTCCTCTATGTGTTTTTAGACATTGAACTTCATTTATTACATGTTATTCAATCTTGTATGTGTTGTCTGAGTGCAGACCTGAGAATGACATTGTTGAACTGGTGTGGGAAAATGGTCAGATTTCGATGCAAGGTCAGTCTAGTAGAGCTAGAAAGATGCATTCTTGTAATAATTTACCATCCCACTGTTTTGAGACCAGAGATAGAGATATAGGAAATGAAGGGAATTATAGAAAAGTGGGGAAGTTTGGGGAGATGGATTCTGTATTGAGTGAAATTCCGATGTCGGTGCCGTCTCATTATGATGGTGATGATGAGATGGTGCCTTGGCATAAGTACCCTGAGGTCCAATCTTTACATGATGGATGTTCCGGTTTATTGCCTGAACTATCCGGGGTCACTGCGAATGAGATCCCAAGTAATAGTAAGTTAGCATCATATGATAGAAGATGCCAATCTATTAGAGATTTGTGTACTGTTTCTCCGAATGATGCTGCGGGTTTCGAACAAGGAAAGCTGTCAAAGGTTCCTAAACCCGCATATGGCGAAGCTAGGCCTAGATGTGGTACCAGCCAGCCATCACAGAAATGTCAAGAGTCTTCTCCAGATTTTAGATCAAGAAATTTGGAGAGTAATGGTCATAACCTGAGCCATACCTTCACCGACCGTGCCATTTGCAGAGATTCAATGGGAGCTCAGCCATCAGATGATGCTTTGCCTGGCATCAAGATGCAGAAACAAGATCAGGTTTCACCCTGTAGGAATACTGGCTTGATGAATTTTTCCCATTTCTCGCGTCCTGCAGCTCTTGTTAAAGCTAGTCTTAAGAACATAGGTGCTATGGCTAGGATTGAGAAGAATGGAAGTAAGGGAAAGGGGATTGGTGACAATGTTAGCGACCGTGTTGATTCTACGTTCATTGATTCAATTATTGAGCTACAGAAGGAAGACAATTTTCGTTGCCATTCTACGATAGTTCCGGTGAAGACTAATATAAAAGAATCTAAAACTAGGACTCTAGATACACCAGTTGCCGCTGAACCAAATGATGCTACCAGTAAAGAAAATGTGCTCGAAGGTGATAAAATCTCTAATCAAATTGTTGGTGAGAATGCTTCTAAACACCTACAGCGTAGTGATAAAGCTGTAGAGTCTGTGCTTGCTGCTGCTTCTGTTTGCCCAGGAAATGGTGAAGAAAGAGCTTCTGATGTTCCAGTAGTACATAATTCGAAGAGAAAAACTCGTGACGACGATGATGAGTTTGAATGTCCTAGTGAAGTAAGTTATAGAATATAATTTTCTTTCATTTTTCTGTGTTCTTAACTCATTTTTTTCTATTCCAATAAAACCGAGTAACCAACTTACATTCGTAGGATGCTGAAGAAGAATCTGTGGATGTGAAAAAAGCAATTCCTGCTCGAGGTGGTAAGGGGTCTAAGAGAAGTCGAGCAGCTGAAGTGCATAATTTATCTGAAAGGGTGAGGAAGTGCATTCGATTCGTTCAATGATTCTAAATTTTTCTTTCATATGGCTATGTCTGAATTGTAAGATCTCGACTTTCACGAACAGAGGCGAAGGGATAGGATAAATGAGAAGATGCGTGCTTTACAGGAGCTCATACCAAACTGCAACAAGGTTGGTAATTCATACTATTACTTTTTTTTAATATTTTAACTAAATCAAAAGAGTTTTCTTGGAAGCAGATGTGATTCTGCAACAAGGAATATCCTTGCTTATTGTATTAGTAGTTTAAAAAAGATAACTTATTCGTGTTTCTTACCTTCGATTGCAATCTTAGTTAAATTCTGCAGACATGGTTAAACACTTAAATGGATTTGTGATTGAACCAAAAAACAGACAACAAAGACCTGATAGCTTTTGTATTTTAAAGCTTTTGACTTTTTCATTTTGGCATTACAAGGTGGATAAAGCTTCGATGCTTGATGAAGCAATCGAATATCTCAAAACACTCCAATTACAGGTGCAGGTAAGACCTCTGTCTTCTTTCTCCCAAATCATAACAGTTCCTATTCCTTTTGGTGTATATTTTAATGCTGATTTGTTGAAGGGTAAACGAAATAAGTTCATTTTATCAACTACCAACCTTATGCAGATTATGTCTATGCGGACCGGCTTATATATGCCACCAATGATGTTTCTATCTGGAATGCAACACATGCATGCAGCTCATATGGCACATTTTTCACCCATGAGTGTTGGAATGGGTGTAGGTATGGGTTTCGGGATGCCGTTTCCTCAAACAAATATTGCAGCCTCTGCTTGCCCTATGGTTCAGGTGCCTCCAATCCCTGGAGTAGCTTTTTCTGACCCCGGCTCACATATGTCCAGCGCCACTACACTCCATGAGCTGACAGGATCTAACCTCCAGCTGCATGGGCTTCATGGTCAAGGACTTCCAATGTCCATGCCAGGTGCACCTTTGATTCCTATTCCTGGTGGTCATCTTATGAAACCAGCCGTTGGCTTAAATGGCGGTGGACTAGTAGGTCCAATGGAAAATATGGATTCTGCTAAAGCTTCTAGTTCAAAGGATCCAATTCAGAATATCAACTCACAAGTGACAGAGAACACCAACATCAATAGCTCCCTGAATCAGACATCTACTCAGGTTAGGAAAATTTTCTTGTTCCTGTTCAAGTCATCGAAAAAGAAGTTTCTAGTACGGGTGAATATTTGATACACTACCAGCTTAAAAAAAGAGAGTTTCTTGTTAGGCTAGAAAAAGGGTGTCAGATTCGATTAACTCGTCATTCATCTGAACATTCTGCAATTTTTAAAGGATTTACCTCTTGTCACAGCCTACTTGAATTTAATCAGTTTTGTTATTGTTTTCGATGCCAGGACCGAACAACGAATGGAAGTTTTGAACAGCCAGCTGAAGTGCTAGAGAACAGTCAAGCCTCAGAACTCACCGGTAGTGTTCCTTTTAGATCAACCAATGGAGATGAGAAGTTACCTGATAAGTCATAGTACTTCTGAATTTTGATTGTATATACATATTGTGTTCTATCAAATTGTGGCATGAAGAAAGTATGAAAAACTAAATATAGATTTAAGTGTAGGCCAGAATTGTTAGCTTTTTGAACTGAGGATAGCAATCATATTGGAGAGAAGCTTTTTCTGTGAGGGGATTGGATTTAACCTCTATGATAATGATGATTGTCGCAACTATTTTAAAACCGGATGTAAAAAATAGACTGACGAAATTTTGAAAAATCGAGATTTATTGCTTTATATTGTTAATTATGAAAACCAAAATTTTATTAAAAAACATATATTATTTGAATTTAAAAAATGACTTGGAATCGCCACCGGCCACTTTGGTAGGCCAGACATCATAAAACAAACCAGAGATTCTTTTTAAAACATTTGGGTTCGGGAGTCGGTTACGCGTAAGGACGACACTTACAAACGCCCGAAATCGATACCTTATTAATTACACGTGACATTTTGACATTTCGAATAATAATATAAATTTAATTCATCATTGTCAGATGAATATCGTTAGAATGAGGATATCCTTTTGGATAAGAAAGTACATTTCTTTTAAATACGAGCTCGAATAAGACGTCCTATAATAGGAAACTTTAACTCGTATTTAAAGAAATATAAACTCTGCCCCAGAAGGTATGCATGACCAGTTATTATCTTGTTCTTCTAACTGATCAGGCTACATTAATTAAATATTTAAAATCCTATTAAATTATTAATTTACAAGTGTATTATGATAACATCCGAGCGATCGGACACTACCATCTAGACACCGAATAAAATTAATAATACTATTGATTTTTCTAACCATTTACCTAACTAATTTTATTTAATTCTAACCTTAAATTATTTATCATTTTCTATGTTTCGATGACACGTTGAATGCGATACCAAAGTACACTCTTGACCAACATAATGTTACGTCAAAACACTGACCACTTAGTGTATCCGAGGTATATGATTAAAATGTCATCGTTACTATAATTATCTCCTATTTAAAATTAATTATTTAATTAAGATGACTAACCCTAAAAAGACTCTAATTTAATTAACTACGTGTCCTAAATAGATATACTATACTTTTTTTTTAAAAAATGCAAGCTTACATATAAATTAAACAATCAAATAAAATAAATATATAAAAGACCAAGGATCAAATTGAACTACACGTACAAAGATAATGATCGAAAGCATAAACAGAATGACACAAGTTGAAGTGTATATATAAAAAATATCAAAATTAGGAATCCGGAGTGAAAATAACAAAAAGTGCAGTGTAGGGCTTACCATCTTCAAGTTTCCAACCTTTTCCCACGTACATCTAGCCATGTGATGAAGATACTGAAGGGAAAGAAATTGCTTCAAATAGTCAGTGACATGAAATCCACATTCAAAGCTCAGTAGCACTATTTTTCGTTCCCTAATCGCTTCCTTGCATGTTGTACTAAACTTGGAACTCCTTTCAATGTCAGTTCTGATCCATGGAGGTTTGTGTTTTCAAGAGAAGTAGTGGTTATTAGAAGGATCCTCGAACTCGGAATCACTTGCGGTGAGAGCAGTTCTGTTGCATGGAGATCCCATTGTTGGAAAATTGAGTTCAATGCCTTTACTTCGGAGGGACCAGTGGCGATGGTAGCATTAGTCTGGGCTTTAATGGAATCGCAGCATGGAAACTAAACAACCAAGAAGTCCTCCGGGTCATGCTTTCCAAGAACACAGTCGTGGCTTCATCATCATCTTCAACCTTGAGTTCTTCTTATTCTTTTACTCGCTTCGCGACTAAATCGTCATCTTCTTCTTCGATGGAACCACTTAAAGGGTGTAGATATTTAATCCGAGCTTCTACTTAATCTCAATGGTTTCTAGTGATATTGCCGGCATCCCTCAAGCTTCCGATGACCTTCTCCAGTGAGATTTTCTTATTGACTCGGGATTCCAGTGATCCGTCCCCATTTTCTCCCTCTCACCTCCTGATCGTTTTTTTTGAATAATCCCTCCGAAACGGATAGAAACCAAAAAGAGAACCCCCACCTCTTCCAATAACCGTCTGTCATTATCCTTTGTGGTAACCATTCTTAACTCCACAACTCTTCAATTTTCCTTTATTATTATTATTATTATTGTTTTATTATTTTATATTTTTTATATTTTTTTAGTGGATATTTACTTGTAGAGTCCAAATCATCTGCCCTTTTTCCATGCCCTATTTATGCCCTAACTTCAAATTAGAGGGTTTAAGCTATAGGGTTTAGGATTTTAAGTTAAGGGTTTAGGTTAGGGTATAGGGAATTAAGGGTAGGGTGTATTTTTTTAGGTATAGGGTTTAGAGTTTAGGATATATAAATATGGGTTAGGGTTTAAAATTTAATTTTTTAGTAAAATAACAAAGGAGGCACAAATGGGGTATGGGAAAGAGGCAGAAGATTTTTGCTCTTACTTGTAGCCTTATTTGTTATCGAATACTCGGACAAAATTCAGATATTACAATGATTGTAATATCTAAAAACCGATCTAGTTAAAAATTAGATTTTGATAACCAAAAATCCTATATCAGCAAGTCAAGCCATAATATTGACTTTTGACCAAATGGTCGATTATGCAAGTATTAGATCTTAATTTAGTATGGTCAGAGACGTCAACTCATAATCCCTTAGGTAATATGCCATCAAATATCGTATCCCGCAGGGCCTAACAAATACTAGCTATCAGACTGAGAAAAAGTGTTATAATAATTCTCTCTCCCCGTCATTAAAATGGGTGTTATAATGACGGTCAGTTAGAATTTTCACAGATTTTCGGCATGTTGATGTAACTTGAAATCTTTTCTAGCATATGTAAATTCATTTATCAACATCCATGGTAATAATGCTGGTCTACATAAGAGAAAAATACCTCAATGGTATGTAAATGATTTTATTATTTTTCTACACGTACACAAAACATACATACATGCATGTCTGTTTATGTCCCTTATCAACCACTTTTAAGCTGTTGCTTAGATTCCTCAGTTCGATCAAGTTATTTTATAAGTTGTTGTGTTGATGCCTCGGTTTGAACAGAAGAGGGAGCTTCAGATGTTTCTGTTTCTCCATCCATGTTGTTTTCTTTGTCTGCAACATCTGGTCCAGTACGCGAATCCTTAGCTTTGTCTTCTGTATGATCTGGTTCTTCCGTCTTGTATTGGTACCATGAGGCACAGTACAAGTAATTTACAAAGTTTAAGCAACTAAGGATAGCTAAAAACCAGTAAAAGAGATTCAAGTGGCTCGAGTTTAAGTCTAATCCACGAATCCAGCCATGCCTGCTTGAGGTGATTCTTTTGGTGATGGCGTTTATGATGTTTACGAACACGGTACTTAAGAAGTAGCCGAAAGATAGAGATAGCCAGGTAAATGATGTTGCGAGTGATCTCATGCCTATTGGTGCTTCCTTGTAGAAAAATTCTAGTAGTCCTACAAGGGTAAACATGTCTGCAATTCCGAATATTCCATACTGAAAGGAGAGCCAGAAGAGACTTATGGGCTTGGTCATGTCCTTATGAGCTTGATCCCTTCTTTTGACCTCAACAAAACCAGCGACAGCCATTGAAATTGCTGACAGAACAAGCCCCACACCGACACGTTGGAGTTGCGTGATGCCGGATGGATGGTGTGTGATTTTTCGAGCAAAAGGGACGAAGAATAACTCATAGGTAGGAATCAGAATGGACATGAAGACCAGTGGGATTATTGGGATTGACGAGGCCGGAACACTGAATTTTCCGAGATGGCGATCCATGGTATTACCTTGCTGAATCGAGAATGTCTGCAGCTGTGCCAGACAAGTGTTCATTATGATGGTACTGCCTAAAATAGGCAACATTCTGGTTAGAATCTTAACTTCTTCGACTTGAGTCACAGAGCAGACCGTCCACGGTGTTACTTCCGAGTGTTTTGGAACAATTGCTGCTTTGTCTAGGAATCTGACCAGGAACAACAATAATTTCAGAAAATTTCTTGGCCTGTTTAGACATCATACAATCATGTCACATGCATCATGCATGCTTCACCTGAATTGGTTGGTGTGTGGGATTCTTTCCTCCCTGCTACCATCTTCGTCTTCACCGACCTCGTATAATTCATCCGCCGGCTTATCGGGCAGAGGTAACCGTCTATTTTTGATGGCTACCGTTATGACCTATAAACGGTCGATCATAACACAAAAACAAGTGTTTGTCACCCTTGTTTACATTTATACATATGCATGAGTAATGAAACGCAGAGACACAGAGTTATATGCTGAACCTGAGCTATCCTGGCAATGGGACTATTAGCCACTGTCGGTTCTCGGAGGCGGTAGAAAGGCTTCCCCAATGCAAGAACAACGAAACCGATGAAGGTAGCCACCGTCGATATGAAGAAACCCCAATACCACTTGTGCTCTTCGGTAGTCAAATACACTATGCCCGTCACTCCGACGGAGGCTCCGAGTGTCGTACTAAGCAATAGCCAGTTGAAATACCTGGCTAGAGCCTTTGCATCATTGGGGTCTTTATGATCGAACTGTTCACCGCCGAGTGCCGGAAGAGCTCCCTTGACACCACCAGACCCCAATGCCAACAACCACAACGAAGCATAGAACATCATCGCATTGCCTCCATGTATGCAGCTAGGCTTGCCACCACAATAGGTGGGCTGCAACGCCTTAGAATAAGCTTGAATTGTCATCAATGCCAATCCCTGCAGATCGGAAAACCTTGTTTCATATTTGACAGACAAAGATTTAAACTTTGGAAGTAATTAAGTTCTCACCAGCACTTCAATGAATCCGAAAATCAGACAAGTGGTGTATCTGTTAATGAAAGTGTCTGAAATGAAGCCACCGACAAGGGAGAGCAAGAAGGTTGAACCCATCAAGTTTGTCAGCGTGTTTGCAGAGGTGGGGATGTCGAAGAACATGACATAAAGGAAGTACAACACCAAGCTCACCATGTTTGCGACAAAACCCATGTTTTCTAGTGACATCAGCGCTACCAAAATGGAAAGCATTACAAAAGTTGAGTGGAAGGTTAATATTTTTCAAACTTTTAGAATTAAGGATCAATTTGTTTAATTTTAAAACTGGAGGGATCTAAGAACAATTTTTGCTTCAAAAATAAAGATAAAAAGGGTGTGGGTTAATTACCAAAAATGAACATGGAAGCTTTGAATCCACCTTTGTTCTTCTCATCAACTTTGGCCATCCCCAAGAGACCCTGCATGCAACAGAAGCTATTGCTGTTTCGATTTTTTTACAAATATATCATAAATTAAAAATTAGAATAATACTTAATGATACTTAGAATATATAAATAGTTAAAAATTCTCGATTGATATTTTTTTATTTTTAAAAAATTAAATTAATGAGATTCACTGATTAGCCTAGTGATTAAAAGATACTTATCCTGATTCATCTTGTATAAGTTCGAATACCGATATAAGAAAAAGTTATAATCTCTGTTTAATAAAAAAAATAGATTAATATTTAAATAGAGCTCGTATAAGATTTATATAAGATACAAACTGAACTTAAGGATATTTTAATCTCAAGCTGCCTCATGGATAATAAGTATGTGATTATTATTTGATTCATCAACTATTGATTTATGTCTTAGTGTTATAAAAATCCATTACACGAATGCTTTTTTTAACTGAACTTTTTTATCTCGTTAGATCAATCGATAATTAGTAATAATCTGGATCGAGTAACGTAGAAACCCATTATGGGGACAATCTTCTCAACCGAATTTATTCCATTCACAACATCAAGATTTGAATCCCCGACTTACTTAAGAGATCTAGTGCTTCATCCCACTAGACCAACTAGTTATAGGTAAAGTAATTCATAGGCTAAAATAACTTTTCGATTCAAACAATTTGTTTAAGACCATCTTAATTATCTGAAAAAACAATATTAAACGAGACCTAACTATAACTCGAAAAACATTATATTAAGAAGAGATAGAAGTGATTACCATCTTGAATGATGACCAAATATGGCAAGTAATAGTAGGTGAAGATGAGAATGACTCAAAGTATAAAAACCTCTACATACACATATATATACACATATATCACCAGAAATGCTACCCTAAATCAAACACATAGTTTATAACGTTTGTAACATTAAATTTATCGACAAACTTAGTTTGTTCTTAAAAATTTTAGTATGTTTTGTCTTAGTTTACATTTGATTTGGTGTCTTTCCTTGAACATATCAGTGTGTTGTTCAACAATGCTTTCTATCAGTGTCTTGGTTTCTGTCTGTTTCTGTATTATTCCATATTCCATATGCATGCATTCATAGGAACAACTACCCAAGTAGTTTTAAACCATTTGCATGCAAGTACACTTAAGCTCTAAAAATTTTCTATGATTTTATCCCTTTATAATTTTCGGTGTTCGATTCACTGGTTTATTAATTTAAATCGAATATTATAAAGACTCATTCAGAGACAATGCTATGTATAGGGTAGAAGGGGAAGTTGCCCCTCCCAAATTTTTGGTATTGCTGCAACCCTTTTTTCAAGCGGTTCGACGATTTTTCTTTAAAAATAAAAAACAACGGAGTCGCCACCAATCCTTTTTTAAAGGTGTGATTGGATCACCTAAAAACAAGTTATTTTAATAAAATCATTTTGTTTTATTAAAACAACAATTTTGGTCTGCGAAAACACAAAAACGGGTTCAATAATCGGTTACGTGTGGGGAAAGGCTAGCACATTCACAACACTCAAAAATTGTTAGCTAGCCGATTACAAAACGTTTTAAAGTCGAAATTTACAAGTTTGTATAAAATTTAAATTAATGTTCATTTATGAATTTGATTCCATTTTAACGGCCCCACTGTCAGGAGAGTAAACTTTAATCACCGCGAACATTTCTGGCGCTAACTCGTTACCTCCTATAGTGGAACACCGCATTAATTAAGTTCCACTTTTTTAATCAAGCAAGCAAAGAAATTTAGTGTGTTGAAACTTTTATT
This sequence comes from Abelmoschus esculentus, assembly GCA_035048815.1. Taxonomy (NCBI): domain Eukaryota; kingdom Viridiplantae; phylum Streptophyta; class Magnoliopsida; order Malvales; family Malvaceae; genus Abelmoschus; species Abelmoschus esculentus. The sequence goes on from JAUCBN010000004.1 coordinate 24,323,904, forward strand.
ATTCTAAGTTAATTATTAACCTAAGAAATATCTAAGTAAATTTTACATATTAAGGTTAAAATGTAATTAAGTATATTTTATGGACTTTAAATGTGAGTAAATATTTTTATTTTATTCTAAGGCTCTAACTAGGATCTTTAGTACATAATCTTAAGGATTTTATTTAAGCTAACAAAATAATTCTAGATTTTATCTAACTAACAAAAAAGATAATGTTAAAAAAAGAAAAAATGTTAATTTATACTTTACATGATAAAATGAACTTAATAAATTAAAATTTATAATATGAAATGGGGTTAATGAAAAAATGAAAAATGAAAAAAAATTGAATTTAAATAATAATTTTTAACTTTAAAAAGTTTAACATAATTAATAAAAAAATAATTTTAATTAAATAATTTATTTTATTTAATATGAGTATAAAGACCAAAAACATCATTTATCAATTTTAATTTTAAAATAAAGATCAAACATCCCTTTTTATAATTCTCTTTACTTGTTCGTCCATGTTCATAAAAAAATTATAACGATTAAAGAACTTTAAAAATCAAAAGAAATATAAGTTAACAATTAAATTTAAAACAAGAAAAGATAAAATAAAAAATACCTAAGAACAAAGTTTGCTTCACGAATTTCTTCAAATCTCCAAATACCTTATTTTTTTAACAATTCTCGAATACAATATGAATTATATTATTGATGTATGAGTGAGTTATAGTGGAGAGTGAATGTGAGTTGTGGTTGTGTTTGGTGTGTCTTCAAGTGAAGGGGAAAGAGGTTTATATAGGATTTTTAACCCACAAATACAAGAAAAATAATCAAATTAAATACCCAAAATCGAGTGAAATATTACCTTAAAATCTTTGATTTGATTCTTTCTTGTTCTTCTTTAAATCTGATCAAATCCGGTAATATTCTTTCCTCCATTTTTGAGTCAAATCTCCTCTAATTGCTTTTATTTTCTTATCTCTTCAAATCAGCTCAAATTGTCTTCCTTCTTCGATTTGACTTTCATCAGCTTTTCTTTTTATTTTTTTTATTTGAGCTAAAAATCTGTAACAACAGGTATAATTATATTTTTAGTCTTTTTTAGTTTAAATATTAATTAAATAAAAGTTTTTGTCCCTCCCAATTTTTAAATTTAAAAGTTTAATAGATTCTTGTTCCTCCCAACATTGAATCCTAGCTCCGTCCCTGGGTTTATTATACGAGTAGGGTGCAAATTGTCTGTTTCTTTTTATTGTGCCTCTATTGGTGCCCCACTTTAAAATAGTGAGTTTATGATTTAGGGTTTATGGTTATGGTTTAAGGAATTAGAGGTAGGATATATTTTTAGGACGTAAGATTTAAGGTTTAGGACTTAGAAATTATGGTTAAAATATATAATTTAATTTTAAATATTTTTAGTACAATATATAGAAAGAGACATATACGCGACTTAACACATCAACATATTAGCTTATCAGATAGTTAGTCTATTCTTGTTTTTAATTTATTTATTTATTTATTTTATTTATAAAAAACCTTATGTTTTAACTAAAATTTAATCTATAATATATTTTACAGGAGAATACAATGAGAGTACTGTAGTTATGTTGCCCTAAAAGTATGAGAATTTTTTTATTTATTTATACGGCTTGAAGTTGATACAGAGGTTCTTTAAAATTTAAATTCTATAATTATATGTATATTTGAATGCTAATCTAATGTTTTAAATTTAAGGTTTAAAATATATAATATTTAAATAAATACAACAATAGAATTTAAATTTTATATAATTTATGTATCAAATAGTTTTTTTTTATATAGTTTTATATATATATATATATATATATATATATATATATAAGCGTGGTATTGATATTAGTTTGATATTATAATTATTCTTTTATTTTTTATTCTATCTCGGCTAATATCGTATTTTTTTAATGAAATAGTATGCATGATTATATTCATGAACTATCATACATAAAAGATATCGGTACAAATCTCGTTAAAAAACCCCTAAACCTAAATGAAGAAAAAGATTACCTATACTGATATATATATATATATATATATAAAACCAACAGGATCATCTGACAAAGTATCAAATAATCAAATATAATTATAACTAAGTGTATTATATATTTTTCAAAAAAAAGTGTATTATATATAGATAAAAGGAGCTAGCCTACATGGTCTTAGACCCATACCATAGGTGTAACCTTTCGCTCAATATTCGAATCAACAATTGAAGCATTTGAGGTTGTATTAATCGGAAATACACGACAGAAGGATTTGCTTTATTTATAAACTTCACCTTCAACAAGCGTAGATTTTTTTTTTGTTTTCAATATTTTTTTTTATGAATAATATGTCTTTTTCTTAAGACTGAGAGCGGTAAAGTGAATAAATAAATAAATAAAGTAATATATATATTTATGTCTATTTATAAATAAAGATCATAGTTCAAAATTTTAATAATCAATCATATATGGGTATAAATCGTCTATCTCTTCCTCATGCTTTCATTTATGCCTCCACTTCAAATTAGAAGGTTTAGGGTTTAGGGTTTTAGGTTAGAGATTTTGGTTAGGGGTTAGGGAATTAGGGGTAGGGTGTATTTTTTAGAGTATAGGGTTTAGGATATAGAAAATAAGGGTTAGGGTTTAAAATTTAATTTTTTTAGTAAATTTTCAAAGGAGACATGAAAAAGAGGTAAAAGATTTTTACTCATCATATATATATATATGTGTTTTATAGAAATTTAATCAAAATGAGTAGAATTGAGTTCATATATGAATCTAATACAACAATGAATCTGTGTAAACTATAACGGAGTTGGCCGTTGGTAAAGTGAGGGATGAGCTAAGGTCGGCATCCCCCAGCCGTGGCCGGAGAAGATGACATTCATGGTGATAGGACTCAACCATACCAAACCATGAACCTTACCAATGGAAAACGTATTCAAAGGCAATAACCTAAGCTTTATGGAGCGTGACAACCGTATGCCTCCACTCACTTTCTTCAGCCTCCCCCTCCTCGCTCCCTTGTTGCCGGCAGTGTCATGGTTTGTGGACGGAAGCTTCTCTTAGCGACCGCATTGCCCCCGTAAAATGCCCTTGAAATGGATCTTCGCCATTGAAATGACACAAACGAACAAAGAAAGAAAATAAACTAGGAAAACACACACAGCAGAGAGCTTAGTTCCCTCGAAGGACTCATGTATGGTCGAAGTTGATGAATCATATATATATATATATTCGTTCTTCCAAGCATTTCAACTGACTGCATGCATTGAAACTGCAGCATACATACCTGTGCGTAAAATATATACATATTCTGTAATTTGAACTACCAGGCCAGCAGATACACTGATTATATATGTAGAAGAATACAAATATATGTATAGGGTAGTCGTGCATGTGCACTGCCACTGATGGATGCCCATGTTAGGTTTAAGAATCCAATCATTTTTCAAGGATTGGAATGTGTCTACGTGGCTGTATCTATCAGCTTGTGTCTTAATTTGATGGCTTAAATACAAGAGATTATACGGGTTCATCACGTTATCTATAATCCAAGCAATCAGAATTATTTATTTTTAAAGAATTATCTAATAACTATCAACCCACTAATTACACGTAGGAAAAAGGTGATGATTTATCTTAAAAAAATTAAAATGAACGGTTCTGATTGCTTAGGACCATGAATGACGTGACGAACAAGGTTTACCTAATAATTTTTCCTTAAATACAGATTTAGTTCATAATCACACAGTAAATGACAAACCTCCGGAGAATTATTCTATGGACCGGTTCCGCCGAGGGGCGGATCTAGAAATTTTAATTTGGTAGTTCACCGATCAATAATAAATTATATATGTTTGATAATATTTTAAAATAAATATTCAATATTATTTTATACTAAAAGTATAAATAAGATTATTACCATTAGAATTAAAGTCCTTGTTATAGTATACTTCTAGGATTATATTCATTATCAAAAAATCATCAATAAAGTGATTACTCTTAAAGTTAAAGATAGAACCTCATCACATGAAGTGTGGTTATTTTAGGGTCATGTGCATAATTTTTTAGAGCTAATACTTTGATGTTAGATTTTAGGGTCTTGAGATTCTCAGTGTGGTTCACCACTGTTAACCATTAGATCAATTTGAAACTAAATCATGTTAAATTTCTAACAAAGTGAATGTTTTTCATTGTTGGAATATTTGATCGACATCGTTTCGTCTAACAAATTTTGACCTTGGTAGTAATTGTAAATTTGAAAAGTTAGGATTATTTTTTGAGAAAAAAACTTTACGTGTCACATCAGTATTTCTTAACTGGTTAAGAGAAGTTAACGTAATGAAAGAATATAAAAAATTTAATAACTATAATAAAATAAATCGATTTCAGTGACTAAAAAAAACACCCTAAAACTTCAATTATTACTAATATAATTTACCTTATTTTTAATGGTAGGTCCTGTGACCTACCTTGCACCAAAGTGCATCCGCCCCTGGTTCCGCCACGTTATTTATGGTCTTATCCACTAAAAAATTATCAACTAATTTTTATTTTTTATATCGTTTTTTCTTTCCTAATTAATCTCTATTTAACCACCCATTACCTATTATATGACAATAAAAAAGCGAAGATCACTCTTAAAAAAATAACATAAAAAATATAAAAATTAATTAACATTTTTTAGTGAATAAGGACCATAAATAATAAATAGAACCGGTCTATAAAATATTGTTTTCAAAACCCGGCCTACATACAACTTGTGATCATTACAAAATAAGTGCATACTTGGTTATTTTATTTTATTTTAATGAACATATAAACATAAGGAATTGCTTAAATATTGTTTTTATTTTTTATAAACATGATAGTATGGCAAAAAATCCCCTAGACGTGGTACGAGTTGATTTTCAGGATGCTTACTACTCGTTGAAAATCAGAAACACATTCATTCTATACGCCGTGCGAAGAATACAAGATTACGCTAAAAGACATAAGATACTCTTAATTTTTCTTTAACATTATTTTGGATTGAGCCAAAAACAAAACCACAGGGTAGTAGAAAAAAAAGTTTGATGATATAATAGTGTTATTTTATAGTTTAATGTATTTTCAATATAAAGGTTAAACTTTGGTGGCATTTTGTGTAGTTTAGTCTTAAAAGGTTTAGTGGTATGATTATTTGAAAAACATGCAAAAACAGAATCAAGATGAGTTGAAATCAAATCTCATGACTTTCATTTTAGATCTCCTTCAAATATGGCCTAAAATGATACTCCATCTACAGACCAGACAGCCACAAAATCAAACATCGAGCCACCGGCAGACCTTCCACTGGGCCACCGAGTTCCAATAATGACATCTAAGAAAGGGGACTGTATAATTTACAGGGACTAAAATCAATACAGGAGTGGGAAGAAAGAAAATACAGGGAGTCGAGGACAACAGCAAATTGATACCGATCATTGAGACACGACTTGATAAAGGAGGCTGTGCACTTCCCCTCTGAGCATAAGGATGATACAACACACTTAGTCACCTAGGGGCAGTATCTTTTGCTGCAGGAACTTCCGAAGGGTAAGCGGATAAATCCATGTCGATAAGTGACATATCATATGGCCTTGAATAAGAATTTGAGTGGTCCATAAGAATAGATGATTTTGGAACATCAGCACTTGCAGAACTAGGTACAGAGTTAGGGTTTTGGGGTGTGCCTGTACCATCCGATGGGAGACTGGAAATCTGAATATCATCTAGTTTGCTTGGGATCACGTGTTTGTTTCTTCTAGCAGCATCCATCTCAGGCCCAGTTGGAACAAAAGTCCTTGACCGGTATTTCCTTGTTCCTTCATCGCCGTCATTATGGTTGTACAGCACATAATCATGGTATGTTGGTGCAAACTGAGAATCCAATTAAAAAATATCAACACCATAAACAAAGATAAACAAAAGAAGAATGATTTAAAAGAGGAGCCTGCAAGAAATGTCACAGAGAAGTGAGGCTCACCTGGTGAACAGTATCATGATAGAAGTCATTCAACATCAAAGCATGTGCAAGACTTCTTGTAAAACCACGAGGCGCACCAATATTTGCACCAGCATACTCTTTATATGGGAATGCATAAAGATGACCTACAGCAGCTATAAGCATCTCAACACATATAAGGAAGTTTTGAAACTGAGCTGCTTCTTCAGCACCCTTTATAAATCCAGATTTTGCTGCGAGAAAAACCAGAACACCCTGCAAAAGGAAATAAAATGAATGGAAGTTTTGACTTTTGAGTTTCTTTTAGAACCTTTGCAGATGGGTTCAGACATAGTATGTTGCCATCACAACAAAAGAGGTTACAATTAACCATCTGTACAGGCATGTGTTTTATCAGGTTTTAATAGATCATACAAAGCCGTCACAGACCAAGGTGTGATTCTCTAAAATGCTAGTAGAATCTGCCTGTAGAGAGACAAGAATGCAGCACTTCCTGAACATCAAATTGCTCTTATGATTTTACATCAGTGTACAAAGGGAAAGAAAATATAGAAAATCAGCCTCCCCTAAAAGATGAAACATAAAGATAACATTGATGTGGACAGGAAACAGTTTAGTAAAGGTTGCATTCTGGTATCTAGAAGTTGCCACTCCAAGGTTGACACAAGAAAAATACAAGGACAGATAGAAGTATATAAAACCTAAAAACAAAGGATCTGTATTCTTTCTTTTTCCTTTTTGCATGCACAAGCATGTAAGTAACAGGAACAAGAGATTTTACCTGCCAGTAGGTTAAGAAGACTACAGATTTTATGATGATGAACTTTGGAACTGGATTGAATGGCTTAAGAAGATCTTTGCATGCCATGTAAAACAACACCAAAGCATAAAGAGCCAATGTGTAAGAGATTGTATAGATGATAGTAAGATATAGATATGCTTGACTTGGACTGAAATTCCCATCTTCATATTTTCCTTTGGCATATAATACGAGGGTAACAACAACTAAAATGGGCTTCAGGATGACAAATTGCAGGCAGCCTTGCTTGCATCTCCGTATAAAGCGCCTACATTGCAGTTTCAGGTGCAAACAATCAAATTTAAGCTGAGTTCATAAGTGTAAAGTACAAGTCCCAATAAAATTTTATTAAGTTTCCAATCAATCATGACATTAAATGGTTAATCCAAATTGTTGAATTAAGGAGTTTGAGAGGAAACTTGGGCCTTCTAAATTTGACACACAAAGGTTTTTGAAGGGCACACATCCAAGTTGAAGGCAAAAAGTTAGTGCCATATAAGATGTTGAAGAAAATAAATTCTAATGATCATGTGATTTGAGTTGCCTTCAAAACCACATATAGGCCTAGCTCTCCACTTTTCTTGTATCATTTTGGTTGGTTGTAACCATATATCAAGATAATCATACTAAAAAAATTCCATAATTCACCGTCATCATATTATAAAAAAAGATTAAGTAGGTTTCCCGGAATCACATTATGCAAATGCAATAAATTATTCATAGAGTAGTTCACAAGTGGAATAGAAAAGCATGTACGTGCATAGCAATGTAAGGTTCAAGCCAGTAGTATTCCATCTGAAACTCACCCATCAAGGGGAACGGGAGACAAGCAGCATGTCATCAGAAACCAAGATGGCTTTAAAACTCGACCAGTCAAACTGAGCACAACTGCTCCTGGACCTCCAACCCATGCCAAGCAGAGAGAAAGAAAATTATAAATGACCCAAGCTTCATAACTGAAACAGTTAACAGGGGAATGGTGTTAGAACATAATAGTTTTTACCTAATGAAAGGCATTAAAACGCCAGCAAAATTTAACATATTGTGACATCCATACACAATGCCTAATCAATCAATCTATAAAATATCAATCCACATTCCACATGTACATAGCATAAGCTTTCAAATAGGATAATGAAGTAAAAGAACACGGAATTCGGAAACTGATGATCAATTCAAACACCCACAGTCAGATAAACATACCATTCCCGTATGGAATTGAAATAGATTGAACTCCGTGGTGCAACAAGGGACAAGAAAGACATTAACGCATAAATCTGCGAAATTTGATCCAGTAAGAGAAAACAAAAAGACCCATACATAATCATAATATAACAACAACAAGAAGAAGAAAAGAACAGCCAAGAAATAACTGACCGGGACCATGAAAATGATGCGGACAATGTATCTCTGAAAAACAGGTTCGGTGTAATTCAAAAGATGCCTGTAAATGTGAAGAGTGGCCAACCAAATGGCTCCGGCGGTACATAAAAAGGCGAGGATGCCGAGGTAAATAGAAAACGGATCACCCATTTCCAATACCCAATTCCAGTATTCTCTTTATCTACCAAAAAAACTTGCGTAGGTTCCCTAGGAAAGGAAACCCTAGGATTGAATTCAATCACGCTAAACCCAAATCAATTAGCAAATCAGATCAAAAACAACGAGAAAATCTCAAGAACAATGAAACCCAGCAAGATCTGGGGTTCTTTGGAAACAAGAAACTACAAATGCTTTACGCTATCCACCGGCACCCAATCAAAGCGTCTCCTCCGAATTTTCCTTAACACAGCTGGTTGCCTGTCTGGCTGAATGATTTTCCCGAGTATTTTCTATAAACCCCAACAGCACAGTAGTGGCAAATCGAATATATACCGTATAATTGCTTTGCTTTTGCTTTTGGGGATTAGGTTATAATTGTTTTTGTTAATTCTTCTTCTTCTTCCTTGGGATTACAACAACCAAACAAACGCCATAACCGCAATTTGCTTTAAACCTTTTCTAGATTATCTTAATTGCTGTTCTTGGGAAGTGGGCCGAAACCACACTGCCGTTAGGCCCAAAATTCTGCTATTAAAAACAATAAATAGAATTTTTCAGTTTTTGTTTTTTTACTCAATAATATTATATTTAATCAATTATTTTAAATTTATCTTCAGTTTTTTATCCAAAATTTTAAACTTTACTATATATATTAATTTTATAAGTGTATATTTTAAGTTATTTAAAATATAAAATAAATAAATTTTTGAGATATATATAATTAAAATCGAAAGATAAATGAAAAGATAAATTATAAATATTAAATATAATATTTTTAATCGAACGATAAATAAACGGATATAAATTAAACTTTAGTGAGGTTTTAAGAAAACAGAAGTTTCCATATATTTTTTTAAAAAGTTTGATATTTTTTAAAACGATAATTTTAACCATTAAATGATTATTTGAATACATTTTTTATAGATTAGTGGGACATTAAATATTTTAAAAGTTGATATATTATATTAAAACTTTTGGCAAAATACAGGGAGTATATTTGTTATTATCCCAAAAAATATATTTGATGGTTAAGTCTTAAAATATAGGATAAATTACATAAATAACCACCTAATTATAAAATTAGTATCGATATGATTATTATATTTTTAATTTTGATAAATATATCACTAAACTATTTAATTGATTCTAATCAATCCACCAACAATTAAAAAATAACGAAAAACTAACATGATTTTTGACCTGATTAAAACCAATCAAATAATTTAAGGGTAAACTACACAGATAACCACTATATTATGGAATTAATATCGAAATGACCACTATACTTTAGAATGCGTTAAATACACCAGTCAACTATTAAAATGATATCAATATAGTCACCGACCGTTAAAAAGCTAACAGACTGATGACGTGGCTATATTAATACCATTTTAATTTTTAACAGTATCAATAATTTTTAATGGTCACGTCATCAGTCCGTCAGCTTTTTAACAGTCGGTGGTTATATTGATACCATTTTAATAGTTGACTGATGTATTTGACTCGTTTTAAAGTATAATGATCATTTTGATACTAACCTTATAGTATAATAGTTATCTGTATAATTTACCATAATTTAATGATATATTTATTAAAATTAAAAATATAATAATCATATCAATATCAATTTTATAATTAAGTAGTCATTCAAATAATTTACCCGAAAAATAATAATGCCGTGGGTTAAGAGATAATATAAGCCGAAGCAGGGGAGGGAGGTGGAGGTCAGCGAGGCCATTCATTTGGGAAGCAGTGTGGCCTTATCCCCCTCACTCAACGCCGCTCACTATAAATACTGTATTGCAATCTCCCTTACCTTCATTTCCTTGGAAAATATCTCCAGCACCCATCAGCCTATCCTCCTCCTCTTCCTACTGAGAGGTGAAATGACCTCCATACGCACAGCCCCGTTACTGGAGGTAACCTCCACCGCCACCAACAGAAGGAAAATAACACCAACACCATCAACTTCTCGCTCCTTATCCTTGCCCTTCACTTTCAAATCTCAGTTCAACGCCCTCGTAGTCGGAGGAAGCCCATTGCTTGGCTGCTTCAACCACTGTTTTGTTCCCCGCGCCGTCGTCACTCCCAATTCTGTTCTCAGCGAACAAGCCTTCGAGGGTCTCTCTATTCACCAAGACGACGACGTTTATGGCTCTGATACTGAGGCGGAGTCTTCCTCCGTCAACGACGACGAACTGGACGTTTCCAAGCTGGGTTTACCTCAGAGACTCGTCGATACCCTTGTCAAACGTGGCATCACTCGCCTTTTCCCTATTCAGGTCAAAATCAAATTTCTTTTCATTGTTTCCAAAATGGGTTTTTTACAAGTTGAATGATATGCAAATTTCTTTCTTTTCCTCCTTCATTGTGTTTCTGATGATTTTGATGATGGGGTTTCTATATGCAACTTGCTTGTTTTGTGCTTTATGTTGGGTCTGGAATTGTTTTGGCTATAAGTACTAACCATGAAAAATTACTGTTTTTTCTTGTTAATACTTGAAGTACTTGATGTTATAATATATGCGTTCATTGATACAGAGAGCTGTCTTGGTACCGGCACTTGAAGGTCGAGACATCATTGCTCGTGCAAAGACTGGAACTGGCAAGACATTAGCCTTTGGCATCCCTATAATTAAACGTCTTACTGAAGATGATACCGAACGTACAAGGAGGTAGTGTACGATATATTGCAGCCCTTCATTTTCAATGTTGTTGTTATTCTTAATGTTTTCACATTTCTGTTGCTCCCTTTTTAGGATGTCTGGTCGGCTTCCAAGAGTTTTGGTCCTGGCTCCTACTCGGGAGTTGGCCAAACAAGTGGAGAAAGAAATTAAAGAGTCTGCGTCTTATTTGAACACGGTTTGTGTTTATGGAGGGGTTTCTTATACTATACAGCGAAGTGCTCTTTCCCGTGGGGTTGATGTAGTGGTTGGGACTCCTGGTCGAATCATTGATCTTATAGAAAGTAATGACCTCAAGTTGGGGGAAGTTGAATATCTGGTCCTTGATGAAGCTGATCAGATGCTTGCTGTCGGGTTTGAGGAGGATGTTGAAGAGATTCTAGAAAATCTTCCACCAAAGAGGCAGAGCATGCTTTTCTCTGCAACCATGCCTTCTTGGGTTAAAAAGTTGGCAAGAAAATACTTGGACAATCCTCTGAATATTGACTTGGTACTTTCATCTTTATGTAATATCAAAAATGTTTATGCATGCTGATTTTTAACATGTTACTTATCTTTCCTTACTGATGATGATGAAGTTTATATATCCGAGTGACGATAATGAAAATTAGTCTTTTCCCCCATTCCCGGACTCTTTCTTTGGCTGGGAGAACTAATGCATTGTTGAGAAAGTTGATTAAGTTTGCAATACTCAACATCCTCTCTCAGGTTGGAGATCAGGATGAAAAGCTTGCTGAAGGGATCAAACTTTATGCAATATCAGCCACTGCAACTTCAAAGCGGACCATTCTCAGTGATCTCATAACCGTAAGTAATTTATCTTCTCTTACTTTGTCTCATTGGTTTCAATATTTCTTTGTATTTTTTTAATATAATTTAGCATATAAGACATATATGCATTATTACATCATTCTTTTTGGAATCACTTTTGTTTTTCTTGACTTTTTTCTCCAGTATGTACCATATATTAGGAAACATAATAGAGATTGTTATTCCAATGTTAATGTTTTGATGTTATCCTATGTAACTAGCATCTACTCAGCTGGCTCGCTTTTGTGGCATCACTGGATTAGTTTTCGATTCATTATTTTTCCTTAAAAGATTCTTTAGGATGGAATATAGTTTTGAATATTGAATTGTTATTCGGCCTTTTGTCCTCAAAGCAGCTGTAGTTAATTCCTTTATGGTTTTACATTGGCATTATGGCACAAGTATCTTGGTTTGCCTGCTGGGATTATTTATTGTAAGCCTCTCTAAAAACCAATTTTGTAGAAGTAGAAGTGCTTTCCTGGCCTTGGAGTTCTATTTAAGATTTTTTATATGTGGTCACTCCCAGATATCAGTATCCCCATATTTTAGTGGTTCTTGCTTTTATGTAGTAGTTGCCTTCCATATCATGTCGTTTTAGTTGTAAGCTTTTCTTAGAAGGTATCGTTTTACCATTTGTCTCTCTTAACATGTTTACAATGTTGTGCTACGATATTTTAACACCATTCAATTTTTTAGAACTGATCTACTGAAAAAAAACAAATCTATACCTTATCTTCAGGTTTATGCGAAGGGTGGGAAAACCATTGTTTTTACACAAACAAAACGAGATGCTGATGAGGTGTCAATGTCTTTAACAAGTAGCATAGCTTCTGAGGCATTGCATGGTGATATATCTCAACATCAGAGGGAGAGAACATTGAATGGATTTCGCCAAGGAAAATTTACTGCGCTTGTTGCCACTGATGTTGCGGCTCGTGGACTTGATATTCCAAATGTTGATCTGGTATGTTGGCAACACTATTATTCCTCTTGGGCCATTGCTACTTTATGCTCCATTCAATTGTTGTTTTTCCCAACTTTTTTTCCCCTTTGATTCTACTGGAAAAATCAGTTTCTTAAGCTTAAAAGGAGATGACATATTGATTAGACCATGCTTTCTAAATAACATATCGAGAAGACCGGCACTTACTACTCTTTCCTTCAGGTTATCCACTATGAGCTTCCCAACGATGCAGAGACTTTTGTGCATCGCTCTGGACGAACTGGACGGGCAGGGAAGGAAGGTTCTGCAATATTAATGTATACTAACAGCCAAAGGAGAACTGTCAAAACTCTCGAACGTGATGTTGGATGTAGGTTTGAGTTCATTAGTCCTCCATCTATGGAAGAAGTTTTAGAGTCATCAGCTGAGCATATTATAGCTACTCTAAATGGAGTTCATCCCGAGTCTATAAAGTTTTTTACGCCAACTGCGGAAAGGATAATTGAAGAACAAGGGACAAGTGCTCTTGCCGCTGCGATAGCACACCTAAGTGGGTTTTCCCGTCCTCCTTCGTCCCGATCTCTTATTTCCCACGAACAGGTAAACTATAATACAGTTTATCTTGCTTTTAACTTCATTTGGATCACTCGATTGCAAAATTACATTCAAGTTTACCTATGGGGACAACCTAGCACATGGTATAAAGACTTTGAATTTGAGATTCAAAGTCCAAATCTTTGCAGGAGCAGGAGTTATGAAAACCAACATGAGATGATAAGTAATTGGTTTTCAAGGAAATTGCAAGCCAGAGTTGATGAAAACCAACATAACATGTTTTGAAGTGTTTCAATTTTCAGTACCTGTTTGTTTAGTCTTTTCATGTTTCCGGAATGTTTCTTGTTTCATTAAATTAATTTAGCCTGTTACCTAATCAGCATGTGTGTTGCAGGGATTTGTAACACTGCAATTGACAAGAGATGAAACTTATTCTAGAAGGTTCCTGACTGCTAGGTCTGTCACTGGATTTCTTTCTGACGTGTACCCTGTGGCTGCCGATGAAGTTGGGAAAATACATTTAATCGCCGATGAGAGGGTCTGTATCAGCATAAGTTTCTTTTCATTTTCTTTTCTGACCGATGAATTTCTTCGCTCAAGACTTCATAATGTATTTGTTTTCAGGTTCAAGGAGCAGTATTTGATCTCCCTGAGGAGATTGCAAAAGAGTTGCTGAGCAAGGAAATACCGCCCGGAAACACCATCTCAAAGATCACTAAGGTTGATGCTAGATATTGTTCACCGTTGGTCATATCAGTTATATTACCATCACCCGACTTACCTAAGCTGATCTTGTGTATTTATTTCTCCTGGCAGTTGCCTCCTTTGCAAGATGATGGCCCTTCAGGTGATTTTTACGGCAAATTCTCGAGCAGGGATCGTTTTTCAAGCAGAGATCGTTTTTCACGAGGCGGTTCTAAGGAACGGAGAGGTTCGAGGACCTCTAGGGGTTGGGGTAATGACCGAGATTCCGACAATGAGTTCCAAGGCGGAAGAAGTAGCTGGTCACGTGCTTCGAGAAGCAGTAGGGATGACTGGCTAATCGGTGGTAGCAGATCAAAGAGGTCACCCTCCCACGACAGGCATGTCTTTTCCTTAGGGTTGTTCTTTTGTTCCAAGTCTTATATCATCAAACATGATGATAACATACATGCAGCAATCCGATTTATCAAGATCAGCTAATATGATGATAATCCAACCCCGATTACTTGAATCGTATATGATTCGAGGTTGACCTCTCTCTTAACTTGTGCAGAAACTTTGGAGGTTCATGTTTCAACTGTGGGCGACCGGGGCATAGGGCATCCGACTGTCCTGAAAAGTCTGGCTTTTAGTGTGTTGGTGTTGGTTTGATGCCAATGTCGACCAGGAACAGAGCTGGCTGCTGGCTATGGCACCAGGTTTTTGACAGATAGTAGCATTCACTTGAAGATGACGACGACGGAGACGCCATTGGTGCTCGACGAGAGAACTCTACCATTGTTGTAGTTAGTTTTTATGGGTAATTCAGTCATTAGCTATTACTCTCTCCGTTTTATTCCCTGCCTGCTAAATGTCAAGTAGTCCTAAAAATATTTTGAACACTGTATGTAATTTATTTCATCTTAAAAAAATAATTTATTCTAAACGATACGTTTTTATACCTAAAATATTCTTTTTTGTGTAGATGCGTTTTTATAAGGCGAAACGGATTAAAATGATTTTAAAATATACTAAAATGAGGTTGTAACGAAATTATTATAAAAATATCAATTTTTTTATATATATTAAAAATTTTATATTTTTTAAGAAATTGATATAAATTAAAATCCTTATAATTTTTTAAGAAATTTAATATCTATAAAAAAATTAATATTAAAATTATTTTAATTTTTATAACGTTCTTGGTATAATTTTATTTTAATTTGTTTCACCTTAAAAAAAATATGCCAAAGTTTTTTTAAACAATATATCTGAAATTTATTAGAAAATAATAATTAAGCGTCGTTAATTTACCTAAACAATAAGCGCATTGCATGATTAGATTACAATAATTACTTTTATTACTAATCAAATCGTAATATTGATTTATTATTATTTACTAATACCATAATTTCACTTCTCGTAATGATTTTCATGGTGTAGATAACTTCAAATCTAGCCACAGAGTAGGGTTTTCTATTTCCTTCAATCTATCATCAATTTCTGCTTCAATTCCAAAACCTCATTTCCAATTTCTGAAGAAACATTATCCTAAAAGGTATTTCATCATAATTGTGCATTGTTCTAATTCATTGTAATTAATTATTTCCTGAGTTTACGTGGTAGATAGATAAAGTCTAGCTCAATTCTCAATTTTGAATTCCTTCCTTTGGAATCAGAATTGATTGTAATAGAGAATCACACTGATCGCTGTATTGAATTTTATTCATTTAATTGAACATTGTTGCAAGATTATTGAATGTCATCGTTGGGGTGATTTTCTTTTCCAGATTTTGGCTTGTTTTTTATGTATTTTTTTTGTCTGCAATGATGTTTTTGATCTGATGTCGATCTTGTTCAGCGGTTGAATTTTCGGGGATTATGATTCCGCTCAACCTCATGTTGTTGCTAATAGAATCAATGATAATCAGGTTGATGCTTGAAAGATTAAGGATAATGGGCTATGCACAAATGATGATCAGACACGGTGGTATTCCGCTGATCAAAGTGTCGGTTCCGATGATTTCACAGCTGATAATCATGTAAATGGTCCTGCTGGGATTGTGCTGTCAATGCATTCGTCTTCTCCATCAGCTAAACCTACCACCAAAGGCCATGGGTTGAAGAAATGGAGGCGTATCAAGAGAGATTTTGTTAAGGAACCAACTGCCGTTTTGAATGGTCCTAAAATATTGAAGCGAAGTTTATCAGGTTCTGAAAATCCAACTCATCGAGATATGGCATCAACCGAGATCAAGAAGAATAGTGAGCCTCGTCTTAGACCTGTGAATATATCAAAGAATGTTAATGTTGTTAGTGCGTTCATGATCCGCAGTCCCTGCTCAGATTCTACCGAAAATAGTGAGGATCGAGGTAGCAAGTCTTCTACTGCAGCTGGTATGCCGCAGGTCCTGCCTACAGTTTTGGGGTACGTGCACAGGAGGAATAATATGAAGAATTTTAGTCCAAGAGTTCAACAGGGAAGCAATTTTAGTCCAAGAGTTCAACAGGGAGGTAATTTTAGTCCTAGAGTTGAACAAGGAAGTAACTTTAGTCCAAGAGTTCAACAGGAAAGTAGTTTTAGTCCAAGAGTTGAACAGGGAAGTAATTCAAGTCCAAGAATTCAACAGGGAAGTAATTCAAGTACAAGAGTTCAACAGGTAAAGGATAGTGTTGAAACCAGTAATAAGCTGAGAGGAGAAAGGGTCAAAATCGAGAAGGAAAGCTCTCAATCCAGCATCGGATCTGACTCAAGAAGCTCCAACGTTGGCTTTATGTCAACTCCATTGTCAGTGGCAAGTAACGTAAAGCAAAGTGGAAACTCCTTGAATCTTGACGATGAAGTACATGAAGGTGAAGACCAGATCAATGAGGAAGTACCATCTGTTCATAGTAAAGAAAACTCAGGTGAAATTGAAAAACTTACACTTGATGATTCAACTGAAGATTTGTCTCGGGAGGCTAAGGCACAAGAAAACGAGAGTCACCGGCCTTCACCAAATCAAGACCCATTGGTCAACTCTATTCTTTCTCTCCAATTTGTCCAGGAAGCCCTTGAAAGTGGTGAGTGTGATATTCTTATACTAACTTAGATAAGCCTTCGTCATGGTTTAGTACTCATGTCTGTTCATTGCTCTGAAATTCCTGCTTGGTGGTCATACCACGCTTAATTTCCTCATATTTTAGTTCGTTTAATTTTGAAAATTGCTATACCATTCAGACTATTTAAAGCCTCTATGACTGTTAAAGCTAGTTCAAATAACAGAAGGGAATTTCAGACTATATAACGTTAAGTTAGTGAATCATGCATTGATAATTGACCAAGAGTAATATTAAGTATTTAGAAATGTCTTGATATGATCAAGAAAAATTCACCTGAAAAGGATATTTGACGATGTGATCTAGGGAAAAGCAGTGAGTAAATTCATGGGAAAATGGCCGCAACGAATTTTTCTGGTTTTGGTCAATGTTAACTCGGCTGTAAGAAGGAGATGCTTAATGGATATTTAATGGTCGAAATTTGATTACCAAAGAGTATTATTTTCTTCTTGGTGGAGTCACTGTTTGTATATTTTGTCAAATACCATAATCGTACGAAAGAGTATAGGACAGCATTCATGTTTTCATTCTTGATGGACTTGTTTTAATTGTCTTGAACTAAATACCACTTCTTTCATTGCTTACTGCATCCTGTATATTTTTAGGTTTAATGCAGCTTTTTTCCTTGCAGAACTACATAAATTTGAGGAGATTGGAAAGGAACCGACACCTTCAGATGATGGTTCAGTTAACACAGAAAGCGTTCATGCGGATTCTACTTTTGCTGATCGATTAGATTCTGAAAAGATAACTTGTACATCAGGTTCAATGGAAGCTCAATTATTCAACTTAACACACAAAGTAAATTATTTGGAGAGCAAACTGGCGGAAGCGAGGGCTGTACTACGGGCAAGGGAGTCGAAGATTTCCAAACTGGAAACCAGTGAAAACAGCAGCAGTTCAAGGAAAGAAGAACCAGGAGGCACCGAAACAGAATTCGACCTTGAGGACATCTTTCTACAGAGAATGGAGACTGAAATCGAGTTGATAGCTCTAACAAGTGCCATACAGAAGTTGAGGGATTCTGTAAGCAATCGTCAAACCAGAGTATCCAAAGAACAAACATCATTATCCTGGGAGCAAGCACGTATGCTGAATAATCCGGGACAAAAGGAGTACCGTAAGTATTCCGGCGACGCCTTAGGTACCACCAAGGTTTCGAATACGCAGAGGAAAGTATGGAAGACGGCGTTGTGTATTTTTACGCATCTGGTATTACTCATTCTAGTGTTCTTGTTTGTTTTCTTGCAGTTGACACACTTTTCAGGAATGGATGTTCCCACCTGAGTTTCTTCTGGTGTCTGATCCAAATCATGTAAGATTCCATTGTTATTTATAGTTGGAGCCTTTCTTTTTTTCTTTTCCCTTCTCTCCATGTTAATGCCACTGTAATATTAAATTTAGCTATCAATTTTTTTAAAAAAAATATTAAATTCATGTATCAATTTGTATGATAAATCATTGTGTAATTCATATATATATATATATATATATATATATAAGTTTTTGAAATTTTTTTTATAATTTTTTTCTGCAATTAGTACAATAATTAATTTTATATTTTATTTAAGTAAATTATGTATATCAAGTTTTAAGTAAATTAGAAATATTTAATTATTTAAAAATTTTCAATCGTTAAAACTTATATTAATAAATCATTATTTAGATCGATATGATAAAAATATTATATTAATCATAAAATTTACATACATAACAAATGAAATTATATTAACATAGTTGGATCAAAAGAAAAGAGTTGGATGATTAAAATAAAATATTAATATAAGAAAATATAAAAATATATAAAATTTACATATTTTATAGGATTTATATCTAATATATTGACGTTGAATTTTTTCAATCTCTAACCTTACCTCATAAATCGAGTCTATAAACCTTAAAACTAAAATATTTGTAAAAATTAAAAAATTTTACCGTCAATTTATAAAATATTTATTCTATTTTATATTAGTATAAGAAAACTCATATATTGAAGTTATCACGGGTTTTTCTAATATAAGACAAGTAAAAATGAGACTAAAATAAAGTAAAACCGAAATTGTTATAAAAATTATAAGAATTTTAGTACCAACGTTTTGATATATTGAAAATCTAAAATTTTTTAAAAAATTCGGTATGTACAAAAATTCTTATACTTTCAAAAAAAATTATAATAAATTTAATATATATACAAAATATTTATATATTTTTATAAAAAAATTAATATCAAAATTTTTAAATTTAATATTATTTTCGACTCCGTTTTATTTTAAGCTGTTTACCCTTCTTACGATGCTCTTTCGTTATGATATGAGGTTAATGACTAAAACATAATGATTTATTGTGCTTTATGATTACTATTCGTTTATAAGAAAGAAAATCTATAGAAGCACCCAACCATCACAGCGCTTCATTCCATAACGCATCCTTCTCTTATACCTATGACTTCATCGGTCGGTGGCGGAGGAAGATATTTGGCCTTCTCTCCGTCGCATTCCGCACCTCACTCTCCCCACCTATCCAGCCTTCGCTCCGCCGCCACCGCCGCTGCTATCATCGATCAAGAGAAGTAAGATGTTTGTTTTTTTCTCCTTTCTTTGTTTTTACATTTTAATTTAATCTAACCCCTCGCGATCGTAGAACTGTTAGTTATTGTAGTCATCTTGCCTTTGATCTTTCTATTTTGCTTATGATTGGTTAGCTTACTGTTATTTTTTTCTAGTTCACTTCTGTTGCAATTTCGTAGATCTAGAGCTTGATCTATCGTTTTTGAACTGATTATGTTTTTCGAGTCGAGTTTCTGTTGATCATAGGATTTTACTAATAGATCACTTCAAATTTTGGAGTCGTTGAATTTCCAATGTTTTATGTGTGTGTGGGGTTGCTGTTTAAGTTTTGATCTGGAAATAGTTGTACCGGATAGAAACGGATGGTCGAATATCTGCAATTTGTAAAAGCCGAATCTGAAAATTTTCTTTGAAATCGTAATCTGATTATTTTCTGGGAAAATCCGAATCTGCTAAATATCTAATCCCAAAGAATTTTATAAAATAAAATTTTTCAAAATTAAATCTGATAATTGATTTGGATCTCCATTCCCAAATCAATTATCCATTAATCTAAAGTGGGTTCAGATAACGGATATCCAAAAGGTGATATCCACATCTACTTTGAATAGAATATTCAAATAACAGCTGATTCCACTGTATCTAATTCGTTAGGTCTAATATCCGCAAATAACAATTGCCATCCCTGCAATTGAAGCTAAATATGACTGTTTCTTTTCAAATTTAACACTTGTTTAGATGGATGTGTTAATCTATTATTGGCTGATGGTTTCTGTTTTCCCTTTTGCAGATATCTCAAAGAGTTACTGGAAGAGCGTTACAAGCTTACACCATTTATGTCAGTGATCCCTCATACATGTAGACTGTTGAATCAGGGTGAGTTCCTCTAAGTCACAATCTTCTTTTTCTTGTTAAAGGATCATGCACGCTCTATCCTTCCCTCCTTGTCATCGCTAAAACAACAAATTAAGTCTAACGGTTAACTACCAAATACTAACTCGACAAGTAACTCATTGGAAATGGTAATTAAGACCCGCTAACAATAGCTTTAATACTAAGTCTCCTATCAAAGTTAATTCTTTCGGTAAATCATGTATCATGTCACCGACAATTTTTGGATAGAACTAACCTTGACTGAGATGCAATGCAACTATGATTGGGTCTGACTGAACTGAGTGCATTTTAGACCTCGATGGGAGACTTGCCTACTCTTTCCAACTTATTTTTGGTAAGGCAATTATGATACAACAGGAACTGTGGTTCTAAATTAGTTTTAGAAAAACAAGATGGTGAATGTTACAAGAACTTTGTTGGCCTTCTATGTAACAGTGGATAGTTAGGCATTTCTTAGGAAGGAATGAAAGTGAAGGATAAAGAAGAAAGAATAGGGTGCTGCTACTGTCATAAATAAGAGAAAAAAATAGAATAGGAACAAAGAGGGAAGAAAAGGGAAGTTTTTGTCCCAAACTAACATTGGTGGAGGAAGAAAATGGATATGAAGAAAGAGTTGAGGGGGAAGCTTGTGATTCTGCTTGTATTTATCATAAAATTTAGTTCTTTTAGGTCTGTTGTGAGAAACATTAGTTACCAGCTTCTAGCCACAATATATGGTTGTTTGTTTTCCCCCTCTTTTATTATACAAAAGTTGATATGCAACAGTGCTAATATTTGGTTGGAGAGCAATTAAATAATGTTTCCTCTGTGTGTTGTATTCTTTTTCCTTTTTGTCTTTTATGATTTCAGATACTAACAGTTTCCATGGTTCTGTTGGATAGTAGGTGAAATGTTTCTTTTTAAATTAATGTAAAAATATTTATTATTGATTCAAAAGTAAAATAAAATTTCATTGCATCTTTCATTTCTTTTCTTACTCAGCTGGAAGAGTAGCTTAATTCATGAAACCAGTGTTGATATTTAACTGACTAAATTATCATTGCGTATAGTCTCTCCATTTTGTGGTGACTGCTAACTGATTTTTTAATGCTAACTGGTACATCTTATTCTTGGAAACGACATTTTTGGAGCAGAAATTTCGCGTATAACTACACTGTTGGGGAATGCATCAGTTTTAGGTCAAAGTGGACTTGAACAAGCTAGCCCCCTGACTTCTGGAGGAATGTTTTCAAATGGAGGAGCCGATATGAACAGATGGATATCACGGTTTCAATCAGAAGTATGGCTACTAACCAATAACCTAACTCTTTACCATCTAATTTTACTGCTTTTAAAGGTATTTTCTGACTTCATACTTTACCACATTTCATACTAACATAACCTTTATTTGAAATCTAGCTTGTATTGTTGTTTCTCTTTTAACAGGAAATCTGAGGCTAACATGAAGTCCTGAAAACTAATTTTATCCTAGAAAATGTTTCAGGCTGCTTCTCGGGTCTCTATCATTGTCAAGATAAAATCAGACTGCTGGGGATGATAGTTTGTTGTAGTCTTATCTGGTGGTGTTCTTTTTTTTTTCAGGATGGAAGCCTGAAATGTCAATTAAGTGTGAGGTAGTGCATGTTAGGAGGAGTTAGATAAGAGGGTTATTCTCTGAACTCTGTGCTTTACTGCCGACATTAATAACTGAACAGTCATTTTGATGGTTGACTGTGTTAGTAGGGGTCATATTCATCTGGAAATCCATATGTTGCGGCTTTTAGACTTCATAGTCCTTGGACCTCAGATTTTACTCATCTCTTTATTTTCTGTCAGAACGGCATCATTTTACAATGAAAGACATTTGCATTAATCTTTTAACATGTTTTATTTATTAATTTATTTTAACAACACCTTGAATATTATGGTGCAGATGCCAGGTTTAGTGCAGCCCTCTTTGACAGAAAACTGGCTGAATTCTCAAAGCATCTCATCCGGTCTTATTGTTAAGAGAACAATCAGAGTGGATATTCCTGTCGACATATATCCCAACGTACGAATGAAATCATCATCAGAGTGATTTTAGAACATATCCTTTTCAGTGTCTAAATGAATTTAATGTTGCAGTACAATTTCGTTGGCCGCCTCCTTGGTCCTAGAGGAAACTCTCTTAAGCGCGTGGAGGCCAATACGGAGTGCCGTGTCCTTATCAGAGGGCGAGGCAGTATTAAGGATCCAGCTAGGGTAATGATCCTTTTTCTTTCATCATTATAAGTAATTATTGCCCATTAAACAAGTGTGGTAAATATGATCGTCTTAAAATATGGACAAACTTAAATGACTTGTGTCTTAAAATTTGTGAAGGAGGAAATGATGAGAGGAAAACCTGGGTATGAACATCTGAATGAACCTCTTCATATCCTAGTTGAGGCAGAATTACCTGTTGAAATAATCGATTCTCGTCTAATGCAAGCACGGGAAATACTTGAAGATTTGCTGAAGCCTACGGTGAGTAGAACTTTTCCTTGTGATGTGATACTATTAATATTCCGTATTCGCTATCGCTCAACTTTTAAATTTCTTTCTGCAAAACAGGATGAATCCCATGATTTCTATAAGAAACAACAGCTCCGAGAGCTAGCAATGCTGAATGGTACACTTCGTGAGGAAGGGTCTCCGTCTCCGATGCCTGCCCCTTTATCCCCCTTCCAAAACAGCCTCGGAATGAAGCGAGCAAAGACTGGGGGGTAAACCAGCCCTCTAGGGCTGTTGGAGCTTGTGTCTTAGTGTCTGCCATAAGCAGCAGGTTCCCGAACATTGCAGGTATCGGCCGTATAGTTGAATGCCTGGTGTGCAATCGGGGCACTGGCTCGGGCACTGTTACTGTTGCGTGCTAGTTAAGTTAGTCCGTTCTAACTTGTTTTATATATGAAGTGTGTTTATTTGAGTAGTGCTAGTATTACACAGTAAGCAATGGGTGTGAGTTCAGTTTTGGGGTTTAGGGTTTTGCATTCTCATGTTGATTCAGGCAGACAGATAAATAGCTATGCTAAACTGTAGGATGCATTAGTATATTATATTAAGGTTTGTAATAATTGTTAGTTTTGAAATGAGGAGAACCTATGTAAAGACTAAAGTAAATGTGTGAAAGTTATGGTTTGTAGAATGTAATGTACACAGCAAGTACATTCCATTGGTTTTAATTTGGTCTTCTAATCTTGTTTTTATTGGTGTTTTTACTTTAAATTAATAAATTTAGGGATTAAAGTTTAAGATTTAATATTAAGGTTTATGGTTAGGGTTTAAGGAATTAAGGATAGAGTCTATTTTATAGGACATAGAGTTTAGGATTTAAGATAAAAAAATATTATTAGGATTTAGAATTTAAATTTTTAAAAACTTTTAATACGAGGTATGAAAGGAGATACTATAATTTAATATTTTTTAAATAAGTTTCACGTCGTAAAAAAATTACAATGCAAAAAGCCTCTCTAAATATGTGACTCGAATTAATCTGAAATAAACAAAGTAAAGTCTTAAAAATCGAGAAGACAACAAAAAATTATTGCAAACACACACCAATTACTTGTATAAGGCAAAGACAAAATGAAATAATAACTCAAACTTGTTCACAATACCCCTTACCAAATCATTACATATAAATACACTAATGGTATTCTCTCGTCTTCTTTGCTCTTTTATCCCTCACCACAATACAAATTTACACCCCAAGAATTAAATCCCAGAAAACACCTCATCAAAGACCTGTAGATCCCATCTTTCCTTAGGAACAAAAGGTGGAGCTACAACTGCTCTTATGATCGGCACGAGTTCGTCAAGATTCTGCATTCGGGGCGCAAACGCAACAAAGCCATTTTCTCTATAAAAAGCAACACTGCATCGAAAGAGAAATCTATGTTATGGAATTGGAAATGATGACACATATGTAACATGTAGGCTAAAGCTGTTAGAGATTACTTACGGATTGGGGTTTGTTGGAATTGGCCTTGGCCTCAGGTTTACCGTGAGGGTCGGCCTTTTCCGTTGACTCGGTTTTGCCTCCTGTTTTCTTCTCGTCCCTCGCCTTGTTGAAGATCACAGTAAATCCCTCGGCTGAGGCAGGGTCGTTGACGTCCCATTCACCGAATTTCGGCAATGGTCGACCCTGGTCCTGTTGAGAGTAATAGAAAAAGTAGAATGCCTCCCATTAATATCCTCGTTACCAAAGTAGGTAGACAGATAACACCATCGTGACAAACTAAAGCATGTCAAGATTCACCGAGCATTGGATTGTACATCATAACATCTCAAACAATTGTACCAACAAAGCTAACGAATTGTTTAGCCTGATGTTTTCAAAAGGGAAAAAGACGAGACGAAAAATCAATCTTCATTGTTTTCCATAGAGGTCAACGGAAAGTAGCATAACTGTGTAAGACATATTTTTCTCTTTCTAGGTATCTATAGACTCCTTGGGTTCTTCTAATTGAAGGGACTTTATCTATCATGTGCTGAACTTGCAATAAAAGAATTGGCCGACTACGAATAGATATCGAAGGCTGACTGAGCTGAGCTCAGATCAAAGCTAGTCCCGATTATTACAACAGTCGGGTAAAATGGCAGTCCTAAATAGATATTGCAGTTAAATTAACCGGTCACTGATTATTGTTCGCTTACAGAAAACAATCCGAAAGAAAACCTGGTCCAAGATCTCAAATTTATCTCATCTCTATTTATCAAATAGGATATATGGACAAGAAAATCAATCATAAATGATCCATGAATGATAGAAACTATTTCTAGTCACCAAGAACACAACCAGGTAATCTGAAACATTCGATTCAATACAGTAAAATCTTAAATTATCTTTGAAAAAAAAAAATAAGGAATCTGTCCACATATCAAACTTGGATGAACCTATACTAAGAATCAAAAATCAAACTAATATTAACTAACGAGAATCCAAGCATACCTTAGTCAGATATTTCAAAAATTTACTTTTCCATAGATCCCATTGAGGAACTCAAATTACTTAGTGCAGGTCAATTGAACATTCAAAAAACGATACGAAAAATTACTCTACTTTTCCGAATATAATCAATATCGGTAGGTTATGACATTTAAGATCAAGCTTCTATTTGCAGATTTGAGTATCACATAACACAAAATCAACAGAAAAAAACCTCTGAATACACCCATCAAAAGCTAATTTCCTTACAGATCAAAGCTCAATATATCAATTCCTGATATGTTCTCAAAAGAAATTTATGGAAACCCTACCTTACCACTCCTTACAAGATTTCCCCATCCTTTTTCAATATATATCCAACTTCCAAGATTCTAATCGAGTAAATTCACCTTAAAAATATAAAAATTTCCCCACCATAAACCCTATCATTACACGAGTAAATTGATCAAAACGGGTATACGATTTTTCAATTAAACAAAACAAAAGGCTCAAACCCAGAGAAAACAAAAGAAACCTTTGATCATCAGCACCATAAAAAGGATCTTTATTCTCTAAGGGGGAAAACACTAAACAAAAAAAAACCCAGAAAAGATATCAATCACAGCAATCCAAAACTCAAATCCATAAACAAAAAGAAATGAAATTTAATCAGATACCAAATTTAAACCTTTTACATGATAACAATACTAATAATAACACAAGAAAGATTACATACCGACATGAATTCTTGAGAGATAAACTTTCTCTTGTGATGGAGAGATAATAGAGCTTTGAAGAGATTTGCTAGAGAGATTGAAAGAAATAAAATGAATAAATAAAGAGATTTTTGGGAAGAAGAAAAAAGATGGAAAATAATAATTTTTTATTTTTATTTTTAGAGATGGAAAACCGACGTTAGTTTTAACGGAAAGGGGAAAAGAGTGGAACTGAAACGGAGGCGTTAATGAAAACCGTTTGTGATGAAGGAGGAGATAACTGATGTACGGAACGATAAGGTGAGCTGGCAACACTGCATTATTTTAGGTGTAGGGTTGAGGATTAATAATTGCTTTTTTGAAAAATAAATTAAATAAGTAACTATTTTTTAAAATTTAAATTTAAATTTATACCCAAAGGTTATTAAATTAGAGAAGACATAAAGTTTAAAAAATATTTGTAATATTGATTGAATGATTGTTTTAATTTTAATTTTTTAAAATAATTTAATTTTTAATATTTTATTTTAAAGAAATTTTAATAAAAAATATTAAAAATTAACAACTAACTTTTTATATGATTTAATAAAATGGTAAGTTAATAAATTTTTTTTTTAAGTTAATATTTATCCGTGTGATATTATCATATCAGTAAGCACTGTCATATAGATTTTTCACATTATTTTTTTAATTGATTAATAATTTTTATATGCATATGAATCATTTGATTTAAAATAAATTACTGAGGATTTATTTATTTTAAAAAATAAAAATTAAAGTAATTATTTATTTAAATATTAAATATACTTTTTTAATTTAAATTTAAGTTTAAAAATAATTCAGATTTAAGTTTTAATCTATAAATTTTAATTTTTATCGGTAACCTTTAGTCTTTAACGTATAAATTTTTAATCATTAATTAAATTTTAAAATTAAAAAAAATCTTTATTTATTTTTTATGTTTTGTATGATATAATTACCTTTTAATTCATACCTAATTTTGGGTTTTCCCATACATGGCCCATATAGGAAAATGAAAGAGAGAAAGAAATCTCTTTGGATAACAATGGCGAGCCTGTGAATTGACCTACGCTCACCTTCATATCTCTTACTTCTTTTCTTCTCCATCTAAAGATTGAAAATTGCAATGGCGGTATCATCAATCTCTGCAACTCTGTTTCCTTCTCTAACAACCCCAAACTCTTCTTCACCCAAACCAAGGCTCACCTTTCTCTCTTCTCCACTTTCTTTCAACCCCTTGAAGCTCCCCAATCATTCCCTCAAACTTTCACAGTCCACCACAAAGATTTTTGCTGCCACTGAAGATTTGCAAGAGATACCTGAGGTTTGTAAAGTTTCTTCCTTTTCTTTTGTAGAACTTTGAAATTTAGTTTTAGGCATTTAATTGCTCAGAGATATTGGGAATTGAAAAAGAAAAAGAGATAGTCTTTGCCCTTTGGGTTTGATGGGGTTTAGATTTTAGAGGTGTATTTGTAGAATTCTTTGTTTGTTTGCTAAGAAATGTGAGAAAAAGTTTGAACTTTTACGATTCCTGTTTTGTTCATGTGCGCCTATTTTAGTGCTGTTGCACTCAAATTTTAAATCCTGAACACCAAAAGGTGAGGTTAGCTGAAGCATAATGGGAATTTAAAACAAAAATTGTCTTTGGGCTGATGGGGTAGAGTTGCATTTGGATTTAGTTCTTTGTTTGTATGCCAAGAAATGTGAGAAAAATGTACTTTCACCTCCTGTTTTGTTCATATGAGTTGTTTTATCACTGTTTCACTCAAATTTGAGACAATGAACATCGAAAATCGAGTTTAGTTTTACCTTCGATTCCCATTCTTATGATTTGAACTTGATTTTGTGTCTTGCAGGTTGGAGGCTCTGAGTTTCCCACTTCTTCATCTGTTACTATAGAAGCAGACAAGGTATGTATTTGAGATGGTGAAGCTTGTTTAAAACTGTGATGCAGCTCAAACAAGTTCTAGAGTTAACGTCGCCGAAAAAGAATAGATTATTAGATATAATATGAGATTTTCCCCTTTGATGATAATACAAGTCCATCTGCTATATTCTAATACAAGTACATAATTGGCTACTAGAAGGTTAGTGAAAAAAGTTTAAGGTTCTTTTTCTCCTTGTTCCAGTTTTATAATTCACTATTTAAAGTTGGCTGGTAGTTGTATTTTGTTCCTTGTTCCAGTTTTATAGTTCACTATTTAAAGTTGGCTGGTAGTTGTATTTTGTAAAAAGTTTATTACGCAGGTCGAATTCTTATTAGCGTTATCCCCTGATTTTGTTAGTGCTCACGCCTCACAGACTAACTACAGTAGGCACCTGAAGGTTTTAAGCTTTACTATTGCTCTTTTCTCTTTGCGTATATGAGTTAATCTTGGCCTGATCGGCATCTAGCTGGTTTGCAGAAGGCCTGTGTAGAAATGTTTTCATTGTTAAAAAGTACGTGGAAGAGTGAATCAAGGGGGTCAGTGGTTGCCTCTTCTATCCATGAAATACTATCCTTCTAGGAATGAATTATCCCATGTTGTATGTCAAGCTCCTGAACTGCTTGTTTTCGAAATTAACTGTAGTTTACACGGGCTTGCTGTTGGCCACTTCGTTTGTTAAAAAGTTAAAGAGGATTCCAAACGACTGTTAATCACTAGAAGTCCAATGAAAGTACCTTCACCTTGGAGGATTGAATTTGATGATGGATTCAACTGGTTTAGTAAAATTGGCTAGGGACTGGGGCAGATCCCCGGTTAAAAGACTCATTCTCTCTGCTTGAACGGGAGGAGCTGTTTGTGCATCTTACAAACACGGGCGCTCTATGGTATTCAAGGGTTTTCCTTTGAGTGATTAGAAGAGTACTGGTCCACCGAAGGAGCTTGGTAAAAAAGGTATATTGTACCCGGCCTTTACCAATCACTGGTAAAGAAGACTAATACCTCTGTTACTTGGGGTCGGTTGTCCTAGAATGTTTTGCTCCTAATAGTTATTATCTTTCTAGGTGTCTTCTATTGCCTTTGTCTCATGCTGGATTCAATTGACGTGTTCGGAAAGTTTACTCTAAATACATTACATTTTGATCTTGATTTCTGGTGGTTATATAGGAAATTCTTATTCACAATTCCTTTCACAGGCAGCACCCAAGCAGAAGATTCGAATTAAACTTAGATCATATTGGGTACCGTTGATCGAGGACTCTTGCAAGCAGATTTTGGATGCCGCTCGAACTACCAATGCCAAGACGATGGGACCTGTGCCGTTACCGACCAAGAAGAGGATCTATTGTGTCCTTAAATCCCCACACGTGCATAAAGATGCAAGGTTCCACTTTGAGATTCGGACACACCAGCGCCTTATCGATATTCTATACCCAACAGCTCAAACAATCGATTCGCTGATGCAACTCGACCTTCCTGCCGGGGTTGATGTGGAAGTCAAGCTCTGAGGAAGCAACACTGCAGGTTTAGGTAAATTTTTATATTAGTTGCTAAAGATGTCACTTAAAAACTTATATTAAGATCTGCTTTATTTCTTTTGCAAACTTAAAACAAATTCAAGAAATGCAAATATTCAAGGTATTGAATTTACTGATCTTACAACTTCCTAAGGAGAATCGAAACAACAATATAGGTAGACCAACACTGTACAGATTTTCACCGGAATGAAGCGTCAATGGTTCCCGGGGATAATGGCCTATTTACTCGATGAATGCTGCTTAAACTTAACATTCTAAAGCTCGATTTCATGTCTTATCTATGTTCGAGTTTTCGTAGTTACATGTCTATTTACTTGATTTCCAAAAATGGAACCATGTTCCATGGAGATAAGATTAGATCAGGCATCTCTAGTGAGTTTCTTGATCGAGAGTCATCCATTTCATAGAACCAACGGTCCGTCCATCGGAAGCCGTGTGAATCCTACCAAATCTGTTCTGCAGACTCTGAAATGAAGGATGATCAGCTACCTGAGAGCCTCTACAGCATTATCCCTCTGTTCCTCTGAATTGTCATGCAACAATTCAAGCAGACTTTTAGTACCTCCTGGTCTTCCTTACTTCATTGCTCAAGTTATTACATTAAAAACAATGATAATGGAATTAAGACAACTAATTCTACTTGTTTTAGAAAAGAGGTTTATGTTCATATTGGTACTCAAACTTGATTTTTTTTTAAATTAATACCTAAACTTTTTCTGCATCTCAAACTAGCATCTATTTTTTTTAAAAGTAAACACTATGGGTTACTTAACTATTTTTGGTTTTTTTGTTCATCAAACTATCATTTTGGACAAAATCGACATTAATTAGGGGTATTCATTGTCGGATATCGAATCGGATTTGATCTGATTTTTTTGGATATTCGGGTTTTCGGATCGATGATATAGTGATCCGTATCCGATCTGGAAAAAAACGGATATTTGCATATTCGGATCGGATAGTCGGATATCCAATTATTCAAAAATATAATTTGATTTTCGAATTTAAAGGTTGTATTTATAAATAATTTAGAATTTTGAATATAATAAACAACAAATTATTAAATACAACAAGATTTACATTTATAAAAGTTTCAATTTTTAAAATTTTGAATATAACAATCCCTAAATTGTTGAATATAACAAGATTAATATTAATAAAAATTTGAATTTTTGTATTTTTAGGTTTTCGGATAATCTGAAACTTGAAATATTGTGATTCGTATCCAATCCGGAAATTTAAAATCGGATCAAATATTTGATCCAAAAATAAAAACCGGATCGGATATCCTAATTTTCGAGTCATATCAATGAATAATTGGATCAGATTGAACGGATCGGATATTTTTGAACACCCCTAACATTAATGCTATGTTTTTTTTTTCTATTTAGACTGTAATGTTATTTTTTCTGTTTTGATCACTAAATTATTATTTTTTGATAAATTTTTAACGACGAGTGATCAAAATAAAAACATAACATTAATGATAATTTTACCGAAAATAATAATTTGATGACTAAAATATAAAAAACGATAATAATTTAGAGACTAATGGTATTGGTTACCTAAAAAAATCATATTGGTCTATGAGTTTACTTGACATCTCAACTACGTGAATGATCAATAAATAATTAAATTATTAAATGTTATGTGTCGTAATTTAATTGATTATTAAAATACCATTTTAATACCAACTATCAATTTGTGTGTGTTTTCAATTTAGGTATCAATTTGAGAAAAGTTACAAAGTTCAACTACCAATCTGAACAATAAGCAAAAAACTGGAAAACGATGTCGTATATGCAAAACTAAACATCGTACATTTTTGTAATAAAAATGGCTACACTAAACAGAAAGGAAATATTTTTGTAATAAAAATGGCTACTTTGGATTCATCAAGCTCTTCCACCAAAGCCGACATTGCAACAAACCCTAGCCCTGATCCTAATTCTTCAAAAGCGACGATTCCAAATCCTCCTATTTCCAATTCCCCTGCCGTATGCCTCGTCAATTTCGCAGGAGATTCCGCCGCCGGTGCCTTCATGGGCTCCATCTTCGGTTACGGTATTTCCCCCTTCTTTTCTTTTCGATTTGATGCTTCATATATCTTAAATTTTGAAAAAAATAGTCTTTTCTTTTTGGGTTTTATTGCCATTGTCGGTGTATATGGTAAAAGGAGAAGCTTTTAGGATTTTTTTCATGGAATTTCGAGTTTCTTTATTTCTTTTGATTTTTTTATTGCATATCAATTGGTTGGCTTTTAAATTTGGGTTTTTTAAGGATTTTGATTTGGTTATGTTTTGTTTTAGATGAAACTTGGAAGTGTTGGATTGATATGGTCATGGGGAAATGGTAGTAATTGTGTTTGAGTGGATCAGATGGTTATGATCTATGAAGCATGCATATTTTGGTCTAAAATCGTACCATGTCCTCGATATGATCCAGTTCGAATGATATATTGGATACGTCCTCGTATCCGTATCTGTGCAATGTATGTTATAGTGTTGAAAAATGGAACAAAAAATTCCCCATCTTAAGTTGTATATTAGATTAGATAATTACCTTAGAACAAAGCATCAGAATTTGGATTACAGGACTTGGGTTCTTCCATGTCTCTCCGTGTCCGTGGCTTTAAGCTCGAATACTGTTTCCGGGAACTTTGGACCTTGAAGAGATTTAAATCATATGTATTTGAGCTTTCGACGTTTGAGAAATCAGATTGCAGGCTTTGTGTTCTAGGTTGCTGTATAGTGCATTTCGAAAATCGAATGCCCTGGATTTAGGTGCCAATTCATGCTTAGGCTTAACTTCTAGTCACCAAGCAAATGCAATCATTTTTGGCTGGTTCGGGTCTTTTAAATTAACAATTTGATGGGGCTATTTGTCTGCTTAGATCGGATCTACATTTCCTTTAATTTTTGCTTTGCTGTGTTTGTTGCAGGTTCGGGATTGATTAAAAAGAAGGGCTTTAAAGGCTCCTTCGTGGAGGCAGGATCTTCTGCCAAGGTAGGCGAGTCTCATGACTCGAGAATAACGTGATTAACTCGTAGTACACCCCCGGTGAACAAATCTCTAGCTTCTCTTATATATTTGCTTTTCCTTTCATAGACATTTGCAGTTTTGTCGGGCGTACACAGTTTGGTTGTTTGCTTTTTGAAGAGGCTGCGAGGGAAAGACGACGGTATGCCTTTTAAAAAACACCGTAACACTATCTGTCTATCTTTCTTTCTTCTTTTTATGTGCTTGGTGTGTTGATATACAGTAATTCTGTCGTTGTCTGCAGTTATAAACGCCGGTGTAGCCGGATGTTGCACTGGACTTGCTCTAAGTTTTCCAGGTACGATAATCTCGAGGTCCATTCGTTTTCTTACAGGATTCAAATTGAACCTTTTTTTTCTCTTCATTGTAACTGTTTTTCAGGTGCACCCCAGGCTCTTCTTCAGAGCTGTCTCACCTTCGGAGCCTTCTCGTTTATCATGGAAGGGCTTAACAAGCAGCAGCCGGCGCTGGCACATTCATTTTCTGCAGGAAACAAGAGTGGAACACGCCCTTTGTCTCTCCCTCTTTCACTCCCTCTTCCAGATGAGTTCAAAGGAGCTTTTTCTTCCTTCTGCAAGTCCTTAGTAAAACCTAATAAAGGCAGCAGCTTTCGGACAGCTAACTGATGGGTCTGCCATTTTTATGTTTTTATGTTTTGTATATCGTTGCAAGTGCGAGTGGTGAGACTGTACACTGAAAATTTGTGTTACAGATTTTGAAGCATTTGCAAGCATAAATATGAAGTTGTTTCTTTTATGTTGCATTACATGTCTTTTCTTGATTCAATTATAGTCTGTCTCGATTTATGATCGAGTGGTATGATTATAAGATAATATCTGTTTAATATTTTTAAACCTTTAATAACGTACATATATCGTACAAATATGAAAATTTATACACCATCATTATATCTATTAGGAATCATTTTATTACAAATTTATTCGAATAATTTCTTTTTTCTAGATATAAACTTTGAATTTCAATATCTACAATCCTATATAGAAATATGGTCTTATTTGAGTGGAAAGAGGAATATAAAATTGTGAAGGTTTTGAGATGAAGCGAAATTTGTTCGACATAGTTTATCTAAAAATTAGATGATAATCCATGTCGAATAAAAAATTATTAGATGAACCATGTTTACTATATCATTTAAGGTCTCATTTACTGATAATTTTATATCTCATTTTTTTAAGGTGAATTTCATCTCTTTCCTACACGATGGATAATTGTTTAAAAAATATAATAAAATAAATAAATCTCATTTAATATATATAAATGACATAATAAATAAGGTTCATCTAATAATTTTTCGGGCGGAATGTAGCCTTAAACCATAAAAAGCAGTTGCATAAGATCCCAAACTCCTTGTTCACAGTTACACCTACTCACACAGATTCCGTAACGTGTCAAACAGAAAGAGCGAGTGCATGCTCATTACGATAAGCTGAGAACAACCAATAATTAACAGAAATCAAAAACTGTTTTTGAAACCAATCTAGCTGTTCGCTGTCTATTAAGGTAAAAAGCTAAAAACCGTTCATTTCTTAATTTTCCATTTACTTTCTGAGGAGGAAAATGGATCCTTTTCGATTCCTGCAACCTCTTTTACTATATATAATCAACCATACAAAGAAAGCATTTTTAACTCGTTAAATGGTTATTTTTTGTGTAAAATCTGAGGTTGGAACGGTATAAAGTCGACAACTTTGTAGGGATATGAAATTCTTTCATTGAAAAACAGCAAAAACTTGCTTGTTAATGGTGTAAGTATTTCTGGGTTTGTTTTGATTTTGTGTTTTCTGTATTGGGTTTCTTTATTTGGTTATGCCAGTTGAATCATCTTTGTTTGCATTTATGGGCCGATGATGTGTGTTTGTTTTCTGGTTCATTGGAATTGAATCATAAAGAAAGGATTTCTTATTTTTGGGATTTTTTTGTTGATTGTTTATAAGTTAAAATCAATCTGTAGGATTGTTTCTTGTTCATGTTTCTTGTTCATGTTCATGTGCATGTGCATGTGCATGGGATCTAAAGAGGAGTCCTTGATTTGGATTTTTTCTTTTAGATTATTTTCAGTTTGTATGTGTTAAAAATGCAATTTATAGAGATGGTTTCATAAGGGATTCTTGTTATCTTAATGCTAATAGGATCTAAAGATGAGTCATTGATTTTGTTTTCTGATTTTCAGATTCTAGCTGCTAGGTTAACTTGGATTGGATTTTGAATCCTGCATTGGCCAATTGGTAATTGGATTCTGGATTCATTGGTGTCACTTGCAGGCGAATTTCCGGCTAGAATTTTCTTGTCTCTGCTCAGATAATCCTTAGATATGTCTTGGAAAAAATTGAGTGATTCAAAGGATTCGGCACCGGTCCTAAAGTCCTCCTCACCGAATATAATCATTGAATCAGAGAAAGCCTTTTATGTTAGACACATAAACATTTATCTTGCGGATGATCCATTTTTAAATCAGTTTCTTCCACTGGATCCTGCTACCGATGACCTTTTCAATCTTGCAAAAGATGGTGTACTTTTATGGTATTTTTATCGGTGCTACGTTATGTATTTGCTCTTTTTTGTTTGTTTTCTAGTAAAAGCTGTTACGGAGTGCCTCACCGGTTCTGTTCTATTGAGCTTTTGCAGTAAGCTTATCAATGTTTCTGTTCCCGGGACAATAGATGAACGAGCTATTAACACGAAAAAGGTACTTAACCCATGGGAGAGGAATGAGAATCATACCCTTGGTCTCAACTCCGCAAAGGCTATTGGCTGCACCGTGGTAAACATTGGCACCCAGGACTTAGTTGAAGGAAGGGTTAGTATGTATAGACATGTTCCTATGTGAGTTAGAATCATATTTTCTCATAATCCAATGTTTTTAACCTTGGTTACTTGTATTGCAGCCTACTCTCTTACTCGGTTTGTTCGCTCAAATTATAAAGGTTGGCCTTAAAATTGATTTGATAGACCGGGAATAGTATGATATTAGCTCAAGTTGTTTTCTGGTACTCTTTTTCTCATCCATTCAATCTGTGACAACTGCAGATTCAATTATTGGCAGATCTCAACCTTAAGAGGACACCTCAGCTTATAGAAGTTCTGGACGACGGCCATGGAGTAATCTACATCTTTATCCCATGATTGATGTTTAACTGAGGATCAATTCATGAAATAAACATTTCTTTCAAACAACTGGACTGATTTGTTTCTGTTTGGATTATGTTTATCGATACTTGCAGGATATTGAAGAACTTCTGGGGTTAGCTCCTGAGAGGGTCCTACTAAGATGGATGAATTACCAGTTAAGGAGAGGGGGCTATGGGAAAACTGTTACAAATTTTTCTTCAGATCTGAAGGTATTGACTATGTTAACACTACATTTATCAGCAAGTGTATGATAAATTGATTTTGGGGATCGAGCTGGATGTTCATATGGCAATTAGATGTGTTGCTTTATTTTGTTTGCATGGATAGTTTAATGTTTCACACGTTTCAATACCTGTAGGATGCGAAAGCTTATGCTTACCTGCTTAATGTACTAGCACCGGGGCACAGCAATCCGTTGACCCTTGATACGGAGGATCCTATTGAAAGGGCTACATTGGTACTTGACCATGCTGAGAGAATGGGATGTAAACGATATTTAAACCCGGAAGACATTGTTGAAGGCATATCGAACTTGAATGTTGCATTTATAGCTCAAATCTTTCATCAGAGGTGAGACCCACCCACCCGGAAGGGTTACAATGGTGCACTCTTTCCTCATTGCATATTGTCTCTAGTTTTATAATTGGGTAATAAAAACATGAGTACTTTTGCAGGAATGGCCTGAGTGTAGATAGCAGAAAGATTTCTTTTGCAGGGACAGATGATGTGCAACTTATGAGAGACGAAAGATGTTTTCGACTATGGATAAACAGTTTCGGAATCGATACTTATGTTAATAATCTCTTTGAGGATGTCAAAACCGGGTAAGTATTTGAAACTGGCACTTATTGCATATGCCACTGCAATTGCAACTTCAACTTATGACTCAAGGCACGTAGTTTTGTAATCCAACATTTCAACCATCAGCATAAAGATCTTGATTTTGATACAGATGGGTGCTTTTAGAGGTGCTTGATAAGGTTGCTCCTGGATCGGTCAACTGGAAGCATGCAACGAAACCTCCGATTAGGTTTCCATTTAGAAAGGTGGAAAATTGCAACCAAGTCGTAATGATCGGGGAGAGCTTGAGATTTTCCATAGTGAATCTTGAGGGAAATGATATAGTTCAAGGAAATAAAAAACTTATCATCGGTAATATCCTCTGCTCTTCTTTTGTTTATTTTATATGATTCTCTCCACGGCTTGGCATGCTTTGCCTCCATTACAAGGTTCAACCAGTATTTTTCGATAAAAAGAATCCATGTCTGGTGTAAATTGAATACCTTAACCTCACAACCTGAATGAAAAGTCTGAAAGCTGTTTTTCATCTTTCAATGTATATAGTTGTTGATCCTATATGTGCTGTCATTTGATCTTTCGTATACATTACTAAACTCCGACATCGTTGTTGAAAGTGAATTACATGTGTTCCAGCTTTCCTATGGCAATTGATGAGGTATAACATGATTCAAGTTTTGAAGAACTTGAGATCTCGCTCCCAAGGGAAGGAAATAACTGATTCATTTATCATAGCTTGGGCAAACAGGAAAGTTAGAAGCACCGGACGATCCCGTCAAATAGAAAACTTCAAGGTTTCACAATGATTTCCTGTGTACTTATAATAACAATACCGGTTTAAATGGTTAGAACTATATATTTATATATATACATTATTCTAAATCTGCAGGATAAGAGCCTTTCGTCTGGACTGTTCTTCCTTGAACTTTTAAGCGCCATGCGGCCAAGAGTCGTCAACTGGAACCTTGTAACCGAGGGAGAAAGTGGTATGAATACTTGCTAACTCGAATTAATTTTTCGATTGGATTATCAGTGACATTATTTGTACTTGTAACAAAGCAAACACGTTCTCTTATCTTTGTTGAAGAAAAGGCCTAGATGGAGCCATTCTTAACAGTTTTAGTCCCTTTTGGAATTGTAGAGGAGGAGAAGAGGTTGAATGCAACATATATCATAAGTGTGACTCGTAAACTCGGGTGCTCCGTCTTCTTGTTGCCCGAGGACATCATGGAGGTAATGTTGCAATTGTACACAATCTGCATTGTAAATTTTCTGGATTAAATTGATTATGTGGAATTCACAAATGGATGTTCTTATGGTATGGCAGGTAAACCAGAAGATGATGCTCATTTTAACAGCCAGCATTATGTGCTGGTGCCTCCAAAACTCACCGGAAGAGGCCGAGGTTGGTAATGATTACAGTAGTGCTTATACATCGGATGCATCGCCAGCACCATCCGTAGTCGGTGAAGATGAAAGTTCCTCGCTCTGTGGTGAAATCTCAAGCTTAAACATCGACGATGTCGCCTCGGACATTATGGCCTCACCATCCCCTTTTGAGACCGGAGATGACACTGTTGAAGAAAGTACATTGAATGACAATTGATTACTTCCATACATGGCAAGACCATTTAGAAAGGAAAGAAATAGTATCGTTGCAATTTATGTTACTCAGACTTGACTGTAAGTGTTCGAGAATGAGTTTGTTTTCATCGTATTTTCGGGGATAATTTCATACTCATGTCAAAATATATGTGGTAGACATGGGTGTTAAAGATATAAAGAGTCCGAGCAACATAGATCAAGTAGGGTGCGGAAGTAGCATGCATCCTACTAGTTCTTGAGAGATTGCTTTAGTTTTCCATTGTTTTTTCAGAAGTGAAAATTACCCAACTTCTAACTTTCTCACACACTTGCCACCAATGAGTTCTTTTTACCAGTCAATTGTATTTTAGATTGTAATCACCGGAATTCGTCCGGGGAGTCGCCACCAATCGTTTTTTACCGGTGCGATTGGAACACCAAGTTTGCGTCTACGAACCAGAGCTGGATCCGGGAGTCTGTTACGCGTGGGGAAGGGTGAGCACCCCTACGACGCCCGAAATCGGTACCGATCGGTTACAAAATATTTTATACGATTGAAAGTATAAATCCTATATCGAATCTATAGCAAAATGGTTAGTAACATTTAATAATAATAAAAATATCATAAAAATAATAATTTTTTAATATTTCAGGGACTAAATCCGCAAAAACAGAAAACATTTGGGTTAAATAATAATAATAAGGGTTAAATTGAAAGAAAATTAAAGATTAAAGGTCAAATTGTAAGACACAGTGACTAAATTGTAAAAGAAATGAAACCCGAGGGCCGAAATGTGAAGCTGCAAAAAACGCGAGGATCGCGTGCGTAATTTTCCCCTTTATCCGGGTTAAACGCGGGTCGGGTCTGATAACCGGGTCGGTCTCGGGTCAGGGTGCCAGAAACGGCGCCGTTTTGGGCCGTTAAATCCGGCACCAAAACGGTGCCGTTTTGGTCCATTATATCCGGCACCAAAACGGTGCCGTTTTGGCCGGTTAAACCTGGCACCAAAACGGTGCCGTTTTGGCCGGTTAAACCTGGCACCAAAACGGTGCCGTTTTGGCCGGTTAAACCTGGCACCAAAACGGTGCCGTTTTGGCCGGTTTATATAGCCCCTTCCCCCCTTTTTTTTTATTTTTTTCATTTTGTTCTTCTTCTCCACAGAGGAGAAGAAGCTGAGAGAGAGCTCTGCAAAGGGGAGGCTGGAGTCCGGCCGCCGCTGCCCGCCACCGGTCGCCACTGCCGGCCGCCGAAATCGGAAAAGGGACCACCTTTCGAAGCGTTTCAACAAGGGGAGTTCGATTATGGAGTCGGTTTTTCGAAACTACAACCACACAAGGCTAGATCTGAAAGCTAAGTTTCGAAAAAAACTTATTTACCTTTTTTTTTTTGTTTCCGATTTGCTCTCTTACCCTTTCTGTATTTTGGTTCGATTGTGTTCTTTGGATTTCTTTTTTTTTTTTGAACTCCGGTTTTTTTTATTCGAAAAATCCCTCCTTCATTACATTAGATCATTTGGGTTTTATACCCATTTTTACAACATTTTAATATTACAAAAGATAGGATTCTTATCCTATTTCAGATCTAGATCTAATAATTTCTTCTTTTTTGCAGGTCAAACGGTGTCGGGCGGCGGGTCTAATCTGGTCGGAGGTGGCCGGATTTGTGGACTATTGAGGGCGCGTGACGACCACGCGCGAGTTGAACCGCCGCGCGTGGCGGCCACGCGCGGACAGTTGGCCGGCGCAATAAATGCTGCAGCAGGCTGGTTCGGGTAGGGGAATGGGTAGAATTTAATTTTTAGGGTTTGGTTAGTTTTAGGGGTTAGTAAATGGGTTATTACAGCTGCCCCTCTTTGCTCATTGTTGTGTAACGACAATAGAGCAAAGATAAAGGATAACCCATTTCGTCTGGTATGGCTTCAGGGTTTTTTCTTGGTAGGGTAAAGGGTCTTTCGGTAATGTTGTGGTTCTTCTTGGCCACCGCTTCTTTTCTTAGAGTTTTCACTTGATCTGCTCCACCATCCCTTGTCGACAAAATCTTCAAAGCTGACGATCCGTTGGAGGAGATTACACAAAACTTGAGCTGAAATGATGATGCTACTATCTTTGATGAAGAGTTGACCTAACTGCAACAATGCCGGAGAAGCAAGGTCTGCAAACAAGTTCTGTAATTTTTAGCTGCAACCCTGACGAAGCATGCTTTGCCTGATCCATCTACAATACTACCGCGAGACGAGTAAGGTCATCTGATCCGCTTACAACACCGTCGGAGAAGCGAGATCTTACGACGAGTTCTGTCACTCTTAAGCTGCAACACTGACGAAGCGTGCTTTGTTTGACCCATCTACCACACTGCCGTGATATGAGTAAGGTCATTTGATCCGCTTGCAACAAAGCCGGAGAAGCGAGATCTTACAACGAGTTCTGTCACTCTTAAGCTGCAACACTGACGAAGCGTGCTTTGTTTGACCCATCTACCACACTGCCGTGATATGAGTAAGGTCATTTGATCTGCTTACAACACTGCCGGAGAAGCGAAATCTTACAACGAGTTCTGTCACTCTTAAGCTGCAACACTGACGAAGCAACATGATTTATTTGATCTAGA
This sequence comes from Abelmoschus esculentus, assembly GCA_035048815.1. Taxonomy (NCBI): domain Eukaryota; kingdom Viridiplantae; phylum Streptophyta; class Magnoliopsida; order Malvales; family Malvaceae; genus Abelmoschus; species Abelmoschus esculentus. The sequence continues at coordinate 24,364,781 of JAUCBN010000004.1, forward strand.
TTGATTGTATCATTTCAATCAGTACCAATCATGAGATTAATTGGCTTTCTTTACAGAGTTTGTTTTCCTCTGACCATTCACGAAAATGGATTTTAAAGGACATTTGAATGGTCCTCCTTAATGCATTTTACCCAAATGCACAGGGATCAACGGATTTGATTCGCCTTTACCAGTGGCCGTTTGCCCCGGGCTAGTTGTACCATTTTCCTGGGTACAATCAGTTGGTACCAATCCTGAAATTGGGCTTCTTCAAAGGGATTGATTTCCTTTGACCATTCATGACAATGGATTTTGGGGACATTTGAATAGTCCTTTCTTATATATTATGCATTTTTCCCAAATGCACAGGGGTCAACGGATTTGACTCGCCTTTACCGGTGGCCGTTTGCCCCGGGCTAGCTGTACCATTTCCCTGGGTACAATCAGTTGGTACCAATCTTGAGATTGGATTTCTTCAAAGAGATTGATTTCCTTTGACCATTCGCGAGAATGGATTTTAGTGGACCTTTGAATAGTCCTTTCTTATCATTGGTCTTGCCATTCGCCGAATGACCTATCAACTGATCGGCAAGAGTAAACACAAAGGGTGAGGATTTTTACCTGTACTCCCTGATAATGGGTTATAATCTGGGGTAAAGCTGCAATATCCCATTGAAGTGCTTTAATGATGATGTTATGCTTATCTGTTTCATCATTGCTGCAAAGACTTTTGTTTTCACAAATGGATTTAGAGTGTCAGGGTTAGTATGCAACACATGATTCTAATCCTAACATGTATGATGCATGCATGATCCTAGCATGAAATGCACAATGCATATGATAATGATTTTTTATAGGATTTGCTTAATCAGTTGGCTTGATTAGCTGTGACACTTTGATAGCCGCGTTTCTTTCACTGGGTGGAAATACTCGATTCCAATCTGCCTGGAGAACGTTTATTCCGTTTTTAGAGTATTTTCCAACAACATCTTCTCTTGAGTGAGATCGCTTTTAATCCCTGTTCTTTAGGAAATTTCAGAAGCAATGTAGGAAAATTTACTAAATTTATATTAACAAAAGATTTTTGTCTATAACAAAAATCGATATGAGTATACAAAAAAAACAAGACTCAATGCCCCAAATATCTGACTATCAAGCTTTACAGAGCTAGCCGGCCGGGTATATTCGTGTGTCTAAGAGTCTTTAAGCAAAGTACTTTTTGACTGAATCTGAGTTTGTCGGATGGGGCAGATCTTTGCCATCCATTTCAGCCAGAATCAGTGCTCCTCCTGAGAATGCCTTTTTTACCACATATGGCCCTTCCCAATTCGGCATCCACTTGCCTCGAAAGTCTTTCTGTATAGGGAGAATCTTTTTCAGGACCAGATCTCCTTCGCGAAATTCTCTTGGACGAACCTTTTTATTGAAAGCTCGCATCATTCGTTTTTGATACATTTGCCCATGTCGGATGGCTTTTAGTCTTTTTTCTTCAATCAAGGCGAGTTGGTCATGTCTGGCTTGAGCCCATTCTGCTTCTTCTAGCTTCAGCTCGGCTAAAACCCTCAAGGAAGGGATTTCAACTTCTATGGGCGTCACTGCCTCCATCCCATAGACTAAGGAAAAAGGAGTTGCCCCGGTAGAAGTTCTAGGGGATGTTCTGTATGCGAACAAGGCAAATGGTAGTTTCTCGTGCCAGTCTTTGTAAGTTTCTACCATTTTTCCAACAATTTTCTTGATGTTTTTATTGGCTGCCTCCACTGCTCCATTCATTTGAGGACGATATGGCGAGGAATTGTGATGTCGGATATTGTATTGTTTGCAGACCTCTGTTATGGTCTTGTTGTTCAGATTCAACGCATTATCAGATATAATGCTTTCAGGCATTCCATATCTGCATATAATTTCCTTCTTGAGGAATCTACTGACCGCTACTTTGGTGACGTTAGCATAAGTGGCTGCTTCTACCCACTTAGTGAAATAGTCGATGACAACAAATATGAATCGATGCCCATTGGAAGCCTTTGGTGAAATAGGTCCAATGACGTCCATGCCCCACATGGAAAAAGGCCAAGGGGATGTCATCACGTGTAGGGGTGAAGGGGGAACATGAATCTTGTCGGCATATATTTGGCATTTGTGACATTTCCTAGCATACTCAATGCTGTCACTTTCCATTGTGGGCCAGTAGTATCCAAACCTCATGATCTGTCTTGCCATAGTGAACCCGTTTGCATGGGTTCCACAGACACCTTCATGCACTTCTTCGAGGATCATCTTGGCCTCAGTTGCATTTACGCATCGCAACAGTATTTGATCTTTCCTTTTCTTGTACAAGATCTCGCCATCCAGGACATAATCGATTGCCAGTCTTCGCAACGTCCTTTTTTCATTTTCAGTGGCTTCTTTTGGATAGTCACGATTCTTTATATACTGTAAGACATCATGATACCAAGGACGTTCATCAATCCCGCCCTCCTCGACGTTATAACAGTAAGCCGGAGAATCATATATGCTCATTTGTATCGGCCTCAAATCTGATGGTTTATTTACTTGAATTAATGAAGACAACGTGGCCAAAGCATCTGCCATTTGATTATCTTCTCGTGGCAGATAATGAAAGGTTATTTCATAGAATAGCTTGATTAGGTCTAGGACTAGGTTTCGATATTCCATCAATTTAGAGTCTCGCGTGCCCCACTCTCCTCGGAGCTGGTAGATTACGAGCATAGAGTCCCCATATACTTTCAGCTGCTTGATTTTTCGGGTGATAGCTGCTCGGATCCCCATGATACACGCTTCATACTCTGCTACATTATTGGTGCAATCAAAGTCGAGCTTGCTGGCAAAAGGGTAGCAGTCACCTTCTGGGGATACCAGAACTGCTCCAATTCCCTTACCGGTAGCATTGGAAGCTCCATCAAAGTTCAATCTCCAATGGCCGTCGTTAATGGCAATTTCCTCAACACACATCAAGTCTTCGTTGGGGAAATCAAAATTTAGAGGTTCATAGTCCTTTAATGCTCGACTGGCAAGGAAATCTGCTATGGCACTTCCTTTTATGGCCTTTTGATTGACGTACACAATGTCAAATTCAGATAATAGGATCTGCCATCTAGCCATTCTGCCTGTCAATGCGGTTATCTCCATCAGGTATTTGAGAGGATCAAGTCTCGAGATCAACCAAGTCGTATGATACAACATGTATTGCCTTAGTCTTTTAGTAGTCCAGACTAAAGCGCAGCAGGCTTTTTCAATCGGTGAATATCTTACCTCGCAATCTGTAAACTTTTTACTGAGATAAAAAATTGCTCTTTCTTTCCTGCCCGAGTCATCATGCTGACCCAACACACATCCCATGGACTTTTCGAAGACCGTTAAATACAGAATTAGCGGTCTATTCGGAACTGGTGGTACCAGAACTGGAGGGTTTGTCAGGTAATATTTAATCTTGTCGAAAGCTTCCTGACATTCGTCATCCCACTCGCCAGGATCATGTTTCTTTAAGAGTCGGAAGATAGGATCACATTTTTCAGTTAGCTGTGAAATGAACCGAGCAATATAATTCAACCTTCCCAGAAAACCTCTTACTTGTTTTTGGGTGTGTGGAGGAGGCAGCTCTTGAATAGCTTTAACTTTGTCAGGATCAACCTCAATACCCCTTTCACTGACTATGAAGCCCAATAGCTTCCCTGACGTGACTCCGAACGTGCATTTGGTTGGATTCAGCTTCAGTTGAAACTTTCTTAGCCTTAAGAAGAGTTTTCTTAAGACTCTTATATGCTCGTCTTCAGTCTGGGACTTCGCAATCATGTCATCAACATAAACTTCAATTTCTTTGTGCATCATATCATGAAACAGGGCCACCATCGCTCGTTGGTATGTTGCCCCAGCATTCTTAAGTCCGAAGGGCATCACCTTGTAACAAAAGGTCCCCCATTGTGTTACAAATGTTGTTTTGTGCATATCCTCGGGATACATCTTTATTTGATTATATCCTGAAAATCCATCCATAAAGGAGAACAAAGAGTGTTTTGCTGTATTATCGACTAAAGTGTCGATATGAGGCAAAGGAAAATTATCTTTTGGACTGGCTTTATTTAAGTCCCGGTAGTCAACACACATACGGACCTTACCATCCTTCTTGGGTACTGGGACTATATTGGCTACCCATTCCGAGTATTTGATTTCTTGGAGAAAACCAGCATCATATTGTTTCTTCACTTCTTCTTTTATCTTCAATAAAACATCCGGCCTCATTCTTCGCAGCTTCTGCTGAATCGGCTTGCAGTCTTCCTTTATGGGAAGTTTGTGTACCACCATATCTGTGCTTAATCCGGGCATGTCTTGGTAAGACCAGGCAAAAACATCTTTAAATTCTCTGAGCAGCTCAATCAAATCAATTCTAGTCTTGGCCGTAATACACGTGCCAATTTTCATTTCCTTGTTTTCTTCTTCATTCCCTAGACTCACGATCTCAACGGATTCTTTGTAAGGCTGGATTTGCTTCTCTTCTTGCTCTATTAATCTTAGTAAGTCAGGCGGAAGCTCATAGTCTTGGTTGTCTTCGAATTCTGAGCACTCCCCTAAACACACTTCTCTTCCGAAGATAAATTCTGAATCAATGTCGGTATTACTTGATAGTTTGATATCTGGGGACCTGAAACAAAACCTTAATTGAACAAAAGAATTAAGAATTTGAAATTTAATTGAAACTCAACTGTTTGTAAGAGATAAAATATTTGCCAAAAACTTTACAACAAAAAGGTTTTATTTTATTAAAACATAGTGGGTTTAGGCCCTTTTTACAAAAAGCTTCTTGTTACTCTCGGGCTAGAGTAACGAGGGTGTTTTCGGACATTACTCTAAAGCTTTCCTAAAAACAGTAGGGAGTTCTTCTGCAGTCCAGTTGTTCAGAGTAGTTCCCGGGACGCAGGGTGCAATTCCATAAGGGCGTGTTCCTGTATTTCCCTCTTCGGAGATGGCATTGATGTTTAATTTTCCCATCAGTTTCTTTAATCCATCCTCTCCTGCTTCCGGGTACATGATCCCGCCAAAAACAAAAGTTTGGGACAGCGGGGGAAATGTCATAGGCTCCCACTGGGCCTCCTTTCCTAACAAGCGAGCTTTTCTTCTATCCTGTTTTTTCTGAATTTCCTTTCTCATCTCATCCGTAGTTGGCTTGTATCCCAAACCAAAGCGGTCCTGCTTGTTGATGACGGCTGGTACCCTGGCACGACCTTGTAAACGTCTTCCTAAACCTCTACCAGCTCGGGCTCCTCGTCCCATGATCAGCTTAATCCCCATTCTCGTGTTTTGGGATAATTTAGGTGTCGGAATTTTGCTTCCCTCGGTGACAAAGGTAGCGTTAACAAACTCAAATGATCGAAAAGAGCATTCGAGGCCTTTCTCATCAGTTTCCACGTACGGTGCCTCGCTCGTGACGGAGGCTATAATATCTTCTTCAGCATTGATTGAAATCAACCTTCCATCACAAATAAACTTCACCTTCTGGTGCAGCGATGAGGGTACAGCCCCTGCGGAGTGGATCCATGGCCTCCCCAGTAGACAATTGTATGTGGGCTTGATATCCATAATTATGAAATCAACATCATAAGTATTGGGTCCCACTTGTAGCGGTATATCCATCCTCCCCACTACATTTCTTTCTGTCCCGTCGAAGGCGCGCACAGTAGTGTTGCAAGTCTTCATATGAGTACTGTCTATTGGAAGTCTATTCAGTGTATTTAGCGGCATCACATTCAAGGCAGATCCATTGTCTATCAATACTCCTGGCATTGTGTACCCTTTGCAACGAGTGGTGATGTGCAAGGCCTTGGTAGATCCCATACCTCCTGGAGGAATCTCATCATCGTTGAAATGAATAAAATTGTCAGCATTCAAGTTGTTTACCAGTCTATCGAGCTTGTTGACCGATATGTCATTGGGGACGAAAGTCTCATTAAGCACCTTCAGTAGTGCATTTCGATGAGCTTCTGAACTGAGCAATAAAGCAAGTATCGATATACGAGCTGGCAATCTCCGGAGATGCTCTACGACATTGTATTCACTGTGTTTCAGAAATTTCAAGAATTCTCTCATTTCTTCCTCCCTCACCGGCTCATTGATTGGCGATTCCGATTCTTGAACGACACCTCTTTGTGGTTCCACGACCGGAGCCTTCCCTTTAGGATCCTTGCTTCCTCTATATCCATATTGTGTTCCACTTCTCGTGTGGAACGTCACATCATTCACTGCCCCTGATGGAGCTTTCAAAAGGTCCTCATGATGAGTGACTTGACAATCATACCTCCATGGGACTTTCTTTTGATCATGGAAAGAGAAAGGCTGCGGTGCTTGAACAGAAAGCCTGGCTTTCACAGATTTATTTACTTCAGGCTTGCTGGGTTCTGAAATTACCAAGAACGGAGTATTCTTGGAGTTGTTTGCTTCTGAAGCACAAACCTCCCTTCTTTCAGATGCCCCTTCTTCAAAAAACTCAATTTCTTTATTGTCAATCAGCTCTTGCACTAAGGCTTTGAACTCTGTGCAATCGCATATCCTGTGATCCATTGTATCATGATAAGGACATGATTGATGAATGGTTTCTGTATTTCTTGATACTGGTTGTATCAAGTCTCTTTCAACTAACTTCTTCCACACCCATTTAAGTGGAGATCTTACATCCTCCACTCTGTATTTGGTCCTCCTACTGCTTTGATCAGTGACCGCGTTCACCCCGGGCTCCGCGTGACTAGGCAGCGGATTTCCTGACTCGTTGGCCCCTGCGGGATTATCGAATCTCACGACACCTATTTGCATGAGCTTTTCGATGAGCTTCTTGAAACCAATACAATCTTCGATCGAATGCCCCACCACTCCTGCGTGGTATTCGCATTGAGTGTTCGGATTATACCATTTTGGGTATGGTGGTTGTATCGGTTTTATATAGAAGGGTGAAACCACATGCGCGTTGTACAAGTTCTTGAAAAGTTCCCCATAAGAGATAGGAATAGGTGTAAACTCCCTCTCGGTATTCTGATTTTGATTCTGCTTCTGTGTATTTGATGTCGAAGTTTTGGACTGCCACGTTGATGCCTTGGAGTAATTGACATTATGGACACCAGAATCTCCACCCTCACTATTCTTTTTCTTGTAATACGGCTTCTTGGAGGACTCTTCATCTTCGAGCTTCCCACTTCGAATTGCTTGTTCTATCATTTCGCCATTCATTATAATGTCTGAAAAGTCTTTTGTGGCACCTCCTAGGATCCGTCCAAGGAAAGGCTTTTTTAATGTTCCAACGAAGAGCATTACTGTTTCTTTCTCTGATAATGGCGGTTGTACTTGAGCAGCCACATCTCTCCAGCGCTGAGCATATTGCCTAAAGCTTTCATCATGCCTTTTTTCCATGTTCTGAAGAGTGACTCGATCCGGAGTTATATCGATAACGTGGTTATATTGTCGCACAAAGGCCTGTGCCAAGTCTTTCCACGAATGGATTTTTAAACGGCTTAATTGGTTATACCATCTCGCCGCTGAACCTGTTAAGCTATCCTGAAAACAATGAATCAGTAGGGGATCATTGTCGATGTACCCGGTCATTCTCCTGATGAACATAGTCAGATGTGCTTCGGGACAGGTCGTCCCATTGTATTTCTCAAAGTCTGGCATTTTAAACTTCGGGGGTAGCACCAGATCAGGCACCAGACTTAACTCTCTTGCTTCCATTCTAGGAAACTGATCTATATTTTCCATGGCTTTGAATTTTTCTTCAAGCTGCCTGCATCGATCCTCAAATTCTTTTGGCAACTCGACCCTGTATTTCTCGGCTTCGTTAAAATCGGGCACCGCGTAATCGTTAGGGTTATTGATAACTAAACCCCCTTGAAAGTGAGTTTCGTTTTGGCTAGTTTGCCCTTTAGGAACTTCCACCGACCCATGAGTTTGAGGAGCATTTCCCGAGTTGTCAGCTGTAGTGCTTGGTTCAACAATGGCTCCTTTGCCCTTCTCTGGCCCTTTCCCTTGTAACAACAGTGCGATCTTGTCGAGTAATTCATCCTGTGTTTGAGAAATATGAGCACGTGTGTCCTGCTGTGCTTTATCCAATTTATTATCCATTTCCCGCTTCATATCTTCATAGGCTTGTTCAATCCTGGCTAGTCTTTCTTCCATTCTTCTGGATCGGAATCTAGTGAAATGGGGATGCTGAATTTGGTCGGGTTCCAGTATTACTGCATTAACAGCACCCTGGAACATTAGAATAACAAAATAGAAGAATGATGCATGGATGCAGCTAATATGATGTCATGTTTATGCAAACCAACACGTTATATTGACATCTCAAAACGTTTACAGAGGTGTTGATTTTAGTACAACTTTTGAAAGGAAGCTCATTTATAGAACATGACTTCCAATATACTAGGTGGCCTCGCTTCATATATACTGCTTGGCCTTTACGCCCAGAATTTTAATCATTTTGAGTAGTTTCGCAAGTTTCCTTCCTTTGTTTGATTCCGCCTCGAACTGTAAGCTAAGAACCTCAGCCTGAACTGCCAGTGTTTGCAGGTATTCAGCAACCTCCCGGACCTGTACCAGGGCTTCAGACATGGTATGATTTCTATCCTGGATTTGCTCTTGGGCTTCATTTAACCGGGCTCTCCATTGTTGCTCCTCTCAATTACGCAATTCTTCGAGATAGTCGATTTGTGCTTTACTTGCTTGTATGGCGGCTTCTATGTCTCTAACCTGTTTTTTCAAACTTTCGTTCGCTTCTCGGCTCGCTTCCAGCTGGGCTTCCGAGTTCTGATGATAACTTTGTAAGGTCTCTTCCAAACTAATGATTTGACCTCTTAAACCGATATTTTCAGTTTTGACACGATCTAGTTCTTCCCGATCTAGGGCCTGCTGACTTCGTGCCTCATTGTACTTACTCTCCCAATGACGAGTCTTCTTCTTTTCCTCATAAATTTCTAATTTCCAGTCGGCAGAGGTTTTTCTGAGATCCGCATATTTCGCTGCTTCTCGAAGCTTTTTATAGTCCCCTTGTAGATCATTTAAGTCCTCCTCGGCTTTGTTCTTCCCTTTCTTCAACCTCAGCATTTCTTGTTCTTTTGACTGAATGCCAAATTCCAACTGGTTTCTTTCATTTTCTAGCCTTGACAATTGACTCTCCATGCTAATATACTTTCCTTGGTAATCCTGCTTGGCAATTTCCGCTTCTGACGGGTTCACTAAGAGTTGCTCCTCCAATGGCTTATTGACTTCCAAATTTGGTATCGGAATGTCATCATTGATTCTCCGACTTCTCCATTGTCGATATTCCGGAGTAACCCTAGGCTTTTCTTCAAACGGTTCCATTTTCAGAGGACATTTCCATGCTCTCGCAATGGCAGCAACATCTCTTTTGTAATCCCTTCCCTTGTAAGGGAACTCGCAAACAGCCAACCCCCTGGTTGCCGGGATGAATTGTCTAGACCTGTATTGCCGAGAGACCATTAGTGGTGCGTATCCCGTTGCTCCCCATAACCCAAGTAAGGGGACCCAATTATAGCCCTCACAACTGACTGTGATCTCGTGCGGGAAGAACCAGCTTGCTTTCCATATGATATCCCCTTCCCGTAAGTTACGTAGAATATTTTTCCATTGATCGTAAGGGATATTCTCCAGCCTCTGGGTGTGTGCCAGATCCCTTATTGGTGAGTAGTGGTCAAAACACGCCCGATACGAAGATTTTTCCGGCTTCCAGAAATGGCTGTGAAACCAAACAAGTAGGAGTTGAGCACACCCGATAAACCTTCCCTCACCACTTCTTCTGCAAGCGGAAAGTGATCTAAAGGTTTCGGCAAGGATCGCTGGAACTGGAGTAATGCCCTTATCAAGGTGATCGAATAATTCTATAACCGCATCATCGATATAACCGAGAGATTTGGGGAAGATGACCAACCCGTAGATGGCCAATGCGAATATTCTAATCTGTCTCTCACATTTGGTTTCCGTTAGTATCAAATCTCGGATATCTTTCCAGGCAATGCATTTGCTTTCACCCTTTTCTTTAATCCGGGCCTTCGCCCACTTTTCATTCTTCCCGGTCAATTTTAGTAACCGTTTCTGGAACATCGGCGAATCAGATGGCTTGAAGTATACTTTATCCAACTGGAATCTCGGGCATTGGATTAATGTGGTATATTCTTCGATCGTTGGCGTAATGTCCACTTCTCCCATCGTAAAACAACTATACGAGGGATTCCAGAACTGAGCTAGGGCTCGAAATAGTGTTTTATCAATGCTGACATCGAGCAAATATGGTAGGTGTCCATAGTTAGCGAGAAACAAGCTTTTGGTGTCCTCTTCCCATTGGTCCCAAATACATTTCAACTCTTGCAACTGGTTTTGTGTAGAAGATATACGCGTGAAGTCTCTGAGGTTGACTTTTTCCCCTTCCATCAGACTGTCCCCGTTCTGGTATTGAGACTCTTCTGACCATCGACGAACCCTGAGATTGGCCTCCACCTTGTCTAGGAAGTGGTTCCCCATAGCCGAACTGAGCCTTTCTAATGGTTATACCAGTATCAACACCTTTGTTTTATTTGTTTAGAGATGCACATGCAAAACAAACGCCAAAACAACACAAATAAAATATTAGTGTTAAAAAAACATGAATATGCATGAAATATAATGCATGTTGAAAACGTAATAAATAAATTGCAGAAATAATAAACGAGAATTAAACAACGGAAGATAAAAAGACAAGACTCCCCCGCTCTCTCTCTCTAAAAAAAATCTACAAGGTACCCCCCTAATCGGGCAGAGTTTAGGCATAACGGCTCTAAGGGTAGGCTTCTAGGGCTCACTATATGCGGTGTGGTTCTAGAAGGTACCCGAACGATATTTATTATCCTACTAAGAATAATAAACATGATTCAGGGGGATACGTTTCTCTAAGTCTGTGCGGAGACGTAAGTCTCACGAAGACAGAAGGAAAAATATCCCGGAAACAATTCACCATCCTACACGGAGGCGTGACCTCACGAAGGAGTGGTTTCATGCTCCCACTTAATTGGACGGAGCCCGGGTTGAGAGCTCATGAAATGAGGGCCTGAAAAACATTTAAAATCATTAATACAATATTTAAAATAAATAAAAACAAATATTAAAATAAACCGAATTTATATTTTCGATCGTTAAATAAAATGTAACCGATTTGAGGCTTGACTCGCAAATTCGGTCCCCAGCGGAGTCGCCAAGCTGTAATCACCGGAATTCGTCCGGGGAGTCGCCACCAATCGTTTTTTACCGGTGCGATTGGAACACCAAGTTTGCGTCTACGAACCAGAGCTGGATCCGGGAGTCTGTTACGCGTGGGGAAGGGTGAGCACCCCTACGACGCCCGAAATCGGTACCGATCGGTTACAAAATATTTTATACGATTGAAAGTATAAATCCTATATCGAATCTATAGCAAAATGGTTAGTAACATTTAATAATAATAAAAATATCATAAAAATAATAATTTTTTAATATTTCAGGGACTAAATCCGCAAAAACAGAAAACATTTGGGTTAAATAATAATAATAAGGGTTAAATTGAAAGAAAATTAAAGATTAAAGGTCAAATTGTAAGACACAGTGACTAAATTGTAAAAGAAATGAAACCCGAGGGCCGAAATGTGAAGCTGCAAAAAACGCGAGGATCGCGTGCGTAATTTCCCCCTTTATCCGGGTTAAACGCGGGTCGGGTCTGATAACCGGGTCGGTCTCGGGTCAGGGTGCCAGAAACGGCGCCGTTTTGGGCCGTTAAATCCGGCACCAAAACGGTGCCGTTTTGGTCCATTATATCCGGCACCAAAACGGTGCCGTTTTGGCCGGTTAAACCTGGCACCAAAACGGTGCCGTTTTGGCCGGTTTATATAGCCCCTTCCCCCCTTTTTTTTTATTTTTTTCATTTTGTTCTTCTTCTCCACAGAGGAGAAGAAGCTGAGAGAGAGCTCTGCAAAGGGGAGGCTGGAGTCCGGCCGCCGCTGCCCGCCACCGGTCGCCACTGCCGGCCGCCGAAATCGGAAAAGGGACCACCTTTCGAAGCGTTTCAACAAGGGGAGTTCGATTATGGAGTCGGTTTTTCGAAACTACAACCACACAAGGCTAGATCTGAAAGCTAAGTTTCGAAAAAAACTTATTTACCTTTTTTTTTTTGTTTCCGATTTGCTCTCTTACCCTTTCTGTATTTTGGTTCGATTGTGTTCTTTGGATTTCTTTTTTTTTTTTGAACTCCGGTTTTTTTTATTCGAAAAATCCCTCCTTCATTACATTAGATCATTTGGGTTTTATACCCATTTTTACAACATTTTAATATTACAAAAGATAGGATTCTTATCCTATTTCAGATCTAGATCTAATAATTTCTTCTTTTTTGCAGGTCAAACGGTGTCGGGCGGCGGGTCTAATCTGGTCGGAGGTGGCCGGATTTGTGGACTATTGAGGGCGCGTGACGACCACGCGCGAGTTGAACCGCCGCGCGTGGCGGCCACGCGCGGACAGTTGGCCGGCGCAATAAATGCTGCAGCAGGCTGGTTCGGGTAGGGGAATGGGTAGAATTTAATTTTTAGGGTTTGGTTAGTTTTAGGGGTTAGTAAATGGGTTATTACATAGATATTATTGTCTTTGTCAATAAAAGCATAAATTATTATACATGTTATGTTATTTTAAGTTTCAAACATCATGTACAATCATAAATATTTTTAATTGTTCTCCTGAAATTTAAAGGGTAAAACCCCACTAAAAATGTCCAATTAGACTGAAAACCAGACTCAGGTTCATATATCTGATGTTTAATAAAATATTAATTGGATTGGATAAGATGTTTAAGACAGATTCAATGGTTGATCAAATGAGGTTTTTTCTCCAAACATTTGAAAGTGAAATAAAACTGTTTGTCGTATACATTGTCTGAAAACGTTTGTTTCGGCTCCAGTGTTGCCAGCAATAATTTGCATGGGTGCCAAGTGCAGGTACCATTAATGTCATTCAAGTCAATTTCTCCTCCTTGTTACCATCTTCTCTCTCAAGCTTTCACTTTCACTCACCAGACTTTTGAAAAACACAGACACAGTAAAAATGGCTGATAATAGTGATTCACCAAATCAAACATCTTCAGCTGAGATGGTGGAATCAAACCAAGATCTTTTAACTCAGATTCTACTGTATGTCCCTGTTAAATCTCTTCTCAAATCCAAATGTGTTTCCAGGAGATGGCTCTCTGTAATCTCTAATCCTCAGTTTGCTGCTAAATACACCTCTTTGCATGTCAACATTGGACCCTCTGGTCTCTACTTCTATGGCAGCCCTTTCGGTTTCCTTAACTTCGACACCAATCCGAACATGCTTAAGGTACCATCTCTGTCGTTTCTCTATGTTTCTGGCATTGAAATTCTGCAGTCCTGCAATGGCTTACTACTGCTCCTATGTAGTTTTAGTTCACAGTGTAATAACAATAGCTCTGGCTTTACTTACTGTGTCTGTAATCCCACTACCAAGAACTTTGTTACTGTTCCTTTACCTAATGCAACTGCAAACAGGTCCATAGCTGGGATTAATTTAGCTTTCGATCCTTCGAAATCGAGTCGATATAGAGTCATCTGTATTTTGATGAACAACATACAATATCCGGATTTCAATGAGATTGAACACCTGGTTTCACCTACATATCAGATTGAGATTTTTTCATCAGATACTAAAGCTTGGACTCTGTCCGGAGATCCATTCGAGGCGCCCCATTATACTGATTTCGAGCATGGGGTGTTCTGCAATGGTGCAATCCACTGGCTTAGTCCTACAGATGTTTCCCTTTACTTCGATGTCGAGACCGAAAGATTGGAAACGATGGCAATGCCGCAGATTCAGACGGGTGGACCGTCTGGTTTCTTGAGCTCCCAGAGGTTTCCTTATTTCGGACAGTGTGGTGGACATTTGCATCTAGTCGAAGTCGATTCGATAAGTAAATCGAGGTTTCATGTATTGGAAATGAAATCAGACTACTCTTGTTGGCACATTAAGTACTATGTCAATCTAAGCAATGTGGCATTGGAGTTCCCGGAGATTGCACGAAGGTATATGGATGAGTTCCCGAATTTAGCAACGAACAATCCAGAGGACTTTCGAGTTCGGTATTACACATATTCGATACTAAGCGTGGTGAGAGGAGGGGAGAAAAAGGATGATGTTGAAGTGGTGATGCTGATACCAGGTAAACTCATATCCCATAATCCCAGGCTCAATACTTCCAGGTTACTGTCAAGTTGGAGAGTTAATAATGTCTATGATTGTATGCAGTATAAATGGTACCATGTTTGTCAATATGTCGAAAGCCTCGCTACTCTCTGAAACTCGGTTTCTCGGTTTTTATATTCGAATATAAAAGAAGAATAGTTTTTACTCTTTGGTACAGCAGAATTGCATGATCTGAAATGGGAATTTTGTGCTCTATGAACTGCAAGTATCATTTGAAGTGGTACGTCTCACAAGGGTCGGGTCGGCCCAGTCGAAACTTATCGTCGCGGACGCGACTTGTCGCGTATATCTAGCTTATGAGGATCAAACAGAAGAACAAGATCACATTTTGCAGCAAACCATGATGCTAGCTAGGCCTGTAAACTCACAGGCTCTGTGTTCTTTGTTTTCCTCATGATAACACTCCTGGTGTATCTACAAATCTTGTATAATAACCTCCGCTATATGCGAAAAAAATAACGGTCCGTAATAATTATAATAATATTCATTACGTACACAACAAGTTTCGCCGTTGCCCCCATTTGTTACTTTGCTCATGATTAGCATAGTCAGTTTGAGTTTGCCTCATTTCTTTTAAAAAAATTTAATAAATTGAATTTTAAATATTAACCCTTATTTTCTATATCTTAAAATCTTAAATCGTACACCCTAAAAAATACACCTTATCTTTAATTCCCTAAACTCTAACCACAATCCTTAACTTGGACTTAACCCTAATCCAGGAGGCATAAAATTAAAAAAATTGATATCTTATTTTTATGTAAAAAATTAAATAATAATAAAAAAATATTATATCAATTTAACGTTAATTAAAACATAATATTCATTATTATTTTATTAAAAAATAATTGAAGGACTAAAATAAAAACATTATAAATAAATAAAATATCAAATATTTTTTTTTATCTTGAATTAAATTAAAACAAACTTTTGTTTTTTTAATAAGTCTTAAATTGTTTAAATAAGTTTTAAATTTATATTTTTATGGTTTAATATCTAAATAGGTGTCAAACTATGCTTATGAATCATTTTTTTTGTCTAATTTATTTTTATCTCTAAATATGTGTTTAAAGTTTTAATTTAGGTCAGTTTAAGTGTCTAACCATTAATAAAAAATCGTTTGCTAATAAAAATATAACAAATAACAAGTTTTAATTTTATTTTTTAAAATTGATAGTTTTAAATTCTTACAAAACAATCCCAAGACCCTAATTCTTACAAAACAATCCCAAATTATCATCGTTGATACCATTTACTACCGCACTAGAGACAATTATTATCGTCGTCAAACCATCATGATCATTTCCCCCAATCAACCATTGCCTATAATCAGGGACGGATCTAGAAATTTTAATTTGGTAGTTCACGATCAATAATAAATTATATATATATATATATATTTTTTTGATGATATTTAAAATAATTATTTAAATTATTTTATATTAAAAGTATAAATAAGATTATTACCATTAGAATTAAAATCCTTGTTATAGTATACTTCTAGGATTATATTCATTATCAAAAAGTTGTGATGATCAAAGAATCATCAATAAAGTGATTACTCTTGAAGTTAAGGATACAACCTCATCACATGAAGTGTGGTTATTTTAGGGCTATGTGCATAATTTTTAGAGTTAATACTTTGATGTTAGATTTTAGAGTTTTTGAAATTCTAGTGTGATTCACCACCTTTAACTATTAGATCAATTTGAAACTAAATTATGTTAAATTTCTTACAAAGTGAATGGTTTCCATTGTTGGGATATTTGATTAACACCGTTTCGTCCATCAAAATTTTGACCATGATAGTAATTGTAAATTTGAAAAGTAAGGATTATTTTTTGAGAAGAAAACTTTACGTGTCACAACAATATTTCTTAATTGGTTAAGAGAAGTTAACATAATAAAAGAATATCACAAATTTAATGACTATAATAAAATAATTTGATTTTAGTGACTAAAATAAAAATATTCTAAAACTTCAATTACTACTAATATAATTCACCCTATTTTTAATGGTAGGTCCTGTGACCTACCTTGCACCAAAGTGCATCCGCCCTATCTACAACCAACTGTATGTATGTCGACGACTTCATTTTCACGATTTTAATTTCTTTCGATATTAGGAAGTTGATCAATACATCTACCATTTATTACTAGCTATGAGTGATTAGGAGAAACGATCGTGATAGTCCAACGATAGTAATGATGGTCTCCAATGATACAATAAACGATGATAATTTGGAGGTTTGAGATTTAAAGTTAGAGATTTAAAATTATTTTTTTTAAAAAAATTAAGTCAAAATAAAATAAATTTTAAAAAATAGAAACAATGACAGTTGATAACCGATACTTAAACTAACCACAATTAAAACTTTAAACATTTATTTAGAGTTAAATATAATTTAAGCACCAAAAATAAATCATAAGCATAATTTAGCACCTATTTAGGTATTAAACCTATTCTTATTTATATTTTTTTGCTAATAACTTATCTATTAAAATTAGTATAGTCAATTCGAATTCGTTGATACGGAGATATAATTTTTTTAATATAATTATTTATAATTTAAAAATATATGGTTACTTTTTATTTAAAAATAATTACGATAATTTAAATAATTATTTACTATGGAATAATTATGAATAAAATATTTATTATATAAAAAACTGAAAAATCAGAAAATTAGGGTTTTAACTGAATCCATTTTTGGGGAAATTCATAAATTCAAATAGGAGGGATGATCTCACAAACCCTAAATCATCATCATAATTCTAACAACAAAGATCTATCTTGAGATAAAAATCAAAGATTTCATACGCATACGAATTAAGCCCAGTTTCCTTAAAAAATCAATAATTTATCATCATGATCATGGTGATCAAAGACAGAGAGCAGTACACTGGAGATCATCAGCTTCATCCAACGGTGGAAAATTGAGATCAAAAGGCAACGTTTTCCGGAACGAACCGATATCCCCATCATCAACGACCGACGACGATGAATCGCAGTCACTGTGACAATCCTCCGGCACCAAAGGCGGTGTCCTCGGATGATATTTTCGACCGGAGACCATCACGAGATCGTTCGATTTTTGTGGCGGCCAAGCCGCTGGTCTCGGCCCACTAAATGACTCCACCGTACTACTCATGCCACTCTTAGCGGGTCTTTGTGGGTTCACCTCCGGGTCTTGAAAATCGCCAACCGGATATAACTGGCGGCGGTCAACGAAACCATCCACGAAAGCTGGGATATTGGAAGGGTTTATGGGAAAATTTGTTTTCGCTTTGGCTCCACGGAGTGACATCGCTGCCGCATCGTACGCTCGAGCGGCGTCTTCGGCCGAGTCGAAAGTCCCGAGCCAAACTCGAGTCTTTTTCCATGGATCTCTAATCTCTGCGGCGAATCTTCCCCATGGCCTTTTTCTAACACCTCTGTACCTCGGTTCTTTTAAAGATCCGTTGTGTTCAACTACGGCAGTTGCGGCGGCGGCACCTCGGGATCTCCTCATCGGTAAACAATCGAAACTTTAGATTAACACAAATTACTCAAAAGGGTCAATGCGAAAATCAGATTAAACAAATGAAATCTAAACGAGAAAACAAAAGATTGAAGATTAAGGAAGAAATCAGGAAAATGAAATGGGAAAGGAAATTGTGGCGGGAGGAAGAAGATAGGTGGGGTGGGAACTGAATGGCACCATCAAAAATGATATTATTTCTTTTAGGGGGCTGCTTTTGATTTTATTTTTAGTCCCTTTAATATACTAAAATTTTATATTTAACCCTTGTGCTTTAATTTGTTATAATTTGATTCTCTAACTTTTTAATATTATTCATAAATTCAAATTGATGATATTATATTATTTTATTCTTGAAAAGAGTACAAGTATAATTATAATCTTCGACAATTACTGATAACTAGTTAATTTAGCGGGATAAGGTGTTAAATTTTTTAAGTAAGGCGAAGATTTAAATCTTAATGTTACGAGTGAAGCAAGATGAACCGGGAGATTAATCTATCAATAAATTAGATTTTGATTGTTGTAGTAAAAAATAGCATTCTTCGATAATTATAAAGATAATTCAATCGTTATAAATATTTTATAACATTTTCAGACTCGAATTATACACATGGTTTAAGCTACAATAAATTTCTTAGAAGACCATATATGATTTATACAAGGTGAAACTCGAATTTAGACACTTAGGTTTTAGGGTCTTAACGTTTTCAATTTATATACTGTTCTATTATTGATCGAATATAATTAATTGGATTTTCATGTGATTCTGATCGTATAATCAAATAATAGTAAAAAATGTTAGTCATCATTTTAATTATACCAATTATCAATTTGAACTTACTATTTCATTATGACAAAAAGTAGAAACATTAAATTATGTAGAATTAAAGTAAGTGATTAAATTGTAATATTTTTCATACTATAGGGACTATAAATTAGATTTCTACCTTGATGTTTTGCTTTTTGTTGAAATGGTTTTCTCAATCCCTTTCTTCACTCCATTATTTACCTTCTCTTGCCCCCACATTACAAACTCGGCCTGACATCTGTCCACGTATGGCCGGTTCAATTTGATAAAAGTATGATTTATTTAAATAAATATTATTTTAATCATAAAAATATTTTAAATAATAAAATAAATATTCCAATTTCAATGTTTAATGAAATGAACAATATTTTTTAGATTGGTACCTCCTCTACAAAATTATGACAATTTTATTAATAAAAAATAAATTTTGCAATGGGATTTCTTTTTTCGATAAATAAATAAAATGTATAAAGAAAATAATGGAATAATGAATTATACATGTGATAAATAAAATTATTAGGACCAAATAATTAATAGCCATGATAATAATATATAAATTTTTGATAATAAATATCTTTAAAATGATAATAATATATAAATGCACAATACGCCAAAATTTATATAATAAAATTATATATAAATTTGAACTACGATCATTAATATATCGATAAATTTGCATAATTTTAAATATTGATGTATCAAAATTTATATAGAAATATATCTAATTCTATTTAAAAAATTCATTTTGTGGTAGTGTTTTTTATATCACAAAAATATAATATTATCCCTGAAGGAAAATTCTACAATATACAATTAATTAA
Source organism: Abelmoschus esculentus (assembly GCA_035048815.1). NCBI lineage: Eukaryota > Viridiplantae > Streptophyta > Magnoliopsida > Malvales > Malvaceae > Abelmoschus > Abelmoschus esculentus. The sequence continues at coordinate 24,384,196 of JAUCBN010000004.1, forward strand.
TAAAAAATAATGATGAATATTGTTAAACACTATTAAATTAATTAATAAAAAATAAAAATATTAAAGACTTAATATACAATTAATAAAATAGTGATAGACTTAACATATAATTAATAATTATATGTTAGTTATTGAAATTTTTAATTTTTATTAATTAATTTAATAATATTCAGCAATGTTTGACGTTTGTAAACTCATCACATATAAATATATAATATTGATTAAATATAAATATAAATATATAATGTATTTATTTTAAAGATAAATATTGAGATTCAAATTTATATAAAATAAGTTAAAATAAAATATTTAAATTTTGATATTTACCTTAAATTATATTACATCTCTATTTAATTAAAGAAAATTATACAAAAAATATCATTGATGTAATATTATATTTTATGATATAAAAAACATTATCACAAAATGAATTTTGTAAAAAGAGTTAGATTTTTTTAAAAATACAAAATTAACTTTACTAAATCTTGGTTCGTCAAATAACATTATTGTTTTTATTCGATAAATTAATACTTCTTTAGTCTCATTAATTATGTTATATATTAATTTTTTACTGAGTTTAAAAAAAATATATAATATAAACTAAATAAAATAATAAATTTATTTTTAAAAGGTTAATTTTTATTTTTGTTGAAAGATTGAAACTGAAAAAATAAACTATATTAAAAAATTATTGAATTTTTTAAATAATAATTTAAAATAAAAAAATAATTTCACTGAGACAATGAGAATAACGTTATTCTTAATTAATTTTAAAATGTACTTTTAAAAGTAATTGGTATAACTAACCTCCATCATGGCTCACGACCATCTGTCTCAAGTCTATCAAATGGTTGAATAGATAATTTGACCTATTTAATTTTTTTTTCACCCGAAGATTTTTTTTTTATTTTTTATTTATTTAATTTTTTTAAAAATAATTTTTACGAATTTATCTTTCTACTTTTAAACATTTATGTTTTATCCTCGTCAATCCTAAATTTTAGTTCCGTTTTTAGTTATTAACAAGAATGAAACCAAGTGGGGGTGGGGTAGGACAATCGCCCCCATGTAACACTCTCGACACAGTGTCACATTAGGCCTCCGGTCTAAAACATGTATTTCAAAATATCGTTTCAAAAATCTAATAAGGATAAGGATAAGTCCAAATCCATTTTCATCATAAAAATCATAATTCCAAACCAACTTAAAACATAAAATCCAAGTAATATATATAGTTGGATCTCGCAAAATATTATAATCATAATATCCAAACCAACTTAAAATCAAGTGGGGGTGGGGTGGGACAATCGTCCCCATGTAACACCCTCGACCCGGTGTCACATTGGGTCTTCGGCCTAAAATATGTATTTCAAAATGTCGTTTCAAAAGCCTAACAAGGATAAGTCCAAATCTATTTTCATCATAAAAATTATAATATCCAAACCAACTTAAAACATAAAATCCGAGTAACATAAATAGTTGGATCTCCCAAAATATTATAATCATAATATCCAAACCAACTTAAAACATATGTGTTCTTTAGTTTATTTAGGTGACATAGTATTAGAGTGAAATTATTTATTAGAATTTTATTGTGGCTATCCGTGTAATTTATCCAAATATTAATATTATTACATTTAACAATTTGATGCTCGTTATTTTTGAAAACTAAAAAAAATTAAATTTTTTTATAGATTCAAATCTTGTTATATAATAATTTATTATTTAATATATTTGATTCTGAAATTTTTATAAATATGATATTCAAATTTGTAAAAGTAATTAAATTAAATAATATTTTTAGATAATCAGATATTCAACTACTCGATTAGAATATTAAAATATTTTTAAATCAAGTATGAATCATTATATTGTGGATCTGAGAAAACCATGAAATGCAACTGATATTTGATTCAATTCAATTTAAAAGCTAACCGAGCTTGCTCTGCACTCATCAAAGTTTCTCTTCAACAAGAACATGAAAGCACTGACAACTGACAAGGGTAATACTCAACTGCACCGTTTGAGCCTCATACCAGTACCATTAGATTTCCCTCACGAAAGGCTTCAAGAGAGGCTTGGAATCCCATTCCACAGTTTCCCACCACTCCATTGGCCTTATCTTTATGGAAAGAGATGCAGGTGCAGATGAGGGTGGAACATTAGAAAGTTGGGGAAGATGAAGAGACATCCTTTGTAACTTTCGACAATTTCTTATCTCAATTGCTTGCAGAGAATCACAAACCAGTACTCCACCAACATTGCAAAGTCTCTTCAATTCAGGTAGATACCGCAATGTCAGTTGCCTTAATTGTGGAAGACGAAATTCCATGGTAATCATTTCTCCTTCTGATGCTATTAGTTCCTCCAGTTGGTAACAAAAATAAACACTAAGGTCTTGTAAATTTAGCGGCACGCAGTTTGTAGAGAACAACTTCTTCATATTTCTACAATCAGATATATAAATGGATGTAAGAGATGAAAAGGAGCTGAGTGAGAAGAGGATAAACCTGGAGAAAAGAGGGTAGTCGGAATCTTCACTACAATACAGAGTGCAATCCTCAATATCCAATTCCTCAAGCTTACGTGGAAGAAGAGTCTGATTGGTATAGATATCACAACCACTCACAAAAATGTGTTTTCTTGAAGAATAAAAGTCTGCAAACACAATATCTCCCACATGGATTATGTATTTACGAGGCTCTTCTCGGCCATGAGAAACTTGAAGATACATGTTGAAGTTGTGCCAGTCCAGAAACCTCCCGTTAAGAATTTCAAGTTTCTTCAATCGGCCAACCTCAGTTCCACTTATCAATATTGTTTCATCGATGATCAAGTCTTGCAGGCAAGAAAGTCTTGACAGTATTCCGTTTGGAATCTCTTTTAGGTTCTTCAAATCATACAGATTTAGATACTCGAGACTCACCAAGTTTTCCATCCCCTGAGGGATTTCCATGAGGTTTGTTCTTTGCAGATCCAACTTCTTTAAAACATGAAGATTTGACAAGGATGGAACATTCTCTAAATCTTCACAACCACCGAGCAATAAAGAAGTGAGATTCTTCAAATTTGATATGGAATGTGGAAGACTCTCGATGGGATTTTCAGAAAGATCAATAATCTTGAGTGCATCCATATGCTTGAAAAATCCTTCTGGAATACTCTCTAATTCACAATCAGACAACAATAATGTTGTGAGCATCGAACAGTTTGACAAGGAGATTGGGAGATTCTTCAAAGGATTATCAGATAGATCAAGAACCTTCAGTGCATCCATATGCTTGAAGAAGCCTTCTGGAATACTATTTATTCTACAATGAGACAACAATAATGTTGTGAGCCTGGGACATTTTGGGGGTGACATTTCCAACGGTATATACAACATCCAATTATTCATCAATGAAACCTTCTCTAGATCCTTGCTCCACTCTTGCACATCTGGTGGCTTTATTAACAGCATGCCAGCTTTTACCAAAAATCGAGGTTTTGAAATATGTAATGCCAGGTCCCTTAAAAGATCATGCATCTTTACAGTTCGTCTATTTTCCCTTTCAATAAAAACTTCTAATAAACAATTGCTGATGAGTTTATTCATTATTGCACGACCCCTGTCAAACTCTGCATACATACTATCCATATCCTCCACGAGCCCTTCTGCGATCCAAAGTTGAATAAGACCTTTCTCTTTAATTTCCTCGTCTTCCGGATATAATGCACAACTGAGGAAACATTGTTGAAGTTTTGGATCCTTCAGACGATCATAACTAAATTGTAATTGTTGGAACACTTCATCTTCAAAACCAGTAACACTTTTTTGGCGTAGTTTCAACTCTCTAAGAGCATTCCTCCATTCAAAAATATCATCAATGCCCTTCATACAACAAGCTATGGTAATGACTCCCAAGGGCAAACCTCCACAATGCTTAGCAATCGATCTTGCAATTGGTTCCACACCTGGAATATTGAGAATATCACCACCCACCTTCTCCGAGAACAACTTCCATGCCTCTTTATTCGTCAGAGGATTTACTTTAATTACTCTACAACCCACTTGCCGACATATATCTGACGAACGGGTTGTCAACACCAATTTACTCCCAACAGACGGTTCAGGGATTCCTATTTTCTCCAGGGAAACCTTCTCCCATAGGTCATCCAAGATCAGTACAAACCTACTCTTCTGCAACAATGTTTCAAAGAGCATCCCTGCCCTTGTTGTTTCATCTTCAGCACCACAAAACTCTACCCCAATTTTACTAGCAATGTCTTTCTGCAGTTTAGCAATGCTCATCTCTTTGGATACAGTGATCCAAATCACAATATCAAATTTCGTCGTCTCTTTTAAGAGTTGGTTGTTTATAAGCTTCATGATGCTTGTTTTCCCCACACCACCCATCCCCCAAACTCCAATCTTTCGAATCTCATCATCCATCAAACACTGCCAAATCTCTCCAACACAAGCTTTTACCACGTCTCCTGATAAGCTTGTTGTGGACAAAACTTGTCCAATCCATTGAGTATTGTCAACCACCAAACCTCCATGAAATTGACGGCGTTGATTAATAAGTTCTTTAATCATCCTTGACACATCTTCTGTGTGAAATCCACGTGTAAGAGCCCTGCTTTCACCAATTCTTCCATCAAGGCCTTGCACGTCACCATTCATCTCTTCAACTCTGTCCAACCATATCCGAACTTCCGCCTTGAGTTTCTTCCTTGGTTGCAGCTCTGATCTCATTGTAGATTCTGTATCTTCCTTCAGACCATTCAATTCCTTTAATTTTCTTTTAAGGTCCTTCAGACGCTGATCGATGTTCATGTGATTGTCCAAGAGTTTATCCGTCTTATTGAGAATGAAGTCCATGTCTGAAAGTCATAAGCAATATGTTAGAAACTAACTAGTAAAACATCAACAGGTGAATGTATCTAAACATTACTAAAAAATAACTTCATTTTACTGCACAAGAATTTTAAAGAAATTATACTGATGTAAATCAAGAAATTACTGTAATAACTAAATAATCTTTAAGAGACAGTTTCCATAACATGCTAAAACATCTACATTACTCCATAATATTATTAAGCACCCACTTGCACTTCAGAAATAAAACAGATTATTAAATACTAAACCATACTTTAGAAAGCAAATCAAAATATCAGTCTAGATGCTAGGATGATCTTTCTTCTTTTACTGTTCTACGGTATCATGTACCTGATTGGAACTTGCACGCAGGGGTGGATCTAGAAATTTAATTTTGGTAGTTCACGATTAGTTTAATGACATAGAATCGATTTACATTGGTGTAATAATATATTGGTAAGGAATAATTGTTGTGTGAGCAAACATGATTTATAATCATAGACTTTGACATTGAAAAACAAATCTATATCATAAAAACGAGTTATGGTGGGTTATCAACTGCTTGAAAGGTAGATCCTTTCTTATTTTAAGATCCTTGCAGTTCATGAGGTTTGAAATAACAATAGAAATGTGAAATTCAATATATACCTCTTTTGACTAACTTGTTCGGAGACGATGACCGGAGAGAATCAGCAAATGAAAAGAAAACCACCAAAGGGAGTTCCTTGATTGCTGATAATATGTATTATGGCACACAGCAAATTTCACCTACAATACAAAGGAAACAAGTTCGATAGCAGATGACATAAAGGGATCTATTTTGTAGCGGTCTATTAGGTTTGACAGAAGAATAAAAACGTTGAAACTCGATAATTACCTCTTCAGATTAACTTGTTCGGAGAGAACCACCGGTAATGAAGTTGTTTTGCTTGCAGGGTGCTAGAAAAGAGACAGTCCAAATGGTTTTTGAGGAAGCTGAAAGGTAATATATATTGTTTCTACAGATGAGGAATCCAGTGGTCAAATAAGGAAGGTAATATATATTGTTTCTATAGATGAGGAAGCTTCACTGCAACGACTTTCAGAACTGTGAATTATTGTTCTACTTGGTCAAATAAGGCTGCTAAGGAACTTTAGGAAAAGACAAGGAAGGCTGGGGACTGATTAATAATTTTTTTCAATGCTTTTATATTTGTCATTGTCAGGAGAAATTATATCATGGGTCAGTCCCACCACGTCATCCATGGGACCGACCAATGATAATCATCCACCTCATTATTTTTTAATTTTTAAAGTGAAGATTCACTTGGAAAAAAAATATGATATAGAAAAGTTGATGAAGTTGGTAGTTATCATTGGTCGGTCCCATGGACACGTGGTGGGACTGACCCATGATATAATTTTTCCATTCTCAGGGTTTATAATTTAAAATTTAATATTAAAATTTATCAATTAATTTAAGTCTTAAATCATAAAATAAAAAGAAAATTAATTATTAATATAATAAAAATTAGGGCTGAGTATGGTAAACCGTAAAACCGAAAACTAAACTGAGGTATTATGTTTCATAAATTTATGAATCGTGGTTAACCGCAGTTAATCGAATTAAACTGAATTTGATATTTTAATTGATTTTTAATTATTTTTATAAGGTAAAAATATATGTTTTATACTTAAAATACTATAGATGTATTTTTTTTACTTAAAAATAAGTTTTTAATAAATATTTATGAAAAATATCTCAAAATTTTAACATTTTAATGTTTAAAAGTCATAAAATAAAGCTATTTTGTCAAGATAATTTTTTTTAAAAATTAACGTTAATATAGAAAAACCGAAAATCGATGTTAACCGAACCAAAAACCGACGGTTACTAAAATAGTTTACCGAATTAAACCGAAACCGAACCAAATACACCCCTAATAAAAATATATAATACTTTAAATCTGATGTCATATTTAAGTTTGAAATTCACTCTATCAACAAAAGTTTTTCGATAAGGTTTAACTCAATTCACATTTAAATTCTATAAATCTATTAACCTTTTAAAATAAAACGATAAGAAGTAGTTAAATTATTTATAAATGAGCTCCAATTTAAAAATAAGATAATTAAATCATTCAACATAATCAAATAAATTTAAAATTAGAGTTACATAAAATTAAGGTCATATAAATACATTGTCCGACAACACTAAATATTTTATTTCTAAACACGTCGTTGAACTAAAGTTATACTCCGATGAAACTCCTCCGATACAATGCAATAACTTAAAAATTTGCGATCGAAAACAATAATTCTAAATTTTGAGCTCATAAAGTTTAATAAATACACTTTTACTCTATTATGCTAGCTTTATGCATATCATACATTTTTATTCTATGTTTCATACAAATCATGAATATAAACAAAATATATAACGAAAAAAATGAGTTTGATTCACCGGAACATGTAATATAATAATAACCTGGTGGATACATAATGTGGAAACATCATGACATTTATTCTATCATTTCTCGAAGCAAAATAAAATGTCTGAGTCTTTAATATTTTTAATACCTTATTATTTAATAAAATAAAAAAGCTTCCAAGGAAAGAAGCTACCATGAAAGATTTGGATTATAAAAATAATAATTTTTACCTAAAATATAAGCATAACTTTTACCATCTATAACGAATTGTTTTACGCTCGTTTCTGAAGTTTATTGGAGCTGCCAATTCATTGTTCGTGCATCAAACACATCTTTGCGGCATTGGCAACAGATGGGTGGAATGAGGATATTGTAATAGATAAATCAATTCACAGGTCCATCAATTCTCGATCATCTGTCTTAAAGGTCGAGCAACTTTCCTACAATATTTTTTATTACATTTATGCATTTTATCTCGGTGTTCTTCTGGGTTTTGTCAACTGATTTGATTATTAGTGATAAGTGCATAAAAGTTTTATTATTTGTATTATTTTTTTACTCAATTATTGTTAGTAATGAGTAGATTTAATGACAATATTAGATAATTCTGCATATTTTCTATATTCCAGTCTTCAAACACTAAATTCATACTTTCATATATTATTTGGTATAAAATATGTACGGTTAATTGTTTTTTTCTTAGATAGGAAATAAACCTATTGATAATGTCAGATAATATCGATAGATACTGAAAGCTGAAGCTGAATCACAGATAGACACACCCGCCTCGGCAGCACATTGATTGCCACGACACAGAATAAATATGACAAGATCTTGGTAAATTGGACACACAAACGACCTTTAAAGTACATGAATCCTCCATCCTGTACCTCAAAGTCTGACACCTCACATCTCTGACAAGCCTCAAGCTGAGCTACTAACTCTTCATCTAACGCTTGTGCTTTTTTTATCTCCTCAAGTTCGACATGGACTTCCTACTCAAGGCATCGTCGACCACATTCGTCTTGCCGGGGTGATACTCTATGACGCAGTTATAGTCTTTCAACAACTATATCCACCTACGTTGTCTCAGATTCAACTCTTTCGAGGTGAGCAGGTACTTCAAACTCTTGTGATTGGTGTAAATATAACATATCTTCCCATAGAGATAATGACTTCATATCTTCAACACAAAGATAACTGTTGTTAACTCAAGAGCATGTGTGAGATAGTTCCTTTCATGGGGTTTAAACTGTCTCGAGGCATAAACAATCACCTTACACTCTTGCATGAGCACACAACCCTATCCATTCAAGGAAGCATCACTAAACACCACATAATCTTTTGCTGGTTTTGATTGCGTCAAGACCGGTGTCTCCGTAAGATAAGCCTTAAGCTGCTCAAAACTTTGTTGTTTGATGAGTACCCAAAAGTCCTCATTATTTATATCATTTTCCCACTTAATTATTGTTAATAAAGACAGATTTAAAGGCAATAATGAATATTTCTGTTTATTTTTCATATTTTAGCATCCGTACATTGATTTGATGAATTTATTTATTATTTGACATAAAACAAATACATGTGATGAATTTCTTTCGTAGACAAGAATTATATCATATGACGAGACAAAAGATGGATGCTGAATTGCAGAATAGCACCCGCCACGACAGCGCTTTGGAAGCCACGACAGCAGCATAAGGATAACAATCGGTGCTCGACAGAGAAAGAAAAAGTTGCCGAAAGTAACGGAGATAAAGAGAGAGAGAGAGAAGAAGCAGTTTAAGGAGTCAAAGTCTTGGTCAAAGTCAAATGCGGGAAAGAAGAGTTATTTTAGGAAATAAGAATACAGTTTATTAGTTTAATTAAGAGTTGTAATTCCCCTCTTTTAAGAACTTTTTCCTTGTATAAAAAACTTTAACTTTGGGCTTAGACTATATAAACCCCCTTTAGGTCTAGGTTTAGAGGAGTCAAGTCGGTTTTACACATAATGCCTATCTTTAGCCGCCGACCACAATATGTTCTAAACTCCCTTGGAGGTTTAGGTTATTTATGGAGTAGATGGAGATGAAGATTGTATTGTTCTTGATATTTATTAATGCAAAACTTGTTTCATAGTTTATTCTCTCTTGGCATTCACTTTCTTTGCATATGAGCTCGAGATGATAAGTATGTAGAGGAATATCTATTTGTCTAATATCGGGAGAGTTAGGCTCACGAAACGAGAGAATACGGTCTTTGCTCAAGGGCATTCACTAATCCGGTTGAGAGATCAACCACCAAGGATTTTATTGACTAATAAGACACATGTGTTTGGTTGTTGTTCACCCTTGATTCACGCCGGGAGGTATCATCAAGACGTGGATTTCAACAGCTCTCTTCGCTAATGGATAAGGAAGAAGACATACAAGGATGCTCTATCGAACTATGGAAAGTTGAATTGTCGACAAGGTATAACCCCGCCTAGGCAGCTGTGGCGACCCTTTGCGCGATCCGTCGAGGCGACAGTTCAACCCTTTGTATTAATAAGTGGATAAATAATACAATTGGATACATCTCTACAAAGCATTCAACCTAGCCTCACCTTTATTATAATTATGTTTCCGCTAATTAGTTTATCTTAGTTAATTTAGTTAATTCAATCCAACAAAATATTTGTGTTTTTACTTTTATTTAGTGCAGTCGTAAGAAGTAGTGAAGTCGACACAGTCCCTGTGGGTTCGACAACCTTAATTACTACAATCTGACAAAGGTGGAATTGATAGGAATTCAGAGCCTCTATCAGATTTGGCGCCATTGCCGGGGACTGACGCTCAATTTTACTTCTGATTATCTCTGCACCTTTCACTTTTTATTTTATTTAGTTTTAATTTTCTTTTATTATCCTAACCTATTAGGGTTGCTTTGTGTATGATCAGGTCCAATCCAACCATTGACCAATATCCTTACGATTCAAAAATCGAAAGAACAACACGATATCTGAAACGTAGGGCACACCAAAGAATGAATCAAGGACCTGGCCAGCAAAACAACGCTGGTATGAATGCCGCCGGGGTTGACAACCGCGGCGCATTCGCAGTGGCTGATCCAACAAATCTTCCAAGACAGGAACGTACACGAACAGTTCGTGATTATCTAGAGAAAGATTTGGATGGATTGATTTCTGCCGTTGTAATGCCTAACATAGAGACAGAACATTTTGAGTTAAAACCGGTTATGTTCAACATGATCAACACCCTAGGCCAAATTGGGGACCGACCAACGAAGATGCTCGGCAGCATCTTAAGTCCTTCTTGGAAATTTGCAACTCATTTAAGTTGCTGGGAGTCTCAACCGATATCCTTAAGTTGAAATTATTCCCCTATTCACTGAGGGATAGGGCAAAATCTTGGTTAAATAACCTTCAGTCAGGATCGTTAAGCTCATGGACAGAACTATGCCGAAGCTTCCTTGCTAGATTCAGTTACACCAATATAACTAACAAACTTAGAAACGAGATTACATCCTTCAGGGAAGACGAAGACGAATCGATGTACGAGGCATGGGAAAGATACAGAGAATTATACAGAAAATGCCCCATGCATGGTCTACCCGAATGGACTCAAGTGTCAATCTTCTACAACGCAGTTAATACCCCTACGAGGATGATGCTTGATGCTTCCGCCAATGGCACCCTCTTAGACCGCTTACCCCATGAGAGTTTAGAAATTCTGGATAGGTTAGCAAAGAATGCTTATCAACATCCAACCACCAGAAGAGGAATAACTAGACGAGGTATGACAAGCTCTGACTCTTCAGATTCTATTCTAGCTAAACTGTCAGCTTTGACAAATATAGTTAAGGATCTGCAAAAGTCAAGTCACGTTCGTGAAGTGAAAGCAGTCACCGTTCTCTGTGAAACATGTGGTGACAACCATGACACGAACGCATGCCCTTAAGACCCAGAATCTTCCTTTTATGTTGAAAACTTTGACAGAAACAATATGTCCAACAATTACAATCCATCATGGAGGAAGTACCCGAACTTCTCATGGAGTAACCCCAACACTGCACTTAACCAGCAACATCAATCCGTACAATCTACTGGGTTCCAGCAGAACAACAGGTTTGCTCCGCAGTAGATGCCGCACAGGCACCACTACAACAGAAAACAACAGATGTCTAGAATCTGTAGAACACATTGTAAACATTTATGGCTCAGAATGGTGCCTATATAGCAAACACCAATAAATTCATCCAAAGAGCCGACACCTTCATGTACAGAACAAAAATGAGAATGCAGAACAACGAAGCTGCTCTCAAGACACTGGAAACCGCAGTAGGAGAAATGGCACAACAAATAAAAAACAAACCCATAGGAGGTCTCCCTAGTGATACTGAAGTCGCTAGAACTGGTCCTCATGAACAGTGCAAAGCGATATCCACCAAGAGTGAATTACATCTAAAGGACCCTGAAACGCCTACTCAAACAGTAGGTAAGACCCCTAAAACAGTAGCCCCAAAAATAGCTACTGAAGAAAAACCTGAGGCAAAAGAACCAACAGACAACGCCGCCCTAGCAGAAGATGACATAGCCGCACCGCAGATAAGATTCCAATATAATGAAAGAATTGAGGATCTGCGTTTACCACCACCTTTTCCACAAAGGTTGAAACAACAAAAACATGAGTACCGGTTTAAGAAATTCCTGGACATACTTAAACAAGTACATATAAATATACCTTTGGTGGAGGCAATTAAGCAAATGCCTAACTACGCCAAGTTCTTTAAGGATATTATATCCAAAAGGACAAAAAATAGGGAATTTGAAATAGTTGCCGCAACAGAAGAGTGTGTGGCAATGTTGCATAACAAGGCTACAACCAAAAAAAAGATCCTGGTAGCTTCATTATACCTTGCTCAATCGGTGACCAATATGTGGGTAAGGCATTATGTGACTTAGGTGCTAGCATCAACCTTATGCCTAAATCAGTATTCCAGAAGCTAGGCATTGGGCAAGCAAAACCCACAACAATAATACTACAACTGGAAGCCCGCTCTTACGTATAACCGAAAGGAAAAATCGAAGATATCCGGGTAAGATTAGATAAATTTATTTTTCCTACTAACTTCTTAATTCTTGATTGTGAAGCAGATGAACATGCGCCAATCATATTGGGAAGGTCGTTCCTAGCCACGGACAGAACATTGATCGACTGTGAGAAAGCCGAATTGATCATAAGGGTTAATGACCAACAAATAAAGATCAATGTGTTTAAGACTTTAAGGCATCCAGATGAACCAGACGAATGCAAGAAAATTGAAGTTAAAACTGAATTAAACTTCGAAGCAGAAACGATCTGCTTGAACAATTACTGCCGAAGGAAACTCTACCGAGGCAACACTCCCCTGGAACAAAAATACATCAGAAAGAAACCACCTGACGAGGAGAGAGCAACTAGGACATCAACTTCTACTCTAACTAAAAAGGGGAAGATGGTTGCTGCCAGAGATGTATCCTATTACACTAGTGCAGTAACCTAAATTCTATTTCACTGTCCCAATTTACTTTTATGCTTTAGGAATTAGATTTAATTTCAGTTTTAGGACTAAGATTTAAATTTCTGCAATTTAGTCTTCAGAAAAATTTATTCACACATATTTTAATTTCAGTTTTTAGGTCCAATAAAGAGGATGAAATGGAGATAACCTAGCCCAACGCGGCCCAATTGAAGCAGAAAATATCTGGGCGAGAAACTTGCCGCTCAAGGCGGAATATGTATCAAATCAGCCGCTAGTGCGGGCCAGCTGGCCTTGCGTCGCGTGCACGCCAAGGATAATGATATCAGTGCTGCCACCTCCAACGGTCCACTGGCTTCAGCTATAAATAAACAAGCAATGATCATCTCATCTTTACTTCTTTTTTACTACAATTACTCTGTAAAAATTCTTCTCCGTTCTTCACAAACAAAATATGACAACTCCAAGAGAAAACCCTGCCGGAGCAGTAAAATTCAGATGTTTCTCTACACCGACAGTTGAACATGAATACGAAAGAAACTTCAAGAACCGTCAAATCTAAAAAGAGTAAGGCTTCCATTACACCAATGATGAAGATTTGGGTCTGGAAGCATTCATACTGTCGAAAATCACTTTCCAGAACTGATAGAAGTTCGCAAGGCAACTAGATCTGGCGAACATCGAGTGGGTTCGAGAATTTTATACCGGTACCCAACAACCCATATACATATCTGCGAGGATGAGCAATTCGAGTAGCCTATATCACGATCAACGCCTACTTCGGCCTCCACATCGAAAATAACGAACATGCAGAGTTCCTTGCAGCCTTGATGGCCGAAGACTACGAGAGGATAAAGGCAGAACTCTGCGTGCCAGGAGCGGAATGGAATACTGGCAAACACCGCGGATCCATCAGCCGCCGTGATCTTCGCCCAGAAACCTAACTCTGGAATGCCTTCATCAAAAGAAATCTGTTGTCGACATCTCATAACCAGACAGTGGGTAGACCACGCTTAACGCTCATCCACTCTATCATCCACAACCGAAAAATCGACATCGGCAGCATCATCAACGAGCAATTTTTCAAGTGCGCCACCAAGGAAAAAGGTATCCTCATCTTCCCTTGCTTAATTACTGCCTTGGGAAATTTAGAAAGGGTACCAAACATGCTCTTGGACACCTACACACCAAGACGTGTAGGCTGGTCACGGGAGATCTACATGAAGAGAATGCAAGTAGAGGATGCAGTCCCACAATCATTTATTCCTCCCACCGCCGACGCAGAACCCGCCGAGGTTGGTCAACAGGCAGACCAAACTGAAAACTCACCAGCAAAAATCCTGGAAATCCTACAGAAGATGGAGAGAAGGCAGCTAGCCTTCATGACATACATTAGGGAGTTCAACAACGCCATCATCACAATCATACAAGAAGAACTTCCCACATGTACGACTATCTTTCCAGAATTCACAATCGACCTCTCCACTCTTCAGCCACCCCCTTCTGCACCAACGACCTCAGCCACGGTTCCAGTTTCACCCGCCCACACAACCGCTGCAGTTGCCATCGAACCACTCTCAGCAGACTCGGTAGCCAATTTCCTCCGAATGGACTCCATCAACAGAGGAGTTACACCGGAGAAATCAACTATATTCATATGGAATGATTCGGAAGAAGATCTAACGAGTCAACTCCGAGCTGCCGATGACTTCCTGGCTGCAACACAAGGAGGGCAAAAGCGAAAGGCCACCTCCTCCTCTCCGATCAACCTTGACACGGAGGAGGAGCATCCGAGAAAATCAACTCCCACTCGCATCCAGCTACACCGTTCGGCCAAACAGCCAATGGTGAGCCCGCCGACGCAAGCTGCCCAGCAGACACCCAGAACCTGCCGCAAGCTCCTCATCGATAGCGACTCCGAAGACACTTTCGGGTCTGAAGAATTTTATGGGGCGATAGACTTTTCTTTTTTCTTTTTTTATTTCATTTCTTTTATATTCGGTTATTTTTCTTCTCTCTGCTAGGATGTCCATGCATTGAGGACAATGCATCCCTTGAGTTTGGGGGAGCATTTGTCTATTTTTGTAATAAGTAAATGCAATATATGGAAGTAATCAAAGTATCTCATTACTGCTTTAGATCTTGTCATAATTGCTTAATTATTTACTACAAAAAAAAATTTAGTTTGCCGAATTTTACTGACACTGTCTCAGTAACAATATATTCTCTAGCTGCCGCCGCAGCAGTTTGCACCATTCACCAGACTTGAATTCCAACAGGTTTGCTAGGATTAGACTATGAGCCTGAAAATATCCCAAACACTGCTAGTCTTAGTTGATTTTAAAAGTTCTTTTCTTTGACAAGTAATAAGGACTTAGGCTTAGATTTTAAACTAGAGGTGCCTATCACTGGCTCTAGTTTAGTCCATAGAGGTGCCCATAACTGGCTCTAGGACTTAGGTTTCTCCCACTTACTAGAGGTGCCTATCACCGGCTCTAGTAAGAATAACTAAATACTTAAGGTGCCCGAAACTGGCTTAAGCAATATAAGTTTATAGCAATATAGATTTATATACCACTGTTGAGAGAAAGGAAAGAAAAAGAATTAAAGAAAAATCTAAGTCGGAAGTCTTGAGCTAGAAAAGGATTAGAACTTAGAAAATCATCTTTGACACAGCTACGCACACACCCACTAAGACTCATAGTCCAGTTCCGAGAAATTCCTAGAACCTGGAAGAGACCGAGTTAAGAAAGGATTTCTACTGCTGCAGGCAGGACGATATATTACTTTAAAATTCTTTACTTAAAAATCTATCTTTTCCATTGCTTGAGGACAAACAATAGTTCGAGTTGGGGGTGTGATGAGTACCCAAAAGTCCTCATTATTTATATCATTTTCCCACTCAACTATTGTTAATAAAGATAGATTTAAAGGTAATAATGAATATTTCTGTTGATTTTCCATATTTTAGCATCCGTACATTGATTTGATGAATTTATTTATTATTTTGCATAAAACAGATGCATGTGATGAATTTCTTTCGTAGACAGAAATTATATCATATGACGAGCCAAAAGATGGATGCTGAATTATAGAATAACAACCTCCACGGCAGCAGCATAAGGATAACAATCGGTGCTCGACAGATAAAAAAAAGTTGCCAAAAGTAACGGAGAGAAAGAGAGAGAAAGAAGAAGCAGTTTAAGGAGTCAAAGTCTTGGTCAAAGTCAAATGCGGGAAAGAAGAATTATTTTAGGAAATAAGAATAAAGTTTATTAGTTTAATTAAGAGTTATAATTCCCCTCTTTTAAGAACTCTTTCCTTGCATGGAAAACTTTAACCTTGAGCTTAGATTATATAAACCCCCTTAGGTCTAGGTTTAGAGGAGTCGAGTCGGTTTTACACATAACGTCTATCTTTAGTCATCGACCATAATATGTTCTAAACTCCCTTGGAGGTTTAGGTTATTTGTGGAGTAAATGGAGAGGAAGATTGTATTGTTCTTGATATTTATTAATGCAAAACTTGTTTCATAGTTTATTCTCTCTTGGCATTCACTTTCTTTGCATATGAGCTCGAGATGATAAGTATGTAGAGGAATATCTATTTGTCTAATATCGAGAGAGTTAGGCATAAGAAACGAGAGAATACGGTCTTTGCTCAAGGGATTGACTAATCCGGTTGAGAGATCAACCACCAAGGATTTTAGCGACTAATAAGACGCATGTATTTGGTTGTTGTTCACCCTTGATTCACGCCGGGAGGTATCATCAAGACGTGGATTTCAACAGCTCTCTTCGCTTAGGGATAAGGAAGAAGACATACAAGGATGCTCTATCGAACTATGGAAAGTTGAATTGTCGACAAGTCATAACCCCACCTAGGCAGTTGCGACGACCCTTTGTGCGATCCGCCGATACGACAGTTCAATCCCTTGCATTAATAAGTGGATAAATAATACAATTGGACCCTCCTCTATAAAGCATTCAACCTAGCCTCACCTTTATTATAATTATCTTTCTGTTAATTAGTTTATCTTAGTTAATTCAATCTAACAAAATATTTGTGTTTTTACTTTTACTTAGTGCAGACGTAAGAAGTAGTGAAGTCGATACAGTCCCTGTGGGTTCGACAACCTTAATTACTACAATCTGACAAAAGTGGAATTGACAGGACTTTAGAGCCTCCATCATTGTCTCCTTTCATTCCACACAAACGAAACCCATTTTTGAAGCAACTTGGTCAACGGTGCTGCTATGATTGAGAAGCCTTTAACAAACCTCATATAGTATTCGACAAGTCCAAGAAAACTACGGACTTCAGATACATTCCTTGGTGGCTTCCATTCCACCACAGCTTATTGGTTCATAGTAAGACATCAGCACTAAGCAAGGTTCCTAGTAAGCCACATAACTCAAGTGTATCATACCAAACCCTTATTGGTTTTCATACTGACTTCTATTATCAAAGGCCCAAACCATTATTCGTTTATCTCATGACCGAGGCTAAAGGCCCATTTTGCGATTTTAGTATTTATTTTATAGCTTAATTCACCCTTAGGGACCTCTAGAATAAATTATGAAACTCTCAAACTCAGCCATTAAGAACTTGGGTAGAATGCCCAGGGGTATCGATACGCATATGGGGTGGTATCAAAACGACCTGTATTGAAACATTTTTTTATGTTTCGATACGCTATGACGGTGGTTTAAGACTAAGAGAAAATATACTTGTATCGATACACCTATATAGTGTATCGATACACGACCCCGTTTCGGTACGCCCCCTAAGAGGTATCAAAACGATTTGCTACTGAAAACTTTGGTATCGAAACACCTAGCAAGGGGTATCGATACGTTTTACTACTGGAATTTTGGGTATCGAAACACAAGTTGTGCGTTCCAAAACGCCTGCCTTTCTCGCCTAAGTTTTCTTTATGGGGTATCAATACACCTACTAAGGGTATCGATACCCCTGCACAAAAGATGCAGTTTTGAATCTTCAAACACTTAAAACTCTACCCAAAACGATTCCAATGACTCCCAAATCATTCTTACACTCTAGGGGATAATTCTAAACATGTTTACACCTTAAACACAAATGTTCATCAACAACCATGAAATCCACCTTTAAAGGGTTATTTAAGCTTAGCAAGTAACCAACCAAGTTAACAAACATGCAACATGGATTAAAATTATGAAATACATAATAATAAAAAGTTGGAGGAGTATCAATCTTAGCAAAGAACACAAGAACCACACCCTTCTTTCACTTCTTCAAGTTTTCTCCTTCCCTAAACTTTTTGAGGGATCACCAACCTCTTTCTCTACAAGAGAAAGATAAACAACGAATTAGAAACACCTTGGGATATTTTCTTGAGCTTAAAAGCACAAAAAGAATGAGATTAAATCTCTCAAACACTCAAACCCGACTACACCATAAACCCCTTCTTAAACCTTCATCTTCACCAAACCAACACATCTTTACCTTATTTTATAGATCCTTGACAGCTCTACAACTCATCTTCTAACACTAGCACGAGATTTCAACACAAAACTTCAAAGATTCAACCTTTTTCTATTTCCTTTTTCTTACTACTAAGATGATGAAGATGTGAAAAAAAGAAAGAAAATATATCATTTCTGCAGGAGAAGTAAACCACAACCCCTCTTCTTCTCATCTTATGCGTATTTACTAAAATGCCCTTATTAACAAGGCCTAGCTCAAAAACCCAACTCAAAGCCTAATGCCCAAACTCTAACTCAGGGGGCAAACATCGGAGCCCAACACTTCGGGTTAACCCGACCCTTGGATCCGAATCCGAGTCGTGACAGCCCCCACCCCCGAAGAAATTTTTTCACTTTTGTCCTCCTATTTAATTTTTTTAAAATTGTTTTTTTTAAGAATTTACCTTATACTTGTAAACATTTATGTTTTTTCCTCCTGAACCTCAAATCCTAGATCCGTCCCTGGTTATTAAATAGTTATTTAAAGATAAATAATCTTGATTTTTAGACCATAAATGACATGGTGAACAATATTCACCTAATAATCTCTCAATGGTGGGAGCCAAGGTGAAATGATGTTTGAAGAAACGATTGTGGATGGTGGCAGAAAATATGGTGTTGGCGGAGTACGTGAGGACTCAGGACGAAGAAAATTAGAACGTGGTACAAAAAAATACACATGATTGTCACGATGTGGGAAGAGTTGTACACTTAGATGACCAATCAATTGTATAAATTTTTTATGAATCAACCGACTTTTTTTATTTAAATTAAATTTTAAAATATTATAATTTTATTTTTTTAATATGATTTTTTATTTGATTCGATTATTATATCTTTCGGGAAGAACGAATCATAAATAAGAACTGTTGGAACACAAGGGTGAAGAGAAGGCAATGTCAAGGTCTCCCGCTTTACCCTCCTGATCTCTAACTTCTCTATTTCCAACACTCGCACTAATGGAGGCTCGGAAGTCCTTTTCGTTCCACCTTTGTCAGATTGTAGTATTTGAGGTTGTCGAATCCACAGGAACTGTGTCGACTGCACTATAGAAAATAAAAAACACAAATATTTTATTAAGTTGAGGTAACTAAATTAACTAATTGAATAACTAAATAACAAAGAATAAATATGAAGGAAGTGAGACTAAGTTGAATGCTTCGTAGAGGAGGATCCATGTGTATTATTTATCCATTTATTAATGCAATGGGTTGAACTGTCGCCTCGGCGGGTCGCACTAAGGGTCTCCGTAGCTGCCTAGGCGGGGTTATGCCTTGTCGACAATTCAACTTTTCATAGTTCGATAGAGCATCCTTGTATGTCTGTTTCCTTATCCCTAAGCGAAGAGAACTGTTGAAACCCACATTTTGATGATACCTCCCGGCGTGAATCAAGGGTGAACAACAACCAAACACATACGTCTTATTAGTCGCTGAAATTCTAGATGGTTAATCTCTCAACCAGATTAGTCAATGCCCATGAGTAAAAACCGTATTCTCTCGTTTCGTGAGCCTACATCTCTCGATCCTAGACAAATAGATTTTTCTTCACATACTATCATACCGAGCTCATATGCAAAGAAGAGTAAATGCTAAGAGAGAATAAACTATGAAATAAGTTCTTGCATTAATAAATATCAATAATAACACAACTTTCTTCTCTAACTACTCCACAAACAACCTAAACCTCTGAAAGGTTTAGAACATGGTGTAGTCGGCGACTAAGGGTATGTGAAATAGAAAATCCGACTCCCCTAAACTAAACCTAATATGTGCCTTATATAGGCCAAACCCTAGGTTAAAGTTTTCCATGCAAGGAAAGAGTTCTAAAGAGGAAAAAAATTTAACTCTTAATTAAACTATAATATTCTATTCTTATTTTCTAAAATATCTCTTCTTTCCTGTGTTTGGCTTTGACCCGGGCTTGACTCCTTAAATTGGCTCCGTCTTTCTATCACTCTTTATCCGTTATCTCTGATGGCTTTTTTCTCTCTCTGTCAAGCACCAGTTGTTATTTTTATGCTGCTATCGCGGCCTCTGAAGTGCTATCGTGGCGGGTGCTTCATCTGTAATTCAGCATCTATCTTCTTATTTGGCCATCTCCGTGATATAGTTTTCTGTCTAAGAAAGAAAACTATCAAATGCATATGCTTTATGCCAAATAATAGATAAATTCGTGATTTAAGTGTTTGGATGCTGAAATATGGAAAATAAGTGGAGATATCCATTATTGCCCTTAGATCTATCCTTTATCAGCAATAAGCGAGTGGGAAAATGGTATAAAAATTAGGACTTTTAGACACTTATCAAATACCCCCAAACTCGAACTATTGCTTGTCCTCGAGCAATGCAAAAGATAAAATTAAGTCAGGAATTTTAAAGTAATATACCATCCTGCCTACCGCGGTAGAAATCCCTTCTTGACTCAGCCTCTTCTAGGTTTTAGGTGTTCCTCGGAATTGGACTATAAGTCTTAGTGTGTGTGTGCGTAGCTGTGTCGAAGTTGATTTTCTAAGTTCTAATACCCTTCTAGCTCAAGACTTCCGACTAAGATTTTTTTTTTGATTCTTTTTCTCTTTCTCCCTAAATTGGTATATAAATATATATTGCTATATACTTATACTGCTTGAGCCAGTTTTGGGCACCTCAAGTGTTTAGCTATTCCTTACTAGAGCCAATTTTGGGCACCTCTAGTAGGTGGGAGAAAAACTAAGTCCTAGAGCCAGTCATGGGCACCTCTATGGACTGACTAGAGCCGGTGATAGGCACCTCTAGTTTAAAATCTAAGCCTAAGTCCTTATTGTTTTTCAAAGAAAAGAACTTTTAAAATCAACTAAGACTAGTAGTGTTTGAATATTTTTCAGGCTCATAGTCTAATCCTAAGTACTAAACCTAGTAAACCTTTCTGAATTCAAGTCTGGTGAATGATGCAAACTGCGGCGGCGGGTGGAAAATATATTACTGCCGAGGCAGTTTTAATAAAATTCGACAGACTTAAAATTTTTTTGGCAGTAATATGAGCAAAATATTAAGACATAAATTAAGGCAATAGTGATATACTTGATTACTTCCATACATTGCAGTTGTACTTAATACGAAATCAGACCAATGCTCCCCCAAACTCAAGAGATGCATTATCCTCAATCCATGGACAAGTAACAGAGACGCTAAAAGCTAGCTGAAAAGAAAAGAAAAGAAAAGAGAAAGACTACCGCCCTTTTTAAGATATGGAGGATCCAAAGGAATCCTCAGAGTCGCTGTCGATTAAGAGCTTGCGGCGGGTTCTGGGTGGTTCTATTTCCTTGAGTTTGTTCCTAAAAAAAATAAAGTAAATTTATGCCTAAACTTAATATAGTTATACTTAAATAAAAGAAGAATAGAGGATTAGTTCATAATAAGAGAATATGTGAAATCGCCTCCTAATGTGACTTGTTCCTTGAGTTTCTGAGAATTTGGCCCTTTGTATAGTTTGAGGCATTGTCCGTTAACTTGAAATTCATGTCCATCTTATTGCGATCTGATTGTAATTGCTTCGTTAGGATTTGTTTGAACAACATCAAATGGCCCGGACCATCTAGATTTTAGTTTTCAAGGAAAAAGCTTCAATCGAGAGTTGTAGAGTAAGACTTACTGCCCGGGCAGTATTTGTCGTGGTAGCAGTTTCTGGTTATGTCATCTTTTTGTTTTTTCTTTGTATATTCTGACATTCCCATATGCTGAGGTTCTGAATTCCTCGATTTCATTAAGATTCAATAATCTTTTATGTCTTGTTTTTTCCCAATCCATGTTAATCATTCATATTGCCCAGTATGCTTTGTGTTTTATCTCTATTGGCAGATGACAAGATTTTCCATAGACTAATTGGTAAGGAGACATTTTCAGTGGAGTTTTGAACGCCGTTCTATATGCCCAAAGTGCATCATCTAATCGCGTGGACCAGTCTTTCCGAGTTGGATTGTCAACTTTTTCCAATACTGTTTTGAGTTCTCTGTTCGACACTTCTGCTTGGTCGTTCGTTTGTGGGTGGTATGATGTGGTAATCTTGTGTGTAACTCTCAATTTCTTTAAGGCTGCGACAATTTGTCTATTGTCAAAATGTTTTCCTTCATCACTTATGATTGCACGAGGTACACCAAATCTGGTGATTATGAAAGGTTTTGTTTTTCTGTTGCCCAAGTACTGCCCCGACATCATAATCACTTGCATCGCACATTAGTTCGAATGAGGCATTCCAGTTAGGTGGAACCACTATAAATGCTGATATTAGTTTTTGCTTCAATGTTTCGAAAGCCTTAACACAGGATTCGTCAAAAATAAATGGTTTATTTTGTTCCAGCAGTGAGGATAAGGGTTTGGTAATCTTAGAAAAATTCCCAATGAAACGTCGGTAGAACCCATCATGTCCAAGGAAACTGCGTATACCTTTGACCAATGTGGGCAACGACAGTTTTTCTATTACATCTATTTTGGCCTTATCAACTTCGATGCTGCGGCAAGAGATCTTGTGGCCGAGCACTATCCCTTCATTAACTATGAAATGACATTTCTCCCAATTTAGAATTAGGTTTGTGTCTTCGTATCTTTTCAGCACTTTTTCCAGGTTATCAAGGCGGCTATCAAAATTATCTCTAAATACGAAGAAATCATCCATAAAAATTTCAAGATGATCCCCGATCATATCATAGAAAATGGCCATCATACACCGTTGAAAAGTAGCATGTGCGTTACATAGCCCAAATGGCATCCTTCAAAATACATATGTTCCGTATAGGCATGTGAAGGTTGTTTTGGCCTGATCTTTAGGGGCTATGGCAATCTGATTGTATCTTGAATAACCATCTAAGAAACAATAGTATGGTTTACCGGCTAACCTGTCAAGCATTTGGTCGATGAATGGTAAAGGAAAGTGATCTTTTTTTGTTGCTTGATTAAGTTTTCGATAGTCCATACATACTCTCCACCCGATTACAGTTCTTGTTGGGATTAATTCATTGTTCTCGTTTGAGATTACTGTCATTCCACCCTTTTTTGGAACGCATTGCACTGGACTTACCCATGTGCTATCGGATATAGGGTAAATGATTCATGCGTCAAGTCATTTAATGATTTCTTTTCTTACCACTTCCTTCATTGCATGATTTAATCTTCTCTGCGCATCAATGATGGGTTTATGATCTTTTTCCAGTAATATTTTATACATGCACAATGACGGACTGATTCCCTTCAAATCTGCAATTGTCCATCCAATTTCCCTTGTGTGCTGTCGTAGCATGTCAGTTAGCCGTTTTTCCTGTTCAGGCTGCAACTTAGATGAAATAATTACTGGCAGAGTATCATTTGATCCCAAATAAACATATTTTAATTCTTTAGGTAATGGTTTTAATTCCAACTCTGGAGGTTGTTCTACAGATGGTTTATGTTTCTTGCTTCCATTTGAAGTGTAATCAAGTGATTCAAAATACTTACCTGGGTATGTGGTCACCCAATTACCTTCTTTTGTTTGTTTTTTATGTGTCTTTGTATTCTGATTGTCTATACATGGCTCTCCATAAAAACAACGGCCGCGACATTCAGCATTACTGCCTTAGCGGGCTATATCTAAACAGTTTGTTTCAGTATCAAGGTCGAATTCCTCTGGTTCGTCTGGATGCCTCAAAGCTTTGAACACATTGATCTTCACTTGTTGGTCATTGATCCTTATGACCAATTCGCCTTTTTCGCAATCGATCAATGTTTTGCCCGTGGCTAGGAACGACCTTCCCAATATGATCGGATCATGTTTATCTGCTTCACAATCAAGAATTAAGAAGTCAGTAGGAAAAATAAATTTATCCATCCTTACCAGGATATCTTCAATTTTTCCTTCAGGTTGTATGTAAGAGCGGTCTTCCAATTGCAGCATCACTGTTGTTGGTTTTGCCTGCCCGATGCCTAGCTTTTAGAATACTGATTTAGGCATGAGATTTATGTTAGCGCCTAAGTCACATAGTGCCTTGCCCACGTATTGATCACCGATAGAGCATGGTATGGTGAAGCTACCAGGATCTTTTCTCTTGGTTGTGGCCTTGTTATGAAGCATTGCCAGACATCCTTCTGTCGCGGCAACTGTTTCAAACTCCCCAATTTTTGTCCTTTTTGATATAATATCCTTAAGGAACTTGGCATAGTTGGGCATTTGTTTAATTGCCTCCACCAAAGGTATATTTTTTATGTATCTGTTTAAGGATGTCTAGAAATTTCTTAAACTGATACTCTTGTTTTTGTTGTTTTAACCTTTGTGGAAAAGGTGGTGGTAAACGCAGATCTTCAATCTTCTCATTGCATTGAAATCTTATCTGCGGTGCGGCTACGGCATCATCTGTTGTGACAGCGTCATGGTGTAGAACATGGTGTAGTCGGCGACTAAAGGTATGTGAAATAGAAAAAATGACTCCCCTAAACTAAACCTAATATGTGCCTTATATAGGCAAAGTCCTAGGTTGAAGTTTTCTATGCAAGGAAAAAGTTCTAAAGGGGAAAGAATTTTAACTCCTAATTAAACTATAATATTTTATTCTTATTTCCTAAAATATCTCTTCTTTCCTGCGTTTGGCTTTGACCTGGGCTTGACTCCTTAAATTGGCTTTGTCTTTCTCTCACTCTTTATCCGTTATCTCCGACGGCTTTTTCTCTCTTTGTCGAGCACCAGTTGTTATTTTTATGTTGTTGCCGCGGCCTTCGAAGTGTGGCGGGTGCTTCATCTGCAATTCAACATCTATCTTCTTATTTGGTCATCTCCGTGATATAGTTTCCTGTCTAAGAAAGAAAACTATCAAATGCAATGCTTTAAGCCAAATAATAGATAAATTCGTGATTTAAGTGTTTGGATGCTGAAATATGGAAAATAAGCGAAAACATCCATTATTGCCCTGAGATCTGTCCTTTATCAACAATAAACGAGTGGGAAAATGGTATAAAAATTAGGACTTTTAGACACTTATCACGCACCACCACCGCCTCCACTCCTTTCCCATTCTCTGACCACCTTCGTCTCCGCCGTCAGTTTCTCCTTACAAACTCATACGACGTCTCAACACACGTCGACAATGCAAACATCACTTCACCCTCTCCACATCCCTCACAGACAACCACCACAGGACTTCCTCTACACCACCACATATCTCTCCCTTCCATCACCACACAGCCAACCTTCTTTCCCAACTTTCTCTCTCTCTTCGATTACCCCACTTCCATCACCACTACCAAAGGCGGCACCGCCGCGGACTACGAGTTCTTCCATAGCAACAAGCGGTTCAAGCACGACAAAAATCAATTTTACAACAGCAGCAGCAGCTTCATATTAAAAAAAATGTGTCTCGAGTTCGACGTTATGTATGAAAAAAAAATACTGAAAATCTCAACTATCAAAGTTAGTTTATAACCAAATCGATTTGAATTAATTTGACCAAAACTTTAAAATAATAAAAATATTAATTTATTAATTAGGTATGGAGATTTAGGTTTTTATGTAAATGTTTGGTTTTTTTAATTATGATGTCCATTATCGCATCATATTTTTTTATTACACAAGACTTTACGTGGTGCTTTAAAAATATCAGAAATTTCAGGATTTTTTAAAATTAAGTTATACAAATTTAATATGTATGACGTGTCACATATTAAGTTCTTAGAGTATCATGTAATATTTTTGTGATGCGAAAATGAGACAAAATAATGTACATTATAGTTAGGAAAGTTAAAAGGATCAAATTTAATGAAAAAAATATTTAGGTACTAAAGTGATAATAAGGTACAATTTAAGGACCCAATATATCATTCAACCTAGGGGGGTGAGTATTCAATCAACTCGAGTCAAAAAATTTTGAGTTATTCGAGTTGACGAGTCATATTTTACAACTCAAACTTGATTTAAAATTTTTTTAGTTCGAATCGAGTTTAAAAAATTCGAGTCGAATCGAATCGAGTCGAGTTTTCGAATTTCTATAAATATTTAATTATAATTATTTATCATGTTATAATATGATTTGATTCAAATTTAAACGACTTTCTCTATCATATATGATAAGCATATATATTTTTTCATATGTAACAATATTTCTTTATATTTTTATATATCAATATATATATCATAGAGATTCGTCTCAAACTTAAAAATTAATCCTTTAATTACTAAAAATTTTGAGTTATTTGAGTTATTCGAATTTTTATTTTACAACTCAAACTTTATTTGAAATTTTTTCGAGTCGAGTCGAGTCTATGAAATTTCGAGTTGAGTCAAAACGAATCGAGTATTTTCGCCTCAAGTCAAGTCGAATTATTCATTTTTTTTAATCGAGTCGAGTTTTGCTCACCCCTAATTTAACCCATCAAGATAAAGCTATTTGTTCTCTCTTCCTGAATTCTCTCCTCATAAAAAGACCGAAAATTTCATACTTAAAACTTATTTGTTGAAAGAAGTAAATTTCAAATTGAAATTGAAGCTTCACCCTATTTAGAGAAAAAATTAAAAATTAAATAAATAGACATGTAATATACCAACAAAGTTAATATATAATGAAATTAAAATAAGATTTAATAATATTTAAAAAATATAATTAAAATATAATTTAATAATACATAAAATAAATTTTAAATTCTACTTAACTAATAAATTCATATACAAATACTTCATCTCTACAGAATTAGGATTGAGCGTTAGATCGAGTTGAATTGAATCAAAAAATATAAATTATTTAAGTTGTAAGTTTTATTTTACGATTCAAATTTTATTTAAATTTTTTAGAAACAAGTTGAGTTTTCATGCTTTTGTATAAATTTAATTGTACACATATATTTCTTCATATATATTTTTATATGCATATACTTAACGAGTAACGGGATGCATATACATTTCTATATGCATATACTTAGGGTTTTGGATGCACATATTGATTGAAGTTTTAACGATTTTCTATATGCATATATAATATATATTTTCTCATATTTTTATATGTAATATATATAATATATCATGTAGAATTAAAAAAGTTGACTCAAATATGAAAATTGATCAACTAATTACTTTTTTTTTAAGTTATTCGAGTTTTTATTTCATAAATTAAATTTTATTTAAATTTTTTTTGAGTCGAATCAAAACGAGATAGTTTTTTTATCACGAGTCGAGTTGAATAATTCAATTCTTTTTAGTTGAGTCAAGTTTTACCGGGTGGAAATCGTCTACCTCTATGCATGCCTCCACTTCAAATTAGGGGTTTAGGGTTAGGGTTTAAGGTTAGAGGTTGTGGTTAGGGTTTAGAAAATTAGGGGTAGGGTGTATTTTTTTTAATGTGTATGGTTTAGGGTTTAGGATATAAAAAATAAGGGTTAGCTTAAAAATTATTTTTTAGAAAATTTTTAAAGAAAGTTAGGAGGTATGGAAAAGAGGTAAGTAGATTTTTATCAGTTTTACCTGCCCCTGCACAGGACTACAGTCCAGTCTACATATGATGATTGGTTAAATAAATTACATCAAATAAATCTTTAGTCCATAGCAAAACAAAGAAGTAGTTTGAAGTTTCAAAGAAAGTAACCATTCATGTCAAAGCTACTTTGCGTTTACAAGATTTCCATCTTTAAGAAAATACCAAATGCCTGATGACTCACAACATTTTAACCATTTTCTGTAATCATCAATCACACCTGTAAGACACACATTTGACAAACAATGCAAGATTCTAGACATGTCAAAGCATTTGCCGTATCAAATTTCCTGTTCTGTTATCATGAAATACCAGCAGCCAATAATTCCATCTTACATTTAAAAGTTCATAGTTCTTCATTTCGTTTCAATGATTATCTCTGCAATTTTTCATAATCAAATGTTGCAGATTATCTTGACAACCGTCCTTTGGATTCTTGCAACAGTTGAGGCTCAAGGAAATGTAAGTGTTGGTGATTCTCTTTATGCAAATGAGAAAAACATGTCATGGAAATCGCCATCGGCTGATTTTGCCTTCGGGTTTCATTCGATTTCTGGGGGAAAAGATAAGTTCTTGCTTGCAATCTGGTATGATAAGATACCAGAAAGAACTGTTGTCTGGTTTGCTAATAGAGATAACCCGGAAACCGATAGAGATTCTAAGGTTGAGCTCGCCGGGAGTGGTCATCTTGTGCTTACAGACCCTACTGGCAGAGAGTTGTGGAGGTCTCCAAGCATTACTGGTGATTCTCAAGTGTCTCATGCAGCCATGCTTGACACAGGCAACTTTGTGATTGTAAGCAGAAACTCGACAAACATATGGGAAAGCTTCGAAGATCCGACTGATACGATGTTGCCTGAACAAGAACTTGGTGTTGGTGGATATCTTTTATCCACTTTGGCTGAAACAAGTTTCGGTAAGGGGAAATATCAACTTCGTTTCAGTAATGGATCTTTTGTTCTTAATGAAATAGATGTGTTCACTGGAAAACCTTATGAAGATTACTTTGATTTCGGAAATGGTTCTCGGTTTGTCTTCAACAAGTCAGGGCATATCCAAATCCCGAATCCGAATGGAAGTCTAATCGAGGTTGCACCGATAAATGCTGTTCCTAAACCGGACTTGAACTACTACAGGGCAACACTCGACTTTTATGGAGTTTTCACTCTCTATTATTATCCAAGGAACCCCAGTGGTGGTGGAAGCTGGTCTGTGATGTGGTTTAGGCCAAGGAACATATGTCGTCGCTTTGTCGACATAATGGCTCAATCTGGTAGGGCTACATTCGGAACTAACCCTTGTGGTTATAATAGCATTTGTGAACCTATCAATGGGAGGCCTAATTGTACATGTCCCCATGGATTTTCTTTCTTGGATGACAACAATCAATATGCAGGATGCAAACAAGATTATGCAAGCTACCCTGGAGATTGCAACCCTGATGGATCCACCATTGGGAACGATCGGTTCGAGTTCAAGCCAATGTCATTTGCCGATTTTCCTTTCAGTGACTACGGAGTATTGCAGCCTGCAACAGAGTTGGAATGTAGGCAATCTTGCCTCCTTGACTGTTCTTGTGCGGTTGCCATTTTGCAGGATCCAACTTTAAGTGAAGATGGCATTGGAACTTGTTGGAAAAAGAAATTACCACTTTCAAATGGGTTGTTTGACAGAGATGGCGTTGATAGAACAACTCTATTTAAAGTACTTAAGTCGGATGCCTCGATGATAAAACCAGCCAGGCCGAATAGAAGCGACGAAAATCAAAGTCAAATTATTTTGATCCTTGGGGTCCTCTTAGGCACCTCTGCAGTTTTCAACTTCTTTTCTTTAGCTGCAATTGCTCTGATCTTCTTCTGCTTATTCCGAAGGAGACTTCATGACATAACCGGTGTTCGTAGCAGAAAAAACTTGGAGACAAATGTGCAGTTTTTCACATACAAAGACCTCGAACATGCCACGAACGGATTCAAAGAAGAACTAGGAAGGGGTTCTTTTGGCACGGTTTATAAAGGAGAATTGCCATCCGGTTTTGAAGATCGTGTTGCAGTCAAGAAGTTGGACAAGTTTGTTCAAGATGGCGAAAGGGAATTCAAAACCGAAGTGAAGGTCATCGGCCAAACTCACCACAAGAACTTGGTGAGACTAATTGGCTACTGTGATGAAGCTGAACATAGACTTCTGGTGTATGAGTTCATGGAAAACGGTTCATTGTCAAGCTTCCTTTTCGGAGTCCTAAGGCCAAGTTGGCAACAAAGACTGCAAATTGCATCAGGGATTGCGAAGGGCCTCACGTACTTACATGAAGAATGCAGTAAACAGATCATCCATTGTGATATAAAGCCACAAAATATATTATTGGACGAGTCGTTCACTGCAAAAATATCCGATTTCGGGTTGGCAAAGCTTCTGATGAACAACAAGACTCGAACGCAGACCGGCATACGAGGGACAAAAGGCTATGTAGCACCCGAATGGTTCAGAAACACCCCAGTTTCAGTTAAGGTCGATGTTTACAGCTTCGGGGTGATGTTGTTGGAGATCATATGCTGCAGAAGATGTGTTGAAGTTGAAATGGAGGAAGCAGCAATATTAACAGAATGGGCCTTCCAATGTTACAGTGAAGGATGGATTGAAAAACTGGTTGAAAATGATGAAGAAGCTACAAATGATGTCGGGAAATTGGAGATGTTGTTGAAAGTGGCGATCTGGTGCGTTCAAGAAGTGCCAATGTTAAGGCCTTCCATGAGGACTGTTACAATGATGCTTGAAGGTGCTGTCCAAGTTCCTAATCCACCATGCCCTTTCCTACTCGATACGGTGTGAATTTATACAACGTTGATCTAGTCGAGATGTTAAAGGTGGACTGAAGATCAATCCGGTGAAATCTCTGGTTCCCGATTCAGTACTTGGTTCATTTATAATCATGTTATGGTATACTTATATGTTTGTGTTTAGTGCTTTTGATTTGGCTAAATTAACTAGTCAACATAATCATGTTAGAGGCTAAGTTACCTTGAACTTTCATTTTCATTACAAAAATCTATGTTTAATGTTTGTGTTTGACAAATATGAACTAAAAATCTATGTTTACTGCATTCTTCATGCAAGTATGTTAGTCCCTTTGCAATCCCTGATGCAATTTGCAGTCTTCATTGCAAGCTAGGCCTTAGAACTCCGAAAAGGAAGCTTGACAATGAAAACCATTTTCCATGAATTCATACACCAGAAGCCTATGCTTAGCTACATCACTTTAGCCGACGAGCCTTACCAAGTTCTTGTGGAGAGTTTGGCCGATGATCTTCGCCTTGGTTTTGAATTCCTTTTCACTATCTTGAGCAAACTTGTCTAATTTTGTGACTGCTACATGATCTCCATAACTTGAAGGCAGTGCTCCTTTATAAATCGCGCCAAAAGCGCCTTTTCCCAGTTCTTTGAATCGGTTTGTGGGATTCACAGATTAGTCTCTAAATCTCTTCTGCTAGGAATACCATATAAGTTGTGAAGTCTTCTTCGGAATAAACATAAGAATACAAGAGAAACTGAAGCTAAAGAAATGAAGTTTGAAGACTGCAGAGGTGCCTAGGAGAACCGAAAGGATCAAAGTGACTTGATTTCGATTTTCATCGCTTGGATTCCACTTGGCCGGGTTTTTCCTCTAGGCATCTGACTTAAGTATCTTAAACAGAGTGGTTCTATAGAAACATCTCTGTGGACTAACTCGTTTGAAAGTGGTAATTTCTTTTTCCAACACATTCCATTTTTAAACCTAAAGGTGGATCTCGTATTATGGAAACCACACAAGAACAGTCATGAAGGCAAGATTGCATGCATACCCTGATTTGCAGGTTGCAGTACTTCATAGTCACTGCAAGTAAAATCTGAAAATGACAACTTCCTGGAAAAGTTCACCTGAGGAAACTTCAACAAGCATTGACTATGGTTCAAATTCTTGCACAGCTGTTAACTGTGCTTTTAAATTTTAATGATGTTTTGATAATTAAAGCAAATGGTTTAAAAGTATATGGACTGTTGGAAAAGCAAATAACATTACCTTGACATTTTCAGCTTGAAACTCTTGCATTCTTAGAAACTCTTGAAGCTTCAAATCGTGATCGTGTCTAACAAAAATGTTCAGTCCTTGCATCTTGAGTACTCCCGAAAGATGGGAGGCCTGTGAGAAAAACTCCCCTCTCTGTTGCATTGCAGTCAGTTTAGCAAGGGTTCTTCACCTTAATACAAATGGCAACCAAGTTCTAATTTGGGATGAATTAGATTTTGGATTGTTTTGAGTTAGCATAATTAGCTGCTCAACATAGTTGAGTTACACAGATTTTTCATTTTCGTTAAACCATCCGTGTTTGACACTTGTGCCAAACAAATATTCTAACATAAGTATCAAAATATGATCCTTCAAATATACGAAAAACTTTAAAAACAATGTCAGCATTCTTGGTTGGCAGATAGTAACTCAATCTATTAGAGAACAATATTATTATTCTTGTTTTCTCTCCATAAGAAATCCAAAGCGGCATCTCTTATGACAAATTACAAAAAAGGAAAAACAAAACATTACACTGGAAAATGTTCTTAATTCAGTTACCTTGAACTTGTATTCGCTGATATTTCGGATCCCAGGGATAGAGTAAAAGTGGCAGACATTGCTTTCCTTGATTACAGAGAGCGGCTAAGGTCCCCCAGGTAGAATTACAACAACGAAAATGATCCAACTGTTTGATCAATAGGATTGTCCCAAGTTAAATAAATGATACGAATATGATGTCCAAAATCACATGTTCCCTACCTTTAAGCAGAACTTGCTTAGTGTCTTTCTGAAAAGGATATTGCTACTTGTTTCGGTTGGGCACATCTGACTACTGCGTTGAATAAGCTAACTTGTTCAAATCACTATCTACTTCTAAATCTTTTGTTTAAGAACATGTCGTAATTGGACCTTCTGAGTTTCCGTTCTCGCCTCCAAAAGCTTTGCCTTCAGACTATTTGTCTGTGCACGGTAGGATGATTCAGTGCAGCTTTTTGTTATGTGTGGATGAAAAGAGTCAGGTGAGCTGCACCGTTCCACCATTTCCGAGAGACTGAAACCACTGTTAATGGACTCTTGATCTGGGTACATAATGCCCCAATTTAACTTCCTTCCATATGAAAGCCTGTCCTTCATTCCTTCTAGCGATATTATTTTGCATTTTTCTCCTTTCTTTTGGCACGTTCTCCAAAGCCTTGCCATGGACGAAACCTTCTTCAACTGTTTATCAGGCACAGAACAAACTCCGCTATTTCCTGTGGTTGGGGTATCTCCGCATGCATTATCTCCCCCTTCAGTTCCACTACCCGAGAAATAGTTGTGCCAATTATTCTTATTTACAGATACAGTACTGCCTCCTGGTGAATAACTCGAGCTCTGGTACTCTAGATGGCTGGCAGTTTCCCACCTACTCTCATCTTCTTTCTCAACAATTGCATTTGAATGTCTCATAATGCTGCCTTTTTTCACCATACTCATTTCAGGACTTGCTGTGTGAACTTTTGAGGCATAGCTGGCAGAACTATATGCAACACAGGATTCGATTTCTGTTTCACTGGCTTCAGGTAAAGCTTCATCTCCAAAAACAGTGAAAATTCCATCCGGGTTCGGGGGCTCATACGTAAGTTCCTTAATCTGTTGGGCATTAACCGAGACAGCAGCCTGTCTAAGCGATTCTGCTTCCCTCATGTCTTCCACATCCAGAATTCCAGTCCTTGACCTGAGAAAAGTCTCCAAATCTGCTACAAGTTTGTTCATTTGGGAATACCTCTTCTCAAGGGCTATCTTCGCATCGATGAGTTTCATCTGAACATGTTCTTCACGCCAGACACTGACCATCTGCAACATCTTTTTTTCCTCATCGACTTCCTCTCGAAGCTTCATGGAATCTCTCTTTAATGCTTCCACTTCAGCCTTGTCTTCTTCAATTTCCTCAGCAAGCTCATCACATACTTCTTCGATCAGTTTTCTGGCCTTTCTTTCCTTTTCATAATTCTGCATATATTGCTTGGCTGATAACTTGGCAGCAGCCAGTTCATTGACCAATTTGGAATTGACAATTTCAAGCCTCTGGCGGTTCTTCTTTTCTTGATTCAAATCAGCTTTGATATCATCAACAAATGCACGTATTTTCTCATGCTCTCTGCTCCGCCACTCAGCCCTTTCCTTGCTGACTTTTCTCAAGAAGTGCTCAAATTTCTTCTTTGAGGACTGATGCTCACTCTCAAGCTCCTCAATGCGAGCTTGAGCCTGTTCTAGTTCAGCTTCAAGGGAAGAAACAACTGACTCTGCACTTCCTTGTTGGTCAATAAGCTTCATTCGGCTGTAAATTTCCCGCTCCTTGTCTGTTGATTTTAAGCAGACAGGATCCCACTTTGTGGCTCCCTCCATTACAGAGTTTGAATATTGGATCGAAGCGTCAATCTGAAAAAGGAAAAAAGAAGCAGTTTAAGATCAGAAGAGCAAAACAACAAATTAAAAGGTAAGTAAAGAAATCAATACATAAAGTAGCAACAAAAATGGAGCCTATGCATTTGCACTCAATGTTTTACATATTGATTGGTTCAGTAAAAGTTCAAGATTCGGCTAAAGAGCTCGAAGAAGCAGGCATGCCTTGTGCAGGAGACCATTCGTTGTGCCAGAGACAGAAGTAGGGCTCGGCAACGGATCCTCTTCATTTGAACCATGAATTTTGTCCTCATGACGATGTATTGGGGCATCTATAAAATCGTCACCGGCCTGCAAGAAATTAAACATGGTGAACTCAAAATGTTCAAACACAAATCAAATTACAACTAATCAATGAATATGCAAAATGATTCTGCTCGGAAAATCCGATCATAATCGGAGAATTAAAGGACTATTCCAGCATACAATGATGGCAAACTGCAAACATGATCAATGCATGAAAAAACCGACTTTCAGGTACAGAATCAAACCAACAGATTATATTCTCAAGTAATGGAAGCTTCATTTTCTTGTACATTCAAGCATATCTAAGGCATTGTAAAGTGTAAACATCAAAAATAAAACAATGAGCCATGATGGGATTGTAAAAATCAGCATTATTTCAATATCAGAGCTTAAGGCATAGATCTTGCAGCCGGAAAAAACGTTAAAAATCTCACCTTGATCCCTAAGTGATCCCTCCTCCATTCTCGGTCACCAGGCGTCACTGCCTCCGGAGACTGCAACCGCCACAATCCAGCTGCTAGCTTCCTCGCAGAAACAGTCGAATCTCCTTTTCTCTGCCTTCTCCGATCACCAACCTCTTCATCCTCGAGCTCCTCCTCAACTCCGCCGCTGTTCTCCTCCATCCCCCATTTCAACAACGGCGATTGCGGCTTCCTGCTACGCCTCCCTACAGCTGGCCTGCACCTCGTAGCACGTGTCCTATGGTTCGTCGTCGGCTTGAGATTATCGTCCGGTGGATACCACCCGGAAAATGTCGATTCTAAACTCGCTTTCCCCGTCATGTTCATCACGACCAAACTACCTCTTTCATCAAGATTTCAAACAAACCCACAATTTCCTTCAACTTTATCAAGAAAATGGAAACAACCCAAAGCAAAATTGATGTGTAAATTCAGTGAACTGAGTAAATAGAGAGTGGAAAAATTAAAGAGAGGAGCTGAGCTGAGCTGAGAGAGAGAGAGAGTTGCCGAGTGCGTATAGAAATACAAAATTTTATAGATCAAATTATGGCTTTGGTCCTTTACTATACTTAAATTGTAGATTTAATCTTTTTATTTTAATTCAATATAATTCGATTAAAACTCAATTCGACTAAGAAAATTATTTTTTATTCTGACTCTTCTTGAATTGAATTATAATATTAAAAATTTAATTCAAATTTTTAAGTAAATTTTGATTTATTGAATAAAACTTCGAAAAATTCAAAACTTTTAATAATTAGTTGATCAGTTTTTAACTTCGAGTTGAGTATCAAAACTTAAATTGGTATATGTATATCATATATAAAAGATATGATATATATGATTATAAAAAATAGTTTAAATTTTTAATACCATAATATTATAAATATTTATAATTAAATTTGAATTAAAACTCGAACTGATTCAATTTGATTCAAATTTCATAAACTCAACTTGCATCGAAAAAGAATCAAGTAAAAACTGATTTATAAAATAGAACTCTTGAACTCGACTATCTCAAAAAAAATACTCAACTCAACTCGATCAAATATTCATCTTTAAGTTAATTTATATAATTATTATTATTATTTTTTAATTAAAATGATTACATAATTTTTTTAAAATCACCTATTCCAAAAAAAAAATATCAATGCTAGCATGATGATTCCAAAAGATATTATTAAAGTAAATAATCAAATCATTTCAAATTAAAATATAAGAACTAAACTTTAAGTTTAATCATAGTATAGGGATTAAACAGAGAATTTAACCATTATACATTCAGCGCCTTATGGAAGCGCGTATGACTCAAAAGACTTTATTTGACCGTTAATTCATCTCATGTCGATCATATTATATTTTATTTTTTAAAATATAATATTTAGCCTAATAAATAGATTGATTACTTTATTAGTGGTGGGTTTAGAGAGACGTTGTAGATTTATTATTTTTAATTATGAAAATTAAAATATCTTCTTTAGATGAAGGCATAATATTTTTTATAGTTATTTTTTTCTTGAGTTTTTCTTAATGAAAATATGTTTTTTTAGTATAAAATTTATTGTTTTATCAGGGGTGAAATCAGGCCGAGTTTAGGTTTAAATTTAATTAATAGATATATAATTTGATTCGATTTAAGATTAATTATATAATTTTTTAAATTATTTATAATAATGTTTTATGTATGTATTTTTTAATAATTAGATCTTAAAATTAAAATTCTATTTATAATTTAATTATCAAATTATATTTTTTATAATTAAATTTTCTTAAAAAGATTGATAACTAAGTCACTAAAATTATTTTTCTTATAAGTTGAGTCAGATCAGAGTTAAAGAAAATTTACAGCAATATTAAAAGTAGAAAAAAGAAATTTCACTATATTGAAGCTGTAAATTTATTTTTCAATATATTGAAGATTGCACAATACACATGAAGTCGATGTCAACATATGTCAACTTTGAACAGTAAACATGGTAAAGATAGGAGTAGGAGACGTCGACTTTGGCATCTGTAAGATATAAACTGATAAATCTGTTTATTGAACAGTGAACAGATGTCAAAGTCGGTATCTCTTTTCCCCGACCATGTTTATTGTTTAAAGTCGACATGTGTTGACATCGATTTCATGTGCACTGTGCAATCCTCAATAGATTAAAAAAATAAATTTACAACTTCAATTGAGTGGGAATTTTTTTTTCACTTTCAATATTAATGTAAAATTTTCGAGTTAAATTTATGGTATTTATTTTTGGGTTAAACCCCCAAAAATCCGTACAATATGTGCCCATTTTTGTTGGATTCATGACTTAATAGAAACAAAATTTTCATTTTCTCTATTTTTAGATAAAAATTATTAAAAAAATAGTTTAAATATTAGTCAATTTGATTGAATGAAAAAAATATTTTGTTAAACTTATAGTATTGTAAAATATATAATTTAATTAAATTGAAAGGATGAAAATGAGAAAAACTTCAATTCATAAGATGTGTAACCAAATTTACGGGATTTAGTGTTTAGAGATTTCAGTGAAGGGTTTAGAATTTAAAAGTTTAAAGTTTAGGGACCAAATTTAACATTAACCCAGACTGGTTTCACCAATGCTTATCACAATATTGCACAACAAAACCGGCTTAAACCGACCAGATTCCGAAGAAAACTCAATCTCCATTACAGAAGTGCCGCCATTGTTGGTTTCATTTCAAGCTCGTATGGATAAGCTTATTTCTTCCTTACTTCTTTCTTCAATCGTTAATGGCCGAGCCAATCTTTCTAATTCCCGCTCTTCCTTTAAAACCATGGCTACCCACGCCAAAACTCTGAGTAAGAATTCCATGTCTGTAACTGGAAACCCAAAAAAGTTTGATCACTTCAATAACGTTGAAGCCGCTTTGACTGTTCTTAATAAAATGATTTATCAGTACCCAAAGCCTTCAATTGTAGAATTCAATAAATTATTAGGAGCCATTGTTAGAATGAAACATTATGCCATTGTTGTTTCTATGTATAGCCGGTTGGAATTAGTAGGGATTTCTCATGACGCCTATTCTTTGAGCATCTTGGCTGATTGCTTTTGTCGATTAGGTCAAATTGATTTTGGGTTTTCTGTTTTGGGGAAAATGATGAAGTTGGGTGTTGAACCTAGTGTTGTAACTTTTTCTATTTTGATCAATGGGTTTTGTAAGCAAAGTAAGATTTCTCAGGCAGTGAGATTGTTTGATGAAATGATTGAGAAAGGGTATCAACCTAATTTAGTTGTCTACAATACTATACTTGGTGGGTTGTGTAAGATCGGGAATACCGAACGAGCTGTTCGATTTCTAAGCGTGATGGAAGAAAGAGGTTTTGAACCTAATATTGTAGCATATAACACTGTCATTGACTGTCTTTGTAAGAATGGCTTGCTAAATGAGGCTCTCGATCTTTTCTCTCGAGTGAAGGTTATGGGCATTAGACCAGATATTGTTACTTACTCTTGCTTAATTCATGTCATGTGTAACTCGGGCCGGCAGAAGGAGGCGACAAGGCTTTTGAATGAAATGGTGGATAACAATGTTTCACTTGATGTTTTCTTGTATAGTATATTGGTTGATGCATATTGTAAGGAGGGGATGATAAATGAAGCTGTAGATATTGTTGGCATAATGAGAAAGCAAGGCATTAAGCCTGATGTTGTCGCGTATAGTATATTGGTTGATGCGTATTGCAAGGAAGGGATGGTTTTTGAAGCTGAAGATTTTGTTGACGTGATGAGAAAGGAAGGCATTGAGCCTAATGTTGTTACATATAATGCATTAATAAATGGCCACTGCTTGGTAAATCGAATGGATGAAGCTAGAAGAGTCTTTGAGTTAATGATTAAGAAGGGTTGTGCTCCTAATATACGTAGTCACAACATCATGATCGATGGATATTGCAAAGCTGAAAGATTAGTTGAAGCAGTGGAGCTCTTTCACGAAATATCGCAAAAAGGACCAATCCCGAATATTGTCACTTACAATACTCTTCTGCAAGGTATGTGCCAATTAGGGAGCGTTTCAACTGCATGTGGCCTTTTTAGAAAGATGCTTGATTCCGGACAAGTTCCGAATATAATGACATTTGGGATTTTGCTGGATGGTTTATGCAAAAGAGGTAAAATCGAAATTGCATTGAAACTTTTTCAAGCAATGCAGAGTAGGTTGGAACTTAATATTGTCTTGTATAATACTTTAATTGATGGTTTGTGCAAATCTGGGAATATTGTAGTTGCAAAGGAATTATTTCATCAACTCGCAGTCCATGGTTTAAAACCGAATCATTACACATACTCCATAATGATTCATGGATTCTGTAAAGAAGGTTTGCCAGATGAAGCATATCAGTTGTTTAGTAGCATGGGAGATAATGATTGTTTGCCTGATAGCTTCTGTTATAATGTAATGATCCGAGGGTTTCTACGGAACAACTATACCTTAAAGGCAACACAACTTCTTACGGAAATGGTTGGTAAGGGCTCTTCTGCAGATATATGCACTGCCACCTTATTTCTGGATCTGATTTTACAATCTGGTAAATCGGTCTTGATCTGAAATGTTTCACAGATAGTGTAAAGATAGTCACCTGTGAATGAGATTCAATTTTTTCAGTACGAAGCGTACTGTTGTGATAAGTTAACGAGTTTGTTAAGGTCTATGAGTGTAGTTGATGTACGTTAAACATTTAGATAGGAAGAAATAAATGGTATACATCATGTCTAGCTTTTCACCAATGATCTTTTTATTAGATTTTCTTCTCAGATCTCTCTAGTAAGTGAAAATCTTGATGATTAATGCTGAACACTTATAAGTCGGGGGGGGGGGGGGGGGGGGAATCGTGGAAACTCTATCCGTCTGCAGCCGTAACTGGAAAGTGGAACCTTCACTTTTCTTCGTTCATGTGCCTTTTTTCTGTCAGTTGGAGCATTCAGCGGCAATGCACATATTGCATGCAAATTCTCAACCCTTCACTGCAGAAGGTCCAACGACTCACTTGCCAAAAGCCAGAGCAATTGGCTGATCTCATTCGGCAACTACGGTAGGTGCACTTTCGAGTGAGTTTTTGAGAAAATAGCTAACATTAACTTTGGTGCTACGTCTATGCAGGTTAATCTTATTTGCCACCAATGTCCATCAAGGATTGTACATACCGTCTTCTGCAGATGTTTCCCTCTGCCACATCCAACATAACAGACGGTATTTTTTCTTTAAAGCCGAGTGATTCGGATTCCTATTTGTGACACTGATCTTTAACTCGACGAAAAGAATTGGTTTGAACAAAGTTCCTTGATCCTTTATGAAGCAAAACGATTTTGAACTTGTTAGCTAAATTCATATCCTAATTTTGACTGAAAAATCTTGTTTCAGCCATGAATACAAGCTCAAGTGCTTAGAGTACTCGATCCGTTGTTCCGGGTTTGTTTTCGATGTTCTCTTCCCCGGAGAAGTGAAATGTAATGTTTGTGTCATCTTCTTAGTTGCATACTATGTTGGTTTTTCAGTTCAATCTGCTTACAAAAAGAGGAAGTATTTTGGAAGTTTTTGTAAGCTCAATCTGCATACTAAAAGTTTTTGGAATAAATTTGAATTGTGATGTTAATTGTTTGTAGGTTGTTAATTATTTGTATTTTGAAATAAATTTAGATTGTAATATTAATTGTTTATAAATTATTACTTATTCGTACTTTGAAATAAATTTAGATTGTGATACTAATTATTTGTAAATTGTTAATTTTCGAACATAGAATTTATAATTTAAATCAAAATTGTTTGAGTTCTTTTTAAGTGTTTGTACGGTTATTCATATTGTACCTGTTCAGAACCGTTATCATCTTTTGCAAAAAGAAATGATTCTTCCGTTAAAGTATTAATCTTTTCCGTTTAAATTATTGGTGTAATAATTTTTAAAAAATCAAATAATATTTTTAAAGTTATGATTTTGTCTATTTAACCTTAATAATTAAAAATAGAAAATTTAACTAAAAATATTTAAAAAACAAGCTTTTTTTTAATAATATTTGACTTAAGGTGTAAGAAGTCTTTAGATTTTTTGGGGGAAAAATCAACTATTTTTTTTATATTTTGTAATCAATTAAATTTTTTTTGATAATAGACTGAATTTTATTAAACCCATAAAAAATATCACAATTATAATTGATTAAGGAAAAATAATAGAATTAAATCAACTCATAATTTCTTCTAACTCCAATACAAAGAAAAATAAAATATTTTCTATAGATAGAGATAAACATACTATCAAAATTCAAAAACTTCTTGAATCTCATTGTCTCTGTCCAATCGAGACGCATAATGAGTAAAGGAGTGATGAGCGATTCAAACTATTAGACAAAATGTTTCGCTACCCAGGACTGATTATATCGTTACACAACTATCAACCGAGTGAGAATCTAATTTTTCATGATCACCAACAAAAACATAATCAGAAACTAGCGCCGATTCAAATTTCTGCAACAATCGACCGCTAAAGTATACTAAATCATGCCACAAGAACAAAAAAATAAATCACAAAAATAAAAAATATATCATAAAAACAAAAAAAATACGTATCATAAAGATAGAGATTCTTATTAAATTCTTTAACCTATAAATTGAATCTTACCGATATTAGTCATTAATTTTTAATATTTTTTTATATTATTATGATAATATGTACTACAATCTATCATATGAAGTTTACATATTTTTTTTATATTTTTAAAGAATTTATTAAATAAAATAATTTTTTAAAATATCAAGCGATTACAGCAACAAATTTAAAATATATTAAATCTAATTATTAATATTATCAAAAGATTTAATTAATTTAATTTTTAATTAAAAACTTAATTAGACTCATAAATTTTAATTATTTTTTTCAACACTTCAAAATTTCTTAGGTACTTAAACAAAAAACACATAACCCCTAACATAGTAAATGTGTTTTTCAATATTTGAAAACAAAAATATAACACAATCATGTAATTTATTAAAAAAATTAAGTTTAATGAAAAGATGTTACATTGTAACATAATTCTGCTTCTCTGAATATAATACAAATAATATTTATCTAAATTAAATAAATTATGTTTAAAGCTTAAATGAAAAATAGATCTATTCTTTAATATTATAAATTATTCATTATTTCAAAATTAAATCATTTATTTTAAGTCAAGTCTCAAGCATATATATATATATATATATATATATATATATATATATATATATATAATATCTTATTCTCAGTTATCTATTTTGATTTAAAAAATATATAAAAAGTGTAATTTATATCGAATCTTATTTATCTATATTTTTTTATTAAAATAAATATTACACAGTTATTATAATCATTTTCTGAAAAATTATATTATGTGTTATTTTGTCAGTGTTATTTAGAGGATTAATCAATTAAATAAATTTATTTTATTAATTTTTATTGTTTTATCAAGTGAATTTTTACTTGATAAAAAATATTTTTAGACTTAATTTATAATAAATATTAATAAAGATTATTTTAATAAAAAATTAATAAAAATAAATATATTTAATTAAATAATTTTATATATAGGGTAAAAATTATTTATCTCTCTATTATGTATCTTTCTATGTCTTTTTTAATTTTTTTTTAAAATTTGAATTTTAAATCTTAACCCTTATTTTTTATATACTAAATCTTAAACCCTAAAAATATCTTACCCATAATTCTTTAAACCCTAATCATAACCCCTAACTTTGAACCCTAATCCTTTAATTTAAAACATAGATATAGAATGATACATGGAAAAGAGGTAGATAATTTTCACATTAAGTACGAGTAAAAATCTTCTACCTCCTTATCATGCATTCATTCATGCTTCCTGTTAAAAATTTCTAAAAATTGAATTTTTAAACTTTAACCCTTATTTTTTATATCTTAAATCCTATACCCTACATTCTAAAAAATACTAACTTAAAACCTTAAACCCTAAACTTTAAATTTTTTAATTTAAAACGAAAACACGAATAAAGGCACACGAAAGATGTAAACGATTAACGTCCATTACGTACAACTTGACAAAAATAACTTATTATTTCTCCCATTTTTCTTCTTTATTGAGCAGGATATTCAGAATCATTTCTTACCTCACCTTTTTGTCATTTTGTGTCATGGAGAAACCATTCTCTGCATGGTACAGCTTGACAAAATTAGAAATATGCCAGTTTCACATAAACCTTTGCCATCAATCCAGCTGCCATTTACTTTTTTTCCCAAGCTAGACTTTTTTATAAGATGAAAAGCACCATAAAGATGTGAACTTTCTGAAAAAATCTCAACACCAACAATGGAGATTGATTCAACACTAGACAGCATTGTTGAAGAGAGGGAAGAGTTGATGGTTTCAGCTAATGGTGGATTCGGTACAAGAAGAAAAGCTCATTTTCTCAAACCCACAGCCATTTCAAGCAATGGGAAAATCTCCGACCTTCCTCAAGCTTTTGTCTCCCCCAAGCCCTTCATTTATGACCTGGAGGACTTGTCCGAGAAAGTGTCGTTCAAAGGATGGAGACGTCCCACGCTGAAATGGAAAACATGGGTTCACAACATGCAGGCAAAGCACCGATCTTTATGGGAAAAAGTTGGTATTTACCATGCAGTGATGAGTTCCAGGTATGACATTAAACAAGACAAGCAACTTCTTCTTTGTTTAGCTCAAAAATGGTGTCCTGAGACAAATACTATGATGTTTCCTTGGGGAGAAGTAACCATAACCTTGGAAGATGTTATGGTCTGTGGTGGATTTTCTGTTCTTGGTCAATCTGTTTTAACCCCTTTAAAGGGTAAACAACTTGTTGAAGTTGAAGAAAGGTTAAATAAAGGGCGAAAACAGGCTACAAGAGGGGATTGTGTAGGACCCACGCCTAGAGCATGGATGGACTATTTCATGGGAACTGGAAATGAGATTGAGCATGAAGCATTTCTTTCTTTATGGTTATCTAGCTTTGTTTTTTTGAAGTCTACTTCAATTTCATATATAGGGAGGGATGTTTTTCCTATTGCAATTCATTTAGCTAGAGGGAACCGGGTTGCTCTTGCACCGGCTGTTTTGTCTAGCATATATAGGGACTTGAATCTGTTTAAGGATCGATTCTTTGGCTCGGTTATGACGAAAACTAATGAGTTGGTTAATCTGTATGCACCCTTTCAGTTAGTGCAAGTTTGGGTTTGGGAAAGGTTTCCGGGGTTGCGACCAACACCTAAGTCAATCTCGCCTGGTGAGCCGAGGGTAGCGAGATGGAACAAGCTTAAGGGGAATGTTACTGATGTGAAGTTAGCTATGGAGTCTGCAGGGAGAAGTTTTCAATGGCGGCCTTATGTTATAGCAATTGATGGTTGGTCTTTGCCAAAGTTTTATGGTGATGAGGAACAGCATGTATTGATTGATTCTCATGTTCATTTAGACGAAGAGATTCATTCGTTTGCTAGATGTTTGAGGGGCAGCGAGCTTGTTGGACTAGGCAGTATAGAGCAGTATGTCCCACATCGGGTTTCGATGCAGTTCGGGATGGATCAAGATCTTCCTGGATGTTTTGCTAGATGCAATGGAAACCCTTATAGGGCGTGGAGGAATTACAGCAGACCGATTCGAGATGCTGTGTTGTATGTACCGCCAAGGCTTTTCGAATCGAATGTTAGCTCACAGTACTTGGATTGGTGGAAGCAATCAGTGGCGGCTCATTGTGGTGCTATCAAGCCTATGCTTAAGAGGCCTAGGAGTTCAAGAAAACATGATGTTTCCAGGAGGAAAAAAGTTTGCAAAGGAAATTCTAACAAGGAAAAGGAAGATAAAGTGGTGGAAGCAGGGGATTTGGTTCAGGAGGAGGACACAGAAGATCAGTTAACGTCAAGGGAATTATTGATTTGTGCTAAGCATAAAAGTGTAAACACGGTACTGAGCGGCTTGAGTGAGTCTCCCCTAGGTGCTCAAAGCCAACCATG
The DNA here is from genome assembly GCA_035048815.1 of Abelmoschus esculentus. Classification (NCBI taxonomy): domain Eukaryota; kingdom Viridiplantae; phylum Streptophyta; class Magnoliopsida; order Malvales; family Malvaceae; genus Abelmoschus; species Abelmoschus esculentus. Next base: position 24,429,119 of record JAUCBN010000004.1, read on the forward strand.
CTCAATTAAAGAAGTTGAAGCACTTGCAGAGATGGAAGCATATCCGACAAGATGTGCAGTTAACACGGAAAGTTCTGATGAAGCTAAAAAATATGAGACCTTGGACAATATCCTTAAGCGTTTATCAGTCGGTGAATGTCAAGACATGCCAATGATCACTGCAGTCACAGATAAAGAAGATGTTGAGAAGACTGAATGTGAACCGAAACAGGATGACACTGTCACAGAGAATGGAAATCCAATCAGAGAATCAAAAGGACCTGACACAGATGATGTCAAGAGCAAACCAGGTCTCAAACACGGAGGACAAAGCATTGACACTACCAATCTTTTCACACTTAGTCTTGAGCTTGAAACTCGGATTTGCAGGCTTGAAAAACGGTTTGCTAAGCTGAAGAAATAAGGATTTTTGCACATATGCTATAGATTCATCAGATTATCTAGTACTAGTTCTTGCAGCATCATATATCGGTGCATTACTTCTTCACCACTTTCTCTTGTAAGTATCCAATCCCAGAAGACACTGCAGAAAATGAATTAGAAGTAAGGCTTTTGTTTTGTGACACCAGCGAATATCCTGGTCATTATAAGCCGAATATCTATTCCGGAATGTAAAGCTTATTCTGCAATAGACAATTGAAAACAAACACTATATGAACATATATTAGTTCTGTTCCTTTATTCTTGTGATCTTTGCTTTATGGATATTTTAAGAAAAATGAAGTATTAGGATAATGAGTCCACTAAGTTAGATTGCAATGGACAATTGGAACTTTCCTGTGTTAGTTTACAATGAACTGACCTGACAAGTGGAAAGATGAGAATTGAATGGAAATACAAGAAAAGAAAAGCTCATAATAAACAAACCATTTTGACTCGGAATTTATGACAATGAGATAAGTAATCAACAAATGTGAAAATTATCTGTCAGTTTCTATGTTTAGCAAATGTGATTTTAAGTTATTTTTGGCTATCTGATTCAATGGAGTTTGAACAAGGATGAAGCAAAACGAAACATCACGAGACATTGTTCCTTGTGCCTTCCTGAGGGACCAGATACTGTTCGATTGCCTCCGGGAGGAGATAGGTTTCCCATTTCCCATAGCTCAGCTGTTGGTTTCTCTTAATTCTTGAGCATATATATTAAACATTTTGTTCAAGAATTTGGGATGTCTTCGTTTGCAAGGAAGACCAAAATGAAGTGTTTTTCCTGTTGCATGTCGGATGAGACACTAACAAGATGGTCATTACAGAAGAGCATAGAGGAACATCATGACACAAAAGTCTTGGCTTCATTTGCCAATATTTCCTTCAACCCTGGTACGTTTTTTTAACCTGTAAAGTCATTTTGAATTGCGATTGCAGTCTTGTCGTATTTATCATGATTGTAGATGTAACGGAGGTTATGGATGCCATTACAAGCTCCATCCAAATATCTGCTGCACATTAGGTACTCTTTGATTCTACATGAATGTGCATCATTGATCATTCCTGATATCCCTGGTCACCTTGTTATGCCTCCTATTATGTCCTTATAAAAATGTGTCGAATATAATTATCGAACACAAATATATTTTTTAAAATATGAAAATCCAGAATGACATAAGGAGATGGTTTTTCTTTCTCTGTTGGCTGAAAACTCTGAGGTGGCTGGTTCATGGTTTTGAACTTTTTTGGTAGATAATGGCAGAAAGAGACTCATCGGCAAAGAAACAACAAAAGGGTGTAAAGGCAATGTAACTGCAAAGGTTTTCAAATACGTCGAGATATGCGACGCCACGAACAACTTCAACCCTCGCAACCAAATCGGTGAAGGGGGCTTCGGAAGAGTCTACAGAGGAGTTATTGAAAAATCAAATAGAGTACATTATCAATTCTCATCTCTTTATCTATGTTGTTCCTATTTATATATTTGGAATTTCATATTTTCATGCCATTGTTCGAATATATGTATAATATAAGGGTCGGATACGGGTAGAGTCCGGATTTATCAGAAACATTTGCTAATGTAGTTCCGGCCTACGTACTCAGGTGGTTGCTGTGAAGCAGCTTGATAGGCATGGATATCAAGGGAACAAAGAATTCCTGGTTGAGGTTTTGATGTTGGTTCTACTTAAACATCCTAACCTTGTTGAATTGGTAGGATATTGCATAGATGAGGATCAAAGGGTTTTGGTGTATGAATACATGAGTAATGGCTCCTTGGAGGATCATCTTATAGGTACGTTTGCATATGCGATGTTGAAATTCGAACCCTCGTAAACTACTATATGAACCGGTTCGATTAAGGCTCAGGTACTTGAGTTTTCAGGTTTATCTCCGGAGAAGAAGCCGTTGGATTGGAATACGAGGCTAAAGATCGCAGTAGGGGCGGCTAAGGGCCTCGAATACTTGCATGAACGAGCTAATCCTCAAGTGATTTACCGAGACTTCAAAACATCAAACATATTACTGGACAAGGATTTCAATCCAAAGCTCTCGGATTTTGAACTTGCAAAGGTCGGTCCGACAGGAGATAATTCACATGTATTTTCCAGGGTCATTGGAACCTACGGCTACTGTGCACCTGAGTATGTACTAACCGGCAAATTGTCGACAAAATCTGATGTGTACAGCTTCGGAGTTGTGTTTTTGGAGATGATCACAGGAAGAAGAGCGGTAGACAATTCAAGACCACCACAAGAAAGGAATCTTGTTACTTGGGTAAGTACAGAACGTTTTAAATGAACTTCGTATCTCTGTACGTATATCTACGGTTCTAGCTCGGATAAGACCGATTACATCCCTTTTTCTGCAGGCAAAACCACTAATGGATCACAGAAGGAAGTTCGTATTATTGGCCGATCCGTTACTGGATGGTGAATATCCCGTTAAAGATCTCCACCAAGCACTTACAGTTGCAGCAATGTGTCTGCAGGAAGAACCGTCTCTTCGGCCATTGATGAGTTACGTCGTTGCAGCTCTCAAGTGTTTGATCACGGGCGATGAACCGGAAGAAGAGAAGAACATGAATCATGAACATCATAGATCATCAAATGGAGGGCGTCTTTCTGTATGAAAGCAATAATGCATGACAAAACAGATCATCTAGGATGGATTCTACAGTTGATCAGTTCATGCAATAGTTTTATTAATATTTGGACCTTATGATTCAGTCCTAATTGTATATAAAATTATCATGCACAATACGATCTGTTGGTCTAACGGGATGAGGTATTAGTCTCTTAAATATATATTGTATTGTCTCTGTTTATTCATGTCTGCTGACATGGAGCATTGATCCTAGTTTATTCAAAAACATTTTCCCTTCAAGTCTGAATTAAAAAAACAAAGCTAAAAACCTGTCTAATCCACTGTAGGGCAACGTTTATGATCACCCTTATTATAAATATCTACTTTATGACAAGCTGCCTGCCGGAATCCATTTCGACCAAAATCCGACCATCATGGTTAGCAAAATATGGTGAACTATGACATCCTCAGAACTATCTCTTTCGTCTATGTTATTCGATGAATCAAAATTCTTTAATCCCAGGTGTTCTCTCATGCTTTTGCCTGCAAAAGAGAGAGCTTATGAGATTTGGGATGGTGAAATGATCGCTTTCGTTGAAACCGAGCATATTTTCGAATAACTTAAGAACAAAATACGGAACATGTTGAAAGCATCTCCGAAAACCGAAAAGGCATGGACATGTGTGCTATAATTGATACCAAATCACTCACCTGGGAATACAAGAAAGTTCCGAGGATAGCAATGGCAGCTCCAAGAGCATTGATAGGCTGGACTGGCGTGTGGAAGATGATGATGGACGAGACGATAACTGATATACGTTTCATGGTGTTGCCAATGCTAAACGTCAATGGCGAGATCTGATCGAGGGACATGTACGAGACCTGGTTGTATAGATGATAGAAAATACTCTGGGCAGCCATCCACCTACCAAATACGAATATAATCAACAAAATATTTGTTAGCATGTACCAGTATGATTAGATCCTAAAGAGTACCAAAACCGGCACAGAATAAAGACGACACCGATATTCTATAATGTTCATCTAGAGGTCCCTGTCTGAATCTTTAATAGAACTAAAGAAGTAACTATGAACAGTTCAGTAAGCATTGATCGAATAGAATCGGTAAGTGATACGAATTGGATCAGCCCTTGAAAAGGAATCGAATACCATCAAAGTATCCACCAAAATCCAACAAATATGTCTACATGATACTAAGTGGGGGAACGGAACAGAACAAGCAATTACAACTTAGTACTGTTATGTTATTACCAGATGAATTGTGGTCCAACCAGAGATGCAGCCTCATTCCATCCTGCTGCCCACAAGTGCGGTCCCTCCACGGCGATCGCGAAAGGTGTGAGAATTACAAGCGACAACATCGACAAACAAGCGTAGTAATTCATCCCGCTAACAGAAGTCCCCTTCATGCCTTTCTTGGAGAATATGTTACGGAAGACGAACGCCAAGTTTGAAATCATAGCTCCCATAAAACCTGAAAATACATGGTGAAAAACCAAGTTCACCACTCCGGTCGTAACCCGGAAAACAAATTGATTAAAATTACAAGCTCAACACCAGTTAGGATCCTCAAGCATCACAAAAATGATAACTATGATGTGCATTGTAATTCCATATTGGAGAAGCTAACGTCTTTACCGGTCATATTGAAGTTGAGTTCAGTTAAGGCGGCAAGACCACAACCACCTATGATGGGAAGAAGGGACAGGTAAACAGCCGGAGGGAAGGACTCTCCGAGCAACAACCTCGAAACGATGACACTGAAAGCCGGTTCACTGCTTTTAATGATGTGGGTGAATGAAACTGCAACCTTAGACATACTCACTGTAGCTGCAACATGTCCAATTGTATGTGCCACAGCAACCTAGGAAAAAGGAAACCAACAAAACATACATCAGAATTGACATCTTAATTTCTCAGAAACAAGAACATACATCAGAATTTTCCTTTTTGTTTTCTTGTTTAAGATAAAGACATATAATACCAAATCATGGTTTCACTTTCATTTCCTTTGCAATCTATCAGACAGTTAAATTTTCATAAAATTGAATCACAGACTATTTGCAGTTTTCAACATTTTCCTCCCTACAGTCCAAACAACATAAGCAAACATCATTCAGTAAAAACATGAACTTTTATAATTTTCTTTCACTTTCTCACCAACCAAACAAAAAAGAGAGTGAAAAATGAAAATCTCACCGGAAACAGAGCCTTCCAGAACTCGAGATCGATTTTCGGGGGCTCAGCAATCCTTGTAGCCCATGAAACCAACATCATCAAAGAACCACAAGCAAGAGACAAAGTTGAAGTTAACCAAGGGAAAGGATAAACATTCAAAACCTTCTTGTTATAGATATTGAAAACAACATTCAAAGCCCACCAAGTTGCAAAATAAACCCCAATTTTCACCCTTTGCGCGGTTTCCGATTTAGCTTCTGCCGCCACCGACGGTGACTTGTCAGCTTCATACGCCTTGCAATGGATCACCTGTTTTCTCTCCTTATGAAAACAGCTCTCAATAGATGAAACATATAAAGGCTTTGACATTGAAATAAGGGTTCTTTTGCCATTGTTTTGAAGGTTCATAGATGGTGAAAACGAAGACCTAACAGAAGACCATCTTCTGTGAACAACTGAATTGGAAACATCCATGGTTAAAGCTGATTGCTTGATGCTGAAACTCATCTTTTTCTCGAAATTTCTGATCAAATTCAATCTGGGAATTTTCTAAAAACTTAAACTTTCAAAGTTTTTAAGATCAAGAAACAACAAACAAACAATTAAAACTTTGAATCAAGGTGAAAAACACCTATAAACCATGAACTTAAATATCAAGCTACTGTGTCTGTAACACTATTTATAAGTAAATCATATCATGGTTACAATGAAAAAGACCGAGGATTTTATGGAAAGTTCTTATTTGGAATTTAGAGAGTATAACCAGGCGGTGAATACATTGACAAATTAAGCTGTGGAGAAAGTTTCCTAAGCTCTGAAATCAAAGTACAAAGCCCAAAGTTTTTATTTTTGTTGTTAATTGAAGATTTGGTTACATTTCATGTGAAAATGGCCATACTTTTTTAAATAAAGTGGGAGGAGGTTTGGTTTGGGTGTGGTCAAGTGTAGGTTTATTGTGCATATATATATATATATGAAAATGTTTAATTATAAAATTTAAAATTTATATTATAAATCATTCACGATATCAATAGAATTAATCAATTAAATATATTTATTTTATTATTTTTTATATAATTCTTTTATTAAATTAATTTTTATTAATATTTATTATAAAAATAATATTTATAAAGTGAAGATTCATTTTGTAAATTATTAATTTAATCATTAACGTTTTATTTTCGGTTAAAATAATTTATCTGTAGATAAAAATTATTAAAAATTGACGAGAGTAGATTGAAATAACTTAATAGAATTATATAAATTAACAAAAAAATTATAAAATTATTTTTTGACCGATGTAACATTTTTCAAGTTAATATATATATATATGACACAGTTATGTCAGTGTGCACTATCATATAGATTTGTCATATTATTTTAAATCATTTATCATCAATTAACTAATAATTTTCATTTATAAATGAGTTATTTTGACCCAAAAATAAAATATTAAGGGTTAAATTACTCTAAAAATAAAGATAAAAATGTTAATTTTATAATGATTTGGTGTGATAACACGGTAATGTATATTCTTTACTTTTAATTTTTTAAAACATAAATCCCGTACAAATTATATTACTCGAACTCAAATCATCTAAAAAACAATATTATTCTTTTAGTAAGATAATCCCTCAATAAATTTTGGATCAATCATTAAAAAATTGTTTTTAGACAAAATTAAGAGAAGATAATATTATAAGTGCATTAAAAAATTAAAAATATATCAGATAAACTCAGCTTACTAAATTTAGACAATGAACCATGATTACAGGGTCATTAGCTTCCATTGATATCTCTGACATCAATGGCCTGTCCTGTCTTTGTCAAATTTAGACAAAAGAGCCGAAGACAGAGGCAGAGGAGGCAAGACCGGTAAAACCAACGAATAAAACGGCCGATTGTTTATTGTTTACTATTTTTCTTGTCACATCTGAGATGGCAACAATGGCAGCCACCACCCGCCAAATAAAACTATAATTGCCCAAAAAAATAAAAGAAAAGAAGAGCCTTTTATTTTCTGAAATAAACAAACCCCCAACCAACATATACTCCAATATATTTCTTCTTTTTCATGAATATCCTGACTTGGTTGGGTTCTCTCCATTATATTTCTCTAACTTCCCCCTGCATTTTCCCTGCAATTTTCCTTTCTGGGTGTTTCATTTTCCATTGAAAAAGCTCCAGCCTTTGGTGCTGTTGCTGCTTAAACAAAAGCAAAGATTTCTTTTTAGGGTTCATAAAGGAAATTTCTTGGTAAATGTGGGGGGCTCCTGCAGAACCTGCTGATTCTTATTATGAGGTCCGGCCTGAATGCACTGATGTGCCAACCACCAAATTTAAGATCAAGGTTTGTTTTCATTCAAATCAATATATATGTATGTGTATGTATATGTATATGTATATGTTTTGATATGATGATCTTGAATTTATGCATATGCAGCCTGGTAAAACTCTAAGTGTAAGGAAATGGCAAGCTGCATTTTCTCCGGATGGGCAACTGGATATAAGCCAAACACTAGGTCGAATCCATCGTGGGGTAAGTGCACGTATCGGTCATCGAGATTCAAACTCGAAAGCTCTTATATTGTGTTGAATTCAGTGACCAATTGTATTTATATGTAGAATCAAGTGCATAGACATACATGTTCTGTTTCTGTTTGTTTAAATGCTTGTGTATGTATATGAACATGTTTATGGTGATGGTGATTGGGGTGTTTTTGGCAAATACAGGGGATTCATCCAACAATTAGAGGAGAAGTTTGGGAGTTCCTGCTGTGCTGTTTCGATCCTAGGAGTACGTACGAAGAACGGGAGGAGCTACGGCTGGAACGAAGGTTAGCTTCTTACCGCCTCCGATCGTATAACGGAAAATTACAAGAATCCGTAATGACATACATGTCGAACTTAAACTCTAGCCTGTTCTGAGTGTTGTTTTCTCACAAGTATATCTCAGGGAGCAATATGAAAAGTTGAAGGCTGTATGTCATGAAATCTTTCCTGTCATCGGAAGTGGCCAATTTATTACGGCACCGGTAATAACCGAAGACGGTCAGCCGATTGAAGAGCCTTTAGTGCTTCAAGAGGCAAGTAATGCAGGCAAGTTTTCTGGTCTAAAATAATTTTATTTTGGTGAAAATGAAATAAATCAGGTACTAATATGTGATTCATAACCATTCAGCTGGTGTAGAAACTCATAATAGTACAGAAATTGTGAAGGATATGCTCAGTAAAGGCCCTTTGGATAAGAGAATAGTCAATTGGCTGCTCTTATTACATCAAATAGGTATACCAATGATGCTATTAGATTCGAATCGAATACGGACATGTATCTAACATGGATATTGTTTTGTTAGGTCTGGATGTTAAACGAACCGACCGGAGTTTGGTATTCTACGAAAAACAAGAGAATCTGTCGAAACTTTGGGATATTCTTGCTGTTTATGCCTGGATAGATACAGATGTTGGATATTGTCAAGGTGAGTGATTTAATTTGATCAAGTTTTTCTTTGGGATGTGATTGCTTCATTGACAATATTGAGCAGGAATGAGTGATCTATGCTCCCCCATGATAATTCTTCTCGAACATGAAGCCGATGCATTTTGGTGCTTTGAACGTCTGATGCGCAGATTGGTATGTATCTGGCATATGTATGTTCGAATAAGTGACGGATATTGTTGCATACATTTTCCGATTTCTTCGATTTTACCGTTGTCCATGTCTGTTTCTTATTGTGTGTATGTGTGTGTGTGTTTTTATTTTACTTCTTAAAGAGAGGGAACTTCAGATGCACTGAAAGCTCTGTTGGGGTAGAGTCACAACTTAGTCATTTGGCTATGGTAACTCAAGTTATCGATCCGAAACTTCATCAGCACTTAGGTATGAAACAAAGTTCATATCTATTCAATCTCTAGTGTTCTACATTGTTACATTACTCGAACTCACGTACGAGTATCATCACACATGGATGTCGAACATCAAAACTTCGAAACAATGAAGAATCAGAGCAACAAAAGATAACATTTTGTTACTTCTCTCATATTTGGTTTGCAGAGACACTAGGCGGAGGTGACTATCTGTTTGCTGTTCGAATGCTAATGGTTTTGTTTCGTCGAGAGTTCTCGTTTTGTGATTCATTGTACCTGTGGGAGGTATGATCTTGATGTCCGAACATGTATCGAACAGTCGAGTCTGAGTTCACGGTTAGCATAATCCGGCAGATTTTACTCATAAACTTAGTTGTTTTGAATTGGAACAGATGATGTGGGCTTTGGAATACGATCCGGATTTGTTCGATTTGTATGAAGAACCAAGTATGGAGGAATCTTCTAAATTGAAATCAAGATCAATGCGTAATTATGGGAAATTCGAGAGAGAAAATATGAAAATGAAAGGTGAGGAAGCTCCCCTCCCCATTTCTGTTTTCCTTGTTGCCAGTGTCTTGAAAGATAAGAGCACACAGCTACTCCATGAAGCTCGGGGCCTTGATGACGTCGTTAAGGTGAGTATCGAATATGAATATGCTCGATTATTCCTTTTTACCTATGGAATCAAACTTTTATAATCGCATTCGAATACATCCCAGATTTTGAATGACTTAACCGGAAGCTTGGATGCCAAGAAAGCTTGTAATGAGGCCATCAAACTCCATAAGAAGTATTTGAAAAAGGTACATATACATACACACATACACATGACCAGATTACTTACTTTGCTTAAACTCCAATTCCCATGTTGATGTTGTTATGAACAGGCATCACAACAGCCTAAGTTGACATAGCCCATGAAGCGCAGCGGACGGCGACGTTTGCTTCTTAGTCAAGTAATTAATAATGAGAGTAATTTTGTTTTGGAAGATTACAATTGATATATACATACACAGAAATGTATTTTGCAGGCTGAGGCTGAAGAACCCTGGCTTATGAGTTAGAATTCCTAGTAGTTGTATATGGTGATACCAATCTTCCAAATTAATTGTATACTAAAACAGTGATTACCATTTCATTAATTGTTGTATGAACATATATGTTAATGAAAACCAGTTCTTTGTGCTTACATTTTACTCTGAATTTTCATTTTTTATGATCTTATGCCATTCGACCACCATTGTTCGTCGTAAGCGACGTAACTGAAACTCATTTCTGCTCTGTTTCTTCTCCTCAGTGTTGTTTCCCTCGAAATCAACGGAGCTTAAACAAAAGGTGTGAGATATTGTAGGAGGATATTTCGATCGATTCACTTTCGAACTTCTGGAGTTCACATCTCATGTTATATACAGAGATGCTATATATGTTGAGTATAAATGTCGGAAATGAATACTTTAGATCGAATAAAAACGTATGAATAACAGAGATAGAATAGATAACAACAAGATGGTATAATGTTTCTTTCCTGGACAACCTGTTATAAAATTGAAACGAATTTCCATCTTGTGTGGCCTAGCCTCTGCCTCCGTCTCCGCCTCGCTCGAACCATTAGCTATTGATCTATCAGCAGCGGAGTCTTCGTACATATCTTTCATAAGTTGAACATCTTCCAAATCTTTCTCGAACACTATTCGAACCCCACATTTCTTCACCTTAGCATAATAGCTAGAAAAACCGGGTTTGAATGACAATTCAAGTTCATCCCATTCCCGATCCAAGCAACTTGATGTTGCTAAATCCTCCATGGAAGTTGGATACAGTTTGTCACGGGAGAAATAACGAAGGAAAAGGTGGTCCTTCTTTATGGGATGGTAAGATTGTTTACCTAAAAGTATACCGCTCCAATCGACTTTTCGAACGGCTTTTCCGGAACATCGATTGTACTCGTGTATAACGGTTCTGCAATCGATAATCTCATCCCCGGAAGCATCATGAATGCGAAAAACACAGCATAAAGAAACTCCCATCCATTGACTCTCATTCCGGATATTCAAAGGCAATGGTAACTTGATCGAAAAGCCAACACTCTGATGGCTGAACCAGTCAGGGATTTTACTTCCAGGTATAACGATTTCGAATAATTTTCTCGAATTTTCAAATGCCTGCAAAATAAAACTATGGTTGCTTGGTAACTAAGAAACAACATGAATACCAAGTACGAAATTCTTTAAGAAAAGCAGAGATCGGATGAATGAGTCGTCGACCTTAAGATGTCTTTTCAGCAATGTTGAGGCATTGATGTTTTCAGCCAATCTGTAGCAGTGAATGCATCTGAAATCTGCCCAATCTATTGAATTGCATGCCTTTGATGGACTTACAACTAGTTCCAAAGCAGCACACCCGTCTACGTTTACACTTTCGATATTCGTCGGAAGCTCCGGCAATGATTTAAGCTCCCTACAATCTTTCAATCTGAGAGATTGAGCTTCGAAAGTCGAGCGAGTGACAAAGGTATGGTAATGAACCTGTTTCCACTGAGATCAAGATCTTCCAAAGAGGACAGACAAGAAATGTCACTAGTAATATGTAGCAGATTGCAGTCCCTTAGATTCAGCTCTCTTAATGAACTTGAACTTAACGACGAAGGCAGCATCGGAGCCACGAAATCCATCCTCCCCCTTCGGGTTATCTCGAGAAGAGAAGAAAGATTTCGACGTAACTTAGACGATGCTGCCTTGCGTCCATTGAAAGACAAAACTTTAAGGTTTCTAAATTGAAAAACAAAGGATGGTGGTTTTGTTATGCCTGTTTCACTTAAGTCAAGCTCTTCCAAAGATTCCATTTGCTGCAAACTCTCCGGCAAACTTTCGACTTTGTAACAACCGGAAAGGTCGAGTATTTTAAGACACTCCATTTTCCCATCGATCTCGGGAAACTTCCGAAGATTCGAGCAACCGGAAAGAATCAATGTTTCAAGAGATACCATTCCGATTTTGGTCGGAAGACTTCCAAGACCTCTGCAGTCTTTTAAGTTCAAAAATTTAAGCCTTCGAAGAACTCCGACCGACGGATGAACATGTACTAGTTTTGTACAACCTTCCAATATCAAAACTTCAAGATTGGTCGACGTCGTGAAGTCCGGTGTCGTGATCAGGTCCCAGGACCCTTTGAGGTTGATCACTCTCAACTTACAAAGTGTCTGTTGAAAACAATAATAAATTAGAAATATAAGGGAAGACATTGTTGTTAGTTTTCAATTTCATATCAGATGAACTGATTCATACTCTGTTTCCCTTCCATAGCTGTTGAATGCGGCTATAAGACAGGACAAGTGCAACAAGGTTGTCCGGTCGGAAACTTGCTGGCAAAGTCCTTAATCGACACCCGATCCAAACTAGAAGTCGTAGCTCATTAGGAAGGTAGTTGAGATCATCACAATTTGAGCTGGACAGGACTTTAAGCAATCTCAATTTCTTCATCTTCGAGAAGGCATCAACGCTTAAATCGATCGTCTTGTTCGATTCCCTTTTATTGTCGACGATCATGCTTTCAATCGCTTCCGTGGCCTATACACAATGAAGAGTATACCATAAGAAAGCATATGAATATTGGTCTGCAAATTCTATGGTATGACTTACAGTATTTTTCGTTAGCACATGATAGACATCATGTTCATCCCATAATCTACAAAGTTTTCCCGGTTCATCGATCGACTTTTCCCGGACAATTTTTCTCCCCATTTCTCGAAGCAATTCGTGCATACGCAAACCATTGTTATGTTCATCGACTTTTACGAGAGATTTCTTAACGAGAACATCGATTCCGATATCCGGAAAAAATTCACATCCATCTAGTATTTTCATTACAAAATCTTTCTTTTCCCTATCGAAAAAACATGCTATATCAAGAAATATTTTCTTTTCCCTTTCTTCCAATCCATCGAAGCTTATTCGAAGTCTGTCGATAATTTCTTTGTTCGAATCTCGTTTAAGTCTTTCGATAGCACTTCTCCATTGAGTTGCATCTCTACCAAACAAAAAAGAACCCAACACTTCAAGAGCTAAGGGAAGACCACCGGTATATTTTACAACATGTTTCGAAAGTTCGATGAAAACATTTTCGGGCACGGTCTCGTCATCGAAAGCTTTCGAATTCAGAAGCTGAAGTGCATCATGGTGGTTCAACATTGCAGGCTTGTACACATCATTAACTCGATATGATCGGAGCAGATGTTCATCTCTTGTTGTTATAATAATCCTACTCCCCGACCCGAACCAATCACGCCTTCCGACCAAACATTTCAAGTGTTGCATGTTGTCGACATCGTCGACAACAACAAGAACTCTTTTATGAGACAATCTATGGCTAATGATGGTGTTCCCTTCATGAACATTGAAGAAATTGAAACTTTCATCAGACAAAATCTGGGAAAGAAGTTGCTTCTGTAAGGAAACGAGTCCGAATTTCTCGGAAACTTGTCGGACATCGGCAAGAAAGGTTTTTCCTTCGAAATGAAGTGACATTTGAGTGTAAACAAGTCTTGCCAGTGTTGTTTTTCCGATGCCGCCCATTCCGCAGATTCCTATGATGCGGACATCATCTTCCCCGATGTTTATTTTCGAGTACAGCTGCTCCAGGCGTGAACTGATTCCGACCAAACCATCATGAACAACTGTATATGTTTGATGTAATTTTGATGATATTGTTTTAATAATGTTTCTGATTAATTCTGATTCATGCCTACAAAACAATAAATTTTAGTTTTTAGTTGAGAAATTAAGAGATATATGGATATGAACATGATAAAAAAAAACTAAATTAGTAAATTACCATTGAATCTTTTTCTCAAATTTAATTTGATCATTGAAATTTTAAAATCTCAATTTATTAACTAAAATTTAAATATTAAATATTTTTTGTCTTTCGTGAATTTTATTTGTCGATAAATGAAACAATTTTTTCAAGATAAGAAATAAAGAAAAATTTTATCAACATGAAGGGAACAATACACTTAAAAACGAGTTTCGTTCAGTGACAAAGAAGAGTGATTGATGAGAGAAAAACTAAAAGTCTTTTAATTTGTGGACTTCAAAACCTTTTTCGATGAAATAAATGTCGGACTGAAACTCAAAACCGAAAAAAATGAGTAATAAAATTTAGGACCAACAATATCATCTGATATCGTCAATAATAACATCTAACTATCGTTAACAATAAACGATACTTAATATACTTACGTCATATTCCGACAAAAATTAATAGAAGAGTAACATAAAATATTTAATATCAAAATTTAATAATTAAATTAAAAAATAATAAATTTTATCGTTAAATCAAATATAGATCATTATAAAACAACAACAATGAATTACTTACTTGTTCTTGCAATGCCATCCCTTGATTTTCGAGGCTTGAGTCAAAGCCTTTCTCCATCTTCTGATCTTGTCTTCATCTCCTTCGTATCTCTCTTCATGTCTGACAAAAGCTTCTTCAACATTCCCTCTCTGTTTCCTTAAATCAGACGGATCAACATCGTAGAAAACTGGAAATATCTCATGACAAAACGAGTTTCTCTGCTCCACAATCTCTGTAAGTTCCTCCAAACACCAACTCGAAAAGGCATAGGTTTGAGAGAAAACGATGACCGAGCACCATGATTGTCGAATCGCTTTGAAAAACCCTAGTTCCATCTCTTCGCCGGCATCCAGACTTATATCATCTCGGAAAGCAACGATTCCGTTCCTTTTTAGAGCGTCGTAGAGATGATCTGTGAAGTTGTTACGAGTATCTTGGCCTCTGAAACTTAAGAAAACATCGTATTTCTTTCTGAGAATAGGTTGAGAGGTTGAAGATGATGATGACATGAGAAATCTAGTAGGAAGAAGAAGAAGTCTGGATTTGGTTTCCAAGGCATCTGGGCAATGGTACGGATGTTAGTGTTGCATTGTTTGACTATTGTTTATGAAAGAAATTGAGGTGGGACTGACGTTTTTAATAAGGTTGGACGGTATGTGTCCTTGTTCAGAAATTAAATTTTATTTACATACCACGAATCATTTAGTCTTGATGGTTAAAAAATAGTTGTTTTTAAAAGTCACGAATTCAATGAACAAAAATTCTCTGTCTCTTTTTTGTGTCTCCTTTGATTTTTTTTAAAATTTAAATTTTAAATCCTAAACCCTTATTTTTTATATCTTAAACCCTATACCCTACCCTTAATTCCCTAAACCCTAACCAAAACCCTTAACCTAGAACCCTAAATCCTCTAATTTGAAGTGGGGCATAAATGAAGGCATAGAAAGGAGCAGACAATTTGCACCCGAATTCAAGCACCAATAATATCAGCATAGTGATTGAGCGATAAATATTCATTAGTTGAGAGTATACTATAGAACAAATAATACTGTAACACTATAACTGATTCAAAAAAATTATTGACATATAAATTAAGTGTGAATTCAGTTAATTCAATCGATGATCAAATCGAATTAATTAAAATTTTTGAAATTTTAACTATTAACTCAATTGAATTATCCATAATTAATTAACCAAACCAAAATTATTTAGTTAATTCATTCGATTTTCAAATTAATCAAAATTTGTTATAAAATTTTTGATAATTTATAGAATATATCATTAAATTGTGTTAAAATAATTTTTTAGTCACTAAACTTTTATTTTATGCTAATTTAATAAAAATTTAATAATTATTTTATAACATATCAATAATTTAATGATCATTTTATAAATTTTAAAAGTTCAAAGAAATAAAATATTTTAAAAGCCTAAATCCCCACTATATTAACCTAAACAAATCTGTAACCCAAAACTTAAAATTTACAATACTAAACCTTAAATTCTAAATTTAAACAATAAATTTTAAACCATGTATTTAAACCCTTAAACATTAAACAGAATCCTTAAACACTAAAACTAAATCTCTTGCTAAAAATTTTCTTTAAACATGATTGGATATCCCTACTAATATTTAAGAAAACAATAAGGATCATCTCCAAAGAAATTTTAAGCTTCTTCAGATGCAATGAATTAAACACAAACTAAATGGGGAAAATAATAGGATGACTAAAAGACCACAAATTTTAACTTTGAAACTTCCATAGATTTTCATAAATACAGCATCCAATGAACTGAAAAAACACAATAAGTAAGCCTTGCATATGCTTGTTATCAAAACAACATAGAGGGGACACATCGGTATAGACTATACGATAATCGGCTTCGGTTTCGTGCTTCGACACAAGGCGAGCGCGACTTAGAAACCATGGATTTTGATGTTTTCCTTCTTCACAATGCCGGCCTGGCCGAAAAAGAAATGCAATGAAGATTAGGAATTCGAACACCAAACTGCTTCGGATGCTCTTTGGACATCTACTGATCTACATATTCAAAAGAAGCAAAATAAACAACTTACCTGAACAAGGAAGGTAGAGACATTCTTGCGCTGGTCACCTTGAAGTTGAATAACCTGAACATAAACATGGAAAACGTAACCATCGGGAACCATCGGATAATATATATTGACGAGGTAAATAATATCTAAAGGAGTTATACACACACCTGCCCTAATTCAGGGTCTTGGACCACGGTACCGTTGCAGCAAAACTCTTTCTTGAGGTCTTTGAGTATCTTGTTGTAGCTGAATTCTTTCTTCAACCCCTGGACAGTAGTCAAGCTTTTCCTTCCGTTCCGTTGCTGAATACGAATGTGCACATACTCCTTTGAACCAGCACCCGAGTCGTCAGCATTTGCATCAGCAAAGGGATCTAGCACAGTATTTAGAAAAACCCAAAGTTAGACAAGAAATTAATAACAATATACATATCAACAATTACAATAAATGGCAAAACTCGGAAGTTAGGATCTGAGCATACCAAAGGCAGTTGGGATCTGGACGTCAAGATCAGACATGAAACTTGGTTGATCAAAGGAGGCTTAAGAACCACAAGCTGAGACCAAAACATGTAAACACAATATCAACATCAGATAGGAATTCATACAAAAGAAAATCTGGAATGCCCTAAATTCTATCATGGCATCAGAGAAGTAAGATTCAGATTTTTTCAATCAACAGGTTGAAAAGAACAATCAAAAGTCTTAAAAGCCACTCAAAAAGTAAACTGAAACTCTAAGTATCTGATCATTATAAAATCAAAAACCATAGGCAATAAGCCAATAACCCAGAGGCAAGGTTTGAATTCTCCATCAATCTTCGACGTCATCGAAGAAAACAAAACAATTAACTAAATAAAAACTCCAAAAGGCTTTAGATTATGAAGTATAGAATAAGTCATAAAGAACTAGCTTCAATTTCATTCCAAAAAGACTGTAATTAATCTATAAGTAGCACGCTATTGAATCAATTAACATGTCAAGACTAAAGCTTTCAATACAATTCAATTATCTTAAAAATTAACAACGAAGCCCCAGAAGAAGGGGGAAACCTTGGATGCTAAACTTTGTTCCTTTTTCTTCAATCAAAAACGATTCTTAATATGAAGTAATTATGAATAATTAGCATAGAAATTAAAGAAACCAAAAGAAATCTTGAGGATATAGACAAACCCTAGAAAGAAAAAAGGTTCTAGATCAATCAGATGATGCTAAAGCGTTAATCTTTAACACAAACAGAACAAACGAAACATTTAAGAAAATCATAGACTCTACAGAGAAAAAATTACCTGATCCGAGGTTTCTAGGGCTCTTTCAGAGAATTGAAATTGGAATTAGAAAACCCTAGAGAACGGAAAAGGTTTTCGATATGGGGATTTTCAGAGAATAGAATTAAGCGATTACAATGATGAGAATTTATACTCGCGAGATAAATCCTTGTTATGATCGGAAAAGGACACGTGGCGATTGATGGGAAAGGCGAGCGCTTGATGCGGAGAAAAGATAGAGAATTGTCAACGGAAGTTGAAATTGTATTCAAGGTTGGACTTTTAAACGACTGCGTTTAGATGACTTGGGGAATAATCTTCAGGAAAGGTGTTGTCTTATATAAGTAGTGCAACCCTGGCAGGATTGGACGCAGAATAGTACACTGGTTTACTTCTCAGTCAAGCTAACTTAGGGTTTAGAGAGCTTTTCGGAAGAGATCCGTCGGTGTTAGTGATGGCAAGGCGGGAACCGTTTTTTCAGGTGACGGTAGATCACTCTTTGACTCCAAACACGGCTTTTCAGTTCTCCCAAATCGAGTTTTTACTTCAGATTAGTCTGTTTCTTGAGGATGATAACGGTGTTTTTCGAGAGCATCAACAAGGGGATACCCAGTATTTCATTGTTTTGCCTGAATTTGTGTTTGGCTCCGATCTGCACCGTAACGATGTTGCTCATCTTTTACTCGAAGCCGGATGGATTAATCGAGACAGCCTTGAAAGGACATTGGATTTTGCTTTCTCCGATGCAAACTTGATTACAGAGAAAGAGAAGGAGAAGAGGAGCCAAAATAATATTAGTTATGGCAATGTGATGAGGATAATATTCCGAGTTAAAAAGTTTGTAACAAGAGTATACCATGATGAGCTAGAAGCAATGGCGATGGAATTATCAATGCAAGAAAGTCCGAAACAAGTTCCTGCGACGAAAGAATCGATCGATGCTTTGAAGAAAGTGAAGCTCAGCGACGACGACAACGACGGTATCGAATGCATGATTTGCATGGAGAAGTTAACAATGTCAGAAACAGAGGTCACTTGCATGGAGAAGTTAACAATGTCAGAAACAGAGGTCACTTGCATGCCATGTTCTCATCTCTTCCATGGAGATTGTATTGAGAAGTGGTTGAACACTAGTCATCTATGTCCATTGTGCCGTTTTCCGATGCCGACAGATGTCGGAACACATTAGAATTTTAATTTCCGATTAGATTTATTTTTGTAATGTTTACTGTAAAAGTTTAAGTTTAAACATATATAATGAATTCTTTTTTTTTAATAATTATCGTTTTCGTGTCAATTTTTTTAAATAAATTTACACGATCAATCATATTTGCCTTGAAAACATTATATCCAGAGATAATTTCGACCATTTATTATTAAGGTATGTTCCTCTTACAATATATAATTTTTTTACATTTTATATGTGAACAGATTTTTATAGAAGAAGAAATAATTTCGACCATTCATTTAATTTGATTTAATAGTTCAAAAAATATAACATAAAATAGAATTTTACTTTATCTATTTTATTGCTTGCTTCTATGCGATATACAAATACAGTAGAAAGCTCATAACTCATAGAAAAAAGCCATGGTTGTTTATTTTTATCGTAAAAAAAAATAATGTGTTGTATTATAATATGTATTTTAGTGTTATTTGTTGTTAATTTTTATACTTTATAGTCGAGTTTTATTAATATTTTGTACTTATTTTATTTCCAATTTAAAATTTTATCTTTTCTTATGAAAAGAGAATATGATTGGATCAAATTTATTTAACGAAATTGTAAACTCTTATTTTTATTTTTGAATGAAGACACGCTTGTTTATTCTTGTCGTCAACAATCAAAATACTTTCATTTTAGGAAGATACATTCGTCTACAATGTCCCTAAGTCGCAAGAACAAGTCACTAGTTACCGTCGAATTAATCTCTCGTCGAGATTTGCCGTTAAAGTTGATCGTATGAAAGCCTTCGATTCTGCAAACTGTTCGTTCGTATTCGACCGATGAGAGTTCATGAATTCCCTCCTTTGTCAATTGGACATGCTAACAGAGCTCGAATTAGCCAGCAAGTGGTTTACCACCTAAAGCCATGGGAAGCCTAGGCCACAAAGACATGCTAACAGAGCTCGAATTAGCCGGCAAATGCTCGAATTAGCACTACACATTTGTTAATTCGGGCGAGGCCTTGTATATCACAACCTATAAGATAAAATCACAGATTCTCTCATAGCAGACATAGATTAACTACAGATTATGAAGATCAAAATAAGTAAGAATCAACAGTTTCAAGTATACAACAAGTTTCTTTAACAACATGAGTCTACAAACATCCAAATCCGATAGAAAATCCACGTTGAAACTTTCGAGTTCTAGAATTTCAAGGCACAAATGATTCTTCAACATGTAACTAAAGCAGCTGTAAAAGATGATAAATATCACGAGAGAGAAATTAAAAGACAGAAAAAAGAGTACTATGGCTCAACAACAGTCACCTGTTGCCACTCCCCATCTACAGCTTCTTTCCACAATGTCACATTGTTGTTCCCGTCAGCCACAGCTAGTATGTTTCCGGTCAATGACCATGACACCCTCCACACCGGGGTACCGAAATCATGCAATACTTTACCTTCCCATTGATCCCCTTCCTTGGCCACCGTCCATATAATTACTTTCCCGTCCTGGGACGCACTTGCAATGGTAGATTTCGGTAGCCCCAGATTGGGTGCCCAAGCGACATCCCGGACCCAATCGGTATGCATTTGAAGAGCTGGAAAGCAGTCCATCTTCCAGATTCCATTGTAGAGCTTCCACACCTTTACGGTGCTATCACATCCACCAGAGCAAAGTTTCTGAACAGGGTCCAGCCAGCCAGAACCAACTAGAGCACCAGGTGCTGTCGATGGAGCCCATGAAACAGATGTTACACCAACTGGGTGAGCCTGATCGATCCTTGAAACATCCCAGCCTCCGTCTGCCCTACTGGTGAAAACCGATATATTTCCATCGGAAGAACCACAAGCCAGACAAAGTCCCAATTCATGAGGAGCCCAAGCAATTGAATTAACAGATGACTTATGGTCATCAAACACATGAGCTTGACTCCATTCATTCTGATTCCCTTCCTTCCAAATAATCACACGCCCATCATAACAACAAGAAGCAAGTAAAGAGCCAAACTTTGGATGAGCCCAAGCCACCTGCCATACTGGTCCTTGGTGACCTGTCAGAGTTGCTAAATGCTGATGTGCGTTGTTGCTCACCCCAACTATCTTAATTGTGCTGTCTGATGAGGCAGTGGCAATACGCTTACCATAATAATCCATGGCCACATCATGAACTGTGTCCTGGTGGCCGGTTTCAATCTTCTGCGAAGGCATTTTCCCTTTATCTGTGAATTATTCAGTTTCAGTATCAAAAAACAAAAGCTGAAGTTTTCAATGAAAATCAAAATATTCCATAAAAGAAAAAGAACCAAACACTAATATAAGAAACAACACAAAACGGAAATCAAGCATAAAGAAGAACAAAATCCAAGGAACTACAAGTCTACAACACTAAGACAAACACTAATGATCACATGACTGTGGTAAAGCCTGTTTCATCAAGCTTTTCGTTCTTATAGGCCTTGGGTTTCATTTAATGCCTCAAGTTTGAGAATATATATAGGGAAAAAAGGGGCAGTGGCAACTGTCCGAGCTCCACTAGCATAGGGATCATATTCTCAAGCTCTCAAGGCCAATAATCTTCTATTTATCTCCAGTGTTATTGGCCTTATTTCAATAGGTTTGTGACATAATTCATTAAAATTTAAGCAAGTTAAGGTTTCGAATCCTAGATTTCCTTGCATACAAGAGGCATCAAATATTAATAATAACTATTGTTTTGAATTCCAAAAAACTATGAAATTCATCTCAGAAACCCTAATTCGGAGCATAATTCAATATGTTTGAGACATAATTCATTAAAATTTAAGCATGTTAAGGTTTCTAATCCTAGATTTCCTAGTATACAAGAAGGATCAAATATTAATCATAACTATTGTTTTGAATTCCAAACTACAAAATTCATCTCATCACTGTAAATGAGCTATTTCAGAAATCCTAATTCGGAGCTCAAATCACTACACATTAGTTATCAGCGCGTAGACGCAAACCTATAAGTAATCAAAAAAAAGATAGATCTATGCCAAATGCGAGTACAATAGTGCGAAATGAAGCCGATATCTTACCTGTAATCGGCGGAAGGAACAGCAGATTCAATCGGATCGGAACTGCCTACTGTTTCAAACAAAAAATCATAATTAGATCTAATTAAACTGAAATAAAATCATAAAAAAGACGAAAGAGATTAATTCACCTTGTAAAAGGGGGATTTTGAAGAAGGATTTGATCTGTCAATGGAATTTTTCAAGATTTTTGACTTGGGATGGAAAATAACGAAGGCCTAGGGCTAGAATCAGTCGCCCGCTTTATGTTGTCAACCCAGATGTGAAATGACGAGAAAGGGCTCCAGTTAAAACTATAATTACTTGAATGGATGACGTCAAAAATTGAATTTCTCTATTTACAGTTTTTAATAATAATTCATTACCATCCTTTTTTTTCTTTAAATGTCGAAAATAATATTGATTTTAATAATAGTCATTGTTCATTGATGGTTAAATTCATCATTTTATTTATTTTATTTTTAATAATTTATTTTTATCTTATGACACAAATTTTTATTTTTTATATGTTTTATTTTTTAAATTTTTTTATTAGGTTCGATCTGACGACGTCACGATTGATTAAGATGGTGATCCTTTTATTCTGTTGTTGATCTTTTTATCTCTAACCCTCAAATTAGATTTAGATATATGATTATATTTATCGTTCATTATTCATAATTGAGTTGCGGTAACAATCTTATTTTCAACGTACATTTATTATATTATGTATTTGTATGTCGTTTGTCGATAAGCTTTACTCAATGACAGATTCATATGTAGCAGAGGGTGAGCCTGTGCCCACCCTGAAATTTTAAAAGTTTATATATTTAGCTTTGATTTTTGAAATTTTATAAATTAGTCCTTAAATTTTGAAATTTTATGATTGGGTTCACCTTAAAATTTTGAGATTTTTATGACTTGTACTTATCTTAAAAAAATATTTTGATTTGTGTCCACCTTCACATATAGTTCCGGATCCGCCACTGACTTTACTTATCATCGTCGATTTTAGTGATATTTGTATCATTCCTTCTTTTATTCTGGGTTTTTAGGTTAGATTCTTACATTTTCTTTATATGATCTTCTTATGATATCATAACGCTAGTTTTATTTATTAAGTATATGTTTGAATTTAAATATTTTATTTATTAAATTATAAATTATATTGTAATTTCAAGATATATCATCATTTAATACAATTAGTAGATCTCAATTCAAAAAAAAATTTAACATATTATTAATTAAAATAAATATTTAAATTATATAAATTTATTAAAATAAGTGTTTTAGTATATTTAACTATACAATATATTATAAAAAATTAAATTAAATTTTATTTATTAAAAAATAATAAATTATAATAGATCACTCAATTATGATAAAAAATATATAAATTATTTAATTATTTAAAATTATATCTCATCGATCAATTATGAAAGATTATACACAACAAAGATAATCATGTATCAAGAATATAAATCATAAGATTAACATGTATATTAATTTTTGGGTTAATATTTAATATATTATTAATATAAAAATTTACATAAGTATGTATAATTTTAAACATAAACATAAATTTAAATTTTAAATTTTTAACTTTAAAATTCTAAATATTTAATCACAAACTTTAAATTTTAAAATTTAACCATGAATTTCAAATTTTATAAGTTTTTTTAATTTTTAAACACTAAATTAATTATTTATAAAAGATATATTTTATATTATCTATATAGAAAATAATAACCCTTAATTTTTATATTAAAAGAATTAAAAATATAAAAGGCCTTTGAATTAGGAGCGTTTATTGTTAGATATCGGATCAAAATCGATTCGAATTTTTTGAATATTCGGATTTTCGGATCAATGATATAATGATCCATATTTGATCCAGAAAAAACGGATATTCGAATCGGATAATTGAATATCCGATTATCCAAAAATATAATTTGATTATACTAATTTTTCGAATTCGAAGGTTATATTTATAAAAATTTTAGAATTTCAAATATAATAAACAACAAATTACTAAATACAATAAGATTCACAATTATAGAAAATTTTAATTTCTAAAATTGTTAAATATAATAATCACTTGTTAAATATAATCTAAAATTTAAAATATTATGATCTGTATACGATTTAAAAAACTTAAAATTGAATTAAATCCGATCCAAAAATAAAAAATAATCAAATATCTAAATTATAAAAATATATAAGAGTGAGGGTAGAAGGATTAACCGAGTATCAGATCAATCATTTAGAAAGAAGAAACCCAAAAAAGTATAATTGAAGCCAACATCTTATCTCTCTCTCTCTCTAAATTCATTCATAAATTCTTCTCTTTTCATTGGATTGGTTCATATTCCCTCATAACAATAAAAAACCCATTAACCGACTTACTAATCTCAATCGTCTTGTTTCTGTTCTAATTTTCTTAATTCCCAAATTATTTGTTCAGAAATTTGAAGTTTAGTTCTCAACCCCCATTTTTTTTTGTTTGTGTTATAGATTTCCCTTTTCCGGTTAATTCCAATCAAGAGCTTTTCCAAAATTTTAGCTTGTTATATAGTTTATGTAAAATAAGAAAAAATTGGGTTTTTCTTCTTTGTTTTGTTTTGTTTTGTTTGGATTCGAAGTTTGTTTCTTCTTAATTTTCCTTTTCTATTTTTTGGAACAGAGATACTTTAAACTCGTAATCTCTTCAATTAAGAGGTTTATCTTTCTGGGTTTTTATCAATTAGTGTCAATTTCTCCGTTTAAGCAGAAACCCAGCTATTGTTTTTTTTCCCTTTATAAAGGAACAACCTTTGCTGTTTTGTTAAAAGGAGAAAGTGGGGGAATTATCGAGGAGAATTTTGATTTTTCTGGGTTGTTTCAATTTTGGGTGTTTCGGATTATGAGTAATACTGGAGATGGACAAGGGCAAACTAAAACGCATGGTGGTGGTGTTTCCAAGTCATCTTGGAGTTCATTGCGTGCAATTTCCAGTTACTTAAGGATTGTTTCTTCCGGGGCTTCCACCGTCGCACGGTCGGCGGTGTCCGTGGCATCTTCCATTGTAGACAGGGAAGATGATTCCGGTTATGATCAGGTAATAAGAAATAAAAGAAGTGTTTTTTTTTTCTTTTTATTTTTAACTTTTAATGCGGAATTTATTATAGAGTTGGAAAGCTTATTGGAGTTTCAGTGTTCTTGGTATGCCCAAGTTGAGTTTTATTATATGGAATTGGAATGTCTTAGTGGGTTGAACTTTTCATAAGAGGAAATAATGTTTTTCCCCCTTCAATTGGAGAACTTTAGCATGCTCATTTTGAGTTTCTTTTCTTAAAATGAAAAGGAAAATAGGGTCTTTTGGTTATAGGCAGTATGAATTGAGGCTTAATTTGGCCAAGTTATTTACTTTGAGCTTTAAATTTGCTATTTTTACTCTTTTTTGAAGATTTTGAGTTTACCATTTTCCCTACAAATTGAAGGATTTTAGGGACTAATATATATATATGTGGGTGCCCGGGCATGTGCACTCCCGCCCGTGTGTGTATTAATTCTAGCTTTGAAGAAAAATAATGTATAGGTGGGGCGTTAGCACGCCTGTATCTATGAGTTAATTTGGGGAAGGGAAGGAAGATTGTGATCAGGTTAATAATTGATGCGTGTAGATGATATACTTTTAGGTTTGTGTTTCTTAAGTATGCTTTAAAATTAAGAACACAGAGCAAATATGACTGATATCATAGTCCTCTGTCATTTTTGTTGATGTAAAGGTTTGTTGGGCTGGCTTTGACAAGTTAGAAGATGAGAGAGATGTCACTCGACAGGTTCTTCTGCTTGGTTATCGATCTGGTTTCCAGGTTTGGGATGTTGAAGAAGCAGATAATGTTCTTGAATTGGTTTCAAGACATGATGGTCCTGTTTCATTCATGCAAATGCTACCAAGACCAGTAGCAGCAAAGAGATCAGAGGATAAGTATGCAAACAGCCGTCCCCTTTTGGTAGTTTGTTCTGATGGGCCCCTCTCTGGGGGTGCTAACATTCAGGATCATTCTTGCAATGGAAGTATCCCATGCAACAATGATTCAGGGAATGGTAACGCTGCCGCGACCATTGTTCAGTTTTATTCCTTGAGATCTCAATCTTATATACATGAGCTAAAGTTTAGATCAGTTGTTTATTCTGTAAGGTGCAGTTCTCGAATTGTTGTTATAGCTCAAGCAGCTCAGGTATGTTATCTTATGCATATATTTGTTAGCATCATCACGTCTATCAGATTTTGAGAATTATATTTTATATCTCGTAGATCCATTGTTTTGATGCCACAACATTAGAAAAGGAATATACCATTGTTACAAATCCTATAGTCACAGCCTGCCCTGGTTCCGGAGCTGTAGGTTATGGACCTTTGGCAGTTGGTTCTAGGTGGCTGGCGTATAGTGGAAGTCCAGTTGTAAGTTCCAATTGTGGACGTGTCAGTCCACAACATCTTATGCCATCTGCAAGTTTCCCTGGTTTTTCTTCAAATGGGAACCTGGTTGCACACTATGCAAAAGAATCCAGCAAGCAACTTGCAGCTGGGATTGTGACCTTAGGCGACATGGGATATAAGAAACTGTCAAAATACCTGCCAGACACATACAGTTCACTGCAACCAGGAAATCCTGTCTGGAAAGGAAATGGAAATGGTCATTTTCTCGATCCTGATAACATTGGAATGGTACATATTTTCTCCTCAAGTAGTCTGATTAAATACTCAATTTAGACATTTATTTTTCTGATCTCCTTTTTTTCTCTTTTGTACCACTGGCCTTGTATAGAATCCTTGATTTCTGCAAATTGTCATCTTTTGCGTTGTTAGACTTGTAGAAGATTTTCCGTTCAATGTTTTATGTATTTAGCAGATATCTTTTAGTCTTAGCGTTCTGTTTTTCTTATGAAGTGTACTACAAAATGACTTTTCAGTTGTGTTCTCGTGGGTTTCAATCATATGAAAATAATGCAGAAAACCCCTTTTTACATCTCACTTATTATTTTTTCCATGGGATTATCAGGTTATTGTCAGAGATATTGTCAGTAAGGTTATTATTGCTCAGTTTAGGGCACACAAGAGCCCTATTTCAGCATTATGCTTTGATCCCAGTGGGACTCTTCTCGTGACAGCTTCAGTTCAGGGTCATAATATCAACGTTTTCAAGATTATGCCTGGACTTCGAGGAAGCACATCTGCATGTAGTGTATCAGCATCATATTCACATCTCTACCGACTGCAGCGCGGTTTTACAAATGCTGTAAGATTAATGTTCTGTGTAATTCATACCTGTTTTTAGCAACTTGAATTTTTTTCTTAAATCATTTTTCCGTTCATTTGAGATTTCAGGTAATACAGGATATTAGTTTCAGTGATGATAGCAATTGGGTTATGATTAGTTCTTCAAGAGGGACAAGCCATCTATTTGCTATTAATTCAATGGGTGGATCTGTAAGTTTTCAGTCTGCTGATGCTACTGGTTTTGCTCCTAAAAATAGCAGTTT
Source organism: Abelmoschus esculentus (assembly GCA_035048815.1). Taxonomy (NCBI): domain Eukaryota; kingdom Viridiplantae; phylum Streptophyta; class Magnoliopsida; order Malvales; family Malvaceae; genus Abelmoschus; species Abelmoschus esculentus. The sequence continues at coordinate 24,456,612 of JAUCBN010000004.1, forward strand.
GGGTGTTATGACTAAGCCACAAGTTCACTGGCCTCCTAATATAGGAGCGGAAACATCAACTCCTAGAAGTCTTTGTGCTTCTGGACCTCCAGTGACACTTTCTGTTGTTAGCAGAATAAGGAACGGAAATAATGGTTGGAGTGGCTCTGTAAGTGGTGCTGCTGCAGCTGCAACTGGCAGGATGGGATCCCTTTCAGGGGCAATTGCTTCCACTTTTCATAACTGCAATGGCAATAATCTTTTGTTTGCTGAGAGCAGCTCTTTGAAGACAGAATATCACCTTCTGGTTTTTTCTCCTTCTGGATGTATGATACAGTATGGTTTACGACCATCTCTTGACTGTGATCCATCATCTGCTGTTTCTGGATTAAACACTGCATATGAATCATCTGGAGAATCTGATGGGAGGTTAGTAGTTGAGGCAATGCAAAAGTGGAATATTTGTCAGAAACAAACCCGAAGGGAACGAGAAGATAATATAGACATATACGGTGAGAATGGAACATCAGAAACTGGTAAAGTATATCCTCAGGATATCAAAGAGGGAACTACATTCTCTGCCCCGTCCACTGTTGACAAAGCAAATACCAAGACCGAGGAAAAACATAATTTGTTTATTTCAGAAGCTGAACTGCAGATGCATCAAACTCAAACACCATTGTGGGCAAAACCAGAGGTATTATTCTGTGGTTAGGATTTCTTAGATGTTTGGTTGTGGAGATATATATGCTTATGCTTGAAGTTGCCAGTTAGCTCAGGACCTGGGATTGCTTATCGTTCTTCATTTTATATTTATTTTCAGATATACTTTCAATCTACGGTGATTGATGGCACAAACATGGCTGATGAAAATTCTTCTGTTGGGGAAATAGAGATTGAAAAGTTGCCAACTTGCACGATTGCAGCACGGAAGAGAAACTTAGTTCCAATTTTGGATTACCCTCAAACTTTTAAGTTCCAGCAAGCAAGGTGTGCTGAAAGCTATTTATGGTGACTTGTTTTACTTATGTTTACGTCCATGGATATGTTGTTAAATCCTATAGTCTGGTTTACAGGATTCCAACTGTAGATAGCAATAGCAATAGCAATGGATGCCTGCTGCATCGAAGGCCTGGTTTGTATGAAAATGTCCGGCTTTCAAGTAGAACTAGCTCTGGCTCTCTTATCTCCATGACCGGAAATGGTGCTACGGTTGCTGAATTTCAAAATGGCATCGAATCTAGTAGATTAGATGGTCCTCAGATGCCTTTAGGAACCAAGGGTTTTGTAAATAAGAGTGACAACCCTGAAACCAACATTCAGCTTGAGATTGTAAATAATAGTGAGAACTCAAGAATGGAAGCTCAACTCATGTTTGTAAATAACAACAGCGAAGACCTCCGGATGGGGAATCTTTTTGAAGAAGATGAAGGCGATGAGAATGATTAGAGGTAATCACATTATTTCCAGTTAAAATTATTTGTTTAGTGTTACCTTTAATATTCCGGAACATATCATCTTCACTAGAACGAGCTTTTTCTTAAACCTCAAGGGATGTCACAAGTTTCACCTGCACCAAGATGTTAATAATTCCTTGCCATTCTAATGTATTATCACTTTCCTTTAGATTAATTTAAGAGCTCGATAAACCTCTGCACTTGGGACACGGTATTGTCTGAATATCGATTCGTTTCATCTATATGATCTCTATCCCTCTATTTCCATGTTGTGCTTCTAGTTATATTGATTAGATAGCAAGCTTTCCGGATTACGATTATGATTATGAACTGAAGTTTGGCCTTAATCTCTTTTTCAGGTGTGCATTTCTAATCATCTGATTCTCCTGAGGGTGATTAACAGTGTTTAGTATGGGTTTCATACATGTTTAGCCATGTGAACAAGGGACAGAAAGGTTGCTTTTGACTGTGAAGCGAATTGTTTACTAGTGTGTTGGTTTTTCATATATTTAACTCTGTAAATTACAGTCAATGAATTTCCCAATAGTTGTGAATTGTGATGTGTAAATAATAGAATTATAACTCCAACTCTCTTCTATTCTATTACTGTAAATAGACCTATCTTCAATACTTGGTTTGAAATTCTTTCATTTCTGGTAGATCTGAGGTCGATCCATGTGGCACATATATAAACAGAGGCTTATGGAATAGAGAAAACATAGGTTTGCGGACAAACTCGGTAAAAAATTACATGTGTGATTTAATAGCTTTAAATCATTGGATTACGAGTTATCCAGAAATCCGGTCTGAATACTTCAGCGAAAACTAAATTTCTGTGAACAATGATAAAACGAATGCACTTCTTTGCATCAACATGCACAACGAAATCATTGTAGGTTGCCGGCCTAGGCAACCGGAGGGTGGAGTGCGTGATCCTGTGATGTATCCATCGACGCAGGCGACACAAACTGCCACATTGCAACTCCGGGATAACTTATGTAAGGAACCAACTTGTTTCCGAGAACTTGACCTTGGGTAGTAGCAAATGTAGCAGGGATAGCAGGTGCAGGAGGCATAAAGCTAGGTTGCATGTTCATGGCCTTGAGTTGCTGCTCCAGCTTTTCTTTCTCCGACTTCAGCCTTTGCTTTTCGTCCCGAAGCTCATTCTTTTCAGCCTAAAAGAGAGGGAAAACCGTTTCTTTAATCATTTCCGAGATACCTGGCAGTTTCCAAATAGAAAACAGCACGCTAAAGATTACAATACTATTTTAACCATAAATGGCCATCAAGGCATCCCGACCTTCAATTCTTTAATTCCGTCTCGAAGACTTGAATTTGAATCAATCAATTTTCGGGCTTCATCTCGTAATTGGGTCACCATACGGACAGCCTCAATCAAAATAGCAGCCTTGTCTGTCTTGGGAGATCTTCCAGGTTCCAAAATAGAACTCAATTCCATAAACCTGTTATTTACACAATGCTGAACATTTGAACTTGGCAGAGAGCAGATGAAAGCAACGAAAAATCATGAGACGGGAGAAGGGAGTACTTGTCGTTTAGCCTATCCCTACGTAACTTCTCTTTACATGCTTTGGAGCTAGAAACATTGCAAGACTCGGATCTAACCCTGCATCAGGAAATGGAATAAGAACTGAGATTCCATTGATTAAATACTCTCTTATCTAAGTTTCATGTTAACAAAACCGATACATTTATAGATGTAAATAAGAAATGCAAAAAGGAATATACAAGATTGCCAAGATGCCGCTTGAAAGACTATAATCTCGGCTTAGTTGAAAAAGTATATGATATTGCCGCAGATTAAAAGCTAACACAAGCTAAAACCGATAAAATGCTTTTTATCTCATTGCCAACAGTATGCCAAAGCCTTAAAAGTTCGGATATTTTTGTATGATTCCTTTAATAAGGGTATTCCATACTCACCTAAGAATCTAACCATTAAATAAGAAGTGAAACCTAATTCATCATGAAAGTGGAACTGGTGATAGATTTGATTATCATTTTCCTCCCAACAAATCATAGGTATCATCAAAAGATATAAATAACCTTACCTCTTCCTTGAACCAGATTCCTTAAGACTGCCTGAATCCTCAAATGAACTGTTAATTTCCGTGCTAGAAACAGATCGTATCATGCAATAAAGAAAATAAGAGTCAGTCTCGGGACAAACAAAAGAGACAAAATATCAAAGTGAAGACGACCACACCAATATTAGAAAAGCACCCACCCCCCACAACCAAAACAGAAGAGAGAGAAACTTGTTTGCAGACAAGCAAAGAATTAGTAGACACTGGAATGGAAGTCAGAAATTAAAAGGGTAAATTACACGGATAACCACAATACTATGCGATTAGTATCGAAATGACCACAATGCTTTAAAAAGCGTCAAATACACCGGTGAACTATTAAAATGGTATTGAAATAGCCATCGACCGTTAAAAACTAACGGACTTGATGACGTGACAGTTAAAAATAAAATAGAATAATTACACATTTACCCTTGTCATTCATACATTTTTTAAATTTAATCCTAATATTAATATAATTAGGTAGTGACACGTGTTACCACCTGATTAAAGAAGAAAATGAAAATTTCATATCAAACTTGGGTATTTTGGAAGCAAACCCCTTAAGTTAACCACTAGACCACATACAACTTTAGGATTTAAGGCACCATTACTACTATATATTTAAAGTTTGTTTACCTTTATTCTATCCAAGCATACGATGTAATATTTATTTGTTTAATTTAATTAAAAATAATAATTAAATACTAAATTTTTAATTAAAAAACCCTAAACTCTAAAGCCAAATTTTAAATCCTAAACCTAACCCTAACCCTAAACCCTAAACTTAAATAAATTTTTATTATTATTTAAATAAACCCAGACTTTAAATCCTAAACTAAATCCTAAACCTAACCCTAAACCCTAAATGAATTTTTATTATAATTTAAATAAATCATAACCCTAAATCTTAAACCCTAAACCTTAAATGAATTTTTATTATTATTTAAATAAACCCTAACACTATCATAGACCTTAAACCTAAACTTTAAATCTTAAATATTAAACACTAAATGATTTTTTATTATAATTTAAATAAACCCTAAACCACAAAACCCAAACTATAAATCCTAAACCCTTAATGAATTATTATTATAATTTAAATTTTAAATAAAGTTAAGATTTAGAGTTTAAGGTTTAGGTTCAAAGGTTTATAGATTTTTAAATAAAAAATTATTAATTTAAAACTCATTATTTAATAATTTAATAATTATTTTTAATTAAATTAAACAAATAAATATTACATCGTATATGTGAGTAAAATAAAGGTAAACAAACTTTAAATATATAGTAGTAATGGTGCCTTAAATACTTAAGTTATATGTGGCGTAGTGGTAAACTTAAGGGTTTTGCAACCTAAATACCCAGGTTCGATTCCCATAAGTTGCAAAGTTATGAAATTTTCATTTTCTTCTTTAATCAGGACGTATCACCACCTGATTGGAGAGAAAAAATAAATTTAATAAATTATATTATTTTATTATATTATATTAATATTAGAATTAAATTAAAAAAATATATGAATGACAAGGAGTAAATGTGTAATTATTCCATTTTATTTTTAATTGCTACGTCATCAGGTCCGTTAGTTTTTAACGTTCGGGGGCTATTTCGATACTATTTTAATAGTTCACCGATGTATTTGACGTTTTTAAAGTATTGTGGTCATTTCAATACTAACCCCATAGTATTGTGGTTATCCGTGTAATTTGCCCAAAATAAAATCCTGAGAACAGACAGAGATCATAATAAGAACTTCTGCTTAACAAACTAAACAATTTCAGAACCAAGGTTTTTCTTTCATTCTAAATTTCACAGCATGATGGATTAATCACCAAATAATGGTGCACATGGGAGTGATGACTAAGATATAAGAACTTTAATTATGCTCCAGTTGGCACTTCCAAAAGGTTAATCCAGAAATGACCCTAATCTGAAAGGATCCAAATTCTCATTCCATAAACATCTCAAAGACAATGAAGCATGGAATAAAATCACACACAACAAGTGAAAAGCATACTTAAAACCGCAAATCAACAAATTTTACAATACAAAGTAAAACACTCCAAGAAGACACCCTACCGCAACCTCTAACTCGTTAGCGACACATTCTGATTCCAAAAGAATGGGAAAATATGTTCTTAAAAGAATTCTTCCACAGGCAGGCTAGTTTAATTTTGAATTTCAATAACATTGCTTTGTTTCAAAGAATCCTAGAATCCTCCAAGAAGCATGACTGCAAAATCCAGCTCGTGAAATCGTGTTTAACCCTTTGGGTGTAAAACACAAAATGCTTTGAAAACAAACATGGGGTTGAAGGTTTGATAAAAACCATAATGCATTAGAACCATGACCACTCAAGCACTCGAGGATCGTATTCAAGTTAGATTGCATACTAAACACCAAATTGGCCAAATTAACAGGTTGTTTGAACATACCGTCTCCGTGTCTTGTTCAAGGACTAACAACCATTGGGCATTGACTAAAATGGAAAATTGATGAACTTTACAACTATACTTAAATCAATTCTCAAATCTCAAAACACTAAATTTACAGATAATGAAATTAATAACCTTGTTTCATCCACACCAAGTTAATCTAACAACAATATACCACCAAAGAAAAATCAAACTACACGATACATATAATCCCCTTCACTTCATACTCCAATTTGAAGATACATAACCACCCATTTCACAATTTTACTGAAAATTTAAAGAAACCCAAATCAGATTGAACAAATTTAAACCAGACTATAAGATCAAAACAACGTCAATCAATACAAAAAGCTTTTGGAAACCCTAACTAAAATATAGAAACAAGAGAAAAGGGAATATTTTCTGAGCATACCTGAGAAGATTAGAAGATGCATTGACTCCCTGAGTGGGCCAAGAAAATCCGGAAAAGGGTCCGTCAGGGTCAGGAATATCGTCAATCAAGGTTGCATAATCGAACTTGTCCCAATAATTGGTGTTTTCAGGCGACACCATTATCCACAGAATTTGTTATTAGCCGGAAAGTTGGAAGGGTTCCTTCTGATTTCCGGATCAGAAAGGGAGTTTCTGTTTGGCAAGAGAGGAAATTCAAAGATGGGTATCTTTCTCTCTGAAAGAATGAAGGGAGGAAAGAGTGTGGAAACCGGAAAACGCCGAGGATTGGTGGCAGGCGATGGGCCATTTCACTTGGAACCATTGTTTGGGCTTTAAACAACTTAGACCAAGTTTGAAGTTGCCTGGAGATCGAGTATATGATGAAGGGATCTATAGAACCCTTCTAAAAATCAATAATGTAGCGTCTCATCTTTAATTTCATTAATTTAGCACTTAAACTTCTCAATTATATCAATTTTACTTTTTGATCGTTGTTGATTATAGGAGTAGAAAACTCGATTATCTGATTTCGGTCCAGACACAGATAATCTTAGTAAATTTTTATCCAGTATTTGTTTCGGTGAGATCGAGATTTGATCTAATATTTAGGTCCAATCATAACAGGAATCAAAATTGGATCTTAATTTTCTGGATCTGGTACCCAGTGGGTACTTAGTAGGACCAATACCAAATACTCAATACTAATTTTCTTATTTGTAATATATAATATTCTTTTGTTTATTTTTTCTTATCAATTTTTTTTTTTAATATATGAATATTATAAGTAAGATTCATTTTAAAACTTTAATTTTCAAGCTTATAATATTTTAATTTTATTATTTAATAATATTATTGATGGTTAAAAAAATTTCCTTATTGCTCATATTTTCTTAATAATAAACAAATTGATCGGGTATCCGATATTGATAACGGTTCTTACTAGTAACAGGACTGGATCTTAAAATTTAAGACCCGAAGTAACCGAGACTGAATTCGGATCCAATTTTTAAGAACCGGTTGTTATCGGAACCAGTATCAATTTTAGTCAAATTAATCAGATACCCGATCTTGCTTACTCCTAATTGATTAAAAATTTTATTTGTATATGTAATTATTATTTACGTTAACATCGGTTGTTATTATCAATTATCTTTTCATGTTGATAATGATAGATTAGTTTTGATGATGTGTAGTACGAATAAATTTTTTTAAAATTTAAATTTAAATTTTAAAAAAGATATTAATAGAAAGAAGAATTATAAATCATAAGATATATATATATAATTTAACAAAAAAATGAGTTTAGCTTATAGATCATAAGATATACTTATAGCTTCTTAAAAATTTATAATATAGTCTATTATCTTTAATTTTATTATTTTAATCTTTAAATTGTTCAATCGCGTCAATTTATTCTTTGATCATCGTTGACTAGAAGAGTTATTAAATTTTATACATAAGTGTGTTATTTGCTTTCGCATCAAATGTTATTATCAATAGTCTTGTTAATGATGATGGATTAATTTTAATGATGTGACAATATGAATAAAAAATTTCAAGATTAATTATTTATTTTAAAATTATATATTTTTTTAAAAAAATCTATGACAACAATATTATCAAATTTTAGGTCAAAAGATTTCTAACAAGTATGTTTTGTTTACATGTAAAAATTATCAATTATGTTTCAATACCTGATTGGTGAAAATAGTTTAAATGTAAAAATATTTAAAAAAATTTAATCAGATCATGACACATGTTATTACCGATTTAATAGATTAAATCTATTATATTAAATTAAAATTATATCCAAAATAATAAAAATCAAATATATAATCGTATTATATATAATCTATTACATCACCTTACTCATTAAGTTTTAAAGACAATAACATGCTTGTTATCAATTAAATAAATATATGATCATATTAATAAAATTATAAATATAATAGTGATATCGATATAAATCTCGTAATTGAATGATCATTTATATAATTTATCCTAAATTAAACTAGATTTATACAAAATCCAATTAAAAATCATATTTAGAGAAAAAAATATTTAAATTGTACTGCATTTCAAAAAGGATAAAAGCTGGTTAAAATAAGATTGTATTAAATTTTTTATATTACAAGAATTTTAATATCAGTTTTTTTATATATACTAAAATTCTTATTTATATATATATATATATATATTAAAAAACTATGTATATATTAAAATTTTTATACTTTTAAAAATTTTAAACATTTTAATGGTGATATTGTTCTTCCATTGATCAAGAATTTCAGTTTTTGAGAAGTATTATGATCATCCAATAAGAAAGGAAATTCAATATATACTAAAATTTTTATATTTTAAAAAAAAATTGATATATAACAAAAAATTAAAATTAAAACTTTTATATTTTTTATAATAACTTCAATTCTACCTTATTTAAACCATATTGCAACCCGTTCAAAAAGAAATTAACAAATTTTTTACTCATTCGTTAGATGCCGATTTATCGTATATTTACAGTCTAAAATTTTTAATCTGATTTTATTCTTAATAATGATAAATATATCAACAGTCAAACGTGGTTGATGTCCATGAAACCGACTATTTCTTTTACGCCATATATGATAGTTGAAACTACTACATGCAAGTCTCACGATTGCAATTCTCTTGGATCTTCCTTTTTATGCTTGCAATACTCAGCCAAACATGTTAATCCAATTCTCAGTGGTGAAATGTAATCTACATGCCTGCACAATCAACAATCATAGTTGCACTGAGAAAACACATTTTCCAAGCAAATGGTCACGAGATTCATAATCTTCTCTACATAGCAAACATAGAAGATCAACTTGACACCTCCATTTCAACATTCTATCATTTGTTGGTAACTTATCTAGAATAGCAAGCCATGAGATAAAAAAAGTCTAGAGATTAAAGAACACCCCAAAATAATTCGAGATCATATAATCTTTTTCTTCTATATCGAAATAGCTCAAACTTTCTTGGCACAATAATCACCCTAGAAACTACACCAGTACATCATCAAATTATTGTCGTTGATTTATTTTTGTTATCGAATTTTTAATTGGTCCAATTCAAATATTAGATTTTAGTTTTTAACTCGTTTATATTATTTTGTTGTTAAATTTTTAACAACACTGACGTAATTAACGATGATTTATGCGAATACTAAGTTAAAATGACGTCGTTTTGGTCAGATTATTTTAACGCGCATATTGCTCAAAACAATCGCCATTTTAAAAGAGACAAAAATTTTAGAGTTTTGCACCTAAGGGGTTTGAACCCAAGTCACAAGGAAAGAAAGGCAAAAGGGTCGATTTGCACCGAACTAAAACTTTGGGGATTAAAATGAATAAAATAAAGTTATATTAAAAATATCAGACCAAATTATAAAAATTGAAAACAAATAAAGGTCAATTTCAGATTATTTAAAAATTTAAGGATTAAATTGAACAAAAATAAAAGTATCTTATACTGAGATGAGATCGATCAACAACGCCCTTATGCTGGCTTTTACGAAATCACAAACAACCGTATAACCATCTCCTCCGTCCTTAAAAAAAATATCAACAAGTTTTGCAAGGTTGAGAATCCGATCGAGAGCCGCCTTCGGCATCGCCGTCGGTTTCATGAACCCTTCATTCATATCCTTCCAAGCATTCTTTATTTGCTTGTATAACTCATTGTATGCTTCCTCTGAATCGTCCCGTGTTCTTTCATGTAACATTCGACAGCGGAAAGAGTATGTCCTCTTACTTGCTCTAACTAAAAAAAGACAAACCAAATTAAATATATATCGACCCGAACACGATAATGTGTCGGTTTTCAATTTTTTTGATTCGAATTAATCTAGAAATGGAGAAACTAATTGATGTACCTGGTGGGGAACCACATCATCCATCAGCCTACAAATAATTGTTGAAGCTCGAAGAATTTTGGGGTCATTCATTGCCCAAATAAAAGTCTCTTTCGTTATGTTATCTTCCATGCCAACAAAAGACACGACCGTGAGCAGCTGATAAGTAGAAGTAACTAATTCCACAGACATATACTCCTCCAATGTCGGAATGTAACCTTCATGGAGCCACTTGAACTCAGCATAGTAGGCTTCACATTGTATTTTCATCTATGAACAAACAGGCAAACGAATATTTAACAATAACCAACCATTATTATTCACTAAGATTGCAAATTAAGTATATCGTATATACCGCTTCTATCGCGTACTCGATACGATACGATCTTCCTTGTTCAGACATCAAATCTTCCATTTCTTTATAAACATTAAAGACTGCAGTATAACACAGTTTCATGTAGTCCGGAAGTTGGTCTATGCAGTTGATATCCCACCTGCAATATGTTAACAGTTCAAGTGGTTAATTCTCTGTAATCCGAATAAAAAATCGACTTCCGAAGGTGGATATATGGTTTTAAATCACCTGTTGATCGCTTTCGTAAAGATTTCGAGTTCTTCATTTGTTCCATACGTATCATAAATATCGTCCAACAGTGATACGAGACATGCCACTTTGGTCATAAAAGTTCTAGCAATGGAGTAATGTGGTTCAAAGTACACTCCCACTGCAGACATATAACATTCCACCATTCTGTCTCTTGCAAAGGGAAAATTGGTCCTAAAATCTAAACTTTTCCACCACCTGAAATGATGTTGATAAACATATGTTATTAGGTCGATCCGCTCGAATAACGTTCTTATTTGACTCGACTCGAGACAACTCTACGAGCGTTATAGATTACCTTCGTATCTCGTGTATCTCCTTCATGTGCAAAAGTTGTACTATTTTGAAATCTAACTTTGAGAATTTTACTAAGTTTTGGTCTTGGGTGACATGTCTTTCATATATGGAAATGTTGGTCCTGGCAACCAGCCTCGGCAAGCTTTTCCGAAGGGGCTGGTTTAGAGCATCGGCAATCTGTGCGGAGAGAGGGTCGTCTAGCTTTGTTTTTGCCAAGTTTAGATGGAATCTAGTGAAAGAACGAGCTTCCTCTAATATATTCTCTCCATGCCATTGAAAATTTGCAGCTTCATACAACTCTAGCATGCCCTTCACATCACTGATTAAGGATTTTCTGAACTTTCCCTTCTCGTCTTTGAACTTGTTGAATATATCTGCTCGATCAACAAACAAATTTAAAAATGTGGGTTATAGTCAGCTAGGAAGCACGGGTACGGTATTCATATGCCGTTTCAAGTACCCAAAACATTTTAAAGACGGAGACGGAACAGGGACGGCTAGAAAACATACTGAAGACATCTTATGTTGATGGTGTACGAATAAAAACAATCGAAAACAGTTAGGATATTTTCGAGAATGTTTCGAATACGACAATTGATCTTTACGAGCATCCCAAGGTTATTTCATATATGAGAGAGACACACAAACTTTGGGGTGAATTTCGGCGACAATAAACACGTGAAAACGTGTCCTATTAATGTTGTGGCCCCCCAAAATTTATTATTATTATTATTATATAAACATTTAATTAATTTGTTTTTCTATTTATTTTTAGGTAAAAAAATTCATTCATTAATATGGTTTTTATTATATAAATACTTCGATTTTTTATTTTACTTATAAATAGTTTATAATAAAAATAGTATTATTTTTATTTTTAATTTATATTAATATTTTATTTTTACTGATTTTTTAAATATTATTATTATTTTAAATAGATTATATATATTATTTTATATTTGTTGTACTCATATCGTATATGTATTTGTAATTTTTAAAATTATCGTTTTTCGTCATCGTCATCATCCCTGTATTTGTATTTATCCTCGTATCCTTATCAATGCAACATAGACAATCAGTGACGGATCCAGAAGAAATCGAACAATAAGGCATACCACAATGAACATTGAAGCCATGCTCTCTTAGCAGACGAAGTCGAACAGCAGTGGTGCACAGATCATCGTGGACTTGAACATTATGACAATGATGATGATATATCATTTGCAAGGCATCTTCAATCTCTTTCTCGAAATGGTAGGCCACGCCTAGTCGCTGGACTGCATCGATTTCGTGCACTTTCTGGAATGGCTGATCCATATTTGTAACCAACATTCTCCTCACTTCTTCCTTCAATTCTTCGTACTCGAGTTGAGTTTGAGCATCGATATCCTGTTAAATTTCAAAAAATATTCGATTCATTCAGAGATGCACAGTATAATTGATTGTATGAACTAATTCGAACAAACACGAGTTTTCGCGCGTAATGTACCGTTTCGGCAGGAGGATCGAGGAAAATGTCCTCCCATATGTCGGGATCAAAATCGGCCGGATGCCGATTTTGCTTGGACATGTTATCTTGAGTTGGAACATGATTTGCAGACATTTGAAATGCCATTTTCTTTCGTTTTCTGAAACTTACAAGATGAGTGTTTGTTTTGCTGGGTTGGAAATATTTATAGGCATCTCCGAATGGTAACTGAGGCAGCCATTTTTGAGTTCGAACAAGATTTGCAGAAGTTTGAGAAAACATTTTCTGTGTGTGTTTGGTGCGACACAACTGCTGTCCTGGATTGCTAGCATTTATAGGCACCTACGAGATGCAATATAAGTTAATTGTCGGACAAAAACATGGAAGTCGAGCTCTCTTTATCATGTTTTCTTTTATATCTTTTATTAAAATTTTTAGAAATTAAATTTTAAATCATAATCTTTATTTTTTATATTCTAAAAAAAACACTTTATTCATAATTTTTTAAACTCTAATCACAACTAGGGGTATGAAAAAATCGATTATCCGGTCCCGGTTTAAGACCCGGTAGATTTTTATATGGTATTGGTTTCAGTGGTTATCCAGTAGAACCGGAACCAATACCAAATATCTGATATTGTTTTTTATTTTGTTTATTTTCTTATCAAACTTTCTCTTTATGTACGAATATTATGAGTATGAATAGTTTTAAAACTTTAATTTTCAAGTCTACAATATTCTATTTTTATTATTTAATACTATTATTGATGGTTGAATTATTTTTTCTCTAATTACTAAATTTTTATAAAGAATAAACTAATTGATCGGATACCCGGTATTGAAACGATACCCACCAGTAACGGGACCGGTTCTTAAAATTTAAAACCCGGTGTAATTGGGACCGAGATTGGTTTCAATTTTCAAGAACCAATGGTTACCGGAACCAATTCTATGCAAATTGGTTGGATATCCGGTCTTGTCCACCCCTATTCTTAAACCCTAAATCTTAAATTCACGAATTTAAAATAAAGATACGATTAAAAGAAAGACGATTTATTAAACGTGAATCACATTCTTAAAAAAAAAAGCAACTGATCTTTCCCTGTAAAGAAGCTTTTGAATTACAACACATTTATTTGATGGAAAGATCTGGTCTCTCTCTAGAATCCTCAAGTGTAAGTCATGCACGTTGCCTCAATAAATAATGAAATCTAACACGACAAAGTATATGCCACAGGTATTTAATGGATGCCGACAAAAATAAAACACGTTGGTTTTGATTTTTTAAAATAAACGTCATTAATTAATTAATTACGAATAACGTCTTTTATAATGTCTGAAAAAATAGTAATTTTAGGGAATAAGGATTTTTAAATTAATATTTAAGATATAAGATGTTTAAAGAAATATTAGAGTTATAAGTCAAAATAAATAGTAAACATAGATCACGCCACTTTTTAGTGGCGAGGTTAATTTTTTTCAGCAAAGAACGTCAGTTTTTGTCAGCGAGCAGAGGCAGTTCAAAGATTTTGGGAGCCTTGTGTAATTTATTAAAATGTGTCTTTTAGAAGCAATTGTTCATAACTTTCACTAGTTCTAAAAATGTGACTCTTAGAAGTAATTGTTTTTTAGGATCCCTGTGCGGTCGTTTTTATTGTGCTTGTCAAGAACCTCACTATTTCTATAAAAACAATAAGAATAAGAATAATCAATAAGATTCTAAAATCAATTACCACATTTAGGACATAATTATAACGTAGAATTTCGAGATCAATATCATCTAATAAATATAATTTATCAAAATTTTGAACCCTTATCATTTAGGACCCCTGTGCGGTCGTTTCTATTGTGCTTGTCCAAAACCTCACTATTTCTATAAAAACAATAAGAATAAGAATAATCAATAAAATTCTAGAATCAATTATCACATTTAGGACATAATTATAACGTAAAATTTCGAGATTAATATCATCTAATAAATATAATTTATCAAAATTTTGAACCCTTATTATTTAAAACCCCTGTGCGATTGCTCTTATCTCGCCTGTCTTGAACCCCTACTGCCGACGAGGTGTTCATTTGCTTCATGCTTTTGTATTAATTTTAAGCCAATTTCATGGCTGATCAAGGCAGCTTATCCAGCAGAAGGAAAGAGAAATTAACCACATCACCAAAAGATGACATGATCTTGTTATTTTTAGCTTATATCCTAAAATTTTTCTTAATCATATTTTTAAAATCAAAAAAATAATAAAGAATAATATACAGTTAATTTTTTTTGAAAAAAATACGATTAAGAATATTTAAAATAAAATAAAAATTCTCGAACTAATGCACTAATTTATCTATCACACAATAATTCTCGTCGTGAAACAATATCGTAAAGTGACATGTGAAATTTAAGACCCACGTTTGATACATTTATCCAAAGACAATATCATGTTTATTAAGATTGATGGACATGATTGTCGGATGTCTATAAATTAGAGGTAAATAAAATTCGATTCGATTCGAAAAATTTGAATAACTTGATTTGATTTGTTGCGAAAATATTTAATTCATCTTAATTTGATTTAAAATTTATAAACTCGTTTCTATTTGATTTTTTAAAAATAAAGTTCGAATTATAAAATAAAAATTCGAATAATTCAAAAATTTTAATAATTAGAGGATCTATTTTTAAGTTCGAGACGAATTTCTTAAATTTTTATGATATATAAACCAATATAAAAAAATATTACCACATGTGAAAAAATACAAAGAAATATAAATAATTATAAAAAATCATTTAAATTGCTATAAAATCATACTATAACATAATAAATAATTATAATTAATTTTTTTAATAACTCAAAAATTCGATTTGACTCGATTTTTTTAAACTCGATTCGAAAAAATTTCAAATAAAATTTAAATTATAAAATACGACTCGTCAACTCGAGTAACTTAAATTTTTTTAATTTAACTCGATCAAAAACTCACCCTTAATAAAAAAATATTTAAAATTATCCGATTTAAGTATCTAATTCGTAAATCTGTCTCATCTAATGAAAAAATAAACATGTATTATTTTCTTTTAAAATAATCCAAATCTAATATCGTTAAATTTTTTAAAATCAAGGTTGAATCTAAAACATCCTACTTTAACTCGTTTAAGACAGTCTCGGATAAGTACGAATCATCTAGTTTTATCGATTAAAAAAGTGATTATTGTTCCTGAAAGTCACAAATTCGAGTATCAGTAATGTCATCACAGTGATTGAACGATCAATATCTCATGATTAAGAGTATATATAATAGAATAGATATTACTATAATCACTATAGCTGAATAAAAAAAATTATCGGACAGTAGTTTTTTTAATTATATAGGTACTTTATAACTCCAACCGTTTCGTCTGATACGAAATTATTGATGTCAGACTGACCTGGTTTGTTGGGTGTCTCGTGATGGGAGCCTTTAATTAAATGGATTTAATTTATTACTTTTAATTAAAAAATTATTATATTATTTTAAATTTTAAATAATTGTTTGTTTTTATTAATATGTATAAAAGAGATAAAGTATACGATTCATTTAATAAAACTTATTTATTTTATTTTAATTATTAAATAATTATTTTTTATTAATATATAAGAAAAAAATAAAGATTTATTTTAAAAAATAAAATAAATAAATTTTATTAACTAAATCTGTAAATGACGTAATAAATTAAGTCTATTTAATAAAAAAGTTTAAAAGGGGTGTGAATTAACAGAAAACTATATTAAAAAATAAAAAATACAAAATTATAAAATTTAAAAACTTTAAAATTAATTATAAATAAAAAATATAATTTTTTTAAAGAGCGTAGTTATCCTTCCTGCACCTCTGGTTCCGTACGTGTGGGTGACATTACAAATCTCATCTAAGGTGGTGTTATGATCATGAGCAACAGTTCATGTCAATACAATCCAACCCAATCATTGTCAAGTCAGCAACAAATGGTCAGGATAAAACGCATGAAAAAGAGAGATTATACGGTGAACCCTGTTCACCACGTCATTCATGGTCCAAGCAATCAGGACTGTTGATCTTTAAATAACCACCTAATAACCACCCATCCACTAAGTCCATGTAGGAAAGAGGTGATAATTCACTTGGAAAAAAATTAAGATCAACGGTCTAGATTTTTTGAGACCATAGATGACGTGGTGAACAGGATTCACTATATAATTTTTCCATGAGAAGGGGTAGTTAATTACGGTAATGGACTATTAAAAGAGAGTAAAAAAATAGGAGAAAAACATGAAAATTGTGAACTAAAATCTCATCTTTCTTTCTTTTCAATTCTCTCTTCTGTTCTCCTTTCATTTCTTTTACTGTAATTTTTTGTTCTTCAATGAATTCTACCATTAATATTTGAGTTTAAGAAGATTATTTCTTGCGTTTCACAACAGGTGGTCATTATCTGCTTCAAACTACTAATGTTATTTGATTTTTTGGAAAGTTTTAGAATGAGATGGATTAAAATAAGATGAATCAAAATTATTATAAAAAAATTAAATTTTTTATATTTATTTTTTAGTATATATCAAATTTTTTTAAAAATATAAAGGTATTGATATATAATAAATTTTGTATAAAAAATTTAAATTTTTTGAAAGTATAAGAATTTTAATTGTACATATAGATTATTTTAAAATATATATATTTTTTATATATCAAAAATTGATACTAAGATTCTCATAATTTTTATAATAATTTTAGTTTACGCCTTATGTTAACTTGTTTCACTATAAAAAACTCTCAAAACTGATGTTAGTTTACAAAACACAATTTCACGTAACTATTAATGTGATGATAATATTTAAGAAAATTTTACAACGAGGTTAAACATCGCTGAACACTTTTAACGCTGAATATCGTTAAATATCATTAAATTAATTAATAAAAAATAAAAATCTCAAGGACTCAACATATAATTAATAAAAGAGTGATAGACTCAACATAGAGTTGTTAATTGCATGTTGAGTCCTTAATTTTTTTAATCTTTGTTATTTAATTTAATAATATTTAACAATATTCAACACTAATAATATTCAATGATGTTCAACTAATATAGTAGTCATATTAATTTTTCAGTTATTTCTTTCCGATCATCTATCACTTCCTTCTTCGATTTTATTTTATTTTTCAAATAATTTAAACTGATTAAAAAATAATATATATATTAAAATTTTTACAATATACATATAACTTGTAAACAAAATAATTTAAACTCGTATCTTATAAAATAAATGTTATTCGTTTTTTCATTCAAACATTTATTAGGTTCCAAACTTTTTATTTTAAAGTTTTATATTATTGTCTTATGTAACTCTCACATAAGGCAAAATTTATAATTTTACATATTTTGTGAATTACTGAATCAATAAAATGAATGAGATTAATTTTTTATTTTTTTTTCAAGTGATAACTTTCATATTATTCACCCTTAATTTCATCATCTATTTTACTTATCCAACAATTCAAAAAACGAGTAAATTTTTTTAAAAAAAAAATCTTATATGTGTAACTAGATCCTATGTATAAATATATGTAGATAAAATCCACTTATACAAGATATAAATATTATAGTTCTACACCTTTTTAATATCGTTAGATAAGTAGAATAAATGATTGAAATTAATCTTCACATAATTCATTATTAACCTTATCATCCATTTTACCCGTACGACGAAAAAAAAAAAAAAGAACATATAAAAAATAATAATTTTTACGCTCTTTAATTATATTTTATCATACATATATATTAGCAAGGACAAAACCAGAATATAGTTTGTTTCATTGTTATTGGTTTTCCTGGAAAATCCTGAAAAATGACTTACAAAATATATTTTTTGTGTTTTCATTTTCGGCATTCAATAATTTTTTCTAAAAATATTTAAAATTATATTCATTTTTATGTGAATTCAATACTCATTAAAAATAATTACAAAAGATTATCAACAAAAAATAAGCACAAATAGTATCCTCAAATAAAAGATCATGGCCAGCCTTTTTATCCTTGTTTTATCATTATTATTGTTACTACTATTTTGGTTGTCTGGTTAGTAGTTTTTTCGAGCGAAAGAGAAAAGAAAATGGAAAAATATATACCGATCTCGTCCGTGAAGCGGCCGACGACCGACGACAGGAGAAGCAGGCAACCATTGGGAGCACATGGGACAAAGTCCTCTACAGACATCAATATACACAGAAATGAGTTCTTAGTAGACTTCAAAATCCATGGAAAATAATTCAAAGGTTCAACAGTTGGTATTGTTTTTCCTATAATTAAGATGGAAAATGTAAAAGCATCTCTGATGAAGATTAAAAAAATGGAAAAGCAAGTTCGAGATCGTACTCATTCTCGACCATAGGAATTGTTGCAAGTTGAATTAGATATGTTGCTCTGAGGTGGTGTTCGTTCTGGTCGAGGTCTTGCATACTCTGCGAATATAACCCAACCATCGAGGAACTGCAATGATCCAAAGGAAATTAGTGACCACAATCGGGGGAGGAGACGGTATGTAGATGAACTACTTTCTGAAATCTATCGTCGTAAGATAAAACTAAAAGAAAATAATAACAAAGCATGATTCGAACATCAGTGATCTAAACTGGTAGAGTTCTATAAAACCTTTCAAAGGTACAACTCCATAAAAATTCTTCAATTCGAAAAGAAGAGATCCAGAAATGGATGATGAATGAATGGATGGATGGATGGATAATGAATGGATGATGGATGAATGGATTGGATGATGGATGATGGATGGATGGATGGATGAACAAACACCTAAACTTTCATCAAGGAAATAAACATTTCAAGTAGGAGCTAACCTTGCCATCCATTCCCACTCTGCCTTTCTCAGCTTCCTCTATGGTCGCATATCTTACGAAACCAAATCCTTTAGGAATAACCCGATACTCGATCGGTCACCACTCTGGCTGTCAAGACAGAAAAGACCAATGGTTATTAATCTCACAAAGAAAGGTATAAAACTTCGAAATTCTTTAAGGCAAGGGAGACAAACCATCAACTACCCTGCCGAACTGAGAAAACGTTTCTCGAAGTTTCTCCGAAGGAGTACGTTTGTTAAGGCCTGAGAAAACGAGTTCAGATAATAACTTGCATCATAATATGATCCAAGAAAAGTAAACAAGTGAACACGATCAACTCGCATGAACGAATATATTTGCAGAATTATAATTACAAAACTGAAACAACGAGACGAGTGATCTCAAACCTAAATTATTAATTATTAATCTATTCAAGATTGATGGATTACTTCTTTGATTGAATTAAAGGGATAGACAATATCAATCCTTTCATGGTTTCATTTTATGAACACTTGCTCAAACCATAGCAAATATCAAAATTTTCTGCAATTTTCCGGCATTTTCGAGCAATCAAACAAGCATAATAACCTAATAAATCAGTGTGCAAGCAAAACAAGTAACTAAATCAGAAAACAATAGATGCAATTGCAAGCAAAAAACAAGTAACTAAACCAGAAAACAATAGATGCAATTAAAGTAAACCTTTTTAAAAACACAGCTTTTCCGAACAATAGAACGAGCAAAAAAAACAATAATCAATATATAAACAATTTTACCAACAACCCAGAAAAGAACAGGACCGACAAATCAAACCCATTAAAAGAAATAAAATTTTCTTCCATTTTCATGCAGTTTCTCGGCAACCAAACAAAAAACTAAAACATATAAGCATTACCAAAACAACCCATAGAACAACATGAGCAAACATGAACTGTATAATGGATATAGATGGGAAAGAGAAGCCACGTACCGGAGACAAAAAGGTTGGTGCTTGGAGGCGCTTGCTCTCGACCAGGGGTTCCGTCACCGTTCCCCATCGCAGCAATAGGTGGCGGCATAAAGGACTTAGCCGAAGCTGTCGAGAACATCCGCCTCAAATCCGGTGGAGCTGCCCCAGCCACCGTCGCTCTCGCCACTGCAGTCGTCAAAGCCATCGAGGAGATATTAGTGGGATGGGAGAATCAGGGCTTAACGCTTCAAGCTAAAACCTCTTTTGTGGTGTGAGAAAAAAGAGGACGAAATTGCGACAGGCTTAAAAACCCAAGGGCATGTTAAATTTAGAAATTTGGGCAGACATAGAAGGGTAAACTACATAGATAGCACCAAATTATTTGAAGATATTTATTGACTATTAAAATATAAAATTCGTTAATTAAATTATTAAATTTATTTTTATTAGAATAAAAAATCTAATGAGAGGGGATGAGTGATATTTAATAAAAATTATAAAATTATATATCTAATTTTTATTATTTATTTATTATACTAATTTGATTTTAATTTTGATTTAATTAAATAAAATTAATCGTATTATTAAACTAAAATAATATAATAGATAAATAATAAAAATTAAATATATAATTTTATAAATTTATGTTAATTGTCTTATTATCTCTCTATCATTTCTCTGATAAGATTTTAACGTAATGATAAAATAAATTTACCCTGCATAGAATAAATTAATTTAATAAGTTTACCCTACATAGAATGATATTAAAACAATTAAATCACTCAAATGAAACTATAAAGTTAATATTCATTACATACATAACAATAAAATTATCTCATTATAACAATCTATAAATAGAATGACTTAATTGTGAAATTTTAAATTATAACGACTCATTGTAAACTTTAGGAACTTTGTGTCCGGTCCGGTCCGGCACGACCGGACCTGACACGACCAAACATAGAGCTTAATGAAAAAATATATAATGTTCATCATTATTACCATTCATTCACAAGGGTATAAAAACAAGCAGATGTTTGAGTTTGTAATATCAGCAAATTTACTTCAGAGTGCTATGAAAAATTTGTTATCTAGACTCGTTTCACAAGAACAACCATAATAACCATAACTGCCAATCCCATCAAGCTAGCTCCGATCGTCTTATCGATGTTGTTCGACCCGGAGTTTTCTTTTGCCTTTTCCGCTGAGGGTAAACTGAAGAGGCCATGGAGGAAATGTGTCGCTTTACTCACCATCTCAACCACACTAGTCTTGATTTTCTGTAGAAAATCTGAAAATGGATCTCCACCTTCGCTGTCTTTATATTCTTCTAGCTTCACCGAAGATTCGGAACTTCGGGGAGAAGCCGGATATTCAAACTTATCATCTGCAACACATTATGTTTTAAAATTAAGCGAATAGTAAAAGATGCATCAAATAATGGCGGTAACAGTAAAACAATGGAGCAAAACTTCTCACTGGTCGGATAAGACTTGATGAAATCCATATAAGCTGAATTGGTCAGGACAGCATTCCATACATTCGGATCGGCAGCGATAGAAGCAACAACAGACTGAGAGGAAAACCAAAACCATCAAGCATATCATGTTTTATAATTACAGGTAATGGAAGTAAATCTATAAAAGAAAGATCACAAAATCAAAAACCAAATAAAGCATCCTAGTATGAACTATGAAGTATAAAAGACAATGTTGCGGTAATCGTTCAAAGGTATCCAACACTCGCACCAAAGTCTGAGTAAACAGAAGATGTCAAGGACAGAGAATCAGAGGAATTGGTCCTAACAACAATATAAAAAACTGCAATGAAGATCATTACTCGAAATGTCCAAAATCAAGAGGGTAAGAAATGACAACCTGAACTGCAGGATTCTCGTTGAGTAATTTGAATGCATGAATGGCAGGTTGTGGAATCGAAATGGCTCTGACATTGTAAGAGACACAATCTTTCGTCTCCTCAGAGCTTGAAAGCGATGAAAGACCAGACACCTGATCAGTGCCACCATAGTTTGGAGATGACAGATAAACCCTGAAATAGAAAATGGAACCATAAACAAAAGACCAGTAAAACAGTACCATGATTTTCACATGCATACAATCATAACATCGCTAACTCATCCCATCCTCAGAAAATGTCATTACAAAAAAATCGAATCGAATGAAGCCTACCTTTTACAGTTTTTAAAAATAAACCATACACCCAAAATTGGTAACATTATACTCATATAAGTACTAAACCAAACCAAGGTTGAAGTCCCAAACGCCGGTTTTGTTCGCCAAGGGCCCGAAAATAGGTGGCAAATGCCCATTGGAGTTAAACCAGAGGTTGTTTGGGGATGCTGTGGCCGGTAAACGGCCGTTTGCCACCGCAAACCAAAAATGATGCATATAATTCATCGTGTTACTGCAACAAATATTAATCCTAAATGGTATATAGCAGCAATAGTAAGCAAAATTCTTTTAGTTTAACATATTTATCCTATACAGCAATAATTACCAGTTCCTAAAACTAAGTATCAAATGAAGAAGGCAATCAACTGCTCATATAGTACACCATAAGAACTACTGAAAATTCATGAAAAGGGGTTTGAAGAATTCATAAGGAATCAAATTTCTGAAATTATTTAAAAAAGAACTCTGAAAGGAATCAACTTTACTTGTCCAGTGCTTCTTTCAAATCAGCAGTGGCTTCTTGAGTCTCCTCCAGGCTTGGAACGCCACCAAACAATACCCGAGCAATCGGTTCGCCTCTGACGGTGGCGGAGGTCGATACTTCCGAATCCACGTGCTGTTCAACACCGCCAACAAATTCCCATTCATCCACCATCTCCCAAGACGACTTGTTATCGGCCAACGCTGTCGTGTCGGCAACAGAAGATATCCCTTCAATAGAAACAGAAATCGGGGAAGAAGAAGCCGACCGAGTCGCGGCGGCGACACGCATGACGGAGTGCTCGGATGACGGCGTAGACACGTGAACACCACCACGAAGGGTGGCGTTCGCAATTCCGACGCCGGCGACCTTCCCCACCGCCCTCATAACTCCTCCGCCCATTTCGGTGATTCGAATAAAATTAAATTTAAAAATAAACAATTATTTCCCCCCGTAAATCAACCGAGAATCAGAAGATGAGAGGATAGGACTACTTATAGAAATATATTTAATTATTTATTTTATGGGTAAATTACACTCATACTCACTAAACTTTTAAGACATATACACTTTGATCACCGGAATTCATTAGAGTGATTACCCAGGAAAGATCACCCAATTATAGATAAAATTATAATTGTATCACTCAGTTAATAAAAATTATATTAGATTACTGGATTAATATTATAATTACTCAATTTGTTTAATTTGGTATAATAACAGTTTTAGTCCTCAAAACTTTTATATGATATTAAATTAATCCAAATTTAAAATAATTCAATAAATATTTAATCTTTTATATTTACAGTTTATAGTCTAACCCTGCAACTTACTGCTGTGTCTGATATACATGGACTTCAAAATCCATGGAGATGAAGTTGATATGGAAGAAGAAAAATGCAGGACAAGACAGAGAAAAGAACATTTGGAAGCTCTGTTCCTTAACAAAGAGCAGACAGATGCTTTAATGGCCCATGTATCTGCATGGTTCATAGGGTCCTGCATGAATACAGAAAAGCAATGAAGAGAAGATAGCATAGCAGGCATTGGCATTCTGAAGCAAACATCATTTATTCCGACAACAACTCCTTACTACATGGAACAAGAAATCAAGAATAGACCTGCTGGAGTTTGTGTATTTTATCATGCTTAGATCTATGCACTTACTGGTCCTTGCATGGCTCCCGCTATGGACATCGACCTCTTTGTCAAGCAACACTAGGGTCTCGACATAACAACCACCGATGGATATAAATCCTGCCCCGACCACAACTCCATGAGGTTCCATTTCCTGACAGCTCAAATCAAGTGAAGCCATCTCTCCATCTCTCCACTTCCAACTCTTTTGGATGTCTAATGTCAATGTCAAAACCTTAGTCCATGACTCAACCACGCCATACTCCTTCATGACCCACAATTCATGCTGGCCAAGCACAGGATCTGTGCTGAATGCAATGGAAGACTCCTCATAATTCACAACTGACAAATCCATTGGACAAAAACCAGTTAAGTTTTCGGGCAAATTTATATCGAAAAAGTCTTCGGCACTCGAATCAAACCCCAAAATCACATGTTTGTATTCATCATTATGTCTTGTTTGATATCCTAACCAATGAAGAGCTCCATTAACAAAAGGCAATGATATAATCCCAGTCTCAGCTTAAAAAGTATAATTAGGAGGAATTGCAGTAACCCTTTTCCAACAATTTTCAGTAAGTGAAAACAAATAAGGCTGAATCCAACTACCATCTTCTTCAACCCCAACCATAAGTAACTTGTAATCATTGGTTCTCGAATCGAACCCAAACCCGATATTTAATTCCACATTTCACTAATGCTTGGCTGAGGCAAAGTGATGTACATTTGAATGGAAGGGTTCCAAAGAAAGAAATTCAAAAGATAACCAGGGAGAAGAATAAGACAAAGCAGAGACCATTGCAAGAACCAAGCACTATAAAATCAGACAAGCAACCAGAGGGAGAGAATCGAAGCTGCTTGAACTCATCAAACCTATCGTTGTCATAGTGTAAAAAGTAGTTACCTGAGTAGTAGGAAGTGAGTGTTGTTGGGTGGTCTGGAAAGTGAAGCTTGTAAATGAGTCGAAATGAAAGAGGGGTTTAGAATCAAACCCAAACCCGATATTAAATCCCACATCTTCAGTAATGCTCGGCTGAGGCAAAGAAATGTACTTTCGAATCAAAGGGTTCCAAAGAACCAAATTCAAATCTTTATAGTCGAACAACATAAGACAAATCAACCCATTGCAAGAATCAACCACTTCAGTTCTAGCAACATAGGGAAAGACAGGGAGTTGAAGCTGCTTGAACTTATCAAACCCATCATTATCATACCGTAAAAAGTGATTTGCTTGAAAATCTTTTAAGTGCTCGTGGATTAGGAGAAAGGGAGCGTTGTTGGAAACTGAAGCTTGTAAATGAGATGAAATGAAAGATGATCAAGAAATGAGAGTGTCCCATGTCTTGGAAACTGACCTGAATCTCAGCAGAAACTTTACTGGGAGTCTTTCGAGGATTTTCAGAATCATTTCTACAGGCATGTAATAAGACATCCTCTCTTTCTGCTCACTTTGATTTTGTTTCCTTAGGGAAAGTTGGCAGAGAAACAATGGCGTTATATTAACAATGGCGTTATTTACTTGGGTAAACTACAACATAGGTCACTCAATTATTAACAATTATGTTTAGATCATTCAATTATCAGTACGAAAACTGTCCAAGGGTGACTCCATACAACTTCGAGTCTATTCTAACTAAATGAAGAAATGCAGTACCAGATGGAGAAAAAAGACCATATGGAAGCTCTGATCCTTAATCAAAAGGCGTGCATGCTTTCGTAGGCATGTGTATCTGCAAGGTTCCTTAGGGTCCTGCAAGAACTCAGAAAAAAAGGGTCATTGAAATAATAAAGAGAAGATAGTGCAGTCATCGACATTCAGAAACAGACATAATTCATTCGCTTGCTACTAACATGAAAACATGAGGACAACAACCCCTTACTACACGGTATAAACAATGGGATTATATTGATCCTCAAAGTTCAAAGAGTAGACCTGCCGGTGTTTGTGTATATTATCATGCTTAGATGTGTGTGCATGAGCGTATGGCGAGAAAGATTGCAACCTAAGCAGACAAAGGCAAAGTGATAAAAAGGTACTTTTGTTCTTCAAAAATGCACCACAGAGAGATTTGGAAATTTTAATATATGTAATGCAATGTGAATATCAAGCAGGACATAATACAAGGAACATATGAATGTCTCGCCTGCTCAAAAGGATTCACAGTTTGGCATGGGTTTAAGTTTATACTTTCCACACAAATATGATAGTGGATTCTTACAACATCTCAAAAGTGAGAGTAGCTATCAATGTTAATTTAAAAACTAAAAATTCAACAGCTAATGAAATAACAGGTGAATGCACTAACCGGTCCTTACATGGCTCTGGTTGTGGACATCGACCGCTTTGTCAAGCAACACTAGGCTCTCGACATGAGTACCACATAGAAAATAATGACGAGAATATCTTTTCTTGAAATAAACTTCAGGAGACTCCATTTGCTGACCGTTCAAATCAAGTGAAACCAACTCTCCATCATCCACTTCCAACAAAACATCCCCATTATTCCTAAACCCCAATACCTTTAGCTCTGGTATATAGGAAAGAGGCCCACGCACAACACCTTCAAATGCAAACAATTTAGTCCATGACTCGACCACACCATACTCCTTCATGGCCCACAACTCTATCAACCAATCACATGCTCTATTTCTCATAACAGCAATGGAAGATTCCCTATATTTCATAACTGATAAAGCGAAAGG
This sequence comes from Abelmoschus esculentus, assembly GCA_035048815.1. Classification (NCBI taxonomy): domain Eukaryota; kingdom Viridiplantae; phylum Streptophyta; class Magnoliopsida; order Malvales; family Malvaceae; genus Abelmoschus; species Abelmoschus esculentus. The sequence goes on from JAUCBN010000004.1 coordinate 24,483,577, forward strand.
CGGCAAACCAATTAAGCTCTCAGGCAAATTTATCAGCATAAACTCCTCAGCACTGAAATCAAACCCCAAAATCACATTAGTAAATACATGGTAGTTTCTAGCATTATTTCCTAGCCAATGAACAGCTCCATTAACAAGAATTAGTATCCCACCCCCAGATTCGAAATTATCATTAGGAGTTGCAGAAAGCCTTTTCCAACAATTTTGATTAAGTGAAAACAAATAAGGCTGAAACCAACTACCGACCTCTATTTCAGCACCAATCATAAGTATCTTGTAATCATTGGTTTTAGAATCAAACCCAAACCCGAAATCAAATCCCACATCTTCAGTAATGCTCGGCTGAGGCAAAGAAATGTACTTTTGGATCAAAGGGTTCCAAAGAACGAAATTCAAATCGTTATAGTGGAACAACACAAGACAAATCAACCCATTGCAAGAATCAACCACTTCAGTCTGAGTAACACAGGGAATGACAGGGAAATGAAGCTGCTTGAACTTATCAAACCCATCATTATCATACAGTAAAAAGTAATCTTTATCCGAATTTTTTGAGAACTCGATGATGAGGAGAAAGGGAATGTTGTTGGAAAGTGAAGCTTGTAAATGAGATGAAATGAAAGATGATTGAGAAATGAGAGCGTCCCATGTCTTGGAAACTAACCTGAATCTCAACAGAGACTTTACCGGGAGTCTTTCGAGGATTTTGAGAAGCATTTCTACAGGCATATAATCAGACATCCTCTCTTCTGCTCACTTTAATTCTGTTTCTTTAGGGAACGGGGAAGGGGAAGGAGAAGGTTGGAAGAGAAACAATGGCGTTATATTAACAACCCCAACATTGCAAGGATTTTCAATTCCTTGTAAGCTTTTCAGTTCCTTATTTACTTGGGTAAACTAGAACATAGGTAACTCAATTATGATAATGTTATATTTAAATCATTTAATTATTAAAATTATGTTTAAGTTATTTAATCATAGATAGAATTATATTCGAATCACTTTTTATGTTTTTAAAAAATATCAATTATATATAAAATTAATTAATAATAATTTAATATTAACAAAGATATACAAAAGATTTAACAAAAATATCAAATTGATAATTCCTGACTTAACTGAATATAAGTAATACTGTAAGGTTATTATAATATAAAAGACAATTTAGGTTAATTGATAATCTCAAGTAAAGAAGCAGATATATTTATCTGGATTGACAAACACATGTGTGTTTATCACTTATTACGGGGTAAGTTTAACGTACGACATGTTTAGGATGTGATTAAAATACGACAAGTTTTAAAATCTGTTTACAACTAAAATGTTAGACTTTTTATAATATTTTCGATTATTTTTATTTTGTTTTTTGCAAGTATTAAAACTTATTTTACAAATATCGATATTTTATCTCAAATAATTTTATTATTGTTCGACTCGATAATTACATACGTCCAACCTCGACGGAGAACGGTAATAGCACCGAGCCGACCAACAAGTGCTTTTGTTGTGTCAACAGAGAGGGAAGAAACTTGGTTGGAACCACCTCCAACAATCTAACCATTAGGGTCATGAATAAGAGCAACAATGCCAAGTTTTATAGGATAACAGTTGAAAGCAGCATTACAGTTAAGGTTGACAAAATCTTCCACATGAAGGACCCAAAGCCATGAGAGAAGTGGAGGAGAACTGGTTGCTTCATTGAAATCTGAACATCTTTCGCTACCGATAGTTAAACTTCGATCGGATTTCCAAGGATGACTTAGAAGACCCTATGGTTTGAACTCTTTAAAAATTATTTCTTTTCATCGATTTAGTCTATCAAACAATGAAAAGATTGTACGATCATTTCCGAGCCTCATAATAGTAGAATTATATTACATTGTATAGAAATTTGAACAACTCGACTTCATCAACACAGTCATGGAGCATTTAGCATATCTTATGATTTGTCATCACAAGTCACAACTGGTTTTCCAAGCCCTTCCATTCAATTAAAACATAACTGAACTAGAGCTTAGCTCAGCAGTTCTTGCGATCACCTCTACAAGGTAATAACATCTACAATCCCTACAAGCTATGATCTCCTCTTTAATTTACATGCTAAAAGTAATTCAAAGAGACTGTTTGAGATTAGCAAGGGCGCTTGAGCATTTCAAATATATGTCAATTATTGGTACGAAAACTGTCCAACGGTGACTCCGTACAACCGAAAGTTTATTCTAACTATATGAAAAAGAAATGCAGTACAGACGGAGAAGAAAGACCATATGGAAGCTCTGCTCCTTAATGAAAAGGCATGCATGCTTCAATGGCATGTGTATCTGCATGGTCCTTAGGGTCCTGGAAGAACTCAGAAGAAAGAAAGTGTCATTGAAATAATAAAGAGAAGATAGTATTGCAGTCATTGACATTCAGAAACAAACATAATTTATTCGTTTGCTACTAACATGAAAACTCGAGGACAACAACCCCTTACAACACGGTACAAACAAGGGGATTATATTGATCCTCAAAGTTCAAAGTGTATACCTGCCGGAGTTTGTGTATACCGGCATGCTTAGATGTGAGTGCATGTGAGTATGGAGAGAAAGATTGCAACCTAAGCAGACAGAGGCAAAGTAATAAAAAGGTACTTTTGTTCTTCAAGAATGCACCAGAGATAGAATTGGAAATCTTAATATATGTAATGTATTGTGACTATCAAGCAGGACATATTACAATGAACATATGAATGTCTCGCCTGCTCAAAAGGATTCACAGTTTGGCATGGGTTGAAGTTTATACTTTCCACACAAATATGATAGTGGATTCTTACAACATCTCAAAAGTGAGAGTAGCTATCAATGTTAATTTAAAAACTAAAAATTCAACAGCTAATGAAATAACAGGTGAATGCACTTACCGGTCCTTAAATGGCTCTGTTGTGGACATCGACCGCTTTGTCAAGCAACACTAGGCTCTCGACATGAGTACCACGTAGATCATAACGACGAAGATATCTTAATTTCTTGAAATAAACTTCAGGAGACTCCATTTGCTGACCGTTCAAATCTACTGAAACCAACTCTCCATCATCCAATTCCAACAAAACATCCCCATTATTCCTAAACCCCAAAACCATTAGCTCTGGTTTATAAAAGGAAAGAAGCCAAGGCACAACACCTTCAAATGCAAGCAATTTAGTCCATGACTCAACCACACCATACTCCTTCATGGCCCACAACTCTGTCAACTCATCATGTTCGGCGGTTCTCATGACAGCAATGGAAGATTCCCTATATTTCATAACTGATAAAGAAACCTCATAACCAATTAAGCTCTCAGGCAAATTTATCAGCATAAACTCCTCAGAACTGAAATCAAACCCCAAAATCACATTAGTACGTAGGTTCTAACATAATATCCTTTCCAATGACCAGCTCCATTAACAAAAAATAGTTCCCCAGACCCAGATCTGAAATTATCATTAGGAGTTGCAGAAAGCCTTTTCCAACAATTTTGATTAAGTGAAAACAAATAAGTCTGAAAACAACTAAGGTCCTCTTCAGTCCCAACCATAAGTATCTTGTAATCATTGGTTTTAGAATCAAACCCAAACCCGATAACACAAAACACATCTTTAGAAATGTTCGGCTGAGGCAAAGAAATGTACTTTTGAATCAAAGGGTTCCAAAGAACGAAACTTCTTGAACTTATAGAAGTATCTTTATAGTGGAACAACCTAAGACAAATCAACCCATTGCAAGAATCAATCACACCAATATGATCAACATAGGGAAAGACAGGGAATTGAAGCTGCTTGAACTTATCCAACCCATCATTATCATACAGTAAAAAGGAATTATATTGATAATCTTCTAAGCACTCGGTGATGAGGAGAAAGGGAGTGTTGTTGGAAAGTGAAGCTTGTAAATGAGATGAAATGAAAGATGATTGAGAAATGAGAGTGTCCCATGTCTTGGAAACTGACCTGAATCTCATCAGAGACTTTACCGGGAGTATTTCGAGGATTTTGAGAAGCATTTCTACAGGCACATAATCAGACATCCTCTCTTCTGCTCACTTTAATTTTGTTTCTGTAGGGAAAGGGAAAGGCGAAGGAGAAGGTTGGCAGAGAAACAATGGCGTTATATTAACATTTTAAGGATTTTCAATTCCTTATAAGCTTTGCATTTCCTTATTTGCTAGGGTAAAACTACACCATAGGTCATTCAATTATTGATAATGTTATATTTGTCCCCTAATCATATTTACCTCTATTGGTGTTACTACTGGTGTTTCACTTTAAATTAGTTGATTTTGGATTATGGTTAAGGTTTAGGGAATTAATGATAAGATATATTTTTAGAGTGTAATATTTATGGTTTAGGATATAAAAATTAGAGTTAAGGTTTAGAATTTAAAATTTTAAGAATATTTAACATGGAACATGGAAGGAGACACGATTAGGGGACAAATGATTTACGCCCATTAAAACTAGGAATAATTATATATCTAAGACTCTATTTTTACTTTTATTTTTACATTTTATCATTTTTTATAAAATAATATTAAATATCCATATAATTTCTATTTTAGTATCTCGTAGTTAAAAATCAATAATATATTAATTAATTAAGAAAAAATATATATATATATATATAATATGTAATTTTCTCTCTCTTATTACGTGTATGTTTTTAATAATTTTAATCTATTTAGCATGTTGACTAAAGAAAGAAAAAAAATAAGTCAGCTTGTCATGTGTGATTTTTCTCTCCTAACCCATCAGTCATTGATTTTTAACAAGTACTAAACTAAAAATAAAATATAACTTCAAGCATTATTTTATAAATAAATAAATAGAATATCAAAAAATAAGATATTAGATATGAAATTATCCCTTAAAATTATTATTTTAAAATTTAAACTATAAAATATCAGTTGTATTTCTCTTCCGTCTAATTATTAGTATTATCATCACATTTCAAAATTTAATTATTTACGATATTGATTTTTCATAACTTATAATTTAGTCACCAAACCTTTAACCTCTAAAAATATCCCCATTCTTCCTACACCCCAAAATCCTTGGCCTTGTTTCATAGGCCTTAACACTTTGAAGTGCAAACAATTTAGTCCATGACTCAGCTACACCATACTCCTTTCATGCCCCACAACTCTAGCAACCACTCACATGCTCTATTTCTCATGACAGCAGTGGAAGATTTCCTATATTTCATAACTGATAAAGCAAGAGGCTGAAAACCAGTTAAGCTCACAGGCAAATTTATCAGTATAAACTCCTCAGAACTGAAATCAAACCCCAAAATCACATTAGTAGATACATGGTAGTTTCTAGCATCCTATCCTATCCAATGACCAGCTCCATTAACAAAAATTAGGTTCCCAGACCCAGATTGGAAATCATCATTAGGAGTTGCAGAAAGCCTTTTCCAACAATTTTGATTAAGTGAAAACAAATAAGGCTGAAACCAACTATGGTCCTCTTCAGTCCCAACCATAAGTATCTTGTAATCATTGGTTTTAGAATCAAACCCAAACCCGATATCACATACAGAAATGCTCGACTGAGGCAAAGAAATGTACTTTTGAATCAAAGGGTTCCAAAGAACGAAACTGCTTGAACTTATCAAATCTTTATAGTGGAACAACATAAGACAAATCAACCCATTGCAAGAATCAATCATGAACATAGGGAAAGACAGGGAATTGAAGCTGCTTGAACTTATCAAACCCATCATTATCATACAGTAAAAAGTAAGATCTGTCCGAATTTTGTATTGAGAACTCTTCGATGAGGAGAAAGGGAGTGTTGTTGGAAAGTGAAGCTTGTAGATGAGATGAAATGAAAGATGATTGAGAAATGAGAGAGTCCCATGTCTTGGAAACTGACCTGAATCTCAACAGAGACTTTCCAGGGAGTATTTCGAGGATTTTGAGAAGCACTTCTACAGGCATATAATCAGACATCCTCTCTTGTGCTCACTTTAATTTTGTTTCTGTAGGGAAAGGGAAAGGCGAAGGAGAAGGTTGGCAGAGAAACAATGGCGTTAAATTAACATTTTCAGGATTTTCAATTCCTTATAAGCTTGGCATTTCCTTATTTACTTGGGTAAACTACAACAAAGAGTTAATCAATTATTAAAAATTATGTTTAAGTCATTTAATATAAATAAAGTTATATTCAAATCACCCTTTATATATAAAAAATATCAATTCTATATAAGATTAATTATAATTTCAAATGATATACTTCAATGTTAATGAAAACAAACAAATGATTTGAAAAAAATACGAAACTAATGTACTTTTTAAATATAAAAGGTAATTTAATCATAAACCTAATTATAATTGAGTGACTAAATTACAACCTTTAATAGTTTAGTGATTCAAATATAATCTTACCTGTAATTGAATAAATTCCGTTGTAGTTTACCCCATTTACATCTTACTTAAATTTCGGTTTATTTGTTTAGTGTGTATTTTTTCAAATTAATGAAATAATTTTGATATAATAATAGAATAGATTTTAATTTATACGTGCCTTAAATTTAAGTGTTAATGTTTAAAGTTTAGGGTTCTAGGTTGTAAGGTTTAATATTTAAAATTAGTATTTAGAATTTATGTTTTATAATATAAATACGTAGGTTTGTGTAAAATTAGTTTTATGTATCATATGTATCAGAATTTTACCCTTAAATTAAAATTATAAACAAGTATATTAAAAAAATTATTAAAAACAAGTTTAGGCATGTGGTTGGACGACAAACATTATATTTCTATTAATAAGATTAAATATATCTTGTTAGTTTAACCATCGGTATATAATGCATTGGGTGACTAATCCGGATCGAGTGTTGGTGTCTTTCAAATGCTCATTATGGGACCAACCCTTCCGACTAGGAGTGAATAAAATTCGACTTGAATTGAAAAATTATATTATTTTTACTTGACTCAACTTAAAAAAATTAAATAAAATTTAAGTTATAAAATAGAATTTCAAATAACTCAAATTTTTTAATAAGTAGTGGATCAATTTTCAAGTTTAAGTAGAGTCTCTCTATGCCAAAATTGTGAGAATAATCTAATTTAATTTTTTTATTTTAGAATATAAAGGATCTCCACCTATATTTTGAATTCTAGGCAATTTCTACGATACAAATTTAAGCAGGTGACGTTCTCCCTTCAAAATTAATAAAAATATTAAAAAACTAAGCTTCTGGCCTAGATTCCAAAATAAACTTTAAACATCTTATTTTCACAAATAAAAACTCTAAATGGCCTAAAAATCCAAAGCTTCCGTCTCTCTATTATGTATGACATATATATATATATATATATATGGAAAATATATGAATATATATGTTTGTTGTATGTGAATATATAAAACTATTTAAATTGAAATTAATTAGTATAATAACATTATAAATATTTTCAATTAAATTTAAACAAAAAATTGACTTGAATTTCATGAACTCTGACTTGAAAAAAATCAAATAAAGTCTAAATTATAAAATATGATTGTTAACTAAAAAAATTACTCGACTCAACTGACTGCCTAGCCATAATCCCAACCCAAAGTTGTTACTTTATGAAATCAAAAGTTTCAACCCATAATTTGTCTATGAAATTGCCAGGGAGATCCGAAAATGAAAGCTTAAGACTTACAGATATTACTTTTTCTTTTCTTGCATGTATCTGCATGGTTCCCTTGGGAAGCTCGGTTCTGTAACGAAATGACAGACATATGCTTCAATGGCCTGTGTACCTGCATTGTTCCTTATGGTCCTGCAAATAATGAAGGGAAGATAGCATTGTTCCTTAGGGTCCTGCAAATAATGAAGGGAAGATAGCATTGCAGGCATTGGCATTAGGAATCAAGCATAATTTATCGGTTTACCAGTTACCAATAACATGAAAACATGAGGACAACAACCCCTTACACATGTCCGAGTTTGTGTAGATTAGCAAGTCAGATGTGTGCGCATGAGAGTATGGACAGAAGGATTGCAACTTAAACAGACAAGGGCAAACTGATAAAAAGGAACTTCTGTTCTGTAAGAGTGAAACAAGTTTTAATATATGTAATACAAGGTAAATATGAAGCAGGATAGATTGAAATTTGCAAGGAACATACAAAGTGCTTCACAAGTTCCTTTAAAATTATAAGCTGTCATTGCTTTTAACCAAACTTTTTCAATCTAAAAGCTAAAAACATTTCAACTTATCCATTTGATTGAAACACTTTTGAAACGGTTTCGGCATATATGAAGTGGTATTTACTTGAAAAGAAAGAAAAATTGAAATCTTTATAGATAGTCCTGGGCATACATGAACCAGTATTTCATTTTGGGATGCAAGAGTAACTGTATTCCAGGCTAAAAATGGAAGATTAAGACATAAAGATGATTAATTTTCTTTTCCTGCATGGTTCCTTAGAGTCCTGCAAGAATTTAGAAAGTGTCAGTAAATTAATGATAGAAGGTAGCATTGCTGCAATTGGCATTTGAAAACAAACATAATTCATTGGTTTACTACTAACACGAAAACATAAGGACAACAACCCCTTACTACATGGTACAAACAAGGGGTTATGTTGATCTTCAAAGTTCAAAGAATAGGCATGTTGGAGTTTGTGTATATTAGTATGCTCAGATGTGTGCGCATTTGAGTACGGTTCATTTAAACTAATCTAAAGAGAGTTATACACTTATGGAAGCTTTGAACTTGAGATTCATAGAGACAATTCTTGGTAAATATCAAGTCCACACAAACTAAAAATTAGACAGCTAATGAAATAACATGTGAATGCACTTACCAGTCAAGTGCCAAATCACTCTCTCCTCCGCAAGATTCATCGGAATCACTTGAATCTATACCAATATTTAAGTCACTCTCTCCCCATTCAATTCATCAGAATCACTTGAATCTGTATGATGATGATAATCATCACTCTCGCTGCTGACACCAACCGCTTTATCGAGCAACACTAGGCTTTCGACATAACTATTGACAGATAGTAAATCTGCCCCGATGTCAACTGCATGAAGCTCATTCTGCTGGGAGTTCAAATAAAGTGAATCCCCCATTAGCTGGGAGTTCAAATCAAGTGAAGCCATCTTTAATTTCTGCACTTGCAACAAAACTTCTCCATTCTTCCTAAATCCCATTACCCTCGGAATACATGCACTCGGTCGGAATCCATCAAATGCCCACACTTTAGTCCATGACTCAACTACACCATACTCCTTCATGACCCACAATTCATGCAACTCTCCTCATCCCTGATCTATGCTAAGAGCAATGGAAGATTCCCCATATTTCATAATTGATAAATCAACAGGACGACAACCAGATAAGCTCCCAGGCAAATTTATCACCAAAAACTCTTCAGCAGCATTCAAATGAAACCCCATAATTACATGACTGAATTCCCCAGCGTTTCTTTCCTGATATCCTAACCAATGAACAACTCCATTAACAAAAGGTAATGAGGCAGCAGGACCAACAGCATATTTAGGAGGAATGGTAGTAACCCTTTTCCAACAATTTTCATTAAGAGAAAACAAATAAGCCTCAATCCAACTACCACCCTTATCAACCCCAACAATAAGTAGCATATAGTCATTGGTTCTCGAATCAAACCCAAACCCGGTATTTAAATAATCATCTTCACTAACGCTAAGCTCAGGCAAATAAATGTACTTTTGATTGGAAGGGTTCCAAAGAACGAAATTAAAATCATATTCAAAACAAATCAACCCATTGCAAGAACCAACCATGTAGCCAAAGTCAGGGAATGGAAGCTGCTTGAACAGCTCAATCCCATCATTATCATAGTGCAAAGAGTACTTATCTCTGCCCTTTTCCATCTCTGCCCTTTTCCACTCCCCCGATGAGGAGAAATGGAATGTTGTTAGAAAGTGAAGCTTGTAAATGAGTTGAAATGAATGATGGGTGGGAAATGAGAGTGTTCCAGGTCTTGCAAACTGACCTGAATCTTAACAGGGACTTTACCGGGAGTCTTTCGAGGATTTTCAGAATCACTTCTACAAGCATATAATCACTCATCTTTTCCTTTTGCTCAATTTAAATTTGTTTCCTTTTTGGATGAATTTGAGAGTGTGGAGAGGAAGGTGAAGCCAATATAATCACAAAGCTGAGTAATAATCGCGAGAACCCTAATATTTTAAGGAAAATATACATTATAGTACTGAATTTAAGTTTAATGTTCAATTTAGTATCCAATCTTCTTTTCTTGTGCAATTAAGTATTTGAAATTGGTTTTAGAATTCAATTCGGTATCTAAATTTTCATTGGTCCAGTTAGGTGCATGAATTTGGCATAACTCGACTTTTTCTTCATTATAACTCGGTTAATACCTTCGATTTTTTAACATTTAGATGGTTTGAGTTTTAATATATTCCTTCAAGATGGAAAAGATCCTTAATTTGAAAAAGTAAAACTGTACACGTTCTTACCAAGTTGTTCAGTCGCTAAGTTAAAATAAAAATTAACGAACAGAAATGAAGAAGAAATGCAGTACCAGACGGAGAAAAAAGACCATATGGAAGCTCCGCTCCTTATTGAAAAGGCATGCATGCTTCAATGGCATTTGTCTCTGTATGGTCCAATAAAAAAGGTTCCTGCAAGAACTCAGAAAAAAAGTGTCATTGAAATAATAAAGAGAAGATAGTATTGCATGCATTGACATTCAGAAACAAACATAATTTATTAGTTTACTACTAACATGAAAACTTGAGGACAACAACCCCTTACTACACTGTACAAACAAGGGGATTATATTGATCTTCAAAGTTCAAAGAATAGACATGCCGGAGTTTGTGTATACTTGCATGCTTAGATGTGCGTGCATGTGAGTATGGAGAGAAAGAATGAAACCTAAGCAGACAAAAGCAAACTGATAAAAAAGTACTTTTGTTCTTCAAGAATGCACCAGAGATAGAATTGGAAATCTTAATATATGTAATGTATTGTGACTATCAAGCAGGACGTATTACAATGAACATATGAATGTCTCGCCTGCTCAAAAGGATTCACAGTTTGGCATGGGTTGAAGTTTATACTTTCCACACAAATATGATAGTGGATTCTTACAACATCTCAAAAGTGAGAGTAGCTATCAATGTTAATTTAAAAACTAAAAATTCAACAGCTAATGAAATAACAAAAGGCCATAGAAAGGCAGCCGAAAAATCGAAATTATCATTAGAAGTTGCAGCAAGCCTTTTCCAACAATTTTGATTAAGTGAAAACAAATAAGGCTGAATACAACGACGACCTCTCTTTCAATCCCAATCATAAGTATCTTGTAATCATTGGTTTTAGAATCAAAGCCAAACCCGATATCAAATCCCACATCTTCAGTAATGCTCGGCTGAGGCAAAGAAATGTACTTTTGAATCAAAGGGTTCCAAAGAACCAAATTAAAATCGTTATGGTGGAACAACATAAGACAAATCAACCCATTGCAAGAATCAACCACTTCAGTTCTAGCAACATAGGGAAAGACAGGGAGTTGTAGCTGCTTGAACTTATCCAACCCATCATTATCATACAGTAAAAAGTAATCTCTGTCCGAATTTTGTTCTGAGAACTCGAGGATGAGGAGAAAGGGAGTGTTGTTGGAAAGTGAAGCTTGTACATGAGATGAAATGAAAGATGATTGAGAAATGAGAGTGTACCATGTCTTGGAAACTGACCTGAATCTCAACAGAGACTTTACAGGGAGTCTTTCCAGGATTTTTCAGAATCATTTCTACAGGCATGTAATCAGACATCCTCTGTGCTCACTTTGATTATGTTTCCCAAGGGAAAGGGGAAAGTTGGAAGAGAAACAATGGCGTTATATTAACATCACTAACATTTTAAGGATTTTCAATTCCTTGTAAACTTTGCATTTACATATTTGTTAGGGTAAACTACAAGGTAACTTAATTATTGATAATGTTATATTTAGGTCATTTAATTATTAAAATTATGTTTAACTTATTCAATTATGATTAACATTGCATTTAGATCATCTTTTACATTTTAAAAAAAAGTTTATCAATTTTGTATAAGATCAACTAATGATTTTAAAAGAAGTACTCTAATGTTAACGAGGGTATACAAGCTATTTGAAAGAAAAAATGACAAAATTGATGTATTTTTTTTAAATATGAAGGGTGACTCGGTCGTAAACTTAATCATAATTGAGTTACTCAAATATAACTTTTAATAATTGAGTGATCTAAATGTAATTTTACCCATAATTGAATGACCTCTATTGTAGTTTACCCTATTTACACCGTCTTCTTATATTTCGGTTTCTTTATTGGTTTGGCATATTCTTAAAAAAATTAATGAATTTTTTTTTGATACACTAGTAGTTTAAATTTAGTTTATACGTGTCTTAATTTTAGAGGTTGATGTTTAAAGTTTAAGATTTTGATTTGTAGGATTTAATATTTAAAATTAATGTTTAGAATTTATGAATTGTGTTTTATAATATAAATATAGAGGTTTGTGTAAAATTAGTTTTACACAATGTTTATCAAAATTTTACCCTTAAATTAAATGTTAAAAACAAGTTTAGGCATATGGTTGGACAAAAAAAAATTAAATGTCTATAAATAAGATTAAATGTAATTTTATCATTTAACCGTCGATATATAATGCATTGGGTGACTAATCTAAATCGAGTGTTGATGTGTTTCAAATGCTCATTATGGGACCAACCATTCCAATTAGGGGTGAGTAAAATTTCAATCAAATTGAAAAAAAATAAATTATTCGACTCGACTCGTAAAAGTACTAAACACGTCTTGACTCGAAAAAATTCAAATAAAATTTGTTATGAAATAGATTTCAAATAACTCAAAATTTTTAGTAATTAATGTGGATCAATTTTCAAGTTTAAGTAGAGTTTCTCTATTATGTCTGACATATGTATATCACATATAAAAATATATGAATATTGCATGTGATTATATAAAATTATTTAGATTGAAACTAATTAGTATAATAACAATATAAATATTTTTAATTAAATTTAAATAAAAAAATTAAACTTGACTTGAATTTCATAAACTTGACTTAAAAGATATTCAAATAAAGTCTAAGTTATAAAATATGATTGTTCAAATAAAAAAACTATTCGACTCGACTGAATACTCAACCTACTTGTAATACCCGAATTTTGTCCGGGTTTGAATATAAAATAAAGCTGCAAGTAAATATTAAATAAAAATAATATTATAAAATAAATATATAAATAAAATCAAAAAAAGATGATGATAAAATAATAATAAAAAAATATAATAAAAATAAATAAAAAGATATGGAATCGGTTACCGATAGAAGTTGATTACCAAACAGGGGGAGTTTCATTTTCTCTGGGAGTTTCATTCTCTCGGAGGAGAGAGTTCATGAGATTTGGCTGCATCAGGAGAAGCAATTGGAGACTGACATGGAAGCAATGGAAATGCCATGATTCTGCGTTGTAATCTCACCAACGCAGAATCATGGCATTTCCATTGCTTCCATGTCAGTCTCCAATTGCTTCTCCTGATGCAGCCAAATCTCATGAACTCTCTCCTCCGAGAGAATGAAACTCCCAGAGAAAATGAAACTCCCCCTTTTCTGTCATATTCTGTAGATGAAAATCCTGGTAGTTTCATTCTCTCAGTCTCCAATGTCTACTGGGGGGAATTCTAGTGAGAGAAAATCCTCTGACTTCTCTCTAGGAAAAATGTCCCCGTTTCAAGCACGTCAATGTCTTCTGGTAGCTTTTCCAGGGTGTTTTTTAAGCTCTTTAGGGGGTCTGGAACAGTGGCCACCTTGTGGTGGTCGGTGGCTTCTCGACCACCCCCACCGTGGAGCTATGGTAGTGGTTCATGGTCACGGAGGTTGCCTCCGAGGTATGGATATTTCTCCTTTTTCCCCTTCTTCGACGCATCTTTTCCAAGGGAGGGCCTTGGATGGCCGAGAAGAGTCCGGGAGGAGAGCCTATGGTGGTCCCGATCTGGTTGGTTTGGTGCTCATGGGGGCTGAGTTCATGGACGAGGGGTCCGATTATGGGGCGAGAAAGCCCGACGAGGTGGCGGTTTATATGGGCGGAGTGTTTCGAGTAATGCAGCAACGCTGCTGGTCCTGCCCGACGAGTGGCCGACAAGTTTCGCACACAGGGGGCGCTGCTCGGGCCATCGCTCTCGCACCATGGTGGCGGGGAAAAAAAGTGTCCCCATTTCAGACATCCCAATGTCTACTGGGGACAGTTCGGCAAAGTTTTTTTAGCTCTTTAGGGGGTAGTGATCCGCGACCCCAGCCGACGCCCGAGGGGGGGGCTCGGTCTCCAGCGCCCATGGGGCCTGGGGGAGGCCAGCGAGGGCCAGCGGTGTCGCCTCACCCTCGGCCCAGGGAGGCCGGAAGGTTCGACGGTGGGGCCGTGGCGGCCGGAAAAATTTATTTGATGATTTTCCTTCGCTACAGTGGGATTTTCTCGCACAGTGGTGGGCTACATTCGATGATAATGGTCTTGTGGGTGGGTCGGCATCCTAAATATCGCCCAATATATCATCTATGTTGCGGTTTTAAATTTTCCGGCCGCCGGACGGTCTCCCTTTGTGTCCCAAGAAAGAAGATGATCACGTGGCTGGCACGTATTATTTTTTCCCGCCCTCGGTCAGTGAATTTTGCGCCAACTATCAATAATTTCAGCCTTTACAAGGCTTTGTGGCGGGATATTATCAGAAATTCCCGGACTGTCTCCCTTTGTGTCCCAAGAAAGAAAATGATCACGTGGCTGGCACTTATTATTTTTTCCCGCCCTCGGTCAGTGAATTTAGCGCCAACTAGCAATAATTTCAGCCTTTACAAGGCTTTGTGGCGGGATATTATCAGAAATTTCTTTATTTGGGTGGCTGCTACGCCATCAGGGCTTGCTAGAGAGACCTACTGTCAGGTTATAGTGGGTTCGAAAACAGTGTTTCCTAGAGAGACCCACTGTCAGGTTATAGTGGGTTCGAAAACAGTGCTTCCTGTTCCCTCGAAAATGCATAAAGGCTACGGGTTATTAAATGAAAAGCTGCTCCTGTCCCATCTGTTATTATGGCCGTAAAGGAAAGAGAAAATATTTTTGTGGCAATATCCTTCTAGTAAGGACCGTTGGGGGGGGGGAAAGTTCACCCTTGTTCTTGAACTACAGGCAACCCTTCATTACATTTCTTGTGCATCTGTTTCAAAGCAATTCCTCCTCAACATCATGTCCCTCGACCTTGTTAAACAAATGGAAGGCTTAAACTTCACGGAAGATGAACTCCTCGACCTTGAGGAGCTCAAAGAATTGGGAGATGAACCCATTGAAGGGGAAGACAAATGGATCGTGGGCAAACTGTTATCCCCCACAATTGTTGATAGCTCGGTCCTTACTCGGGTTTTCTTCTCGGTTTGGAAGGAACACCCACTCGAAGATGCTAGTTCCATTGGCCCGAACATGTTCCTCTTTAAATTTAAGAAGGTGGAAGAAGTTGAAGCTGGACATGAGGTAGTGTCACCTCTTAAGACACTTTCATCGGTGGAGGCTGGAGACCAGCCCCGCCGGGAGCAATGAAAATCGTAGTTTGGAACTGTCGGGGCCTGGGAAACCCTGGGACAGTTCAAGCTTTGTCAAGGTATGTGGCCTTGAATGATCCCGATCTGATTTTCCTTAGTGAAACTCGGATACTAAATAATAAAGCTGATGGAATTAGAAGAAGATTGCACATGATGGGTTGCCTGGATGTGGAAAGACAGGATAACTGTGTGGGTTTGATGCTGCTTTGGAAGGATAGTCTGATGGTTGATTTGCTCTCATTCTCGAAATCACATATTGATGTTGAAGTCACCCAAGGTGCATCAAAATTTCGATTTACGGGAATGTATGGTACCTATGATCGTGCAAGGAAACATCATGACTGGGAGCTCCTTGATCAACTAAGGAATGAATCTAATTTGCCTTGGTTGCTCGGAGGGGACCTCAACGACATCCTTTCCTCAAATGAAAGGGCGGGAGGGAGACGGAAACCGAGGGTGGAAATGGAGGCCTTCCGTGATGCTTTGGATAGAAATGGCCTATGTGATATCAGACCAACCAACGGATGGTTTACGTGGCACCGAGGAGATGTGTCCAGTACACACATTAAACAAAGACTTGACCGATTTGTGGCATCTGTCCCATGGCTTAACTTATGCGGAAATTGTGTGATCACCACCGAATTCTCGACGATGTCCGATCATTGCCTTTTGTTGTTGAACACTGAAGGCAACCAAATGGGAACTGCAAAACGTGGGGACTATTTCAGGTTTGATGAGTGTTGGGCAAATGAAGAGGACTGTGCGCAGATTGTGGCTAATTGTTGCCCCGAGGATTCCTCATAAACATGCAGCACGTTTTTCAGATTAGTGGCTTCCGTAATCGAGTTCTTAATAAACAGAAGACAGTCATCTGCGTACAAGAGATGGTTCACTCTTGGACCATTCTGACTTGCTCTAATTCCCCGTATATTCCCGTCCTGCTGCTCCTTCAAAAGCAGCGCTGAAAGACCTTGTGTCCGAGGAATCCTCAGGGCAACAATTAGCCACAATCTGCGCACAGTCCTCTTCATTTGCCCAACACTCATCAAACCTGAAATAGTCCCCACGTTTTGCAGTTCCCATTTGGTTGCCTTCAGTGTTCAACAACAAAAGGCAATGATCGGACATCGTCGAGAATTCGGTGGTGATCACACAATTTCCGCATAAGTTAAGCCATGGGACAGACGCCACAAATCGGTCAAGTCTTTGTTTAATGTGTGTACTGGACACATCTCCTCGGTGCCACGTAAACCATCCGTTGGTTGGTCTGATATCCCATAGGCCATTTCTATCCAAAGCATCACGGAAGGCCTCCATTTCCACCCTCGGTTTCCGTCTCCCTCCCGCCCTTTCATTTGAGGAAAGGATGTCGTTGAGGTCCCCTCCGAGCAACCAAGGCAAATTAGATTCATTCCTTAGTTGATCAAGGAGCTCCCAGTCATGATGTTTCCTTGCACGATCATAGGTACCATACATTCCCGTAAATCGAAATTTTGATGCACCTTGGGTGACTTCAACATCAATATGTGATTTCGAGAATGAGAGCAAATCAACCATCAGACTATCCTTCCAAAGCAGCATCAAACCCACACAGTTATCCTGTCTTTCCACATCCAGGCAACCCATCATGTGCAATCTTCTTCTAATTCCATCAGCTTTATTATTTAGTATCCGAGTTTCACTAAGGAAAATCAGATCGGGATCATTCAAGGCCACATACCTTGACAAAGCTTGAACTGTCCCAGGGTTTCCCAGGCCCCGACAGTTCCAAACTACGATTTTCATTGCTCCCGGCGGGGCTGGTCTCCAGCCTCCACCGATGAAAGTGTCTTAAGAGGTGACACTACCTCATGTCCAGCTTCAACTTCTTCCACCTTCTTAAATTTAAAGAGGAACATGTTCGGGCCAATGGAACTAGCATCTTCGAGTGGGTGTTCCTTCCAAACCGAGAAGAAAACCCGAGTAAGGACCGAGCTATCAACAATTGTGGGGGATAACAGTTTGCCCACGATCCATTTGTCTTCCCCTTCAATGGGTTCATCTCCCAATTCTTTGAGCTCCTCAAGGTCGAGGAGTTCATCTTCCGTGAAGTTTAAGCCTTCCATTTGTTTAACAAGGTCGAGGGACATGATGTTGAGGAGGAATTGCTTTGAAACAGATGCACAAGAAATGTAATGAAGGGTTGCCTGTAGTTCAAGAACAAGGGTGAACTTTCCCCCCCCCCAACGGTCCTTACTAGAAGGATATTGCCACAAAAATATTTTCTCTTTCCTTTACGGCCATAATAACAGATGGGACAGGAGCAGCTTTTCATTTAATAACCCGTAGCCTTTATGCATTTTCGAGGGAACAGGAAGCACTGTTTTCGAACCCACTATAACCTGACAGTGGGTCTCTCTAGGAAACACTGTTTTCGAACCCACTATAACCTGACAGTAGGTCTCTCTAGCAAGCCCTGATGGCGTAGCAGCCACCCAAATAAAGAAATTTCTGATAATATCCCGCCACAAAGCCTTGTAAAGGCTGAAATTATTGCTAGTTGGCGCTAAATTCACTGACCGAGGGCGGGAAAAAATAATAAGTGCCAGCCACGTGATCATTTTCTTTCTTGGGACACAAAGGGAGACAGTCCGGGAATTTCTGATAATATCCCGCCACAAAGCCTTGTAAAGGCTGAAATTATTGATAGTTGGCGCTAAATTCACTGACCGAGGGCGGGAAAAAATAATACGTGCCAGCCACGTGATCATCTTCTTTCTTGGGACACAAAGGGAGACCGTCCGGCCGCCGGAAAATTTAAAACCGCAACATAGATGATATATTGGGCGATATTTAGGATGCCGACCCACCCACAAGACCATTATCATCGAATGTAGCCCACCACTGTGCGAGAAAATCCCACTGTAGCGAAGGAAAATCATCAAATAAATTTTTCCGGCCGCCACGGCCCCACCGTCGAACCTTCCGGCCTCCCTGGGCCGAGGGTGAGGCGACACCGCTGGCCCTCGCTGGCCTCCCCCAGGCCCCATGGGCGCTGGAGACCGAGCCCCCCCCTCGGGCGTCGGCTGGGGTCGCGGATCACTACCCCCTAAAGAGCTAAAAAAACTTTGCCGAACTGTCCCCAGTAGACATTGGGATGTCTGAAATGGGGACACTTTTTTTCCCCGCCACCATGGTGCGAGAGCGATGGCCCGAGCAGCGCCCCCTGTGTGCGAAACTTGTCGGCCACTCGTCGGGCAGGACCAGCAGCGTTGCTGCATTACTCGAAACACTCCGCCCATATAAACCGCCACCTCGTCGGGCTTTCTCGCCCCATAATCGGACCCCTCGTCCATGAACTCAGCCCCCATGAGCACCAAACCAACCAGATCGGGACCACCATAGGCTCTCCTCCCGGACTCTTCTCGGCCATCCAAGGCCCTCCCTTGGAAAAGATGCGTCGAAGAAGGGGAAAAAGGAGAAATATCCATACCTCGGAGGCAACCTCATTGACCATGAACCACTACCATAGCTCCACGGTGGGGGTGGCCGAGAAGCCACCGACCACCACAAGGTGGCCACTGTTCCAGACCCCCTAAAGAGCTTAAAAAACACCCTGGAAAAGCTACCAGAAGACATTGACGTGCTTGAAACGGGGACATTTTTCCTAGAGAGAAGTCAGATGATTTTCTCTCACTAGAATTCCCCCCCAGTAGACATTGGAGACTGAGAGAATGAAACTACCAGGATTTTCATCTACAGAATATGACAGAAAAGGGGGAGTTTCATTTTCTCTGGGAGTTTCATTCTCTCGGAGGAGAGAGTTCATGAGATTTGGCTGCATCAGGAGAAGCAATTGGAGACTGACATGGAAGCAATGGAAATGCCATGATTCTGCGTTGGTGAGATTACAAAGCTGCAGCATTGTTTCTTTATCTTCTTGAAGGAATTCACTCTCGCTACTGCTTTATAGACTGAAAATGGATGAGAGGAAGGGAGAACCTTTGCTTACCATAGGAGATCTGTTCAGCGACGTTGGAGAAGAATCCGGTGTCTTGTTTTCCTGAATAGAATCGTCACCGTGACGCCAGTCTTCCATCACAGTCAGTTCATGATTCGATCGACACTTCTTCTCAATCCCTAGACCTCATCGAACTCTTCCAAGAAAACTTCGAGAAATTGAAGGAAGCACTCACGGGTTCAAATCATTCATGGACAACTCTAACATTGGAGTTATGCGCTTCTCTGGAAACTGCGAACAAGTTGGTTCAGTCATCCACCAACAATTAAACTTCATATGGACGAGCATAGTTTCATATTGAAAGGAAAAGCTTCTGGTAAGCATTAGAACATTCATTCAATGTGGGCATCTTGTACATGGAAATATGCGTAGACATTGTAGGTTATGGTTGTGAAAAGGTCTTGCTTGAATCAATCTCTTTGTATCTGTTTCGCATACAACTTTATCACCATTAGAGTAGAGAGAATGATAATTAGAATGATAATTTTTCCACACATTTAGATAATTAAAATTAGAGCCCTTTTATGATTAGTCAATTTAGGGAGATAATTGTAGTAACGATGACATTTTAATCATATACCACCATGACGTTGACCAAAGGAGACGTTGACCAAAGGAGTGTACTTTCATTCGACAAATAATTTAGGATTAGAATTACCTAAAATTAATTAGGTAAATAATTAAAAACACTAATATATTATTAATTTTGTTTGGTGTCAAGATGGTAGTGTTCTATTTAATTAATGGAGCCTTTTAAGTTAGAACTTAAAAATGAACCAGATAAGGACGTCTTATTCAAGCTCGTATTTAAAAGAAATATATTTTCTTATCCAAAAGGATATTCTCATTCGAACAATATTCATTTGTTTTCAATAAAATTCAAAATTCAAATAATATACGTTTTCAATAAAATTTATTTTTTCATAATTAAAAGCAATAAAACCCGATTTTTCAAAATCAACTCGTCAGGCTATTTACTCATGCTAATCTACACAATCTCAGACATGTCTATTCTTTGAACTTTGAAGATCAATATAATCTCACACTTTTCGGTTTAAAATGGTCGCGACACTACTCCCAACCCAAAGTTGTTACATCATGAAATCAAAGTTTCAAACAATGGTGGATTCATGTTACGGGACCACCTGAACCTTTTAAAGTTCTTATATTTACTCTTAATTTTTTTAATTTTTATGAATTAGTCCTTAAATTTTTATAATTTTTAAGATTTGTGCCCACCCTGAGATTTCGAGATTTTACCTGTGCTCATTATCAAATATATTTCTAGATCAATCACTGGTTTCAACCCATAATTTAAGCCTATGAAATTGATCCGAAAATCTGCCTTGTTCTTCTAGATCATGAAAAAGTTGTTTCCTTTTTAATATGAAGCAGTATTTCCTTAAAAGAACAAAAAAAATGAGATCTTTAAACACACAGTACTCGGCATATATGAAGCAGTATTTCATTTGCCGGGAGCAGCAGTAACTGTATTTCCAGGTAAAATGGAAGATTAAGACTTACATATATTACTTTTCTTGCATGTATCTGCATGGTTCCTTTGGGAAGCTCTGTTCTGTAACGAAATGACAGACATATGCTTCAATGGCCTGTGTACCTGCATTGTTCCTTAGGGTCCTGCAAATAATGAAGGGAAGATAGCATTGCAGGCATTGACATTCGGAAACAAGCATAATTTATTAGTTTTCCACTAACATGAAAACATGAGGACAACAACCCCTTACTACACGATATAAACAGGGGGATTATATTGATCTTCAAAGTTCAAAGAATAGACATGTCTGAGATTGTGTAGATTAGCATGAGAATATGGACAGAAGGATTGCAACTTAAGCAGACAAGGGCAAACTGATAAAAAGGAACTTTTGTTCTGTAAGAGTGAAACAAGTTTAAATATATGTAATACAAGGTAAATATGAAGCAGGATATATTGAAATTTGCAAGGAACATACAAAATGCTTCACAAGTTCCTTTAAAATTATAACCTGTCATTGCTTTTAACCAAACTTTTTCACTATAAAAGCTAAAAGAATTCAACTTCTCCGTTTGGTTGCGAGACACTTTTGAAACGGTTTTGGCATATATGAAGCAGTATTTCCTTGAAAAGAAAGAAAAATTGAAATCTTTATAGATAGTCCTTGGCATACATGAACCAGTATTTCATCTCGGGATGCAAGAGTAACTGTATTTCCAGGCTAAAAATGGAAGATTAAGACATAAAAATGATTACATTTCCTGTATGGTTCCTTAGAGTCCTGCAAGAATTCAGAAAGTGTCACTGAATTAATGATAGAAGGTAGCATTGCTGCAATCGGCATTTGAAAACAAACATAATTTATTGGTTTACTACTAACATGAAAACATAAGGACAACAGCCCCTTACTGCATGGTACAAACAAGGGGTTATGTTGATCTTCACAGTTCAAAGAATAGGCATGTCGGAGTTTGTGTATATTAGTATGCTCAGATTTGTGCGCAAACAAGTACGGAGAGAAGGATTATTCATTTAAACTAATCTAAAGAGAGTTATACTCTTATGGAAGCTTTGAACTTGAGATTCATAGAGACAGTTCTTGGTAAATATCAAGTCCACACAAACTAAAAATTAGACAGCTAATGAAATAACATGTGAATGCACTTACCAGTCAAGTGCCAAATCACTCTCTCCTCCACAAGATTCATCGGAATCACTTGAATCTATAGCAATATTTAAGTCACTCTCTCACCCATTCGATTCATCAGAATCACTTGAATCTGTAGCAAGACTTACGTCACTTTCTCACCCACTCAATTCATCAGAATCACTTGACTCTATATGATGATGATAGTCATCACTCTTGCTGCTGACACCAACCGCTTTATCAAGCAACACTAGGCTTTCGACATAACTATTGACAGATAGTAAATCTGCCCCGATGTCAACTGCATGAAGCTCAATCTGCTGGGAGTTCAAATCAAGTGAATCCCCCATTAGCTGGGAGTTCAAATCAAGTGAAGCCATCTTTAATTTCTGCACTTGCAACAAAACTTCTCCATTCTTCCTAAATCCCATTACCCTCGGAATACATGCACTCGGTCGGAATCCATCAAATGCCCACACTTTAGTCCATGACTCAACTACACCATACTCCTTCATGACCCACAATTCATGCAACTCTCCTCGTCCCTGATCTATGCTAAGAGCAATGGAAGATTCCCCATATTTCATAATTGATAAATCAACAGGACGAAAACCAGTTAAGCTCCCAGGCAAATTTATCACCAAAAACTCCTCAGCAGCACTCAAATGAAACCCCAGAATTGCATGACTGAATTCCCGAGCGTTTCTTTCCTGATATCCTAACCAATGAACAGCTCCATTAACAAAAGGCAATGAGGCAGCAGGACCAACAGCATAATTAGGAGGAATGGCAGTAACCCTTTTCCAACAATTTTCATTAAGAGAAAACAAATAAGCCTCAATCCAACTACCAACCTTATCAACCCCAACTATAAGTAGCTTATAGTCATTGTTTCTCGAATCAAACCCAAACCCTGAATTTAAATAATCATCTTCACTAACGCTAAGCTCAGGCAAATAAATATACTTTTGAATGGAAGGGTTCCAAAGAACGAAATTAAAATCATATTCAAGACAAATCAACCCATTGCAAGAATCAACCATGTAGCCAAAGTCAGGGAATGGAAGCTGCTTGAACTGCTCAAACCCATCATTATCATAGTGCAAAGAGTACTTATCTCTGCCCTTTTCCACGCCCCCGAGGAGGAGAAGGGGAGTGTTGTAGGAAAGTGAAGCTTGTAAATGAGTTGCAATGAACGATGGGTGAGAAATAAGAGTGTTCCAGCTCTTGCAAACTGATCTGAATCTCAACAGGGACTTTACCGGGAGTCTTTCGAGGATTTTCAGAATCACTTCTTTAGGCATATAATCACTCATATTTTCTTTTTACTGGCTTTAATTTTGTTTCCTTTTTGATGAATTTGAGAGTGTGAAGAGGATGAGGAAGAGGGAAGTGAAGCCAATATAATCACAAAGTTGAGTAATAATCGCGAGAACCCTAATATTTAAAGGAAAATATACATTCTAGTACCTGAATTTAAGTTTAATGTTTAATTTAGGCCTTATTTTTTGTTGAGTTTTAAATTAGTTTTTGAAGTCAAAAGCTGGTTTGAGACAAAAAAAATATGTATTTTTTCGGGGAAAAATTAAGTGTGTATATCATTCGGTTTTAATCGAATTAAACGAATTCGGTCGATTAATTTTTAGTAAATTCGGTTAACAGATAATTTTTTTTTTGAAAATTTCGTTATTCGTTAATTCGGTTCAAAATCGGATAATTAATCAAATTAACCGAAATTATTATATATTAAATATTATATATTATATAATTTTTTTTACTCGTTAACTTTTAAAAAATTATAAAATGATTATTAAATTTTTTATATTATAAAATGGTGACCAAATTTTATATTAAATTAGTCTAAAATAAAAGTTTAGTGACTAAAAAAATATTTTAGCATAATTTAGTGACTTATTATGTAATTTAATCAAAATTTATAATAAATTTTGGTTAATTCGATTAATTAACCAAAATAATTTTGATTCGATTAATTTGGTTCAGTTAACGGTTAAGATTTTAAATTTTTCAGTTAATTAGATTTTGATTAATTCGGTTCAGTCACCGACCGAATTAAACGAGTGCACACACCTAGCAAAAACTGTTTTTTAAATTAGTTTTTCAAAGCCAAAGTTTTTAATTTTTCGTTTTTCTAGAAATTACTTTTACGTAAAATTACTTATATATCCTCATTTATATCATTTTTTTATTTTTAAATACATTGCTAAAATAAATATTTTAACTACCTAAAATCACTTTTTGACAATAATATCAAACATTTAAATTTTAAACCAGATAATCTAAAAAACTATTTTTTCAAAATTATATTTTAAAATTATTTTTCCATCGTATTTTTTAAAAGTAATGTCAAACTATAATTTTAAAAAATTTATAATATTTAATTGAATAAAATAATTATTATAATCTATATTAATTTAAAATAATTTATTTTTAATGTTTATTTTTTTGGTAAAATATATTTCTGTAGATAAAAATAGTTAATAAATTAATAATTAACGATTTAAATAATTTGATAAAATGTTATATTAACTAAAAAGTAATTTTATAAAATAATTTTTTGTTTATTTATATTTTATCAAATCAATTCATTTATAATTTTATCTACATAACATTATTACGTCAACATATAATACTATATAAATTTATTATTTCATTTAAAAATATTAATTATCGATTGATTAATAATTTTTATTAACAAATTAATTACTTTAACCTAGATTAAACATAAAATGTTAAATACAAAAAAAAATTAAAATATTAATTGTATTAAATATTAAAGATATTTTCTCATATTATACCAAAGAAAATAAATTGTATGGTAAGAAATATTGTAAAATAATAATCCAATAAGTGAGCTCGGTAGGTAGCAATTAGTAGGACTGGCCTAACACAAATTACGTGAAAGGCAGAGAAATACTGAATTTAATAAGTGTTTTACTAAAAAAATGATATTTATTTTAAAAAGATATAAATTAAAATTATTTTATCTATATAATATATATTATTTTTTAATTATTTTTAAATTATTAAAAAAATATAAAAATACATTTAAATAATTTACTTTATTTAAAATTTTATTTTAATAAATTTTATATATTTTATCAATTTGATCTTAATTTAATTTAATTTATTTTTTTATTAAGACCAAATTGATAAAATGTATAAATTTTTAGGGTTAACATTATTATCATATCAGAAAAATATTTTCCTATCAACATTATATTTTTTTTATATTTTAATTAAAATTAATGATCATCGTAATATGATATAATATAATAATAATTTTAGCGCTCGTGTGACATATATACTTTATCGATTTAATTTTAATTTATTTTTATTAATTTTTATAATTATAATTAAATCGATAAAATATATAAATTTTAAAGATTAAAACTATTATTTTATCAAAAATAGTTTAATAAGTAAAATTGAAAAAATAATAGTTTAATTATCAACAATATAATTTACCCAAAGACATCCTAGTAATCTACCAAAATAAAGGTCAGAAAATGCATCTAAAACTGTAATTAAAGCCCTTGACTTAACCATGGCCATGAAAAATGAAAAAGATCGACCATAATAATCCAATTATGTTTAGTCAAAGAAGCAGCCAAACCACAGGAAGAAAACAACGTCTAAGACAAAAAACATGCAACCGTGTTGCATTATTACGTACGATCGAGTCGAGTTCTTTAAATTTTTGTTTAAATTTAAGCGTAAATATTTATAATATTATGATACTATCGGTTCCTAGTCAAACTGCTTTCTAATATCTTATGTATATATATATAATTAAGAGACTCAGTTCGAACATGAAAAATAATTCGTTAATTACTAAATATTCGACTTTCTCAAATCGAGTTTTTACTCGTGCCTAACCTATAAGTACGATGTATGAAATGGGATGATGATGGAACTTATGGTGGGTCATGTTGACACAGATTTTTTCTTACAGGTATAACAAACTCATTCATACTGTAGAATTTTGAGCCGACCAGGTAGCTTTAGCCTTTAGGATTGGTCAGACAAAGGCTCCTTGAGACGGCTGACGGGTTGAAGTGTCAAAGTTGAAATTGTTGGTATTCCGATGGGAAAGTTTGGTATAAGGAACGGAGTTCTCCAAGTTTGCAGTTTCACAAATCTTAACAATGGCGGATTTGGTCTTGCTTCTGCTTTGTTCATTTCTATGGCCATGTTTAACAGTGTCCATTGCAGTAGGGAGCTTAAACACGAGCAATTCGATTCGAGAGGGCGATACCTTGGTTTCGGCTGGTGGAGTTTTTGAACTAGGATTCTTTACCACAGGTTCAACTGGCAGAAGGTACTTGGGGATATGGTATACGAATTCGGTCACGTCGGTTCCATGGGTGGCTAATAGGGAAGTGCCCCTCTATGATACGTCGGGTGTCGTGGAAGTTACAGACAAGGGAATTCTTGTCCTTCTAGATGGTAATCGTAGCATTGTTTGGTCCTCTAATGCGTCGAGACCTGTTCGGAGTCCGGTCGTGCAGCTCTTGGACTCGGGAAATCTTGTTGTGAAAGATGAGCTAGATAGTAATCCGGGGAATTTCATTTGGCAGAGTTTTGATTATCCGGGCAATACATTCATTGCTGGGATGAAGATTGGAAGGGACTTTAGAACCGGCCTAGATCGTTACTTATCGTCTTGGAAAGGTCCCGATGATCCTTCGGTAGGAAAGTTCACGTATCGGTTCGAGCTAGGTGGATTCCCGGAGATTGTAGTTCGAGAGGGTTCGATGGTTCGATTCCGGTCTGGACCTTACAATGGGGAGAGGTTGAGTGGGTTACTTGAGATGAAAGAAAACCCCATGTATACTTATGATTTTGTGTTTAATGACAATGAGGTATATCTAACCTTCATTGCTCGCAATAATTCAACTCTTTTAAGAGGAGTGCTAAGTAGTGAGAATGGAGCCATAGTGCCGTTTTCATGGATCGATTCGGATCGAGGTTGGATTCAGAATCTTCCACTTTATGTAGATAACTGTGACAAATATGCCTTATGTGGTGCGAATGGCATATGCGACAATAACCGGTCTCCTGTATGTAGTTGCATGCCAGGTTTCGTACCGAGAAGCTTGAGTGAATGGGAAGCAACACCGGGGACGGGAGGTTGTGTGAGGGAAACGGAGTTAAACTGTACCGGTCCTACCGGAGATTGTGGATTTATACAGGTCTCTGCAGTAAAGGTGCCTGAAACAAAACATTCATGGTATAATTACAGTTTGAGCTTAGAGGAGTGCAAGAACATCTGCCTGGCAGATTGCGCGTGCATGGCTTATTCGAATTTGGACATAACAAATGGAGGAAGTGGGTGCCTGCACTGGTATAACGAGCTTATCGATACACGATATATAAGCGATAGCGGTCAAGATATCTATGTGAAGGTTGCTGCATCAGAACTAGGTATGAAGAAATATGACTGATCAGGCCTTGAATTTTGAAACAAACTGACCAATTGATGAACATGATGTTGAACATTTGAGTTTTCTTACTTTCTTTTTAATGATTTTTCTTTCATTTAGATCGAAACAGGATCGCAAGAAACAGAACACGATCCAATACGAACAGAACAATAATTGCAGCTACATCATCTGCAGGAGTGCTGATTGCAGGCCTAACCCTGGTCATATTTCTAAGAAGGCATAAAAATTGGAAAAATGGTGGTTATATCTTTCCTTTTTCGATTATTACAGCTCTCGAGCATGCTCGAATATGCATCAATAGGTTGCTATGTTATTTCTACTCAACTTGTTTCTTCACAGGATGGCTGACACCCCCTTCAGATGGCACTGCTTCTGATCATCAAAATCACAAGGAAGATCTAGAGTTACCAATATTTGATTTAACAGATATTACTCGTGCAACGAACAACTTCTCGAACAAGAACATACTCGGAGAAGGAGGTTTCGGATATGTCTACAAGGTAACAATATGATCACATGCCATAACTTCTTATTTAGATCCATACTTATGAGTCATGACTACTGCTTTCTTCCGGTAGATGTTTCAAGGTGATTTCTAATCAGGAATGCTGCTTGATGAGTGTCATATTTTACGGAAAATGAAGAGTTCGGGTAACATATGTCGGAAATGACCTTTCGATACTATGATTATGTCTTTTTAGGGTGTTTTGAAGAACGGACAAGAGATTGCTGTGAAGAGGCTGTCGAAAAGTTCGAGACAAGGATTCAATGAGTTCACAAACGAAGTTAGACATATTTCAAAGCTTCAGCACAGGAATTTAGTGAAGCTCCTTGGATGCTGTATTGAAGCAGATGAAAAGATGTTGATCTATGAATACATGCCTAACAAGAGCCTGGACTTCTTTATTTTCGGTACGTGTTCGATCATGGAAACCAGAAAATCTAGTCTGTTTAACATCAATTTATTTCTTTACCATTCTACCAATCTCCCAGTAACTTGTATTCAGATAGCTGACAAACTATAAATTGGTTTGATTTGTTTGAAAGACCAAACTCGAAGCATGTCGCTAGATTGGCCAATGTGCAAGAACATTATCGATGGCATTGCTCGAGGACTGCTTTATCTTCATCAAGATTCAAGACAAAGAATCATACATAGAGATTTGAAAGCTGGTAATGTTCTGTTAGACAATGAAATGAATGCCAGAATTTCTGACTTTGGCTTGGCTAGAAGTTTTGGAGAAAAGGAAACCATAGCAAACACAAAGAGAGTGGTGGGAACATTGTAAGTAATGAACTCTGTAATATGTAAATTAGCTCTCGAACAATACCGAAACTTGTATTCGATCGATAGATTACTCTCATAGACTAATACTAAGTTGACATGCTAATGGTTGCATTGGCCTTGATGTCTCAGTTTAGGATTGGTTAACCATTGAGTTCAATCATATAAAACTTGTATACATGTTTTCTTATTTTTTGATTTTTCTCCACAGTGGTTACATGTCTCCAGAGTATGCAATTGATGGACTTTACTCGATCAAATCCGATGTTTTCAGCTTTGGTGTCTTGGTTCTAGAGATTGTGAGTGGGAAGAAAAATAGAGGGTTCTCTCATCCTGATCATCAACATAACCTTGTTGGACATGTAAGTCTTTTAATCTTCTTATATCAATATCAGACATTTAAATTCTATGGTAGTTAAACACGGTCAATATCGAAGATGGAGAGATCCGAAACCACAAAATAGTAAACATAACATCACGTTGCTGTTGCTGTTTCAGTTCTTGTATTGTTAAAACTACTTTATTTAACAGGCATGGAGACTATTCTGTGATGAGAATTCCATGGAACTGGTTGCTAATCGAATTAAGGAAACCTGCAATGAATTCGAAGTACTAAGATCGATTCATGTCGGCCTATTATGTGTGCAACGAAATCTTGAAGATAGGCCAAGCATGTCAGATGTTGTTCTGATGCTAAGTAGTGATGTTCCATTGCAACAGCCTAAACAACCAGGGTTTTTCACTGAGAGAGATCTGGTTGAAGCTTCAGCAGATAATCAGAAACCAAATTGCTCTAATGATTTTGCAATCACAGTGGTTGAGGCAAGATAAAATGATATCTATCAGGTAAACTGTAGTGAAGTTCTAGTCTGTTTGATCTCTTAGAACTAATGTTTGTTAGCCTCTGAACTATGCTAGAATTCTTATGTTAGCTTATCAGATATGCCATTATCTAACATGACTATATTCAATTTCTTACAAATTAATTAGTGTCAACGAGTCCGAGCAGCATTATCAGAGAAAGTCCTTGTGCTTTACCCATGTCTCGAATATGCATCAAACATGAGGGACGAATACAAATACTTCAGAAAAAAATGATTAACAATTTCTAGTTGTATGTCCCACTAGCATTCTGTAACAAAAGAACCCCAAAACTAAACATGTCAGATTTGACTCTGGTATTTTGAAGAGAAATCAAATAGAACATCATCGTCCATGTCTATTATGTCGAACGCTCTAGCACGGAAGATTTGAATTGCAATCTGCAACAGGAAAAAAAGTTCCAAAACAGAAGCAATAGAACATCACCCCAATGAGTCAATGGGCTTAATCCCAATGAGTCAATGAACATCATCTCATGCTTCTTATTCTTTCCCTAGGAAACTTAATCCCTATTGGTTCTAAAACTCGAAGCGATGTTCGTTCAATTTACCAAAGGATTGGTTTTGATTAGAATTGCAACGTAGCTAGATACTCTGTGACTCAAAAAAACATGGTCTATCTCACTTCTTTTACATTCGACTTACCCTTGTTACCATTGATATGATCCTGTTCTGCTTGTAAGATAATACAGAAACAAGAACCGGACAAAACCTGTGAATCCCTGAACATGAAAAAAACAAAATCTTACAAAAACATGAAAAATAAACCTTGCTACCTATCCATGGAGGATAGGATAGTCCGATCCCAGCTTGTAAGAATCGGGAGCCACTAATTTCCAATTGAGAAATTAGCTACACATTCGTGGAGAATGTGGTGGTGCCCTAAGTGGCCCATGCTTAAGCAACCTGAGGTCACATTATCCATTACGCAGACAATAATGACATGCCTTCCTTTGATCTCAAGCATTACTGCTGGATTAGGAGGCAATGTTATCAAGTAATGTGGAGTTTTATAAATAAAATACTAAATACTGGTTTCGTCAATATGGGATTTACTTTTAATTCATTCTCCTATACATAAATATTAAACTTTCTTTCTCCCTTTATACATATACATATACATATACATATACATATACATATACATATACATATACATATACATATACATATACATATACATATACATATACATATGTGTAAGTGTTTTTCATATGAGAGGATGAATTTAAAACCAGGAGACAGTCGATTCTTTACTATGATTACTAACCTTGTAAACAGGACCAAAGCCACCTTTCCTATTACATTCCGAAAAGAGAAATTATCAGTGGCGATTTCTATGTGCTAAACAAGGCGATCTTTCAAATTCCCCACCTTACAATCATGTTAAATGAAGTGATTCATCTATGTTCGATGAATGTTCTTAACTCTTTTCCATGATTCCCCAAAAAAAAAATGTTACCTACCTATAGAGGATAGGAATAGTCCCCCCATAGATGCTTGTAGTGATCGGGAGCTGTGAAATCATCTTAAGGAATTAGCTACCTATTCATGGAGCAATGCCTTGAAAGCCAGGTTGAGCAATGCTTCTGGACCTAGAAGACTATGCTGTTGAAACGTGAGGTTTTATAGATCAAATACTAAACACTTGTTTTGACAACATGGAATTCACTTTTTAATACATTCTCCTAAACATTACATTTTCTTTCTCGTTTCCACATATAATATACAGAACAGAAGTAAATAGAACGTCATTGCAATGAGTTGATGGATTTTCCAACATTGCAGCTTTGGAGTCAGAAATCCTAATAGAACAGTACCCTGGCATTTATACATTTGTTTCAATTCTCATGCTTGCTATTCTTTCCCTAGGAAACATAATCCCTTTTGGTTCTAAAACTCGAAGCGATGTCCGTTCAATTTACCAAAGGATTGATCTTGATTAGAGGTGCAACATGGCTAGAAATGAATGAGGTTATTATTCAAGTCGTCACAAACAATGGTAGCTTTCCTACTTCAAATTCATCTTCTGGTGCTTTCCTGAACTGCTAGATGTTCTTATGAAAACAAAAATCTTTATAAAAAGATGGAAAAGAACGCCTTGCTACCTATCCATGGAGGATAGGTAGTCTGATCCCAGCTTGTAGGGGTCGGGAGCAGTGATATCCAGTTGAGAAATTAACTACACATATGTAGGGAATAGGGTGCCTTAAATGGCCCAAGGCTAAGCAGCATAGATCACATTATCCAAAATGTGGGGAACATTAATGGCATGCCTTTCCTCGCTCTCAAGCATTACTCTTGGGATTAGAAAGCATTGTCTTTGAGTATAGTTCCATGGATTTCTGAGTCGCCGGGTTTCTGATATGATGGCAATTTTCGATTGTAGGAATCGGGGGCCACTGATTTCCAATTGAGAAATTAGCTACCCATTCGTGGAGAATGGGGTGGTGCCTTAAATGGCCCATGGTTAAGCAACCTGAGGTCACCTTATCCATTCTGGAGACCATTACTGACATGCCTTCCATTGATCTCAAGCATTACTGCTAGAGTAGGAGGCAAGGTTTTCAAGTACTGTGGGGTTTTATAAATAAAATACTAAATACAGGTTTTGTCAATATGGGATTTACTTTTAATTCATTCTCATGTACATTATTACACTTTCTTTCTCCCTTTTCACATATACATATAGATATGTGTAAGTTTTTTTCATATGAGATGATGAATCTAAAACCAAAAGACAGTCGATTCTTTACTATGATTAATATAATTCGAAGGCTGCTGAAGATCTCAGACCTTTCATTGGCAGTTGCAGACTCGTCATTGAATCTTTGGAATTATGTTCTGTCTCATTTACTCGAAGAGACGGCATCAAAGCCACTGATGAGCTTGTTGGTATGGCTTAACTTTTATAAATTTGTGAACCAAGTCCGTAATTGGGTTCTCAACAGGTTCGTCTTGAATTGGATAGTTTGGAGACTGTCAAGCTCATGAAAAACAACGGGATTTAAGGATCGACTAATGCGTCACCCCGGGTTATTTCATCCGATGTTGAAGCGTAACTCGGTGGTGCAGGTTGTACATAACTATTGCCAAGGCAACTGTCTAGAAGACGCGGTGACAACCATCACGAAAACGCTACAAACAATCCTTTTATACTCAGAAGATTCTAGAGGAGGAGCAAGTAGGACTTGGGGAAACACAATTTTGGTACCATCAGAAGATTAGGGAGTGGAAATAGAATTTTGGAAAGAACTAAAAAAACGTGCCTAAAATGTAAGAGTATTCCATTACAGATCTGGTATCTAAGACAGACTAAAATTCAGGTGTGAGTGTTTGACACAAGTATATGTTCGATGAAAATGAAAAGATAACCTTGCTACCTATCCATGGAAAAGATGGCTAAGCAACCGGAGGTCAAATTATCCATTTTGCAGACCATTACCGACATGCCTTCCATTGATCTCAAGCATTTCTGCTGGATTAGGGGGCAATGTTATTAAGTAATGTGTGAGTTTTATAAATAAAATACTAAATACTGGTTTTGTCAATATGGGATTTACTGTTAATTCATTTTCCTATACATTATTACGCTATCTTTCTCCTTACACATATACATATACATATGTGTAAGTGTTTCATATGAGTGGATGAATCTAAAACCAAGAGACAATCGATTCTTTACAATGGTTAATGTAATTCGAAGGCTGCTGAAGATTTAGCGGAGCTCAGACCTTTCATTGGCAGTCGCAGACTCTTCATTGAATCTTTGGAATCATGTTCTGTCTCGTTTACTAGAAGAGACGACAACAAAGCCACTCATGAGCTTGTTGGATATGGCTTAAATTTTATAAATTTATGGACCAAGTCAGTAATTGGGTTCTCAACAGGTTCTTCTGGAATTGGATAGTTTGGAGACTGTCAAGCTCATGAAAAACGAAGGGATTGAAGGATCTACTAATGCATTACCCCGGGTTATTTCATCCGATGTTGAAGAGTGACTTGGTGGTCCAGGTCGTACATAACTATGGCCAAGGCAACTGTCTAGCAGATGCGATGGCAACCATCACGAAAACGCTACAAACAATCCTTTAAAACTCAGAAGATTCTAGAGGAGGAGCAAGTAGGACTTGGGGAAACAAAATTTTGGTACCATCAGAAGATTAGGGAGTGGAAATAGAATTTTGGAATGAACTAAAAAACATGTGTGCAATTAGGTTCGTGCCTAAAATGTAAGAGTATTCCATTACAGATCTGGTATCTAAGACAGACTAAAATTCAGGTGTGAGTGTTGGACATGACTATGTGTTCGGTAATCGGTATGAGCTTGTTTAATTTTTTTTTCTTCAAGATTTTCATGAATTGGCAGAGAAAGTCCTTGTGCTTTACCATTGGCAGGGAAAGAATCTGTGCTTTACAGAATATGAATTGGCAAACAGAACATCATTGTCCATGCGTATTATGTCGAACGCTCTAGCAATTATCTTTGTAGAAGTTCAAATCTTCCATGCGAGGAAGATAAAACTTACAAAACCATTGAAAATAAAACTTTGCTACCTATCCATGGAGGATAGGATAGTCCAATCCCAGCTTGTAGGGATCGGGGGCACTGATTTCCAATTGAGAAATTAGCTACACATTCGTGGAGAATGGGGTGGTGCCTTAAATGGCCCATGGCTAAGCAACCTGAGGTCACATTATCCATTTTGCAGACCATTACTGACATGCCTTTTGACAAGCGTCGAATTATCAAATAAATAATTCATATTTCTCAAATTAAATAAAAGAATAGTATAGAGAAAGTAGGATCGATCCACAGGGACTAAGAAATTTCCAACGTTGAATTGTATTGATCCGGATCCAAAAAAGAAATAATAAATTAGAAAATGGGGTTGATATTATAAAACTAAAAATAAACTTAATTTAATAATTACTGAAATTAAATAAAAATAAATATTCGAAAGTAATAAATTTGAAGGATATAGCCTCAAGCTTCGCTTCGCCTCAATTCCCAATTGATCATTGAAATAGATTTTACTTCAAGATCCATGTTAGTTACAGTCTACAAGGCCCAACCCTTGTAACTTGCTTCTCTCTTCGGTAAACCAATATTCTCAAGTCTATCTCCGAAATTCGGTCTTTGCAGGACTAACCACGTCTATCGCCGTTAGCGCCAATACAACTTTAAGTACTGGAAAAGCCCGAATCGAGTTATAGATTATTACACTTTCTTTCTCCCTTTTCACATATACATATAGATATGTGTAAGTGTTTTTCATATGAGAGGATGAATTTAAAACAAAGAGGCAGTCGATTCTTTACTATGATTAATGTAATTCAAAGTTTGGCTATCGAATCGACTCCATTCCTGAATTGCTCAACACCCTGACCCGAGTCTTTCGACAGCTACTAATATACATGCCATGGTATTATGATCAATCGTTTTCTACTGAGCAAGTAACAGAACATATTGCATGGTTGCTTACCTTGTAAACAGGACCAAAACCACCCTTTCCTATTACATTCCGAAAAGAGAAATTATCAGTGTCGATTTCTATGTGCTAGACAAGGCGAATAAGGCACCTACCTATGGAGGATAGAAATAGTCCGCTCCTAACAGAGCAGTACCCTGGCATTTATCCATTTGTTGCAATTCGCATGCTTGCTATTCTTTCCCTGGCTTGAGGTGCAACATGGCTAGAAATGAATGAAGTTATTATTCAAGTCGTCACAAACAATGGTAGCTTTCCTACTTCAAATTCATCTTCTGATGCTTTTATGAACTGCTGAATGTTCTTATGAAAACAAAAATCTTTACAAAAAGATGGAAAAGAAAACCTTGCTACCTATCCATGGAGGATAGGGTAGTCTGATCCTAGCTTGGAGGGGTCGGGAGCACTGATTTCCAATTGAGAAGTTAGCTACACATACGTAGGGAATAGGGTGCCTTAAATGGCCCAAGGCTAAAACAGCATAGGTCACATTATCCACAATGTGGAGAACATTAGTGGCATGCCTTCCCTCGCTCTCAAGTAGGGGTGATAATGAGCCGAGCCCGAGTCAGGCCTGACTCGGCTCAAAAACAAGTATATCTGGTCTCTGCTCGAGGCTCGCCGAGCTCGGAATTTTAGGCTCGAGCTCGGCTCGAAAATAATATTATTGGGCTCGACTCGGTTTGGCTCGAAATTGATACTTTTCTATATTATTGTATTTTATTATTTATTTATTTAGTTGTAGATTATTTTTTATTTATTATTTATAGTTTTGTAAAATTTTTTAGTTGATAATATTTAATTTATTTTTAGTGGGTTTATTCTAAATTATTTTATTATTTTTATTTGCTAAACAAATTATTTTTAATGTATGTATAAATATATATATGTATGTTTATATATAATTATTCCGAGCTTGTTCTCGAGCTTTTCGAGTCGAGTTTGGGTAAGCTCGGCTCAGCTTGTTTAGATCCCGAGCCGAGCCCGAGTAGCTCGCGAGCCGGACAGGCTCATTATCACCCCTACTCTCAAGTATTACTCTTGGGTTTAGAAGGCAGTGTCTTTGAGTATAGTTCCATGGCTTTCCCAGTCGCTGGATTTCGGATATGCTGGCATTTTTCGATTGTTAAGATGATGATTAAACCCTTTGGTTCTCAATATTTCAGGCTTGGTGGTGAACTAATCCCCCTTTTGTTTGTTCAAAGATGATGTCTACTTTATTAGTAGCTGATCTCTGGCTTGATGTGCAAGGATGCAGGGGCTGTTTGCCATACTCCCTGTTGCGAGGTGGTTTGGTTCGTTTTGTTTGTTGCTCTTAGTTTGATTTTTGGTTCAATACAAGTAAATCTGAGGCATAGTGGTCTCCTGGTATGTTTTATGTCGTTTGGTGTATGTTTATAGGCGTTCTTTATGTCTGGTGTGTAGAGAATAAGAAAATCTGAATTTTGCTGAGAAAAAAAATATTATTTTTGTTTGCCTTTTTAGTTTCTAGGGTTTTATAGTATTTAATTTGGATTGACCTATATCGCACATCTGATTTTAATAGATGAGTTTCTTAGCAAGAATTTTTTTTGTATATAAATACTCGAACTCGAAATCTACGTAAGCAATATCAAACTACTTACCATTTAAATCTGCGGGATTGATCCAAAAAAATACTATTACACAAGATATGGTAAATTATTTAATCAATTACCAGTTGATCTAGTGAGATAAGACATAAGATCATAGAGACTTGAATCCTAGTGATGTCATTGGTATCTTCTAACTCAAGCTGTGATATCACTTGCACACACACAAGATAAATAAATAATAGAACTTGTTTTTCCAGATTTATACATAAAAGAAATGCCCTTGAATTCAAGGTGAAGCTCATGAAATATTTCCATGTTCTGTCCTGCACTGTGGCATCAAGGCAAACATAATAGCTCATAAAACTAAAAGGAAATGTTGACAGTGGAAGTTATCCTATTGTATATCATGGTGCAGTAAATCAAGATATTGACTATTGAGTGCCATTAAAGGGAATTTAGAACATCGCCAACGATACGACAACATGTCGAATAAAAAGTTCAACAAAGCGGAGATGAAAGAAGAAAGATCGAATCCTAGGGATCCATTTTAACTTGATCCTTTATATGAGCGAATCCTGAGCGACTCATAGCCTTCTTTGCTATCTACCACACGAGAAAAGCAAGACGGGAAAAGATATCAGATCATAAACAGGTTATGGAAGACTGGAAAATACAAATTAATGGAGATATTTCATCACCAAGATACACACCTGCTACCAATAGGATAAAGCTGCAATTACTAAGGACTCGCTAAGCATCTGCGATAAAAGAATCATCAAACACTAATGTTAGTTTACACGATTAGGTAGTAAGTTCAATAATTTAGCAACTCAAAACAAATTTACGAAACAAAGTCCATGAAAAAAACTGAAGAAACTTTGCTACTACAACTTGTGAATTTCATAAAGCAATCTCAGGTTTATTAATCCAAAATGTTTCTGCCAGGTATCGGTGCAGACAGATCTCTTTCTTTGCGCATCTTCTTATTCTTTCCACCATACTTGTTTCACAAGCAATAGCCTAAATACACAGAGGGAGGAAATGACAATGATCTATTTGATGTATGAAACAACTTCCTCCAAAATGCAAGAGCCTTCCTTGAATATGAACATATATTTAAGTTTTATCGAAAAGCAACATATACAACAGCAGAAGCATGTTCTAACAAACATTTAACTGGCACATTCTCTTTCTGAAAGTTTCGAAACATTGTAGAGCACATCGAAGCGATTTATCTTCCTATAATTCTCCAAGTTGAAGTAACAATGATTTATGAAACCATTTGTTCTTGCAAAAACTGCTGATGGTCCTTTTGAGCTCCAATCACCACAATTCTGAGACGTTAGAAATATTCCAAATCCTTTAGTCATCAACTTACTTCGTCTTTAGTGGGCAAACAACTGCTCAAAACATCTTAAGTAGCCATCCACATAAAGACACTATCATGCCAAATTGATACCAAGAATAACTAGTAATTAATACCAGGAAAAGACCAACCTCGCCAACTTAAGTATTTTATCATCCATGACAACAAACTGGCCATGCTATTTCATCGCTATGTTATACTACTTTGCTAAAGTCATCTGAATTAGACATCTAACACCAGCAAGAAACCTAATTTTTCAGCCATTCAAATCCACAAAAAGAAAAAACCAGGGTAGTGTACCCGATAGGCTATTCGGATCATTCGACAAAATTTGCTACTATCCTAATTATCAGTTCATACTATAAAAACACATCAGCAATAAAACAAAATAAAACTACTCATGCCATCCAAATTAAGCATTGAAACAAATGCAAAGACCCCAGATTGCCAATCAAAAGGATTAACTTTTACCACCTTTTTCCTCCACCTTGTCCTCCTTGGTTGTCGCCTCGGGCCGACTATTCCCATCATCTTTCTCATCAGGATACCTAACAACAACAACAGGACAAACACAATGATGCACACAATAATCAGTAACACTACCCAATCTCCCATCATTCCCTCTTATCTCAGCTCCATACCCTCTACTCCCCATTACAACAGCACTCAACCCCAACCTCTCCAGCTCAATACACAATCTTTCCCTCATATCATGATCTTTCACTATATGAATCTTAAATGGAATCCCGGCCTCCTTCAAGGGTTTGGCCAAATCCGCCGCCTTCGAAGCCGTGAAGGCATCGAAATCGTCTTCCAGTTGCCTCTGGGTCTCCGGCGTTCGTGGGCTTTGTTGAGTCTGGGGAACCGGACCCCAATCAGCTCCGTAGAGTACAGAGGTTGGTGACACGTGGAGGAGGATGACAGCATCGCCTGGTCGGAGGTAGTTTTGGACGGTCCAACGAACGGCGAAGGCTGACTCTTCGGAGAGATCAACGGCCACACCGATCTTACGGCGTGCCCCGGCGACGGGGGTAGGGGAGGAGGAGGCTGAGGTCGAGTGGTGAGGGGAGGAGGGGAGGTGAATCTTGATGGAAGGCAGTTTAGGGTCACCGTTGTTATCAGCAGAACTCTTTTTCTTTCCTTTATTTGGGCTTTCCATTCTCTGTTTCTTTCCCGATTTGTTTTTTTTTTCTTGAGAAAATGACAGAACTTTCTTCTGATAACATAATTTTTTAATTTATATCCTAATTATTTAATTAAATTAAATTATCTATTATTATCACAATTTATTTAATATTTAAATTTCAATTAAATAGAAAAAAATAAATTGATTATGTTTGTGTAAAATTATATCAATAATTTGTAAATTACATTTAAAATGTTATTTAATAGAATAATTAAATTGATATAATAATGAATATAAAATATTAAATAATTAAATATGTTACTGACTTTAACCGTTGATAATTTAAACTTTTATAAAAAGGGTCGTAGTGGTCAGGTCCATACGACTGTTTACCAAAAATACATGTCTTTACAAAGTCATAAGATCATGTATGGGAACAGACGTCTGTCCAGTTAGGGGTGGACAAAACTCGAATCGACTTAAAAAACTATTTTTTTTAAATTTTAAGTTATTCAAGTCAAGTTATTCGAGTTGTTTGAGTGACTCGAGTGAATTTAGAGTTCGAGTCGGTTTTAAATTTTGGAAGTTCGAATATTAAAAAAAACAAAATTTAATTTTGAAAATTTTACATTTTGGTCACTATTTCATAACTTTTTCAATTGAACTCCGATTTAGTCGCAGTTTTTTTTTAAAAATCATTTTTTAAGACGAACATGAGATTAAGAATAAAATCTATTAATAAAATTAATACTCCTTTGAACCTAAAACTTTTAAAAATTTACTATTAGGTCCTTAAAGTTTTGAAATTTTATTGTTTAACCATTGAATGATAAATATTGATCTATGTGATAATAATTTTTCTTCATGTGTACACTAAAAAAAGATCCAAATCAATATAGTACTAACTGTTAAAAGTTTTAGTTAAGTCTCTAAATTTTGGTAAGTTTACATTTTTGTCCTTGAATTTTAAAAAGTTTACAATATAATCTCAATTGTTTGAAATCGGAATGTATCTATATTATGATTTCTGATGATGGATATTTTTTTATTTTATGAATGTTTTATTTTTATTTGTTTTTAATTTCAAGATTGATTGTTCTGAATTATTTTTTAGTGATATTTTTGATTCGATTTTTATGACACCGTACTTTAATGAAGTAACATATTACATATAAGAATATCTGTAACCCCCTAGACCGGCCTATGCGGGAAGCCAGTCTAGAGTGCTCACATTGTATGTTTAAAACATAAATCGAGTTTCAAGTAAAACAAAATAATCATTTCGAAAATAGGTTTGAGTTCCACCTTTAATAAGTCTAACGTTACCAAAATAGGGCGTCCTGAAAACATCATTATCCGCGAAAATAAACCACAAATCAGAAATCAAATATAACGTTTGAAAACACCATAATAGAAATAGTACATGTCACCCTGACGCAAACTGAAGATTAAAATATTACTTAGTATAAAATCCGAAAAAATGAGTAGATCCTCCTGGTGCCAAAACCGGGATGCCTACCTACGGCTATCTGAAAGGGGAAGAAAAACGGGTATGAGCTACAGAGCTCAGTGTGTTCCACAGTGCATATAATGAAAACATAAAAAACAGTAACACGAGTAAAACAGATCATGTGCAAGATATGCTACCCTCCAACCGAACTCCTGGACACAGCTCCCCAGAACTGTATCTAACACAGGCATTAACCTAAGCCCATCGGGGCGAAGGTGCCGGCCTAAGGATATACCTTAGGTTACAGGCGGAAATTACCCCGGCTGTAGCACGGGAACCGAAAACAGGACGGACTAAATCAGGGTTGAACCGAATATCAGGCACTACACATCACCCCAATCCCAAAATAACAGGCATACAATAATAGTAGGACTAAATCAGGAAATATCATGAGGGATATGTCAGGCATAAAGTTAAAACAGGATATGATCAGGCTTAAAGTTCAAAACATAGGACTATGTAAAATCAGTAAAAACAGTCATGTGCACATGATAGGTTCTTTAAAACAGGAAAACAGTAATATAGCACACAAGGAAACACACCTCTACTGGTAGAAATAGTCAAGTGATCTACTGGGCGTTCGAGCCTCGCTCTGTAGCTGTACTGGACCCTAAAAATATAAGATATAATTTTCATTAATACTGGAGCTAAAGTATTGAATTGACTATTCACGGGTATTAAAAACATACGGGTCACGATCGGATCTCAGGATCGGTCAAAGCGGGAGGAACTGGGTTGGTTCGGTGCACGATCGGGAGAATTATGGGGTCCTACAAATAAACAGACATAAATTTTAGACTTTAAATAAAACTCTAGACTTAACTTAACTTGGAAGAAAAGTTTGACTTGAGACTTTAAAGTCCAATTTGTAGGCTTCCGGGTTCGAATTTCGAAAAACGGACTTCACGGATGGACTCAGGACGTCGAAAAACATAAAATAAGAGTTTTTGAAAATTTTGACTTTTTGGGTCAAAGTCAACGCTGACGTCAGCAAAGTCAACGCTGACATCACGCTGATGTCACGGGTCAACGGGTCAACGGGTCGGTCAATGGGTGACTCGGTTTGACCGGTTCGGTCCAGCGGTGGACCGGTTCACCGATCATGGTGGCCGGAAATCGCCACTGCCGGCGCGTGGAGACCACGCGCGGCCCATTCCGGCCAGAAATGACTCCAACAGGCTCGAAAAACACACCAGATTCAACCCAACACCAGATTTCAGGTAAAAACCCAAAAAAACGATTCGAACCAAGGGT
Source organism: Abelmoschus esculentus (assembly GCA_035048815.1). Classification (NCBI taxonomy): domain Eukaryota; kingdom Viridiplantae; phylum Streptophyta; class Magnoliopsida; order Malvales; family Malvaceae; genus Abelmoschus; species Abelmoschus esculentus. The sequence continues at coordinate 24,525,790 of JAUCBN010000004.1, forward strand.
AAAAGCTTACCCGATAACCAACCGGAAAAACTTATCGACGGAGGTCCAAACGGCAACGATCGGAGGCGCTGCTAGGAGGGTTTTGTTTGCCCGGACACGGTGAGCACAAGACGACCGGTGACGCGCTGGGACCAGAGTCGATCGGGGCCGGATCGGAGAAAAACAGAAGCGAGGCTTAACCCCAAGTCCGGCGAAACTTTCGGCCGAGATTCACGGCCAACCGGACGGTGGTTGCGCGCGTGAACCGTGGGGGTGAGACCAAGAGGCCGCGACGAACTCAACGGTGCCGGCGGTGAGAGACACGGTCGGCCGGTGACGGAGATCGTGTAACCCCTAAAATTAACCTAATTTCTTAGGTTATAAGTTAGGGTTTACGGCTTGAAAACTTGCTTCGCAAACTAGGGTTTTTACAAAATTAAATATTTTATTCGGATAAATTATTAAATAAAACTAATAATTTAAAAATACTGAAAATGTAACATTTAAATATACAGAGTTCAACCTGTCGATGATAAACATAAATAATTCATAAAATCCAAGAAAAGTCCAGAGTTCTTAATACATAATTAATGTCCAAATAAATATCATAATCTGAAAAATAAATCTGTAAAACATACTATAATAATAATCTGGATCAGGATCCTCCAAGTACCGTACCGTGCCTAAGACAGAGATCTGTAACAAGAAGCTGAGAGGGTATAAGCTTGGGAGCCTAGTGTGTCTCTAGAACAGATAACGGAATTACAGAACAGAATATGCAGAAGATGCAGAGTATGCATGATATGCACCCATCTCCGAACACCTCAGAAGAGTTGGTTCCCAGACCACTCTAACACCATCACACCAACAGAAGTGGTCTCGACCCGAAGGTGGAGCCACTGAACAGAAGTGATAAATCACTAACTTCCCCGTACACATATAGTCCAACCAGATGCAATGTTATATGCAAATACAGAATCAGAATGCATGCCTAAATATTTAACAGAAGGCATACATGACAGATATCAGAATCAGAAATGATATTTCAGAATGATACATGATCATACGGATTTAACAGGAATCGAATATACAAGATCACAGAATTTAACAGGACTGACGGGAGAGAACACACCTGTATCAGAAGACTCAACGACGACCCTGACGTTTACTGGACTCGGCTCTACCACTAGGTTGAGCAGGCATAGAGTCTACAATTAACAGAATACGTTAGACATCCTACTATGCCACTAAACCGAAAAGTATACTAATCAGAATTAAATCGTTACTCACGTGAAGGTCTTGAATGCGGATGAATGGGACAGCGAACAGGAGGAGGAGGAGGAAGATGCTCGGGGTCGGAATCCACGTCACCTGAAGCAAACAGAAACTGATTCAGAAACCTTTACAAATAACTTCCAGATAACTGATCGAACTTAAAAGCCCCAAAAACAACATTTCGGGTTCGAATTTCGAAAAACGGACAGCGCCATTGAAATCAGGACGTCGAAAAACATAAAGTGGGACCGGGTTGAAAAAGTCAACGCTGACGTCAGCATTGGTCAACGCTGACGTCAGCAGATGACGTCATCAGTCAATGCTGACGTCAGCAGATGACGTCATCAGTCAATGCTGACGTCAGCAGATGACGTCATCAGTCAATGCTGACGTCAGCAGATGACGTCATCAGTCAACGCTGACGTCAGCATGACGTCAGCGGGTCATGGGTCGGGTCGGATCGGGTCGGGTTTCGGGTCGGATCGGGTCGGGTTCGGGTCTAGGCTGGGCCGGATCGGGTCGGGTTCGGGTCTGGGCTGGGCCGGATCGGGTCTGTTTGGTTCCCAGGAAAATCTGGGAATTTTCCAGATTTTCCCGAGAAAATCTGGGTTTTCCAGATTTTCCGGGAAAATCTGGAAAAATTTCCAGAATTTTCCCGGTTGCCAAACACCCTTGTTTTTCGAATAAAAACCTTATTTTTGACTCGATTCGCTCTCCATTCGATCCAAAACAACACCATACTCGATTTAAAACACTACCACACTGAAAATCGAATCAAAAACACTCTTAAATCCTTAAATCCGAAATCAAGACTTTCTTAAACCAAACTTTTAACTCAACAAAAACAACCCCCACAAATATCAGATTCAAAACCTCCCAATAACAAAATAATCTGATTCGAATGGAACCGAAACAAAGCTTAAACAATAAACCGAAACACATTAAACAGAGAGGATGATCGAAACCTTACCGAACTCAACCCACAATGGATCGAACGAAAGAAATGAAAGTCAACGGGGCAGGTGAGGGAAAATATTAGAAAGAGGATATGGTTTTAGATCTGAAATGATATCCTCCAGGCATTCAATCAGATATATATCGAATATAATTATTATTATATTCGAACGGGTATAAGATAAATACCAGGGGAGGGGTTTAATTCACAAGAGCTCTTTAGCTCAGATGGCTGGGTAACCAGTCAAACATACTAAGGGTTGTGGGTTCGACACCCTACAACCTTAATTCCAAATTTTTATTTTTTTCCAAGTGTTACAATTCTCCCCCCCTTACAGAAATTTCGTCCTCGAAATTTACCTGGATCAAAAAGATGCGGATATTGGGCTTTGATGACAGATTTGGGCTCCCACGTAGCCTCATCAAGACCTCGATTGCGCCAGAGAACTTTAACTATCTTAATGGTTTTCCTCCGAAGAACTCTCTGGTCCTGATCAATAATCTCGACGGGCTCCTCCTCATAACACAGATCTGGTCGAATCTCAAAATCCTCCACAGACAGAACATGAGACGGATCTGCTCGATAACGTCTCAGTACAGAAACATGGAACACATCATGGATACGCTTAAGCTCCGGTGGTAGCTCAAGCTGATAAGCTACAGGTCCAACACGTCTGAGAATCCGGTAGGGTCCAATATAACGGGGACTGAGTTTACCCTTACGGTCAAAACGTAGTACCTTCCTCCAAGGAGATACTTTCAGGAACACCTCGTCACCAACCTCAAACTCTAGATCCTTACGCCTCAAATCCGCGTAAGACTTCTGTCTGTCAAATGCGGCTTTAAGCCGATCCCGAATCAATCTAACAGTCTCCTCAGCCTCATGTACAAGATCTGGACCCAATAAACAGTGCTCAGTGAGCTCAGTCCACCCAATCGGAGTGCGACACTTACGCCCATACAGAGCCTCATAAGGTGCCATTTTAATGCTGGCCTGATAACTGTTATTGTATGCAAACTCGGCCAATGGTAAGAAATCCTCCCAACTGCCTCTGAAATCCAGAATACATCCTCTCAACATATCCTCGAGGATCTGAATCACACGCTCAGACTGACCATCGGTCTGTGGGTGATAAGCAGTACTGAAGTTCAATCTAGTGCCCAGAGCAGAATGCAGAGATCCCCAGAACTTTGACGTAAACCGCGGATCCCGATCAGAAATAATAGACAGAGGCACACCATACAGCCGGACGATTTCAGAGATGTATAACCGAGCCAACTTACTCAAAGGGTAAGTGGTCTTGACAGGAATGAAATGAGCAGATTTGGTCAATCGATCCACGATGACCCAAACAGAATCCTTCTTTGACGGAGTCAAAGGCAAACCACTGACAAAATCCATGGTTACACGCTCCCATTTCCACTGAGGAATCTCTATACGCTGAAGAAGCCCAGATGGACGCTGATGCTCAGCTTTAACTTTCTGGCAAGTTAAGCACTTAGACACAAAGCTGACGACGTCTCGCTTGAGACCTTTCCACCAGTACTTTTCCCGAAGATTCTTATACATCTTGTCACCACCAGGATGCATAGAATACGGACTATCATGAGCTTCTCGTAGAATCACCTGTTTTAGCTCAGATTTTCTCGGAACACAAAGTCGACCCCGGAAATATAAAACACCATCCTGGTTCAGAGAAAAGTCCTGAGAAGTTCCCTCCTGAACTTCCGCAATACGGTGAGCCAGGTACGGATCATTAGGTTGTTCAGCCTGAATCTCAGATATCAGAGTGGGAACCACTCGAAGCTCCGCTAATAGACTACCATCTTCCAACAGACTCATCCGAGCAAACAGAGCCCTCAGATCAGAAATGGCGTTGCGACTCAAAGCATCCGCAACGACATTAGCTTTACCAGGGTGGTAATCAATCTCACAGTCATAGTCTTTCAGAAGCTCTAACCAACGACGCTGTCTCAGATTAAGTTCCTTCTGGGTGAGAAGGTACTTAAGACTCTTATGACCAGTGAAGATGTAACACTTCTCTCCATAGAGATAGTGTCTTCAGATTTTCAGGGTAAAGATCACTGCTGCCAACTCCAGATCGTGGGTAGGGTAATTACACTCATGCGATTTCAACTGTCGAGACGCATAAGCTACTACCTTCCCATCCTGCATCAGAACACACCCCAAACCGGTGTACGAGGCATCACTGTAAACGGTATAGGGTTTCCCCGACTCTGGCTGTATCAGAACCGGTGCTTGTGTCAGAACGGACTTGAGTTTCTCAAAACTCACCTTCTGAGCTTCAGACCAAGAAAAAGGAACATCCTTTCTCAGAAGCTTAGTTAACGGAGCAGCAATAGATGAGAAACCCTCTACAAATCTCCGATAGTAACCAGCCAATCCCAGAAAACTACGAACCTCTGCCACATTCTTCGGTTGCTGCCAACACGTAATGGCCTCAATTTTCGTCGGATCAACCTTAATACCCTTAACTGATACCACGTGTCCCAGAAAAACAACCTCAGAAAGCCAGAACTCACATTTGCTGAACTTGGCATATAGCTGTTTCTCCCTCAGGGTCTGCAAAACAATACGGAGATACTGCTCATGCTCCTCTTCAGACTTGGAATAGACCAGAATATCATCTATAAAAACCACAACAAACTGATCCAAGTAGGGTCGAAACACCCTATTCATCATGTCCATGAATGCTGCAGGGGCATTCGTAAGACCAAAGGGCATTACCAGAAATTCGTAGTGACCATAACGAGTACGGAAAGCTGTTTTGAAAACATCAGAATCCTTAACCTTGAGCTGGTAATAACCAGACCTCAGGTCTATCTTAGAGAAAACAGTAGCTCCGCGGAACTGATCAAACAGATCGTCGATGCGAGGAAGGGGGTACTTATTCTTGATGGTCAACTTGTTCAACTTCCGATAGTCAATACACAGACGCAGAGAGCCATCTTTCTTTTTAACAAACAAAACAGGGGCTCCCCACGGAGAAACACTGTGTCGTATGAAACCTCTATCCAGAAGTTCCTGTAGCTGAACTTTAAGCTCCTTAAGCTCCCTCGGAGCCATCCGATATGGTGCCATAGACACTGGAGTAGTCCCCGGATACAACTCAATACCGAACTCCACCTCATCACGCTTAGAGGGTACTCCGGGTAGCTCTTCTGGAAAAACATCAGGAAATTCACACACCATCCGGATCTTATCCATTCCAGAATCAGATTGCCTTGGGTCAAGGATGTAGGCAAGATAGGTTATAGACCCTTTTCTGATCATCTTCTCGGCCTTCAGAGCAGAAATAATATTGGACAGAAACCCTCTACGTTCACCGATAAGAGTTACCTCTCGGTTATCAGGAGTTCTCAGAGTTGCCCTTTTACGCTCACAGTCAAGAGTGACTCGGTGAGCAGTCAACCAATCCATTCCCAGAATCAAGTCAAAATCCACAAATGGCAGTTGCATCAAATTAGCAGGAAAAATTTCCCCTTGGACCTCAAGGGGACAATTCCTGTAGACTTTGGTAACCTCTACAGGGTGACCTACAGGACTATAAACTGAGACAGATCTACCCGTATTTTCTACTGGAATTTCCAGATACCCCGATACAGAACTAGAGACATATGAATGTGTCGACCCAATATCCAACAGTGCAAATAAAGAAACGGCATGTATAGTAAAAGTACCAGCAATGACGTCTGGCTCATCCCGGTCCTCATGTCTCCTCGTAGCATAAATTAAGCCTGCCTGAGATCCCCCTGAACGAGCAGCTCCCCTGAATTGACTGGGTCGGCCTCTGCTACCAGGACCAGATGCTGTCGGTCTATTCTGTCCTCTTCCCCCAGCTGGGGTCTGAACTGATGCCTGTGATTACCCCGGAGCGTAACCAGACTGAGGTGCTACCGGACAGTCTCTGAGACGATGATCAAGAGAACCACATCGGAAGCAGGCTCCACTCCGCATGCGACACTCTCCGGGGTGCCATTTCTTACAGAAAGTACACTGAGGTACTGCTCGGTTACTAGTAGATCCAGCTCCACTAGCAGCAGGGACAGCTGATACTGCGGGTCTAGACCGTGTCAAACTCTGAGGCTCATACTCATCGCGGCCTCTATTCCGGGACTGAAAACCCTGACTGTACTGAGCAGGTGCGGTAGACTGTCGTCTACCTCTATCCTGACCTTGGGATTCCATCTGAACCCTCAAAACCTCATTACGCTCGGCTGTCCTAGCACGCCGAGTGATCATCTTGTACTCCGTATCATGATGTGTGGCAACTGCAATCTTCAGTGGTACCCGGAGTCCTTTCAGAAAGTGATCACACTTTTGTTTCTCAGTGGAAACAATACCAGGGGCATACTGGAGCAGTCTCAGGAACTCTATCTCATAATCCTTAACAGACATGTCATTCTGCTGCAGGTTCAGAAAATCCTCTCTGCATTTAGCCAAGTATTCAGAGCCCACATACCGATCTTCAAAACTCTGTCTGAAGAATTCCCAGTTGATCTTCTCTGAAGCAGTAACCTTCTCTTCTGCCTCCCACCAGTTCAGGGCCTCTCCCTGAAGTAAAGATATAGCAGCCCTCAGTTTCCTATCAGAGGGGTATTCCATCTCGACGAACAGACGCTGAAGTTTCTTCAGCCAGTACTCTGCATCGGCTGGATCAGTACCGGTCTTGCCATCAAACATGGTCATCCCGGCAGCTAGAAGCTCAGTAGATATGGGTTTCCTGGAACCCTCATTCTGTCGCAGATATCTCAGTAATTCCCTCTGAACAGTCACTGAGTCCAAACCGACAGTCTCACTATCATCAGGCACATACGGTCCCTCACTCTGGACCGGCTGATCAACCTCGGCTTGCTGCGCCTCGGTCTGAATATCAGGCTGAACCTCCTCTCCTAAATCCTGGGCCAGACTCTGATCCTGTGGCGGATCCACAGGAGGCGGAACACCACTAGCAGATGCAACAGATCGACCTCGGCCACGGCCTCGGCCACGACCTCTACCGGTCGCTAAACGGGTACTTCGACGCGGTGGCATAGTAAAGAATCTACAGAAAGACAGACAGAATCCTACATTAGAATCGGTACTTGGAGTAATATTCAAAAAATATTTCAGAAAACTTAAAATACGAGTCAAAACAGAAATCCAGATTTTCAGTTAATTTGACAAAACATTTTCAGATCAGAAATCATTTCGAATTTCACAGTCCGAGGGTTGAACTTGGCTCTGATACCACTAAATGTAACCCCTAAAATTAACCTAATTTCTTAGGTTATAAGTTAGGGTTTACGGCTTGAAAACTTGCTTCGCAAACTAGGGTTTTTACAAAATTAAATATTTTATTCGGATAAATTATTAAATAAAACTAATAATTTAAAAATACTGAAAATGTAACATTTAAATATACAGAGTTCAACCTGTCGATGATAAACATAAATAATTCATAAAATCCAAGAAAAGTCCAGAGTTCTTAATACATAATTAATGTCCAAATAAATATCATAATCTGAAAAATAAATCTGTAAAACATACTATAATAATAATCTGGATCAGGATCCTCCAAGTACCGTACCGTGCCTAAGACAGAGATCTGTAACAAGAAGCTGAGAGGGTATAAGCTTGGGAGCCTAGTGTGTCTCTAGAACAGATAACGGAATTACAGAACAGAATATGCAGAAGATGCAGAGTATGCATGATATGCACCCATCTCCGAACACCTCAGAAGAGTTGGTTCCCAGACCACTCTAACACCATCACACCAACAGAAGTGGTCTCGACCCGAAGGTGGAGCCACTGAACAGAAGTGATAAATCACTAACTTCCCCGTACACATATAGTCCAACCAGATGCAATGTTATATACAAATACAGAATCAGAATGCATGCCTAAATATTTAACAGAAGGCATACATGACAGATATCAGAATCAGAAATGATATTTCAGAATGATACATGATCATACGGATTTAACAGGAATCGAATATACAAGATCACAGAATTTAACAGGACTGACGGGAGAGAACACACCTGTATCAGAAGACTCAACGACGACCCTGACGTTTACTGGACTCGGCTCTACCACTAGGTTGAGCAGGCATAGAGTCTACAATTAACAGAATACGTTAGACATCCTACTATGCCACTAAACCGAAAAGTATACTAATCAGAATTAAATCGTTACTCACGTGAAGGTCTTGAATGCGGATGAATGGGACAGCGAACAGGAGGAGGAGGAGGAAGATGCTCGGGGTCGGAATCCACGTCACCTGAAGCAAACAGAAACTGATTCAGAAACCTTTACAAATAACTTCCAGATAACTGATCGAACTTAAAAGCCCCAAAAACAACATTTCGGGTTCGAATTTCGAAAAACGGACAGCGCCATTGAAATCAGGACGTCGAAAAACATAAAGTGGGACCGGGTTGAAAAAGTCAACGCTGACGTCAGCATTGGTCAACGCTGACGTCAGCAGATGACGTCATCAGTCAATGCTGACGTCAGCAGATGACGTCATCAGTCAATGCTGACGTCAGCAGATGACGTCATCAGTCAACGCTGACGTCAGCAGATGACGTCAGCATGACGTCAGCGGGTCATGGGTCGGGTCGGATCGGGTCGGGTTTCGGGTCGGATCGGGTCGGGTTCGGGTCTAGGCTGGGCCGGATCGGGTCGGGTTCGGGTCTGGGCTGGGCCGGATCGGGTCTGTTTGGTTCCCAGGAAAATCTGGGAATTTTCCAGATTTTCCCGAGAAAATCTGGGTTTTCCAGATTTTCCGGGAAAATCTGGAAAAATTTCCAGAATTTTCCCGGTTGCCAAACACCCTTGTTTTTCGAATAAAAACCTTATTTTTGACTCGATTCGCTCTCCATTCGATCCAAAACAACACCATACTCGATTTAAAACACTACCACACTGAAAATCGAATCAAAAACACTCTTAAATCCTTAAATCCGAAATCAAGACTTTCTTAAACCAAACTTTTAACTCAACAAAAACAACCCCCACAAATATCAGATTCAAAACCTCCCAATAACAAAATAATCTGATTCGAATGGAACCGAAACAAAGCTTAAACAATAAACCGAAACACATTAAACAGAGAGGATGATCGAAACCTTACCGAACTCAACCCACAATGGATCGAACGAAAGAAATGAAAGTCAACGGGGCAGGTGAGGGAAAATATTAGAAAGAGGATATGGTTTTAGATCTGAAATGATATCCTCCAGGCATTCAATCAGATATATATCGAATATAATTATTATTATATTCGAACGGGTATAAGATAAATACCAGGGGAGGGGTTTAATTCACAAGAGCTCTTTAGCTCAGATGGCTGGGTAACCAGTCAAACATACTAAGGGTTGTGGGTTCGACACCCCACAACCTCAATTCCAAATTTTTATTTTTTTCCAAGTGTTACAGATCGGGTCTCGGTCGGGAGTGGGTGAGGGAGATGAAGGGTTTTAAATTTTGTTCGAATCCAAAAATTGATTCCAGATCAATATTTTTATTTATATAGGACTCCAACATGGTTTAAAAACCTAATAAAAATATTTATTATTATTTTTTTTATTATTATTATTATTATTATTATATAAGGGTGTTACAACTCTCCCCCCCTAAGAAAAAAAATTTCGTCCTCGAAATTTACCTGAACTGAACAGATGTGGGAACTGCTCCCTCATAGACTCCTCTATCTCCCAGGTGGCCTCAGAAGCATTACGGCTTCTCCACTGAACCTTAACCATAGGAATACGTCTTCTTCTCAGAACTCTTTCATCGAACTCTAGGATCTGAACAGGTTCCTCCTCATAAGACAAGTCTGGACGTAACTCAACATCCTCATCCTGAATAACATGACTCGGATCCGGGTGGTACTGTCTCAACATGGACACATGAAATTCGTCATGAATACGACTAAGCCGAGGAGGCAACTCGAGCTGATATGCAACAGGCCCGATTCTTTTCAGAATACGGTATGGTCCGATATATCTCGGGCTCAACTTGCCTTTACGCCCAAACCTTAGAACTTTCTTCCACGGAGAGACTTTTAAGAACACCTGATCACCAACCTCAAACTCAATATCTTTCCTCCTCCGATTCGCGTAAGATTTCTGTCTGGAAAAAGCTTCCTTCAGACGATCCCGGATCAATCTGACAGTCTCCTCAGTCTCTTGAATTAACTCGGGACCCAGAGTTTTTCGATCGTACAACTCAGTCCAACAGATAGGAGTACGACACTTACGTCCATACAAAGCCTCATAAGAAGCCATACGAATGCTAGCCTGGTAACTGTTATTATAGGCAAACTCTGCCAACGGCAAGAAGTCTTCCCAATTGCCCCGAAAGTCTAAAACACAACCCCACAACATATCCTCCAGGACCTGAATCACTCTCTCAGACTGGCCATCCGTCTGAGGATGAAAAGACGTACTGAAATTCAGACGAGTACCCAAAGCAGAATGTAAAACGGTCCAGAAACGGGAAGTAAACCTCGGATCTCGGTCAGAAATGATAGACAAGGGTATTCCGTGCAATCTGATAATTTCAGAAATATACAATCTAGCCAGTTTCTCCAGAGAATAGGTAACCCGTACAGGGATAAAATGAGCTGACTTCGTGAGCCTATCCACAACAACCCAGACAGAATCCTTCCTAGACGGGGTCAGGGGCAAACCAGTAACAAAGTCCATCGTGATTCGCTCCCACTTTCATTCGGGAATCTTAATGGGCTGTAAAAGACCAGAAGGATGCTGATGTTCTGCTTTCACCTGTTGACAAGTCAAACATCTGGATACATAATCTGAGATATCCTTTTTCATAGCATAAGGACTACTATGAGCCTCACTGAGAATGGTCTGTCTCAACTCGGGATCGTTGGGTACACAGTAACGACCATTAAAACAAAGAACTCCATCCTGATCAAAAGAATAATCAGAAGTGGATCCTTCATCCACTTGCTGCATAACAGGAAGTAAAGAGTCATCCAACCGCTGTTTGGCCCTAATCTGATCAGCCAAAGTTGGTTTGACCCTCAACTCAGCCAAAAGACCACCATCATCAAAAATACTCATCCTGGCGAACAAGGATCTCAGGTCTGTTATGGTCTTACGACTCAAGGCATCTGCCACAATATTGGCTTTTCCCGGATGATACTCAATCTCACAGTCATAATCTTTAAGGAGTTCCAACCAACGACGCTGTCTCAGATTAAGCTCCTTCTGAGTAAGGAGGTACTTCAGGCTCTTATGATCGGTAAAGATATAACACTTTTCCCCGTAGAGATAGTGTCTCCAGATTTTTAGAGCAAAAACCACAGTTGCAAGCTCAAGATCATGGGTAGGGTAATTACACTCATGTGGTCTCAACTGTCATGACGCATACGCGATCACCTTACCATCCTGCATCAGCACACAACCAAGCCCTGAACGCGAAGCATCACTGTATACTGTAAAGTCCTTCCCTGACTCAGGCTGGGTTAAAACTGGAGCTCGGGTCAAGACTGATTTCAACTGATCAAAACTAGACTGCTGGGCCTCAGACCACACAAACGGAACATCTTTCCTCAAAAGCTTTGTCAAAGGGGAGGCAATGATGGAAAAACCCTCAACAAAACGCCGGTAATACCCAGCTAAGCCTAGAAATCTGCGGATCTCAGACACGTTCCTAGGAGGCTTCCAACTAGTGATTGCATCAATCTTACTCGGGTCCACCTGGATACCTCCAGCTGAAACGACATGCCCCAAAAAGGTCACTTCACTAAGCCAAAACTCGCACTTACTTAGCTTGGCATACAACTGATGCTCCCTGAGAGTCTACAACACAACTCTCAGATGTCCCACATGCTCGTCCTCAGAGCGAGAGTAAACCAAGATAACATCAATAAACACCACAACAAACTGATCAATGAAGGGTCTGAAAACACGGTTCATCATATCCATAAAAGCTGCAGGGGCGTTGGTTAAACCAAAAGACATCACTAAAAACTCATAGTGACCATACCGGGTGCGGAAAGCAGTCTTAGCAACATCAGAGCCCTTAACCTTTAACTGGTAATACCCAGATCGAAGATCAATCTTCGAGAAAACTGTGGCTCCCCGAAATTGATCAAACAAGTCATCAATCCTAGGTAAGGGATACTTGTTTTTCACAGTTAGCTTATTCAGCTTCCGGTAGTCGATACACAATCGAAGGGAACCATCCTTCTTTTTAACAAAGAGTACTGGAGCTCCCCAAGGTGAAAAGCTAGGTTGAATAAACCCTCTGTCAAGCAACTCCTGCAACTGAACCTTCAACTCCTTTAACTCCTTCGGAGCCATACGGTACGGGGCCATAGAAACTGGTGCCGATCCAGGATAAGTCTCAAACTCAACCTCCCTTCCTGGAGGAAGACCAGGCAATTCCTCCGGAAAAACATCAGGGAACTCACAAACAGTGCGAATTTCCTCAATCGTGGATATAGACCCTTTCGTGTTAAGGAAACAAGCAATAAAGGTCTCATACCCCTTTCGGATCATCTTATCGGCAGACAAAACCGAAACCACATTGGATAGATAACCTCGTCGTTCACCAAACAGAACTACAGACCGCCTACCCGGAGTCTTTAAGGTAGCCCTTTTTCTCTCACAGTCCAGAACAACACGATGTTCAATTAACCAATCAATTCCTAGAATTAGATCGAACTCCTCTAAAGGAAGTTCCATAAGATCTGCCGGAAACACTTCCTCTTCTACAATAAGGGGACATCTCCTGAAAACCTTATCCACCGAAAAGGATTGCCCCACAGGGCTCATAACAGTTACAACACTCTCGGTGTCCTCAACAGGGATAGAAAGATTTCTAGATACTGACTTAGATACGTAAGAGTGGGTGGAGCCATTATCAAGCAAAGCAAAGTACGGAACAGAAAAGAGGGTAAAGGTACCTACGATAACGTCAGGCTCGTCTCGGTCATCTCTACGTCTGGTAGCATAAACAAGTGCTGGCTGACGAGCCTCAGAAACAGATGGCCCACCACTCTGGTGACCTCGACCCCTAGAATCGGATCGAACAGCAGACCCTGAAGCTCTACTCTGAAAATGCCCTGAAGCTGGTGTCTGAGCAGATGCCTGTGATCTAGCAGGCGTCTGAGAGCGCACAGGAGTCTGAGTCGGTGGTCGGCTGACGGAAGATGGATGTGGGCAGTCTCTCAGAAAGTGCTCGGAAGATCCACATCGGAAACATGCTCCAGTCTTCTTCCTACACTCGCCTCTATGTATATTACCACAAAAATCGCACGCTGGTACAATTTGGTTTCCAGAAGAACCACCCCGGCTAACAGAAGAGTCCTGAGGTGCAGCAGGCTGATGATAGGAACCACCTCTCTGACTCGGTGCAGATCGAGCCCTCTTATCAAGGCGTCCATCAGACTCACCATGGTTGAAATACCCCCTAAATCGACCACGATCCTTCCTACGATCCCTATCTCTGCCCTATTCTCGGCCCTGATCTCTCATGGCTTGGCTATCAGAAAGTTTCTCTAAATCCTCAGCGGTCTTAGCCCGGTTCACTAGGTCCTCAAAAATTACATCATGATGCGTGGCTACCCAGTCTCGGATACCAATACGGAGACCCTCAAGAAACTTATCACACTTATCTTTCTCTGTGGCCACTATTCCAGCACCATATCTCATCAGGTCTAAGAACTGAAGCTCATACTCAGCCACTGTCATAGAACCTTGTACCAAGTCCCTAAAGGCCTGACGTCTCTCTCTCATATATCGTTCACTCAGATAACGGTTCTTGAACCGTTCCTTGAAAAAGTCCCAGATCAGCCTATCAGGGGTAACACTATTCACCACAGACTCCCACCAGATGTGGGCATTACTATCGAGCATAGCCACGGCTCCTAGGTATCTCCTAGCTGGCTCCAAACCCAGATGATCCATCCATCTCTCTGTGTCATACAACCAGGTCTCTGCATCTGAAGGTGCGCCAGTCAAAGATCCTGAAAAGGTTCTCACACCATTTGCGATTAAGATTTGTGAGATCGGTGTATCGGGTATCACACCAGGGCCTCTAACAACTCCCTGTAACAACTGAAGGAGCTGCCTGCTAAAAGTCTCATCTGCTACAGCAGCAGCAGGCTCGATGCTCGGTACTGATGCCCCTCTGACCGGGGTAGTCATATCAATGTCTGTGGTAGGCTGTGGGTTGGGCGGTACGGTAGTACTTGGGGGAACAGATGGGTTCGGAGGAATGACAGGTGGAGGATCAATAACAGGCTCTTCTACAGGATCAGTAAAACTAGTCGCTCGACCACGCCCTCGGGTGGTTCAGCGAGCTCTACGGGCACTCATGGTACTCAAGGAATCTACAAGGATTTAATGTAAGAGATTAGATTTGGCACCGGAGAACACACTCAATATATTAAAAAAAAACTAGGTGACATGACCTTACAAATGTAAAATATAATGGTTTAATAGGAAACGTTTTATTTAGGACCCGTCATAGTCCAAGAATCATAAAACCAAAAGCTCTGATACCAACTAAATGTAACCCCCTAGACCGGCCTATGCGGGAAGCCAGTCTAGAGTGCTCACATTGTATGTTTAAAACATAAATCGAGTTTCAAGTAAAACAAAATAATCATTTCAAAAATAGGTTTGAGTTCCACCTTTAATAAGTCTAACGTTACCAAAATAGGGCATCCTGAAAACATCATTATCCGCGAAAATAAACCACAAATCCGAAATCAAATATAACGTTTGAAAACACCATAATAGAAATAGTACATGTCACCCTGACGCAAACTGAAGACTAAAATATTACTTAGTATAAAATCCGGAAAAATAAGTAGATCCTCCTGGTGCCAAAACCGGGATGCCTACCTACGGTTATCTGAAAGGGGAAGAAAAACGGGTATGAGCTACAGAGCTCAGTGTGTTCCACAGTGCATATAATGAAAACATAAAAAACAATAACACGAGTAAAACAGATCATGTGCAAGATATGCTACCCTCTAACCGAACTCCTAGACACGGCTCCCCAGAACTGCATCTAACACAGGCATTAACCTAAGTCCATTGGGGCGAAGGTGCCGGCCTAAGGATATACCTTAGGTTACAGGCGGAAATTACCCCGGCTGTAGCACAGGAACCGAAAACAGGACGGAATTACCCTAGCCGTAGCTGGGTACCGTAAGCAGGCGGAATTACCAGCTGGATCAGGGCTGAACCGAATATCAGGCACTACACATCACCTCAATCCCAAAATAACAGGCATACAATAATAGTAGGACTAAATCAGGAAATATCATGAGGGATATGTCAGGCATAAAGTTAAAACAGGATATGATCAGGCTTAAAGTTCAAAACATAGGACTATGTAAAATCAGTAAAAACAGTCATGTGCACATGATAGGTTCTTTAAAACAAGAAAACAGTAATATAGCACACAAGGAAACACACCTCTACTGGCAGAAATAGTCAGGTGATCTACTGGGCGTTCGAGCCTCGCTCTGTAGCTGTACTGGACCCTAAAAATATAAGATATAATTTTCATTAATACTGGAGCTAAAGTATTGAATTGACTATTCACGGGTATTAAAAACATACGGGTCACGATCGGATCTCGGGATCGGTCAAAGCGGGAGGAACTGGGTTGGTTCGGTGCACGATCGGGAGAATTATGGGGTCCTACAAATAAACAGACATAAATTTTAGACTTTAAATAAAACTCTGGACTTAACTTAACTTGGAAGAAAAGTTTGACTCGAGACTTTAAAGTCCAATTTGGAGGCTTCCGGGTTCGAATTTCGAAAAACGGACTTCACGGATGGACTCAGGACGTCGAAAAACATAAAATAAGAGTTTTTGAAAATTTTGACTTTTTGGGTCAAAGTCAACGCTGACGTCAGCAAAGTCAACGCTGACATCACGCTGATGTCACAGGTCAACGGGTCGGTCATTGGGTCGGGTCGGTCAACGGTTGACTCAGTTTGACCGGTTCGGTCCAGCGGTGGACCGGTTCACCGATCATGGTGGCCGAAAATCGCCACTGCCGGCGCGTGGAGGCCACGCGCGGCCCATTCCGGCCAAAAACGACTCCAACAGGCTCGAAAAACATACCAGATTCAACCCAACACCAGATTTCAGGTAAAAACCCAAAAAAAAATGATTCGAACCAAGGGTAAAAGCTTACTTGATAACCAACCGGAAAAACTTATCGACGGAGGTCCAAACGGCGACGATCGGAGGCGCTGCTAGGAGGGTTTTGTTTGCCCGGACACGGTGAGCACAAGACGACTGGTGACGCGCTGGGACCAGAGTCGATCGGGGCCGGATCGGAGAAAAACAGAAGTAGGGCTTAACCCCAAGTCTGGCGAAACTTTCGGCCGAGATTTACGGCCAACCGGACGGTGGTTGCGCGCGTGAACTGTGGGGGTGAGACCAAGAGGCCGCTACGAACTCAACGGTGCCGGCGGTGAGAGACACGGCCGGCCGGTGACGGAGATCGGGTCTCGGTCGGGAGTGGGTGAGGGAGATGAAGGGTTTTAAATTTTGTTCGAATCCAAAAATTGATTCCAGATCAATATTTTTATTTATATAGGACTCCAACATGGTTTAAAAATCTAATAAAAATATTTATTATTATTATTATTATTATTATTATTATTATTATTATTATATACGGGTGTTACAAAATTATTATAAATATAATATATATTTTTTATGATAATTAATTTATTAAATTATATTAAAAAACTTATTTACACATGCAAAAAATATGAAGTCCTTGTCACTTTGAAGTATAATATTATAATTAAATTTGTATAAAAATTCGTAACTCGACTCGACTCAAATTTTATAAACTCGACTCAAAAAAATTTCAAATAAAGTTTGAATGATAAAATAGGACATGTCAACTCGAATAACTCAAAATTTTTTGACTCAACTCGATCGAATGTCCAGCCCTATGTCCAGTGTGAGAAGGTCAAAAAAATTGATGATCTAATGACAGGAGAGTCGGCGATCGAAATCCCGATAAACGACAATCGCAACTATAACTGTTCTAAGGTAGTGAAATTTTTTGTCGGATAAGTTTCGACCCGCACGAATTCGCAATGAACATTTAAATTATTGTTTTTTTTTTTTAATACTATTAAAAATTGTTATTATAAAAATAATAATTTATAATAACTTTAATTTATTTATTATTATTTATAATTATATTAAAATATCTTGATAGAAAACGCTAACCCAGACTTAAATGGCAGGTTGGTAGAGCCGTGGAAGGTAAGGTAAAGGAATGATTATCCCCAGACCCAGTGTTCGTTTTCAAAGCCAATGGATCACTAAAATTTAAGATTCCAAGATCGAACCAATCCAGCAAATTTGGACAACAAAATTATCTATAATGACCCAATCCTCCACCCAAGAACACCTCCTAGACAACCAGGAAGAAACTCTTCCAACAACCACCGCAGTCGCCGCCTCCAGTAATCCCGGAAAGCTATCCATCATTCCCCTCATCTTCCTCATCTACTTCGAGGTCTCTGGTGGAGCATACGGCGAGGAAGCAGCAGTGGGTGCCGCTGGTCCCCTTTGGGCCATACTCGGTTTCCTTATTTTCCCTTTCATATGGAGCATACCCGAAGCCTTGATCACAGCCGAACTCGCCACCGCTTTCCCGGGTAACGGCGGCTACGTCATATGGGCACACGAGGCTTTCGGACCATTCTGGGGTTCACTCATGGGGTCCTGGAAGTTCATCGGTGGGGTCATCAACTTAGCATCGTACCCGGTTCTCTGCGTCGACTACATCAAGCTGGTTTTCCCGATTCTCTCCTCTGGCCTGCCTCGGTACGTCGCGATCCTATTGTCGACATTGTTCCTGTCTTTTTTAAACTACACAGGTCTGGTCATAGTCGGTTACACTGCTGTTTGTTTAGGTGTGATTTCACTTCTACCATTCATCTTATTAGCTCTGTTTTCGGTTCCCAAGATTGATCCCAGCAGATGGATTAGTTTAGGCCAGAAAGGAGTAGCAAAAGATTGGTCTTTGTTCTTCAACACCCTTTTTTGGAACCTAAATTTCTGGGACAATGCCAGTACTTTAGCCGGTGAAGTCGAAACACCACAAAAAACATTCCCCAAAGCCCTTTTCTCAGCTGGTTTGCTCACTTGTTTAGCTTATATAGTGCCTCTTTTAGCTGCAACAGGAGCAATTCCACTAGACCAGGAAAATTGGGTCGATGGGTACTTTGCTGATGCAGCTGAAATCATTGCTGGGAAATGGTTAAAAGTGTTTGTCGAAATCGGTGCTGTTTTATCAATCATTGGATTGTATGAAGCACAATTGAGCAGCAGTGTTTATCAGCTTCTAGGAATGGCTGATTTGGGGTTTCTGCCACAATGTTTCTCAGTGAGATCCAAGTGGTTCAACACACCTTGGGTGGGAATTCTGGTCTCGACTTTGATCACGGTCGCGGTTTCGTATATGGACTTCTCCGACTTGATTTCTTCCGTTAATTTCTTGTATAGTTTAGGGATGTTGCTTGAATTTGCATCATTCCTTTGGTTGAGGAGGAAATTGCCAACAATCAAGAGACCATTTAAAGTGCCAATGAAGTTGCCTGGTTTGATTGTGATGTGCTTGATTCCTTCTTGTTTTTTGGTGTACATCATGTTGGTGGCTACTGGATATGTGTTCTTGGTGAGTTCTGTAGTTACAGTTCTTGCAATCATATGGTACTTTTGCAATGAATTTCTGCAAATCCAAGGAGGCGACCATGGTGGAGGGTGAGGATTATTTAGAATAAGCTGATTATGATTGGCATTCCATATTCATTTGCCTGTGTAGAAATTAATTTGGAAAATCATCATTTTCAAGTATTTGTTATATTCCGAAGATTTTTTTTTTACCTTTTGTTATGTGATTTAACATTTTTAAAAAATAATTTATTTATAAATTTGTCCCCTAGTTTCAAACTTTATATTTTGTTCTTAATCTTAAATCTTAGTTTCGTTCCTGATTATACTTATTTAATTATGAATATTATTTTATACTGTGGAAGTTCATTATTGAGAGGACTTAATTAATCCAGTTTTTCTCATTCAAAACGTTAAAATTCATACCTTTAATTTTATTTAAGTGAGCTAACATATCATTTCGTTAGATTAATTGGTAATTGATTATTCGTGAATAATGTTTTTATATCAGAGCAAAGATTTTAATATTGGAATACATCTAATCTAAATTTTCTGATATAATCCTCGTATATGATTTATTGATCAACCATTCTTCATTCATATTGTTAAAATTCGAATCTTTAACCTAAAAATTTAAAAATTAAAATATGAATCCAAAATTTTGACTCTTTCCTAAAAAAATATGTATGCAAATTTCCTCAGCTTTTTCTTCCTTTTCACATTAAACTAAACTTATCATTTTTAAGTATATAACAATTATTAGGGGTGTGTAAAATCGGGTTCGGTTAATCATTAACACATTATTTTAGTTAATTTATAAATTCGTGTTATTCAATTTTTGACCATAAATCGTAACCATTCAACCGGTTAACCGAAAAAATCGATTCGGTTCAATAACGGGTTTTTATTTAGTTTATTAAAAATATATAATTTAATATGTTAGAAAAAATATATACTTTTAAAAAAAATGACACGTGATGTTATTATTAATTTTAATTCCAACAAGTTAAATATTTAAATTTTATAAAATAAAATTATAATTTTATTTTTGGAATAAAAGAATAAAATATAAACTGATTTTTATATAAAATATTAAAATAATATATAATATTATAATATATTATATAACCGGTCGGTTCGATTACTCAGTTTATCCCAAAATTATAAATCGTAGCCGAACTAATTTTTATATAAAAAATAAAAACTCGAATCAAAATTGATTTTTTGATTCGATCAACCACTTTTTCGATTATTTTATTTTTTATTTTTTATACACCCCTAACTATTATATCTATTGTTATTTTAATTTTATTTAAAGTAGCTAACATTTTTTATTCTATTCGTTTAGATAATAATTTAAACTTTATTTAAGATGAGTGTGGAAGACAATACGTAGAGGATAGGTGATGAATTAAAAGCAACTCACCGAACGTGGACCAACTGGGGGATATTTGGATCCCCAAAGAAAGCAGATGAGCAGTTTGCAACGAAAGAGAATGATTGTTTTTTTAAAATTTTAAAATTTATATAATTTAATTTTTATAATTTTTAAATTTATTTTTATTTCATATAATTTTATTATTATTATTAGATATACAAGCTCTTTTTTTTAAATTTATATAATCAAGCTCTTTTTTATTATTATTAGATATACAATCGAAGATTCATTCATTATTTTTCGACGTTATGATAATGTGGTTTTCAGTCGTGAAGGTACGATGCGAAGGCAAAGGTGATTGGTGATGGTTGAGTCATTAATTATAGAAGAAAATTTTAAAAATTTAGCGTTTGGATTAAGGTTGTGGTAGAAACAAATGGTAAAAAGGAACAATCGTACAATCACACAGCTGCTAGTTCAATAGTCGATTTTGGGGCAGAAAGTGTAACTTGGGAGGATTACTCTGCACTGAAGGCTCAATTTTCGAATTTTGATCCTTAGGGACAAGAATCGACCGAAAGGGGAAGGAAAAAAGAGCAACGTTCACAAGAACCTTGTAAGAATCTCAGACCTCTCAAGTGTCACAAATCTTGAAGAAATGGACCTTTCTTGCTGTACAAACTTGCTGGAGCTTCCTTCATGCTTCAAACATCTTGAGAAGCTAACTCGTTTGAATTCGAGTTGTAAAAGTCTTAGATTTCTGCCTAGCTTGTATAAAGCAACATCCCTCACCACACTTGTTCTTGGTGGCTGTTCAAATGTCTCTACATTTCCAGAGGTTTCGTCGAATTTAGCAGGGATATATTTAAATGGAACAAGAATTGAACAAGTACCTTCATCAATGGAGTTTCTTAGCCAACTCATTTCATTGTCTATGAACGAATGTGGAAGGCTGAAGAACTTTCCAACTGAAATTTCTACTCTAACAACCCTTCAATTCCTTTCACTTGGTGGCAACTCAAATATCTCAAATTTCCTGAGATGTCAGTAAATATAACAGAGTTGAATTTGAGGAACTGCCATTGAAGAAGTTCCTTCGTCGATCGAATGTCTATCTAATCTTCGTGAGATGAAGCTGTGGGGTTGCAGGAGGCTTAAAAGGGTCTCACCAAGTATTCATAAATTGAAATCTCTTGAGAATTTTGATCTAGCATGTTGCTCAAGATTGGAGACTTTCCCTGAAATCTTAGACACCATGGAGAGTTTGAGAACTCTTGATTTAAGAGAAACAGCTTTGAAGGAATTACCATCCTCAATGGAGAATCTTATTAGTCTTTCTGAATTGAGATTGAACAACTGTGAAAACCTTGTTTGCCTTCCTGGAAGCTTTTATAAACTGAAATCTCTCGAGGGTTTATACCTTGCAGGCTGCTCAAGATTGGAGAATTTCCCAGAAATCTTGGACACCATGGAGAGGTTGCCAACCCTTAAGTGGAACGGCTTTGAAGGAGTTAACATCCTCGATGGAGAATCTCATTGCTCTTCAGAATCTGAGATTGAACAACTGTGAAAACCTTGTTTACCTTCCTCACAGCTTTTATAAATTGAAATCTCTTGAGGATTTCTATCTTGTAGGTTGCTTAAGATTGGAGATTTTCCCAGAAATCTTGGACACCATGGAGAGGTTGCCAACCCTTGACTTAAGTGGAACGGCTTTGAAGGAGTTAACATCCTCGATGGAGAATCTCATTGCTCTTCAGAATCTGAGATTGAACAACTGTGAAAACCTTGTTTACCTTCCTCACAGCTTTTATACATTGAAATCTCTTGAGGATTTCTATCTTGTAGGTTGCTTAAGATTGTAGATTTTCCCAGAAATCTTGGACACCATGGAGAGGTTGACAACCCTTGACTTAAGCGGGTCAGCCTTGAAGGAATTACCATCCTCGATGGGGAATCTCATTGGTCTTACTGATTTAAGATTGAACAACTGTGAAAACCTTGTTTGCCTTCCAGATGATTTGTTTTCTGCCATTGGAGGAGCTTGTTTAACAGGTGATATATTTTGGATAATGTTAAAATAAATATTTATACACTTCGTGTTCTCTATGTTAAATCTCGTCTCTTTCATATACCTTATTTTATGTTATTCTCGTTTTGGTTATTTTCTGCATACAAATTCTAACAACAGACATACCAGATATGCAGAAAGATCTCCAAGGGTTGTCCTCATTGATGATATTGAATTTATCTGGAACCAATATAGAGAACTTGCCGACAACCATCAAACAACTTCCTAGGTTGTGGAAGTTAATCTTGAGGAGATGTAAGAACCTGATATCATTACCCGAGCTTCCTCCAAGCTTAGTACATTTAGAAGCACACGACTGCACTTCACTAGACGATGCCTCAAGCATTAAAAATCATTTTGAGAAAGTACTGGAAAATGATTATTATCACCAGGTCTTCTTCTTCTTCTTCTTCAATCCCACAAATGTTGTTTTCTATGCTGAACAACTAATGGTGTTTCTAATCATTGTAATCCAACAGGCATCCCCTCAGACAAACATGTTTACTGCATGCATCTCCGGAAGTGAAATCCCAGAATGGTTTGATTTCAAAAGATCAGGATCTTCAATAGACATCCAATTGCCTTCAGACTGGTACCATAATAGCATGGAAAACTTTCCAGGTTTCGTTGTTTCAGCTGTTGTTTCATTCCAAGACTGTTCTGAAAGCACATTATTCCGCATTAGATGTGATTGCCATCTAAAATCCTGTAACAACGACGACTGCAACATTGTAACTAGTTTTTTCTCCATTTGGATGAGGCATGAACCGCATCAAGACCGATTGGTTGTGTTGGATCAGTTGCTCCTCTTATATGACAACGATGAAGATGAAGTTGGTCGGTTTGTTGAAACTCAGACAGCAAACGAGCGTATCTGCAACGAGGCCTCGTTTAAATTTTACGTTGTACTTCAGAGGCAGTATGTGCCAGAACCCTTCTCTTGGGAGGTAGAACACCATCCATTGTTTGCAAAGGATGAGGCTGTGGAACATCCACCTAAAAGGGTCAAGCATATGTAGAAGGGTGGATTTGACCTGGAGCCGACATTTTCGAGCAAAAATTTAAAAATACTCTTTTAAAAAAATTATATGTACATGATTAAACTTAGTCATATATATATATATTGACTTTTTTGTAAGTATATGAATTTATTTTAAAGTATCAATACTTAATTTTTTGATAAGTTTTCAATTTGAGACAAAATATCGATACTTGTAAAATAAACTTTAATACTTGCAAAAAAAATAAACAAAAATATTATAAAAATATCTAACATTTTTAGTTCGTAGATAAATTTCAAAATCTACCATCTTTTAGCCGTACTTTAAACATAACGTTTTAAACATATCGCACGTTAGACTCACCTTAGATAAACGATAAACCCACATGTGTTAACTAGACAATATTCACATGGACTCACCTTAGATAAACGATAAACCCACATGTGTTAACTAGACAATATTCACATGAAGAGCAGCTGTCTCACTAAACTTTGATTGTCGGCTAACTCGATAGTCAGAATTCAGAACAACATTAAATACTGCTGGGACAACATAAATTATGACAAGAGCCATAAATTTAAACTTTAATTAGTAGTTACTAGTTAGAGCAAAACTTTACTTAGTTGAGCTATATCTATTTGTTAATGATAAAAGTAGCAAGGCTGAAATCTTACTACCTAAGTAGATGAATCAGTTTGTTCTTTGAACTTCTGATTTAAAGCATGTTGGTTTCTGGTATGCAAATTGGTTGAACTGCTGCAATATTTGTGAACAATAAAATTTGAAATGATTGATCTACATGAACTCTCCTAAGCATTAGCTATAATTCTTCAGGTGACTGATGGAACAAAGCTGAGCTGTATTAATCAAGCTATCGGGACAGTTTGAGCCTTTGTACAAAACAACATTAAGTGTTCAGCTGTGAATCCATGTCTGATTTGAACATACATCCAGAAGTTGCAGCTGATAAACATTTTCCAAAGTAGTGTTTATTCTCATTCTTTTATCTTTCCTCAAAGGATGGTGAATTGCCTGTTCTTCTCCAATCTGTTTATGGAGCTGTTGCTATGGCGCACAGTGATGTCTCTGAGGAATATTCTTCACCATATCAATTTTTCTTCTATCTATATGATAAAAGAAATGTAAGTATAGGTCAAAGTTCCATCTAATTCAATGCTACTATCTACCTCCTATGTTCCTCAGACTAGGTGTAGGTGACCAACACATGTATACTCAAAAGTTTCTAAAGTTTTTTTCACATATTTAGAGGATCATACCTTGTATACTTAACTGAATATGTGTCGGACACAGATAAATTAGTAACATATTATACTTCTATTCTCCCCTCAACTTTGCCTATCCGATACATCTTTGGTTTATTTGGTTAAAGCTGCATGCTAATGACTTGTTTAAAATTGTTGGAGAAGGATTACGGCTGTTTATCCTAAGTATGCTTTTGTTTCTGACTACTGAGTTGACATTGCCTATTGTTAATGGAGCTGTTCATTGGTTAGGACATGGGGAAAGAAACGATGGTGAAGTCAGTAATGTGATTTTGGGGTTTGATTTGAGTGCTGAGGATATTTTCGAGATTAATTTGCCTGAGAGCTTAATTGGGTTGTGGAATTTTGATTTATCAATTATGAAATATGGGGTATCTTCCATTGCTGTCTCCACACATCCCCGGATGCTGAGTTGCATGAGTTGTGGGTCATGGAGTTTGGTGTGGTTGAGTCATGGACTAAACTGTTGACATTACATAGGGCTGAGCAGTATGCATGGAACACTGAACTTTGAAAGTCTTGTAATAGTGTAATACACAACTACCCGAATAAAACTATACGAAGCATGCGAGTACAAAGATTGAGCATAAATATGACATACCATTCATGAAATTATGATCACTAAATGAAGGCACGACAATCACGGTGTACATCAACAGCGAACAACATACATGAAGTATTAAAGACAATGGTATTTCCGCATAGAGATCACTCAGGCAATTACAAGCAGATCAAGTGCTTTTTTGATTGATCGGGATCAAATACTAAGAGCCAACATGCTTAAATTCCACACAAGCATAGCAAGTTCCATAGAATAACAGAATGGATCATCAGATAAGGGGAATAGACATGCCGAAGTTTGTGAAGATTAGCATGCATAGATGTGTGTACATGCGAGTAGAGGGAGAAGAGACTTATGTTCTTCAAGAGTGCACCATAGATAGATGCGCAGATTTTAATATGTGTAATACAAGGTGAATACTGAATATGAAGCAGGACATATTACAAGGAACATATGAATGTCTCGCCTACTCAAAATGATTCACAGTTTTGTTCCACAAATGCCTCACAAGTATGGGTTTAAGTTTCTACTTTCCACACAAATATCATACTGGATTCTTTCAATCTCAAATGAGAGATTGACGATCAGTGTCGATCATTTATATCAAGGTACTATTCAGTTAATCATTTATATCAATGTTAATCTAAAAATCAGAGAGCTAAAGAAATAACAGGTGAATGTACTTACCAGTCCTTACGGGCTCACAGTCTGGACATCGACCGAGCAACACTAGGCTCTCCACATAACAACCTTCGAGGTATATTAGTGTTGTTGTCACCTCAACTCCCTCAACCACAGGAGGCTCTATATGCTGGTGGTTCAAATCATTTTTAGCCATCTTTCCGCTAACAACTTGCATCAAAACTTCCCCATTCTTCCTAAACCCCAATGCATTCGGAAACAATTTCCTTTGGATATGTACTGTCGATGTCAACACCTTAGTCCATGATTCAACCACACCATACTCCTTAATCACCCACAACTCAGCCAAGTCCCAGTCAATCCACTCATTTGCCGGATCTCTCCTAAGCATTGCAATGGAAGATTCCCCATATTTCATAGTTGATAAGTCCATGGGACGACCACCAATTAAGCTCTCAGGCAAACCTAACTCGAAAAACCCCTCAGCACTAAAATCAAAACCCAAAATCACATTAGTGAATCTACCATTGTTAATTTCCTGATATCCTATCCAATGAACAGCTCCATTAACAAAAGGCATTGAAACATCATTAGAATAAAAAGTATACTTAGGAGGAATTGCAGTAACCCTTTTCCAACAATTTTCATTGAGTGAGAACAAAAAAGGCTCGATCCAACAACCATCCATTTCGACCCCAACTATGAGCCCCAATCGTTATCATAGTGTAAAAAATAGTTTTTTTCCCCGTTTTTCGAGTAGAAGAGGAGGAGAAAGGGAGTG
Source organism: Abelmoschus esculentus (assembly GCA_035048815.1). Lineage (NCBI taxonomy): Eukaryota > Viridiplantae > Streptophyta > Magnoliopsida > Malvales > Malvaceae > Abelmoschus > Abelmoschus esculentus. The sequence goes on from JAUCBN010000004.1 coordinate 24,552,429, forward strand.
TTGTTGGAAAGTGAAGCTTGTAAATGTGTTGAAATGAAAGATGGGTGGGAAATGAGAGTGTTCCAGCTCTTGCAAACTGACCTGCATTTCCCCACGGACTTTACTGGGAGTCTTTTCAGGATTTCCAGAATCACTTCTACAGGCATATATTCACTCATCTTTCCTGTTCTTCTTGCTCAGTTTAACTTCCTTTTTAAATTTTGACGAAATTGAGAGGCGTAGAGAGGAAGGGGAAAGGGAGAGCGGGAGACTTGCAGTTGCAGAGAAAAAGAAGCTAAGTAGTAACCTCTTATTAATGTCAACCCTAATATTTTAAGGCAAATATACAATATAGTACCTGCACTTCACTTTAAAGTTGAATTTAGTATCTATCCTTTTTTTCTTGTGCAATTAAGTATTTGAATTTGGTACCTAAATTCTTTTATGGTCGAGTTAGGTGCATGAATTTGGCATATTGACTTGAATTTATTTATTTTTTCAAATCAATACACATTATGTTTGATCAGTTTTAACCAACAAACCAAGTTTGCGTTACGGTTCGAATAAAAAAAGTTACGTTTAAGTATTAATTTTAGAAAAATTCTATAACGGGCGTCGAACACCGCTGAACACCATTAATGTTAAACACCGTTGAACATTATTAAGTTAATTAATAAAGATTAAAAATGTCAAAGACTCAACATAGAATTAATAAAAGAGTGATAGATTTAACAAAAATTATTAATTGTATGTTAAGTCCTTGAGATTTTTAATCTTTATTAATTAATTTAATAGTATTCAACAGTGTTCAGCGTTAGTGGTGTTTAACGATACTTAACGCACGTTCGTCTCTAATTTAATAAAAAAATCAATTTCAAGAGTCTAATTGGACCAACAAAAAAATGTAAATATCAAACTAAAAATTGAAGTATAGTCTAAGTACCCGTCTTATCAACCATGCCTTTGTTTACTTAAGTTGCAATCCTTCTCTCCATACTCACATGTAGGGGTGAAGATTCAATCGAATCGAGTCAAAAAATTTTGAGTTATTCAAATTGACGAGTCATATTTTACAACTCAAACTTTATTTAAATTTTTTTTGGTTCAAGTTGAGTTTAAGAAATTCGAGTCGAGTTTTCGAGTTCCTATAAATATTTAATTATAATTATTTATTAAGACTTGATTCCAATTTAAACGATTTTCTCTAATCATATAAGAAGTTGAGAGATCCATCTCAAACTTAAAAATAAATTATATATTTTCATATATTCCAATTATATATTTTCATATATAGTAATATATATATATTATAAAAAATATATCGATGTATATATAGTAATATTCCAATTTAAAAATATATATTCCAATTATATATTTTCATATATAGTAATATTTTTTTGTATTTTTATATATCGATGTATATATATATATTATAAAAAGTTGAGAGATCCATCTCAAACTTAAAAATAAATTATTTAATTATTAAAAATTTCGAGTTATTCGAATTTTTATTTTACAACTCAAACTTTATTTGAAATTTTTTCGAGTCGAGTCAAAACGAGTCAAGTATTTTCGCCTTGAGTCGAGTCAAATTTTGCTCACCTCTACTCACATATGCACACGTCTGAGCATGCTTAATATACACAAACTCCGGGTCCGGCATGTCTTTTGTTTGAATTTTGAAGATCAATCTAATCCCCTTGTTTGTACCATGTAGTAAGGGGCTGTTGTCCTCGAGTTTCCATGCAATAAATTATGCTTGTTTCTGAATGCCAATGCCTACGGGCTACAATGCTATCTTCTCTTCATTATTTCAATGACACTTTTTTCTGCATTCTTGCAGGACCCTAAGAACCATGCAGATACACGGGCCATTAAAGCATGTCTGCCTCTTTGTTTGGAGCAGAGCTTCCATGTGGTCTTTTTTCTCCGTCTTGTACTGCATTTGTTCTTCTTTTAGAATAGACCATAGCTTGTAGGGATTGTAGATGTTACTACAACCTTGTAAAGTTGATTGGTTGAACCACTGAGATAAGCCTCAGGTTCGGCTATGTTTTAATTGAATGGAAGGGAAGTATGCTGTAACCAAAGACTTCGCCTAATATAATTGGCTAGATTCAGGCTTTGGCTATTGCAGTCAGGGCTTGAAAATCCAGTTGTGTCTTATTTGTGATGACAAATCAGAAGATGTTGTCACGGATGGCACCCTAGGGTCCGATTCCGGCGCACACCAAATGACCCAACCCGACAGCACCTTAAGGTTTAGTCTTGCCGCACAATCAGGAGTTAAGCCCGCCGGTACCTTAGGGCTCAATTCGACAACATCTAAGCAGCCTTAAGAGTTTTAGTTAGGAACCAAAGAGTTTTAATCCCTGAAGAACTAGTAATCCTAGTTAGACTATAACTAAAAATATAGAGGCTATATAAAGAGCCTTATCCCACCTCATTATTCACTTCATCCTTCATTATTTTGCTCTAGTTTGACTTTGTTAGGCATCAGCTTTTGTTTCTTTATTCGAGTAATAAAGTTTTATATATTTTCCCAACTTTTCCCGCACGGCTAGTAATCTTATTTTGCCATCATAACCCGTTTCCCTCCAAACTAAACCTTTTCGTTTAGTTTATTTAAAGCTAAATTTAGGCGTCATATCTTGTCAAAGACGTCTAAGGTCACACGCCTCGATTTTCAAATCCTAAGGGAGTGACAATATGCTACGTACACCGTGACTAGCTTGGAAAAGTCTTAATCTTAATTCTTACAGATATTATTTTTCAAGTCAGTCGTAGTGCACGTAGCATAACAATTAATTAATATAATTTTAATTAAATGAGGTAAAACAATGAAACTAGTCAGTTTAGTGGAAAATAACAAACATTAGTTATTAATTACTGGCATACATTGCTTCTTTACTTGTATGAAAGGAATTTCGATGCATCCTCTCGGAAATACAACACAAATGGACTAAATGGAGGGTAGTGGCTCTTGGGAAAAAATTTTGAAGTGAATATTTGAGTTTCTTCGAGTCAATTGTTGTGATGTGCAGGGAAATTGGCTCATACTGATTCTCTTTTTGCTGCTGCTGCTGGGATTATTGCACAAGGCGTTGCCGATGATGTTCGTATGACAGATCCCCGTGCCGATGAGGCTGAGCATGGTATCACGATCAAGTCTATTGATATCTCTCAATCAGGCGTTTGGAGAAAGGATCAGGCCTGTCTTGACTGATATTGTATAGGTGCTTTCTTCAGCTCCAGGTTGATGGTGTGGAATGAGGCGGCTTACCAACCAAACATTCCAAAGAGTGATTGAAAATGCTAATGTGATCATGGCAACCTATGAAGATCATCTTCTTGGTATTTTTTTAAAGTCCGATTGCTGCTATTTGTGAGATACTAAGGAATGCTAGAAACCTTTAGATATTCCAAGGTATACTTGGAAATCCGATCGAAGTTTGATTTTCGATAGTGAAAGATGTTCAGAATTCAACGAAACAACCAATTCCCCTCTGCTCCTCTCATGGCTTTGGGTCAGGGTCGTAATTGAGACGAGACTGATCATAGCTACCGCGTTTGATTGGGAAAAGTTCAGTCAAAGCTTGACTCGATTGGACTCGGCTCGAACTCTAACTCAATTCGAGTTCATGATGAGTCAAGCCGAACTACTTGATACCCAACTCGAAAAGCTCGTGAATTACTCGAAAAATATAATATACTATTTTTTATTTTAGGTTAATTACTGTGGATGTCACGTTTGTTTGTCTATACAAATTTAGTCATCGATTTTGAAAATCAACCAATACAATATGTACGTTTTCGGGTTGTAAACTTATGGTCACTCCAGCTTAAAAGCTAACGGAAAAATAATTTGACACAATAAAAAAAAGATAAATTATTTAGATAATTACTAAATAATTATTTTATTTTTATTTTATCTTTAATTTGACCCTAAAAGTTAAAATTTTATATTTTTACCGTCTTTTTAAAAACATCTTTTCTTTAAAAATTTAAAACATCATTCCCTTGTTTTCTTAATATAATTTTGTGGTTTAGGTAGTAAAATATCCATTGAAAAAAGACATGCTAGATTCTTGAGGGTGTCTTGTAAAGGTATTTGTTGGATTAAAATTCAATAATAGTGGACACATATGTATAATGTATATTGTTATTATAAAATTTAACACGTAATTAAGTGACCAATTATGTTACACGTGTTATAGGTATTAAATTATCATGGAATTAAAAGTGTAGATACCATAAGGTGTATTTATAATTTGATGAGGGGCAGAGTTATAAATACTTAATAGTTGGTTATTAAATCAACTACTATTTGGTTATTAAATCAACTATATAAAGGGGTTATGGTCCCCAAGAATTAGGTCAACTTGCATATCTCTTTTCCCTATCTAAGAGTTGTGCCACAAGAGAAAACCTAACTTCTTAGAAGATCAAACCCTCTGGGAAAGCTTTATCAATTAATTCAGGTAAGCTTCTGCATTCAGTTTATTTATTTTATTGTTTTTGATGATTTGACATATAGATCTTAGGTTTATATTCGTATCAAATATTTTTTTAATTCTAACAAGTGGCATTAGTGCCAAAATTATGTCGATTCATTGAGATCATAAGTTTTTGGTTTTATAATTAATCGTATGAGATAAAATTATATATTTGTCGTATTTTAAGAACAAATCGATTTGATTTTGTTTTCTATGATTTGATTTTGGTTTTTCGCCAATCCGGTTGTTTTTCCTTTTCCAATGGATTAACACTCATTGTTTTACGACAAATATATATTTCCGTCGATTCAGTTTGGTTTTACATCCATGAGTTTGAATAGATTAATTAAGAAATCATAGAAATCAATCTAGATTTATATGAAGATTAGGTTTTGTCCGCATGAAAATTTATTTAATTTTTTTTTGGTTGTTATTAATTGGAAATTAAATTTTAAGTTTGGATTTCAATTACTTCGATAGTAGCAATTTACTTTATTTTTATGAAATATATATTTTAAATATATTTTATTTAAATTATATGTTTAATTTGGTTGGATCAAAATTTTAATTTTGATCATTGGGTATTAAGTTAAATTCGGTTAGATCAAAATTTTAGTTTTGATCATTGGGTATTAAGTTAAATTTGTTAGATCAAAATTTTAGTTTTGGTCTTTAATAATAAAGAAAAATATAATTAATTTCGGCTTTGTCATGATAAATTTATCATGATTCAAAAAAAATTTATATTCAGGTTAACTATTAAAGGTTTATATTCGGTTTATGTCTATTAAGTTATGATTGAATTATCTTTCGGCATGTTACTTTTAGAGTATATTGTTACTCTAAGTAATTTACTTGGTTAATTTATTTAACATTTAGTTTTGATCACATATTTTGGATTATAGAATATATATTTGGTATTGATATATTCAATTCGATTTGATCAAAAATTTTATTTTTGATTATTATATTATGATTATATTAAAGTTTCAAGTAATTATTATACGAATTACTCATTTGTATGATATTTTTGTATTTTGTTTTTAGTTAAAGATTAAATTTTTTGATCGAATTTAGTTTTGGTAAAAACATATTTAAGGAATTTTTGAAGAACAATCAAAGATTTCGGTTATTTGGATTCTGATAGCCCCATTAAGATAACCTTAATTTGGTTTATTTTAAAAACTCAAGTGTTATCAGAAAATTCAACTTTGACTATTATAAATATTAAGTTTGAATATTGGTATATTTATGTTATATATTTTAAGATTAATTAATTAAAGCATTAAGTCACCAAAGTGATCTTTATTGTGGAAATTATTTTATTTTAAAATATAATAGGTTTTGTGCATGTAATTCAGTTTATGCTAATATTAATCGGCCCAAAGAAAGATTAATAATTAGTAATGTTACATGTGCATCTGTGGTAATAAACATGTGATAATTATCCAGTTTTATCAATGTTTGATTGCTACAACAAGAGTACCGCTTACAGTTAATATTACTGTCCAAAGACTTGATATTAATGTTGTGCTTGCTATCTTGAGGGGAACTAACCATTATTTTGAATTTATTGTTTACTTCTGGATATTTATGTGAACTTGTTTATTTACTTATTTTTGTTCTATCTTTATGTAATTTATCTTTGTTATAATATTTGTTGAATACATTCTACACTTATGTTTAGTGAAATTAATTTCAAGGAATAAAAAAGACACTTATATATAGTATTTGGTGGTATGAACATAGAACTTGCACTAAGTGAATAACAACTTGCACCTCTCATGGCGGTAAACATTCATAAATAGGATTTTGAGAGGTGAGTTTATTCAAGCTGCATAAGTCTAATGATCATAAAGTATAATATTTTAGAAACTTTTAAGAGCACAAATCTAAATAAATTATTCATACTAAGGGTTTTCTATTGAGAAAAAAATACTATTATTTTTAAAGATTAACATGACATCACTTTTGGTTTACTTGATGCCTATGAAGTATAAGGATCAAGGAAATGTGAGGGAGTATATTATATTGCTTCAAAACTTAAGGCATATAAGATCAAACTTTATAACAATTGTTTGTTCTTATAATTTTAGTATAGCTTCCTATACAGTTTAACTAATTCAAAATTAGTTACAATTATTAAAGGAGATATAAACTTCAAATGAGATTATTTCTCATTGTGTTATAGAGGAAGAAAAGTTGAAGCATTATAATTATAAAAATACTCAATCAGTTAGTGCTCTTTGGTTAGTGTCTTTAAGAATAAGGGCAATAAAAAAATATATATTAGAATAAAGTTGCTACGGGGCCTACTCAGAAGGAATAACAATAAGTTATAAAATGTTGATTCTTTCGTATAAGCTAGGATACATGTAAAGATATTAAACTTCAAAAGTAAACAACTACTTAGGCTATTTTGAGTGATCCATGGGCGGTAAAGTTTATGATCCCACAATTAAGATTATTTTAATGAGAGATTTATAACATTTTTTAGGATGTTGAGTTTGGGAGGAGAATAAGGTTAGATACATTGCTATGAAGAAGGAATTGAATATTAATTTAATTCCTACTATCACTTTTGACGATGTTTAGGTTTTCACACCTATCATTAATCAAGAAGTGAATCAAGTACATCAGCAAAGCAATGTTGAACAACTCTCATTCAAGATAAGGTAATTATTTTTTAGAAGAACAAACTCAACAACCTCAAAAAGTATCTTTTAAGATATCCATGAGAGAAAAGAGAAATACTATTAAGGATTATTACTTAGTATTTCATCAAGAAAATAAGTATAATAAAGGAATGATAAAAAATAACTTGATCTGTTATTTTTATCAAACCATAAAAGTTTTAACTCTAAAAAATGGATAGATGTCATTAAAAAAAGAGTATAATTTTATACAAGGCAATAAAGTTTAGGAACTTGTCGCATTACCTTAAGGTACAAACCAATTGGTTGTAAATTAATATTTAAAACCAAGAGGGATGTAAATGATAATGTGGACAAGTATAAGGCATGTCTTGTATCTAAAGGATATACTCTAAAAGAAGACATTGATTTTGTGGAGACTCTCTCAAGTTATTCTGAAAGACTCTTTCAAAATAATCTTGACACTTGTTGCTTTTAATCTTGAGCTACATAAGATGGATGTTAAGCTTGTGTTTTTCAATGACAACATTGAACAAATTAATTATATGGTACAATCATTGATTTGTGTCTAATGATACAAAATTAATGAATGTAAATTAAAGAAATCTATCTATGAGCTTAAGTTTAACTCTCATTAATGAAATTATAAATTTCATATTGATTATCTCATTCGGTTTTGAGATAAATTTAGTTGAAAATTGTATGTATTACAAGTTCAGTGAGAGTAAACCAAGTGACACTCATATTACTAAAGAAGACAATTTTTTAGTGCCCTACAAGTAACCTTGAAATTTATAAAATATAAAAGATTCTATAAGCTATGGAGAATCTAATTTATGCTTAAGTATGTATGCATTTGGATATTGCGTACATTATTAGAATGTTAGACACATATTTAAGTAAATCTAATATGGATTGTTGGATAGCAGCAAATAGAGTTATGAAATGACTTTAAAGAACAAAAATTATATGCTCACATATCGAAGTTCTGGTAAGTTAGAGATCATCAAGTTTACAGGCTTTGATTCTACTAGAATATTGATGTAAAAGACTCTATCACATGAGCTGCTAATTATAGATTGAATAAAAAGATCACTTCAGTTATTTTGTGACAATAAATATGCATCATTTATTCTATAAATAATAGGAACACTTTAAAACTTTGTTTCTAGTTGTTAAAGAAAATTCAGAGTGTTTGTGTGTCTATAGAGCATGTTGGTACAAACTCCATAATTGCACACTTATTGAGAAACTATCACCTTAGGTCTTTCATGAGCATATTGCTCATGTGGGTGTAATATTATTTAAGTATATTTCAGTTTTAGTGGGAGTTTGCAATTTTGATAAATTCTCATTCGTTTTAGACACAATTTCGGTTACTTTAGTTTAAGGTTAATTTCTCAGGAAATAATGTTATTTTGGCTTATGCACACTCTGAACTCAGTAAAGTTTGATCTCACTAAAGTTTAGGAGGACCAGTTAGAAATAGGTTACGGGTTAAAGAAACGGTGCATGAACCATCTTACCTCGATGGTTAAAGAAACGATTGTTGTTCCTGGAGATTAAGGGTTCGAACACCAGTAATGCTAACACAGTTATTGAGCAATCAAAGCCCAATAGTTGAGAGTATACTTTATAACATATATTACTGTAATAATTAGGGGTGTTCATTTTTGGATATCGGATCGGATACGATCTGATTTTTTTGGATATTCGGGTTTTTGGATTGATGATATAGTGATCCGTATCTGATCCGGAAAAAGCGGATATCCACATAATCGGATAATCGGATATCCGATTATCCAAAAATATAATTTAATTATACTAATTTTTCGAATTTGAAGGTTATATTTATAAAAAATTTAGAATTTGGAATATAATAAATAAACAACAAATTACTAAATACAATAAGATTCACAATTATAAAAGTTTTAATTTTAAATTTTTTTAAATATAACAAGCACTAAATTGTTAAATATAACAAGATTAATATTAATGAAAATTTGAATTTATAGATTTTAGGATAATCCTAAACTTAAAATATTACGATCCGTATCCGATCCGAAAAACTTAAAATCGGATTGGATATCAGATCCAAAAATAAAAACCGGATCGGATATCCAAATTTTCGGATTGAATGTTTTTGAACACCCCTAATAATAATTGTATCTTATTCAAAAACAAATGTAGAAATGTGAATTTGACCAGGGAGCCGCGAACATTTTCGAAGTTCTAAGAGAAAACTTAAAAATAGACTTCTATAAAATAAAAGTAAATGTGCATGATTAAACTTAGTCATATGTATTTTTTTGTTGATTTTAGATAAAATATCGATATTTTCAAAATGAGTTTTAATACTTGCAAAAAAACGAAACAAAAATAACCGAAAATATTATAAAAATAATATTTTAGTCGTAAACAGATTTTAAAGTTTGTCGTATTTTAATCCTATCCTAGACATGTCGCTAGGGGTGTTTAAAACTACCCGACCCGATTGACTAACCCGACTACCAGAAACAAAAATAACGGGTAATTCCTGGAAAAAAAATTATCCGGCCGGGTCAGGTACCGACCCGAGAATAATTGGGCCGGGCTTGGGCCATTTTTCCCCAATTATCGGGTACCCGACCCGACTAATTTTAAATTATATATTTTTTAGTTTAAAATTATATTTTTATTGTAGGTTCCTTAATATTTGTACATAAAATTAAATTTAAATCTTTAAATTAATTTTATGTTTGTATTATATACTTTTAAGTTTTAAAATTTTTAAATATATTTTATTAATTTGTTAAGATCGAAAGGAAAAAAACGATATTAATATTTTTAATATTATTTTAATGATAAAACTTTAATAAACATCTGTATATATATTTAAATATTCTAAAGTTAACTTTAAATCATTAATTTTTATGTTTCCTCACATATTATAAAATTTTAAAATTTGGTTTTAATATGTGATTTTTTTAAAATTTTAAAATTTTAAAATAAAAATATATATATACAAACCGGGTACCCGTTATCCGATTAGTCGGGTACTCAAATTTTGCGCGTACCCGATATAAATGAGTCAGGACACAGACCAAAAAATTATTACACAAAAAAACCGAGTACTCAATTTTTTGAATACCCGAAAATTGAGTACCCGATAATAAACACCCTTATATGTCTCACGTTAAACTCTGCCCGTAACAAGTGATAAACCCATATATTTTTATCACTCCAGATAAATATATCTACGTCTTTACTTGAGATTATCAATTAACCTAAATTGTCTTTTATATTATAATACTCTTATAATATTACTTATATTCAGTTAAATCAGAAATTATCAATCTGATATTTTTTAAATCTTTTGTATATCCTTGTTAATATTAAATTATTATTAATTAATTTTATATATAATTGATAATTTTTTTAAAATATAAAAGGTTATTTAAATATAAACTTATCTATAATTAAAAACTTAAACATAATTTTAATAATTAAATTACTAAATATAATATTATTAATAATTAAATGACCTACGTTGTAGTTTACCCTAACAAATAAGGAAATGCAAAGCTTATAAGGAATTGAAAATCCTTAAAATGTTAATATAACGCCATTGTTTCTCTGCCAACCTTCTCCTTCCCCTTTCCCTTTCCCTAAAGAAACAGAATTAAAGTGAGCACAAGAGAGGATGTCTGATTATATGCCTGTAGAAATGCTTCTCAAAATCCTCGAAATACTCCCGGTAAAGTCTCTGATGAGATTCAGGTCAGTTTCCAAGACATGGGACACTCTCATTTCTCAATCATCTTTCATTTCATCTCATCTACAAGCTTCGGTTTCCAACAACACTCCCTTTCTCCTCATCTACGAGACCTTAAAAGATTATCAATATAATTCCTTTTTACTGTATGATAATGATGGGTTGGATAAGTTCAAGCAGCTTCAATTCCCTGTCTTTCCCTATGTTAATAATATTGGTGTGTTTGATTCTTGCAATGGGTTGATTTGTCTTATGTTGTTCCACTATAAAAATAATTTTTTAAGTTCAAGAAGTTTCGTTCTTTGGAACCCTTTGATTCAAAAGTACATTTCTTTGCCTCAGTCGAGCATTACTGAAGATGTGGGATTTGATTTCGGGTTTGGGTTTGATTCTAAAACCAATGATTACAAGATACTTATGGTTGGGAATAAAAAGGACTATAGTTGGATTCAGACTTATTTGTTTTCACTTAATCAAAATTGTTGGAAAAGGCTTTCTGCAACTCCTAATGATAATTACATATCTATGTCGAGGAAACTAATTTTTGTTAATGGAGCTGTTCATTGGATAGGGTATAATGCTAGAAACTACCTTGTACCTACTAATGTGATTTTGGGGTTTGATTTCAGTTCTGAGGAGTTTATGCTGATAAATTTGCCTGAGAACTTAATTGGTTCTGAATCTGAGGTTTCTTTATTAGTTATGAAATATAGGGAATCTTCCATTGCTGTCATGAGAACCGCCGAACATGATGAGTTGATAGAGTTGTGGGCCATGAAGGAGTATGGTGTGGTTGAGTCATGGACTAAATTGTTTGCATTTGAAGGTGTTGTGCCTTGGCCTCTTTCCTATTCATGTAAACCAGAGCTAAAGGTATTGGGGTTTAGGAATAATGGGTATGTTTTGTTGGAAGGGGATGACGGAGAGTTGGTTTCACTTGATTTGAACGGTCAGCAAATGGAGTCTCCTGAAGTTTACTTCAAGAAAACAGATTATTTTTGTCATTATTATCTATGTGGTACTCATGTCCAGAGCCTAGTGTTGCTTGACAAAGCGGTCGATGTCCACAACAGAGCCATTTAAGGAGCGGTAAGTGCATTCATCTGTTATTTCATTAGCTGTTGAATTTTTAGTTTTTAAATTAACATTGATAGCTACTCTCACTTTCGAGATGTTGTAAGAATCCAATACGATATTTGTGTGGAAAGTATAAACTTAAACTCATGCCAAACTGTGAAACCCTTTGAGCAAGTGAGACATTCATATGTTCATTGTAATATGTCCTGCTTGATATTCACAATACATTATATATATTAAAATTTCCAATTCTATCTGTGATGCATTCTTGAAGAACAAAAGTACCTTTTTATTACTTTGCCTTTATCTGCCTAGGTTGCAATCTTTCTCTCCATACTCACATGCACTCACATCTAAGCATGCCAGTATACACAAACTCCAGCAGGTATACACATTGAACTTTGAGGATCAATATAATCCCCTTGTTTGTACCGTGTTGTAAGGGGTTGTTGTCCTCATGTTTTCATGTTAGTAGCTAGCGAATGAATTATGTCTGTTTCTGAATGTCAATGACTGCACTATCTTCTCTTTATTATTTCAATGACCCTTTTTTCTGAGTTCTTGCAGGACCCTAAGGAACCTTGCAGATACGCATGCCTACGAAAGCATGCACGCCTTTTGATTAAGGAGCAGAGCTTCCATATGGTCTTTTTTCTCCATCTGGTACTGCATTTCTTCATTTAGTTAGAATAGACTCTCAGTTGTATGGAGTCACCCTTGGACAGTTTTCGTACTGATAATTGAATGATCTAAACATAATTGTTAATAATTGAGTGACCTATGTTGTAGTTTACCCAAGTAAATAAGGAAATGAAAAGCTTATAAGGAATTGAAAATCCTTGAAATGTTAGTGATGTTAATATAACGCCATTGTTTCTCTTCCAACTTTCCCCTTTCCCTTTCCCTAAGGAAACAAAATCAAAGTGAGCAGAAAGAGAGGATGTCTGATTACATGCCTGTAGAAATGATTCTGAAATCCTCGAAAGACTCCCGGTAAAGTTTCTGTTGAGATTCAGGTCAGTTTCCAAGACATGGGACACTCTCATTTCTCGATCATCTCTCATTTCATCTCATTTACAAGCTTCAGTTTCCAGCAACACTCCCTTTCTCCTAATCCACGAGCACTTAAAAGATTTTCAAGCAAATCACTTTTTACAGTATGATAATGATGGGTTGGATAAGTTCAAGCAGATTCAACTCCCTGTCTTTCCCTATGTTGTTAGAACTGAAGTGGTTGATTCTTGCAATGGGTTGATTTGTCTTATGTTGTTCCACTATAAAGATACTTATGGTTGTGGTTGAAGAAGAGGTCGGTAGTTGGTTTCAGCCTTATTTGTTTTCACTTAATCAAAATTGTTGGAAAAGGGTTTCTGCAACTCCTAATTATGCTTTCCATGTTGTGTACGAGATATCAATGCCTTTTGTTAATGGAGCTGTTCATTGGGTAGGATTTCTTTGGTAATGTGATTTCGGGGTTTGATTTTAGTGTTGAGGAGTTTATGTTGATAAATTTGCCTGAGAGCTTAATTGTTTTGTGTTCTATTTTATCAGTTATGAAAAATTCATATAGGGAATCTTCCATTGCTGTCATGAGAGTTGCAACAGGTAGGGGTAAGCAAAACTCGTCTCGACTCGAAAAAACCTAATAACTCGACTCAAGACAAAAATATTCGACTCGTTTTGGCGCGACTCAAAATTTCATAAACTTGACTCGATTTTTTTAAATAAAGTTCGAGTTGAAAAATGGAATTTCGAATAACTCAAAAAATTTTGTCATTAAAGGATTTATTTTTAAGTTCGAGACGGGTCTTTTATGTTTTTATGATATATATATTGATATATGATAATAAGGAGAAATGTTACTACATATGAAGAAATATATGTACACATATATTATATGATTAAAGAAAGTCGTTTAAATTGAAATCAAATGTATTATAACATGATAAATAATTATAATTAAATATTTACAGTAACTTGAAAACTCGACTCAAATTTCTTAAACTCAACTCGAATTGAAAAATTTTTAAATAAAATTTAAGTTGTAAAATATGACTCATCAATTCTATTAATTTAAAATTTTTTGACTTGATTCGATCAAATACTCACCCCAGCGGGAAGTGATGGGCTTCTAGAGTTGTGGGGCATGAAAGGAGTATGGTGTGGCTAAGTCATGTCATGGACTAAATTGTTTGCATTTCAAAGTGTCAAGGCCTATGAACCGAGGCCAAGGATTTTGGGGTTTAGGAAGAATGGGTATGTTTAATTGGAAGCGGATGATGGAGAGTTGGCTTCACTTGATTTGAACGGCGTAACGACCCTCCCCTAGGAGATTGTTAATAAAAAATTTATTTATTTGAAAGAATAGGGAATTGTAAATAAAATTGGTGAATTAGAAACTTGGTTAAAAAAATTAGAGTTAAAGGATTTTAAAAATTAGATTTGAATAGAAAATTGGAGATTTTGAAAATGGAGAAATTGTGATTTATTTTGAAATGAAATCGACATTTACTAAAAAAATGTAATGAAATTGAATTTGAAAATTAGGGATTATGAAAAAATGGAAAATCATTTTAAAACAAAAGGAGAATTTATTATTCGTTTAAGAATGCGAATATATCTTAAAGACCTCAATATTCGAAGGTAAGCCCCCGAAACGCCACCATTATGTCTGATGTCGGCCTTGCTATGACCGAATATTGAGGTATCGCATTTATTAATTAGTTGTCACATGTTGAATAATGAAATTAATCGAATATACAAATAAGTAAATAAAGCAGAAATTAAAAGCGTTCAAAGTAAATTACAACAAAATTATATATATGCGAGAAATTAAATACGAAAAATTTAAAGTGATAAAATAAGTTGCAAGAAAGTAAATGCTAAGAAAATTAAATACGGAAAATTAAGTGCGACAAATTAGATTATATTAAACGGGCCGTGAATAAATACAGATACTTTCCCGTAAAGGGTCACCGTAAGACTGACGTTAGAACGAATAAATAAATAAAATATACTTATATAAATATAACAATATACCTAGCAAACAAATAAAATTATATAATATATAAAATATACAAAATGTAAAGCAAAAAAACGTATATAACAGTATAACTATACGTATACTACATAATATAATGTATACAATCAAGTATTAAAGTGTAATACATGAGAAATATAAAATATGGACCAAATTATTAAAAACAAGAACAAAGGGGTCAATTTTAAACAACAACAGAAACGATAAAGGATGAAATTAAAGAGAAATAAAATCTAGAAGTAAAATTAAAAGAAATAAAACATAAACATTGTTGAAATTAAAATGAAAAAAACAAAATAAAGGGACCGAAAGCGGTATTTGACCAGAGCCGAAGTCTAAAAGACCAAACAACTGAGGGACTGACTTGGTAATTAACCCCTCGACCATAAACGCGCGGATCCTTTCCCGGGTTGGATCACCACGCGGGTCGTGCTGTCTAAAACGGCAGCGTTTCAACTAGTGTATATATATCAAACGTCGTGTATTTTATTATTTTATATTTTTTATGTTTTAATTATCGATCAAAAATCTAATTAATCTCTCTTTTATTATTAAATATTCATCGTAGAAACAATCATCATCATTTGTCGACTTTTGATAATTAAATGATTGTGTTTTTAGTTGTAGCATTTCGACGAAGACAGTGATAATTGAAGTGACGAAGGAAACATTGGAGAATTCATGGACATTTTGGCTCCAACTAGTCGGTTAATTAGCACTATAAATTACATTAGATTGCATGCTTGTTTGATACGTGAGTGACAAGAAAAAATACGAGGGAAAATAGCAGAGGTTAGCAAACTCTGTGATATTTGTACAATTAGTTGAAGCTAGTATCGTATTTGTGTTATATTTATATTTTGTTCATATTAATAATATAGTTAGTTTAAAGTCAAGTGCTCACCAACGCTTTTAATAAGTGGCTTTTGAATCACGTACGTTTTCGGGTTGTAAACTTATAGTCACCATGATTTAAAAGCTAACGGAAAAATGATTTGATACAATAAAAAAATAAATTATTTAGATAATCACTAAATAATTATTTTATCCTTAATTTGACTCTAAAAATTTTAAAATTTTATATTTTTATCATCTTTTTAAAAACGTCTTTTTCTTTAAAAATTTAAAACATCATTCCCTTGTTTTCTTAATATAATTTTGTGGTTTAGGTAATGAAATATCCATTGAGAACAGACATGCTGGATTCTTGAGGGTGCCTTGTAAAGGTATTTCCATCACTTGTTTGTTATTTTACATTAAGCTTCCTGTAAAACACAAAAGTTAATAAAGCTCTGTTCTGATATTATTCTTGAAAAATCTTCAATCATTTTTTAGAGAATAAAAAAGAGTTAAAATAGTGTATTCAGATGAAGCATAGATTTTGTTTCATATGCAGAGAAGATGGAACGAAAGAATCACAACAAGGACACCTTGGATTCGTATCGGAAGCTATGACATAGAGCAAACAACCAGGACATGTAGCTGCAAACATTTTCGGCTTTGAAATCTTGGACACCATGGAGAGGTTGACAACACTTGATTTAAGTGGAGCGGCTTTGAAGGAATTACCATCCTCAATGGAGAATCTCATTGCTCTTCAAAATCTGAGATTGAACAACTGTGAAAACCTTGTTTACCTTCCTCACAGCTTTTATAAATTGAAATCTCTTGAAGATTTCTTTCTTGTAGGTTGCTCAAGATTGGAGATTTCCCCAAAAATCTTGGACACCATGGAGAGGTTGACAACCCTTGACTTAAGCGGGACAGCCTTGAAGGAATTACCATCCTCGATGGGGAATCTCATTGGTCTTACTGATTTAAGATTGAACAACTGTGAAAACCTTGTTTGCCTTCCAGATGATTTGTTTTCTGCCATTGGAGGAGCTTGTTTAACAGGTGATATATTTTGAATAATGTAAACATGCATATTTATACCCTTCGTATTCTCTACGTTAAATCTATGTTATTCTCGTTTTGGTTATTTTCCGCATACAAATTTCTAACAACAGACATACATGATCTCCAAGGGTTGTCCTCATTGATGATATTGAATTTCTCTGGAACCAATATGGAGAACTTGCCGACAACTATCAAACAACTTCCTAGGTTGTGGAAGTTAATCTTGAGGAAATGTAAGAACCTGAAATCATTACCCGAGCTTCCACCAACCTTAGTACATTTAGAAGCACACGACTGCACTTCACTAGAGGATGCCTCAAGCATTAAAAAGCGTTTTGAGAAAGTACTGGAACATTATTATCACTTGGTCTACTTCTTCTTCAATCCTTATAAGCTGAATAACCAACGGTGTTTCTAATCATTGTAATCCAACAGGCATCCCCTCAGACAAATATGTTTACTGCATGCATCTCTGGAAGTGAAATCCCAGAATGGTTTGATTACAAAAGCTCAGGATCTTCGATAGGTTGGTAGATAGACTGCAAAACAGTGCGTCAACACTGACATAAAATAATAATGAATAAATAAGAATAATAAATTAATCGTGTCGTGTTATGGAAGTCACTACCTTAGAAACATTTCGCTCCGATGTGTGTATTTACTGCTTTAAGCGGTTTGTCCCCGAAGGTTAACACGGTCGCTTCAAACGATGTAAATCTAAAGTTTGGAGTAGACTATAACAATAGTGATCATGTAATTTGAAAAGAACTCAAACTCTATGATAAAAAATCTCCATTTGAATAAGACATGAACCGCATCATGACCGATTGGTTGTGTTGGATCAGTTGTTTCTCTTATATGACTACGATGAAGATGAAGTTGGTCGGTTTGTTGAAACTCAGACAGCAAACGAGCGTATCTGCAATGAGGCCTCGTTTAAATTCTACGTTGTACTTCAGAGGCAGTATGTGCCAGAACCCTTCTCTTGGAGGTAAAACACTGTGGGGTTCATCCATTATTTGCGAAGGATGAGGCTGTGGAACATGCACCTAAATTTTTGCATGAACCATCTTACTTCGATAGTTAAAGAAACGGTTGTTATTTCTGAAGATCACGGGTCCGAACACCAGTAATGCTAACACAGTGATTGAACAATCAAAGTTCAATAGTTGAGAATATACTTTATAACATATATTATTGTAATAATTTGGGGTGTTCATTGTTGGATATTGGATCAGATCCGATCCGAATTTTTTTGGATATTCGGGTTTTTAGATCGATGATATAGTAATCCGTATCCGATCCGGAAAAAGCGGATATCCACATATACGGATACCGGATATTCAGATTGGATAATCGAATATCCGATTATCCAAAAATATAATTTAATTATACTAATTTTTCGAATTTGAAGGTTATATTTATAAAAATTTTAGAATTTAGAATATAATAAACAACAAATTACTAAATATAATAAGATTCACAATTATAAAAATTTTAATTTTAATTTTTTTTTTAAAATAACAAGTACTAAATTATTAAATATAACTAGATTAATATTAATGAAAATTTGAATTTATGGATTTTAGGATAATCCGAAACTTGAAATATTGCAATCCATATCCAATTCGGAAAACATAAAATCGGATTGGATATCCGATCCAAAAATAAAAATCGGATCAGATATCCAAATTTTTAGATCAGATCAATGGATAATCAGATCGATTGGATCGAATATTTTATAACACCCCTAATAATAATTGTATCTTATTCAAAAAAAATTTGTAGTAATGTGAATTTGACCCGGGAGCCGCGAACCTTTTCAAAGTTCTAAGAGAAAACTTAAAAATAGACTTCTATAAAATAAAAGTATATGTGCATGATTAAACTTAGTCATATGTATTTTTTTTTATTTTAGATAAAATATCGATACTTGTAAAATGAGTTTTAATACTTGCAAAAAACGAAACAAAAATAACTGAAAATATAATAAAAAATAATATTTTAGTCGTAAACAGATTTTAAAGTTAGTCGTATTTTAATCTCATTCTAGACATGTCGTTAGGGGTGTTCAAAATTACCCAACCTGATTGATCTAACCCGACTACCAAAAACAAAAATGACAGGTAATTCCTGGGAAAAAAAATTATCCGGCCAGGTCAGGTACCGACCCAAGAATAATTGGGTCGGGCTTGGGCCATTTTTTACCAAATTATTGGATACATGATCCGACCCGACTAATTTTAATTAATTATATATTTTTTAGTTTAAAATTATATTTTTATTGTAGGTTCCTTAATATTTGTACATAAAATTAAATTTATGTTTGTATTATATACTTTTAATTTTTAAAATTTTTAAATATATTTTATTAATTTGTTAAGATCAAAAGGAAAAAAAACGATATTAATATTTTTAATATCATTTTAATGATAAAACTTTAATAAATATGTATATATATATTTAAATATTCTAAAGTTAACTTTAAAATCATAAATTTTTATGTTTGTTCACATATTATAAAATTTTAAAATTTGGTTTTAATATGTGATTTTTTTAAAATTTTAAAATAAAAAAATTAAAAAATATATACGAACCGGATATCTGTTACCCGATTAGTCGGGTACTCAAATTTTGCGCGTACCCGATATAAATGAGTTAGGACACAGACTAAAAAATCATTACCAAAAAAAAAACGGGTACTCTATTTTTTGAATACTCGAAAACTGAGTACCCGATAATAAACACCCCTACATGTCTCACGTTAAACTCAGCCCGTAACAAGTGATAAACCCATATGTTTTTGTCACTCCAGATAAATATATCTACGACTTTACTTGAGATTATCAATTAACTTAAATTGCCTTTTATATTATAATAATCTTATAATATTTAATATATCTACGACTTTACTTGAGATTATCAATTAACTTAAATTGCCTTTTATATTATAATAATCTTATAATATTACTTATATTCAGTTAAGTCAGAAATTATCAGTTTGATATATTTTTAAATTTTTTTTGTATATCCTTATTAATATCAAATTATTATTAATTAATTTTATACATAATTGATTTTTTTAAAATATAAAAGATGATTTAAATATAATTTTATCTATAATTAAATAATTTAAATATAATTTTAATAATTAAATAACTTAAATATAATATTATTAATAATTGAGTTACCTATGTTATAGTTTTATTCTAGCAAATAAGGAAATGCAAAGCTTATAAGGAATTGAAAATCCTTAAAATGTTAATATAATGCCATTGTTTCTCTGCCAACCTTCTCCTTCCCCTTTCCCTAAAGAAACAGAATTAAAGTGAGCACAAGAGAGGATGTCTGATTATATGCCTGTAGAAATGCTTCTCAAAATCCTCGAAATACTCCCTGTAAAGTCTCTGATGAGATTCAGGTCAGTTTCCAAGACATGGGACACTCTCATTTCTCAATCATCTTTCATTTCATCTCATTTACAAGTTTCACTTTCCAACAACACTCCCTTTCTCCTCATCCTCGAGTTCTTTGAAGATTTTCAATATAATTCCTTTTTACTGTATGATAATGATGGTTTGGATAAGTTCAAGCAGCTTCAATTCCCTGTCTTTCCCTATGTTAATAGTATTGGTGTGATTGATTCTTGCAATGGGTTAATTTGTCTTAGGTTGTTCCACTATAAAGATGATTTGATAAGTTCAAGGCGTTTCGTTCTTTGGAACCCTTCGATTCAAAAGTACATAACTTTGCCTCAGCTGAGCATTTCTGAAAATGTGGTATGTGATATCGGGTTTGGGTTTGATTCTAAAACCAATGATTACAAGATACTTATGGTTGGGAATGAAAAGGACTATAGTTGGACTTGGATTCAGCCTTATTTGTTTTCACTTAATCAAAATTGTTGGAAAAGGCTTTCTGCAACTCCTAATGATAATTTCATATCTATGTCGAGGAAACTAATTTTTGTTAATGGAGCTGTTCATTGGATAGGATATGATGCTAGAAACTACCTTGTACCTACTAATGTGATTTTGGGGTTTGATTTCAGTTCTGAGGAGTTTATGCTGATAAATTTGCCTGAGAACTTAATTGGTTCTGAATCTGAGGTTTCTTTATTAGTTATGAAATATAGGGAATCTTCCATTGCTGTCATGAGAACCGCCGAACATGATGAGTTGATAGAGTTGTGGGCCATGAAGGAGTATGGTGTGGTTGAGTCATGGACTAAATTGTTTGCATTTGAAGGTGTTGTGCCTCGGCCTCTTTCCTATTATAAACCAGAGCTAAAGGTATTGGGGTTTAGGAATAATGGGTATGTTTTGTTGGAAGTGGAAGATGGAGAGTTGGTTTCACTTGATTTGAACGGTCAGCAAATGGAGTCTCCTGAAGTTTACTTCAAGAAAACAGATTATTTTTGTCATTATGATCTATGTGGTACTCATGTCGAGAGTCTAGTGTTGCTTGACAAAGCGGTCGATGTCCACAACTGAGTCATGTAAGGACCGGTAAGTGCATTCACCTGTTATTTCATTAGCTGTTGAATTTTTAGTTTTTAAATTAACATTGATAGCTACTCTCACTTTTGAGATGTTGTAAGAATCCACTATCATATTTGTGTGGAAAGTATAAACTTCAACCCATGCCAAACTGTGAATCCTTTTGAGCAGGCGAGACATTCATATGTTCATTGTATTATGTCCTGCTTGATATTCACATTGCATTGCATATATTAAAATTTCCAAATCTCTCTGTGGTGCATTCTTGAAGAACAAAAGTACCTTTTTATCACTTTGCCTTTGTCTGCTTAGGTTGCAATCTTTCTCGCCATACGCTCATGCACACACATGTAAGCATGCCGGTATACACAAACACCGGCAGGTCTACTCTTTGAACCTTGCAGATCAATTTAATCCCTTTGTTTGTACCATGTAGTAAGGGGTTGTTGTCCTCATGTTTTCATGTTAGTAGCAAGCGAATGAATTATGTCTGTTTCTGAATGTCAATGACTGCACTATCTTCTCTTTATTATTTCAATGACCCTTTTTTTCTGAGTTCTTGCAGGACCCTAAGGAACTTTGCAGATACACATGCCTACGAAAGCATGCACGCCTTTTGATTAAGGAGCAGAGCTTCCATATGGTCTTTTTTCTCCATCTGGTACTGCATTTCTTCATTTAGTTAGACTAGACTCTCAGTTGTATGGAGTCACCCTTGGACAGTTTTCGTACTGATAATTGAATGATCTAAACATAATTGTTAATAATTGAGTGACCTATGTTGTAGTTTACCCAAGTAAATAAGGAAATGAAAAGCTTATAAGGAATTGAAAATCCTTGAAATGTTAATGATGTTAATATAACGCCATTGTTTCTCTTCCAACTTTCCCCTTTCCCTTTCCCTAAAGAAACAAAATCAAAGTGAGCAGAAAGAGAGGATGTCTTATTACATGCCTGTAGAAATGATTCTCAAAATCCTCGAAAGACTCCCAGTAAAGTTTCTGTTGAGATTCAGGTCAGTTTCCAAGACATGGGACACTCTCATTTCTCGATCATCTTTCATTTCATCTCATTTACAAGCTTCAGTTTCCAACAACACTCCCTTCCTCCTAATCCACGAGCACTTCAAAGATTTTCAAGCGAATCACTTTTTACAGTATGATAATGATGGGTTTGATAAGTTCAAGCAGTATCAACTCCTTGTCTTTCCCTATGTTGCTAGAACTGAAGTGGTTGATTCCTGCAATGGGTTGATTTGTCTTATGTTGTTCCACTATAAAGATACTTATGGTTGTGGTTGAATCAGAGGTCGGTAGTTGGTTCAGCCTTATTTGTTTTCACTTAATCAAAATTGTTGGAAAAGGGTTTCTGCAACTCCTAATTATGCTTTCCATGTTGTGTACAAGATATCAATGCCTTTTGTTAATGGAGCTGTTCATTGGGTAGGATTTCTTTAGTACTGTGATTTTGGGGTTTGATTTTAGTGTTGAGGAGTTTATGCTGATAAATTTGCCAGAGCGCTTAATTGGTTTGTGTTCTATTTTATCAGTTATGAAATATTCATATAGGGAATCTTCCATTGCTGTCATGAGAGTTGCAACAGGTAGGGGTAAGCAAAACTCGTCTCGACTCGAAAAAATCTAATAACTCGACTCAAGGCGAAAATACTCGATTCGTTTTGGCTCGACTTAAAATTTCATAATTTGACTCGATTTTTTTGAATAAAGTTCGAGTTGAAAAATGGAATTTCGAATAACTCAAAAAATTTTGTCATTAAAGGATTTATTTTTAAGTTCGAGACGGGTCTTTTATGTTTTTATGATATATATATTGATATATGATAATAAAGAGAAATGTTACTACATATGAAGAAATATATGTACACATATATTATATGATTAAAGAAAGTCGTTTAAATTGAAATCAAATGTATTATAACATGATAAATAATTATAATTAAATATTTACAGTAACTTGAAAACTCGACTCAAATTTCTTAAACTCAACTCGAATTAAAAAAATTTTAAATAAAGTTTATGTTATAAAATATGACAGTATAACTATACGTATACTACATAATATAATGTATACAATCAAGTATTAAAGTGTAATACATGAGAAATATAAAATATGGACCAAATTATTAAAAACAAGAACAAAGGGGTCAATTTTAAACAACAACAGAAACGATTAAAATTAAAACAAATAAAACATAAATAGTGTTGAAATTAAAATGAAAAAAACAAAATAAAGGGACTAAAAGCGGTATTTGACCAGAGCCAAAGTCGAAAAGACCAAACGATTGAGGGACTGACTTGATAATTAACCCCTCAACCATAAACGCGCGGATCCTTTATCGGGTTGGATCACCACGCGGGTCGTGCTGCCTAAAACGGCAGCGTTTCAACTAGTGTATATATATATCTCAAAAATCTAATTAATCTCTCTTTGTTATGAATAAAATAAAGAACAAGAACAGATGAATGAAGAGGAGAGAAAAGAGAGAGATTTTATTGTATTCTCAAAGGAGAGTTATGTACAATGCTTTTCTCCAAAAGTCTATATTTATAGGCTAAGATGGAAACCCTAATTTCATTGGGTATTAAACCCTAAGAATAAAGCCCATTAAACCTTCCTCTAATACATGGATATTCACCATAAATAAAATATTCTTAACACTCCCCCTTGAATATCCATGAAGATATTGTGCCTCGTTAAAACCTTACTAAGATAAAAACCCTGTGGGAAAAAATGCTTAGTGAAGGAAAAAGAGTACGCATATCTTTAATACACGAAATATGTTGCCTCATTAAAAACCTTTTCCAGGAAAACCCAATGGGACAAAACCATGGATAAGGAAAAGAGTACAACACGTGTTTTACTCCCCCTCATAAACGCATCAGGCAAGATCTCTGACACGACGCAATCCAATATTGTATGTTAACTTCTCAAATGGAGCAGTAGGGAGCGCCTTAGTAAATATATCTGCCAAATTATCACATGAATGAATTTGTTGCACATCAATGTCTCCATTCTTTTGTAGATCATGAGTGAAGAAGAATTTTGGTGAGATATGTTTTGTTCTATCACCCTTTATGTATCCTTCCTTAAGTTGGGCGATACATGCCGTATTATCCTCATATAAGACTGTCGGAGAAATTTTTCGAGAGAGTAAACCACAATTTTCTCGAATATGTTGGGTTACAGACCTTAACCACACACATTCACGACTAGCCTCATGGATAGCCAAAATCTCGGCATGATTAGAAGAAGTGGCAGTAATAGTTTGTTTCATTGAACGCCAAGAAATTGTTGTACCACCGTATGTAAATACATAACCAGTCTGTGATCGAGCATTATGAGGATCAGA
Source organism: Abelmoschus esculentus (assembly GCA_035048815.1). Taxonomy (NCBI): domain Eukaryota; kingdom Viridiplantae; phylum Streptophyta; class Magnoliopsida; order Malvales; family Malvaceae; genus Abelmoschus; species Abelmoschus esculentus. Next base: position 24,577,197 of record JAUCBN010000004.1, read on the forward strand.
TAAGTATCCTGCATCAGCAAAACCGACCAATTCTGTTTTGGATATATTAGGGAAAAATAATCCCATGTCTTTCGTACCTTGAAGATAACGAAATATGTGTTTAACCCCATTCCAGTGTCTTCGGGTTGGGCATGAGCTAAATCTTGCCAACAAATTGACAGCGAATGATATGTCAAGTCGTGTGTGACTAGAAAGATACATCAATGCACCAATAGCACTTAAGTATGGTACTTCTGGACTAAGAATGTCCTCATTCTTCTCTCGAGGACGGAATGGATCTTTGTTAACATCAAGTGACCTAACAACCATGGGGGTGCTCAACGGATGTGCGTTATGCATGTAAAACCTTTTTAGCATTTTTTCTATGTATGTTGATTGATGCACAAGGATTCCATCCTTTAAGTGCTCAAGATGTAATCCAAGACAAAATCTTGTTTTTCCGAGATCTTTCATTTCAAATTCTTTCTTTAAATATTCCACTGTCAATGAGATCTCTTCAGGAGTTCCAATGATATTTAAATCATCAACATACACGGCAATAATGACGAATCCGGAGCTAAACCTTTTAATAAAAATACACGGGGAAATTGGATCATTCTTATAGCCTTCCGCTAATAAGTATTCACTGAGGCGATTATACCACATACGCCCAGATTGTTTTAATCCATAAAGGGATCTATTCAATTTAATTGAATAATGTTCTCGAGAATCTGAATTAATTGCTTCAGGCAGTTTAAATCCTTCCGGAAGTTTCATATAAATATCATTATCAAGAGGCCCATATAGATAGGTTGTAACCACATCCATTAAGCGAAAATGAAGTCTTTCTTTTACTGCCAGACTAATCAAAAATCGAAAAGTGGTTGCATCCACCACTGGGGAATATGTTTCTTCATAATCAATTCCAAGTCTTTGTGAAAATTCTTGTGCAACTAAACGAGCTTTATATCTCGCAATTTCCCCCTTTTCATTTCTCTTTCTCACAAATACCCATTTATACCCCACGGGCTTTACACCTTCTGGTGTACGAACTACAGGCCCAAAAACTTCTCTTTTTGAAAGAGATTTCAATTCCGCTTCAATTGCCTCTTTCCATTTTGGCCAATCATCTCTTTGCTTACATTGTCCAATTAACAATGGTTCATGATCCACATTATCATCCAAAATCTCTAGTGCTATATTGCATGTAAAAGTATTATCAACATCGGTTTTATTTCGGTTCCATTTGTTACCAGACATGACATAATTTATAGAGATCTCATCATTATCAGGTACCTGATTCATGTCTAATATCTCTTCTGGAGACCTTTTAATCTCTTCTCGAGATATTTCATCATTTGTTAACTCCACAATCGGACCATCCCAATATATAGCTCCTTTTCTTTTTCGTGGAATCTTATCTTTGGAACCTATTGGTCTACCACGCTTTAAGCGTGCGTTTGACTCATTAGCAACTAGAGTTTCTCCTTCTAGGACATCAATAGTAATCGGAGCATTCACAGCTGGAATATGTGACTTAGTCACTCTTTTAGGGTCAACAAAAGTATCTGGCAATTGATTTGCTAAGTTTTGCAAATGAATTATCCTTTGAACTTCTAAATCACACTGTTGGGTACGTGGATCAAAGTGTGATAACGATAATTCATTCCAACTTATGTGGTTTCCCAGCTGTTTATTTTCTCCCCCTAATGTTGGGAAAACCGATTCATTAAAATGACAATCGGCAAATCGAGCTATAAATAAATTCTCCGTCAAAGGCTCAAGATATTTAATTATTGAGGGGGATTCAAATCCGACATATATTCCCAACCTCCTTTAAGGACCCATCTTTGTGCGTTGTGGTGGAGCAATCGGAACATAAACCGCACATCCGAAAATTCTAAGATGGGAAATATTTGGTTCCTGACCAAAAACCATTTGTAATGGGGAGAAATTATGATAACTTATTGGCCTGATGCGAATCAGTGATGCCGCATGTAAAATAGCATGCCCCCAAGCAGAAATTGGTAATTTAGACTTCATCAATAACGGTCTTGCAATTAATTGAAGTCGTTTGATAAAAGATTCTGCAAGACCATTTTGTGTATGAACATGAGCTACAGGATGTTCAACACTAATTCCAATTGACATGCAAAAATCATCAAAAGTCTTAGAAGTAAATTCACCAGCATTATCAAGACGAATTGTTATTATGGGAGAATCTGGAAAATGTGCTCGTAGTTTTATTAATTGAGCAAGTAACCTCGCAAATGCCAAGTTGCGGGTTGATAACAAGGATACATTTGACCATCTAGTCGATGCATCGATTAAAACCATAAAATATCTAAATGGTCCACAAGAAGGGTGTATGGGCCCACATATATCACCCTTTATCTGTTCCAGAAAGTTAATAGATTCATAATCTATTTTAGCTGGTGATGGTCGAGTAATTAATTTGCCTTGAGAGCAAGCATCACATAAAAGGGCATTACTTTGAAGAATCTCGTGGTTCTTCAATGAGTGACCACATGAATTCTCAATAATTCTTCGCATCATAGTCGAACCGGGATGGCCTAACCGGTCGTGCCAAATAATAAAGTTATCAGTAAACTTATAGTTTACAATAGCATGTGCTTCAATTGCACTAATTCTTGTGTAGTACAATCCGGATGACAGTGCATGTAATTTTTCTAGCACTTTCTTATTGCCTTGAGCTATACTCGTAATATAGAGATATTCAGCATCTCCTTGACTAATACTCTCAATATGATATCCATTTTTGCGAATATCTTTAAAACTTAATAAATTTCTTTCCGACTTTGGAGAGTATAGCGCATCTTGAATATGGAATAAAGTTCCATTTGGCAATAACATATGCGCTCTTCCGGAGCCTTCTATGATATTAGCACTTTCGGATATAGTACTCACATTATTCCCTTGCATTGTTAAATGGGAAAAGAATTTCTTATGCTTAAGTATTGTATGAGTACTTGCACTGTCCGCTAAGCATAAGTCGTCACCATATTTTGCAGATTGTATTTGTGACGTAATCATATTCTTCAAAGAATAAATAAATAAATGTTACAACAATATTCTAAATAAATAACATCAATGATTTTAATAAATTAAACATAAATTTTATTCTTGAAAAAAAATATGATAAAATAAAACATCTTCCTAATAAACATAAAGTAAATATAAAATTAATTAAAAGACATCAAATATTTCTCTCAGGGGATATGAGAAAATCATCAACTTCTATGTTTGTAATGCCATAATTATCCTAGCCACTACCGGAAATTCCATAATCATCTTTGTGAAGGCCATAATCATCCTTGTCATCGATATAAACAAAATTTGTTTCAATTCTCTTTCCTTTACCACTTATTGATTGTTGGTAAAGGTCCACAAGATGTTTTGGCGTACGGCAAGCACGGGCCCAATGATTTGTGCTGCCACATCGATGATACGCAGATTCCTCTTTCTTGGATTGATCTTTTGCACCATTGTCATCTTTATTGTTCCACTTACGGTGGGTATAGTTACTTTTAAAACGACCACCTCGCCTATGTCCTCGACTGTGGCTATGCCCACGCCCACGCCCATAACTATGACCACGATTATGGGTGTAGCCTTTATTTTTTCCGCTATAGAATGTCGCATTCGCTTCAGGGAATGGAGCGGAGCCTGTTGGGCGATATTCATGATTTTTCATGAGCAACTCATTATTTTGCTCAGCCACAAGAAGGCAAGAAATTAACTCAGAATATTTCTTAAAGCCTTTTTCACGATATTGTGTCTGAAGGACAACATTGTTGGCATGAAAAGTGGAGTATGTTTTTTCTAACATATCCTCATCAGTAATATTTTGACCACATAACTTCAATTGTGAAGTAATTCGAAACATAGCAGAGTTATACTCGCTTACTGATTTAAAATCTTGCAATCTTAGATGCAACCAATCATATCGAGCTTTAGGCAAAATAACAGTTTTCTGATGGTCATATCGTTCCTTTAGATTATTCCAAAGAATAAGAGGATCTTTCACCGTTAAATATTCAGATTTCAACCCCTCATGGAGGTGACGGCGAAGAAGTATCATGGCTCTGGCCTTATTTTGAGCAGATTCTGCATTCCCCTCTTTAATAGTATTTCCCAGGCCATTTGCATCTAGATGTATTTCAGCATCTAGGATCCAAGATAAATAATTCTTTCCGGAAATATCGAGAGCCGCAAACTCAATTTTTGCAAGATTTGTCATTGATATACTATAAAAGACAAATAAAAAATTAGATCAACTATATCTTAAATATATATGCAAACAAACAAAGATTTAATCCTCATACGCGGCGTTGTTAAACCAGTCCACAAGGTCCTTTAATAAAAGAACCCCCTTTGAGACCAGTAGCCTCGCAGAACGGGATGTCCAGCCAATATACTCGGATTAAATTATCAAAACAAATAAACATGTTAATTAACAAATATATAAAAAAAATATTCATGGCATGAAATAAACACATAATAACTTTAGACAAAACAAGAATATATAAAAAAAAATTAAACAAACTTTTTTTTTCTTTGTTTTAAATTATAATCACCATCGTATATATTATTTTATAAATTAAAATATATAAGATGAAGAAAGAAAAAGAAAAAAAACATACCGGGTAAATCTTTGAAGAAACTTGTAATAAAAATCTTCTTGAGCAAACTCGTGCCGATAACGTGTTATGAATAAAATAAAGAACAAGAACAGATGAATGAAGAGGAGAGAAAAGAGAGAGATTTTATTGTATTCTCAAAGGAGAGTTATGTACAATGCTTTTCTCCAAAAGTCTATATTTATAGGCTAAGATGGAAACCCTAATTTTATTGGGTATTAAACCCTAAGAATAAAGCCCATTAAACCTTCCTCTAATACATGGATATTCACCATAAATAAAATATTCTTAACACTCTTTTATTATTAAATATTCATCGTCGAAACAATCATCATCATTTGTCGACTTTTGATAATTAAATGATTGTGTTTGTAGTTGTAGGATTTCGACGAAGACAATAACGATTGATGTTGGTTGAATCGATGATATGTAAGATAAAAATTAAAGTTTTTTTTATAAAATTAATTTTTTTAGATTTTTATAAAGTTAAACCTTTTATCTTTAAAAACAAAATATTAAAAATATATCACATCATATTTTTATTACGTAAAAAAAATAAATTTAAGTAATCATCTACTCTGCTGCTCTCTGCCAACTCCCCGCTTTCCCTTTCCCTTTCCCTTTCTCCAGAAGGAAACAAAGTTAAACGGAGCTAAAAGAGAAGATGTCCGATTATATACCTACAGAACTGATTCTGAACGTCCTCAATAAACTCCCGGTGAAGTCCCTGTTGAGATTCAGGTCAGTTTCCAACACTCTCATTTCCCACCCTTCTTTCATTGCATCTCATTTACAGGCTTCACTTACGACACCACCCAAAGACACTTCCTTTCTCCTTCTCGAGTGCCCGACAAAGTACAGAGTCAAGTACTTTTTACACTATGAGAATGCTGGGTTTGGTAAGCTTCGATTCCTGAACTTTGATTTCGCGTCTGATTCTCCAGTGATTGGTTCTTGCAATGGGTTACTTTGTCTTCAATTGTTTGACTATGGTGAATATAGTAAGTACAAAGGAAGAATGGAGAAGTTTTGTTGCAAGTGCGGAAAGTAAAGATGGCTTCACTTGATTTGAACTCCCAACAAATGGGGGATTCACTTTATTTGAACTCCCAGCAGATTGAGCTTCATGGAGTTGACATCGGGACAAATTTACTATCTGTCTTTAGTTATGTGGAGAGCCTAGTGCTGCTCGACAAGAGGTCGATGCCAGCAGCGAGAGTGATGAGTATCATCATATATACTCAAGTGATTCTGATGAATTGGTGGAGAGAGTGATGTAAATCTTGTTAGAATTCAAACTTGATTTGAATTCAGAAGTGACAAAGCAAATTGACGTGGCAACGTTTTGGAGTTCCATAATGACAAGCGTCGTTTTACTCGTCAAAATAAAATATTCCTCATTAAATAAGTAAAAGATAGTATTGTAAAGAGGGTCGGTCCACAGGGAATTTGAAATTTCTGATGTAATTATGCGTTGATTCAGTCCAGGATACTGTAAACAATTAATTAAAAAGGGATTGATGAGATTGTGATGAAAAATAAAGAAACTAAAGTAAACAAATTAAAAGTAAAAAATAAAGATTGAGAAAAAGAAATAGTAGTTGAAAATGACAATGAAGAAATCGTCTCGAGCTAACTTTGTTTCAATTCTATCGATCATTGAAATGGATTTTTTTTACTCCGGGATTCATGTCGGTTACAGTCTACAAGGACCAACCCATTGTAACTTGCTTTTCTCTCTTGTAACTGATCTTCCCAAGCCTATCTTTAAAATATGATTCTTGAGTGGATTAACCACAACTATTATCGTTAAAACAGTCAGATTAAGTACTGAAAAGGCCTGACTCAGATTATATTGTCTCGTCGAGAATCAAATCCGATCTTATTTTTCCTTAGCGGACCGTCGCTAAGTGTGTTCATAGGAAGTCGAAATTGCCACAGACAAATCCTTCCTCCCACTATACATTAAAACAACATCCAGACCAACGAGCTCTTTTTTGTTTGAAAATGCTTTAATTTTGTAATTAAGTCCGATTGCCGAACTAATAAAACAAAAAAATAAGAATGTATCCCAAAGGGATTTAAGTACTATTCAATTCTCACGCATCGAATTGATTCATTGCTAGCTCTCGGCTTAAAAGAAATTAGCTAAGCATGATATCAATTATCATATTTTTGTAAAATATAAAAAGACTTAAAATAAAGAAAGAAAAGAAATTTTATAGAATAAAAGCAACAAGACAAGAGTTCAAAGATGGAACGATTGATCCTAAAGCCTTACCCATGGAAGGTATTTATAGGTTACTAATAACCTAAAAATAACAAACTAACTCAAAATAAAATAAAAGATAATAGATAATCCATGAGCTTAAAATTTAAAAATAAGATATCCAAAAGATCTTCTCAAATCTTGCTGACTGAACCGCCTCCAGAATCTTCTCAGATTTCGTTGACTGGACTGCCTCCAGAATCTTCTCGAGTCTTCTCGAGTCTTCTAGAAACTGCCACATCAACATTTCATCGTGCCCGATGTCGTGCCCATGTCTCCAGTTACGAAGAATGCAAAAACTTTTTTAATCACCAATAGTAAACAGTTCACTGCACATAAAGTAAACGAAATACATTCAAATTAGCAATGATAAATTCATGAGAATAGGATAATTAGTAATTAAAAAGTGACTATTTAAATCACCAATCAAATTTCCCCTCACTTGTCTCATACTTGCCTCAAGTATGCCTTAATCAAACCAATCAAAAACTTAGTTTATAATCCTCCAATCCATCTCATACTTAAGCAATTTATGAAAACCAAAGCTCACAATAATTAATTGAACTAAAACATTGATCAAGAGAATAAACACAAGTAAAAATAAATCAAAAATCCTTGTATCTACCTATCTTTTATCAGTAAAAAATTAAGCCTAACTCAATTCCTCACAAGGTATCACTCAATTCACTCAAATGTGTTTCGGGTGCAAAATTTCGCTCAAAGTCGCAATCAAATAAAATAAGCTTGTGACATAAACAATTCTCCACTACTTAGAAGAAATAAGATGCAAGATCAATGGGTCTTTAAAAAGGGTGTAATGGGGCTTAGGTAAAGGTAGGAAAAAGGCTTAAAATGAGGTTTGTAATCAAGACAAAGAATTTTTCAATAACATAACCAATGTCCACGAGCAAAATAAGGTGCATGAAATAAATAAGAATATTTATATCAAAAATAAAATCAAAATCAAGCTAACTATTTTTTTTCTTCTTCCTTTTTTCGTTATTCCTTTCTTTTCTCTTTGTTCTTATTCTTCTTTTTTTTTTTCATTTTTCGTGGAACAAAAATGCTCACACGCTTCAATTCTTTGTCCTGACAAAGGGTGAGAAAAGAGAATGATACAAAATAAAAAGGCTTAAAGGCTTTAAATTGAGGTGAAATAAAAAAATGCATGTAGGCTCAAAATTGGTTCACTAATGGGAAATTAAAAGGATCTGTTTTTTCTTGGGTAAAATGGGGTGAATCCTATGCCCAAATCATATCAAAGCAACATATTTCATGTGTAGTCTCAAAATGTATTCATGTCACAAGTTCTAAATTTCCAATATCTAATTCGACACTCAAGCAAGAAAAACGAGCATAAAAATGGAGAAAACATGCTCAAGGCTCAAAACCTTACCAAAGTGTGTTTCATTAATCAAGTTAGGCGAAAGTTTAATAGACAAAATCAAGGCATATTACAAAGAAGTCAACTTAAATTCCTACTCATGCAATCTAACTATCAAGAGTGTTCTAAATCCAAAATAATTAAAAGATCTTAGATAACCATATCATGCTTAAGATATTTGATGAAAAGGAAAGAAATTTAACTAAGCATTCGACCAATTTAATCAAGTAATTCAATCAAACAATAAATATGACAATGAAGAAATCGCCTCGAGCTAACTTTGTTTCAATTCTATCGATCATTGAAATGGATTTTTTACTCCGGGATTCATGTCGGTTACAGTCTACAAGGACCAACCTATTGTAACTTGACTTTCTCTCTTGTAACCGATCTTCCCAAGCCTATCTTTGAAAGATGATTCTTTGAGTGGATTAACCACAGCTATTGCCGTTAAAACAATCAGATTAAGTACTGGAAAGGCCCGACTTGTATTATGTTGTCTCGTCGAGAATCGAATCCGATCTCATTTTTCCTTAACGGACCGCCGCTAAGTGTGTTCATAGGAAGTCGAAATTGACACAGGTCAATCCTTCATCCCACTATACATTAAAACAATATCCAGACCAATGAGCTCTTTTTTGTTTGAAAATGCTTTAATTTTGTAAGTAAGTCCGATTGCCAAACTAATAAAACAGAAAAATAAGAATGTATCCCGAAGGGATTTAAATACTATTCAATTCTCACGCATCGAATTGATTCATTGCTAGCTCTCGGCTTAAAAGAAATTAGCTAAGCATGATATCAATTATCATACTTAGCATATTTTTGCAAAATATAAAAAGACTTAAAATAAAGAAAGAAAAGAAATTTTATAGAATAAAAGCAACAAGACAAGAGTTTAAAGATGGAATGATTGATCCTAAAGCCTTACTCATGGAAGGTATTTATAGGATACTAATAACCTAAAAATAACAAACTAACTCAAAATAAAATAAAAGATAATAGATAATCCATGAGTTTAAAATTTAAAAACAAGATATCCTAAAGATCTTCTCAAATCTTGCCGACTAAACCGCGTCCAGAATCTTCTCAGATTTCGTTGACTGGACTGCCTCAAGAATCTTCTCAGATTTCGCTGACTAGACTACCTCCAGAATCTTCTCGAGTCTTCTAGAAACTACCACATTAGCATTTCATCGTGCCCGGCGTCGTGCCCATGTCTCTAGTCGCGAAAAATGCAGAAATTGTTTTTTTAATCACCAATTGTAGTAAATAGTTCACTGTACATAAAATAAACGAAATAAATTTAAATTAGCAGTGATAAATTCATGAGAATAAAATAATTAGTAATTAAAAAGTAACTATTTAAATCACCAATCAAATAAAATCGTGGAAGCAACTATGGAAATTTTAGTGGCACAAATCCTTAGCAATTAAGCAAAGGATAATGTTGGCAGCTCAAATTGAAGTGACGAAGGCAACATTGGAGAATTCATGGACATTTTGGCTCCGATTAGTCAATTAATTAGTGTAATACCCGAATTTCATCCGGGTACTCGAATATAAATAAGGCTACAAGTAAATATTAAGTAGAAATAAACAAATAAATAATATTATGTAAATTATAAATAAAAAAAATAAAAAAAATAATAAATAATGGATAAGGATGGATATTCGGTTACCATGAAAGGGGTTAATGGAGTTGTTTATCTATGTCTTTTTCCAATCTTTCAGGGGGTAATGAGGGGAGGTTATTTCCAGAAGAGACAAGGATGATGGGGGAAGCAAACTGAGGCAGAAATAGAAGGCTTTTGGGGGGCATTCGGCAACAGGTCTTTTTGGCTACTCTCTACAACAAAAACCGAAGGAAGTAAAAAGGAGGGGAGTTTCCTTGATCACCAAAAAACCGAAGATAGGGAGAGGTTTCAAGGGGGATATTGACAGCAATTAAGAAGAAAAAGGGGGCAAGGTAATGAGTGATGGTGGTCGCGGTCACGAAGGCTTTCTGGAGATAGAAAAAGCTGATAAATCGGTCGGGTTAATGAAATATCTCGTGGTGGTGTCCAAGTCATGGAAGAATCAAGCAGCAGCAGCTTCTTCTTCTTTAGATTCTCAAGCTCTCGCCAAGGTCGTCTTTTCTCTCGATCCTCTCAAACCCAGGAAGCCAACAAGTGTCCGTTTCCATTCAAGGATCAAAATTACTTGTGTTAACCATGAAACCGGAGTGGTGGAACCGAAGGAATATGGACCAATTGCAAATTGGCAGAGGACAATGGATGACATGGATGCCCTACATAACCGAAAGTTGGTTCAACCGCCCGAGGGGAAACACATTGTAACAGTACGAATATGAAGAACAAAATATTTAAGGGGAGAAGAAGATAGAACAGAGCAGAGGAAGAGACAATCAGAATATCAGGGGAGAAGAAGGATAAGGGGAGAAGACAATAGTTTCATTAGTTTCATGATACTAAAAAAAACATTCAGTTGAGATTTTAACCCTACAATTCTATCTAAAATTTACCGTTTCATTAAACGGTATAACCATTGAATTGTATTCAAGCTCCTAACACATTGAATTGTAGTCCTTATTATTAAAAGCCTAAATACATATGGATCATTAAACTCAAAATTTATGTCGACATTCATAAACACCATTGAATATTCTTTTCTCAACACGGATCATATCAGAAAATTCATGTTACTTGCAAGATGAGGATCCTCACTACAGATCTTGGCAGCCAACAATAACGCCGTGAGATTATTAGTTTTTTCCTTTATATGCAAAGACTTTCTCAATACATTCAAGGTGACTTTGTTCTGACGTGCACCATTGCAACAAAGTGCAAGAAATTCCAACGGTCAGTACGATGTAATAATCCAGGCTTGATCTCTTTAAGTCGCTTTGATGAAGTGGGATTTTGGCTGCATAAAGAAAGCACATACATTGATGAATTTTCTGCATAAGAACCAACAAAAGTAGAATAGCCTCTTCCAAATTATTTTTGGGTACATAAGCACCCTCAACTTGAGCACCCAAACTAGGAGGATCAGACTCCAATCCACTATGTAAGAGAAAAACTGCAAATGCTTTCTGAATTCTCCCACAACAATTATCGTCTAAGTTCCATGGATTGAACAGTACACGTCTATAAGTAGTCATTGCTTCTTGATGGTTACCAGCTTGCTTCAAAAGCTTAGGAAGTAGCTTAACCGCTTTACTAATCATCTCCTGCAATCGACTCTCAACTTGGGCATCGGATATTCCTTGAGGAAATATCTTCCCTACAGCATCAAGCACACTTGAACAATCTTTAGCAGCCTCTGATATGAGATAGATTATAGTTTGATCCATATTTTTCACAAACCCCTGCATTTCGGCATTGACAACCAAAACTATAAACCTCGGAACTTACACTACCAACAGTCCGTGTTCTTCCTCCGTAAAATCAGACCATTTTGTATCATTGACCTCTTCTAGCGTATACCCACTGTCCTGTGTTCCTTCCAGCAACACATTAGATAGGTTATCAAAACCATCCAACTCCAAGTCTTTTATCACAAACGATTCGTCGAACACTTTGAGTTCGTTAGATCCTATCAACATCAATTCTTGTTTTGTTTCTACCGAATCAGTAGACGCAACACCTTGAACCAGTGGTGATTTTAACTGATGATCAATAAACTCCACTACAGTCGAGATTTCCATTGTCGAATTTTGACTCTTTGCTTCCACGGAAATAGGCCCCAACAATGAGTTATTCAATCTTTGCGGATTAATAACGGAAAAATTATTTGATTTTTCAAAAGCCCTCTCAAACAGCAGTTTGGTATCCTCCAAAAATTTAACTTGAAACTCATAGAACATTCGATCTATGGAATTTTTCAAACGAATAAACTCTTCGTGTAATTGATTCGCCATCATTCAAGAGGATTCAATCTGGCTCTGATACCTTTGTAACAGTACAAATATGAAGAACAAAATATTTAAGAGGAGAAAAAGATAGAACAGAGCAGAGGAAGAGAGAATCAGAATATCAGGGGAGAAGAAGTATAAGGGGAGAAGACAATAGTTTCATTAATTTCACGATACTAAAAAAACAGTCAGTTGGGATTTTAACCCTACAATTCTATCTAAAACTTACCGTTTTATTAAACGGTATAACCAATAAAAAAAGACTCAAATAAAATGACATCGTTTTACTTCTATTATTTTTGAGTCATTACACATTTAATTCGAAGGGGTGAAGAGATTGGTGGCAAAGATCACAAAAAGAAATTGGTGGCAGAGATCAGAAAGATTGCCATAACCGAAAACGAGATCAAGGAAGGAAAATCTTGCACAAGCAATTGAACATGAATCGTGTGGAAACTCTACTGCTGCTTATGAGTGCTACCAGAAAGCTGTTGACATTTCACCTTCAACTGCACATGAACTAATCATGGTAAGTAACAAATTCTGAAGCAGAACTTCCAAATTGTATGGTTATGGAATTTGTTTGCACATTAAGATGATCTTGGAAATCGGAGTTGTGTGTATTCAAGTGATTCCCTTATTTCCCCAAACTCACTGTTTATTCATTTGTACATGTTTCGAATGATGTAAGAACATGTAATTGAGTTAGTTGATTCAATTGTTTAATTGATATGATGATTAGAATTATATATAAATGATAAGATTAAACATATATTAAAAATTGGTTTGCTTGCGTATTTTAAAATTTATGTAGTATAATTATCTAGGAAGTCACCTAATTTACACGTAGCTAATTAAATTAGAGCCTGTTAGGGTTAGTCATTTCAATTAAATAATTAATTTAAATATGGAGATAATTGTGGTAACGATGGTATTTTAATCATATACCTTTGATACACTAAGCGGTCGGTGTTTTGACATAATATTATGTTGACCAAGAGGGTGTATTTTGGTATCGCATTTGACGTGCCATCGAAACCTAGAAAATGATAAATAATTTAAGGTTAGATTTAAATAGAATTAATTAGGTAAATAATTAAAAACATCAATAGTATTATTAATTTTAGGGTAAACTACACATATAGTCATCATACTATGGGTTTAGTATCGATCTGACCACAATGCTTTAAAAAGAATCAAATACATTGATAAACTATTAATTTGGTATTAAAATAGCCATCTGCCGTTAAGGATGTAACGGACTGATGACGTGGCAGTTAAATATAAAATGGAATAATTACACATTTAGTCTCTATTATTCATACATTTTTATAATTTAGTCATAATTTTATTATAAAAAAATAATATAATTATTTAATTAGGTGGTGACACGTGTCATCACCTAATTAAAGAAGAAAATAAAAAATTTAAGAACTTGCAGTCAATGGGAATTGAACCTGGGTGACTAGGTTGGAAACCCCATAAGTCAACCATCAGGCCAACTGCTAACTTAAGCAATAAAGTACCAGTGTTAATATATATTTAGGTATATTTTACATTTATTTTTCACATTCACATATATAATGTAATATTTATTTTTTTATTTTAATTAAAAATATTAATCAATTATTAAATAATAAATTTAAAAAATTAAATAATAAACTTTTAATAAAAAATCTATAACCCTAACCCTAACCCTAAACACTAAACCTAACCCTAAACCCAAACCCTAAACCTAACCATAAACCTAAACACTAAACACTAAACCTAACCATAAACCCTAAATTAATTTTTTTTATTATTTAAATAAACCCAAACTTTAAATCTTAAACCCCTAAACTCTAAACCTTAAACCTTAAACCTAAACTTTAAATCCTAAACCCTAAACCCTAAACCCTAAACTCAAACTTTAAATCCTAAACCCTAAACCCTTGAGTTTAAGATTTACGGTTTAGGGTTTAAGATTTAAAATTTGGGTTTATTTAAATAATAATAATTATTTTAGGGTTAGGTTTAGGGTTTATAGTTTAGGGTCTAAGATTTATGACTTAAAGTTAAGGTTTAGGTTTAAGGTTAGGTTTAGGGAATTTTAATTAAAATTTTATTATGTAAATTTTTAATTTATTATTTAATAATTTAATTAAATAAAAAATCAATTTAGGGTTTAGGGTTTAGGTTTAGGGTTTAGTGTTTAGGGTTAGGGTTAGGGTTAGGTTAATAGATTTTTTATTAAAAGTTTATTATTTAAATTTTTTAATTTATTATTTAATAATTTGATTAATATTTTTAATTAAAATAAAAAAATAAATATTACATTATATATGTGAATGTGAAAAATAAATGTAAAATATACCTAAATATATATTAACACTGGTACTTTATATCCTAAGTTAGTAGTTGGCCTGATGGTTGACTCATGGGGTTTCCAACTTGAGCATTCAGGTTCGATTCCCATCGGTTTCAAGTTCTCAAATTTTCTATTTTCTTCTTTAATCAGGTGGTGACACGTAATTATGACTAAATTATAAAAATGTATGAATAGCAGGGACTAAATGTGTAATTATTCCATTTATATTTAACTGCCACGTCGAACGATATTCATTTGAAAAAGACGAATTAAATTTATATTATTATTCGAAATGCCACGTGTAATTAATAAGGTACCGATCTCGGGCCCTCGTAAGGGTCGTCCTTACGCGTAATCGATTCCCGAACCCTAATATTTTAAAAATGAATCTCTGGTTTGTTTTATGGTGTCTGGCCTACCAAAGTGGCCGGTGACGACTCCAAGTCATTTTAAAATTAAACGTTTTCAACACGTCCTCGATTTTCATGATTTAAAATTAAAAGCAATAAAACTCAATTTTTCAAAATTCACTCGTCAGGCTATTTTTCACACTTCGGTTTTAAAATGGTCGCGACAATTAGCACTATAAATAACATTAGATTGTATGCTTGTATGATACGTGAGTGACAAGAAAAAATACGAGAGAAAATAGCAGAGGTTAGCAAACTCTTTGATATTTGTAAAATTAGTCGAAGTTAGTATCGTATTTGTGTTGCATTTATATTTTATTCATATTAATAATATCGCTAGTTATAAAGTCAAGTGCTCACCAACGCTTATAATAAGTGGTTTCCGAATTTAATTTCTCGTTTACGTCACGAGAAGATGAAGTATATGATTCAATCACAAATCTTAAGATTGACAAAAATAAAATATAACAATCGGAGTATTCAAATGAAGATACTACTCGGTTCGTTAGATTGTTGAGACATTGTCGTCAAAGGATACACCGATAGAAAAAATACACCAGCGAAAGTGGTTCTATCAGATGAAGAGAAAAAAGCATTAAAGGATGCTTGTAAAAGAGACCAAAGGATATTATATTTTTTAAGATGTGGATGAATCAACTTTAAAAAATTCGCAGAAGCAACAACCGCGAAACACGCATGACTGCAAAAAAAAGGCACGTCTTCAATCGCTTAGAGTCGAGTTTGAAATATTAAAAATAAGAAACACGGAAAGCATAGATAACTATGATAATCGTGTGAAAACCGTAGCAAATGAAATGAAAAGAAATGGTGAAGCTTTCGACGAGGTTAGAGTGATGGAGAAAATTTTACGATCGTTGACACATAAATTTGATTACGTGGTCATTGAAATTGAAGAATCAAAGAATTTGACTCAAATGACGATCGATAAGCTTGTGGGATCACTCCAAGCCTACAAACAGAAAATGAAGATGAATAAACAAAGCGAAAATCTGAAACAAGTTCTATAGACTAAGTTGCACATCGATGAAGGCGAAACGAACAACAAAAATACACGAGGCAGAAAAAACTATGGTAGATATCGTAGAAGAAGAACACATAGACATGGTGATCAATCATATGCTCGTAACCAAGTAAACGAAAATTATCAATCACCAAGTCGTGACTAAAAAGGCGCATGTAAACCTGTTAATCAAAGTTTTTCCTATAAAAATATGTATATATTTAATTTGATATAATTTAAAATTAATAATTCATAATCAAATATTAACGGTGTTCGGACAATAAAAAATAGTTGTATCCATGTATCCTACAATTATGTTCAACCCATAGGTGATAGTTAAGGTTGAACCAAGTCAATTGAACCACGACTGCCCTCATAGATTACCCTTTTCCAATTGTTTGGATCCATTTCAACAATCCGGCCCAATCACTATGATAAAATTACAAATTTTAAGCTATTTTAAAGTAGAGGCACTAATAAAAACACAATAAAAGAGCATACGATTTGCATTCGAGTAATATTAAAAATTAGTATCGCAAAACAAAAAAAATTGACCCAATGCCAAAAATCTACTATAATTTTTTAATTTTAAATTAAAAATCATAAATCTTAAAAAAATATATTTTAACTATATTTTTTTAAATTTTATTCTTTAAATTCTAAACTTTAAATTTAAAACTTACTCTTAAACTTTAAACTTATCATTTTTAGTAAGGGGTGATATACATAAAAGCATAAAAATATTATTCAGTACCCAACCTTCCTTGTCTTTTCCTAAAGTTCCCCTGCAGATATATTTGACGGGTAAAAATTTTCTATCTTTTATCATGCCACCATCTATACCTCTATTAAAAATTTCTAAAAATTGAATTTTAAACCCTAACTCTTATTTTCTATATCCTAAACCTTAAACCTAAAAATACACCCTATCCGAAATTCCCTAATCCTTAACCACAACCCCTAACCTTGAACCCTATACTCTACACACTAAACCCTCTAATTTGAAGCGGGATACAAATAGAGATATAAGAAAGAGGTCGACGATTTGCACCCATATTTGACTAAGGAGAAACATTTGTTTCCCTTTTTTCAAAAAGCAGTAGACCATGCAAAGGGAAAGGACAATAATTTCAAACAAAGACAAAAATTCACAGTTCTTAAATCAAGCTTCCTCATCTCTTCCAAGCACCACTGGTTTCCTCATCTGTTCCTAATACCACTGGTTAATGGTTTACAAACAATATACAGTACCTTTCAGCTTCCTCAAAAACCATTTGGACTGTCTCTTTTCTAGCACCCTGCAAGCAAAAGAACTTCATTCGCCGTGATTCTCTCCTATCATCGTCTCCCATAGCAGCTTTCGAATGTTTCCCTTTGTGTCATCAGCTATCGAACTTGTTTCCTTTGTGTTTCCTTCATTTTCCGGTGGTTTTCTTTTCATTTGCTGATTCTCTCCGGTCATCGTCTCCGAACAAGTTAGTTAGAAGAGGTATATATTGAATTTCACATTTCTATTGTACTTTCAAACCGCATAAACTGTATGGATCTTAAAATAAGAAAGGATCTATCTTTCAAGCAGTTGATAACCCACCGTAACTAATTTTTATCATATAGATTTTCTTTTCAATGTCGAAGTCTATGATTATAAATCATGTTTGCTCACACAATAATTATTCTTTACTAATACATTATTACACCAATGTAAATCAGTTCTAGATCATTATACTAGTCGATGAACTATCAAAATTAAATTTCAGTATCCACCCCTACCTGCAAGTTCCATTAGGTACATGATCTCATAGAAGAGTAAAAGAAGAAAGATGATCCTATTCCTAGCATCTAAACTGAGATTTTGAGTTACTTTCTAAAGTATAGTTTGATATTTAATAATCTGTTTTATTTCTGAGGTGAAAGTGGGTGCTTAATAATATTATGGACTGATGCAGATCTTTTAGCATGTTATGGAAACTGGTTCTTAAAGATTATTTAGTTATTACAGTAATTTCTTGATTTACATCAGTATAATTTCTTTAAAATTCTTGTGGAGTAAAATGATGTTATTTCTTAGTCATGTTTAGATACATTCACCTGTTGATGTTTTACTATTTAGTTCTAACATATTTCTTATGACTTTCAGCTATGGACTTCGTTCTGAATAAGATTGATAAACACTTGGACAATCACATGAACTTTGACCAGTGTCGGAAGGACCTTAAAAGGAAATTAAAGGAATTGAATGGTCTAAAGGAAGATATAGAATCTACAATGATAACAGAACTGCAGCCAAGGAAGAAACTCAAGGAGGAAGTTCGGATATGGTTGGACAGAGTTGAAGAGATGAATGGTGACGTGCAAGGCCTTGATGGAAGAATTGGTGAAAGCAGTGCTCTTACACGTGGATTTCACACAGAAGATGTGTCAAGGATGATAAGGGAAGTTGAAGAACTTACTAATCAACGCCGTCAATTTCATGGAGGTTTGGTGCTAGACAATCTTCAATGGATCGGACAAATTTTAACGACAACGAGCTTATCAGGCGAAGTGGTAAAGGCTTGTGTTGGAGAGATTTGGCAGTGTTTGATGGATGATGAGGTTCGAAAGATTGGAGTCTGGGGGATGGGTGGTGTGGGGAAAACAAGCATCATGAAGATTATAAACAATCAACTCTTAAATGAGACGGAAAAATTCGATATTGTTATTTGGATCACTGTATCCAAAGAGATGAGTATTTCTAAACTGCAGAGAGACATTGCAAGTAAAATTGGAGTAGAGTTTTGTGGTGATGAAGATGAAACAACAAGGGCAGGGATGCTCTTTGAAACATTGTTGCAGAGGAGTAGGTTTGTGTTGATCTTGGATGACCTATGGGAGAAGGTTTCCCTAGAGAGAATAGGAATCCCTGAACCGTCTATTGGGAGTAAATTGGTGTTGACAACCCGATCTTCTGATGTGTGTCGACAAATAGACTGCAGAGTAATTAAAGTAAATCCTCTGACGAATAAAGAGGCATGGAATTTGTTCTTGGAGAAGGTGGGTGGTGATATTCTCAATATTCCAGGTGTGGAACCAATTGCAAGATCGATTGCTAAGCGTTGTGGAGGTTTGCCCTTGGGAGTTATTACTATAGCTTGTTGTAGGAAGGGCATTGATGATATTTGTGAATGGAGGAATGCTCTTAAAGAGTTGGAACTACGCCAAAAAAGTGTTACTGGTTTTGAAGATGAAGTATTCCAACAATTACAATATGGTTATGATCGTTTAAAGAATCCAAAACTTCAACATTGTTTCCTCAGTTGTGCATTATATCCAGAAGATTATGAAATTGAAGAGGAAGGTCTTATTCAACTTTGGATCCCAGAGGGGCTCGTGGAAGAAATGGATAGCATGCACGCAGAGTTTGACAGGGGTCGTGCAATACTAAATAGACTCATCAACAACTGTTTGTTGGAAGTTTTTACCGAAAATGAAAACAGACGAATTGTAAAGATGCATGATCTTTTAAGGGACATGGCATTACATATTGCAAAACCTCAATTTTTGGTAAAAGCTGGCATGATGTTAAGAAAGCCGTTGGATGTGCAAGAGTGGAGCAAGGATCTAGAGAAGGTTTCATTAATGAAACATTTGTGGTTGTATATCCCGTTGGAACTGTCACCCCCAAAGTGTCCCAGGCTCACAACATTATTGTTGTCTGATTGTAGATTGGAGAGTATTCCAGAAGGATTCTTCAAACATATGGATGCACTGAAAGTTCTTGATCTATCTTGGAATAATATCAAGAATCTCCCAATCTCCTTGTTAAACTGTTCGATGCTCACAACATTGTTGTTGTCCCGTTGTCGTATACTGAGCATTCCAGAAGGTTTCTTTGACCATATGCTTGGACTCAAGATTCTTGATCTTTCTTGCAATCCTATTGAGAGTCTTCCACGTTCCATTTCAAATTTGAACAATCTCACCTCCTTATTGCTTGCTGGTTGTAACTATTTAGCGAATGTTCCACCGTTGTCAAATCTTCATGTTTTAAAGAAGTTGGATCTTTCAGGAACAAAACTCAAGGAAATCCCTCACGGGATGGAAAACTTGGTGAGTCTCGAGTATCTAAATTTGTATGATTTGAATAACCTAAAAGAGATTCCAAATGGAATACTGTCAAGACTTTCTTGCCTGCAAGACTTGAACGTCCATAAAACAATATTGATAAGTGGAGCTGAGGTTGGCGGATTGAAGAAACTGGAATTTCTTAACGGGAGGTTTCTGAACTGGCACAACTTAAACATGTATCTTCAAGCTTCTCATGGCCGAGAAGAGCCTCGTCAATACATAATCTCTGTGGGAAATGAAATTGCGTTTCCAGATTTTGATTCTTCAAGAAAACACATTTCTGTATGTGCTTGTGATATCTATAGCAATCAGACTCTTCTTCCACGTAAGATTGAGGAATTGGATATTGTGGATTGCAATCTGTATTGTAGTGAAGATTCCGAATGCCCTCTTTTCTCCAGGTTTATCCTCTTCTCACTCAGCTCCTTTTCATCTCTTAATTCTCTTTTTATATGTGATTGTAGAAATATGAAGAAGTTGTTCTCTCCAAACTGCGTGCCACTAAGTTTACAACACCTTAGAATATGTAATTGTGAGCAAGTGGTGGAAATAATAGCATCAGAAGGAAGAATGGTTACCATGGAATTTCGTCTTCCACAATTAAGGCAATTGACATTGTTTGGTCTACCTGAATTGAAGAGACTTTGCAATGTTGGTGGAGTACTGGTTTGTGATTCTCTTACAGAAATTAATATAAGAAATTGTCCAAAGTTACAAAGGATGTCTCTTCATCTTCCCCAACTTGCTATTGCTCCACCCCCATCTGCACCTGCATCTCTTTCCATATGGATAAGCTCAAAGGAGTGGTGGGAAACTGTGGAATGGGATTCCAAGCCTCTCTTGAAGCCTTTCGTGAGGGAAATCTAATGGTACTGGTACTGGCCCTTGTATGAGGCTCAAACGGTGCAGTTGAGTATTACCATTGGCAGTGCTTTCATGTTCTTGTTTAAGGGAAACATTGATGAGTGCAATGTTAGTTTAATCAAATATCAGTTGTTTTTTATTTTGTATACCAAAGAAGTGGTTTTCATGTATTCTGTTCCCGTATACTGTCTAAGTACCTGATCTCATTTGTCCTATAGACTCTAAGACTTACCGTATGATTATGAATTAGGATGTGAAAGGATTATCAACCACCATTTCTCTGTGCCTTCATACTATTTTTTTCTATATTCTGTTACTGTATAATTAAGGGTTCTTGGAGGGATGGTTTCGGATTAGATTGACTTGTTTTATGATGGGTGTTCATTGTTAGGTTCGATCCAATTTTTTCAGATCGACGATATAATGATCTATATTCAATTTAAAAAAATAAATATTTGGATCGAGTAGTATTATCCAATTTTTTATGAAAGTATTATCCAATTTTTTTCTGCAAGATTATAAGAGAACAAATATTTGATTGCACAGAGAAAGATAGAGGTATGCTTTATTTTCCATGCTTAATTTCAAATTTATGCCGCCTCGAACGGGTTACATTATTGCCATCCGACTCGTACACACCAGTACGAAAAGGCTGGACTCGAGATGTTTACATCAAACGAATACAAGTAGAGGAAGCCGTTCCGCAAGCATACATCCCTCCAGCCACTGAAGCAGCGTCTGCCGAGGCAACACAACAGGCAGGCCCAACTGGGCATACACCTCAAGCACCAGAAGGAGTTCTGGAAATCCTGTAGCGCATCGAGCGAAGGCAGCTAGCCTTTATGACTTATATCCGAGAATTCAACAACGCTATCAGCGTCACCATTCATGACGAATTCCCCAATTGCACGACTGTCTTCCCTGAGTACACAGTCGAGCTCTCTATGCTTCAGCAACCTCCACCTGCTCAGGCCAAATCAGCAACTGCCTCAGCAACAGTCACAGTTTCTCTTGCCGTTACAACCGTTCCAGCAGCAACAGAATCGTTCTCAGCAGACTCGGTAGCTGAATTCCTCCGCATGGACTCCACCAACAGAGTGGCCACACTAGAACATTCAAACACTTTCACTTGGAGTAACTGCTCCGAGGATCTAGAAGGCCCACTAAGAGCTGCCGAGGAATTCCTAGCTACGACACAACAAGGAGGGCAGAAGCGAAAGGCACCTTCCTCTGCCCCAATCAACGTCGACACGGAGGATGAGCCGATGCTCGAACCTACTCCTATCCGAGTCCAACCACCCCGCTCTCCCAAGAAACCAATGGTAAGTCCACTGAAGGCAGCAGCACCACAGCCACCAAAGACCCGCCGTAAACTCCTTATTAGCAGCGATTCCGAGGATTGCTTTGGATCTTCTACCTTTTAAGGGCGGTAGTCTTTTCTAATTTCTCTCTTTTGTTTAGTATTTTAGGTTATATATTTTATCTATCTATTTCCTTACATATACATTGAGGACAATGCATCCCTTGAGTTTGGGAGAGTATTGATCCTATTTTTGTAATATGTAATTATCTGCTATGTATGAAAAATATTTGGATTATCTAATTACTGCCTTAAACTTTGTCATTTTCAGCAATATCAGTTTCATGTAAAAAAAATTATTCTGTTGAATTTTATTGAAACTGCCTCGGCAACAATATATTCTCCAATCGCCGCAGCAGTATGCACCATTCACCAGACTTGAAATCAAAAAGGTCTCTTAGGATTAGTACTTAGGATTATACTATGAGCCTGAAATTACATAAGCATTGCTAGTCTTAATTGATTTTAAAAGTTCTTTTCTTTGAAAAGCAATAAGGACTTAGGCTTAGATTTCAACTAGAGATGCCTATCACCGGCTCTAGTTTAGTCCATAGAGATGCTCATCATTGGCTCTAGGACTTAGTCTTTTTCCCACTTACTAGAGGTGCCCGAAATTGGCTCTAGTAAGAATAGTGAAATACTTGAGGTGCCCAAAACCGGCTCAAGCAGTATAAGTATATAACAATATATATTTATATACCAAATTAGGGAGAATGAAAGAAAAAGAATCAAAGAAAAATCTTAGTCGGAAGACTTGAGCTAGAGAAAGATTAAAACTTAAAAAATCATCTTTGACACAGCTACGCACCCACCCACTAAGACTCATAGTCCAGTTCCGAGGAATTCCTAAAACCAAGAAGAGACCGAGTCAAGAAAGGAATTCTGCCGCGACAGGCAGGATGGTATATTACTTTAAAATTTCTTACTTATATTTATCTTTTGCATTGCTTGAGGACAAGCAATAGTTCGAGTTTGGAGGTATTTGATAAGTGCATAAAAGTGCTATTTTTTATATCATTTTTCCACTCGATTATTGCTAATAATGGATAGATTTAAGGGTAATATTGGATAATTCTGCTAATTTTCCATATTTCAGCATCCGAATACTTAAATCATGAATTTATCTATTATTTGGCATAAAATAGATGCATTTGATAGTTTTCTTTCTTAGACAGGAAACTACATCTTAGAAACTGTCAAACAAGAAGATGAATGCTGGAAATAAAAGCCAAAATACAGATAAGCACCTGCCACAACAACACATTGGAGGCCGCGACAATATATTAAAGACGACAACTGGTGCTCGATAGATAGAGAAAAATCTGTCGAATCTAACGAACACAAAGCGAGAAGAAATAGAGGTGAAGAAAAGGAGTCAAGCCATGGTCAACGTCAAAACATGGATTAAATGAGTTATTTTAGGAAATAGAATAAAGTGTCATAATTTAATAAGAAGTTATAATCTTTTCCTTTTAGAACTCTTTCCTTACATGGAAGAATTTAACCTAGGCTTGGCCTATATAAGTCATTCATTAGGGTTAGAAGAAAAAAGTCAGATTCTCATAGATAAACCTAAAGCCGCCGACAAAGCTATTATGTTCTAAAACCCTATCGAGGCTTAGGATTTTTGTGGAGTAGTTGGGGAAGAAAGTTGTACTCTATTTGATATTTATTAATGCAAACCTTATTTTCATAGTTTATTCTCTCTTGGTGTTTACTTTTCTTTGCATATGAGCTCGGTAAGATAGTATGTAAAGAAAAACCTATTTATCTAATATCGGAAGAGTTAGCTAGGCTCACGAAACGAGAGAGTACGGACTTGCTCAAGGGTGATGACTAATCCAAAAGGGTTTCAGCGACTAAAAGGATGCATGTGTTTGGTTGTTGTTCATCCTTGATTCACGCCGGGAGGTATCATCAAGACATGGATTTCAACAGTTCTCTGAGCTTAGGGATAAGGAGGAGACATACAAGGATGCTCTGTCGAACTATGGAAATTATATACCTATAAAAGTGATTCTGAAAGTTCTCAATAGACTACCGGTGAAGTCCCTGTTGTGATTCAGGTCACATGGAACACTCTCATTTCCCACTCTTCTTTCATTGCATCTCATTTACAAGCTTCACTTTCGAGACCACCCAAAGACACTTCCTTTTTCCTTTTGTTAATGGAGCTGTTCATTGGTTAGGATATCAGGAAAGAAATGCTTGTGAATACAGTCGTGCAATTTTAGGGTTTCATTTGAGTGCTGAGGAGTTTTTGGTGATTAATTTGCCTGAGAGCTGTACTGGTTTTCGTCCTCTTGGTTTATCAATTAGGAAATATGGGGAATCTTCCATTGCTCTCAGCATTGATCCGGGACATGGACAGCTGCGTGAATTATGGGTCATGAAGGAGTATGACGTGGTTGAGTCATGGACTAAAGTGTTGGCATTAGATGGATTCCGACCAGGTGCGTGTATTCCGAGGGTATTGGGATTTAGGAAGAATGGAGAAGTTTTGTTGCAAGTGCGGAAAGTAAAGATGGCTTCACTTGATTTGAATTCCCAACAAATGGGGGATTCACTTTATTTGAACTCCCAACAGATTGAGCTTCATGGAGTTGACATCGGGACAAATTTACTCTCTGTCTATAGTTATGTGGAGAGCCTAGTGTTGCTCGACAAAGAGGTCGATGCCAGCAGCAAGAGCAGCAAGAGTGATGAGTATCATCATATATACTCAAGTGATTCTGATGAATTGAGTGGGGGAGAGAGTGATGTAAATCTTGCTACAGATTCAAATGGTTCTGATGAATCGAGTGGGGGAGAGCTTAACGTAAATCTTGCTATAGATTCAACTGATTCCGATGAATCGAGTGGGGGAGAGAGTGATTTGGCATAGGACTGGTAAGTGCATCTGTTATTTTATTAGCTGTCTTACTTTTTGTTTGTGTGTACTTGAACCTTAGTTATTTACCAAGTTATAGGGTGTCTGAATCTGAGCTTCAAGTGTGAATGTACTTCTGTACTTTGAAGAACAACTCAATCCCCTTGTTTGAATCTTAGTTATTTACCAAGTTGTAGGGATGTTGTCCTCATGTTTTCATGTTAGTAGAAAACCAATGGATCATGTTTATTTTCAGATGCCAATTCCAGCAATGCTACCTTCTATTCATTAATTCAGTGACACTTTTCAAATTCTTACAGAATGTAATCCCCTTGACCGGCCTATGCGGAAAGCCCGACCTAAGGTGGTCACATTTTTTTTTTCTTTCAATCGTATATAAACAGATACTGGTTCAAATATAATTTCATCGTAATCAGTATGACAATATAAAACCATCGATCTCCGAAATAGAATACGTTCAAAACATTGTTTATAAAATCATCCATATTACCGATGACAAATTATAATAAAACTGATCGGTAACAAAATATAGGCATATCAGTAGCAAAATAGAGGCACATGTCACCCTAACTGAAATCCAGGAAATTTATACATTACATCAAAATATAATCGGGAAGGTGTAGATCCTCCGAGTGCCAAATCCGGGATGCCTATCTACGGTTATCTGAAAGAGGGTAAGAAAACAGGTATGAGCTATAAAGCCCAGTGTGTTCCAACGGTGCATACAAATCACAGGTAACATCAAATAGACAGTAAGAATAGAAAAATCAGATCATGAATATGCATGATATATTACCCTCCAACCAAACTCCTGAATACAATTCCCCAGAACCGTATCTGATACAGTCATTAACCTAAGCCTGATAAGGCGAAGGTACCGGCCTAAGGAATTACCTTAGGGAACAGGCGGAATTACCCCGGCTATGGCTCGGGAACCGATATCAGGACGGAATTACCCTAGCCGTAGCTAGAAACCGTAAACAGGACGGAATTACCAGCTGGATCAAGGCTGAACCGAATCTCAGACACTATACATCATCTCAATCTTAATGTGACAGGCATGCAATAAAAACAGAAATAATTATGGTAATGTCAGAAAATAATCCGATATCAGGTAATACCAAATCAGGAAATATTATACAGAGTATATCAGATATACAGTAAAACAGAGTACGATCATGCTTAAAGTTCAAAGCATAAGTCCAGGTAAAATCCAGAAATTAGTCATGTGTACCTGATAAGTTCGTTTAAAAACGGAAAACAGTAGTATACAGTTATGTAGCACATAAGGAAACACACCTCAAAATGAGCAGAATCAGACAGGTGGTCTACTGGGCGTTCGGGCCTCGCTCTGTAGCAGTACTGGGCCCTAAAGATACCAGATAGAGTTATGTCAATACGGGAATCTGGCTACTGGATATATTCACTGGAGTTAAAATACATACGGGTAACAATCGGGTCTCGAGACTGGTCAAAACGGGAGGTGCCAGGTTGGGTCGGTACTCGATCAGTAGGACTATAAGATCCTACAATTTAACAGGTATCGATATTAGACCCAATTTAAAACTCTGAACTTAACTTAACTCAACTCAGAAGAAAAGTTTGACTCGAGACTATATAGTCCAATTTGGAGGCTTTCGGGATTGAATTTCGAAAAACGGACTTCACGGATGGACTCAGGACGTCGAAAAACATAAAATATGAGTTTTTGAAAATTTTGACTTTTTGGTCAAAGTCAACGCTGACGTCAGCAGGGTCAACGCTGACGTCAGCAGTCAACGCTGACGTCACAGGTCGGGTCGGTCAACGGGTCGGGTCAGTCAACGGGTCAACGGGTCGGTCAACGGGTCAACGGGTCGGGTCGGTCAACGGGTCGGGTCGGACCGGTTCGGTCCGGTTCAGGACGGTTTGGGCCGGGTTTAGACCGGTTTGGACCGGCCGGTTCCAGGCAGCCGTCTATGGCGGCCGGATATCACCTCCGGCGGCGCGTGGAGGCCACGCGCGGCCTTAGGCGGCCGGAAAACTCATTTTCGGGTAGGATTTCTCACCAGAACACCCCAAAACACCATAAACAACACATTAAACCCAGAAAAACAGCTTAGAAAAGGTTCGAAACTTACCTAACTTACCAGATCGGAGAAACCTTCCGATGAAGGCCTGGACGGCGACCAAAGGCGACGATCTCAGAGGGGTTTTGATCGCCTCTCGACGCTGGACTCAGACGAGCCGTCGACGCGCCGGAACAACACCGGTGGTGGCCGGAAATAACCAAAATCCGAACGGTTTAACCCTAAAACCGACGAGGCTTTCGGCCTCGATTACCGACGATGGCGGCGGCGGCTTGGCGCGTCAGTTGAGGGGTTATGACCGGGAGACGACGGCGAGCACAACCACGGTGGCGGTGAAGGCTACGGCCGGCCGGAGATGAAGGTCAACGGTGGGGCAGGTGAGGGAAAAAGGGGTTATTTTGGTTCGAATATGGGTAATTGTTTCAGATCTGATATGGATATCCAGCTTTATTTCGAACGTAAATTATTACCCGAACTGATACAAGCTAAAAGCAAGAGGAGGGAGTTTAATACACAAGAGCTCTTTAGCTCAGTGGCTGGTTACCAGCCAAACATACCAGGGGTTGTGGGTTCAACACCCCACAACCTCAATTCCCATCTTATTATTTTTTTTTTTAAGTGTTACACAGAACCCTAAGGAACCATGCAGATACACGGGGATTAAAGGTGTTATTAAACGAATTATTTTAACTAACACGTCACCTTTAACAGTTTGATGATCACGTTATAACAAAAACTAAAATTTAATGTCTATCACATAACTTTTGAAAATTTAATTATCATTTTATATTTTAGTTTAATGATCATTTTATAACAAAAACTTCTGATAATCGGTATGATTTCTGATCAATTCAATGATAAAAAAACTCAATTGTCGAAAGATTAATATATTTGAAAATTTGAAATCCCAATCTCAAATATGAATTAAATATCTTTCAAAACTAAAAGCTACTTTTTTCAAGTTAATTTAAAATCAAATTATATTAATTTTTCAATCAAGCGAATCATTCCAACTGTCGAGAATAATTGGTTATTTTCGAAATTTTAACTTTGTGGTGGTTACAACTTTTAAAATTATCATTGTATTTTGATAAAGAATACTTTAATCACGTCAAGTCAGTATTTCTTAACGTCATCTAATGATAAAGATTATAATGAGACTTAATTAAAAATTCAGTGATCAAAATAAAATCTTTTGAACCTTCGGTACCTATCAATATAATTTACCCTAAAATATAACTCAAATTGATTTGGATCCAAATAATTTAAAATTTATTTTTTAAAAATTTATAAACAACCATTGTGTTTGAAACTTTATAAAAAAATAGATTTTTTTTATCCACTGATTAGCCTAGTGGTTAAGGATGCTCATCCTGTCCTATTATACGGGTCTGAATCCGGGTAGAGAAAAAATGTAATATCTATTTAATAAAAAAATAATTTTTTTAATAATTTTATGATGATTATAAGATAATATTTATTAATACATACTTTTAATCTTTTATAATATATACACTTTATAGATAAAATGATTTAAATTTAATTTTTTTAAATAAACGTCATTTGTTTTTTAATTCTATAAGATTTTAAAATACGAGGGTGAGAATACTAGTAATAAAAATGATTAATTGATCATTTCAAGACTCGTAGGACCAACATTAAAAGCTGTAGACCATGCATATAGAAAGTGGTTGCAGTCAAGTTTTCTCTTCTCTTCTATAGCAGTAGTTTCCTCATCTTTTCCTAATACCACTGGTTTAGAGAAAGCATAAAAAACCATTTGGAGTGCCTCTGAACCTCATGTGCTGGTTTTCTTCGCCGGTGGTTCTCTCCGGTCATCGTCTCCGAACTAGTTAGTCAGAAGAGGTATTTATGGAATTTCACTTTTTTATTCTTCTGTCAAACTTCATAAACTGCTAGGATATTGATTCTGTTCTTGCTTTCTGCTCCATGCTCATTCACTGTGCTGTCTTCTGGTTGGCTTGCATATGTGAAAGCAAAGGGTCTGTAAATGGATGATAGGGTCATCCTTTAACCAGAACAAGATTCATGGTTCGAGCACAGAGAGAGTGGCGTTAAGCTATTCGGCAGAGAGATTGAGGCTTGGGCTAATGTTGAGTAGTTAAAGCCTGAGGTCTCTGCTACAGTTCTATGATGAATACAAGTGATGGAGATTTGAACATTTTTCTATTTGATTCTTATAATCTTGATAGTTGATAAGTGCTGAGAGATGTTGATACGGTGAATAAACTATTTCCAAGTTAATTAAAGATGTCGTTGAGTTGAGTCTAAGATGTTTCGGACTTGATTAGAGTTGAATTTAATTTTTATTTTTATAATTCGAATTTAATTTAAGATGAAAAATGAATCACCTCAACTTCTTTAATCATGCTTATTCGATCCACCTTCAAATTATGGGGTCGATGGACCTGGGTGCAAATCGCGCCTCTATTAGTACTTTCATTTTAAATTAGTCGTTTAGAGTTTAAGGTTAGGGATTATGGTTAAGGCTTAGGGAAGTAAAGGTAGGGTGTATTTTTTAAGGGGTAAGATTTAGGGTTTATGATGTAGAAAATTAGGAATAGGGTTTAGAATTCAATTTTTTAACATTTGGTAACAGGAGACATGGAAAAGAGACATGGAAAAGAGGCACGGTTAGGAGTAGGGGTGTTCAAATCCGGGTACCCAGACCTTCGGGTAGTATAAAATTCGGCCCGTGTCCTGACCCGTATTTTCCGGGTACCCGAATATCCGAGTACCCGAAAATTTGGGTAATCAGGTACCCGAATTTTTTTTTATAAATTTTAAATTTAATATTTAAAAAATATACATAAAATTAAAAGTTTGAATTACAT
The DNA here is from genome assembly GCA_035048815.1 of Abelmoschus esculentus. Taxonomy (NCBI): domain Eukaryota; kingdom Viridiplantae; phylum Streptophyta; class Magnoliopsida; order Malvales; family Malvaceae; genus Abelmoschus; species Abelmoschus esculentus. Next base: position 24,607,326 of record JAUCBN010000004.1, read on the forward strand.
AATCTAACATCGAAATATAAAATTTTAAAGACCTAATTACATAATCTAAACATAAATTTTAAAACCCAAATTACATAATCTAATTCGAAATAAAATATAAGTTCTAAATGAAGTTTGTTTTTTAATATTTTTTAAATATTTTTAATTAGTATAATTTATTTTAATATATAAAAATTAATGATTTAAGTATTAAAGAATCTTAAGTTGATTTTCATATTAGTTAATGCACATACAAAAATAATGCATATCTAAACGGGTAAAGTTTGAATTTTACCAACTAAAAAAAATAAATTTATACTTTTACAATGAATCTTAATTTTCTATTTTACAATGAATCCCTAATTGTTTTTTAAAAATAACATTTGAGGATCGGGATTTAGAAATTATGTTATTTGATTTGAGAATATAGTGAATATAAGTGTATTTTATTTAAATAATAGTTATATTTAAAATAAAAAAATAAAAAAATAGGAACCGGGTACCCTGATTTTTATAATTTTTTGACCCGGGCCCGACCCGGAAAATGATGGGTCGGGTACCCGACCTGGAACAAATTATTTTTTGGGAAAATACCCGATTTTTTACATTCAAGTGGTCGGGTAGTCGGATCGGGTCATTCGAGTCGGGTATTTTTGAACACCCTTAGTTAGGAGGCAAAATTTTTTTACTCAATAGACCCTACTTCATTTGTTAGGTGCGAGATTTAAAAAAAATATCATGTCTCCTAATCAAGTTTCTTTCCTTGTCTCATCTTAAAAAATCTTTTAAAATTAAATTCTAAACACTAACCTTAATTTTATATCCTAAAACCTAAAAAGATACTTACCCCTAATTCCCTAAACCTTATACCCTAAATCTATTATTTTAACGTAGGGGCAAATGAAACAATAAAAGAGGAAACGATTTGTACCAATGGGATTTTTAAGTAGTTATATAATTTTTTTCATAATAAATATTATAATTTATCGCATTTTAATAATACGAGAATCTCTGTATTTCATACTCTATTATGATCGTACTATATAAAAATTCTAGATCGATTATTACGTATTTACTCGATAAAAATTCTAGATCGATTTTTAAGTAGCCCGTGCATATGGAAATTGGAAATGTCTATAACTTCAAACAAAGCCATTAATTGGCATTTCTTAAAGTATAATTTGTAATCTAAAAATCTTTTTTATTTCTGAGGTGAAACAAGGAGCTCTTTTCTACCAGCCTGCAAGCAAAAGGACTTCATTTCCTAATTTATATGACTTGTTTATAATTTTATAATTTCTTAAAGAAATTGTTGGAATAAAATAAAAAGGTTAATTTTTTAGTGAAGTTTAGATACATTCAGTTGATGATCTTGTTTCCTAATTGTAGCGACCTTTTTTTTTCTGAAAATATTAAAAATGGTATTTTTTGGCGGGGTGGTTTGAAAATTCGGTATCCGAGAAGATGACACCTGAAGAACATGATGTCACTTCTATTGGAATATCGTTAAAATTTGAAAATTTGTTGAGTTGGAGTCGCCACCGGTCACTTTGGTAGACCAGACACCATTAAAAATTAACCAGAGATTCAAAACATTTGGGTTCGGGAGTTGGTTACGTTTGGGGAAGGATTAGCACCCCCAGAACGCCCAAAAATTGGTACCTAAAGGTTCGCATCATAATTATTTAAGAAAATATAAAATTCAAACTAATTTAATTTTTAATTTTTGTTAAAATGCATATTTAAGACCTATATCCACGACAATTCAAAGAAGATAACACCCGGAGGCCGGGATGCTACTTCCAATAGAATATATCGGGATAACAAGATCGACAAAAAACATACGATAATAATAATAATAATAATAATAATAATAAACAAGAAGTAGGGGCCAATCTGCAAGAAAATAGAATTATGGGGTTAGTATAGTAAAATCAAGGACTAAAATCGAACAAAACAGAACTTTAAATAACCAAAATAGCGAAAATAGTGAGCAAATTATATGAAAATCGAAACTAGGAGGCAGAAGTGCAAGATTTATGGAAATGTATGGACCACGCGTGGGGTTTTCCCTTTTTGTCGGGTTGCAGTTGGGTCTGGGTCGGTTCTCCGGGTCTGGATCTCCAAAACGACGTCGTTTTGGCCTTTAAAGAACGGCACCAAAACGCCGTCGTTTTGGTGGTATAATAAGTACCCATTTTTTATAACGAATCACCCATCCTCTTCATTTCATATCTCAGACTCAGATTAAGAAGGAGAGAAACTCTCCCAACTCTCCACACCGGTCATCGGCCAAGGAGAAACCCGCGGCGGACCGCCGCTCGCCGACGACGGCCGCCGCCGCTTGCGGTTGTCGGAAATGTGAAAGGTTAGACCTTTCAGAAGCGTCTCGACGTGGTGAACAAGAATCCGACCTCGGATTTTCGAGAAAACAACCACACGATGCTAGATCTGAGAGATAAGTATCGAATTTATTTATTTATTTTTACCTTTTTTTCACTTCGATTTCGCTTCCGATCTCTCCTGTTTTTAATATATTTATTTTTTGCTTGTTTCGTTTGCTATGGATGGTGTTTGGATCTGATTTTTTTTGAAAACTCTCGTTTTTTTGATTGATCCCCGTTCAAACGATTACATAGATTCGAATGGGTATTTATACTCATATTTTACATATAAAATAAATATAATATCTATGCTTAATCTAATTTTTTCAGATCTGACTTTTGTTTTTATGTTTTGCAGGTCGGTGGAGCAGATCCAGGGCGGTGGGCGGTGGCCGAATGTTGGACCAATGAGAGGGCGCGTGGCGGCCACGCGCGATTCGAACTGCCGCTCGTGGCGGCCACGCGCAGTGGACTGGATAGCATAAGGGCAGTGGCGGCTGAAGCTTGTTGGGGTTAGGTTATGTTATCATATTAGGGTTTTGTGGATTGTTGGATATGGGTTTAGGTTATGGGTTATTGGGCTACCGGTTTGGGTCTATTGGGTTGTTGTTTCATGGGTTATGGGTTTAATTTGAGTAAAGTGGAAATGGGTTATTACAGCTGCCCCTCTTTGCTCATTGTTGTGTAACGACAATAGAGCAAAGATAAAGAATAACCCATTTCACATGGTATGGTTTCAGGGTTCATCTTTGGAATGGTGAGGGTTCTTTTGGGTAAGGTTGAGGTTCTTTTTGGTAAGGTTGGGGTTTTTCTAGTAAGGTGATGGTTCTTTTGGCCACCGCTTCTTCTACTGGAGCTTTGACTTGTTCTATTCCACCGCTCTTGTTTGCAAAATCTTCAAAATAAGGAGATTCGTTGAAGAGAAAAAAAGTTGCGGCTGAACCGTTGGAGGAGACAAAATAAGCTTGGCTTGCTACGACACTTATGATGTTGCCATGTTTGGAGAAAACTTGATCTAGCAAGGGCCGTCAAGCTGGATCCAGCTGCATCCAATGAAGAAGCATGATCTGACATATATATTTTTCTTCTTTTCTTTTCTTTTTTTTTTTTCTTTTTTTTTGATTTTTTCTCCCGATTTTTCTAGCAAAGATATAATATCCGTAGATACAAATTTTGGTCAAGTTGCACCATCAACGGTAAAACAAGACTAGTCAAAACATGATATCCATCAATGGCAAAATGACATTGAACTCTGGTCGAAGAGGCAAGACTTGAAGTATAAGGTTGGATCTTATCCACACCATCAACGGAGGGGTAAGATAAAATTTCAGCAACTTGGATCCTACTCCGCCATCAACGGAGAAGTAGGATTGAACTTCGATGATTTAGATCTGGCCACACCATCAACGGAGACAAGATCAAATTTTAGCAATTTAGACCCTATTACGCCATCAACGGAGAAACATGACTGAGTTGGATCTATCCACTCCATCAACGAAGGGGTAAGATCAAGTCTGGATCATACTGCGCCATCAACGGAGAAGCATGATTGAATGGGATCTGGCCACACCATCAACGGGGACAAGATCAAGTCTGTGATTTAGATCCTACTGCGCCATCAACGGAGAAGCAGGACTAAGTTGGATCTATCCACTCCATCAACGGAGGGGTAAGATCAAGTCTGGATCATACTACGCCATCAACGGAGAAGCATGATTGAATGGGATCTAGCCACACCATCAACGGGGACGAGATCAAGTCTGTAATTTAGATACTACTATGCCATCAACGGAGAAGCAAGACTAAATTGGATCTATTCACTCCATCAACGAGAGGTAAGATCAAGTCTGAATCATACTACGCCATCAACGGAGAAGCATGATTGAATGAGATCTGGCCGCACCATCAACGGAGACGAGATCAAGTCTGTAATTTGGATCCTACTACGCCATCAACGGAGAAGCAAGACTGAGGTGGATCTATCCACTCCATCAACGGAGGGGTAAGATCAAGTCTGGATCACACTACGCCATCAACAGCGAAGCATGGTTGAATGGGATCTGGCCGCACCATCAACGGGGACGAGATCAAGTCTGTAATTTAGATCCTACTACGCCATCAACGGAGAAGCAGGACTGAGTTGGATCTATCCGCTCCATCAACGGAGGGGGAAGATCAAGTCTGAATCATACTACGTCATCAACGGAGAAGCATGATTGAATGGGATCTGCCGCACCATCAACGGGGACAAGATCAAGGCCTGAAAGATTTGAATATATGATTTGAATGTGTCTTCAATTGATATCATGCATCTTCTTTGCATTTTTCCCAAATGCACAGGGAACAACGGATATGATATGCCTTTACAGGTAGCCGTTTGCTCCGGGCTAGCTATACCATCACTCTGGGTACAATCAGTGGGTACCAAGGATTTAATTCCTTGACCATTCATGAAAATGGATTTCAATGAACGTTTGAATGGTCCTTTATCAATGCATTTTTCCCAAATGCACAGGGATTAACGGATTTGTTTTACCTTTACCGGTAGCCGTTTGCTCCGGGCTAGTTGTACCATTTCCCTGGGTACAAGCAGTTTATACCAATCACAAGATTGGATTTTTTTCAAAGGATTTATCTTCCTTCGACCATTCGCGAAAATGGATTTTAGAAGGACATTTGAATTGTCCATTGTTTCCGCATGTCTTTGTTAATTTTTCAGTTTTTTCATTCATCATTCATTTTCATTCAAAACAGTTTTGATTCACATGTACCATCTGTACAAATATGGAAAAACGAGATCTGTCTGAAGATCTAATCCTCAGCATAGCCGCCGAAAGGGCAAAGTTCTGACAGAATTGTCCCACCACCATTGATGGAGGAGACATTAGAAAAAATTTGTTTCTGCTACTCCATAATGGGTAGTTAGGACCTAAAAGCAAAATAAAACCTTTGTTAGTTACTATTCAAAATTCTAAAGTCATTACCTTTGTTAGATTAAACATGCATTGAGCAAAAATATGTGTTGTTGCCCCCTGATTAAGGTCTTTCGGTCTGTTCTCTGGACCTGTTTATGTGTATAAGCAAAAATATGTGCATCATGAATGCTAAATGTATGTCAAGTCTGAATGCATGACGTCTAAATGCAAAATATCTGAATACATGAATAACATGATTTTTCTGTTTTCAAAGGATGTCCCTAATTTATGCTCAATGCATGTTTAATCTAAATGCATGGTTTGTAAATACAAAATGCTTGAATGCATGAATGTCACGATTTTTCTTTTTAAAGGATGCCCCTGACTCCACTGGTCATAATGGGTTCTAATTCTTTCATGTGCAATGATGCCCGAACTTCTTTTATTTGACCATCTTTATTGGAATCTCTTTTCTGGATGGATGCATGATGTGAGCCTAATCTAAAGACATGATGTTTTTAATGTATGCATAAACCTAAATGCAAAATGATTTCAATGTATGCATGTATGTGACATGATTTTTTTTTGTCTCAAAAGGGATGCCCCAAACTATGCCGGTCTAATAATGCCCAAATCTTTTCTTGGTTCGATCATTTTTGAGTCCATATTTCAGGAAGTATGCTTCAACGTCTTCGTCTGAGACTGCTTTTGTGGCTCTGAATTTAGCCTTAGATGTATGTCTTTCCTCGTAGGGCTCTTACTATCCTCACGAATGTGTCACGTTGCCCCTTAGTCAGGTTTGCATGTTGGTGCAGTCTATTGGGATATATAAGTCTGGTTCAACAGCAAAATTTTAACTTTTGAGATTTGTTGAGAAATGCCCCTGGTCGTGGAGTCTTTGTAAAAGCATAGTGTAAAGGTCATTCTCAAAAATGCCCCTAAATTGTGGTTTCACATATGTTCACCGTAGAGTTAGACTGATCAGCCTTTGCTTCATCTGATATTGTTGGCACGAGACATCCCAAGAAATAATTTTTAAATCTGAAATGTATGCATGTAAATGCAAAATGCATGTCTTAGATGTGAAGATACTGATTCAAAAATGGTTCTTGTATCCATAATTTCTAACTCACAGGATTTATTCACAATTTTGAATGTTGCATTGATATCTAGGATTCTAGATTTTCTCCCGATATATTTCAATTTAAGAACCAACCGTGAGTCAATATTTCATGCTCGTGCAATACAATAGTCAAAATATGATCGTGGTATTTTCAATGCAAAATGGATGATTATGAGATGTCATGATGCAACAAAAGATGAAAAATGTTAGTTCATATTAAAATAATCGAATAAATAGAATAAAATTTAAACAGATAAGAAACTGTACATAAACAGCATATAAAAGCACCCAAGCCTAAAAAGGTTAACGCTAAACGGACAGTCTCACATGGCTCTACGGCTCACTATATGCGGTTTCGTTCTAGAGCATCGGTACCCGAACTGTCGCTAGGACATCGATTCGGGGGAATATGACCCTTATTTATACGGAGGTGAGAACCCCACGAAATATAAGGATCAAAATTCCGGAAACGAATTACAACACTATACGGAGGTGAAAACCCCACGAAGCGAAGTAATCATTCCCACTTAAGGGTTCTTAATCTAATGTGATGAAAATTAAAAACTAATTTAATTTAAATTTTTTATTTTCTTAAAAATTATGATGCGAACCGGACTAAGGCCTAACTCCTTTTAAAAAATTATCTCCAGCGGAGTCGCCATCTGTAGCGACCTTTTTTTTCTGAAAATATTAAAAATGGTATTTTTTGGCGGGGTGGTTTGAAAGTTCGGTATCCGAGAAGATGACACCTGAAGAACATGATGTCACTTCTATTGGAATACCATTAAAATTTGAAAATTTGTTGAGTTGGAGTCGCCACCGGTCACTTTGGTAGACCGGACACCGTTAAAAATTAACCAGAGATTTAAAACATTTGGGTTCGGGAGTTGGTTACGTTTGGGGAAGGATTAACACCCCCAGAACGCCCAAAAATTGGTACCTAAAGGTTCACATCATAATTATTTAAGAAAATATAAAATTCAAACTAATTTAATTTTTAATTTTTGTTAAAATGCATATTTAAGACCTATATCCACGACAATTCAAAGAAGATAACACTCGGAGGCCGGGATGCTACTTCCAATAGAATATATTGGGATAACAAGGTCGACAAAAAACATACGATAATAATAATAATAATAATAATAATAATAAACAAGAAGTAGGGGCCAATCTGCAAGAAAACAGAATTATGGGGTTAGTATAGTAAAATCAAGGACTAAAATCGAACAAAACAGAACTTTAAATGACCAAAATAGCGAAAATAGTGACCAAATTATATGAAAATCGAAACTGGGAGGCAGAAATGCAAGATTTCTGGAAATGCAGGGACCACGCATGGGGTTTTCCCTTTTTGTCGGGTTGCAGTTGGGTCCGGGTCGGTTCTCCGGGTCTGGATCGCCAAAATGACGTCGTTTTGGCCTTTAAAGAACGGCACCAAAACGCCGTCGTTTTGGTGGTATAATAAGTACCCATTTTTGATAACGAATCACCCATCCTCTTTATTTCATATCTCAGACTCAGATTAAGAAGGAGAGAAACTCTCCCAACTCTCCACACCAGTCATCGGCCAAGGAGAAACCCGCGGTGGACCGCCGCTCGCCGACGACGGCCGCCGCCGCTTGCGGTTGTCGAAAATGTGAAAGGTTAAACCTTTCAGAAGCGTCTCGACGTGGTGAACAAGAATCCAACCTCGGATTTTCGAGAAAACAAGCACACGATGCTAGATCTGAGAGATAAGTATCGAATATATTTATTTATTTTTATCTTTTTTTCACTTCGATTTCGCTTCCGATCTCTCCTGTTTTTAATATATTTATTTTTTGCTTGTTTCGTTTGCTATGGATGGTGTTTGGATCTGATTTTTTTCGAAAACTCTTGTTTTTTTCGATTGATCCTCGTTCAAACGATTACATAGATTCGAATGGGTATTTATACCCATATTTTACACATAAAATAAATATAATATCTATGCTTAATCTCCTTTTTTCAGATCTGACTTTTGTTTTTATGTTTTACAGGTCGGTAGAGCAGATCCAGGGCGGTGGGCGGTGGCCGAATGTTGGACCAATGAGAGAGAGCGTGGCGGCCACGCGCGATTCGAACCGCCGTGCGTGGCGGCCACGCGCAGTGGACTGGATAGCATAAGGGCAGTGGCGGCTGAAGCTTGTTGGGGTTAGGTTATGTTATCATATTAGGGTTTTGTGGATTGTTGGATATGGGTTTAGGTTATGGGCTATTGGGCTACCGGTTTGGGTCTATTGGGTTGTTGTTTAATGGGCTATGGGTTTAATTTGAGTAAAGTGGAAATGAGTTATTACACTAATTTATATGACTTGTTTACAATTTTATAATTTATATGACTTTGTTCTAAACAAGATTAACATGTGGACAATCGCTTGAATATTGATCAGTCCTTCTAGGACTCAAAACCTATTCAGAAGATCGTATTCGGATTACACAATCGTTTGAATTTTGATCAGTCCTTTCAGGACCCAAAACCTATTCAAAAGATCATATTCCGATTACAGAAGTGACCTACAATAAAAATTTAGATAAAATATTAAAATTTCTTACAAAATATTTGGTAGTACTTGTTAGAGTTTGTCTCGTATTTTATTTTGATACGATTATATTTGTGGTATGATCTGTTTGGCAAAGAAGTAAATTTTGGAGAGAGAGAAACAAAACTCTATACATGGAGTGTACAAATTATCTGTTCTTTTATTATATTTTATTATCTCTTTAATTTTAACTTTAAGTCTTAACCTTAAACCTAAATCCCAAAATATAAAGGCATAAAGATAATTTTCACCCTTAACGTTTATAATTTTTATCATTTTAGCCTTCATTCTTTTTTGGGGATAAATTTAGTCCTTGACCTATGTCTTTTTAACAAATAACTCATTTTTTAACTATCATGATAACTGAACCGTTAAAAATTTAATAATGATGACATGTCATATTTATGTAATAATATATTTTAAATGACTTAACATCTAGTATATCAAATACATACACGCGGAATATAGTTTTATTCCAATCTAAAAATATAAAACAATTAAAATTTAAATAAAATATTAAAAATTAATTTTTTATTTATTAAAAATTAATTAAATCTAAAACAAAATATTACTAAACATTCTCAACCTTAACTATAGTAAAATTAAAATTTTATCTAAAAAGGTATAAACATAATCTAAAAAGAAAGGGTTTGTATAGTTTGTTACCGGTGAATCAAAGATAAAGAATTTTGATAATAATCAATTGGATTTTTATTATTTTAGTTTAGGATTTAGGTATTTTAGTTTTAATCTAAATCGGAGTTTTAGGGTTTTATAAAGATATTTTAGTTTAGTTAGGGTTGAGAATATTTAGTAAATTTTTGTTTTGGATTTAATTAATTTTTTAATTTATTTAAATTTTAATTGTTTTATATTTTATATTGGAATAAAATTATATTCTATATATGTATATATTTAATATATTAGATTCTATGTCATTTAAAATATATTATTACATATATATATATATATGATATTTTATCATTATTAAATTTTTAACGGTTCAGTTATCATGGTAGTTAAAAAATGAGTTATTTGTTAAAAAGACATAGTTCAATGGCTAAATTTATCCCAAAAAAAGAATAAGGGCCAAAATTATAAAAATTATAAACGTCAAGGGTGAAAATTATCTTTATGTCAAATATAAACTTATTCTAATAATAAAAAGTTAATTGTTAAATTTTAATAATAAAATTTAAATTATAAACCTTAAACAATAAACTACTACTAATTTTTTAGATTTAAATTTTAAACTCTAATCTTAAAATTTAAAACATAACCCTAAACTTTAGTTTTTGGCGAAGGGATACCATATATAAAAGCATCGAAAAAAGTATTAATCAGTCCCCAACCCTCCTCGTCTTTTCCTAAAGTTCCCTAGCAGTCTTATTTGACCAAGTAGAACCATGGCACATGGCACATGGCACATGGAAAGGACAATAATTTCAAACATTAAAAGCAGGAAACGGCACATGGAAAGGACAATAATTCACTGTTCTTAAAGTCAAGCTGCCTCATCTCTTCCAAGCATTACTGGTTTCCTCATCTGTTCCTAATACCTCTAGTTAATGGTTTACAAACAATATACAGTACCTTTCAGCTTTCTCAAAAACCATTTGGACTGTCTCTTTTCTAGCACCCTGCAAGCAAAACAACTTCATTTGCCGGTGATTCTCTCCTATCATCGTCTCCCATAGCAGCTTTCGAATATTTCCATTTGTGTCATCAGCTATAGAACTTGTTTCCTTTGTGTTTCTTTCATTTTCCGGTGTTTTTCTTTTCATTTGCTGATTCTCTCCGGTCATCGTCTCCGAACAAGTTAGTCAGAAGAGGTATATATTGAATTTCACATTTCTATTGTTCTTTCAAACCTCATGGAACAGCAAGGATCTACCTTTCAAGCAGTTGATAACCCACCATAACTCATTCTTATGACAGATTTGTTTTTCAATGTCAAAGTCTATGATTATAAATCATGTTTGCTCACACAATAATTATTCTTTACTAATACATTATTACACCAAAGTAAATCAGTTCTAGATCATTATACTAGTCGATGAACTATCAAAATTAAATTTCAGTATCCACCCCTACCTGCAAGTTCCATTAGGCACATGATACCATAGAAGAGTAAAAGAAGAAAGATGATCCTATTCCTAGCATCTAAACTGAGATTTTGAGTTACTTTCTAAACTATAGTTTGATATTTAATAATCTGTTTTATTTCTGAGGTGAAAGTGGGTGCTTAATAATATTATCGACTGATGCAGATCTTTAAGCATGTTATGGAAACTGGTTCTTAAAGATTATTTAGTTATTACAGTAATTTCTTGATTTACATCAGTATAATTTCTTTAAAATTCTTGTGGAGTAAAATGATGTTATTTTTAAGTCATGTTTGGATTCATTCACCTGTTGATGTTTTACTAGTTAGTTTCTAACATATTGCTTGTGACTTTCAGACATGGACTTCTTTCTGAATATGATTGATAAACAATTGGACAATCACATGAACTTTGAGCAGCGTCGGAAGGACCTTACAAGGAAATTAAAGGAATTGAATGGTCTGAAGGAAGATACAGAATCTACAATGAGAACAGAGCTGCAGCCAAGGAAGAAACTCAAGGCGGAAGTTCAGGTATGGTTGGACAGAGTTGAAGAGATGAATGGTGACGAGCAAGGCCTTGATGGAAGAATTGGTGAAAGCAGTGCTCTTACACGTGGATTTCACACAGATGATGTGTCAAGGATGATAAGGGAAGTTGAAGAACTTATTAATCAACGCCGTCAATTTCATGGAGGTCTGGTGGTTGACAATACTCAATGGATTGGACAAGTTTTGTCCACAACAAGCTTATCAGGCGAAGTGGTAAAGGCTTGTGTTGAAGAGATTTGGCAGTGTTTGATGGATGATGAGATTCGAAAGATTGGAGTTTGGGGGATGGGTGGTGTGGGGAAAACAAGCATCATGAAGCTTATAAACAACCAACTCTTAAAAGAGACGGCGAAATTCGATATTGTGATTTGGATCACTGTCTCCAAAGAGATGAGTATTGCTAAACTGCAGAAAGACATTGCAAGTAAAATTGGAGTAGAGTTTTGTGGTGATGAAGATGAAACAAGAAGGGCAGGGATGCTCTTTGAAACATTGTTGCAGAGGAGTAGGTTTGTGTTGATCTTGGATGACCTATGGGAGAAGGTTTCCCTGGAGAGAATAGGAATCCCTGAATCGTCCGTTGGGAGTAAATTGGTGTTGACAACCCGATCATTAGATGTATGTCGGCAAGTGGGTTGTACAGTAATTAAAGTAAACCCTTTGACAGAAGAAGAGGCATGGAATTTGTTCTTGGAGAAGGTGGGTCCTGATATTCTCAATATTCCAGGTGTGGAACCAATTGCAAGTTCGATTGCTAAGCGTTGTGGAGGTTTGCCCTTGGGAGTCATTACTGTAGCTTGTTGTATGAAGGGCATTGATGATATTTTTGAATGGAGGAATGCTCTTAAAGAGTTGGAACTACGCCAAAAAAGTATTACTGGTTTTGAAGATGAAGTGTTCCAACAATTACAATTTAGTTATGAACGTCTAAAGGATTCAAAACTTCAAGATTGTTTCCTCAGTTGTGCATTATATCCGGAAGATTATGAAATTGAAGAAGAAAGTCTTATTCAACTTTGGATCGGACAGGGGCTCGTGGAAGAAATGGATAGCATGCATGCAGAGTTTGATAGGGGTCGTGCAATACTAAATAGACTCATCAACAACTGTTTGTTGGAAGTTTTTACAGAAAATGAAAACAGACTTATAAAGATGCATGATCTTTTAAGGGACATGGCATTACATATTGCAAAACCTCGATTTTTGGTAAAATCTGGCATGATATTAAGAAATCCACCAGATGTGCAAGAGTGGAGCAAGGATCTAGAGAAGGTTTCATTAATGAATAATTGGAAGTTGTATATCCCTTTGAAAATGTCACCCCCAAAGTGTCCCAGGCTCACAACATTATTGTTGTCTGATTGTGGATTAAAGAGTATTCCAGAAGGCTTCTTCAAGCATATGGATGCACTGAAGGTTCTTCATCTATCTGGGAATAATATCAAGAATCTCCCAATCTCCTTGTCAAACTGTTCGATGCTCACAACATTATTGTTGTCTCATTGTAGATTAAAGAGTATTCCAGAAGGCTTCTTCAAGCATATGGATGCACCGAAGGTTCTTGATCTATCTGATAATCCTTTGAAGAATCTCCCAATCTCCTTGTCAAACTGTTCGATGCTCACAACATTGTTACTGTTCCGTTGTCATATACTGAGCATTCCAGAAAGTTTCTTCCACCATATGGATGCACTCAAGATTCTCGATCTTTCTGGAAATTCTATTAAGAGTCTTCCACATTCCGTATCAAATTTGAAGAATCTCACCTCCTTATTGCTTGCTGGTTGTAGAGATTTAGCGAATGTTCCATCGTTGTCAAATCTTAGAAGTTGGATTTTTCAGGAACAAATCTCATGGAAATCCCTCAGGGGATGGAAAACTTGGTGAGTCTCGAGTATCTAAATCTGTATTATTTGAAGAACATAAAAGAGATTCCAAATGGAATACTGTCAAGACTTTCTTGCCTGCAAGACTTGATCGTCGGTGGAACATTGATAAGTGGAGCTGAGGTTGGCGGATTGAAGAAACTGAAATTTCTTGACGGAAGGTTTCTGGACTGACACAACTTAAACATGTATCTTCAAGCTTCTCATGACCGAGAAGAGCCTCGTCAATACAGAATCTCTGTGGGAAATGAAATTGCGTATTTAGACTTTTTCTTTTCAAGAAAACTCATTTCTGTACGTGGTTGTGATATCTATACCACTCAGACTCTTCTTCCACGTAAGATTCAGGAATTGCATATTGAGTATTGCACTCTGTATTGTAGTGAAGATTCCGACTACCCTCTTTTCTCCAGGTTTATCCTCTTCTCACTCAGCTCCTTTTCATCTCTTACATCCATTTATATATCTGATTGTAGAAATATGAAGAAGTTGTTCTCTACAAACTGCGTGCCGCTAAATTTACAATACCTTAGTATACGTGATTGTGATCAAATGGAGGCAATACTAGCATCAGAAGTTGAAGGGGAGGAAAGAGGAGGAATGGTTACCATGGGATTTCGTCTTCCACAATTAAGGCAACTGACATTGCGGTATCTACCTGAATTGAAGAGACTTTGCAATGTTGGTGGAGTACTGGTTTGTGATTCTCTGCAAGCAATTGAGATAAGTAATTGTCCAAAGTTACAAAGGATGTCTCTTCATCTTCCCCAACTTTCTAATGTTCCACCCTCATGTGCACCTGCATCTCTTTCCATAAAGATAAGGCCAAAGGAGTGGTGGGAAACAGTGGAATGGGATTCCAAGCTTCTCTTGGAGACTTTCGTGATGGAAATCTAATGGTACTGATACTGGTACTGGTATGAGGCTCAAATGGAGCAGTTGAGTATTAACATTGTCAGTGCTTTAATGGGTGCAGTGTTAGTTTAATCAAATCTGAGTTGTTTTTTATTTTGTCTACCAAAGAATTGTTTTTCATGTATTCTGTTCCTGTATACTGTCCAAGTACATGATCTCATTTGTCCTAGAGACTCTAAAACTTACCCTATGATGATAATTTAATCCAAGGGTTCTTGGAGGGATCAGGGATGGTTTCAGATTAGAGTGACTTGTTTTATGGAAGGGGTGTGTTCATTGTCAGGTTCCATCCGGGTTTTCTCGGATCGATATACTGATCCATATTCAATTAAAAAATATTTGAATATTCGGATCGAGTAGTTGAATATCCTATTATCTGAAAATATTATTTAATTTAATTAATTTTTCAAATTTGAATATCATATTTATGAAATTTACAGAATATCGAATATAATAAAAAATAAATTGTTATATAACAATATTTGAATCTATATTTTTTAATTTTTAAAAATAACAAGCATCAAATCGTTAAAGGTAATAATATTAATATTTTAAATAGTAAATTTATGATTTTAAATACTTCAAAACTTTAAAATATTATGATCCGTATCCAATACAAAAAAATTAAAATCGAATCAAATATTTAATTCAAAATAAAAATCAAATTAGGTATTCAATTTTTTTGTTTATATTAATGAATAATCGATTTACATGTATTTATAAAAAAAATTGATTATAATAATCTATGGATGCTTAGTGTTTTGTGTCTTTCTCCTCGTGAACCTTATTTCTTAAGTAATAAAACTTATTATTTGTTGAGAAAAAATATAATTAAACTAAACAACATAAAATTAATATTTAAAAAATATAAATTAATCCGATTCAAATCAAAAGACATAGTTACAAAATATCATCATGAACATCTATAGAAAAAGACAGCAAGGATCAAAAAAAAAATTAAAATTTTAATGTAAGATTTAATTCTCTTTAAACTAGTTAATTTGATATTGGGGTTAATTACAGTAGAGATCACGTTTGTTTATCCCCAGTACAAACTTAGTCACCGATTTTGAAAATCGACCAATATAGTCACGTACGTTTTCGGAATGTAAACTTATGGTCACTGAGACGTTTATTGTTGTTAAACTTTAACGGAAAGTATATCTGTCATAATAAAAAAAATAATAAATTACTTAAATAGTCCCTAAATTATTCTTTCACTTTTATTTTATCTTTAATTTAACATTTAAAATTTAAAATTTTATGTTTCCATCGTCTTCTCAAACAAACCCTCTTTCTCTAAATATTGTTCATGTAATCTATTTGAGCTTGGAACGAAGAAGTAAGCTGAAATCATGGGCTCTAAAAGCTTCTGCCAGTTCAAATTCGATACAAAAAAATCAAAAGCAAAAAGTACTAATGGCAACGTGTGAAAAGGCATGATTTTTATAATAAAAACTGAAACTAACCGTTGTAATTGCACTTTTTAAGAATAGCAATGAAAGAAAAAAATGAAAAAAACCAAAGCAAGATAAGTAGAGGAAAAATCTAAACTTTGCGGCTAAAAATATCTTAAACAAGTCTCATTGATCTGGCGATAACAAAACGAATATTTAAGATAAGTAGAGGAAAAATCTACGATAATTAACCTTTGATATTGTTTTTAAAAAAGTGAGAAATTATTTTTTATTAGTTTTCTAGATTTATTTGTGACAAAATATCATCAGAGCTTTCGTACATTACTCATATATTTAAGATTAAATTATGTAATCATCAGTGACTTTTTTTTTATTATTAATATTTTAAAATATTCAATTTATTCATTTAACTTTCAAACTATTCTCTTTTGGTCGGTCTATGGTTACACGAATTATTTTAATATTATTTTTCTTATCACAAGTTATTTTTATTAATATTAAATATAAAACATGATTTAAAATTAAAATTTTCAAATCATACCCATATAAAAGCGTCAATAACAACATGATAATGTCAATGCCAAGTAACCTTTTCAACCACGTCATTCGTAGGTCTCACCAATCAGATTCATCTTTTTCATATTTTTTTCAAAATAAATCATAATCTCTTTCTTACATGTAATTAGAAAGTAAGTAATTATCAGGCAGTTATTTAAAGATGAACGAATTTGATTACATGGACCACTGATGACGTAGTGAATATGGTACATAATATAACTTTCCCTTTGGAGCCCCTCCTGAGTTTCTCAAACTGGTTTCCTTCTTGCTGAAAGTTAGGAGCAGTCGAAGATCCATTAAATGATCTAGTGGTTAAGAGAAATTTATTATTATATAAATTTTAAAATATACATTTTTCGCTAATTAACTCGGACCATATTTCAAACTGATTCTTGATATGCTTGCTACCTTCTGCAACAACTTTGATTCATATGAACTACACAGTGATGTATCACGTATCGACCAGCATGTCTATATCAGTTCAAAACATAACAGAACTACTAGATATGTTGCTTAGGACCAAGAAATTTTGATGGTCATGGCGATCCATTCATATATACAAGGGTTTGAAAGATTTATCCAGTAAGAAACCAGAAATGGAAATGGTAATGAAATTGTAAGAAATCACTATAATATATCAAGGATTCATGACATCTATGGTAAATTATACATGAAAAATAGGATCATTGAGTAAGTCTCTGCATCTCGTTTTGCTCACCGAGTGTTTCCATGAGAAGTGGGGGTGCATATTGAGCAGTGCCTTGGTGCTCCTCTGAATCCTGGCAGAACGAAAGAATTATGGTATCGATCGACATTTCCAACACGGAAAAGAAGAGAGTCGCAACCACGTAACCAAGAGTCCAACAGATCTACAACAACACAGTGTAAGCAAGGGGGTTCAAGCACTAGTTATCAACTGAATATATGTCCAACACGGATATGCTCAATTTGTGTCTGAAGTATTCTATATTCGGAGACTCCTTTAAGGGTCATATATCCTTGTATTGTATCTACATTCAGACATGCATTCAACACAAGTGTCGGATTGAAGTACTTCGAGAAAAATGAAGAATTGAAATAGCATAAGTTATCAACATAACTTTGGGAGACTAATCACTACAATCAGCAAAAAGTGATTTCTCGTCATCGAAAATTAGAGCTTGATATGATCGCTTGCTCATGGTGCATGTCATTTATAAATTCCACCCTCTCACCAATAAAAAGACTTGCGATAAGAAGGAATCGAGACCATACCAGGACCGGAAGCAATGGGGAGGATATTTTGTGATGAGCAGCTCGATACTTGTGGGTATCCAACATTAGGAAACCAAAAACAGCACTTGAAAGGCTAACACACAACTTTCCAAGAAATAGAATAACGTCTCCTATCACGTTCACCTTCCCTATTCGAAGGATGTTATTCATGATCAATTCTGTCGCGACTTCAGACGCATTAAAAAAGCTTTTCCCAGTTATGGCAATCTGCAAGAACAATAGGATATACTTGAGATAGTTCAGGGTAGGCAAAATGAAAAAATAAAACCACTAATTGCACAGCGATGGTCGGATTTATCACAAAGTTCTTCAATGTGTGAAAAAAAGTGAGATCACCACTATGTTACAAGAGATAAGTATTGGATACGAATATGTATTCGACACAATATTGTCAGCATTTTCAAAGTTTTTCCATATATTTGGAGTATCATAATCCCTTACACGTATCCAAATTATCTGTCCGACATAAATTCTACAAACAAGTGCCTTAGAAAAATGAAGAGCCGGGTAACATAGGAGTCCTATGATAGGATGTATAAGAGCTTCTGGAAAATGCATTTTTTTTCTTTCAAAATTGGTTCTGAAAAATTACCATTATATAAGCATTGCGATTCACAGATTTGATAGTCCACTCGACACATCTCAAACATCCGTGTGAAGTATGATTTCCCATCCTTCCAAACCAACCATCAGATGTAGTACCAGAGACTTTGAGTTTACGCCGAACCGACTCAAGAATGAAACGAATTGATTCCACAAAGGACACAACCAATGAGCCAATGGCGACAGACCCAAGGCTGTATCGTATAAGCCGCTTCATAGAGGCAAAAACGGGAAGAAATGGGATCTCTGGCTGCAAGTGAACCACAGAAATAATCAACAGAACAATAAATCATTGAAGTAAATTCATTAAGAAAGAAAGCAAAGAAAAAGAAATTCCTAAGTAGTGTAATGTACTAATTTCGTTACTATACTACTTACAAATAGATACAAAGGAATCATCATGCTACTCCAACATGTGTAAAAACTTGTATGAACAAAAAAATACAAAATGTCAATCTCGCATAAGTTGTTCTCAATTATAACTTTAAGAACTTAGGAACATTGTTTTGCTTGATTTGGGATTGGGAGGCTCCATAAGGTTTGCATTGTAGTTGTCTACAACTATGCCTATAGAATTCTGAAAATGGTAGAAATTTAATTGTTTGTTTCCCATGAAAACATGCATACCAGTAAAACTATAGTCTTAGTAGCTTACCGACGTTTCACCACGAGCCCAATAGTAAGAAGCGACAGAACCGGCAATAACGGTTGAAGAACACGCTATAAAAAATTGTGTAGCCCAATAACCCCCAAACAAGTGGAAGAAGATGGCAATGGCAATATGAGGAGTGTAATGGACGCTATAACCACAACAACCATCGCAATTCAACTTTTTCGCCACAAGATCATAAGCACAACAGTTGGTATTACAGTTGTTCTTAACAACCTGACCAGAACTAAACAGATGAAGGGCAGCCGATATCCAGAACATGTAAAAGATTGCAAGAATTGCATATGGTATGACTGGAAAAATTATCAGTGCTTGAACTTCGCCTATGACTTTAGCAGCAACCTGCTTACAGTCAGGAGCACATATCAACTTTTATCTCCTTTTGATATTATGAAACAAAAATTACCATTATAACAAATATATATTTCAAAAAAAAGCATAACAGACCGTGCAATGAAACATTTATACAGTCCTACATGCAAAAAAGCACTATATTCCCTTTTCTTTTCAAAGCCAAGTGGAAAGTATCCAACAGTACATTATGATCTGATCATACTTGCCTTGAGGACTGAGGTTGCCATTAAGATGCGGCGAACAATTGCAATTGACGTGAGGACAGAAACAACCATAACAAATGTCATTAGAATGGCAACTGCACGTAGATGATTTAGTTCCTGAAAGAAACAGACATTTATATGTAAAAGAATACCAAAAAGCCTACAACAATAGAAGCTTCCGAACAAAGAAAAAAGAATAAACAACGCACCCTTCCGTAAACATTTATAAATGGATCATGCTCACCAATGATAGGGGAGATGGCATCATTGCCAATCCATCCAGCTAAAAAACAAGAATAAGATGAGTTTAGTATTTTATCAAAACTAGTAATCCTTGCATTCAAATACATACAAGACACCGATCAAACTATTTCAGGTATGAATACTAAGAGGTGAAAAATATGCTTCAAACCTTTTAAGTAGTAAAACATTGTAACCGTTATTATGAGAATGTTGAATAGAGCAACTGTGATCCAAGGCATTGCGGCCACAAAATAGCGAATCATTAACAGCCATATCACTGACAGAAATAATGGTAACAACCCTCCACAAACTATCAATACCGGCCATGACTTTCCAATATCAGCCATGTAACGCTGCAATAAGACATTCATATTTCAGAAAGTTCGATAATGGAACTTTTCAAAACAACATGATGTTTTAACTGTACGACATGATAAGAGTATTAAATAAGGAACCACACTGTCAACTATCTTGCCAACAATCAAATCAGTTGACAGAACCCAGAAGAACATACCAAGATAAAATGCATAAATGTAATAAAAAGATATTGCAGGAAAGTTCCTCGACCTTTAAGACAGATGATCGAGAATTGATGGACCGGTGAATTGATTTATCTATTACAATATCCTCATTGATATTCACTCCACCCATCTGTTGCCAATGCTGCAAAGATGTGTTTGACACACGAGCAATGAATTGGCAGCTCCAATAAACTTCAGAAACGACCATAAAACAATTCGTGAGATGGTAAAAGAAACTGCATCTATGATTTGATAAAATAAAACTCTCTAAAACAAGCATCCCAATTTACCTACCATTCACACTCGGAAATATAACGGGGTAACACGGACCCTGAAGTTGAAGAGAAGTATTTCTCATTTCTGGTGTAAGGAATTCATAATAATCATAATTTCTATCGATCCAGTCAGGCATTGAGAGGCGGATATCCCCCTCTGGATAATCACAGACCCAATTAAGTGAATCTTCTGAAGGAATAGGGCAATCCCATAAGCATATACTCCGAGCATTAGACAGCTTGAATTGACTGTCTTTAACACCAGTTTGATAAACCTGATTTGGATTCAACCAATACTTGAGTTCCAACTTACGAAGGCCGGGATGAGCATGTTTGTCACCACATAAATTCCCTTTGTAGTCCAGACCGTATGTAAGCCTGGTGTGCCATCGAACAGAAAACAAATTATCAACATCAGTACATCACAAAAGAGAAAATAGAAGAAAAAAATGAATTGAAAACCTTGACAGAAAGAAAGCAGAATAAGTAAAATTAAACATACATGAATAGGCAAACAACACCATCTAGAAGCTGATGCCACCATCAAAGTAAAATATCAGCAATCTTCACAGGGTCGAAGGTGAAAAGTATTTTCGAAATGTAAATTAAGAGATCCATAACTCAGTCTAACATCAATTTTAAGATGAAATGTTCCCTGAACATGAACCATATAGGTAAAAGTACTCTCCAATAAAATCCCAATGAATGAAAAAGTGCCACAGGCTCACAGATGACCATATCTAACTTAGATAAGAGCTTGCAACTCTCATTTTGAATCCTGCTTTACAAATAGATCAGCTAACTAGTTCGTATCAACTACTAGGAGCACTCCTGGAGAAAAAATTATTAAGCAACTACTATTTTCCCAAAGTGCTTGCCTTTCTTTTTCTGTTTAGAAAATCACCAAGAGGATTATAATGCTTTATTCACTCATAGATTAACCAGAAACTATAGCTTGACAAAGAACAAAGAAATCCATTAGAACTTTGATTATAAGGAAACCAATCAATGAATCCATTTATGAGATAAACAAAACATACCATTAAAAAGGAGATTTTAACATTAGAATCCAAAATAAAACATACCCATTTTAAGATTCAACAAAAAAATAAGTGGGTAAAGCTTAGAAAAGGGGAGGAAAAGGAAACAAAATTTACCTTAATGGGTTTCCTTGGTTAAACCCAAAGCTAGAGTTAACAATCATAGCAACCCAAAATGCTATAAAAATGACAAGAAAAACAACATCTCTACACTTCCTGTTGTGCTTAATGATCCCTCCAATGTCTGTAGTTCCATCACTTGATGTGTATCTTCCTATGACTGCCCCCAAAGGACCCCTCATTTCTTTTCTTTTCTTTTGTTTTCCCTTAGAATTGAGCAAGGATTTTAGAATGTGAAAAAAGGAAGAGAATTTGCAGACAGGCTGAGATAAAAGAGAGGGCTTTAGGAGAGTAAGTGTGAAAGTAGAGAAGGGGTTTTAGATCTGGACAGTTCTGTTGGCTTGGCTTGAAAGCCTATATTTTTAAATAAAAAATTGAGCTTTATGAAATTAATTTGATCTAATCAAGTTTAAAAGACATTAAAACTGAATTTTTAAAAATGAATATTTTAATGCCAAATTTCAAATAAAATTTAGAAATTGAGCTGTATGAAAGCTCTATAATGAGCCATTTAGCCAAATAGCCAAAAACAGCAGTCATCTAATAAAAAGAAGCCATTATGGGACTATCTATATTAATTAAACTATCTTTATTCTTTATTCATATATCTACTTTTTATTTGTCTAAATATCTGTACCCCATTTTTGTCTTGACATAGTCCCTCTCATGGAAACCGTTGATCTTCTTGAAAAAAGTGTTTGGAATATCAAGGTTCATCCAACGGTAGAGAAACATCACAAAATTACTTTCTTTTTCCTTTGTGGGGTGAATGGATCTTGACAGAATTTTACCATTCATTTGTTGGTCAATTTTGCTGAATAAAACTTTACCTGGCAGCTTAGATTCGAGGTAAAAATGGGTTGTCAAAATCTGTTGATTTACAGTTGGATAATTTTTTAACTAGCTTCCTTTGAGCTCTGTCATCCATGTTGATTAATGAAGTGCCTTTTAGGTGTTCTGAAATTTTTAGGGTCTTTGAGAATGCAGTTTCCTTTGCAGAGAACAAGAACACAAATGGAAGACGATGACTATGATTATGATGATGGGTCGTGTTGAGAAGAAAAGATTGGATTTTTATGCAGTCTCCTGAAATGGGTGTAGATAGAATCAGTTACCTGCTATAGAAAGTTCTGTCATATCCTTTCATTCTCCGCTGTAAACACTATGAATTTGCAGGTATTCAGTAATTTAACTCGACTAAGGCTTTGTTGTAATGAAAACAAGTGGAAGAACTGAAATTCCATTGATACAAGTGAATGGAAGTAAAGAAGCAATGGATGTAAGTAATTAAGAGGAAATGCTTGTTAATTTCCCCAAAACAGATCAGTTTCAATGTTATGCTCTTCTATTTCCCCTAAACATACTAGTTTCTTTAAAATGATAAGCTGTCATTGTTTCTAACGGAACTTTTTCACCGTAAAAGCTAAAAAAATCGACTTCTCCGTTTGGTTGAAAAACACTTTTCAAAGGTTTTTCCAAAGCCAAAAACTTTTGGCATGTATGAAGCAGTATTTCATTCTAAGCTAAAAATGGAAGATTAAGACTAAAGATGATTACTTTTCTTTTCCTGCATGCATCTGCATGGTTCCTTGGGGTCCTGCAAGAGTTCAGAAAGTGTCACTGAAGATAACATTGGAAACTAACATAATCTATTGGATTATAAATAACATGAAAACATGAGGACAACAGCACCGTGCGGAACAAACAAGGGAATTGAGTTGACCTTCAAAGTTCAAAGAATAAACATGCCGTGTATATTAGCATGCTCAGATGTGTACACATTCGAGTATGGAGAGAAGGATTAATCAATGAAACTAACACAAGGAGAGTTATGGTTATACACTGATACACATACACATATCTCTTTTGCAATCTTGAATATGAGATTCATAGACAAAAAACTTTGTATATATCAAGTTCACACAGACTAAGAATTAGAGAGCTAATGAAATAACAAGTGAATGAACTTACCAGTCCTATGCGCATCACTCTCTCAGTCTCCCCCACTTGTATCATCAGAATCACTTGAATCTATAGGATGATTTCCATCATTCTCGAGGATCTTGATCGCTTTGTCGAGCAACAGTATGCTCTCACGAAAACTCTCTTCCCAGTTCAATTCTTCCGAATCACTTGAATCTATGGAATGATGTACAGCACTCTCATTGGGGACTTCGACAACAGTTTGGTCAAGCAACAGTAGGCTCTCAACATAACTATGGACAGATAGTAAACTCCCGACCTTAACTCCATGATGCTCTATTTCCTCGCAGTTCAAATAAAGTGAAGTCCCCATTCTCATTTGCTGAGAGTTCAAATCAATTGCAACCATATTTACATCACCCACTCGCAACAAAGCTTCCCCATTCTTCCTAAATCCCCTCACACTCGGAAACCATGCAAACCGAGGAACCCTACTAAATATCAACACTTTAGTCCATGTCTCAACCACACCATACTTTTTCATGACCCACAACTCATGAAACTCTCCAAGGTATGGTTCTATGCTAAGAGCAAGGGAAGATACCCCATATTTCATAATCGATAAATCATTAGGTTGAAAATCAAATAAGTTCTCAGGTAAATTTATCACCAAGAACGCCTCATTACTCAAATCAAACCCCAAAATCGCATAATTGAATACATCATTGTTGCATTGAAACCCTAACCAATGAATAGCTCCACTAACAAAGGGCAATGCCGTTTCTTCACAAAAAGTATAACTAGGAGGAATTGCAGTAACCCTTTTCCAGCAATATTCATTATATGAAAACAAATACGGACCAGACCAACTATCATTTTCATCAACCCCAACTACAAGAAGCTTATAATCATTGGTTCTTGAATCAAACCCAAACCCTGCATTAAAAAACACAGCTTCAGAAACGCTCACCTGAGGCAAAGAAAGGTAATCTTGGATCGATGGGTTCCACAGAACGAATTTCAAATAATGACCAGGGCAATGCACTCGAATACAAATCAAGCCATTGCAAGAACCAACAACTGGAGGGTGACCTACGTAACCGAAGGGAGGGAAAGGAAGGCGCTTGAACTTATCAAACCCATCATTATCATAGTGTAGAGATAGCTTTTCTCCGCCCTTCTTCAAGCACCCGATGAGGAGAAAGGGGGTGTTCTCGGGTGGTCTTGAAAGTGAAGCTTGTAAATGAGCTGAAACGAAAAATGGGTCGCAAATCAAACTTCTCCAGGTCTTGGAAACTGACCTGTATCTCAACAGGGACTTTACCGAGAGTCTTTTGAGGATTCCGATAACCACATCTATAGGCATATACTCAGACATTTTCCTCCTTTTGGAAAGGGAAACAGGAGACTTGGCAGAGGACAGAGGTGGGTAACAATTGCCGTTTCAGTTTCCGGCAGTGCGGTGCGGTGCGGTGTCGAGGTTTCTTGATTGGTTTGCGGTTAGCGGGTATTTCAAGATTTATATTGATTATGCATAATATTTATATTATAATCAATAATAATAATATTGTATTAAATATCATTATTTGTTTAATTGAGTGATAAAATTGTTCATATGTCTTAATTAAGATTTTAAATTTAAGTTTTATGAAAGAGAAATTATATTACGGGTTTTTTTATCGTATTAATTATGAGATCAATTAATTAAATGTATTTATTTAATTAATTTTTTTATTTTATTTTTTATCAAGTGAATGTTTATTTGATAATCATTATTTTTAAACTTAATTTATAATAAATATAAGTAAATATTCATTTAGTAAAAAAGATGAGATAAAAAATTAAATGAATTTATTTGATTTGTTAGTCTTATAAATAACGTAGCGGGAATGACTCATGATATAATTTCTTCTTCTGGAGGGAGAAAGTTAACAGTAAAATTTATATGAGTAAAAATCTTCTACCCCTAATCATTCTCTTTTATGTTACGTGTTAAAAAAAATTTAAAAATAAATTCAAACTCTAACCGTAATTTTTACTTCTTAAACCTTAAACCCTATGTATTAAAAGATATACCTTACCCTTAATTTTTTAAATTCTAACCATAACTCCTAACATTAAACGTAAAAACATAAACCTAATTTTTTTTAAAGTGGGGTTACACACAATTTATCTTTACTTATAGGTATGATCTCGATTAACTTTGAATTTTGTCGAGATATAATATGATTATCGAATATAAAAAAAATAAGACTAAAAATTTAGTTGACAATTATTTTATATTTTTAATGCATTAAATAAATATTTTATTGATTATATACGATAACTTTTAGAATTGATGAAAGGCTTGAGCTTCTTTATTTCTTTATATTGATTGATGTTAACTACACTTAGATTATTCTTTAATTTTATATAAACGAGTGACCAATTGATGTGTTTGTTGTAGGAGTTTGACTCGGTGTACGGACCCGCATGGCAGTGTGTGAGTGGGACGAGTTTTGGATCGTTCGTGACTCACTCGCCTGGTGGATTCCTGTATTTTTCGATTCACTCGTTCTTCTCTTCAAAACAGAGGTTGAGTTGGTCACCAAAGAGGAACTGGCCAGAGGATTTGAATGTGCAGACTGCCCAGTTTAAACCTTTGACTCTATGTACTTTGTTATTCGGTTTGGTTTGATTTAAGTTATTTTAGGTCGGATTATATCTAGTTTAGGTTTTATTCGAATTAAGTATAATTCAGTTTTAGTTTAGGTTTATAGTGATTCGGTTATGGTCATATCACGTCAGTTGAATTTAGATCGGATTAATAGAAGATCGCTTGATTTTTTATTCATGTCAACCTTTGTATCTTTAGTTGAGTATGAGTCCAATTGAAATATACATAAATTCTTAAATATAAATGATACGGTGTCGATGTAAAATTGATTATCATTAATTAAATTGTAAAATAAACATATGTTTTTATTTGTTAATTATCATTTAGTCTATCTTTTTGTTTTAAAAGAAGTATATGATTCTTAAATATAAATGATACGATGTTGATGTAAAATTCATTTCAACTTGATTTATTTGATTTTAATCGAGTTTTTGAGTCGGGGCAATTTTTAAAACCCTTTTATGTGATTTTATAAATTAGTTTTACGTTAGTTATTTTCGTTTACCCTCAGTATATTTTTAGTCGTCAATTTTAAAAAACGACCAATAAGGTCACTATCGTTTTCAGGGTGTAAAGTTTTAGACACTCTAAAGTTAAGTGTAATTAAAATATTGAAAAAAATATGATTTGACAAAATAAAAAAAGATTTCATGTCACTATTAGTTTTTGTTATAATATGAACCGATAATGGTCTCTCTCGAAAATGTTGATTGGTCGGGTAAGTTACAAATCTTCTATAGATGCTTTAAGGGAAAGCTTCTGCAATAAATACGAGGCTTTTCTTTTTTAATCATTTCATTCAGAATTCGTTCTGCTTTTTTAAAAGAAATTGGGAGTATTCTTTAAAAGCTTATGTTAGCTTTTGTTCGACTCCGGTTCAGAAGACCACCAGTCATAGTCCCCTCCAAACTTTAGGTGTACACTATTTGGAGCGACCGTGCTAATCTTCGGGGGACAACCGCCTAAAGTAGCTAGTACACACATTGGGGAGAATAGTTTCTAAGGCAATAACCTCCATATCACGACACGGTCCAATTATCTTTGAGTTCGTTCATTTTATTTTTCATGTCAGTGCTAACCAGTGGCGGATCCAGGAATATTTGTGAGGGTGGGCACAAGTCAAAATATTTTTAGAATGGATACAAATCATAAAAATCTTAAAATTTTAGGGTGGGAACAAATCATAGAAAATTAAAAATTCAAGGATTAATTCAAAAAAAATTAAAAAGTCAAAATCAAATGTGTGAACTTTAAAAAGTTAAAGGTGAACACGGACCTACCCTTCCTTATATGTAGATCTGTTGTTGGTGTTAACGCTCTGTTTTACGGTAAATCAGTTCCAAAAAAACTTTAAAAGTTAAAAAATAGAACTATGCAGAACCTTGTTCCCATAATCATGTTAACAAGTTTCATAGCAGCTCCATTTCCGACCTCCCCGAGGTAAAATCTTGACTGGGGAAGAAGAAACACATAATAAAACTTATTTGTAACTGTTAATTAGATAAACATGAGTTCAGAAATACGTGCAACAAATGTGCATTCGTGAGAGAAGACGATTACCTTGCCCAATATGTCCAAGAGTGAAGCAATTGAATCATATAAAGCTTTGTCACCTGAAAGAGAAAGCCACGGCCTTAGGGATTGGCTTAAAAAGATTATATTTTGAACACGGTTAACCAGTTATATAACACTCGAACATCATATCTAGCGTATTAAAAGACGAAACAAATTCAATACATTCAAATATGTTTAAGGATTATTTAAGTTCGGTGATTGCGTCTATAGGTTTGGGCGAGGATTTTGGGTTTGTGTTAACGGTTAGGGTTAGGTTTTTTGGGAAGATGATAAAAATATAAAGTTTTTAAATTTTGATAATTAAATTAAAGATGAAACAAAAGTATAATAATAGTTTAAGGACTATTTAAGTAATTTATCATCTTTTTATTTTGTCAAGTCATTTTTTCGTCAGTATTTAACGATAGGGGTGGGCAAAATACCCTATTACCCGATCTCAGTCCCGGTAAGACCGAGTGGATTTTTATCTGATATTGGTTCCGGTGAGACCGGGACTGGATCCAAAATTTAGGTCCCGGTCATAACCGGGACCAGGACTGGATCTTGATTTTTTGGACCCGGTACCCGGTAGTACAGGGACCAATACCAAATATCGGATATTGGTTTTCTTTTGTTTATTTTTTTTATTAAACTTTCTCTTTATGTATGAATATTATGAGTATTATTAGTTTTAAAACTTTAATTTTAAGTCTACAATATTCTAATTTTATTATTTAATATTATTATTGGTGGTTGAATTTTTTTGCTCCAATTAATCAATTTTTTTTAAAAATAAATTAATTAACCGGGTACTCGGTATTAGAACCGGTACCCACCAGTAACGGGAGCGGTTCTTAAATTTAAGACCCAGTATGACCGGGACCGAGAATGGTTCCAATTTTTAGGAACCGGTGGTTACCGAGACTGGGACCAATACTATTCAAATTGATCGGGTACCCGGTCCTGCCCACCCCTATTTAACGATATTAACGCTGGAGTGATCAAAACTTTACACCCCGAAAACGATAGTGACATTACTGATCGTTTTTTAAAATCGGTGACTAAAAATGTACTGAGTGTAAACGAAAGTACTAGCGCAGTAGTTACCCTTTTATAAAATCAATATATTTAACTTTTTAGTGATTTATACTAAGTTCACATCTCATTTTTTCTTTTAATATTTTCCTTTATTTTGGATTATTTTCAGTTTAAGTAAAATCAATTCAGGTTTATTTCAATTCAACTAAAATTCAGATTGGATTTAATTTATTATAAATTTTAAATTAAATTTAAATTATCATCTTTGTATCGATATCGAATCTCAAATCTAAAAATTAGATAAATTTACCAAGGCTATCTAAAAATAAAAGTATTATAATTTATTATTGTTTTAAAGCAACATGAAAAAGATTATCCGTTAATGATATGATTAGGAGATGATGGTTGAAGACGATATATCTTTGTAAGATTAGATGCAGAGTCGTAACAACACATGCTCTGTATAGTAGGAGTTTCGGTAGGTTTGTTCAAAAATATCTAATCTAATTGTTTAATGATCTGATTTGAAAATTTAAATATTTAATTTAATTTTTATTTTTAAATTCAACATTTGATTTGATTTTAATTTTTTTTAAATATGAATTATAATATTTTAAGTTTTAGGTTATTAAAAATCCAAAAATTTATTTTTTTAATATTATTTATTTTTTATTTTTAATAATTTAATGTTTATTATATCAGAAGATTAAAACAATCAAAATCGGGTTTAAAATATTTATGTTTAAGTCGGCTTTAGGTGAATCAAAAATTCAATCCGATCCGTACCCATTTCTACAAGTGAGGAGGCATAGATGTTGGTTAAAAGATATACGTGATAGATTTATTCTTCGCACGATTTAATATTAATCAAAGAAATTAAATTGTAGAGTTATATTTTTAAAAAATCGAAGATAAAAAATATAAAACTATTGTAAAAAATTTATCAATCACGTTGTTAATAAATAATCTCTTTTAAGTCTTTTTTACAAAATAAAAGAATTTTAATTTTGTTAAATTTCTTTTATTTGAGCTAAAAAAAATACTTTTTATATCACAGCCTCGATCAATAAACTCATTACTTTACTTTTTTAATGAGGCTCGTAGATGCATTCCTTTTTACATCAAAAAAAAATAAACTCATTACTTACAGCACAGACTCAAAATTTTATATTAAATTTTAAATTTTTAAAATTTTAAAATTCGAACTAATAAAATTTTAAGAGATAAAAAGATATTTTCAATATAAATACATAAAAATTAAATCATATATAATTTTAAAATTTTAAAATATATTTTCCCTATTCCTTGTCCCATCCCTGGTTCCATGCCACGTTTCCATGGGTTAATTAATTCAATCCAAAACAAGTGAGACAAGAGACTTTTCTCTTGAGTGGGGGAACATGGATATGCTTCATTTAGAATTTCTAATTTCCTTGTTCTATTTTAAAATAATTGTAATTAATTTATAACTACAAGTTGTTTATCTAATTAAAGTCATCTAATTTGTTCGATAAAATTTTTAAATTTTTTAAAAAAATTAAGCTTCAACCGATCTGATGTTATCACGTTAACAAACTTAACGAGTATTTGTGTGATCAATGGCGATAAAATATTTGTTTGTTTAGTTAATTATTTTCTCTTAAATGTTATGTATTTATTTAATTATTTATTTTAAATTTTAATTTGAATGGGTATAAACATTTGTTGGTTTGTTATTTTAATTGTATCACAACACTTTTTATCTGGATATTATTTCGTATTTGAAATAAGTTAATTTTAATCGTATTTTAATTATAATTGGTTATACGAAATTACAACGACGGTTGATAACCGTATTGTTAGGAAGGTGAAGCTCGAAGACTCACATATTTCATCTCTCGTGTGGTAACTGGTAAAGCTATTATTACCTTTCAAGATGTCATATTACATCTTCGTCTTTTCATTGATGACGAGGTTATAACTTATATTGTGGATGAAGACTGAGATGATATATATCAAGATTTACTCGAAATAATTCGAGACAAATTGAATAACGATAAAATTAAAATTACCTTTTTGAACAATCATTTTACAAACCTATAACCGAAAGCTGATGAAGAAGCAAAGATGGTATACCTAAATCTTATTATTTATTTATGATTATTTATTTTAATATTTTATATTATTATAAATAATTTAATATCAGTAATTATTGTTGTTGTAACGGTTTGTTCTCGTTCATAATCTATAAATTATTGAGATTTTGATGCCGGATAAATCTTACAATAAAGCACATTTGATGTCATTGCTTCATCTTCGAAGCATTATAGAATAAAAAAAATATGAATCGAAGAATTGACCGTCTTGACATATTATATTGTATGTATTATAAAATTTAAATTTTTTATGCTAATTATCAATATATTAATTATATTCAGCTTTAAAAAATTTGATTCGGATTCGAATTTAAAATCGGTGTATTATTTAATATTTAATATAATATTTAAATTATCACGTCATGCATATATCATCGTCTTATTAATAAGTTAAAAGTAGAACGATATAAACTATTAAATAAAAACAAATAAAAATTATATATCATCATAAATATTAAACAAAATATGTCTTCCTGTTTTCAGAATCTTATGAAATATCAATTTCACTCGTCCAACTGCATGTGATATACGAGTTTGAGTTGTAATATTTATGGCTCTAGCCTGGCAGAGTTCGCCTACTTCCTATGGATGGCAGGTAAGCGTAGTAGGTATAATTTTATAAATTTCGTACCGTATCCGTCTTAATTGAGATTAAGATACGTATAATAATACAAATTTAATAGACAGTAGATGAGTATGAATATAAAAAATATACCTATCATGTATTGTCAACTTAAATTTACGACCAAATAAATTTGCGATCAAATAAGAGATAAAAAAGCAAAGGTCCGATAACGTAAACTCATATAATATCCATCTCATATACCTAAACATTTAAAGATTTTTTGGTCGGCTATTTTAGATAGATTTTCCACTCTTGAAAGGTTCAAAAGATTTGGTATTACTGCAAATGATGAGTGTTTGATTTGCCATGAAGGGATAAAACCACGAGATTATTTATTCATGAGTTGTCATCTTTTATAAGTAGTGTGAAAGAATATTTTTCGATTTTATCATCTCAGTCGAAACCTTAAAGATTGAAATGTTGAATTAGAATGAGCTATCGTCCATTTATGAGATAAGTCTTTGTTGATACAGTTACTCCGAATTGTTTGGTGTGCATTTATCTATATGATTTGAGATGAAAGGAATAAAAAAATATTTCAAGGGATTAATCGATCTTCTAATAAGTTAACACATTGCATATAAAATATAATTAGGGTCAAAATTTATGGAAAAACATTAATTGTATAGACCAAATTAATACTATCCTTTGTACAAAATGAGGCATAATTGTATAGTCAAGAGGAACAAATATTTATTAAATTTACTTAGTGATTTAGACCGTTTAATATTAAAATAGAGATATTATTTTTTTTATTTAATATAATATTTAAATTATGACGTTATATGTATATCATCGTTTTATTAATAAGTTAACAATAAAATAATATAAATTATTAAATAAAAACAAATAAAAAACATATATCATCATAAATACTAAAAATATTATAAAATATCAAATTCAGTTGTTCAAATGCACATGATATACGAGTTTATCACGCATCATTTAAGAAGTGGGACGAGTTTTGAGTTGTAATATTTATGTCTCTAGCCTCACATAGTTCAACCTACTTCCCTAGGAATGGCAGGTAAGTGTAGCAGGTAGAGTTGTATAGATTTCTCACTGCATCTGTCCCGATTGAAATAGAAGTATGGATAAATTTGATGAATAATAGACGGATATAAACGTCTATAGTGAGTTATGAGTTTAAGATCTTATCGTATCGTATTCGTTTATTTCATATTCGTTCATTTTGTATTCGTCTGTTATATAAATTTTGAATTATTTATATCTGTAAACTTTAATTATGTATTTTGTTAGAGTGTTTTATATATTAAAATATTAATTTGTTTTAAAACTTATGTTAGTTCTTAGGTTTGTAGACTTTAAATTAATTAATTTAGTTACAAAAGATGATAGTTTATGATCGAGTTTGAATTCATTGTATTATAAATTTGTAATATATGTGAGTAAGTAGAATTATAAAAAGTATAAATACGCTTTAGCTAAGTTAACTATAGATAATTAGTTAAGCATAGTTAAGCAGAATTTATACCAATAAAAATGTATTTTAGTTAGCTATCATTAGTTAATTAGTTGTAGTTAAATTTATATTAGTGTATATACACTTGATCAATTAATAAAACATGCAAAGTTTAACTTTTCTTTATAAAAGTCTATAATTTATTTTTATATAATTCGATACTAGTGATTGCTTATAGGAAGATATAAGCAAATACGGTTTGAATGATGAGTGTAGGGATAGATTTGAAAATGTACTTGCGTGGACGAGTATAAATTTAAAAATTATACCCGTCGTGGGTGATGGATAGATGATGCATATAAGAATTTTAAGGGAGTACGAGTATAGGGAAGGAATATTCGCACCTATCTCACTCATTTGCCATTCTACTAATTGACGAAAAATTATTAGGTGAATTTTGTTCACCACGTCATCCATGGTCCCAATTAATCAGGACCGTTGATCTTAATTTTTTTCCAAGTGAATCATCACCTCTTTCCTACATGTACTTAGTGGATGAGTAGTTATTAGATGGTTATTTAAAGATCAATGGTCCTGATTGCTTGAACCATGAATGACATGGTGAACAGGGTTCACCTAGAGATTTTTATTCTTAGAAGAAACTTTAATTGTTGTAGAGTAAAAAAAATCCTAACCTAGAGATTCACTGATTGATCTAGTGGTCAAGGATGTTCATTCTGCCTCATTTTGTACGAGTTTAAATCTCGATATGAGAAAAAAATATAATCTTTATTTAATCAAAAATAATAATTTACCTGATTACAATATATCTTACTTCGATGCACTTTCAACTCCACTACTATCTACTTTTGATTTAGATACGATATATATACACTAAAACTTTACTTCTATCTTTTTTATTAAAAAAATGATATTTTTTTGTTGAGTTAAGCTTAAACAAATTAAATCGACAGAAAAAAAAATCTGTCGTCCCGAAATCTACCTTTATATACACGTACATAAATAGAGGATCCATGCTTCGTTCAAACAAGTTCCCAAAGCTGTGCGATTTCATGGCATTAATCAGTTTTTTTGAAGTTTTCTTGGCTCTCTTTTGCCTTCTGTTCCTGTACTGCTCGAGGAAAAACGACGGGCCTCCGAGGAGTTTTCCGATAGTCGGGATGATGCCGGTGCTTCTCCTCAATGTTCATCGGATTCATGATTGTTGCACCGAGTTTCTCGAGAGATGCCACTGCACTTTTTTCTTCGAGGGCCCTTGGTTTGCTAATATGAACATGTTGGTGACCTGCGACCCTGCCAACATTCACCACATTATGAGTTCCAACTTCGCCAACTTCCCCAAAGGATCCGAATTCAAACAGATGTTCGACCTCTTGGGAGACGGTATTTTCAACTCGGACTTGGATTTGTGGAAAAACCAGAGGACAGCTGCTCAAGGATTCATGAGACATCATCGATTTCACAATTTTTTGTCGATGACTTCCCAATACAAGGTGGAAGAGGGATTGATTCCTGTTATGGATCATGTTGCCAAACGAGGCTTGGTGGTGGACTTAGAAGATGTATTCCAACGTTTCACGTTTGATGCTACATGTATCTTGGTTACCGGATACGACCCTCGATGCCTCTCCGTCGATTTCCCCGAAGTTCTTTTCTCCAAGGCCTTGGATGATGCCGAGGAATCGATATTTTATCGGTATGTAAGGCCACTATGCTTTATTAAGTTGCAAAGGTGGCTGAACATGGGACAGGAAAGGAAGTACAGAAAGGCATGGCAAGTTCTTGATGATGTAATAACAGAATACATATGCCAGAAAAGGAAAGATTTGAATTACCGACGGTCGACATCAGAAATTGTCGACGAAGGCATGGATCTATTAACATCGTACATAACCGAAGAGAAGTCGACAGGTTTCAAATGTGACGATAAATTCTTGCGTGACACCGTTTTGAACATGATGATTGCAGGGAGGGACACTACTAGCTCTGCTCTTACTTGGTTCATCTGGCTGGTTTCATGTCATCCTAGAGTGGAAAACAAGATCATCGAAGAGCTTCGATCGAAAATACCCGCGGTGGAAACCGGCAAGAGGCGATTGTTCAAGGCTGAGGAAGTAAAGGATTTGGTTTATTTGCATGGAGCAATTTGCGAGGCATTAAGGCTATATCCACCAGCTCCCTTCCAACAGAAGGAACCTCTCAAACCAGACGTGCTTCCAAGTGGGCATCCGGTTCATCCGAACATGAAAATCGTATTCAACTTGTATTCAATGGGGAGGATGAAGTCGATCTGGGGTGAAGATTGCTTCGAATTCAAGCCGGAAAGATGGATCGACGAGCGAGGAGGGATTAAACACGAGCCATCATACAAGTTCTTGTCGTTCAATGCAGGGCCAAGGACATGTTTAGGAAAGGACGTTGCATTTTTTCAGATGAAATCCGTGGCATCCGCCATAGTTTACAACTATCGAGTCCATGTATCGGAAGAAACTCCGATCGTTCCGGCTACGTCCATCTTGTTGCACACCAAGGATGGACTGATGGCTAAGATATCCAGTAGATGGGACTAAATGCTCGACAGCATTCTCCATAGCCTACTACAATTATTATTATTATCGTTGTCTGGTTTGAGTTCATTAACTATCTTGGAGGAGATATTCATAGCAGCATTTATTGTCTATCCTCTTTGACATATCTTGATCTTGTCGGGTATGAGTCCCATTATATGGGGACCATCGGTTAACTCATTTAAAATGAGTGTAATCCTTTTTATTTATTTTGATAAAAAAAATTATCATCTTAAAAAATCTATCTAGATTTTAGTCTTAAAAGTTATTTTTTTCCCTTAGAATTGTGTGGGATAGTAAATTCATAACAGAAAAATCATATTCGATTTAGAAGAAGAAGAGAGGGGCTCATTTTTTATAGAAAAGATAAGAGAAAACAGTTTTTGAAGCTTTAGTGCAATAGTGATCAATTCTTTAATCAAAAGTTTATTCGTGGTTCGATTGAGTTAGTTTTTTTACGATTTAGTGTTTTTGACTTTGTATAGTCGAATTTTTCATCTGAATCTTGTAGTGTCGGAAATATCTATTTTACAACAACAATATTTTTAGATGATGTTCTCTCATTTTTTTTTCTTTTGTTAAAGAATACTTGTCATTAGCCTTGTTGAAGTTGAATACTTGTTGTAAGCTAAATATTGTAGTCTTTTAGTTGAATATTTCCTCAACTGCTTTCAACCATAACATTACCCTCCTCTAATGAAAGAACATTAGTATCGTATTTCAATCGAAAATATTCCTTCAACAATCCGTCATTAATCTCGGCCAACATCAATGAATTAGCTTATGTAATTAAATACTTTAAATTGTTAGAACCGCTAAAAACTACTCACGAACTTCCGAAAACTACCTATATATTCCCTCAACCCTTTCAATCATAGTACACTCTTTCCTCAATCCGGTAGTCGCACACGAGTTGGAGGTGTCACATTCGAGAACTTGGAACAAAAAGAGAATTGCTTGATGACTTCTAAGAGCAACCCTCCTCTGTATAGGACATTGGAGCTTAGAAGACCTAATTATATTCATCCATATCAATGTTAAACTAAAAATCAGACAGCTAATGAAATAACAGGTGAATGCACTTACAGGTCCATCATCGACCCCTTTGTCAAGCAACACCAGGTGCTCGACATAACTACCTTCGCTGTCGATAATGTTTCCTCGACCTCAACTCCACTTTATGGAAGTTCAAATCAAGTGAAGCCATCTCTGCATCATCCACTTGCAACAAAACTTCCCCATTGCTCCTATCCTAAACCTCAATACCCTCAAAATTCTTCTCATTCGGATATTCGATGGCAACACCTTAGTCCATGACTCAACCACACCATACTCCATGACCCACAACTCATGCAACTCACCGCATACCGGAGGATTACCTTACAAACAGAACAGGGAGTGTTAAGTTGGGTGGTCTCGAACGTGAGATGGATGGGAAATGAGAGTGTTCCAGCTCTGGCAAACTGACTTGAATCCCACATCAAAGAGAATAATTGTTTTATATATTGTATATAAGAAAAATCATGACCAACCTCTATCGCCATCCAAACCGGGCTTTCGTTGTGCGCAAGGGTGTATTTGCATGGATGGATTTTCAACAGATCAAAAACTGCAATCCTTAACCCTAGCACCGATGCTCGGATTGGGCTCATATGGCACCCCATTCTCTATCGCCATCCAGACCGGGCTTTGCTTGTGCGCAAGGGTGGACTCGCATGGATGGATTTTCAACAGATCAGAAACTGCCGGTCCTTAACCCTAGTACTTGTAGTGCTCGGTTTGGGCTCATATGGCTCCCCACTCTCTATCAGTGGAGTAACAGTTGGAAAAAAATTTAATACTTTTTCTTCTATAATCTTGTATAAAAAAAATGGAAATAGGATTATTTGGAAAATACTTTATAATATATATGATCCGGATTATTTTTTAAAAAATATTTTATATGATAAAGTTAATCTAGTGAAATGAGTAAGGTCAAGAATAAAATTTTAATGTCATGAATAAAAAAATTAGGTTGAGAAGATTATCCATATAATTAATTTTATATTATTTAATTTAAATTACTCATTTAGTGAATCAGATATCGATAATTTTATTTCATTTTACAAATAAAATATTAATTTAAATGAAATTTTCATCATTTTCGAGTGAGTTTCATGAAAAAAATATAAAAATTTTGACCGATTTAGCTGTACAAGTCGATAAAAAACTGGTTATCATATGACTTTAGAGTTTCATGTAAAAAAACAGATAAGATAGTGTAGCATCATGACATTATTAATGATTTAATGATCTAATAACTAAAAATTAATTTAAAATATTAGTACTATAATTAAAATATTTTATAATTCAGTGACCAAAATAAGATAGTTCCTAAAATTTAAACACTAGTGGTGTAGTTTTACCCTTTAAGTATTTTTTAGATTTTTGTTATACTCACTATTAATAGATAACTTTATATTTTGATACACAATACGCGTAAATTTTTTTACAGAAGTCATCTAATTTTAAACTATACAATCTACGATTTAGAACATAATAAGTGGTCAAATAGACAAATAAGCAGTGGTAGATCGAAAAATTTATTTGAGGGTGAATACATATAATTTTTTGAAATCTCAAGGTGTGCACAAACTTTAAATATTATAAAAATTTAAGGATTAATTCATAAAAATTAAGAAAATTAAAGATAAATAGGTAAAATTTAAAAAAAATCAGGGCGAGACCGTACTTGCCCTAGAGGAAAGGTGGATGCGCCATCGCAAGCGAGTGATGTTACTCCAAGAGATTCATATTTAAGTCATTTTATCTGTAAAATGTATGTATCATCAAAGAGTTAAGAATATATATGAACAAATTATATTACCTTGTAATCTTCCTAAGACTAATCATAAGTTTTGAAAAAATTATCAAAATCTTAAATCATAAAATTTAAACTATGAAGTCTAACCCTAACTCATAAATTCTAAACTCTCCTATATAAATCCCTTAGTAAAATCATTAAATTCCAAATTTGTTAAATTTGTGTGAATAGAGCTTAAGTATCAAAAAATTTCTATGTTACATTATTAAAAAAAACTAAATTATAAATACTAAATTTTAAATCTTAAACTTTAAACCCTAAAAATATATTAAACCCTAATTTTTATAAACTCTACTCCTAAACTATAACCTTAAATTTAATCATAAATTTTAAACATAAATTTTTGATTTATAATACAAATAAAAACATAAAAAAACATAATTTCTATTCACATATCAACTACCAATAAAAAATAACCTTGGGAACGAGCATACAGTAAACAAATAACATATTTTATATGATTTTGTGAAATTAATACTATTTTGAAATTAATAATATTATTTTTTGCTCTAAAAATATTCGAATTTAAATAAATAATTTAACCCTTAAACAAATTTATATTATATTATAGATATTTTTAGAACGAAAACATAAATAAATTATAAAATATTATCGATAATGTTATAAAAGATGTAAGTACTTTTTAAAGTATAAGGGGTTGCTTTCTAACACGGATCAAGAAGCTTTGTATAAGAAAATAGTGTTAGTTCAATGAAAAAAGATCGAGATCGAAGTCGAGGTCGAATTTTAGTGGACGAAGGTAAGACTCACGTAGAAGTTGTGGCTCATGTAAACTCGTTGGATATGTCGATAAAGTTCAACATAAATGGTGACAACAGCTAGAGATTTTTAAAGTGAGGAAGAAGTTAGATTAGGTTAAATATAAAATATAAAAAATAGATCTTTAATATACTTAACAGTTTTTTATGAATGTAATTTAATTAAAAGTTGAATACTAATTATTATTATACTAAAATTTTATTCTTTAGTTAAAATATAATAAAAATCTGAAAAAGTGGCATAAAAAGTGTTGTAATGAATTTTATTCTCAATAAAAATAAATACATCTTTTAAATGTCATTTAAAGTTTAAATTTTAGTATTACGAATGAAGTAAATCAAGTTAATAAAATCTCATAATAAACCTTTATAATATAAAATCTAGATTAATTAATTAACGAGTCGACTATTAATAAATATATTAAAAAAATATTGATAAAATTCAACTTATTATTATTAGGCATTATGTAACCTATGTATACATGCATAAGTTATTAAATACAAAATTTTATTGAAAAATCTATCATTCTATGTAATACAAAACCTATCCTTTAATGTATTACAAAAATCTAAAAGATTCCATGAAAGAAAATATTTAATGTATTATTATTTAGAGTTTAGGATTTTATTCTATAGGGTTTACAAGTTTATGATTTAAGTTTATAATTTTATAATTTAGAGTTTAAAATTTTGATTTAAAATTTAGGGTTTAGGGTTTTATGCTTTAGGGTTTATGAGTTTGTGATTTAGGTTTATGATTTTATAGTTTAGAGTCTAAAATTTTAATTTAAGATTTAGGGTTTAAGGGTTTAGAGTTTATGAGTTTGCGATTTAGGTTTATGATTTTATAGTTTAGAGTCTAGAATTTTGAATTAAAATTTAGGGTTTAGGATTTTATGCTTTAGGTTTTATGAGTTTGTAATTTAGGTTTATGATTTTATAGTTTAGAGTCTAAAATTTTGATTTAAAATTTAAGGTTTAAAGATTTAAGACGTAAGACATAATAATACATTGAATGAGTTTTTTTAATAAAATCTTTTAAGATTTTTGTAATACATTGAATGATAGATTTTAGGGGTTATACAAAACCGTATTATTATTATTATTATTTTAAGATATTTGGATTTAATGTATTAGATGAAATCAAATCTTATATAAAAATAAGTTGAATGAGTAATAAATCAAGTCCCTCCTCAAACTTGGTATAGTTTCACTTTAATCCTTTTTAAAAAAATAGAAAATTACAAATAAATATAATAATAAAATTATTAGCTTAAAATTCCTAGCAACTCAATTATAATCCTTCCTACATACAAATTATAATTAGTTTTTTTCTTCTAAACTCTTAATTAAAGTCAACTTGAACAGAAACCCATCTTATCAAGAATAAAGAGAAATATTATACCTTTTAAAAAGAAATTCTCTGGCAGTCTTTCAAAGGGAGATGCCTTTCAAGTTGGATGGACAATATAAATTCAACTGCTTTATGATCAACAGGCGGGGATGGAGCTAAAATTTAGGTTGACAGTAAAACATAAATATTTAAAAATAAAGAATAAATTTATAAAAAAATTAAATTAGGGTACAAAAATAAAAAAAAATCTTTAGGGGTGGGAGCGATTGTCCCTCCCCAATCTTATATAGTTCCGTTCCTGCCAACAGGTACGTGCGAGAATAGAGATACCATTGAGATACGAGAAATTATATTATGGACCTGGCTCACCATGTTATTTATAGCCCCCAATTATTGAAAATCACTTATTCCATCACTAATCATTCATGTCATTAATTTAATTTTTAGAAAATATATTTTTTAAATGATATAGAAAAAATAATGATGATTCATTAGTTAGAAAAAAATGACTTAGAAGATAATGAGATGATTATATGATTGGATAAGACCATGACTAATGTGATAAACCAGATTCGTGATATAATTAATAAAATTAATAATTTTACTATATTTATTGATTAATTAATATTTTAAAATTAATAAAATTAAGTAATCTTAAAATTATTAATTTATAAAATTTTTACTATAATATAAAAATAACCTGCTTAATCGAGTAAATTTAACATTTATGGTTATCTACATATAAAGAAGGGATAGGATGAAATTATCAAAATAAAATGTTTAGTGTCACTTTAAAAAAAAAATAATGTAAATTCCAAAATTCTCATATCCATAAAAAAATTTCTGAGATTTGTTTTAACTGTCACTTTCAAAAGAATTCAGAAGAAAATTTTCCACTTTCATTTTGTTCATACGAATATATTTATATATACGAGATAAGATTTAATTATATAATAAAATTTGATAATTATACTATATACTAATGTTAAAATTTATATTTTATAGATTAAATCTTAATTTTTATTTATAAATTTTAAATTATATTTCTAAATTTTAAAATTAAAAGATTTATATATTTTTTAGTTTTCACCGCATATGAATAATATATAATATGATTGAGATTTAAAAGCTCAAAATTAATTTATTATTCAATCAAAAAAAACTTAACCTCTTTTCGGGGTTTTCCCCCGATATAAACGTTTTTTATAATCGACGATGATATTAGATTTTTATTGATTATCGATTGTTTATGATTCATATTTTTTTTACAACATATTGCTCTTTTTCTGCTTTTGTGACATATTTTTTTTATCTTTATAACACATTGTTGGTAATATAAACTGTAAAATGAACGATTAGCACTGACAATATAACTAATAATATTTAAATAAAAATGGCAACCGTGTCGTGGTGAACCACTGCTTTAGAAGCAAATTCGGCCCGATGTGTGTAATCGCGACAATTGGTCGAATGCCCCCTGAGGTTAGCACGGTCTCTCCGATAATTCGTACACCCAAATTTCAGAGTGGAATCCGGTGGTATTGCTCGTCTCTTCTTAGAACTCAAAAACCTTAGAAAACTTTTATAAAGAAAATAGTTGCTGGAAATAAAGGAAAAATAGAATGGTTTTAGAACTACTCTGGTTTTCTTGGATGATGTAAAATGTAGAGAAACCGGTTGAATTTATAGGAAAAAATTAAGGTTAAAATTGTCCAAGTAAAAAATAAATTTAAACCAATTTAAATACTGATTTTAAAGCTTATAAAACAGCCCCATAAATTCTATTACTCCCGTTGAAAACTGTCTACAATTTCATTGTAACAGTTACTCTCAAACGGTCAAATATGGGTTGGTTTTAGTGCACTTTAAATACCAATATAATTGCCATTCAAATCGCTGGAAATTAGACTGTAAGTAACAGTCAAATAATTGTAATTAAATAATTAAAAATATTATTGCTACAAAGACTAATGAATAGCCTATCAAAAGCAATAATGTGAGATTATATGCTCTATCACTCTTGAGCATTCTTCAACAATCCCCCACAAATGCGAATTTTTTTTTTAAACAGAGTAACCAATTGAGTTTTAAAACATGAGAAGAGCAATAGCGAGATTAGTTGCTTAAGCACTAGTGAACGTATCTGGAACTAGTACATAGTGGAATGAGTAATTCTTCTCTTAGATAAGTGAACGAATCTGGAACTTTCTAAGATAGGAGTGAACTCATAACACACAACAAACCTCTTCATCCACCGAAAATCTCGGTGTGTCAGAAAATATACAAAGGTATAAATACAAATGTAAACAAGTATAGCCATCTGACCTCAGGATTCTAGTAAGTGTGTTAGAAAAACAACCCAATGTTTTTCATAGAAGGTGGCTAATCTTTCTCACTTACATAGGTTATTTCATCAAGTTTATCTCAACATAAACCACTCAAATAAGAGCTATGAAATAATTAAGAGCTTTTGTCTCAAGCTCAACCTCTCAAAAATAGGTGAATTCTTCAAGTTCATTTATAAAATGAACCATCTAAACTCTGGAATAAGAATTCATTAAGAATAAATATTCAACCTCTCAAATCGGTGAATTAAATAAGTTCTTCTCAAAAGAACATCCCAAACTCTTTAGGATTAAATTCATTAAGAGTTTAAGAAAACTCATCCTTTCTAGTGGCAAGTTCATTTAGTCTTTCGCGATAAGACTACCCATTCACACAGGGTAATGAACTTGTTAAGAGTAGTTATTCAACCAACATCGGTAAATTCATCAAGTCTTTCTCACTAAGACCACCCAAAAAACTGGGCTATGAATTTATTAAGAGTAATAAAACTCAACCTAGGCATGTACATTATTCGTCATAGGGATAGGTAAAAATTAATGTACACTATGAGTACTCTTCATGGTTTTGTTTAACCACATTGAACTTAGATAACTAAGTTGGGTAT
This sequence comes from Abelmoschus esculentus, assembly GCA_035048815.1. NCBI lineage: Eukaryota > Viridiplantae > Streptophyta > Magnoliopsida > Malvales > Malvaceae > Abelmoschus > Abelmoschus esculentus. The sequence continues at coordinate 24,650,916 of JAUCBN010000004.1, forward strand.
CCACCATGAATTCCTCAACCAATGGGCTTTAAACCCATCCCCCTCGACGAATCTAGAACCAATTTCCGACTTAACCCTTTGGTAAGTGGATCAGCTAGGTTCCTTTCTGACTTCACATACTCTAAAGCGAGTACTCCATTCCTTATTAAATGTCTCACAGACTCATGTCTTATGCGAATGTGTCTTTTCTTACCATTGTAAGCTTGGCTCTTCGCCACACATATCGCAGCTTGTGAATCACATAATAAAGACACTGGAGGAGTCGGTTTCTCCCATAAAGGAATTTCTGCTAAAAGATTTCTAAGCCACTCGGCTTCTTGCCCAGCCAAGTCCAGAGCAATAAACTCTGATTCTATAGTAGAACGAGCGATACACGTCTGCTTAGCAGACTTCCAAGAAATCGCTGCACCACCTAAGGTAAATACATACCCACTCGTTGAGCTTACTTCATCATTATCGGTAACCCAGTTGGCGTCACAATATCTTCTAAAACAGAAGGAAAACCAACAAACTCAAGTTTCCAATCAATTGTACCTTTAAGATACTTTAGTAAGCGTTTGAGTGCAATCCAGTGCTCACCACTAGGATTATGAGTATACCTACTTAACCTACTCACTGCATAGGCAATATCAGGCCGAGTATAGTTCATTAAGAACATAAGGCTTCCAATAATTCTAGCATACTCTCCTTGGGAAACACTACTACCTTTATTCTTAAAGAGATGTATACTAGAGTCATAAGGAGTTCGTACAGGATTAACATCAAAACTGTTAAATTTCTTTAACACTTTCTCAATATAATGTGTTTGACTTAAAGAAAATCCTTTTTCAGTTTTGGTAACTTTTACTCCTAAGATCACATCAACCTCTCCCAAATCAGTCATCTCAAATTTAGTGGATAAGAAATTTTTTGTTTTGTTAATGGATTCAATGTTAGTACTGAAAATTAACATGTCATCTACATATAAACTTATGATGACACAATCAGTTCCAAACATCTTTGAATACACGCATGCATCTGCTCCATTAACAATAAAACCAAAACTCAAAATGGTTTTATGAAATTTCTCGTACCACTGTTTTAGAGCTTGTTTAAGGCCATAAAGAGACTTTTTAAGTCTACACACTTTGCCTTCCATACCAGGTGTCTCAAAACCTGGTGGTTGCTCCATATAGATCTCCTCGTCTAGATCACCATTCAAAAATATAGTTTTTACATCCATTTGATGTACATGAAATTTATGAATAGATGCAATCGCAAACAAGGCACGGATCGTTGAGATTTTTGTCACAGGAGAGTATGTATCAAAGAAGTCAATACCAAACTTTTGAGTGAATCCTTTAACTACTAGTCTTGCCTTATACTTTTGGATTGACCCATCTGGTCTTAATTTCTTTCTAAAGACCCATTTGTTACTGATAGGTTTAAACCCTCTAGGCAAATCAACCAACTCCCAAGTGTGATTAGACTCAATTGATTCTAGTTCATCATTAATGGTACTTCTCCAAAAACTAGCATCAATTGAACTTATAGCTTCACTATATGTCTTTGGATCTTCATCTAAAAGAAAAGATTGAGCTATAGGTTCAGTTATAGTGTCTAAGTCACTAATTTCTGTAACAAAGGAAGTTATGAAATCTGGTCCAAAAGTAGTAGCTACCTTTTGTCTTTTACTTCTTCTAGGCTCTAATTCAAACTCTAGAGTCTCATTTGCAGGAATACTAGAAGAAACAGAAATATGACTTTCTCGTTGTGTCTCGATATTTGGTCTAGGTTTTTTAAGAGGAAATAAATCTTCAAAAAATATTGCATCCCTAGATTCACAAATTGAGAAATCATTTAAAGTCATAAACCTGTATGCGACACTATTTGTAGCATACCCTATAAACACTGCATCAAAAGTTTTAGGACCGATAGCATTTTTCTTGAAGTCAGGCAAACCTACTTTTGCCAAACACCCCCACACTTTCAGGTATTGCAGATTTGGTACATGTCTTTTCCATAATTCGTATGGGGTACAACTTAATTTTTTATGAGGCACTCGGTTCAAAATGTGATTGGCCGAGAGAATGGCTTCCCCCCACATGTTATCAGGTAACCCAGAACTTATCAACAACGAGTTCATCATCTCTTTTAAAGTTCTATTTTTCCTATTAGCAATGCCATTTTGTTGAGGAAAATATGGAGCAGAGGTTTCATGTATTATGTCATTCTTCTCACATACCTCTTTAAGAAAATTAGACCCATATTCACCACCCCTATCGGATCTAACTCGTTTTATTCTCCTATCAAGTTGATTTTCAACTTCTGTCTTATAAATAAGGAAGAAATTTTCAGCTTCATCTTTAGTTCTAAGGAGATAAACCTTTATATATCTAGAGTAATCATCTACAAAGGTTATGTAGTAGTGTTTTCCTCCTTTACTCTCATAGTTTCTAAAGTCTGCTAGATCAGTATGTATCAGTTCTAGAAGTTCAGATCTACGTTTAGAAACTGTCTTAAAGGTTGGTTTAGTATGCTTAGCTTCTACACAAATTTCACATTTGCTAAAGCTATTATCTTCTAGATTAGGAATTAACTTCATTTTTATGAGTTTTTTAAGTGATTGTAAGTTCACATGTCCTAATCTAGCATGCCACATATCAAGGGTCTCAACAATATAAGCAAAAGTAGTGGCTTCATTATTTTCATTAAACTGGATTTCGATTACAAATAAACCATTTTGTAAAAAACCTTTCCCCACATAATCTCCGTTTCGGGAAAATACTAGTTTATCTGCTTCGAAAACTAGTTTAACGTCTGCCTTATTTAATAATCCACCACTAATTAAATTTCTACGTAAGGCAGGTACATACAAGACATTGCTTAAAGATAAGGTTTTACCCGAGGTCAGTTTGAGCAGAACTTTCCCTTTACCTAGCACATCCGAGCTGCTGGAGTTCCCCATGTAGACTTGCTCTCCTTTGTCTACAGATTCGAACTCAGTAAACAACTCCCTTTTGGCACAAAAATGTCTTGAAGCACCAGTGTCCATAACCCACTCAGAGTTGTTTTCTACCAAATTCACTTCTGAAATCACCGCTGCAATGATATCATTGTTATTCTCGACAACATTGAGTTGTGGTTGATTTTGGCGGTCTGACCGTTGTTGACACTGGTAGGCTTTGTGTCCAGGTTGTCCACATACATAGCAGTTGACTACCTTGCCTTGAGCTTTCTCCTTTCCTGGCTTCTTGAAGTTGGTAGCCTTGTGGGGTTTGATATTCTTTTTCTGGTTTATTTTTTTCTTTGGTTTAAAACCTGAGGCATTACCAGATTCAACCAGATTAGCTTTCAAAGAATATTGACTAGAGTTGGAAACCTTATCTTTTAACCGGTTTGCCTCCTCAATCTTCATGTGGGCCATCAATTCCACGATCGCCATATCTCTCTTTTTGTGTTTAAGAGAATTGCGGTAATCAGACCAAGATTTGGGCAACTTCTCGATCAAGACATTGGCTTGCAATACTTCGCACATCTTCATCCCTTCAGAAATGATATCAGACACAAGCTTCTCGTAGTCATGAACTTGTTCCATTATAGGCTTTTCGTCTGTCATCTGGAATTTTAACCATTCGCCAACCACGTACTTCTTAATTCCTGCGTCGTCGGCTCCATATTTCTTTTCGAGAGTGTCCCATATCAACTTGGCACTTTTTTTCTTGTGAAACATATCAAATATTTTATTTAACATGTGACTCAAGAGATGACCTCGAACCGTCTTGTTGTCTTTCTGGAATTTTTGATTAGACACTTGAACGGCTGCAAGATCTTCATTGGTAATAAGGGCATCAGCCACATCGGTAATTGGTTGTGTTGGCTCTGGATTGATAAACACGTAGTCTAGGTCCAGTTGTTCAAAGAATATCATTATTCTTTGGGACCACCTTCGATAGTTGAATCCGTCAAGGGCATCAAGTTTTGAAAGATCGGGAACCAACTTGCTCGATTGAATCGACATTTTGCAGTAACGAATTTGCTTCTAAATTGTTGGTAATATGAACTGCAAAATGAACGATTAGCACTAACAATATAACTAATAATATTTAAATAAAAATGGCAACCGTGTCGTGGTGAACCACTGCCTTAGAAGCAAATTCGGCCCGATGTGTGTAATCGCGACAATTGGTCGAATGCCCCCTGAGGTTAGCACGGTCTCTCCGATAATTCGTACACCCAAATTTCAGAGTGGAATCCGGTGGTATTGCTCGTCTCTTCTTAGAACTCAAAAACCTTAGAAAACTTTTATAAAGAAAATACTTGTTGGAAATAAAGGAAAAATAGAATGGTTTTAGAACTACTCTGGTTTTCTTGGATGATGTAAAATGTAGAGAAACCGGTTGAATTTATAGGAAAAAATTAAGGTTAAAATTGTCCAAGTAAAAAATAAATTTAAACCAATTTAAATACTGATTTTAAAGCTTATAAAACAACCCCATAAATTCTATTACTCCCGTTGAAAACTGTCTACAATTTCATTGTAACAGTTGCTCTCAAACGGTCAAATATGGGTTGGTTTTAGTGCACTTTAAATACCAATATAATTGCCATTCAAATGGCTGGAAATTAGACTGTAAGTAACAGTCAAATAATTGTAATTAAATAATTAAAAATATTATTGCTACAAAGACTAATGAATAGCCAATCAAAAACAATAATGTGAGATTATATGCTCTATCACTCTTGAGCATTCTTCAACACACATTATTATGATTATTTTTGTAGGTTATCGGTCGTACAGTAACCTCACATCACTCCTTTGATTTATGTTTATTGTTGATCATATAATATTTGATCTTTTTTAGGTTATTTGCTGATATACATAATAAATTATCGTTTTTGAGAATAAACGTAAAAGACTGCTGTCGATTTTAAATTTTTTTTCTGATTCGTAATCACCCTTCTTCTAATAAACTTAAAAAGTCTTGATAAAAAAAATTGATATAACTGGTATAACACTTATTTTTTAATTTAATTTTTATTGTTTTTTGATATTTTAAAATCTAATTATTTATATATTCTATTTTATTTTATTTATCAATAAAATTATTCGATTAAAGTGTAAAATAAAACACTCAAAATCAATTTGGATGGACAAAACTTAAAATTGAAAGCCGCCCTACCATTTTTTTCCATGACAATGGCATCAAGAAATTTCCTATCAATCTTGAAAAGAAATTCTCTGAGGATAACACTGAGATAGGTCTCCATATTCTACAATAAAAAAAAAGCTAAAACTTATTATTATACACGAGTCTTTTAGACTCGGTGATTAAAGAAATGGTTATTGTTTTTAGAGGTTACGGGTTTGAGCTCTAGTAATCCTAACAGAATGATTGGACGATCAATGTCCAATGATTGAGAGTATACTATAAAACAAATATTACTGTAATTATTGTTAGCTGAATAAAAATGATCGTTCAAACTTTAAATCATAATTAATTTTTTTTATTTCAATCTTGTTTTGTCTCAAACTCAATATATTTTAATCCGGCTACATATAAAATATATAATTTAATTTGATCCAAATATTTTAACAAAAATACCAACTAAACATATCTCGATTTGGAAAAAATAATAAAATTTTAAATATATTATATAAAATACGATAAATACATAATTAAAAATATATTAGATCAGATCGATTAAAAATATTTATCATAAACTCGAACCTGTTCCAATCCTAACTCAATCCTTACCAAAAACCTACCCACCTTGGACCCAAATTCTAAGAGAAAAAATCCGTTCGGATCAAAGTGGGTCACGTCATGATGAATTCGGATAATGGCATTTTTACACAGAAATACTACTTTTAATATTATTTATGAATCTGCCAAAAAAAATTAACTTCTGATATAGCACTATTTACGGGACTCGTCTGATTAGTATGAGGATTTTTATGTGTTTTTATTTTTTGGGTAAACTGCTCAATTAAGCTATCTAAATTTATTAAATCGATCTATTTAAAGGTGTTCAAAATTTCGGTTAACCGAATTAATCAACCGAATCAAATTTTTTTGATTAATTTTAAATTAGATCGGTTAACGGTTAATGATTTTTTAAAATTTCAGTTATCGATTAATTCAGTTAATTACCCGAATTAACTAAACTTTTTATATATTATATATTATACATTATATATTTATTTTTGGTTCATTAAACTTTTAAAATTTATAAAATGATCATTAAACTTTATAAAATTAGCATAAAATAATAATTAAATTTATTAAATTAAAAAATAATCATTAAAATTTTTAATATTTATCAATAATTTATAACGTACGATGAATCAATGTAATAATTCGATAAATCTAATATTTTTTTATAATTTTTAAAAGTTCAGTACCTAAAAAAATGTTTTAACATAGTTTAGTAACCATTTGTGTAATTTATTCAATTTTTTTAAAAGTTTGGTTAACCGAATTAACTGATCGGATTAATTGAACCTTTTCAGTTCGGTTAAAAATTTTCAAAAAATTTTGATTCGGTTAACGGTTAATACGAAAAAAAATCGGTTAATGAAATTTTGAAAGTTCAGTTCGGTCGGTTAACCGAACCGATCGATTGAACACCCTTAGATCTATTTTGATCACCACCGTTAAAATTCTAACGGAGAAGGTGATATGTCAGTTAAGTAAAATCTATAAAATTACACATATAAATGTGATGACTGGATTAAATATGATTACATGGATTAAATGTATAATTTTACAAATGTTTGATCTAAAATTATTTTTCTTAACCTGTGAGATACACAATTAATATAAAAATTGAGATCTTTAAATAAAAACGTTTCGAATAATTCTACCATCCCTAAACATGACAAGGACACGAGAGGAGGAGAGAACCCCAAGCCTCCATTATAAAGATTCCTACGGACTTTTCCCTCAAGAGGCGTGTGCTTCTGTAATGCATGTGTGGACCTAAGCACTATTTTAGTGCACTTCCCCATCTATAAATACATCTCCAAGGAATCACAACAAATCCATTACAAGCTAACATCAACAACTAGAAAAACACCCTTAAGCTTTCACGTTCAAAATCTTCCCAGATTCACCATGTCTGACAAGTGCGGCAACTGCGACTGCTCCGACAGCAGCCAGTGCACGTAAGTGATCCATTTAATCCATGATGTTGTTAGGGTTGTGTTGTTTGTGATCATGTCTTAGTGAGTATTAAACATGTTGTGTTGTGTTACTTGTATATGTTATATTGTTTTTTCGTGTTTATTTTATGTCGAAAATTCGAGGGTACCGAAATTAAAGAGTCTTTTGTGATTATTCTATGGCTACAGGAAGAAGGGAAACACCTTCGTCGTCGAGACTGAGAAGAGGTAACATCTGCAAATCAATAATACACATAAATTTCACATATGTGACCGAGAATACGATACATCTATCGGATCAGAAGTTGGATAACGTTATATGTGTTAAGTTCACAGGTTTACTTATATTGAATATGTTGTGTTGTTCATTTGCAGCTACCTGAACACTGTTGTGATGGATGCTCCAGCTGAGAACGATGGCAAGTGCAACTGCGGTGCTAACTGCAGCTGCACCAACTGCACATGTGGCCATTAAGCAAACATAGGACAATGGTCATGGTTGAGATCATGGCAAGATCTTAAAGAAAATAATGAACTCGGTTCGAATAATTTGTCTTCTGTTGTAGTTTGAGTATGTTTCTTTTCTGTCATGTCTGTGTTTCCTTACTGTGATGTAATGGTCATGTCCATGGCCTAATCTGCTTAATGAAGTATCATTAACATATCTCTATCTCTTTTATTTCTAACAATCTTTATTTGATGAAACCCCAAAGTGAAATTATTAAACATCCTTTCAAGCTTTCAAAGATGGCAGATGAGAATCAGACCAGACAAAAAGATTTAAACAAGACAAGAATCTGTTCTCCAAATGATAGCAAAGTCTAGTGGTCTTGTCTCGCATGGAACCTCATTCTTACCACTAATTGGAAACAATTGTTGTTTATCAAAATATTGACCAGAACAAGTTACAAATAAAAGTATTGAATCAGTTTCAGAACATAGAAAAATACAAGAAAAAATAGCAGCTGGGATGAATCCAACACCAATAGCCAAGAAAATGTGTCTGTGTTTTCATTATTTCCTAGATTTTTCAGACCATATACTTCTAAATGGTTTTGTAAATGTTCTCATTCCATAAATTTTGTGTGTCAATCTCAAACATTGAAGCCCTCTGCACGGAGGCAAAAACGATGAGCCTCAATCCATTTCGCACAAGCTTCTTCACCATGCTCGACGATGCATTCATCTCTGAGCTTCTTTGTCTCGGGGCAAGCACAGCAAATTTTCTTCTTTGGCTTTGATTCTGCAGCTGGTGTTGTTTTTGCAGATTCCTGATTTTGCTGTAAGCTCGGCAAAGCTAAGGCAGAACTATTTTGTGTAGGCAATCCACCCATCTTCCCCGGTAGTAAGTGATTCTTAGATACTGTGAGGGAAATACAGAGAAGTGAAGCCGGTGAACAGAACAGCATAAACAGAATCAAAGTTTCAGCCTTCATGAGCAAGGAAAATGAAGGAATTTCACCATAAAGCCAAAGAAAATCAACATTGGCCTTAATAACAGGAATGAGGAAGTCTATATTCAAATTTACACTGAATGCTGTCCAATTAATCAATATTGTGAAACGAAATGCACACGTAACAAAACAATATTCTATCTAGCTTGGACTTGGAATTTATGTAGTCGTAGTTATGACTATATCATAATAACTGCCCATCCAAAACACAACAATAGCCGTATTGTAGATGCTTTTCTAACATACATGTCCATTCAACAAGTTACTCTTCTCTAACATTCATGATTCTAGTAAAGCAAATTCGGAAGAACCTCTCTTACATGTCAAATGAACTCCCGGAAACAAATAAAAACATCACAGAGGCTCAAAACATAAGTTTCGATCTGTTATTTGGCGAAAACAAAATATAAGAACCTGAAACCGATTCTCTGAACCAGTGTATCTAAAGGCCACTAGGTTGTACAAGAGTCGATCATACCATTTGACGAAGCACAAATACTAATAAGTAATAACATAAAAATCCATCAATGAAACAAATCCAAACAAATCGAATTCGATTCGATAACGAAAACTTGCCACTCGAAAGGGCCAGCTCAAACAATCAAGAGAAAATTCTTCTCTCAACCTCAAAAGTATTCCTCTTTGTATCTAAGTATTTCAAAACAATGCCATCAAGTAATAGCAGCACCATACGTACGTTCATCTCCATTAATTCAAAAATAATAAACAAATCAACAACAAATACCCAGAACAGAAAATAAACAATTTTCCCTAGAATTTAATCCAAAAACATAGTCAACTTTCATCAGGAAAAGGAAAAGCGGTCACAATTCAACAGAACAACCAAAACCCAGATACATAAAAGCAAGAATCAATCAAATTAATGCTTGGAAATGATAAAAATTGAATCTTTATTGCTACAATACAAGTCTTTTCCCTGAAAAAATACTGCTTTTTTATTCCTTCTTCGATTGTTTCCTATCTTCTATGAACCAATAAATAGATAGGAAAGGAAAAGGAATCAACACACGAACAAACAAAACATATGAATAATGGAAGGAAAACTTACGCTGAATTTTAAGCAGGGAAGGTTCAGATCCGGCAACTGGTGGTCGATGCTGGGTTTTCTAGAGGTTTATCGAAGGCAACCAACAAAAGCACACAACTTTTCTCCATAACGCAGAAATTGGGTTAGCCTTTTATGGTTCAAGCAGTCTTTAGAAAATAAAGCCCAAGAAGTAACATGGGCTCATTCACATCCACATTATTTTTTTAATAGTCACGTATATTCGACTCATTAATCGATAATTTGAATCATACGTTACTCTATAACGTCCAATTGAGGTCATTATATATATGAAGAGTATTTATACAAAAATTATAAACTATAAAATTTGAAGTTATCATAAAATTTTCAAAACCTCAATTTTATTATTAAATCAATACCATTAGTAGGAGGAGAGATTATATTATAGGTCCGGTTCATTATGTTAGCCGTGGTCCCTAACCAATAAAAATCACTCATTCCATTATTAATCATCCATGTTATTAATATAAATTTCAAAAATTATATTTTCTAAATGACATGAAAAAACCGAGTGAAGATTCATTGGTCGAGAAAAAAATGACTTGAACGATAATGGTGAAGCGGGTGGTTATAATTGGATGAGACCATAACTGATGTGGTAAGTCAGGCCCATTATATAATTTCTCTTGATATGAGAGATTATATCACGGACTCGGCTTGCCACATCATCTGTAACTCATAACCAATGAAAATTACGCATTCCACTATTAATCATCTATGTCGTTAATTTAACTTTCAGAAAATATATTTTTTAAATGATATGAAAAATTAAGTGAAGATTTATTAATTAGAAAAAATAGCTTAAAAGATAATGATAAAGTGATTGGTTATGACTAAATGAGATCATAATTATGTTAGAATTAAAATATATTCAATATGAATATAAACCCAAGATCTATACATGTCAAATCATCAAGAACGATAAAATAAATAAACTGAATGCGGAAGCGTACCTGAATTAATCGATAGAGTTTTTCCAGAGGGTTTGATCTTCCAAGAAGTTAGGTTTTCTCTTGCGGAACAACTCTCAGACGGGGAAAAGAGATATGCAAGTTGACCTAATTCTTGGGGACCATAACCCCTTTATATAGTTGATTTAATAACCAACTAGTAGTTGATTTAATAACCAACTAGCAGTTGTTTTAATAACCAACTATTAAGTATTTATAATTTTACCCCTTATCAAATTATAAATACACCTTATGGCATCTATACTTTTAATTCCATGACAATTTAATACTTATAACACATGTAACATAATTGGTCACTTAATTATGTGTTAAACTTTATAATAGCAATATACATTATACATATGTGCCCATTATTATTGAATTTTAATCCAACAATCTCCCACTTGGGCAACATATGTTTCCTGACAAATGTATAACTTTATGAGCTCAAAATTTGCTACATATAATAAGTATTCTATAACAATCTCGTCTATCAATTATATCCATATAGGATCAAAGCGGTCTTCATCATATCAATCATGACTAGACCCATCAATGGTCACGTATACAAACATAATCAAATGACATAGATCAATCATGGATGCGTAGCATGAAAATTACATGTAAATATGAACCGAACATGCCTATTTCCAACTGATCCTCCTAAACTTTAGTGAGATCAAACTTTACTGAATTTAGAGTGTGCTTAAGTCAAAATAACTTTATTTCTGCAGAAATTAACCTTAAACTAAAGTAACCGAAATTGTGTTTAAAACGAATGAGTATTTATCAAAATTACAAACTCACACTAAAACTGAATATACTTAAATAATATTACACCCACATGAGCAGTATGCTCATGATGCATATTTATTGTCACAAAAAAAACTGAAGTGGTCTTTCTATTCAATCTATAATTAGCAGCTCATGTGAAAGAGTCTTTTACATCAATATTCTAGTAGAATCGAAGCCTGTAAACTTTATGATCTCTAACTTACCAGAACTTCGATATGTGAGCATGTAATTTTTGTTCTCTAAAGACATTTCATAACTCTCTTGGCTACAATCCAACGGTCCATATTAAATTTACTTAAATATCTGTCTAACATTCTAATAATGTACACAATATCCAAATGCATACATACTTAAGCATAAATTAGATTCTCAATAGCTTATGGAATCTTTTGTATTTTATAAATTTCAAGGTTATTTTAGGGCACTAAAAAAAATTGTCTTTTTTAGTAATATGAGTGTCACTTGGTTTACTCCCACTGAACTTGTAATACATACAATTTTCAACTAAATTTATCTCAAAACCGAATGAGATAATCAATATGAAATTTATAATTTCATTAATGAGAGTTAAACTTAAGCTCATAGATGAATTTCTTTAATTTACATTCATTAATTTTGTATCATTAGACACAAATCAATGATTGTACCATATAATTAATTTATTCAATGTTGCCATTGAAAAACACAAGCTTAACATCTATCTTATGTAGCTCAAGATTAAAAGCAACAAGTGTCAAGATTATTTTGAAAGAGTCTTTCAGTATAACTTGAGAGAAAGTCTCCACAAAATCAAATTCTTCTTTTAGAGTATATCCTTTATATACAAGACATGCCTTATACTTGTCCACATTATCATTTACATCCCTCTTGGTTTTAAATATTAATTTACAACCAATTGGTTTGTACCTTAACGTAATGCGACAAATTCCTAAACTTTATTGCCTTGTATAAAATTATACTCTTTTTTTTAATGACATCTATCCACTTTTGAGAGTTAAAACTTTTATGGTTTGATAAAAATAACCGATCATGTTAGTTTCTATCATTCCTCTAGTATACTTATTTTTTTTGATGAAATACTAAGTAATAATCCTTAATAGTATTTCTCTTTCCTCTCATGGATATCTTTAAAGACATTTTTTTTAGATTGTTGAGTTTGTTCTTCTGAGAAAATATGTACCTTATCTTAAATGAGAGTTGTTCAACATTGTTTTGTTGATGTACTTGATTCACTTTTGATTAATGATAGGTGTGAAAACCTAAACATCGTCAAAAGTGATAGTAGGAATTAAATTAATATTCAATTCCTCCTTAACAACAATGTATCTAACCTTATTCTCCCTCTAAACTCAACATCCTAAAAAAATGTTATAAACCTCTCATTAAAATAAACTTTACAACCCATGGATCACTCAAAATAGCTAAATAGTTGCTTACTTTTGAAGTTTAATTTCTTTACATGTATCCTAACTTATACAAAAGAATCAACACTTTATAACTTATTGTTATTCCTTTTGAGCAGGACCCTTAGCAACTTTATTCTAATATATATTTTTTTATTGCCCTTATTTTTAGAGATACTAACCAAAGAGTACTAACTGATTGAGTATTTTTATAATTATAATGCTTCAACTTTTCTTCCTCTTTAACACAATAAGAAATAATCTCATTTGAAGTTTATTTCTCCTTTAATAATTGTAACTAATTTTGAATTAGTTAAACTATATAGGAAGTTATACTAAAATTATAAGAACAACAATTGTTATAAAGTTTGATCTCGTGTGCCTTAAGTTTTGAAGCAATATAATATACTCCCTCACATTTCCTTGATCCTTATACTTCATAGACATCAAGTAAACCAAAAGTGATGTCATGTTAATCTTAAAAAAAATTAGTAATTTTTTTTAATAGAAAACCCTTAGTGTGAATAATTTCTTTAGATTTATGCTCTTAAAAGTTTCTAAAATATTATACTTTATGATCATTAGACTTATGCAACTTGAATAAACTCACCTCTCAAAATCCTATTTATGAATGCTTACCGCCGGGGGAGGTACAAGTTGTTATTCACTTAGTGTAAGTTTTATGTTCATACCACCAAATACTATATATAAGTGTCTTTTCTATTCCTTGAAATTAATTTCACTAAACATAAGTGTAGAATGTGTTCAACAGATATTATAACAAATATAAATTACCTAAAGATAGAACAAAAATAAGTAAATAAACAAGCTCACATAAATATCCATAAGTAAACAATAAATTCAAAATAATGGCTAGTTCCCCTCAAGATACCAAGCACAACATTAATATCAAGTCTTTGGACAGTAATATTAACTGTAAGCGGTACTCTTGTTGTAGCAATCAAACATTGACAATAAACTATGTCAAACAATATATTAATCTTTGGACTAACATATTGTTCACATAAAATACCATATAATTATCACACATTTATCGCCACAGTTGTCGTTGTAATTCGGCCAAATATTAATTTTCCTTTGGGCCAATTAATAAACGCATGAATTACAAAGACCAGTAATTATCTTAATATTTTAAATAAACTAATCTACACAAAAGCGGTCACTTTGGTGACATTATGTTTCAATTAATCTATTAAAATATTAGATATCCGAAGCCAAAATATGAATTTAATTGTTTCAAAATATTTTTCTTAATTTTATCTTTCACTAAAAGTAAAAGATAACCAAAATAATAATAAATTTAAATAAAGGTAACCTCATCTCAAGATATCGGACATTCAATTAATATTTAATCTTTAGACAAAATATTAACTTGTAAGTGATATCTTAGTGTAGTAATCAAACATTGATAATAAGAATATGTTAAACATAAATCTTCCTTTGGGCCGATTTATTATTCATATATAAAATTGAATAATTATCACATGTTTGTTACCACAGATGCACATGTAACATTACTAATTATTAACCTTCCTTTGGGCCGATTAATATTAGCATAAACTGAATTACATGCACAAAATCTTTTATATTTTAAAATAAAATAATTTCCACAATAAAGATCACTTTGGTGACTTAATGTTTCAATTAATTTATCTTAAAATATATAACATAAATATACCAATATTCAAACTTAATATTTATAACAGTCAAAGCTGAAATTTCTGATAACACTTGAGTTTTCAAAATAAACCAAATTATTTATAACCAAATTAAGGTTGTCTTAATAGGGCTATCAGAATCCAAATAACCGAAATCTTTGATTGTTCTTCAAAAATTCATTAAATATGTTTTTACCAAAACTAAATTCGATCAAAACATTTAATCTTTAACTAAAAATAAAATACAAAAATATCATACAAATGAGTAATTCGTATAATAATTACTTAAAACTTTAATATAACCATAATAATCAAAAAAGAAAATTTTGATCAAACCGAATTGAATATATCAATACCAAATATATATTCTATAATACATAATAACATATGATCAAAACTAAATGCTAAATAAATTAACCAAGTAAATTACATAAAGTAACAATATACTTTAAAAGTAACATGCCGAAAGATCATTCAATCATAACTTAATAGACATAAACCGAATATAAAGCTTTAATAGCTAACCTGATTATAAATTTTTTGAATCATGATAAATTTATCATGACAAAGCCGAAACTAATTATATTTTTCTTTATTATTAACAACCAAAACTAAAATTTTGATCTAACCGAATTTAACTTAATACCCAATGATCAAAACTAAAATTTGATCCAACCAAATTAAACATATATTTTAAATAAAATATATTTAAAATATATATTTCATAAAAATAAAGTAAATATGCGACTACTGAAGTAATTGGAATCCAAACTTAAAATTTAATTTCCAATTAATAGCAACCCAAAAATTAAATAAATTTTCATGCGGACAAAACTTAATCTTCATATAAATCTAGATTGATTTCTATGATTTCTTAATTAATCGATTCAAACCCATGGACGTAAAACCAAACTGAATCCACAGAAATAGAAAACAATGAATGTTAATCCATTGGAAAAGGCCGGATTGGTGAAAAACCAAAATAAAATCATAGGAAACAATTCAAATTGATTTGTTCTTAAAATACGACAAATATATATAATTTAATCTCATACGATTAATTATAAAACTATATCGAAGTAAATAATCCATAAAATTATATTTAATTTTTGATCATAGCAATAAATTAAAACCAAAAACTTATGATCTTAATTCTGGCTCTGATGCCACTTGTTAGAATTAAAATATATTCAATATGAATATAAACCCAAGATCTATACATGTCAAATCGTCAAGAACGATAAAATAAATAAACTGAATGCAGAAGCGTACCTGAATTAATCGATAGAGTTTTTCCAGAGGGTTTGATCTTCCAAGAAGTTAGGTTTTCTCTTGCGGAACAACTCTCAGACGGGGAAAAGAGATATGCAAGTTGACCTAATTCTTAGGGACCATAACCCCTTTATATAGTTGATTTAATAACCAACTAGTAGTTGTTTTAATAACCAACTATTAAGTATTTATAATTTTGCCCCTTATCAAATTATAAATACACCTTATGGCATCTATACTTTTAATTCCATGACAATTTAATACTTATAACACATGTAACATAATTGGTCACTTAATTATGTGTTAAACTTTATAATAGCAATATACATTATACATATGTTCCCATTATTATTGAATTTTAATCCAACAAATTAATGTAGTAATTAATGTAGTAAACCTGATCATGATATAATTTCTCCACTAATAGAGTTTAAAATCTCTTAAAAAATTAATGTAATGCAGAGAAGTGTGTTAAAACTTTTATTTTTAAGGCATATGAGTAGGGGTGAGCAAAACTCGACTAGAAAAAATAGAATAACTAAATTTATTAACTAAACGGATACAACATCTAACTTTTTTTATCGTTTTTTTTAAATATATTTTAAAATCTAAAATATTCATCGTCGACAATAATAATTAATATCTTTTACTGTAATATCTTCTATCACGAATGGTTTCATAAAATAAACAAATAATAGTTATAAAATATATTTCATTCTCAAAATTAATACGAAATATATCGAGATCAATATTAAAATAAAATCAAAATTATTCACCTCTCAAATTACTTTGACCACATCATTCATGCATGTGTATCAATTGGGAACATGACCAAATTTTTATTAAAAAATAATTGTTGGAAATCGGAATTAATATCTCTATTAGTAGGGTTGGTCAAAAAATATTTTTAATTTTTTAATAATATATAATTTATTAATGCAATAATTTAAACACGTATTTTTTAATATTATTTTTATTTATTAAAATACTCGTCAAAATCACAAACAAGATATTCCTTAAATCAACCAATTATCGGAACATTTAAAACCTAAACAATAGCATGGTAGGGTAACTGTTATTACAATTAAAAGTTTAAAAGTATGAAAAATGCAATCAATCAAGTTTAAAATATAACTAACGGGTTAATTCAAATGATAAATATTTTAATAAAAGACTCATACGTTAAAATTATGTATTTGACATTGATGATAAATTGTAAATTTTTAATAATTTATTTCATTTTTTGGATTTTCGTAATCAAATAAAAAATCGTACACATTTCGTAAAATTAGGTAAATATATTCTATGAATAGATAAGGAATGCAATATATATTTTTTCATAATTCTTTATGACATGTTCCATACCAAAGTTTTTATTTTTTTGAAAAATGTTTTTTTTCATATAGGTGGAGTAGGGAAATCATATTTATGGCAATATATATTTTTTTATATGAATAGATAAGGAATGCAAAGAGTGATTGTATTTATTGAAAATTTAAATATTTTTTATTAATAATTTAATTTCATATTATTTAAATAAATTAATTTTATAATTTTATAATTCTAAAATTTTAATTTTTAAAAAAAAAATATATTCTTACATAAGATTCTTATGTTTATTAATTTTTTTGCAATTTTTTGGGATGTATTTATAATTTAAAATCTCATGAGTGCCACATTCACTTAATTTAGTAATATTTTTCAACAAATTGGGTTCAACTTGTCCATTTTCATAAATTATTATTTAGCTATTATTATTTTGGTATAAGTTGTCTATGAATATGTATTAATATGTAAATAATATTATTAACCAATATTTCATTTCTTGAAGGTTTATATTATTTGTTAATATTTACTTTTTAGTATCGACAGGGTTTTGTACAGACAGAATAAAAATGATCGCATAGAGTCTTTAAAAAAAGCTAAAAATTTTGATAAATTGTATTCGTAAAATAATGTTAATATCGAAATTCATTATAAATTTTTTGAAAATATCCTTAAAAAAGATGAGTCATATTTGTTAAAACATTATAATTGTTTCCAAAATATAACAATTGATTATACAATCTCATTGATTATTTATGTTAATATTGTTTCTGTAGAATTAGCGAGGTTCTACAAAAGTGCAATAGAAACAACCGTACAAAGACCCCTAAAAAGGATAATTATTTTTAAAGGTCATATTTTTAAAACTAGTAAAGTTAGGAATAATTGTTTTTAAATATCATATTTTAATACGTTGAATAATTATTTCTAAATATCATATTTTAATATGTTGTTCATAACTTAAAATCTTTGAACTGATCTTGTTTAGAATTACAACTATGCTAAACTGTTCTAAATTTGACTCAACACCAAGTCAGATAAAGACAATTATATTCATTTACAGTTGGGAAGCCAAACTTTTCTAGGATTTTCCAATCAAATGGCCAAAGGGCATCTTGAAACTCCTTCAACTATATATATATATATATATATATATAGGTTTTCATGTTTGTTTTCACTTACTTTGTTTCAACTCTTTTTATTTATTTATTTAGTTCTCTTATTGTTTTTATTTATCAATTTGTTAGAACCAAAGCTTAGTTCTTTAGTATGGTAAGGTTACATCATTTAGGATTTTTTTAAGATTATAAATAGAAAAATTGAAACTTTGAGTGTAATGAATTTGTGTGGTTTCACTGATCTAAAAGTTTTCCACTTTGGGAAACCTAGATCACCCAGATTCTCTTTTTCAACACCAAGATAGTGTTTTTTTAATAAGAAAGGGGTAATTCAGAGTTCCAGAGCAGTTTCCATGTAAATTTTTAATTTCAATTGGACCCACAACAGATTCAAATTTTACTTTCTTGTCCTGTTGCATGAGGGGGCAAACTGGGTTTAAGGTCATGGTAGTGCCACGTACTCCAATAGGAATAAAGCTGGAAGAAGATAATGAAATGCTCAAAAGAGTGGCCTGTGTTTTAGAAAAGAAACATTAAATAATGTTACTAGAACAATTCATTGTTTTCTTTTGTTTCTTTACTGTTGATATCCAGATGCTCTGTGTTTTATTTTTATTTCTGGGGAAGATTTTGTTTTGTTCTTTTCCTTTTCATGAAAAACTTGTGGGAATCTTGTGAGGTTGAGAATATTTAGTACCAACTAAAAGAACCCTTTTTTATGTGTGGTTCATTTTACAGGTTGGTCTAGCAAAAACAATAGAAGATCCTTTCATGGTGTTAACTGGTGCCCCTTCTCTCTCTTTATCTTCATGAACATACACTGAATATATACATATATTGGTTGTTTTTGGGTATTTAGTGTTTTTAGCTATTGTTTGAGATATTGCTTAACTTTTCTTCTTTTTCTGGTTGGCGCTGTTAATGGTGGTGGGGGTTTGTGATAGCTATGTTTAATGGGAATTTTGGTGTGTAAAGGTTATTGATTTTGGTTCTTTGTGTTTGCAGTGAATTGACTGGAAACTAGTTTTTTTTTCCTTTTGTGGAGATGAAATGAGTTTATGATTTCATTTTAATAATGGTAAAAGTGAGTGATTGGATAAGAAGCCGGCGATTTTTTTCGTTTATTGGATGTTTGAGTGGTACTCTTCATGTAATTCTTGGAGGATAACAATGGAGGGTTCATCTG
The DNA here is from genome assembly GCA_035048815.1 of Abelmoschus esculentus. Taxonomy (NCBI): domain Eukaryota; kingdom Viridiplantae; phylum Streptophyta; class Magnoliopsida; order Malvales; family Malvaceae; genus Abelmoschus; species Abelmoschus esculentus. The sequence continues at coordinate 24,670,330 of JAUCBN010000004.1, forward strand.
AGTCTGCTTGGAAGGAGTCTGATAGTTCTAGGGCACTGAACACTTCTGGTATCTCAGATAGGGATCCGAGTCTGTTTCGGGGTGAAAGAGCGGGCATTTCTGGGGACGTCTTGCGTGATTTTGGGTTCAATGAAGAGGATGGTAGGGATGTGCTGAGAAGCCAGATTGGTGTCTCCGGGGTTTGCGAGACTGCGGTAAACCCTTTCATCCGTTCCATTGAATGGGGTGATGTTAGCTTGAGGCAGTGGTTGGATAAACCAGAAAGATCTGTTGATGTCTTTGAGTGTTTGCACATATTTAGGCAAATAGTTGAGATTATAAACATAGCACATTCTCAAGGGATTGTTGTCCATAATGTTCGTCCTTCGTGCTTCGTCATGTCCTCATTTAATCATGTTTCCTTCATCGAATCTGCATCTTCTTCAGACTCGGGATCTGATTCTATTGAGGATGCATTAAATAGCCAAAATACGGAGCTTAAGGTTTTATCCTCTACTTTTCCTGTTGGCACGAATCAACAACGTAGGCTGATGAATGAAGATGTTCAAACTCCAACAAATGCTTTATCCGAAGCTAGTTGCATGCAGTCAGGCTCAGTATGTCCCAGGAATGCACATTTAGAGGAGTGCGAAGAAAATAAAATCTTGGATTTTCAAGATTCTGAACAAGTAGAAGAGAAAAAGCAACCGTTTCCTATGAAACAAATATTGCTTATGGAGAGCAGTTGGTACAGTAGTCCTGAAGAGATTGCTGGCACTCCCAGTACTTGTGCTTCCGACATCTATAGGTTGGGAATTCTACTTTTCGAGGTTCGTTTCGAGAATACTTGATACTATCATCATCATCATTTTGAACTTTTGTAATAGTTTGGTTTTGTTAGTTTATCTTTTTACATTAGTTAATGCTTGATTAAACTCCAAGATGTCTATATTTTATTAATTATCGTTCCTTCATTGGGTTGAATATTAAAAACTTTTATGTTGCATCACTTAAAACTAAGGAATTTTTTTCATGTATCTGCAGTTATTTTGTCCCTTCAGCTCAAGAGAAGAGAAGAGTAGAACTATGTCTAGTTTAAGACATCGAGTTCTTCCTCCACAGTTGCTACTGAAATGGCCGAAGGAAGCTTCGTTTTGTTTATGGCTATTGCATCCCGAGCCAAGTAGCCGTCCAAAACTGGGGTAATGTCTGGCTTTATGAAATTAGGTTTTAATTTTCATTTAATTCTGGAATGAAGAATGTGGTTAAATCTCTGGTATTATAGGCACAATGTTAGAAACATGCATCAAACAGGTGTAGCTGTGTAGGTGTGCACTTGTAACCGGTATCGTGATGAAACCTTGTGCATTTTCTCAGTTTTCCATTGAATATTGTGTGTTTCACTTTTCATTTCCCCTTTGTGAAGTGATGGTAAAAATAAACCGCGTTCATGCTACCTGAAATTAATTTTATGTCATCTTTGCTGTTTCGAATATAGTCCTAGTGTGATGTACTTCTATCAATGGCGCATAAAGAAATTATTTTGGTTTGGACTTCCAACTTTTGTTTATAATAATGTCAATGTATTAAGATTGTTTTTGTGTATCAGCGAGTTGTTACAAAGTGAGTTTCTTAATGAACCGAGGGATAATCTGGAAGAACGTGAAGCAGCCATCGAGCTCCAGGAAAGAATAGAGGAGCAAGAGTTACTGCTGGAATTTCTTTTGATGATACAACGAAGGAAACAGGAAGTTGCCGGCAGGTTGCAAGATACCACTTCTTTTCTGTGTTCCGACATTGCAGAAGTTACGAAGCAACACACAATCTTAAAGAAAAAGGGCAGCTCATATGCGGAACCGGGGAAAGATGACAATTCTACATCAAATCTCCCCTCTATTAATATTGTCAATACTGATGATTCTTCTAGCTTGTGGTCTAGAAAACGATTTAGACCGGGACTTAAGGTTCAAAATGTTGAAGAATGTGGTGATAATCTAGAAACTCGTCAAAAATCTGATACACATACTGATAATCGAGAAAGTTTTCTTCTGAAAAGTGCTCGGTTGATGAAAAACTTTAAGAAACTTGAGTCAGCATATTTTTTAACAAGGTGCAAACCAGTGAGGCAATCTGGGAAGCCTTTGAGTAGACAAACACCATTGAATAGTGATGGCCGAGGATCTATTGTTATGACGGAAAGAAGTTCCGTAAATAATTTACCACTGAAAGAGAGCTATAGCGAGAGCTTGGAAAGTGGATGGATAAATCCATTCCTTGAGGGCTTGTGCAAGTACCTGTCTTACAACAGGTTAAAAGTCAAGGCAAATTTGAAACAAGGAGATTTATTAAATTCTTCCAATCTGGTATGCTCTCTTGGGTTCGATCGTGATGCAGAATTTTTTGCTACAGCTGGTGTAAATAAGAAGATTAAAGTCTTTGAATGTGATGCGGTCATAAATCAAAACCGTGACATCCACTATCCCATGGTTGAAATGGCTAGTCGATCGAAGCTAAGCGGTATATGTTGGAATAGTTATATCAAAAGCCAGATTGCATCGAGTAACTTTGAAGGAGTGGTGCAGGTAGTTAAAGCATTCGTTTAGCATTCTTTGTTCAGGTGTTTTTTCCTTATCTAAATCCACGTCTTGACCATTTTCAGGTTTGGGATGTTACAAGAAGTCAAGTACTCACTGAAATGAAAGAGCATGAGAAACGCGTATGGTCCATCGACTTTTCATCAGCAGATCCAACTGTTTTGGCTAGCGGAAGTGACGACGGCTCTGTAAAGCTATGGAGTATCAATCAGGCAATTCTACTTTTGCATTTGATGGATGTCAGCTTTGAAAATAAACGTACTACAATAATCTAATTTCTTTATGTGTATATTTTATTCTCGATGTATGATAAGTTTTTCTCTTACCTGGGCTGCTACTGCAGGGAGCAAGTATTTGCACCATCAAAACAAAGGCCAATGTCTGTTGTGTCCAGTTTCCTGTTGATTCTGGTCGTTCTCTTGCATTCGGATCGGCAGATCATAAAATTTATTATTACGATCTTCGGAACTCTAGAATTCCTCTCTGCACTCCAGTTGGACACAATAAAACTGTGAGTTATGTCAAGTTTGTCGATGCAAATACTCTTGTATCTTCTTCCACGGATAACACTTTAAAGCTTTGGGATTTGTCAATGTGCAATTCCCGGGTTATTGATACTCCCATTCAGTCCTTTACTGGCCACATGAATGTAAAGGTATATCAACTCATCCATCATATTGAACTTTTAATTCTTACATTATAATGTTAAATTTTGTTTCGACTTGATTTTTATGCCACATACATTTGTTTTATTAACGGTAATAGTAGAATTTATTCGGTTTGCCCAAATTTGTTTTTATCCTCATGCACAACAACTCGTCTCAGCATAACTTGTTATGTGATATTATTTCCTCCATGTGATGTACTTCATATCGTTGGTGTTATTCTCCTTGTTGCAGAACTTTGTGGGATTGTCTGTATCTGATGGCTACATTGCTACTGGCTCAGAAACTAATGAGGTAACGAATATATTCTCATGATATGTAGTTCGATAAGTATGCATTAATATTTCAGTTTTTCTGGCCTCTCATTGCTTCCATGTTCTGTTGAAATTCTGAATTCATTTTCTTTAGTTGAAATTAGTTTTGCAAAAGCTGTCCTCCGTATCATAGGCAAATTTTCGGAAAAAGTGCTTTATTTAGTCGAGTGTTAGAAGTCCCTGCCATGATCTTGGTCTGTGACACTAGACATTTCCGGTGCTAGTGTTGCAGTAGAGAAATGATTCGTGTTGAAAGTTTATCCTTTATCAAACATATCCGAACATGCAAATGTCTGGTCACATTTACTCTGCATGCATGTTAGATTCCGAAAAGTTAGGTGTTAAGAAAAGAGAATTTCAATAATCCGCATGTGTGTTAGTCCGTGGTTTATAAATATTAACATGTAATAAAACACATCCGATTTTGAACATGTCTGTTTATTATCTTTATAACTCTTTGTTGTATCTTTTTATCCGACGATTCATTCATTCCGCCATGACTTGTCAACATGATAAGGTTAGCACTTACTAGAAACTCTATTGTATAGGTATTCATATACCATAAGGCTTTCCCGATGCCAGCATTATCATTCAAGTTCAACAATATGGATCCACTTTCTGAACCAGATGATGCCACACAGTTTATCTCCTCAGTTTGTTGGCGTGGCCAGTCCACTACCCTAGTTGCTGCAAATTCCACCGGAAATATCAAACTTCTAGAGATGGTTTAGTTTGACATCGTCTTGAAATGGTCTATGGTCGAAGTAAGGAAAAACAAAATCAATGCTCCATACCAGCACAAAACAGCGAATAAAGAAGGATATTAGAAATTGGAGTGTTAAAGAGTATAGTATGAAAGAAAAAAACATTTTTGGCTTAGATTTTTAACAGATAAAAATATGTAGATTAACTTGAAGGTTGAAAATTATTTCATAAAAGATATGTAGATAAAATTCAAAAGAAAAAAAGACAAAAATAATCCTTTTTATATATTTTTGTAATCTTTATAGTTATAGTCATTTTTAACAAGTATATTTATAAATGTTTCGATCTTATTTGCATTGAAATCATGTGATGGTATTGACTTGAACTTAAATATATGTATACTTTTATGATAAATATATCAAATTTATTTTATAAAATTTAGAATACCTACGTTCTTTAAATCAAATATTTTGATATTTTAAATATAATTTTATGAGATTACATTTTTTTTAAATATAATTTTATGAGATTACATTTTTTACTTAGTTGAACTACATTGCTTTAGTCGATGCTCTTGTACAAACAATATTCAGACTGAGAACTTGTTCAGAAAAATCAAATATCTAAAAACACTAACAAAACTGAATTATTCTAGAGATAACTTAAGAACGAAAAAAAAGTGAAAAACACTTAAATTAACTTAAAGAATTTTAAAGTGAATGTCTTGATTACTCAAAGATGCGATGATACAAATGAGATTATGAGACCTCTATTTATAGTTAATTTCTCTTACATTCTATGTCTCCCATTAATTTACATCGATACTTAAAATTAAATCTTATCAACTATAATAGCATAATCCTAAGAATGTTTTTTATTAATTAATTACATAAATACTAATATACATGAAAACTTTATCATAACCAAAGTAGCTATGTTTTAGAATCTTTTATTGATAGACTGATTCTAGTGGTGTCTTTCCAACCAAGATTGTTTGTGTGCTTGATAAAATTAAGGTCTCAATTTATATTCGTAAATGAATAAATAAGATCTACAAATAACAAACTAATCGATCAACACTCAACAATTATTTCTGTAAAATAAAAAAACTTGAAACAAGATCCACAACTGCAAGATAAAGGAGAGATTGAAAAATATGAGTAAAAATTCATTGATTGAAAAATGATATGAAAAATATGAGTAAAAATTCATTGATCGAAAAAAATGAATTAAAAAATAATGATGAAATGAATAGTTATCATTAGATGGGACCATGACTGATGTGGTGAACCGGACCCGATATCTTTATTTCTCTTAAGAAGAATGGCACAAGCATGGAGTGTATTAGCTCAAGATCATTCCATTCAGAGACACATTCCACAACATACCACTGTACAACTCTTAAGTGAAAAAAAAACATTAACATCAATTTCACCTTTAACAAACACTAATATTAGTTATAATATCATATCAGAATATAAAGTATAAAACAAAACAAAAAAATGAGTTAAAGCAACATTAGAAAAGGTTAATGATTAATTAAGTATACATTATTACTAAGCTACTATGATATCTAATTTCTGAAGACAAAATATCAAGTAAATGATTATAAAAATTTTATACAACTTATGTATCAAAATTTTATTTTTATTATCTTATGTAACAATATTTTTTATATAAACCCTTGAATAAATTAATTTGATCTTAACATATTGAGGTAACAGTTAAAAAAAGTTAATAATTTACTAAAAAAATAACTGTAGCATATGTTATTAAAGTATGATATTCCTTTTAAATTTATTTTATAAATTTTTGAATATTTTAATTTTATTTTTAAATTAATACTTTTATTTTAAATTGATTTTGAAATTTTTAAATGTTTTAGTTTTATCTAAAACTATGATTATCTTTTTAAATTAGTCTTTAAACATTTGAAATTTTTAATTTTATCCCTAAATAATCATTTACATCATATTATATTATTACATAATACATATCAATGTTTACATGAAAGTTGATAATTTTTATTATTGTTTTGTTAACATGAGACCTAATCAACATATTGATAATTTGATAATCCTAATTTATTGGACTAAAAGAGTAACAGAAAACCCAAAATTTATTTCTTAAAAAATTACATAAAGTTTAGAAGGAAATTAATATGACTTAATAAACATTAGAACATGAATTTAGCAGAAAAATCAAAATTATGGTCCACCTTATCATAAAGTTGTAGCACAAACCCTAGAAGGCATGCAACTGGAATACCAATGAAATAGTAAGTCCCCAAGTTAACCCACACAGCTAGAGGCTGCCAACCACATCCTCTTGTCACAGCTGCAACATCGTGTTAAGATCCGAGTTTATTAAAATAATCTTGTCCCTCCCAATGTTTAATCTAATTCTGTTGGTGTTTTACCTGATAAAATGCCTTGAAAAGAATCGAATGTCACGGAGACGACGAGCAAGGGTGTGACCGAGGCAAATTGGTGTATGATCAAGGAACTGTCTGTAAAGAAAGTAGCCCAGACATTATGGCCGAAGGCTAAAGTAAGGCCAACAGCAAGTGTAAGAATGGTGGAGAGCTTGAGTGCCATAACCATTGCAGTTTTTGCTTTTTCTGGATTCCCACCTCCCAATTCATTAGCAACCCTTGTGCTGTCATGTAAGTTCCATTCAGTTTATTGCATCTCGAATACCTATTGAAATTGTCTGAAAACTAACCTTGCTGCTGCACTAAGTCCACAGGTAAACATGAAGGCAATGGTTTCTGTATTCACACTATATATAAACAAAAATAACTTTTAGTCTCTGAACTTGGTAACTTTTCTCGGTTTTAGTCATTTAACGATGCGACACTTTGATATTACGAAACGTGACATAATCTAATTGTCACACTATCAGAATATTGAACCGAAAAAAAAAACAACTTACCACATTGCAATCAATGATGTAGATATGTTTGAGTTTGGCATTAGTCCTGCTAACAACACCAGAAGTTCAAATGCCCAATCCTCCAAACTAAGGAAAAATTTTAGAAAAAGATTATAATATTAAATACGAGTATGTGTTTAATATGAATATATTTTTATGTCCGTATACGTGTTCAGATGTTATCGGACAATACGAAAATCTTACCAATGCATTGCTGCAGAAGGTATGACAACTTTGAGGAATGTACGAATTTGACGAAACGATTCAGACGACAGTCCTTCCCATGTCTGCTTCAATTGCTTGGTGCAAGCAATGTACATTGCCAATGAAACGAATAATATCCATAACGAAATCGAAGCAGCCATTGAAGCTCCTTTTAGACCAATACCTGTCCAGTTCACCAAACTGTAAACGATGCCGAAATGAGTTCCCATAGGAAGGATCGAAAACCAGACAAGTGGCATGACAATGCTTTGAGCTTGAAGAAACCTTAGGATGTTTTGCAAGAAACCATATGCAAATAAACCAGGAATGAGATGCCTAAGGTATATTGCTGCTGTTTTCGAGATCTGAGGATCTTGGTGAAGCCAAATGAAGATTGGTTCAGAGTAGAACCATAGGATGGATATGAAGATAGAGAAGAAACAAGAAACAATGCAAGATGCTTGGAGATGAAGTCCCAACAATCTGTATAATTTTGCACCAAATCCTTGACCACAGAGCGTTTCAAGTGCTCCACTTAGTCCTATCTGAAACAAGTAGAGAAATCATCTCATTCACTAAAATCCTAAAACTTTAAACCCAAATCCATTCATTTTGGATGCTAATGAGTTTAGGGTTTAAGGTTTATTATTTAGAGTTTTAGGGTTTATAGGTTAAAATTTAATTTCTTTGGTAAATTTTGTTTTTTTAAATTTAGGAAATTTTGGAATTTTTAAAACTAGATTTTTAGTTTTTATAAACTAATATATTATTTATTTATATATCTAATATTGTTAATAATATTATTTTTATTTAATATAGATATTTTAATTATTAGTTATATATTAATATATTATTATATGTATATTAAAGTCATGTTTGAGTCAATTTAATTAAAAAATAAAAAAAATTGAAATTTATTAAAATCATGTTTGAATTTGAAAGCAGATAAAACACAAACGATCATTAAATTATGCGGAAATAATTGTTTTAGCTATTACATTTTCTAAATTTATAAAATAATTATTAAACTTTTATTGATTTACGAAATGGACCCTACTATAATATTTTTATAAATTTAAAAATCACTTTATAATTTAATAAGTTTGAATATCATTTTATCTCGTAATTGAATTAAAAGTTTAATATATTTTATAATTTTAAAAAATAATGATCAAAAAAATATTTTAATATAGTTTAATGAACATTTTTTATTCTTTTATATAAAAATGAGGGGTGAGACAGAGGGGTAAAAATCATCTATCTCTTTCTCATGTTCCCTTCTATGTTTCCGTTATAAATTAAAGGTTTAGAGTTTAATAATTGGGGTTGTGGTTATGGTTTAGAGAATTAGGGATATGGTGTATTTTTAGGGTATAAGATATAGAAAACAAGGGTTATGGTTAAAAATTGAATTTTTTAAAAAAAATTCAAAAGAAGCATGGAAGAAGACATAGAAAATGAGTAAAAATCTTCTACCTCTTTATCATGCCTCCATCTATGCCTCTTATTAAAAAAAATTTAAAAAATAAATTTTAAACCCTAACCCTTGTTTCTTATATCCTAAACCTTAAACTCTACAGTCTAAAAAAATACACCATATCCCTAATTCCATAAACCCTAACCACAACCCCTAACATAAAACCCTAAACCCTCTAATTTAAAATAGAGGCATAAGAGAGAGGTAGACGATTTGCACCAATAGAAAAGAGACAAATGATTTTTATCCGGAACAAAGATAGTAGTAAAAACGGGTGTAAATCGTTTATCTCTTTCTCATGCATTCATTTGTGCTTCCGCTTTAAATTAAAAGCTTTAGGTTTTAGGGTTTAAGGTTAGGTTTGTGGTTAGGGTTTAGAAAATTAGAAGTAGGATATATTTTTTAGGGTTTATGGTTTAGGATATAGAAAATTAAGAATAGAGTTTAAAATTTAATTTTTTTAAAAATTTAACGAGAGGCATAAAAGTATTCATAAAAAAAAAAGTAAAGGAGTTTTGCTCAGTAAAAACATGAAAAAAAACACACATCTACCGACATTGTCATTCTTTTCCTGAACAAGACTAAATAAAATTAGATTTTTTCAAAGCTGATATATACTTACCATGAAGGCGAAACCGGTGACACTAGCCCAAGAATTAGCGAGAGTGGCACCGGCGAGCTCGAGCTCGCCGAGGTGACCGGCAAACATGACAGAAACCAAAGTAATGGAGTAATAAGAAACATTGCAGATAATCATCGGCAACGACAACAAAACTTGACGTCTTGCCTCTTCCAAATCCAAAACTCTCCTCCATCTTCCCTTTGCTCCTTCATTTCCATGGCTGCCATTTGCCAATAGTGCTTCCCTTTCTGGACTTTTGCTTGATGACATCTCTTTCCTGGTTTTTTAGTATGATGTTTTCAAGAAGATAAAGAAAATCCCTCATATCAATTTATACCAGTAGATAAGATATGAATTTTCAACTTCAATGTCACACTTATATGTAAGTGTGCTTGGAAGAGATATTCAACTCGCAAATTGATTTTAATCTATTTATAATTGGTGGAAAATATAATAAATAAATAAAAATTTAAGGTGATTGTGACAAGTGATCATAACTACTAAAGGTTTAACACATAATTATAAAAGTATATCGATATCATATCTTACCGACAAAAATATTTAAATTTATATAATTTATAAAAAATATATAATTTTTTTTATCAGTATCACTCTTTGAGTTAAGTTAAAGATAAATTAATTAACACGACTATAGAATCTGTGGAGTGATCTCAGTGATAAAAGATGATGTATTTCATCTAGGTAACCTGTGTTTGAGCATCATGTATGCATGGTGTTTGTACTTTATTAAAGATTTAAAAAATTAAATAAATATTATTTTGTAATAATATCAATATATTCAAAAATAAAATTAATACGATTATAACAGCTCCAACATATAAAATATAATAATTATAAAAATAATTATATAATTTTTATACTATTTAAAAACAAAAGGTTAAATTTGAATTAGTCATACTTTTAACCATATAGAGCAGCTTCATTTTAAATTTTTACTTTCGTTCAGCAACCTAATGTGGACATCTTTCATTCCTACATACCCATCATCCCCACTTCATCTCCCATCAAACAGATAAATATTGATAGACTTCCTACCAAAGAAAAATTATATTATATATCATTTTCGTCGTGAATAATATATATAACAAATAACAAAATATAATATATATAACAAATAAAGTTGGTCCAAATAATAAGAAGTTTACTTTAATTTAAATAGATTTTGAGTTCGAAACGTTGTGTATGCAAAAGTTTACTATTAAGAGATTATTCATCAAAATTAGATATGTAACGCAGATCGATTCATATTTATCTGTTTAGGGTCTAAATGATTGGGGATTTGATACTGAGTTGCAATTTCAAGGACGGGAATCGTTTGCAAACCCAATAGAATCCTTAGGGCGTAGAGTTTAGGGTAACAAGTATATATTATACGGGTAAAATACAGGAATGATCATTAAACATTCTTTAAAAATATAATATATTCATCTAATTCCTTTGGGTCTAAGCGATAAGAAATATTTTTTTTGTGTTTAATTTCGATATCTAATCCATTAGTTGATTAATCCGAATTAAAAGTTCATTATAAAGCGATCTTTCGATATCTAATACCTTATCCTACTAACGTCAAAACTTATCCTACTAAACTAATTGGTTGTCAGTAAAGCCTATAAGTTCTTTAACAATAGAACTAGAATGATAATAGAATCTATAAATGTTATAGTCAATGATGTACATCTTAAAGAATATAATTATTCGATTGTTGTTTATCTTTCTTACGAACGTTCGGCATAAGATCAATCAATCAAAGAATCGTTATAATATTGTTTATCACATAGTTATTATCTTCTTTTCAAATGATATGTCTAATAAGATTACATGATTGCTATTTATTTATTTCAAGATTTTTTTTTTCTGATGTGAAATTAATATCTATACATCTTTTCAGGTGCGACAGTATACCTCACTTACACTATTATAAATTAAATTAATTTGCGTCCTTCAAAAGTATTTTATGTGATTACGTTAAATTAAAATTTTAAATTGATCTAGTAAAATAGTTGATGATTCAAATTTTTTCATATATAATCATCTCGGTTATCGAATTTAATTCTGTATCGTTCATTTGTGGTCTTATATGAGATAACGATATCACATTATAACCTATGAAAATTTATTTGGATAAGCCACGTTAATCTCGTGTAGATGATGTTGTTGTTACATCTTTTTCTTAAAGATTTGGAAGATTGTACAGATTTCATTTTTCTTGTACAAATTTTGTTTCCTAGGTGTGTGGACGAGAGGGATTATATTATAGGTTCGGTTTATCACGTCAGTTGTGATCCTTAATTAACAAAAATTATTTATTTTACTATTAATTATTTATGTTATTAATATAATTTTCAGAAATTATATTTTTTAAACGACATGAAAAAACTGAGTGAAGAATCATTGGTTGAAAAAAATAACATTAAAATAATGATGAAATGGGTAATTATAATTAAATAAAATCATGGTTGATATGATAAACTAACCCACGATATAATTTCTCGTGTTGACGATGATAAGTAGAGACCACATAGTACCAGTGTCATAAAGGTTGAAATTCATTTTTGGACATCGTTAGGTCATGTACCGAACGAGTGGGGCTGTCCACTAGCTAGCTTGTTAAATGTAGACAAAATATATATTTAATTTATTATTATTATAAATAATTTTTTTTTTCGTTAACGTTTTAAAACGTATTATTTTATGTTGATATGAATGATATCAATAAATAATATTGTAAAATGAGACGTTAGTACTAACATGAAAATTATAAAATAATTATTAAATAAGTAATAAAAAAGATCACGTCGTGATAAACTACGATCTGAAAAGTGAATTCATCTCGATTGAGGTTGAACCTAGGACTATTCCTCTTAATAGCATCCTCCACCACTTTTCTTGATGTAGACCGAGTATCTTTAATGTCCCTGATAGCATCGACTGCTTTTTTAATTTCAGTTATCAACTTTTAAAGTGCTTTTTTTATTAATCGATTGATTAGTATTAGATATAATTGGTTAGTAGTTAAGATTTTTTTTAATTTCAGTTATCAGTTAATTCAATTTAAAATTAAATATTTAAAACAAAATTATTATACATTAAATATTATATACGTTATATAAATATTTATTTTTTATCATTGGACTTTTAAAAATTATAAAATAATCATTACATTTTTTGATATATTATAAAATCGTCATTAAACTTTATCAAATTAGTATAAAATTATTATTATTTTTTTTTAAATATTTTAGAACGTGCAATGAATCAATGACTATTTTGTAATAGATCAAAGTTTAATGATTGTTTTATAATTTTTAAAAGTTTAGTGACTCAAAAATCATTTTAACATTGTTTAGCAATCATTTATGTGATTTACCCAAAATTTATAATAAATTTTGATTAATTAAAAAACTGTCCAAATTAACCAAATTTTTTTTTTGTTAAAAATTTTCAGTTTTTTACTTAATTAACAATCTGAAAAAAAATGACTAATGAAATTTAGGTAGTTCGACCGATCAACTGAACCAACTGTCACCGATTGAACAACCCTAATTTCAAAGAACTAACAGTTTTTTAATATATCCGATACGCATTTATGGTACAAATTAAGATATAAATATATAATTTAATCATCGAACATACTTAAAAACTTTATAAAGAAAACATATGAATCCAAGGAATGATTGCAATAGAGAAGATATCATTCATCTTAAAAGACACGTGTTGAAGCAACTTTATTTATAAAGTGCATAAGTTTTATTGAGTTAAAAATTTAACTAATATTATCGCGAGACCATACTATTTTTTATTTAATTTATAATAACAATATTTTAAATCTCAAATAATGAAAATAACTTACGAATAATATATAAAAATATTATTATTTTTATTTATATGAGAAAAGTAATTATTTTATAAATGTGTGGAATTTGAATTCCAATTAGGTAAATTGATAAGAATGAAATGCATGCATAAACATTATAGCAGATAATTGAAAAGTATAAAAATCATTAGTATGTAAAATTTAAAAAAAGAATCATCAATATTATATTTTTAAGCCCTTTATTAAGTAATTACCCCATTAAAATCTAAAATTTGAAATTTAAATTCTTATTCTACCTAAAAGCTTAAAGCCCCAAAAAATATTCTTTAATAACTTGAGGACCCAACAGCAATTACCAAATTGTTTTACTAAAAGCCCAATGAACTTTAACTTTTATTCTTAATTGTTTTAAATTTTTAGTCCTTTGATACCGTATACATGCCTTGCAGATAAATTGTTTGAATTCGGATCTCATAAAAAAATTAATATTTTTTTTGACTAAAATCACTCGATTCAAAAGACTAATTTTTATTATGATGATAATATTTATTTGTTTTCTTCTCTTTCCCACGTCGTACACCTAGTTTTGGTAGGTGAATTTTCCAACAAGTATTTTTTGCGTACACAACGTCTCGAACCTAAGACTTGCTTAAGCGAAACCAAACTGCTTACCACTTGTACCAACCCCTATTAGTATTTGTTTTTTTCTTAGTCATCTGATAATGCACGTGCATTTTGCAGACAATTTGTTAGAACTCAGGTCTACTAAAAATAAGAACTTTCTTTTATTTTTCACTAGAACCACTCAGATCTCCTAAGAATAACAACGTTTTCGTTTTAAAAATAAATTCATCGTCTCCTACTAATAAATTTATGGTAAACTGTAATAGAGGTCATTTAATTATGGGTAGGGTCACATTTGGGTCACTTAATTATTGAAAGTTACATTTAGGCCACTCATTTATGGGTAAGGTTACATTTGAGTCACCCAATTATTAAAGGTTATATTTAGATCACTCAATTACAGGTAATGTTATATATGAGTCACTCTTCATATTTGAAAAAAGTTTATCAATCGTGTATTAGATTAATTAATAATTTCAAATGAAGCATTCTAATGTTAACAAGGGTATACAAGTGAATTAGAAGAAAAAACAACCAAATTGGAGTACTTTTTCAAATATAAAGAGTGACCCAAATGTAACCTTACTTATAATTGAATGATTCAAACGTAACCTTACCCATAAATAAGTGACCTAAATGTCACTTTTAACAATTAGGTGACCCAAATATAACTATACATATAATTAAGTAATCTTTGTTGCAGTTTACCCAATATTTATTTAATTAAAGTGGAATGAAACTTTTTCCATTAAGTTGAGATCCTCAAACCCCAAATGTAATTAATTTTCATTAAGCCTTGATTTGGGTTTTCCATGTGGTGTTTAGTTAAACAAAATCTTGGGTTTCCTCACCACTTTCTCCTGACAGATCAATTCTATGCCATTGCTTAACCAATGTAAAGGACAGGAGAGCAATGCCTTGGCAAAACAGACCACAGATTATGCCAATCCACAAACCCTAAAAACAAAATAAACATAAAGTTTAGAAAGAAATTCATATGAATTCAGCACAAAAATCAAAACTATATAGTTCTTCACCTTATCATAAAGTTTAAGCATAAATCCTAGAAGGCAGGCAATTGGAAGACCAATGAAGTAGTAAGTCCCCAAGTTAATCCACACAGCCAATGGCTGCCAACCGCAGCCCCTTGCTACGCCTGCAACATCGTATTCAAAGTTTAGAGCGGTTAAAAAAAACTCGATTCGAAAAAATAAGTTTCAAAGTATATGAATGAACCTGACAAAATGTCTTTGAAACAACCTAGAGTTATCGAGACGACGAGCAATGGTGTGATTGAAGTAAATTGGGTTACGATCAACGAATTGTCGGTAAAGAAAGCCGCCCAAACATTGTGACCGAAGACTAAAGCAAGGGCTATTGCAAGAGTAAGAATGGTGGAGAGCTTGAATGTTGCAGCCATTGCTCTTTTAGCTTTCTCAGGGTTCCCACTTCCCAGTTCATTAGCAACCCTGGTGCTGTCAATGTAAATGCCATGCAATTTCATGAAGCATGAAGCATGAAGGAAGTGGTTTGGGTAAAGACCTAAAAGCTCATTGGGGCAAACAACTAACCTTGCTGCAGCACTTAGCCCACCAGTAAGCATGAAGGAAGTGGTTTGGGTATTCACACTATATGCAACGTTAACAGAGGGAAAGTATTATTACTATGAAGCTTAATAAACAGAAAATATTTTATAGTTTTTAAAATACGCTTATCGAATATTTTTTATTGTCGATACATAACCATAATACACGTATAAAAATAGAGCAAACCTTACCACATTGCAATCAGTGACGTAGTTATGTGTGAAGTTGGCATCAATCCGGCAAGCAGCACCAGAAGTTCAAATGCCCAATCCTCCAAACTAGAAAAAAATGGTAAAAGATGCATAATCTCTGGAGACAATTATAATGTGAAATGCGAATATAAATCGTCTATCTCTTTTTTATGCCTCAACTTGTGTCTTCGCTTCAAATTAGAGGATTTAGGGTTTAGAATTAAGGTTATGGTTAGGGTTTAAGGAATTAAGGGTAGGTTGTAGGATTTAGGATACAGAAAATAAGAGATTGGGTTAAAATTTAATTTTTTAGACATTTTCAATAGGAGGCATGGATGGAGGCATGATAAAGAGGTATGTGATTTTTATCCTACAACTTAAGGGGTACAAATCGTCTACCGCTTCAAATTAAAGGGTTTAGGATTTAGAGTTTTAGGTTAGGGGTTGTGTTTAAGTTTTAGAGAATTAGTGGTAGGGTATATTTTTTAAAGTGTAAAATTTAGGGTTTAGGATATTAAGTTAAAAATCTCAAATTTTCATAGCGGTTATAAGGTTACACAATATCTATATTACACGTTACCTATGCTGAAATTTAAGATTACACCTTATAATTTTATACAATGTGTTGTGCTATCTCAAAACACTGTGTAATAAACGGAATAGAAATTATGTCTTTGTTTTTATTTATGTTTTGATATTAAAAAATTACTTTTTAATATTAAAGTTTAAACTTAAGATTAAGGATTAGGTTTTATGAAATTAGAAATAGAGTATGTTTTTAGGGTTTATAATTTCGAATATAAGGTTAAAATTTAAAGTTTAAATTTTTTACTAACGAGATATGTAAAGGGATACCAGAAAAAGGTAACGTTACCTAAATGGAACAAAAATTTTATCTCTTTTTCGTAACTATGTTTATGTCTTAACCCTAAATCCGAAACCTAAGTCCTAAAAACTGAACTATACACCATCACTCTAAACTTTGATCCTAAACTCTAACATTAACTTTAAATCCCTAAAATGTAATCGAATATTATGAAAATCTTACCAATTCATTGCGGTAGAAGGGAGGCCAACTTTGAGGAACGTAAGAATGTAATGAAACGATTCAGACGACAACCCTTCCCATGTCTGCTTCAATTGCTTGGTGCAAGCAACATACATGGCCAACGAAACGAACAAAATCCATAACGAAATTGAAGCAGCCATTGAAGCTCCTTCTACACCAACACTTGTCCAGTTCACCAAACTGTAAACGATGCCGAAATGGGTTCCCATAGGAAGGATCGAAAACCAGACAAGTGGCATGACAATGCTTTGAGCTTGAAGAAACCTTAGTATGTTTTGCAAGAAACCATATGCAAATAAACCAGGAATGAGATGCCTAAGGTATATTGCTGCTGTTTTCGAGATCTGAGGATCTTGGTGAAGCCAAATGAAGATTGGTTCAGAGTAGAACCATAGGATTGATATGATGATAGAGAAGAAACAAGATATAATGCAAGATGCTTGGAGATGAAGTCCCAACAATCTGTATGATTTTGCACCAAATCCTTGTCCACAAAGTGTTTCAAGTGCTCCACTTAATCCTATCTGAAACAAGGTTAGATTTGAATTCTCATGTTTAGAACTTATGTACGGTTTATATACAAGTGAAAGGTGCTTACCATGAAAGCGAAACCGGTGACACTGGCCCAAGAATCGGCAAGTGTGGCGCCGGCAAGCTCAAGTTCACCAAGGTGGCCGGCAAACATGACAGACACCAAAGTAATGAAGTCATAGGAAATGTTGGAAATAATCATTGGCAACGACAACAAAAGTTGTTGTCTTACCTCTTCCAAATCCAAAACTCTCCACCATCTTCCCTTTGCTCCTTCATTTCCATGGCTGCCATTTGCCAATAGTGGTACCCTTTCTGGACTTTTGCTTGATGACATCTCTTTGCTGGTTTTTTAGTATGATGTTTTCAAGATGAAAGAAAATCCCTCATCAATTTATATTAGTAGATGAAGGTATAGATTTTCAACTTCTATGTCACACTTATATGTATGTGTGCTTGAGAAGGGATATTCAACTTGCAAATCGATTTTAATCGATTTATATTTGGTGGAAAATATCATAAATAAATATTCTTTTAAAAAATTTGATTATGACAACTAATGAGAGTTACACATGTGATTATCGATATTATATCGTACGGATAAAAATAATTAAATTTAAATAGTTTATGAATAAGTATAATTTTTTTTAGTAATGTCATTTTTTTGGTATAAATCATCTACTTCTTTCTCGTACTTTTATTTGTGTCTCCGTTTCAGGATTTAGGGTGTAGGGCGTAGGGTTTAAAGTTAGGGGTCGTGGTTATGGTTTACAAAATTAGGGATAAGGTGTATTTTTAGGGTTTAGGGTTTAAGATATAGAAAATAAGAGTTAGGGTTTAAAATTTATTTTTTAAAAAAATTTAATAAGAGGCATAAATGAAGGCATTGGGCAGAAGATTTTTACCCATTCTTTGGGTTGAGTTAAATTAATTAATGCGGTTATAATAGCTCTAACATATAAGATAAAAATTATATAAGAATTATAAGAATAATTGTATATTAAAAATATAATTTTTTTTATCAACATCAGTCTTTGAGTTAAGTTAACGGATCTAGAATTTAAAAAATGAGTCGATTCATCAATAAGCTTCTTTAATACGGTGGTTTTGAATAATTACAATAAAAACAATCGTACAAGACATTTAAAAGGAAGAAGGTCTCAAAAATAAGTTGAATTAAATGTTTACGAAAAAAATAAAAGATTAATTATTTATCAGTGGTAACAAATATGAGAAAAATAAAATATCATTGAACTTCATAGAGTTTGAATCATATTATATATATTTTTTTCCAAAAGTCAGAATGCCAAGAAAAATTATTAGGTGAACCTTATTCATCACGTCATCTGTGGTCCCAATTAATCAAGACCGTTTATCTTAATTTTTTTCTATGTGAATCATCACCTCATGTGATTAGTGGGTAAGCAGTTATTATGTAGTTATTTAAAGATGAACGATCTTGATTGCTTAGACCATAAATAACGTAGTGAACAAGATTCACCAAATAATATCTCGTATGCCGGGTACATGATAAATAAAAATTTATTTTTAAAAAAATTAACTTAAATCTCATTTTAATAAGGTAAACATAACCCTCTAAATCTTTGATCTTTGTCTTCGATATGTGAGCATGATCTTTAGGGTTTAGGTTTACAAATTGGTTTGGTATCATTTATGTTATTAAAATTTTAATTTATTTAATTATAACACTAAGTGTTGGTTTTAGTTTCAATTATGTTAGTAAATCATTAATTTTAATTTATTTGATGCGATTATTAATACACAAAACAATATCATTTTAGGCATTAAATTTTAGAGATCGGTTTTATGATTAAATTTTAATTAATTTTATTTTTTTATTATATAATTTATTCGTCGTTACAACTGTCACTAATCATCATTCGTGACAAGGTTGATATCAATATATTCGTATTTCATTACTCTTTTATTTTTTTTCCGACTGAATCCACGATATTCACTTAAACCCGGTATAAAACCTAAAATTAACAAAAACTTACGTAAACTAAAATTTATATAAATATACCTATCGAAATATTTTTCTTTATACACAATATATATATATTTATGCTCCGGAACCGGACCAAAACGTCTAACATCAAATATTAATGGAGAAGAAAACCAGACAACGTATCCCCATCACCCTCAACACACAAGATACAGAGTCTCCGCATACACAAAGCATTAGAAAAACTGAATGAAAATGATTGACAATATTGTCGGCTACGATAATAATTCGAATAACTCGAATTTTTTTTAAAATAATTTTAAATTTATTTAGAAAATCTGAAAAAATGGTCGCGGAACTTATCCTGTTAGGACCAACAAAATTCATTGCTAACCAGTCGCAATTAAAAAAAGCATTGCCTCGAACAGCTCCATTTTGTATCAACGTGAAATGAATCGCGTTGAGACATTTTTCATAATGATAATGCAAATGGTCCAAACGTAATATTCAATGTTATAATATTATTTTATTAATATGTTCCTAAAAACATATTTAAAACTCACAAAAATAACCATTTTGGAGAGTTTGGAACACTTTATCAAATTTAAGGATTTTATATTGAAAATTTTAAACAGTAATTAGTCTAACAGGATGATATTCGGAAAGGATTCGAACATTAAAAGATTGTTACATGAAATTTTATCGATTTTAAATGAGTCTCGTAAAAAAAATTGGATGAATTGTCCTAGACCACAGTTTCTTAGAAGAATTTTGTTTTATGATTATATCATCACGTCATTAATGATTTTATGGCTTAATAAATAAAAATAAATAAATTTAGAATTTAAAATTAGTTGGTGTGTCGAGAAGGAAAAATTATTAGATGAATCATGTTTATTATATCATTTATGGTTTCATCTAATAAGAATTTTTTATTTCATGAATTTCATCTCTTTCCTATACGGTGGATAATTATTTAGAAGTTACCTTAAAATAGACGAATGTTATTGGATGGACCATAAATGATATAGTGAATATGATTCATCTAATAATTTCTCGTTAAAGAGAATGATAATGACCGTTGGCAAAGGGCCTAGTGTTTGGACGCCATCACCCGAAGGTTGGTTTAAAGTCGATTCAGATGAAGTACGGCGTAAAACATATGACTCAGTTTTATATAAAAACGGTTTAAGATCAAAATAAAAAAAAATTAATTTGACTCAATCTGATATACGAATTTAATTATTGAAATATAGAATAAAAATTAGTTGTGAACACTAAAGATTTGATTAATTATTTGTTGTGGTTAGATATGCATCTTTGTCTTATGCAGTTGATTGACATTACAAAACATATTTATCAGTTTGGTATATGATTGGAAGTAGAGACCACAAATGGACCCACAAATTAATTTTAAGACATCGATGGGTCACGTACTCAAAGACTAGGGTTCTACATTACCTAGCTTACTAGCTTATATCAGAGAAAATAAATCAGGTAGCAACTAGGGATTGATCCAGGCAGGGACAAAATTAAGTGAAAATTAAGTGGGGCCGGGAAGGATACTCGTCCTTTATCTTCGAAGAATTTTTTTATTTAAGTTTTTTTAAAAATTATGTTTTTATGAATTTGTCTCCCTACTTCTAAATATTTATGTTTTGTTCTCCTTAACCCCAAATCATGGCTCCGTCTTTGGATTAAGGGACGAAACTAAGTGGGGGTAGGTAGCAATTGCTCCCCCCGAAGAATTTTTTTTCATTTTTGTTCTCTTATTTAATTTTTTTAAATTGTATTTTTTTATGAATTTATCCATCTATTTCTAAATATTTATGCTTTGCCCCCTTCAACCCAAAATCCTTGCTCCGTCCTTGGATCTAGGAGTATTAGGGTATACTCATAATACTTAAAAGTTTTAAGTTTTTTATATTTTTTTATTTATATTGATAATTTAATTTTGCATATTTAAACTCTTATAATTTTGTATCTCCTATACCTCTAATATACCTATTTGATAGTTTGCACTTCGTTATATAAAATTTTGGGTCTGTCACTGATAACAACAATAGCATTGATTCATAAATTAATCTTATTTTCGTGTCCTAAACTCTATACTCTAAAAATATACTCTATTCCTTCCTTAAACTTTAATTTCAACTCTAACCTTAACCCTAAAAACCCTATTTTAGGATAAGAGCACTAAAGAAGACACAATAAAAAGACAAGATTTACACTCATTATTACAAGTATTATTGTTTTTATTAATAAATTAGAGAGTTATAGATTGAGTATCGATATTTATAAAAAAAATATATTGATAATTTTTTATTAATAGATTAGATTAATAAAATGAATGAAAAAGTTTAAATTAATTAATTTAATTTATTAAAAAATTTCAAGCTATTTCAACACATTGCATTGTCGATTTTTTTTACCTCAATTTATACTATTAAACAATAGGATCCATAAAATAAATCAAATATACAACATCGAAACTAAAACTTAGGAAAACATAAATATTTAAAAATAAAAAATCTATAAATAAACTAAAATTTTAAAATAATTAAATAAAAAAATTATGATACCTCTTTCCCGCCTCACTTAGCTTTGTCGCCAACTCGGCACATAGTGATTCTTGAGCAACCACGTGTCCAGGGATTAACAGGATCCTGGAGAAGAAGACGTTTGAGGCTAAGATCGGAAGCTCCTCCATCACCGGGCGTTGCAGTCGCAGCCACATCCTCTGGGATGACCTCCGCCTCCGCAATCCTGATTAGCCAAATCTTCATGCCAGAGGATCCCATGATATTGATCTATCTCTTTGTTTTTTGATGATTAGGGTTACTTTAATCTCACCTTTTAATAGGAAACCCTTTTTTGGAAAATTGGCTTAAATTTCGTGACATTGTTTTGTCTTTTCCATTTTTATTTCAGTGTCTTTCCAAAAATATTGATTATGAGTTGATTGCCATTTAATAACACCATATGATTGTAATTAACCTTTTTATCGGTATATATAGGGCTGAATATTCGATCAAATCAAGTCGAGTAAAATTTTTTTAAGTTATTCGAGTTAACGAGTCATATTTTACAACTCAAACTTTATTTAAAATTTTTTCGGTTTGAGTCAAATCGAGTTTTCTAGTTCCTATAAATATTTAATTATAATTATTTATCATATTACAGTATGATTTGATTCCAATTTAAATGACTTTCTCTAATCATATAAAATATGTATATATATATTTCATATGTAGTAATATTTCTTTATATTATTATATATCAATGTATATATATCGTAAAAAATTGTTAGACTCTTTCCAAACTTAAAAATTAATCATTTAATTACTAAAAATTTCGAGTTATTCGAAATTCCATTTTACAACTCGAACTTTATTTGAATTTTTTTGAGCCGAGTCTATGAAATTTCGAGTCAAGTCAAAACAAATCGATTATTTTTGTCACGAGTCGAGTTATTCAATTTTTTCGAGTCGAGTCAAGTTTTGCTCACCCCTAAATATATCTTTAATTTTCTGTGTCGTGAGAAAATTATTCACAAACGTAAGTTCTAAATTTATCGATAATCAACACTAAAATTAATAACATCGTCTTTCAACGGCTACAAAAGCGAAATAAAAATAAGAGAATGCGGCCCTAAAGAAAACCCAAAGTTCTTTTACTTTTAAATCTAACTGTAAATATGAAACAAAAATTATTCCTACATATATTTATCTTTTATGTCTTACACTAAAAAGTACTACAAAAATTAAATTATGAATTTAAATTTAAACTCTAGACTCTAAGCTTCAAATTTAATTTTTAATATTGATATATAAAAATAATATATTTATAGAGAATTTTTATAATTAAATATTTGGATTCTTTGTATGAAATTCTAAATAAATAAAGAAGTTCGATATGATCGATAGATAAGAAAAAGGATGAGTCTATCCCGTGTGTATTGAACATTATTAATGTTGAACACTGTTAAATCAGTTATAGTGATTATAATAGTATTTATTCTAAAATATACTCTCAACCATCAAACATTGATCACTCTATAATTGTGTTGTAATATTAGTGCTTGAACTCGTAACCTTTAAAAAAACAACTATTTTTTTAACCACTGAAACAAAATAGTTTATGCTCGAAAGAATATTTCGAATAACACGGTTGTGATCAGATATAATATTCGTCTTGAACCGTATCATGTCGTTTCCCTAACAAAGGAGAGATTATTCTATGGACCGGGACCACCACGTCATCTGTGGTCCCTAACCACTAAAAACTTGACAACTAATTTTTATTTTCCATGTCATTTTTTCTTTCCTAATTAATCTCTATTTAACCACCCACTACCTATTTACATGTCAATAAAAAAGTGAAGATTCACTCTTAAAAAAAATAATATGAAAAATATAAAAAATAATTGTCCAATTATTAGTGGTTAGGGATCATGGATGACGTGGTGGTCCCGGTTCATATAATAATTTCTCCTAACAAAGAGGCATATCCAGTTTGATGACCAAATTGGACCTACTTGGAGTTTCTATTCTGGGTTTTAACATATGGGTTAATTGAGTTTGGCAGATAGGATAAGGTACAGATATATGAAACCACAAAATTAAACTATTTATTAGCATATATTTACCATAACCCAAACTTGATCCGATCCTAAAAAATCAGACACGAACCCGAGTTTTTTTAAAAAATAAATTTAACTCTATAAAATCGGGTTTGGTCAAAAGTCAGAACTAATCGAGTTTGGGTCAGATAACCATCCTCAATCTAAAAAATTACTACATTTTCTCAATTGCTTGTTGCTTAGGCTCCTGTCTTAGACACCTGGACCACCTCGGCACCTAGTGAGTCTTGAGCAGCCACGTCGATAGGGATTAGCAGGAACCTGGAGAAGACGGCGGTTGAAGATAACACTGGAGGCTCCTCCATCAACAGGCGTCGCAGCCGCATCGACTGGGACAACTTCCGCCACCGCCACCATGCAGATTATTGCCAAGCAAATGAGCCCAGTCTTCATGCTAGAGACTCCCATGATAAAGCTTCGGTTTTGATGTTTAGGGTTATTTCAATATCACCTATTTATAGGGTTTTGAAGTACAACCTGTTTTGGAAAACTGACTTAATTTACGTTAGACGACTTTTTATTTTCCCTTCCTAGTTTCAATAAATTTTCAAAAATATTAATTACAATTTATTAGCATTTAATCGTGATTTAATTACCACGCTTTGAAAATATATTTTTAAATATAAAGATGAATAACGTCATCGATCAACGACACGTAATTATCTTTTATGTATCGTGGGTTAGCAAAATAAAATATTATTTTATAAAGATAAAATCAACTTACATAATATAAGCTTTCTACACGTAATTTAGATCGTTGTATGATTGAAATGGATTACTCGGATTAATCTGTTTCAATCATTTAACCATCCAAAAACGTAAAAAAAAATTAAAAAAATTACACACTATAATTTGATCTTATCTATTATTTTTATCGTAAAATATTATATTTATTATAGTATTTTGTTGTTTATTTATCTTATAATAATATCTATTTATTTTTCTTAGTCCTTTAATAGCACATATACACTTTGCATACAACTTATTAAAACTCAGGTTTCTTAAGAACAACAACATTCTTGTTTTCGAGAAATTATATCATTGGTAAGTCCCACCACGTCATCCATGGGACCAACCACTAAAAACTATTCATCTCATCATTTTTTTTCATATCATATTTTCTTAAGTGAATCTTCATTTATATTTACTGTTAATTTGTTTTAAAAACAATTTTTCCAAGTGAAGATTCACTTTAAAAAAATATATGACATGAAAAAAATGATGATATAGATGATTTTTAATAGTTGGTCTCATAGCCACCGATAAAATTTACCCATGATATAATCCTTGTTTTCATTGAAACCATTCAGAGGATTGATTAGTCTAAAGTTTTTAAATCAGAAATAAATGACATTAGATGTTCAAATATTTCATTCAGTTCATGATTTCTTGTTTTTAAAAATTAAATTTATGATCTCTTGTTTTTATATTTTTTTGAATATACTGGTGTGATTATAAGATATTATATGTTTATTTTTTTAACCTTTAATATCATATTCATATCGTACAGACATGATGCTTGAACCAGAGACGAAGCTTAGTGGGAGTGGGGAGGGGCAATCGCCCCCCACCCCCGAAGATTTTTTTTTATTTTTATTCTCCTATTTAAATTCTTTTAAAAAATGATTTTTTATGAATTTGCCCCCCTTACTTTTAAATATTTATGTTTTGCCCCCCTCAACCCCAAATCCTGGCTCCGTCCCTGACTTGAACCCAGATCATCCAGATGAATTAGAGTGGAATGGAATTCTATCCCATTGCTTAACCAATGTAAATGATAGGAAAGCACTGCCTTGGCAAAACAGGCCACAGATAATGCCTATCCACAAACCCTAAAAAACACATAAAGTTTAGAAAGAAAATCATATGAATTCAGCAGAAAAATCAAAACTATATAGTTCTTCACCTTGTCATAAAGTTTAAGCATAAATCCTAGAGGACATGCAATTGGAAGACCAATGAAGTAGTAAGTGCCCAAGTTAATCCACACAGCCAATGGCTGCCAACCGCAGCCCCTTGCTACGCCTGCAACATCGTATTCAAAGTTTAGCGCGGTTAAAAAAACTCGATTCGAAAAAAAAAGTTTCGAAGTATATGAATGAGTTAACCTGACAAAATGTCTTGGAAACAACCTAGAGTTACCGAGACGATGAGCAAGGGTGTGATTGAAGCAAATTGGGTTACGATCAACGAACTGTCGGTAAAGAAAGCCGCCCAAACATTGTGACCGAAGACTAAAGCAATGGAGATTGCAAGAGTAAGAATGGTGGTGACCATGAATGTTGCAACCATTGCTCTCTTAGCTTTCTCAGGGTTCCCACTTCCCAGTTCATTAGCAACCCTGGTGCTGTCAATGTAAATGCCATGCAATTTCATGCATCTCAAAGAATTGTAAAGACTAAAGCCTTAAAAGCTCATTGGAGCAAACAACTAACCTTGCTGCAGCACTTAGCCCACCAGTAAGCATGAAGGAAGTGGTTTGGGTATTGACACTATATGCAACGACAGAGGCAAAGTATTATTACTATGAAGCTTAATAAACAGAAAATATTTCAATTTATTTTCCAGGAATGGTTCTAAATTAAGCTTAATAAACAGAAAATATTTCAATTTATTTTCATGCATCTCAAAATAGATCTGTTGCGGCGTTTTTTTAGTTCTATAGCAGCGTTTTTTAGCGCTACTAAAAACTTTTCTGACGCTTAAAAAACGCCGGAAGAAGCGCCACTGAAACAGCGCCGTAATAGTTTGTGGCGTTTTTTTCAGAAAAACGCCGCAATAGAACAAAATCTTTTAGAAATTTAAAGTATGTTTATCGAATATTTTTTTATTATCGATAGATAAAATAATAATCCTAATAAACAGATAAAAAGTAAAGCAAACCTTACCACATGGCAATCAGGGAAGTAGATATGTGTGAACTTGGCATCAATCCGGCAAGCAGCACCAAAAGTTCAAATGCCCAATCCTCCAAACTATGAAAAAATGGTAAAAGATGCATAATCTCTAGAGACAATTATAATATTAAATACATACTACATCAAAACAGGATTTTAACGACGTTTTTTAAGATATTTAGTGAAGTTTTTTAGTGCCGCTAAAATTTGCGCCGCAAATATACTTATACAAGTATATATTATTGTGTATTTTAGAAGTATAATTATTTTTTACATTTGTAGTAGAATTTAATATTTTTACAAGTATCTTATATTTTAGAAATTTAGTTTAAAGTATAGGATTTAGGATTATAAAATTTAAAAATTTACTTCGAATTTAAAATTTATAGGTTAAAATTTAAACTCATCGTCATATTACCTTAATGCCTAAATCTAAAATTAATGCACTTAAAAAAACTTTTAAATTTTATTCCTACTGTATTAAACATAAATCCATTTTAGAAAGCATTTGTATGCAAAAATATAAGATTAATTATTTTATCAGATTGATAAGTAGAAATCTGTTAAAAATTCCTGTTAATTTTTTTAAAAAAATAAATTTTAAACTTTAACCCTAATTTTTATATCTTAAACCAGAAATCTTATACCTTAAAAAATATATCTTACCCCTAATTCCCTAAATCATAACTCCTAACATTGAACCCTAAACCTTAAACCCTAAATCTACTAATTTAAAATGAAGACACCAATAAAGATACGATTAGGAGGTATTTATACCTACATTGGTCAAAAGGTAAAATCATAGGGGTGCAAATCGTCTACCTCTTTTCTATGCCTCTATTTATGCCTCCGTTTTAAATTAGAGGGTTTAGGGCGTAGGGTTTAGGGTTCTAGGTTAGGGGTTGTGGGTAGAGTTTGGGGAACTAGGGAATTAGGGGTAGGGTGTATTTTTAGGGTTTAGGATATAAAAATAAAGGTTAGGGTTTAAAACTTAATTTTTTAAAAAAATTTAACAGGAGACATCAATATAGGCATGATAAAGAGGTAGAGGATATCTACTCAAATCATAGTATTTTATTCAGGATGCAAATCGTTTACCTCTTTCCTATGCCTTCATTTATGCCTTTATTTCAAATTAGAGAGTTTAGGTTTTAGGGTTTTAGGTTAAGGGTTTTGGTTAGGGTTTAGGGAATTAGGGGTAGGGTATATTTTTAGGGCGTAAGGTTTAAGATTTAGGATATAGAAAATAAGGATTAATATTTAGGATATATAAAATCTATGTTTATATCCTAACCTTAAATTTTAACTCGTGAATTCTAAAAACAAAATCTTACATTAAACTTTGACTTTAAACTCTAATATTAATCTTAAATCTTAAATTTTATTATTAGGACATAAATAATACTACTAAAAGGGTAGGATTTCTATCACCTAAATGTTATCTAACATTATAAAAATCTTACCAATTCATTGCTGCAGAAGGGAGGCCAACTTTGAGGAACCTAAGAATGTAATGAAACGCTTCAGACGACAGTCTTTCCCATGTCTGCTTCAATTGCTTGGTGCAAGCAACATACATGGCCAACGAAACGAACAAAATCCATAACGAAATTGAAGCAGCCATTGAAGCTCCTTTTACACCAACACTTGTCCAGTTCACCAAACTGTAAACGATGCCGAAATGGGTTCCCATAGGAAGTATCGAAAACCAGACAAGTGGCATGACAATGCTTTGAGCTTGAAGAAACCTTAGGATGTTTTGCAAGAAACCATATGCAAATAAACCAGGAATGAGATGCCTAAGGTATATTGCTGCTGTTTTCGAGATCTGAGGATCTTGGTGAAGCCAAATGAAGATTGGTTCAGAGTAGAACCATAGGATTGATATGATGATAGAGAAGAAACAAGATATAATGCAAGATGCTTGGAGATGAAGTCCCAACAATCTGTATGATTTTGCACCAAATCCTTGTCCACAAAGTGTTTCAAGTGCTCCACTTAATCCTATCTGAAACAAGGTTAGATTTGAATTCTCATGTTTAGAACTTATGTACGGTTTATATACAAGTGAAAGGTGCTTACCATGAAAGCGAAACCGGTGACACTGGCCCAAGAATCGGCAAGTGTGGCGCCGGCAAGCTCAAGTTCACCAAGGTGGCCGGCAAACATGACAGACACCAAAGTAATGAAGTCATAGGAAATGTTGGAAATAATCATTGGCAACGACAACAAAAGTTGTTGTCTTACCTCTTCCAAATCCAAAACTCTCCACCATCTTCCCTTTGCTCCTTCATTTCCATGGCTGCCATTTGCCAATAGTGGTACCCTTTCTGGACTTTTGCTTGATGACATCTCTTTCCTGTTTTTTTTAGTATTATATTTTCATGAAGATGAAAGAAAATCCCCATATCAATTTATACTAGTAGATAAGGTATGAATTTTCAACTTCTATGTCACACTTATATGTAGGTGTGCTTGAGAAGGGATATTCCACCTGCAAATTGATTTTAATCTATTTATATTTGGTGGTAAATATTTTAAATAAATATATTTTTTTAAAAAAAGTTGACTATGACAACTAACGAGTAGGGGTGTTCATTACCGGGTATCCGGTTTTCGGGTACCCGAAAAATCGAGTACCCGGTTCTTTCGGGTAACAAAAAAATCGGCCCGTGTCCCGGCCCATTTAAGTCGGGTATTTGTTATCGGGTACCCGTAAAACCCGGTACCCGATTCGTAATTTTTATTTTTTATTTTAAAATTTTAAAAAAATTATATATTAAACATGTAAGTTTTAAAAATTTATAATACATAACCAAACATAAAAACAAGTGATTTTAAGTTAATTTTAGAATATTTGAATTTATATATACATCTATATTTATTAAATTTTATCACTAAATTGATGTTAAAAGTATTAATCTCGTTTTTTCTTTCGGTATTAGTAAATTAATAAAAATATATTTAAAATTTTTAAAACCTAAAAGTATATAATACAAACATAAAACTAATTTAGAGATTTAAATTTGATTCTAAGTATAAATATTAAAGAAATCTAACATAAAAATAAAAATATATATATAATAAAACTAATCGGGTCGGGTATCCGGAAATTCAAAATTTTCGGCCCAATCCCGGCCTACTAATTCTCGGGTCGGGTAAATTTTTTTCCGGGAATTACCTGGTATTTTTGTTTCGGGTCATCGGGTCATGTCAATCGGGTCGGATAATTTTGAATACCCCTACTAACTAGAGTTACACATGTGATTATAAAAAAACATATCGATATTATATCTTACAGATAAAAATATTTAAATTTAAATAATTTATAAAAAAAATATAATCTATTTTAGTAATGTTACTCTTTGAGTTAAGTTAAATTAATTAATGCGGTTATAATAGCTCTAACATATATAATAATTATAAGAATAATTATATATTGTATTATTTAAAAATATAATATTTTATTGATATCAGTTTTTGAGTTAACGGATCTAAAATTTTAAAAAGGAGAGGATTCATCAATAAGCTTTTTTAATATGGTGGTTTCGAACAAGTACAATAAAAATTTGTACAAGACTTTTAAAAAGATGAGGTCTCAAAATAAGTTGAATTAAATGTTTACGAAAAAAAATAAAAGATTAATTATTTATCAGTGGTAATAAATATGAGATAAATAAAATATTATTGTACTTTATAGAGTTTAATCATATTATATTTATTTTTTATTCAAAAGTCAGTATATCAGGCACATGATAAATCAAAAAATATTTAAAAAAACTTAAATTAAAATCTCATTTTAATAAATTATATATAACTCTCTAAATCTTTGATATTTTCGACATGTGAGCATGATCTTTGTCGTTGAATATCATACAAATTAATTTGGTATCGTTTATGTTATTAAAATTTTAATTTATTTAATTATAACACTTAAATGTTGGTTTTAGCTTCAATTATATCAGTAAATAAAGTCGTTTTGGTGCGACTATTGATACACGAAACTGTTGGATTAAAATTCAATAATATTGGGCACATATGTATAATGTATATTGCTATTATAAAGTTTAACACGTAATTAAGTGACCAAGTATGTTACACGTGTTATAGGTATTAAATTGTCATGGAATTAAAAGTGTAGATACCATAAGGTGTATTTATAATTTGATGAGGGGCAAAGTTATAAATACTTAATAGTTGGTTATTAAATCAACTATATAAATGGGTTATGGTCCCCAAGAATTAGGTCAACTTGCATATCTCTTTTCCCCGTCTGAGAGTTGTGCCGCAAGAGAAAACCTAACTTCTTGAAAGATCAAACCCTCTGAAAAAATTCAATCAGGTACGCTTCCGCATTCAATTTATTTATTTTATTGTTCTTGATAATTTAACATGTATAGATCTTGGGTTTATATTCGTATTGAATATATTTTATTTCTGACAGAAACAATATCATTTCCGTCACTAAACTTTAGTGATCGATTTTGTCACTAAACTTTAATTAACCCTATTTTTTTCATTTCACATTCCATCCATTGTTGTAGGCTAATCACCTCCCTTCGCTAATCACCATTTACGACAAGATTGATATCAATATATTCGTATTTTATTATTTGTTTTTCTCTTCGGATTGGTTCCACGATATTCACCCAAATCTGGTATAGAACCTAAAATTAATAAAAACTTACGTAAACTAAAATCTACATAAATATACATATCGAAATTTTTCTTTATACAAAATATAAATTTATGTTTCTGGACCGTATCAAAACGTCTAACATCAAATATTAATGGACAATAAAACCAGACAACGTATCCACATCACCCTCAACACACAAGATACAGAGTCTCCGCATACATAAAACATTAGAAAAACTAAATGAAAATGATTGTCGATATTGTCGAATACGATAATAATTCGAATAATTTAAATTTTTTTAAAAAATAATTCCGAACGAATGTTCACAGAACTTATCCTGTTAGAACCAACAAAATTCAATGCTAGCCTGTCGCAATTAGAAAAAAACATTGCCTCGAACAGCTCCATTTGTTTCAACGTGAAATGAATCGTGTCTACACATTTTTCATAATGATAATGCAAATGGTCCAAACGTAATATTCAATGTTATAATATTATTTTATTAAGATTTTCCTAAAATCATCTTTATTATCGAATTTAAGGATTTTAGATATCCGTCAAAAATTTAAACAGTAATTAGTCTAACGATCTTCGGAAGAGATCAGAGTATTAAAAAATAAAGAATTTAAATAAAATTTTATTATTTTAAACAGATATCGTAAAAAAATAGAAGAAAAAATGTTAGATGAATTATTCTAGATCGCAGTCAATTTAGACGAAGTTAAGGGTGAACAAAACTCGACTTGATTCGAAAAAATCGAATAACTCGATTCGACTCGAGGCAAAAATACTCGACTCGTTTTGACTCGACTCGAAATTTCATAGATTCGACTCGAAAAAATTTTAAATAAAGTTTGAATTGTAAAATGGAAATTCGAATAACTTGAAATTTTTAGTAATTAAAGGATTATTTTTTAAGTTTGAGACGAATCTCTCAATTTTTTATGATATATATATATATATATATATATATTGATATATAAAAATATAAATAAATATTGCTACATATGAAAAAATATATATATGCATATCTTATATGATTAGAGAAAATTATTTAAATTGGAATCATATCATACTATAACATGATAAATAATTATAATTAAATATTTATAGGAACTCGAAAACTCGACTCGATTCGATTAGACTCGAACCAAAAAATTTCAAATAAAGTTTGAGTTATAAAATATGACTCGTCAACTCGAATAACTCAAAAATTTTTAACTCGACTCGACTTAATCAAATACTTACCCTTAGATGAAATACGACGTAAAACGGATGACTTTGTTTTAAAAAATGATTTAGAATCAATATAAATAAAAATTTAATTTGATTTAACCTGATATACGAATTTAATTATTAAAATGTATAATAAAATTTGATTTTTTATACTAAAGATTTGATTAATTATTTGTTGTCGTTAGATATGCATCTTTGTCTTATGCAGTTGATTGATATTACAAAACATATTTATTACTTTGGTTTGGAAGTAGAGACCACAAATGGACCACTCACGTAATGGTGAAAATTAATTTAAGACATCGATGGGTCACGTACTAAAAGACCAGGGTTCTACATTACCTAGATTACTAGCTTATATCAGAGAAAATAAATTAGGCTACTAAACAATAGCAACTAGGAATGGATCCACGAGTATCGAGGCGTAGTTAGGATCGAACATTAGGAGGGGTAAAGGTCTATTAAGTCTTTAAATCTAAAAATTAAGAGGGATAAAAGCCTTATTTTATTATTATCTAAATTATGAAGGATCTTAAATATAATTATACCAAAAAATTTTGGGAGAGGCTCCCACATACAACATGGCTCCGTCCTTGAGCGTAGCCGTATCATTTAAAAGCTTTAAATTTCTTTATATTTTATATATTTTTTATTTTATATTGATAATTTAATTTTGTATCTCTTAAACTCTTATAATTTTACATCTCCTATATCTCTAATATACATTCATCATAGTTTACGATCCTTATATAAAATTTTAGGTCTGACACTGATAACAACAATAGCATTGATCGATAAATTAATCTTGTTTTCATATCCTAAACTCTATGGTCTAAAAAAATACACTCTATTCCTTCCCTAAATCTTAAACACAATTCTAACTTTAACCCTATACCCACTATTTTAAGGTAAGAGCACTGAAGGAGGCATAATAAAAAGATAAAAGATTTACACCCATCATTACAAGTATTACTGTTGTTATTAATGAATCAGTGAGTTAATATATTGAATATCGATATTTATAAAAAAAAAAATCTCAATATTTTTTTATTAATGGATTGGATTAATAAAATGAATGAAAAGGATAAAGAAATAATTAATTCAATTTATTAAAAAAATTCAACTCATTTTTGTAACACCATATGATTGTAACTAACGAGATATTATATCATGGGTTTAGTTCACCACGTCAGCCATGGTCTCATCCAATGATAATTACCCACTTTATTACTATCTTGCAACTCATTTTTTCGACCAATGAAATTTCACCCATCTTTTCATATCATTTTAAAAATATAATTTCTAAAAATTATATTAATGGCATGACTGATTAATGGTGGAATAGGTGGTTATCATTGGTTAGAGATCACGGTTAACGTGATGAGTCGGGCATGTAATATAATCTCTCGTAATTAACCTTTTTTTGGAATATGTTTAATTTTGTGCGTCATGAAAATAA
The DNA here is from genome assembly GCA_035048815.1 of Abelmoschus esculentus. Lineage (NCBI taxonomy): Eukaryota > Viridiplantae > Streptophyta > Magnoliopsida > Malvales > Malvaceae > Abelmoschus > Abelmoschus esculentus. Next base: position 24,704,499 of record JAUCBN010000004.1, read on the forward strand.
TTATCCACAAACATAAATTATGTATCTAAATTTAATTTGATAGTCCAAAGCAAAAAATAATATCAGAAAAATCATATAAATATCATCTTGATCAATTAAGACGATGTTAAATCTAATCATAAAAAAATTAAAAATTATCAATAAATAAAAAATATGTAAAAAGATAAAAGAATACATGCCACAAGATAAAGAAAGACTCACAACACATTATTAACATTGAATATCGTTAAATCAGTTACAATAATTATAATATATTTGTTCTAAAATATTCTCAACCATCAAACATTGATCATTCTATTATGTTATAATATTGATGCTTAAACTGTTAACTTTTAGAAATAATAATCGTTTCTTTAATCACTGATATAATTGTGATAAGATATAATATTTGTCTTGATTCGTATCACGTCGTTGCCCTAACAAAGAGGCATATCCAGTTTGATGACCGGATTCTATTGAGATGTTATGCGTGGCGCAAAAATATTCCAAATTTGATTCAGGGATTGAGATTGGACCTACAGGGAGTTACTATTTTGGATTTAATTGAGCTTGGCAGATAGGATCCGGGCAGGATATATGAAACCAGACAAATTTTAATGATTATAATCAGGGAGGAATATGGGTCGCAATTTTAGTTGATCCAAAGTTAATATGAAAATTTAATATTTCTATTCAAATTTAACGTGGGTATAAATTATCTATTTTTTTTATATCTTTGTTCGTATTTTTATTTTAAATTAGAGGGTTTAAGGTGTATGGTTTAAGGTTCTAAGTTAAGGATTGTAGTTAGGGTTTAGGGTTTAAGATATAGAAAATAAAGATTAGGGTTTAAAAATTATTTTTTTAGAATTTTTAATAGAAGACATTCAACATGTACTTATGATGGGTACAAATTGTCTACCTTTTTCTCATGCCTTTATTCATGTCACCACTTCAAATAGAGGGTTAATTAGGGTTTAGGGTTTAGGGTTCAAGGTCAGGGGTTGTAGTTAGAGTTTAGGAAATTACGGGTAGGGTGTATGATTTAGGGTTTATGATATAAAAAATTAGGGTTGGAGTTTAAAATTTAATTTTTTAATAAATTTTAACATGAGGCACAAATAAAGGAATGAGAAAGAGGCAACGATTTTTACCCATTTATGACGTCTTATACGATTTAAATTTTGGAATAAAAAAAAATCAATCTGACATAAATAAATTAAATATAAAGTATTATAATAATTATTTTATTTTTATTAAAAATAAGAAAATAATTAATATGTATCAATATAGATATATTGTAGCAATTATAATTAAATAATTATAATAAAATTAAACTATTATTAGCGTATATTTACTATAATTCAAACTTGATCTCATCCTTAAAAAATCACACACGAACTTAATTTTTTTTAAAAAAACTTAAACTATAAAATCAGATTTGATTAAAAGTCAAAACTAATCGAGTTTGAGTCAGATAACCATCCTCAATCAAATCGTTAAGTTAATTTGTTACACGAACCATCTAGTCTCATCGGTTAAAGAAACAATTGTTGTTCCTGAAGGTCATCGGTTCGAATATTAGTAATATCAGCACAATAATTAAACGATCAATATTTAAAGGTTGAGAGTATACTTTAAAATAAATACTACTGTAACGGTCGAAGATAACACTGGAGGCGCTCCTCCATCAACAGGCATCGCAGTTGCATCCACTGGGATCACCTCCGCCACCGCCATTATTGCCAAGCAAATTAGCCAGTCTTCGTGCTAGAGACTCCCATGATGCCCATAATGAATTCATTATAATAGTGTTATTGAATTCGATAATCATTTTCTGATGATCATCATAAATAATTAAGATTTTTTTAATTTTATCGTAGTCGTTCCGACTACTGCAATCGATGAAATAAAAAATCTTGATATATAGTTGATAGAATGAAAATTCTTAAAAACAAATGAGTTTAAATTAGGTTTTGCAGCGCCGTTCTTCTCTCTTTTTTTCTCTAATGCTTTTCTTCGTATACCGACGGTGGCATCGGTTTTAATACTGGTCGCTGACTGTCGAATTTATTATTTCGTTTGTTTTATTTTAATTTTTATTAAATTATTTTGCTCTAGTGGCACGATTATATTCTACCTTTTGGTACGTTTTTTTTTGTATTTTGTCACGATTTTTTCTTTTTATTAGGTTGATTCGACGACGCCACGACTGATCAAGATTGTGCTCCTTCCTTTATATTGTTGATCTCCCTTTTCAGACTCTCGAATAAGATTTGAATATGCGATTATATCTACCGTTCTTTTTCGTGATTGAATAGTGGTATTATCTTTGTTGTCAACGCACTTTCATTGTAATATGCATTTTTATGTTGTTTGTTTATGATTTTACCTATCATCGTGAATTTTGGTGATGTTTATATTTTTTTTTTCAAGTCTTTGGATTAGGTGTCAAAAGATAAAAAATATATGTCACAAGATAGAGAAAGACCTACCGTACACGTAAAGTAAATTTTATAAAAAATTGAAAAAATTAAAAATAATATATTAATACGTAAAAATAATATATTTATAGACATATGATTTTTATCATTAAATGTTTGGATTCATTGTATGAAATTCTAAGGGTAAACTAGATAAATAGTTTTCTAACTATGCTTCAATTATCTTTTGGGTCCCTTAATAATTATAAGTTATAAATTGGTTCCACGACTTAGAAATTATAACGGATTGGTCCAACATCGTTAAAAAATTAACGATTGATGACGTGACAGTTAATATAAATTATAACTTATTTTTATTTGACACTAATTCATAAAATCAACTCATATAATTGATAGATTATTAAAAGAGGACTAAATTGATAGATTATTAAAATTATATAGGTTAATTTTTTTAGATTTAAGGTTAAATTAAAATAAGTGTAAAATTTAAGGATTAATTATGAAATTATATCAATTTATATTAACTGTCACGTCATCAACCGTTAATTTTTTAACGGCGTTGGATCAATCCGTTATAATTTCTAAGTCGTGGGACTAGTTTGTAACTTATGATAGTCAAGGGACGTAAAAGATAATTGAAGCATAGTCAGGTGACTATTTATGTAGTTTACCTAAATTCTAAATAGATAAGGAAAAAGATAAGTCTATCATGTGGTATTGAACATCACTAACGTTGAACACCGTTAAATCAATTATAGTGATTACAATAATATATGTTCTAAAATACAATCTCAATCATCAGACATTGATCGTTCTATCACTTTGTAATATTAATATTCGAACCTATAACCTTCAGATACAAAAATCACTCCCTTAATGATATTCATACTTGAAAGAATACTTAGAATAATACAGTTGAGATGAGATATAATATTTGTCTTGAACCGTATCATGTCGTTGCCCTAACAAAGAGGCATATCCAATTTGATGACACGATTCTAATGATATGTAATTTTGCGCAAAAATATTCCAAATTTGATGTAGGGCTTGAGATTGCACCTACTTGGAGTTTCTATTTTGGGATTAATTTGAGTTTGACAGATAGGATCCGGGCAAGATATATGAAAACAGACAAATTTTAATGATTATAATTAGGGAGGAATATGGGTCGAAATATTAGTTGATCCGAAGTGAATCTGAAAATTTAATATTTCTATTCAAATTCAATATATATTTTATGGTATTTTATACGATTTAAATTCGATTTAATTTTAGAATTAAACCCAGAACTTAATCAGACATAAATAAATAAATAAATAAATAAAATTTAGAGTACAATAATTATTTTATTTTTATTAATAATAAGAAAATAATATAGATATAGATGTATTGTATCAATTATACTAACATATTTATAATAAAATTAAACTATTATTAGCGTATATTTACTGTACCCCAAACTTGATCAAACAACTCCTACCTCCAATGATCAAATGATTCTTTATTTGCCTTAGACGCCTGGACCACCTCGGCATCTAGTGAGTCTTGAGCAGCCACGTCGATAGGGATTAGCAGGAACCTGGAGAAGACGGCGGTTGAAGATAACACTGGAGGCTCCTCCATCAACAGGCGTCGCAGCCGCATCCACTGGGATCACTTCCGCCACCGCCACCATGCAGATTATTGCAAAGCAAATGAGCCCAGTCTTCATGCTAGAGACTCCCATGATAAAGCTTTGGTTTTGATGTTTAGGGTTATTTCAATATCACCTATTTATAGGGTTTTGAAGTAGAACATGTTTTGGAAAACTGACTTAATTTACGTTAGACGACTTTTTATTTTCCCTTCTTAGTTTCAATAAATTTTCAAAAATATTAATTACAATTTATTAGCATTTAATCGTGATTTAATTACCACGCTTTGAAAATATATTTTTAAATATAAAGACGAATAACGTCATCAATCAACATGTAATTATCTTTTATGTATTGTGGGTTAACAAAATAAAACATTATTTTTATAAAGATAAGATCAACTTACATAATATAACTTTTCTATACGTAATTATTCTTCAGAAAGAATATGGAAGAAAATTGTTATTTTGGGTTATAATCACTAATATCAAGTTTACTAATTTAAATTAGATACTCCAAAAGTTCATTGCGAGGACGATCTCTCAATTCAATTCACAAATATAAAATTTAAATCTTAGATTTTATATAAAAATTTGAACAAAATCTTTGTCTCTTTTTCGTTACCCTTTTTATATCTAACATTAAAAAATAAATTATAAATTTTAACACTAAATTCTAAATCTGAAACCATAATCTTAATCATATATATAATTCTCTAAATCCTGATCATAAACCCTAACCTTAAACTTATTTTTTAGTGTTCATTGTTAACCAAAATACTAAAATGATTAATCGTACAACGATCAATCAATAAGTTATGTTTTTTATTTAATCGAAATATATTATATTTAGATATAATCATCTAATTATATTAGTAACGTAATTCACAAGTTAACTGTTACAATATCTTAGTTAACTGCGAACTATTCGGTAAACAGACGAGAATAAGCCTACGATAACTACAAACAAAGAAGATCAGCAGGATGATTAGTGATATTCAGGCCTCTTCCGGAGATGACGCCAACTCCTCTATTTCCCGCACCAAGTCACCGTTATCGTCTTCCGTCGTAGCAGTAGAAACCTCCTTCTTCTTCCAGCAAGATTTCTTAATCTTACAGATAACCCACTCTTGAAACCTTTCTCCATTCAGTCGGTACTCATACATAATCCAGTTCGTCTTCTTGGACTCAACTTCCCTATTCTTGTTCTTCATATCTTTATTCGGTCCATGATATTCGTAAAAATTCAGCGTGTTCAAAAACCCTAGCACTCGACCATGTTTGTCCGCAACAGGCTTTTCACCCGTAGAAGATTTCCAGAAACCATCTCCTTCTGATCCATGCACTTCTCTTCTAGGCCTTTTCCCGTTACAATTCTTCCGAGCAATCTGCTCTCGACGGCTGAACACCAACCGCTGTTCGCCTCGGTTCAATGCATCCTGTTCGTCGTCCCGGAAGAAAAACCCTGGTTTGCATGAGTAAACGTTGGAAACCGTGATGAGTTGGCTGTAATATTGACCTAAACAGGCAACCACGTTGCCGCCATTGGCGATGAGCATCGGGAGATATATAGAAAGTATCTGGACGTCGTTAGGGTCGAACATGTAACCTGGTGGCATAACCTGCATTGTCATTCTTTCCAGGTTTCTATTTCTTGAATTTTTTTGGAAAGTCTTTTGAATTAGGTCTTCAGAACAATCTACCTTATAAAGGAATTCAGTACCTTACTAGGGTTTGGATTTACCCCCTGCTTAACCAGGGTTAAACAAAGTAATTTTAATTATATTAAACATATAACTAAATACCAAGTCAGCTTCAGCTTTGCCTTGCCGAATACGAAACTTTCCTTGCTGTTCTACACTGCTAACCAATTACCATGGACTCAATGCCAGCCATGCTATGGATATTGCTATGATCAAAAGGATCCAATATTCAATCCGTTGAAGTCTTCATCTTATGCCGGCATTCGGTGCCCGTCGGCGACCTGCAATCGAGTTTCTTCCAAAGGTAATGGTCATGGTTACTTAATTCTGATTTATTTAAGTAGAGATTTTCTAGTGGACATGATCGAGATTTTACTTCCAGGTATGCAGAAAGGTTGTTCTTCCTCGTCAACATGTATATATGGCGTTACATACACCAATACTACGTTTTCCGTTGGCATTCTTGCACAGGAAAGAACACCCCTAACATCTTCCGAGGATTCTTATTCGGTTGCGGCCAAGAGAATCGCTTCCCAAATGGTGGACGTGCAGCAGGGGTGTTAGGGCTCGGCCGTGGGTGATTTTATATAGTTTCCGACTTATACTCTACCCAAATTACTATATACTCGAAATTAAACCAAACTAGACTATATTCGACCGAACTAAACTGAAACAGAATATAATTAGAACTTAATTTAACTTGAACAAAATTTGATCCGAATAACCCGTTTACCGCCTCTAACAACAACTACTCATATTTGTATATCTACTATTTTTAATTATCTATCTATATATCTATATATGTGTCTGAAAAGTCCGTTTTCTCAAAAAAAATATTATTAGCTAAGTATTTATAAATTTTATCAACAAAGAATCAAATTCCAAAAGAAGGTAGATACAAACGTACCCCAACTCCGAACATATATCAAAATTGTACTCACACCGCATCAGTCAACATTAACAAACTTAAATATTAAAAATCACATTAAACTTTTTTAGTTGCTCCCCTGTTAACTTTTTTATGACATTCTTTATCGACGAATCAAAAAATTTTCCTGATATTTAAATGGTGGACAATTTTATTGATAAAAAATGTAATATATTGAGAAAAGATACCATCCAGCGGAAGAGGAGAAATATTGACGAGAGAAAAACCATAAACTCTTTAGTTGATTTGTGAATTTCTAAACACTTTCTGATAAAATGAAGGTTAAATTCAGATTTAAGGGATGAGAAGGGTTGACTAGTGAAATTTAAAGTTGAACGGCTATATCTACTGTTGCTTAGGGTTTAAAAGTAGCAAAAGTGTTTAATGTCTCCACTTCAGTGACAAAAAACATGTTCAATGTACAAACTTAAGTGAATAAATTAATTTTTTTTAAAATTCCAGTAACTAAAATAGGTTTAAGAGTAAAGTTTAATGATGATTTTATAATCTATAACGGATAATAATTTTAACATTCAAAACTGCAACATTTGAATCTAGATTCATCCTCAGCTCATGTGAATCGAACTTTGAATTAAAATCTTCTGAATTTTGGTAGATTTTTATGAATAGTCTAAAATATTTTTAGTTATCCTAAAACGATACACATACACCTCACAGATAAAATGATTGAACTCAAATTAATCCCTTAAGATAAATTTAATTTCACTTATAACTAATGTTCAAAACTAAAAAAAATATAAAATAAAGTTATATACATATTAATACTGTTCTCTAAAACTTTTAATATCATATGGTCAAGTATCTGTAAATTGCTTACCATAATTATATATTTTTTTATTAAATTTTAAATTTTAAATATTAATTTTAAATTTTAAATTTAAAAATATAATTTTTTTAACTTTAATTTTATATAATAATATTAAAATTTAAATCTAAAATTTTAATATACTACATAAATAAAAATACTAAAAAATTGAATATTTATATTCGTTAATAATCTGACAAGATGGACTCGTTTCATTCTTGTCTTCCTGGAAATTTAACCATTGAAGTTCATTGACCAAAGAAAATGGTTTGCCTTTGTAATAATTTCCTAAACCCACTTTGAGATTAAAAAAATTAAAATGGTTTAGTTGAAGACCAAGACGTTTAGTTCTAAACAAAGAATTTAAATTAATATATTTTAATTATTAACGTCATTATATTATAATATATTCGTATTTTTTTAACTTTCTAATACTAATATATAAATATATATATCTTGCACAAGTGTTCGAGTCCGATTTTCTTAAGATAAATATCAGCCTCTTTTGTTATTTGAGTCATTTTTAGTAAAGGTAATAAACTGATCTGAAACCCAAACTGATTAATGAATCAGACATTATAAGTATGACTAGAGTAAATTATTTTGAGATAATTATTTATAATATTTTATTTAAATTAGTTAATTAATGGATCGAATATTGATAGTTGTTATAATAATAATATCACGTTGGTTCTTGTTTGTTTCCCTGGAACAAAAATCCTCTGTCCTTTTTCTGTGTCTCCTTTCATGCCTCTTTTGATTTTTTTTAAAAGAATCAATTTTAAACCATAACCCTTATTTTCTATATACTAAACCCTATACCCAAAAAATATACCTTATCTCTAATCCCCTAAACCCTAACCAAAACTCTTAACCTAAAATCTTAAACCATTTAATTTAAAGTGTGACATAAATGAAAGCATGAAAAACGGAAAGATGATTTACACTCGTTTCTCTAACTTTGACTCACTCGGTCTTTCAATCACTTTCATTTCAATACTTCTCTTCCCTCCCAATTTCATTTCAGGGAGAAAAAAGAGAGAAAAATGAGGTTTCTCCTGCTCTTTCTCCTCCTCTACATTTCACACACCTCCGCAGCAAGAATCACCCTGGAGCACCTTGCTCTTATCACCGCTAAATCCTCTATTTTTGACGATCCTTAATATTATCTCTCCAACTGGAATGAATCGACTTCGTTTGCTCGTTCACTGGTGTCATGTGTGATGACATTGGTCGTTACGTGATATCCATCGACTTAACGAACTTCAATCTTTCAGGAACTTTTTCCTCGTCATTTTCCCACCTCCGTATCCTCAAAATCCTCTCCGTCGCGGCCAACCAGCTCTCTGGTCCAACTCCCGATGGAACTAGCCGCCCTCTCTGATCTCCGTTATCTCAACCTTTCCAACAACGTATTCAATGGTTCCTTTCCTACCTAACTTTCCTAGCTGAAAAAACTCCAAGTTCTTGATTTATACAACAATAACATGACCGAGAGTTACTAGTTTTCGTCACGGAGCTTCCCAATCTCTGGCACTTGCATTTGGGAGGGAACTATTTCACCGGTCAAGTCACGGCCTGTGGGAGCATCTCGAAATTCTCGTTTAGCATTGCTTTTCAAACTAGCTTTTGGTCCAAAAGCTAATTTGAAACGCAGAAGCAATGCTAAACAGTTAGCTTTTAGAAGAGAAACTGCGTTTGAAAAGTGATTTTCAACCCGCAAATGTTAAAATTTTTAGCTTTTGCGGTTAAAAAATGCTTTTAGGAATCAGATTACAATTTTAACCTTCATTTATTATATTTTATTATAATTTAATTTTATAAATACATAATTATATTTAATATAAATTATTTTTTTAATTTAAAAATTATATATATATTCATATAAAAATTATATATTTTCTCAAAAGCACTTCTAAAAAGCACTTTTCAAAAATAATTTATGTATTCATTTATTAATATTTTTATATTTTATCATAATTTAAGTTATATTATAATATAAAATAATTTTATTATCATTTAAATATATATTTTTAACTTATAACATCATATCTAAAATAATCATTTATTTTTTCAAAAGCACTTTTTGACAGCAATACTAAATACATAGTTTTCAAACTAAAAATACTAAAAGAACTTTTTCATTATATTTTCTCACCACATTTTTTTCACTGCACTTTTCGAAAACAATGCTAAACTTTCTGCCAACGAACTCCACGGGAAAATCCCTCCTGAAATCGGCAACTTAACCAAGTTACAGCAGTTGTTCATTGGCTATTTCAACACTTTTGAAGGTGGTCTGCCACCGGAGATTGGAAACTTGTCGGAACTCGTTCGTTTCATGCCGCTCACTGCATGTTATCCGGTGAAATACCTCCAGAAATCGGCAAGCTGCAGAAGCTCGACACGTTGTTTCTACAGGGCAATTTACTGTCTGGCTCCATATCTCCCCAACTGGGAACCATGAAAAGCTTGATATCAATGGATTTAACGGACAATGCACTTACCGGTGAGATTCCGACAAGTTTCTCTAAGCTTAAAAACTTGACTTTGCTCCAACTTTCAAGAAACATGCTTCATGGACATATTCCTGAGATTATTGGTGAGTGGCCGGAGTTATGGGAAAATAACTTCACGGGCAGCATCCCTCAGAAGTTGGGTAACAACAAAAAGCTTCAGTTCCTGGATCTGTCATCGAATCAGTTAACGGGTAAACACAAAGTACAGTTTTCTTCTTTCTTTCATTTTTAACTCTGAGAGATGATGGTTCGGGTTTAAGATACGATTAAAAAATAAATTATAAAATTGATGAAAATCAATATTATTTTAATAGTGAATATTAATTTATGTTTCAATTATATTATTGAACTTTTAAAATCAATCCATGTCAGTACGTAGATCATTAAAATCAATCCACATATAGATTTTAATGTTTAGTGGTTTAATTGATGTTTAGAGTACGAGAAATTATATCATAAATCCTATCTATCAGGTTATTTGTGGTCTTAACCAACTAGATTCATTCATCTTATTTTTTTAAAGTGAATCATTGCCTTTTTACCTACATGTAATTAGTGAGTGATAGCTATCAGATAATTAATTAAAGATGAATGGACTTGATTGCATGAACCACGAATGACGTGGTGAACAAAATTCATGATATAATCTCTCCTGAGTATCAAGTTTTAGTTCAATGGTATAATCGATACTAAATTTAAAGTTTAATGGTATATGGTGTAGTTTATCCTATAATTTATTTAATAATATCTTATTTCAAAACTTAATTGATTTTATTTATTAACTCATGGGTTTATTTGATATAATTTTTTGCTTCGAAAGCTTAATTATATTAAAAAATATAAATGCTTAATTAGATTTTTTAAAAGTCGAAGTCATTTTTCTTTTAATGAATCTTCAAACTCCTAATTCTAACCTCAATTCAAAATTTTTTCCTAGGGCAAATTCCAACTCCACCACCTTCATTGAAGTGGTATGATGTTTCAAACAACAACATAGTTGGAGAAATCCCTTCCTCAATTTGCAATTTGACTTCCCTTGAGTTTCTCTTTTTGTCCAATAATAGTTTGGATGGAACAATTCCAGAATGCCTTGGAAGCTTGACATCTTCCCTTGTACACCTTGACCTACGGAAGAATCATTTTCATGGTAAAATACCAGAAAATTTTGTTCAAGGCTGCAAATTAGAAAGTTTTCTAATCAGCAACAACCAAGTTGAAGGGTCACTGCCACGATCTTTGGGTACTTGAAGAGATTTGAAGCTTGTTGATGTTGGAAAAAAACAAGTTAAATGGCAGTTTCCCACTGGTTAGGACATTTGGATCAACTACAAGTTCTGATCCTGAGATCAAATAGATTCTATGGTCAACTGGATACCTTTGAGTTTATAGGTTCCTTCTCTGGTCTGCATGTTTGGTTCTTTCTTATAATAACTTCAGTGGCTACTTACCTACCAATTTTTTTGAAAATCTGCATGCCATTAAACAAGGGTATGGAAAGAAAGTTGAACCAGAGTACATGAATGATGAATTGGCTGAAGGAATGTATTATGTGCAAGGTTTGTCTTTTACAGTAAAAGGGCTGGAAATAGTGTTTGAATCACTACTGACTAGCTGGATGGTAATTGACTTGTCCAGCAATCAATTCTTTGGAGAAATTCCTGTAACACTTGGTGAGCTTCAGTCTCTCATTGTCTTAAACATGTCACACAATAGTTTAACAGGTCCTATCCCATCATCATTAGGTGATCTGTCAGAGCTTGAATCATTAGATCTCTCATCCAACAAGCTCCAAGGAAGAATTCCAATGGAGTTGAACAATCTTGGGTTCTTGGAGGTGTTAAACCTTTCTCAGAATAATCTCGTGGGAAACATTCCTCAAGGGAAACAATTTGATACTTTCACTAATGATTCCTACATGGGAAACTTGGGTTTATGTGGGTTGCCATTATCTAAAACCTGTGGTAATGATGAGGGAACTCCATCCAAATTTGACACCGATGGTGATGGTGATGGTGGATTGAATTGGAAATTCTCTATACGGATGGGGTATGGCTGTGGGTTGGTGCTGGGATTGAGCATGGGATACATTGTATTCACGACTGAGAAACCATGGTGGTTCATTAGAATCTTCGAGAGAGTCCAACACAGATTTGAAAAACTTGTTAGAACCAAACTCTTTCTCTGATTCCTTTGCCCAACATGATGTGGATGGAGAATAAAACTCCATTGCTTGTTATTAGGAAAGTACTGTTTTCTATAGTTGTTTTATATCTGTGCTGCTGCATGCTTAGGAGCTTTACATGTATGTTGTGTTGTTTGTGGCATGTTTAACAGGGTCGTTTCTCATGGCAGAGTTCACTTGTGTGTTTCGAGCTGGTAAGGATTGTCTTAATCGGAATTTACGATGTCAGAATTTAAATCTTCGACCACCTTACTTAAAAAATCTAATGTTATATCTTCCTAAACCAATTGTTTATTATTTATTTATTTATTTATTTATTTTCATTGGTATCTTTTACTTTTGGTCAGTAATATTCTCAAAAGAATATGGAAGAAAATTATTATTACGGGTTATAATCACTAATATCAAGTTTACTAATTTAAATTAGATACTCTAGAAGTTCATTGTGAGTACGATCCTCTCAATTCGATTTACAAATGCAAAATTTAAATCTTAAATTTTATATAAAAATTTGAACAAAATCGTTCTCTTTTTCGTTACCTTTTTATATCTAACATTAAAAATTAAATTATAAATTTTAACCCTAAATTCTAAATCTGAAATCATAATCTTAATCATACATATATTTCTCTAAACCCTGATCATGAACCCTAACCTTAAACTTATTTTTTAGTGTAGCGTATAAATAGTAAAGGTGTTCATGGTTAACCAAAATACTAAAATGATTAATCATCAATAAGTTATGTTTTTGATGTAATTGAAACATATTATATTTAGATATAATCATCTAATTAATATTAATAACGTAATTCACAAGTTAACTGTTACAATATTTTAGTTAACTGTGAACTATTCGGTAAACAAACGAGAATAAGCCTACGACAACTACAAACAAAGAAGATCAGCAGGATGATTAGTGATAATCAGGCCTCCTCTAAGAATGACGCCAACTCCTCTATTTCCCGCACCAAGTCACCGTCATCGTCTTCCATCGTCGCAGCAGTAACCTCCTTCTTCTTCCAGCAAGATTTCTTAATCTTACAGATAACCCACTCTTGAAACCTTTCTCCATTCAGTCGGTACTCATACATAATCCAGTTCGTCTTCTTGGACTCAACTTCCCTATTCTTGTTCTTAATATCTTTATTCGGTCCATGATATTCGTAAAAATTCAACGTGTTCAAAAACCCTAGCACTCGACCATGTTGGTCCGCAACAGGCTTTTCACCCGTAGAAGATTTCCAGAAACCATCTCCTTCTGATCCATGCACTTCTCTTCTAGGCCTTTTCCCGTTACAATTCTTCCGAGCAACCTGCTCTCGACGGCTGAACACCAACCGCTGTTCGCCTCGGTTCAATGCATCCTGTTCGTCGTCCCGGAAGAAAAACCCTGGTTTGCATGAGTAAACGTTGGAAACCGTGATGAGTTCGCTGAATTGACCTAAACAGGCAACCACGTTGCCGCCATTGGCGATGAGCATCGGGAGATATATAGAAAGTATCTGGACGTCGTTAGGGTCGAACATGTAACCTGGTGGCATAACCTGCATTGTCATTCTTTCCAGGTTTCTATTTCTTGATTTTTTTGGAAAGTGTTTTGAATTAGGTCTTCAGAACAATCTACCTTATATATAGATACATAATGACGTAACGGAATTCAGTACCTTACTAGGGTTTTGATTTACCCCCTGCTTTCCCGGGTTAAACAAAGTGATTTTAAGGGTAAATTACATGAATGATCCCTCGACTATGTTTTTATTATTTTTTGTCTCTTAATTATCATAAGTTATAAACTAATCTCATAACTTAAAAGTTATAACAAATTGATTCAATGATGTGACATTTAATATGATTAAATAATTATGGTTTTCTCGTCTGGAATCCAGGTTCAACCCCCTTGAAAAGCAATTATGTTGGATTTTCAGCCAAAGAGTAAAGGTGGATTGGGTGTGAAAAATATTTTTGTTCAGAATCGAGCATGTAAATGAATTACATTTGGCTTGTATTTGCCCAAACTGGATCTTTGTAGGTGACTTGAATAAAGGGGTATGTTGTATAGGGGACGCGAGTTTGGGATGCCATGGTAAAAAAAACAACTCAAGTTGGGATAGGAGGAAGGTTCTCAAATTAAGGGATGACTATCAACTTGTAAAAACTATGAATAGTGGTTTCAAGGCAAGGAAAGCATGGGATATCCTTCGAAAATATGAGAGTTTCATGGTGCAAAGTCATTTGGTGTAGTCTGTCAATGCCTCGTTTCTTCTTTATTCCAAGGTACGAATGGTGACTTGGGGTAGACAAGTTGATATGCAATGTCTTTTATGCGACTTTGGTTTGGAGGACAGAAATCACCTATTTGTTGAATGTTCTTTATCTCGACGAGTTTGGAAAGAGGTTATGACTGTTTGCCAAAGTGACGCTCCTCTGGATGATTGGCCTAGTATGGTGCAATGGGTGCAACTGCATGGTAAGGAAAAACCCTTTTAGCTATTGTTATTCGACTAGCTTGGTGTTTCTATCTTTACACTATATGGTGGGAGCGTAATAGTAGACTCCATGAAAAACGTCCTAGACAAGTGGATATTATTGTTTTTTGGATTAAGATGAATGTGCGATTGCGTTTAGCAGGAGAAAGGATACGGTTTGACTCGTCAAATCTAATTATGAACTGGGGTTTGTATAGGTAATTTTTTTTCCCGTTAACAGGTTAGTTGGTTTTCTATTATTTGTACAGGATGTTGGTTCTTTTGGATGAATAAAATTTTTTATTTATCAAAAAATATATGATTATATAGTTAGCCTTCAAGTTCTATACTTATTTTTATTTTATCCTAATTCTAAAAATTGGCTCACATAATTTAAATATTCTATTAACTGTGTCCCTCCTTCAAAGAAAAAGAAACCTCAGTTCTCTAAGTGAATATTTACCCGCGAGAAGAATTTGACCACCAACTAAGTTCAACTCAATTAAATTCCAACCCACTCATATGCATCCACTACTTGTTTAAAACCTGATTTGCTAAAGATGACGAATTGTCCGAGAGTATCGGCATTCGAAAACCTCGGGACATTCTACGATTTCAGCGGGAATTCTACTGTCGTAATGCCGACCATTACCTTGTACTTCGATGGGGGTGTTGAGATGCCGATTGATGCTAGAGGGATCTTGTATATCAACAAGATATCTCAAGCATGTTTGGCATTTGCCAGGAACAATGAAGATGATGATGTGATGATTGTAGGAAACTTCCAACAGCAAGGGTACGAGGTTGTCTATGATGATGCTAATGGAAGGGTTGGATTTGCTGCTGGTGCTTGTTCTTAAGCGACATCTTCATGTTAGAATAATTGAGCCAAACCTAAGAGTACTGTTTTAAACAATCAACCCTTGTCAAAGGACACTAAGCTCAATTTTTCACACCCTACTTTTTAATCTCATCACATGTACCAAAAAAATTTAATAAATAAAAATATATAATGTTTGGTCGTGGAAATTTGATTATGCGTTAATTAAAAAGGAATTAAATGAACTAAATTAATGAATTGAATATTTTTCTACATAATTCAACTATCTCCTAATCGTGTCTTCATTGGTACTTTCACTTTAAATTAGTGAGTTTAGGGTTTAATGTTAGAGATTATAGTTAGAATTTAAGGAATTAAGGGTAGAATGTGTAAGGTTTATGATATAGAAAATTAGGGTTAGGGTTTAAAATCTATTTTTTAAGATTTTTTAACAAGAGACATGGAAAAATGCACAATTAAGAGATAAAAGATTTATTCTCTATTTGAAAAAGAAAAAAAAGAGAAAAGCAGAGATCGAAACGTGCAAATCGTTTACGCTTTTATTACGTTTAAAATTTCTAGCAAATTGCAAAGACCTTGACTTTCACGATTCATCCTTTCTATTAAAGATATTTATTACAAAGACCTTGATTTTTTGACAATTCCTGGTTCCTGCTCAATCAATGTATTTGCAACGAACTTGACTTACCAAATTCGGGTAAAAATTCTCTGCCTCTTTATCATGTCTCTACCTATGCCTCCTATTGAAATTTCTAAAAAATAACCCTTATTTTTTATATCTTAAACCCTACACCCTAAAAAATATACCCTACCCCTAATTCCCTAATTCCCTAAACCCTAACTATAACCCCTAACAATACACCCTAAACCCTCTAATTTGAAGCAGAAGCACAAATGGAGGTATGAGAAAGAGGTAGACGATTTGCACCCACGAAATTCATCCTTTTTTCAAAAATAAATTATTCTGAGTTTATTATTTTTCTTTTACTAAAGAAATTGATTTTAATATATATTATATATAATTATTCTGAGTTTGTTTACGAGATTTTTGAGGTGAGTTTAAGTCGGCTCGGCTTATTAAGATCTCAAATCAAATTTACTTGAACTAAATTTTAACCAAGTTTTAACCGAGCTGAGCCCCAATAACTCGCGAGCATGTCAGGCTCATTATCAATCCTACTCAAAAGGATACCCCGGATAAATCAAATTTATTTAAACACATTGAAATAACTACTGAGAAGCATTGAACGCACTTCTTTCCCTATCTCCTTATGATATGAAGTATCTTATGGCAAAAACTGGTTTCCTCCCTTTCCTTGTGTTTCTGTTGCTATTTACAACTTTTAAGGTTATTGTCTGTTCCAATTCACTTGACATCTCCATTGACCAATCTGCCCTTTTAACCTTAAAATCTCATATAACTCATGATCCACACCATCTTAGTTTGAACTTTGAACAACCTCAGTGGTAAACAGTTCTTTTTACTCCATTTGTTTTTTTGTCATGTGAAAACTTAAGGCGTTTTCGTGTCTGGTTTATCATGTTATTCATGGTTCATGTTTGGAATCTTCACCTCTTCCTACGTATCGTTAAATAGATAAATTTCATTGGATGAAATCATCGATAACGTTATTTATCGCAAGTTATATTCCTTCCTCAATCTTCAACATTTCTTGATTGCAAGTTATTTTACTGGGAAGAAACAATCTCTTCGGTTTCATCTCCTCCAATATGTTTGATATGTTTGATTATCTTCCTCAATTACGTTTCCTTGAACTAGAAGGATGTCATGTAACACCCTCGACCCGGTGCCACATCGGGCCTCCGGCCCAAAACCTGTATTTCAAAATTTCCTTCCGAAAGCCCAAAAAGAGACGAGTCCAAATCCATTTTCATCATAAAATAATAAAATCCAAATACATTAAAACATAAATCCAAGTAAGTTAAAATAAAGGAGATCCAAAATACTATGACCCGTTTAAAAGCATTCAACAAAAAAATAAAACAGAGTTACAAATTACACATATAGGGTCCTAAGTACATATGCCCACTATGCCTACTATCAGTACTCTGACAATAGATATCGATGTTGAACCCACCACGATGATGCTCCTCCGAAAGCCTCCTTAACCTACGCACGAAAACACATTTCAAAACGCTGAGCTACTAAAGCTCAGTGGGTACTCGACCAACCGGTCCACATCAAGCATAGCATAAATTAAGCATAGCAACATGAATGATGACATGACATGAGTACGATGGCGCTACCATAACCACCTAAACACATGATACCATGATGGCATATATCGGCACATAGCATATGCATGACAAGAGAAGACCACACAGCATCTCAAGTTCTTATCTCACAATTATGTCTCATATACGTATATACATATATACATTACGGTGTCTATATCACCTCATAGTAGTATAGAAGTAAGGGACCCATCAGCACTAAGCAAGGTCTGTGGCATGCCACTCCACATAATCCGCTAAGGAACCCATCAGCACTAAGCAAGGTCCTAGCCGGTCTTCCGTGTAATATATTACCGATAACCCATCAGCACTAAGCAAGGTCCTAGCCGGTCTTCCGCGTAATATATTACCGATAACCCATCAGCACTAAGCAAGGTTATCAGTTTAATCATCATATAGTATATCACTAGTAACCCATCAGCACTAAGCAAGGTTATTAGGTATTATATCTCGTATACATATAATATACTCTAGGCAACCCATCAGCACTAAGCAAGGTTCCTAGTAAGCCACATGTCTCGAATCATGTCACACCGAACCCTTAATGGTTCCACATACTGATTATATCACTAGACTCTAATTATTAACCAATTGTCACTTTAACAGGGCTAGGTGCCCATCTCTCGGTTTAATATTCATTTTAAAGTTTAAACGACTCTTAAGAACTTCTAGGATAGCATTACAGGGTTTTACCACTTAACTCACAAGAACTGGGGCTAATTTGCCCTGGGGTATCGATACCCTTACTTGGAGTATCGAAACACCAGGTATCGATACCCTCCCAAAGGGGGTATTGAAACACCTGTATCGATACAAGTATTGAACCCTTTGACCAATTACAAAGTCAACGGAAGGGGACCTACCTGCTTCGATACCAGTATCGAATCGAGAACCTCACTAGACAACTCGGTATCGAACCTTGGTTCGATACACCTGTCCATCTAGCTTAGTTTACCTCAGGGGTATCGATACTCGGGCCACGGTATCGAAACCCCTACACGATAAATGCAGTTTTGAGATTTCTAATACTTAAAACTCTATCCAACAAATATCCATTTGATCCCAACTTGATCTTAGGCACTAAGGGGGTGATCCTAAACATGTCTAAACCATTTTTACGAGGATTCAACAACATAATCACAATTCACCATTAAAGGCCACCCTAAGCTTCCAAACATACCAAACCAATCAACAACATGCTATTAAGCTAAAACATGATATTCATGATGATTAAGGGTTGGAAGAGAACCAACCTTAGCAACAAAAACAGCAAACCCGAGTTCCAAGCTCCACCCTAGGATTTCTCCTTCCTAAAGCTTGATGATGGCTCTCCAAGCTCTTTCTCTACAAGAGAAAGATATACAACGGTTATACACACTTTGGAAAGATTTTAGAAGCTTAAAACACTAAAAGAACAGAGATTTAAGCCCCTAAAAATCAATTCCCGAGCTCAAGCTTAAACCCCCACATAAACCCTTCTCTCCACCAAACTAGCTCTTCCTTAGCTCGTTTTATAGATCCACAACAACTCTACAACATCCCCTCCAATACAAAAATGAGATTCAACACAAAACTCTCAAAGTTCCAACCTTTTTACCTTTTCTTTCTTTGCTTCAAGAGGAGGAAGATATGAGGGAAAAGAGAAGAGAGGATGAGATCATTCTGCAGAAAAATAACCTCTCCTAAACTCTCTTGTCCCCTACCTATTTAGGCATTTACCATAATACCCTCAACTTACACTCCTAAGCCCCAAGAACCAAACAAGCCCAACAACCTAAGGTCCACCAAGGCCCAAACTACACAAACTCGGGACCCAAAACTGAAGCCCAACCTTCGGGTTAACCCGACACTCGGATCCGAATCTGGGTCGTGACATGTCAAGTTTCTAGAAGAATTCTAGGGTTGTAAACGAATCGAACGAATACGAACGAGGGTATGTTCATGTTCGTTCGTTTAACTTTAACCGAACAAATGAACGAACACGAACATAAACGAACGCAAATTTTCTTGTTCGTGTTCGTTCGTTAAGAATTGTAGCTTGTTCATGTTCGTTTATGTTCGTTTGTTTAAATGATAAACGAACGTAAACAAACGAACATAAACAAAAGTAAATGAACGAACATAAATGAACATGAACAAATGTAAATGAACGTAAACGAACATATATAACATATATAATATGCTAAATATTTAATATTTTGGATTAATTCGATTAATCTAGCTAATTAACTGATTTTAAACCAAAATAATCGATAATTAAAATTTTAAAAAATCTCTTAATTATAAGACGAAACATAAAATTTAAATGATTAACCAATTTTATTTTGGTTCAAACCGTTAACTCGATTTAACTGAACAATGAACACACCTAGCCTATATATAACAACTAAGTTTTTAACGAGTCATAAAACAAGACTTTTCAACTTGAGTAACTCAAATTTTTTTACTCAACTTACTTGATCTAATGTTCACCCTTAGATATATGTGAATAAATTTAAACGAACATAAATGAACGTTCACGAACATAAATGAATGAACATAAACGAACGTTCACGAACATAAATAAACGAACGAACCCTTTGTTCGCGTTCGTTCGTTTAATAAATAAACGAACATAAACGAACTTCCCGTCGAACGGTTCACGAATGGTTCATCGAACGTTCAGTTCGTTTACAGCCCTAGTAATTTGGATTGTTGGATGATTGAAATGGATCACTCAAATTAATCTGTTTCAATCATTCAACCATCCAAAAACGTAAAAAAATCTTAAAAAAATTTACATTGTATAACTTGATCTTAATCATTATTTTTATCGTAAAATATTATATTTATTATAGCATTTTGTTGTTTAATTCTTGAATAAAGAAATGATGGTGCAATGTAAAAGTTGTTGAGACAATCATTATTTATGTAGTTGCAAAGTAACTAATTCCTCAGGAGAATGGACCCTTTTACTTTTACTTTTCCCCTTTGCCAATACTTTGTTATCAGAAGATATCAATTATGACCCTTCCCTAAATAGACAAGGGTGCGATAGAGATTAACAGTCTTAGCTGCAGTCGTATCTCTTAAAAATTTTATTTTTTTATATATTTTCTGTATTTTTATTGATAATTTAATTTTGTATTCTTTGTAATTTTGTACCTCTTATATTTTTAATATATTTTTTTAATAATTTACATCTTTTGTATAAAATTTTAGGTTCGTTCCTAGATATGATATTCACATATTTGGGTACTGAAAATTCAAATATGTCACATTTGTGATACGAAAAACTCAACCAAAAA
This sequence comes from Abelmoschus esculentus, assembly GCA_035048815.1. Classification (NCBI taxonomy): domain Eukaryota; kingdom Viridiplantae; phylum Streptophyta; class Magnoliopsida; order Malvales; family Malvaceae; genus Abelmoschus; species Abelmoschus esculentus. Next base: position 24,725,562 of record JAUCBN010000004.1, read on the forward strand.
TAAATTTTAATACTTTTAGATAGGCATTTTTTTTGACCTTCTCGATTTTTCAGAACTTTGTCTTAACTAATTATGATAGGTCTGTATTACACACTTGATTTTGGTGGGGAGTCTCTCAACGATTTTTTGTACACACAAAGCTTCATACTCGAAATTTATTTAAATAATATCAATTCACTTATCATTTAGATCAACCTTATTACTTTTTTTTGGAGTAATATTTAGTTTAAGATTAAAATGTATCCGAGTTTTTCTTATTACTTTAAAATTAAAATTTAATTATTATATTATATATTTGTGATATTAATTTATTATTTTTATACTTCCTTCGTCCTACTTCTGGTGTCCATCGTTGACTTTTTACGTAGTTTAAAAAAACGTTTGTGTAAAAAAATATGATATAAAATAATTAAAAGGACAATTTTATCCTTAAAAATTTAAATTTTACTTTGTTAGAAAACTAAAGAAAGGCTAGAAAAGGAAATATACCTTATAAAAGTTGTTGAATTTTTCAATGAGACATTTTAAGTGTACAATTTTAAAACACAAAATAGGAGAAATTATTAGGTGAACCCTGTTCACCACGTAATCCATGGTCCAAGCAATCAGGATCATTGATCTTTAAATAACCACCTAATAACTACCAACCCACTAAGTACATGTAGGAAAGAGGTGATGATTCACTTAAAAAAAATAAGATCAACGATCCTGATTAATTGGGACCATGGATGACGTGGTGAACAGGGTCACCTAATAATTTTTCCACAAAATAGACACCTTATATAGGACAGAAAGAGTATGTTACTAACTCACTACATCGTTTATGATATCATTCAATAAGATTAATCTATTTAATGATATATAAAAAATATAATGATTCATATTAACAAATATAAAAAATATTATCAAATAAATTTTAAATAACATGATTAACTAAACTCATCAATCTATTTTTCTCGGAAAATAAAGTGGAAATTGACTGTTGGGGTCACAGCACGGTACATTTTAAAACATATATTTATCTACTCTGGATAAGTCACTTTCATTCAAGCAACGAAGCAAAAACTAAAATTAAGTTAATAATTAATTGTCTTACAAAACATGATTATGAAACCTAAGCTGACATGAATCTTACCGGCCCTTTCCATGTCAGCACCTAATGACAACATAATTAGAGATAATAACAAGAAAATTCCAAACACCATAAATGGGAAATTCCTCTAACCAGTAGTTTAGTAAATCCACATGCAATCAAACTCAGTGTTAACGCCACCACTCGAACCGTCGTTTACGTTATTGGAAACAGGCCCCCAGTCGACAGATGAACCACCGTGAGGTGGCGGTGCTACCATTGTTGGCTGAGACAAAAAGAAAGGGTGCTGCAGGTTCTCCTCAAGTGATCTCAAGGTTGGAAAAACGGAAGCACCCACGTTTCTTGAATACCTTGGCATGGGACCGAATGTGTTGTTGATCATTCGGGGTGAAGGTGGTAATCCTAGGTCGAAACCGGGGTGAAATACCGAAGGGTCGGTCGTGGTGGTGGTGGTATAGGCGGCTGTAGTAGCAGCAACGGTGGAGAAACAGGACACGTGCTCAGATCGAGTATAACTGTCATAAGAGAAGCTATCACGATCAGTAGTGGCGGGATCTAGGAGAGGTGGAAGGGAAACCGATGAAGGAGAGCTCGGTTCTTGGTAAAGAACGATGGAGCCGCTCATACGGTTCTTCTCGACTCCTCCGCCGGTGCTGGTGGTGGCACCATTGACGGAACCACTCTTCTGAAACACCCTGGATATCACCCATTCATCCTGGAATGATAGAAAACCTTAACACTTCATCATAAATTAGTAAGCTTTCAAACAAATTGTTCATAGTTCAAACTAAGATCCCATTGCTTTACCAGGAAAAAGTTTTTTTTAATCTAAACCCTATCCACCATGAACTTACACCAAAACCAGACGCCATTGTTGGACACAAACGAAACTCAAGTAATCAAAACAACCTGACAGAGAGAGAATACAACCTTTGAGCTCCTGGAGAGATAATGGTAAGCAAGTTTGCCTTCAAGGCGATATTCATGCATGACCCAGTTGCTCTTTTCACCTTTAGGAGCTCTACCTCTATAAAAAACCAGTGTCTTCTTCATTCCAACAAGTGCACAAGTCTTTGAACTGTAAATCTCCCGATCTTTTCCAGTTGCTTTCCAGTAACCCGTTTCAGTAGCTCTGTTAGTTCTCAACCCGGTTGGGTACTTCCTATCTCTCAAGCTGAAGAAATACCATTCTTTCTCCCCCATCTTTGCCTTCCCTGTCACATTACATGAACAAAATGTAACAAAGAAAAGATTAGTTGTAACATATGTTAAATCAACATGTACCAGGAAGCTCCCATGGCTCGGACTTGTTGAGATCAACCTCAGCTATAGCTCTACTAGTGAAGCTACTGTCAAGAACTTTCTTCAACAAATAGTAAGTTATAAGCTCCTCATCAGTAGGATGGAAACGATAACCAGGAGGTAACTGAGTATCCATATTGGAAAACCAAATCAAACAAAACCCTAAAAGCTTGAATCATAAACTAAGAAAACCCTAAACTTCAAAACCCAAAGTTGAGCACTTCCATACCACAACAAAGAGAGAGAAAAGGAAGGATTTAATGAATCCAGTGACTGGAAAAAGGCAAGGTTGCAGGGTATGGGGTGTGGTTTATTGCTGAGGTGGGTTCTGCAGTTGAGTATGCGTGCGTGTGTGAGAAAGTGTGCAGGTAGTCTCTGTTACTGAAGAAAATGAAAAGTAGGGAACAGAAAGTAGTTCTAATGAGAGAGAAATGGCTTCCCTTTCACCATTTTTATGAGAGAGAAAGGAAGGGGGAGAGAAAGGAAAGGAAAGGAAAGGAAAAGGAAGAGATATTCACCATGTAAATTGTAAAAAAAACAATAATTTGCACCATTAAAGCTGTTTCATATCTCTTCCTGTCAGTACAGTACAATAATAAAATTATCAATTTCCACACCAGCACAATTGTAACCACACGCTACCTTTTGTTATATGCGAATATATAGGAAAATTGTACACAGACAACGTAGAATATTATTAAATATCATTAATATTAAATATTGTTAAATATTATTAAATTAATTAATAAAAATTTAAAATTTTAAGAACTCAATATATAATTAATAAAAGAGTAATAGACTAAACATATAATTAATAATTATATGTTTAGTCTTTGAGATTTTTATTCTTTATAAATTTATTTAATAATGTTTTGCGGTGTTTAATATTAACGATGTTCAACAGTGTTCAACGTCCGTTATAGACTCATCTATATATATATATTTTAAGATTATGAGTTTTAAATCTAGTAAAAAAATTAGTCGTATTTCCTTTCGTACTCTATTAAAAAATTTTAAAAAATGAATTTTAGATTATAACTTTAATTTTTTATATTCTAAATCCTAAATTTCGGGTAAAAATTATTTGTCTCTTTTTCATGAATTCTTTGAAATTTTTAAAAAATTGAATTTTTATCTCTAATCCTTATTTTTTATATCCTAAACCCTACACTCTAAAAAATACACTATAGCCCTAATTTCCTAAACCCTAACCACAACCCTAACTTGAACCCTAAACCCTAAACCTTCTGAAGTAGAGGTATGGAATAAAACATAAAAAAGAGGTAGATGATTTTCACCCAATCTTTTAAAAAATATATCTTTCTAAACCCTAACCATAATTTTTAATCTTAAACCTAAACTTACTGATTCAAAGTGAAAACACAAAAAGACACGATTAATGGTATAATTAATGGTATATTTTCCTAAGAGTTTTTCATTTCCTTCTCCTGTAAATAGGTTTGGGATTTGTAAAAAAAAGTTTGAGTTTATCTTAAACCCTAAATTTATATTTCTGTATCTATAAACTCTTAATGTATATTTTGTCTTGATTTAAATGTCTAAATATATTTTGCTTATCAATCATTATTTTTTATTAATGTAATTTGAGTGATATTTTATGCATTATTCTATTTATTTAATTCTGTGACTGTACTCTCTTCTCTCTTTCTATACTGGTTTTGGGAAACCCTAAACCAGAAGCAAGAAAAGCCATGGATGGGGCTAACTATCAGTGGTGATAATATTTGTGAAGAAACTGAGGCTTTCATCATTTTCACAGTAAAGATTTCTACAGTAACTAAGCAAAAAGCAAGTTGCCTAAAGAGATTTTTTCCTTCTAGGCATGAGCCATTATGCTATGAAACCCAAAGATTTCGACCATTCTAGTTTGGTCTGTGCATGGTTTTAATTTATGTTTTATGTATAGAAATGTAATTTTGCATTTATTTTGTTAGGACTTGCAGAAGCTTCTACATCCATGGCCACTACCTATTCCTTTTCTGGTTTGACTGCTAAGGGTTGGATTAGGTGACATTTTCAGGTAGACAAGATTATCAGAATAGTATAAGATTTCTGAGATTCTTATTTAAAAACTATTCAACACATCAAATGATCCTAACACAGATATATTTTTTATATGAATGAAAACATCTAAGGTTACTCTCGGTTGTCTCTCATGGCTCCTAAAATTCCGCTCCTGCTATAGATAATAGTTTAGGCTGCACCAAGCTAATTGAATTTGTATAGTGGTTTTACCTTTCCTTGTACATTGCATCCATTCCAATAGTTCATTCCATTTGTTGTACTGAAATAGTAGATTACAATCCTACATTAAAATGGACTATATTTGTAACAAGTGCATTCACCGAAGAGATGATCCCTAGCTTCAAGCTATTCCTCACACAATAAACAATGTGGGTCCAAATGAACTCCCTATCAAAACATTCTATATTTGTTGACAATTTATTTATCACAATCAACTATGAGATAAATGAATGTCGAAACATTATCAAACTTCTTCATACTATCCTTGCCATCGAACTTTGTCTTGTTTCGGTCTAATAGTATCTCATACATCTTTAGTTTTACTCACAAACTTCGCATTGATAACTATTTATTCCTTAGCTTCATGAGTTTCTTCCATGGTCAACTATGAGTGACATTTACTGGCATGCTCAAAACGTGAGCCCCTACATAAGGTATTCTGTCACCCAAACAACCCAGAGAGACCCAGCTTGAGTGATCAACAATCAAATACATTTTATCATATAAGCCTTATTTTAAGTTACCATATCTTTCATACTAAATCTTGCTTCATTCTTAGAGTAGCAAACAGTTTCCCAACTATTCGAATTTTAATTAATAGAAGGGGTGAAATTGTAAAACACTGAAAATTTTCAAGAATCACAGGCTTGATTTTTGAAAACGAAATGACTTAGAGAATAAATCTAGAAATACCAAAGAATAACGAAACAAATATCATTTTTTCTTTAGAACCCTGTAGCATACAAGTTATTTTTTAAAAACCTCAAATTTATACTATTTTTAAAGAGTTAAAATGCTCTGAATTCTTCCTAGTTCATCCAAGAACTCAAAAGATCGATCATACGTCGTCACACATGTAAAATAAAAAGAAGATGATATCTCTCTAAAAAATTCTCATGTTTTATTTTCATCCGAAAGTGAGATTTACATCTGATCTCCCTTTGCTATATAATCTGAGTACCTACCCTATTGTTTTTTATTATTACATTTGACTGATTTTTTTTTATTCTTACACGATTGGCGGTTGAAAATCGATGGATAAACGATACGATCGTCGCCAAAAGGTCACGTAGATTAAAAAAGATAATGATCGTTGATCATGCCACGGGCATTATCAAAAAGAAAGCATAGGCACGTAAAAATCGAAAGATCGATTGATGTGTTTCACTTGTACATAAAAATTGAACGATTTTTTTTAGTTTATATTGTTGGATCAGATTTGATCTAACGATTAAGAATATGTATTATACTCTCATGTTTAAAATTGCAAAAAGAAAAAAAACTTTTAATTGATATTTGTTTAGATATTCGGTTAACATATATATTGATATCTTATTAAAAGTATCGATTGTTTTAAATAATTTTTCTAAAACATCCGAGCTCAAAATCATATAAATACTTATATAAGGTATTCATACCAAACCATCATAAGGATACCAAGTAATGAAGAAATTATCTGTAGCCCATATAATCAGGTTCATTCATCTTTGAGTAACTACCTGATAATTACACAATTCATTAATTACATGTAGGGAAGAGATTTAAAGTATAATTGTTTAATTGGAATTGAAACAGAGGATAAGAACCAAAGCATATAGTTGTGAATAAATATAAAAAGATTGACATTTTATCACGAACAGAAAGTAAAATTTGAAAAAGATTAAAGAAGTTGAGAAGAAAAATTGAGAGGAATAGGAAGTATAGAGTTTTTTCATTAATTTTCAGCATAAAACTTCTTGCAATGTTTCTATTTTATCTATCAACAGGCTGGAAAATTAAACAACAAGAAAATAGATAGGACAGTTGGCTTCCCTCTTAACAGAATAACAAACTCCTGGTAGCAACCAAAGTTGGTTAAGTGTCTCCTTGGGTGGTCGGGTCGGTCGGATCCGGCATTCACCAGAGGATTTGGACTTAATGAAACAGTGAGTTTTGCTTCCTTTGACAAAGTGGTGTCGTTTTGTAATTCATTTCTCATCCCCAACTTCCATTTCCCGCCTCCTTCATCATTTAATTCAGGATTTTCACCCAGAGCCATGACAATACCCCTGCAGCAGTCGAGCCTTGTCCCCAAGGATCAAAATCAGGAAACTGTGATTTCAAGACCGAATAATTCTCCCAGGTAGCATTTTCATCTCTCAAATTTGACCATTTAATCAACAGCTGAGTTACTGCTCTATTGTTTTTCTTAACAATTCTTTTATCCAGAACCATGACCGGATAAACATGCATTTGACCATCACTTCCTACTTCTGGAGGATCAATTGAAGTTACCGCTTGATGTCCCACCTTTCTTTTAAGCAAGCTGATATGGAAGACTGAATGGATTTTCGTAGTAGCAGTAATTCCAGATGGTAAGCAACCATCCCTATTCTTTTCAAAACCTTATAGGGACCATAAAATCTAGCAGCTAACTTCAAATTGGATCTTAATGCTATCGATGTTTGTTTGTATAGTTGTAGCTTTAAGTAAACCCAATCTCCTTCCTGGAATGTTCTGTCTGTACGCTTTTTGTCTGTTACTTGTTTCATTTTGTTGCATGCCTTTTGTAGCTGCTTTTTGAGTACTTTGTTTAATTGCTCTCTTGCCTTCATCAATTCTTGCACACTTTGTACTGAAGTTTCTGCGGTCCAACTTGGGGGGGGGGGGGGGAAGATAACCATATAGGGCCTGAAATGGAGTAATTTTCAGAGCTGAATGATAAGTGGTATTGTACCATCATTCGGCCTGAGCTAACCAATTAGCCCATGTACTTGGCTTTAAGAAACAAATTGCTCTAAGATATTGTTCTAAGCATTGATTCAAACGCTCAGTTTGTCCATCTGTTTCAGGATGATAGGTTGTGCTAAAGAGTGTAGTTGTCCCCAACTGTTTCATTAATTCCTTCCAGAAGAGACTAGTAAAGGACTTGACTCGATCTGAAATTGCCACCTTAAGGGGTCCATGCAGCTTATACACCTGCTCTAGGTACTTCTTAGCAACATCAGTAACAGTATAAGGATGGGCCAAGGGAATGAAATGACCATATTTAGTGAACTTGTCTATGACCACCAAAATACAATTATACCTCAGAGAATTAGGTAAGCTTCAACAAAATTCATAGTGATCATTTCCCAAGCTTGTTGTGGTATGGGAAGGGGCTGTAACAGTCCTGGTTTTATTGTGTGTTCTATTTTAGTTCTTTAACACACTTCACACTGCTGCACATAAGTCTTAATATAATTTTTCATTCCAGGCCAAAAAAATGTAGCATTTACTCTCTGAAGGGTAGCTTGTATTCCTGAGTGTCCCCAAAGGGGAGAGTCATGTAGAACTAAAAGGAGTTATTGTCTTAAAGAACCTGTTTCTCCAATATAGACCTTGGATTTTTGTCTCAGTACTCCTTTACTGTAAGTCCAATCTGTCACTGAAGAAGGATCAATCACCAAAACTGAAATCTTCTCTTGAGCAAAAGTATCTCCCTCGTAACTTTGTTCAACCTCTCTCACCCATCTTGGTGTCACCAAAGTAGCTCCCATAGCTAACAACTGAGCAAAATCTTCCATTTTTCTCGACAGTGCATCTGTCACCTTGTTGGTTCTCCCTTTCCTATACAAAATTTTATAGTCAAGTCCCAACAACTTAGTTAACCCTCTTTTTTGAATGGTAGTGGTTAACTTTTGTTCTAAAAGATGTTTCAAGGGCTCGTGGTCAGTTTTGATTATAAATGGCCCCCTTCCAAATAATGTTTCCATTTAGAGATGGCTAGTATAATTGTCAAATATTCTTTTTCATAGATAGATAAATCCATATATTTTGGCCCAAGAGCTTTACTTAGATATGTTAATGGTCTTCCCTCTTGTGATAGAACAGCCCCCACTCTTTTTGAGCTCGCATCTGTTTCTAAACAAAAAGTTTTGTTGAAGTCTGACAATGCTAGTATAGGAGCTTCACGCATGGCCTTTTTCAATTTTTCAAAAGCTTGAATTGATTCTTTAGTCCACTGAAATCTTTCTTTCTTGAGCATGCTAGTCAAAAGCTTACTGATTTCACCATAGCCTCTAATGAATCTTCTGTAGTACCCTGTCAATCCTAAAAAACCTCTTAAGGCCTTAAGGTTTTTAGGTAAGGGCCACTCAGCCATAACTTCCACCTTAGCAGGATCTGTTGACACCCCTTTCCCTGAAACGATGTGCCCCAAATATTTCACTTGAATTTGCCCAAAGTAGCACTTACTTCTTTTAGCAAAAAGCTTGTTCTGTTTCAAGACCTCCAAAACAATTCTCAAGTGTTCCAAGTGTGCCTGTAAAATGGGAATTGTAAATTAGTATGTCATCGAAAAAAACTAATACAAACTTCCTTAGATATGGCCTCAAAACTTCATTCATCAATGATTGAAAGATGGCTGGTGCATTGGTGAGTTCAAAGGGCATGACTTTAAACTCGAAGTGCCTATGGTGAGTCCTAAAGGTAGTCTTGCAAACATCTTCATTCTTGACCCTGATTTGCCAATACCCTGACCTCAAATCCAACTTAGAGAAATAAGTTACTCCTGCTAACTCATCCAACAAATTCTCCACTACTGGTATAGAAAATTTATTCTTCACTGTGGACTCATTTAATTTCCTATAATCTACACAAAACCTCCAGGATCCATCCTTCTTTTTAACTAGTAAACATGGTGAAACAAAAGGGCTTTTGCTGGTTTGTATAATGGATGCAGACAACATTTCTGACACTTGTTTTTCCACCTCTTCTTTCTGATAATGAGTGAACCTGTAAGGCCTTATGTTTATTGGTTGTGACTCAGGTTTCAACACAATAGCATGCTCTTGACTCCTCTCAGGTGGTAGCCCAGTAGGCTCCTTAAAAATTTCCTCATATTCTAGCAGTAAGGGTTAAATCTCTGCAGGTACTGTACTGTCCACAGCTTCAGCACTCAAAAGGTAAACTTCTCCCATAAGTTCAGGGTCCTTTTCTGTTAGTTTTTGTAGTTTTCCTCCAGAAATTTCTTTGATCCCAGCTCTTCTTTGTCCACCTTGAATTATCACTTTGTCACCTCCTTTGTCAAAACTGATAGTCATAGCTTTCAAATCCATCAAAATGGGACTATACTTTCTCATCCAATCTACCCCAAGAACCATATTACTTCCTCACATTTGAAGCACTCTAAAATCATGGTTGAATTGATATCCCTGCATGCTCCATTCTAGTTGATTACTCCTCGCTGAGCTAAATAATTTCTCACCATTGGCTACTGTGATGGCCAAAGGTTGACTATGTATCACTTTCATTCCTTCTTTAGCCCATATAGAGGTCACAAAGCTATGGGTGCTTCCACTATCAATGAGAATGTTCAAGGGTCTTTCTTTAATCATCCCTTGTATTCTTAGTGTGTTATATTTCACACATCCTGTTAGAGCATTGATAGATATCTTTAAATCTTTTTTTGTGGCTTCTTTCTCTTTGTTTTCTAGTGCTTCTTCATTGCTCATGTCGAGTTTAGCTTATTTTGAATCATCTTTTAAAGCCTCCAGATCTACCTGCATCTCTTTCATTTGTCTTTGCAGCTCTGCCATTTCTACATTATCAGCCATGGATTGTTGTTTTTTTGGCCTCCCCAGCGTGTGGATCTTAAGGAACCTGGCTCTGATACCAATTTGTCACGAACAGAAAGTAAAATTTAAAAAAGATTAAAGAAGTTGAGAGAAAGAATTAAGAGGAATAGAAAGTATAGAATTTTTTCATTAATTTTCAGCATAAAACTCCTTGCAACGTTCTTATTTTATCTATCAACAGGCTGAAAAATTAAACAACAAGAAAATGCAAGAAAATAGATAGGACAGCTGACTTCCCTCTTAACAGAATAACAAACTCCTGGTAGCAGCCAAAGTTGGTTAAGTGTCTCCTTGGGTGGTCGGGTCGGTCAGATCCTTCTCCTAGGCATTCATCAGAGGATTTGGACTTAATGAAAAGATGAGTTTTACTTCCCTTGACAAAGTGATGTCGTTTTATAATTCATTTCTCATCCCCAACTTCCATTTCCCGCCTCCTTCGTCATTTAATTCAGGATTTTCACCCAGAGCCATGACACATTTCCTATAACAAAGATTATGTAATTACCTTTGAGTTAGTAGTCTTCCTGCAATATGACAGAAGGAACATGTTGGACTTTGTCGAAATCTGGTCCTCCTTTCACCACTCTATCTTTTAATTCCTTTTCCCATGATACAATCTTCAGTTCTTGGAGTGTTGTAATGAACCTCAATCCATTTGGAAGCATCTCTAGACGATTACATCCCACAATCTCCAATCGCCGAAGACAAGGCATGGCTCCTTCATGCACCTTCCACCGCTCCAGATGGCGAAGAAAATAAAAGAACAAAGACTCCAGTTTAGGAAAACCTTGTGCAGAGCAACACATTTCCTTTCTTAGGAAAGAATCATCAAATAACACAAGAAGCCTTAAGTTAGGCAGCTTCTCAAGTGTTGGCATCGGATCTTCCTCAAGAGGGCAACCGTTCAAGTGTATGTAGGAGAGATTCGAAAACAGATAGCGAAACTCTGGTAGCGTGATTATATTCCCAACTAAACTCAGTCTGCAAATACTTGCACAGCTTGAAAGGAGGTGATTTAAATGTCTTACATCTATTTCTACTCCCGAAGAAATAGACAAGGTATGAAGATATTTACTTTGGATGATGCGTGGATTGTTACCCAGGTTCTCCCCATTAAAATCTTCTATCTCGAAGATCCCACAAATCTCTAACTCTCTAAGATTTTTCATGTTGATAAGATCCTTTAGATAACAATACTTGGTGCTGAAGTTCACAAGTGTTTGAAGATTTCTCAAAGTAGCCAACTTCAGCTTTGTTTTGTCATCACAGTGGTGAGGGAGATATAGATGTCTTAGTTGTTCCATCCTCCATATGACATCAGGTACGTGGATATAATTCATTCCTTCGAGTCGTAAATCCAAGGTTTGCAAGCATATCAAGTTTCCCAGACATGATGGCAATTTTGTACCTGTGAACCTGAGACTTCCTAGACTCAAGAATCTTAAATGAATGAGATTCTCAATATCACCCATTAACTTGCACCCTGCATATCCGTACAGTCCTTCGCAGTTTAGAACTCTGAGAAATTTCAAATTGGTGAATATGTGTACCCAAAATCCCCGAGCTTTTAGAAAAAAAATATATGCAGCCGAAGTATACCAAAAACAAGACAGCCTACTGAATGGACTGATTTCACTGGCCGAAAGTGTTCCTCCTTCAAATAAATCTTCTAGATTACTTGTAGTAAAGAAGGAAAGTGACCGAAGATTTGGACACTCAATGTACTGTGTCCCGACAGACTCGTGCATAGAAACTCTGCGAACCTTTCGAATTATGGACAATGAGCTTGCATTTGACTCGTCTACAATGAAGACGAAGTTTTCTTTTTTTGCCTGTGACAAGCAAAGACGTCTCATTTCATCGTGTAACTTAACCGTTATGATCTTTAAGGTTATAACGTCTGTCTCTTGTACTAGAATCATGCACCTACCTGCAAGCTCCATTAAGTACTGCTCTGCCACATCTTCTGCTACTTCTCCTTCTTCCTTGGACGAAACTATACCTTCAGCAATCCATAACTGAATCAACCTTTGTGCTTCTATCTTATAATCCTCCGGGAAATGACTTAAATAAAGGAAACATGGCCTTAAATAGGCAGGTAAATCATCATAACTTAACGCTAACACTTCCATTGTCCCTTGGCCTCTGCTTCTATTCAAGTATGATTTCACATTCACAGACATTCTTTGCCACTCATCCAATGAGGATTTTGTAGCCAAAATTCCTCCCAATACAACAATGGCTAATGGCAACCCTGCACATTGTTTAAGCATGGCTTCTCCCAACTTTTTTTTCCTTTTATCATCAACCGAATCATCTGCATAATACGAAAGGCTCGGTGATTACAAATGGAAATCATGACTGTGCATAATTTTTATATCGATTTCAAAAGGTAGAAGTTCCTGTAAATACATTAGGAATGAACATTGCAACACCCAAAATAACATTGATCCACCTTTCTATGTATTAAAGTTTTTTTATTAATAGGAGAAACTAGAAAGTAGATGATCCAGACATACTAAAAAAATTAAAACTGGAAGACTACCCTGATGCAACTTCTTACCCGTCTTGGTTTTTTTCTTGTTATTCTCTTGTTCTTGCATCAAAACAGCATCGCCTTTTGCCGCCTCTGTCACCGATTTTTGCTTCTTATCCTCGGTTACATCCTTGGCTAGAGCATTCTCAGAGCATTCTCCTCTAAGCATTGGCTTATCACTATTTTCTGCACCTGATTCAGCCTGAACATCCATTGGCATATCCTTCACAGGGGAAACCTCTTGCTCACTGATGCCAACATCCTCAGATGCACACTCATTGGAAATCTTAGCACTGCACTCTTCCATTGGAGTACCCACTTTTGAGCTAGCAGCAACATCTGAGCAGTGGCGAATTCAGAAAAATTGTTACCGATCGGATCAACATAATTCTTACGTATGGTTTTCAATTTAAGAATAGAATAACAAATAAAAATAAATTTAAGGTATAGCTTATAATGTTTGTATATGCATATATGATGGTAAATAATTTTGCAATGCAGACATAATTACCTGTAGAATCTGATGGAGGAAATGCAATCTTTTGGAACAATTCCCAACTTTCTTCAGGACTCAAAAATGGCAAATTATGTTTATAACCGCTTCTATCTGCATAGGAAACTATCTCCTCCTTTCGAGTGGTGAGCAATATCCTACTACTGCTACGGTCGGTTTCAGCTGGAAATGCAGGTTTCAGGCGATCCCAAGCCTCTTTGTTCCAAATATCGTCCAGTATTACCAAACATTTTTTATCTCTCAACAAGTTAAACAACTTGCTTGCTAATTCTTCATCCTTCAGATTTGCATCTAGTTTTTTGAAACCAGATAGAATGTCTTCCCAAACTCTTCTAGTTTGGAATTGTTGAGAAACAAATACTAAAGCCAAGTGGTTGAAATGACTGGTAACTCGGCAGTCATGATATATTTTCTTGGCAAGAGTGGTCTTCCCCAGACCACCCATTCCCCATATGGAAATAACCCTGCAATGAGTATGAGTTCCCTCCTCCACAAGTTTTGGAACCAATTTCTCTATGCCATCTTTGATCGCAACCCCAACAGTATTTTGATCAATAATATGAGGATAAGGCCGCCTTAACTCCCACCTCACACTTAAAGAAGTCGATCCCTTTTCATCCCTTAGTCCCTTCACGTTATACACTTGTAATCGTCGGACCAAGTCCAGGATTTTTTCTATGATTTCCTCGATCTTTGACCGTGTTTGGTGGAGGTCCCATCCCTCTCTCAAGATGCAGGAGGATCTTTTGATACAACCCGAAACACCACCTTTCCTTTTGGACCCAACCCTGAGAGCAAAATCCTCGATAACATCCTCAGCATCATAGGCCAGCTCCCTGATTTCAGCAACCCAAAGACGAATCCTCTCATCCTCATGCTGCTTAACATCGGCATCCATCAGTGAGCTTTGCATCCACTTGAGCTCAGTTTGCAAACGATCAACTTGCTCCTCCACTCCCCATAGGTACACTGCTTCTTGAGCTAGCAACTTGCCGATTGTTGTCACTGCAGATGCCACAGCAGACCAAGCCATAATACTGATTTCAAGATGTGAAGACAAGAAATCTTTATGGGGAAACAACTGCAACAAGCCATTCTTATAAAACGATTGCAGGTAGCAACAGCTGTTGAAAAACAACAGCCAGTCTTATTTAATTGGGGTAGGAAGACCAGCATTAAATATATTATGAGGTTGCGGCACTGCATTATCTACCACAAAATATTTTAAAATTAGGCAGCTTGCTAATTGATGTCACAGCAAACGCCACAACTAACGTAGCCATAATAGTAAACTCTTTTCTGAGCTCAGAATTTTTTTAAAATTGTTTATGGGAAAACAATTACATGAAGCAACTCTCAGTCAATAAGTCAGTAATTAATGATATGTTAATTTAAAAAAATAGTTGACTTTTTTTCGTGCTCCGTTGTTGGAATCTATAAATAATATATCAATCGAATATTGAACGACGAATATTAAGTAGTTGTTCGATTGATACGTTGTCATTAATTTTCTGCAACCATACATCAAAAGAAATGGTCGATCAACCATGATAGTGATAAAAATTTAGGGACTTGATTTCATTATTAAAATTTCAAGATTTTTTTGTTAAAATTTAAAATTTAGAGTTATTTTAAAAAAATAAAATATATATATTTCTACCTTGTCTCTTGTTATGATTAAAGAATATTTTTTTAAAACGATCATTGATAGCCGAATGATGCAGCCAGCATATAATATGATTGAAAGGAGAATAAGGTCTTGTTTTCAGTTGAAGTTTCAAATTGAGATTCAGTGGTTAAACGAGCGTATGCAGAAGTAAAATTTTTCTAGTTATTTAAAAACGATCGGAAAAAATCGGAGGCACTAGCCACCAAGTCCAAGGATGTCTAAAACATGAAGGGTGACTTAAACCCGGAAAAATTAATCGGCAGAATCGATCGGAGAAGGTCTCCAGTAAGTCTTATGACTTACCTGGTTACTATGAACTGGATTGATAATTCGGGCCACGTTTTCGTTGTCTTGAACCTCAAATAGATGAAAATTGGATGAAACTAGGACATCGAAACCATCTGACACTAACCGGAACAACAGCCAGAGCTCTTGACATCTGAAACATCATCCTTGCCTCCGACATTGATGGTTTGTCCCTTGGGAAATGTTGCAGGACCATCACCTACTTCAAGTGCTTTCCGGCTGACTACCCGGTGTATTTGAGTTAGAACCTCGGTGAATGCATTATCAACATTCAGTGACTCGAGTGCAGACGTCTCCATAAAGAAGGTATTCTCTTTCAGCAAATGCTGTGGCATCCTCAGAAGAAACGGCACGCAAGTGTTGAGGTCTGCCTTGTTACCAACAAGCATAATCACAGTATTAGAATCCGTGTGAGCCCGTAATTCCTTCAACCATCTCTCAGCATTCTCAAATGTAACACGCCGAGTAACATCGTTAGACAAGCAATGCACCATTACCAACAGCTCCTCGATAGTATGCACTTGTAATCGCCCGGTATCTTTGAAAATATCATAACAATAAATCAACTCTCAGAAGCTTATGAACCAAATCATATATAGGAGAAAGTGTGATTCAAATATAAAATCATTTCTATTTCCATTGATAACATGAACTTTAACACTAGAACAAACCAAAGACATGATCGATTAAACTACAATAAATCAACTCTTTAACAAATCTATGTCCTAAAGACAGCTACAAATACAGTGACCATGAAATTTTTGTGGCTCATTGGTTAGAAACCAACTGTGAAATTTTGAATTTAATCGAATAAATGCGAATTTCTAACTCAAATTAAATTTGCAGCCTGTTCATAAAAATAGTTGCCTTTCACATGGGCTTGAGCATGTACTAATCTAAAAGCACACCAAATTGCTCAACCATGCATATGCTAAGGGATTTCACATAGACTTAAACATGCATCTTATTCCCACATTTTCTTGGCAACCAAACAATCCAAAGAACAACACAAATTGCTCAATACCATTTTCACCAAACCAATACACTAATAAAAGAATCACTTTTCCGCTCAAATCACTAAGAAATTATGAAAATAACCAAAAATCCAAATGAAATAATAGAACCCAGAAATCCAAATTTCTAAACGACCATTCTACTATTTCAATGCACTAACACGAAAAACATCTCATTTCCCTAGAATCTCTCAAAATTCAAAGCCCTTAGAACTAATAAAAATAAGTACAAAGACTTACTTTCTTGTCCAGCGGTGTCCCAAATCTGTGCCTTATCATCGACCCGAATACTTCGAGTTGCGAATTCAACTCCAATTGTAGACTTTGATTCAAGGCTAAACTCGTTCTTCGTAAATCTCGACAATAAATTCGATTTGCCAACACCCGAATCCCCGATCAACACTACCTTGAATAAGTAATCGTAGTCGTCATCGACTCTATAAGCCACCATATTGACCCACCCACCGGGTCGGGTTCTTTTATCAAACTTAAAAAAAAGATTTTTTTGAGGAATTTGGATCAAAAGGCAAAGATCATTGGCATTAGAAAAAGATTTTGAATTGGAAAATTAGAAGAAACAATATTTTGGAAGAAACCAAAGAGGGGATATGTGGTCCGGTTTGGGCCAGACCGGGTCGAACAATTAAAATTAGTGAACGGCCAGTGGGCCGATTCAACAGAAGTAGGATTTACAAAATTAATACAAAAATATGATATAATTTTTTATCAGTATTATAGGTGTAACACCCCTGACCCCGAGGGAAGCCGGGAGCGTCACAATGGACTTTTACAAGCAAAAACGAGCATAATTTTTTTTTCTTTTAAATTTTCGGCATGACATGTTCGTTTAATTAACCAAACCATCTACATCTTCAATCTGTAAAAATTACCAATATAACAATGGCAGCCCAAATCATATGTCCTAACATTTCATCATCAATTATCTGAACAAGTCTCCAATATATATATATATTGATGTACATACAATATTCATTTACATATTAAGTTATCCAAAAGATTACATATACAACAAACTAAAAACCTATACACGAGCGGAAGACAGCAAAACATGATCTATGCCACCATCTAGGAGTTATCAAAAGGAAATACCATACATGTGCACCGGCTAACTGGTAGCCTCGATGATGACCAAAAAGATAATCCGCTACTGATCAGGACCTGAAAGTTTTGAGAAGAAGGAGCGTAAGTACGGGTTAAGTACTTAGTGAGGTAACTCCTAAATCTATCCATTTAACAATATACCAGAGACATAAATCAATCAAACACACAGTATCTAACACTATTAAGACTATTGAACAATGTCAACAAGAAATCATAAATTCTATACAAATTATGCTGTAATTCTAATCTTGAATTAAAGACAAATGGTCCTGATTAAAATCAGGTGAATATGACTCTATTTACCCTTAATCAGTTTTATTAAGCAGCATAACTTGTCATACAAAAACTATCAAGTCATCAAGCATACAAAATCCTGTTACCATTCAACATACCATAACATTTTAAAATATGATATGAATCAAATTTCATGTTATACATATCATAGCATGTTTTTCATTAACATGATAGCAAGAATTACATATCATATCAAATATGTATTGCCAGCCTTCATACATAACATAAGCATCAATATGCTTTAGTGTCATTTTAGGTCAACAAGCCATTTAATTCATTTATTCATTTCATTAAGATATTTCCTTTTTTTTATTATATTACATTTGCCTTGGCAAGTTAGAGTTAAGTAATCGAGTCCATGAGATACGACAAAATATCCCATAAGAGTACACAAAGTACTATCATAACAGAAAACATTTAGATCGGCGAATGTTACATGCCAACCAAATGTCTGATCGGCGAATGTTACATGCCAACCACATATATCTAGATCGGCGAATGTTACGTGCCAACCCTTAGAGAATGACTGATCATTCTCTCGAAGTGTACACTAAGTACCATATCAGAAGTACTAAAGCATCTAACTGAACACTTAGTACAGTATCATCGATACCATAGTACTGGGAAACAGAAGAGCTCTGGGTTTGACTCTAAGGCATGCCCTGCTACTTATGGTAACTCTAATAACCAAGGGCTTAACCATAAATCTTTTAATTTAAAGTTCATTGAGAATTTATTCATTAGCATTCATTTCATAAATATCCATGACATGTTATATCATTCAACATACAAGAATTACATGCTTGCACTCAACATATTATCAAGCAGGTATTTAATTCAAATAATAGACATGTTCATTTATTATCCTTCTTCTCATTTACCAAATATGTAATTAGTCAAATTTCATGGCATAACAGGTTATATGCGGTTGAAAACTATTTTCAACCCTAAGGTTTAGTTACACTCACTATTCACAAAAGATAAATTATTCTCGGATAACAACTCCTTTTCCACGTTCTCTGGAGGATCCCACACGTTGCTCCTCCAATCTTGAATCCTTATCTCGATCTACAAACCATACAAGAACACATATAGATCACCATTAGACCCGATTCAATAATTTATAAACTTATAACATTGAATTATAAACTTATCTACAAAACAGTTCAGCCTTCCATTCCTTTCAAGTACCATTCACTAAAATAACGATATCTCACAATCCTTACGTCGAAATTTCGAGTTCTTTATATCGTTGGAAAGATAACGAAATTATCTAGAAGAACATATTGTCCTTATATTTTTCCTCAAAGCCAATTAATACAGTTTATTAATTGAAGTTACACTTTCCAGAATCTCGTAGCCCTTAACCTATGCTCAGTAAACAGCCGATATCTCTTAGCTCGGTGATCCGATTTATGCATCGTCTTTTCCTAATTTAACTAGACACATAAAGGAGTGTCCATTCCAATTTTTAACTCAAGATTTAATTCCTACACGATTGGAGAGCCATTCAAACTTAATGTCCCTGCACAGGGGATGCAGGCAGCAAGCCTTCCTTTGCTTTCCAAGGCCTATATCGATATCTAGGAACTCAATTTACATGATTCCAAGCTTCAGAATTTAAGTTAATACATCAAGGAACAATTTTCCTTTACACAACTTCTTCTAGTTCGAACTAGAACCAGCTCAATTTCAGTGATGAAGACAACACTCGAAATTGAACAATCCTGGCAGTTTGTACCACTTCACTTCTAGAGCCCTAATTCGACTTCTAGGATAGCAAATTGAGTGATTCAAAAGGCTAAATTTCATGTAAACAACCTAATGAACATTTTTCATGAAGGAACTTTTCTTATAATTTTGACCCTAAGGTCCTCGAAATCAGGCTGGAAGTTGGTGCTCGAAAATAACACCTCAACTAGACTGTTTGTGTTCTATTGACCAATTGGTCAACCAAACCTACTCCAAATGACTCCAAATTTCAACAGCATGAAATTAGGACATATATAAGTGATTAGGAAGCAAGAAACCTCCAAGATTCAACCAAGAAATTGAAGAGACAAGCTGATAAACTCACCTCAAATCTGAAACTGATTTTTTCCAGCTTCTTAGCTTACTAGACTTGCTTCAATGGCCTTCTAAAGCTTCTATAAAGCTGATTTCTTTGTTGTTTCTACTTGATTTCACTCTTATGAAGGTGAAGAAGAGCTGAAGAAAAGCTTGGAGAGAGTTCAATGGAGATTTTCGGTTGAAATGGTGAAGAAGAAATGGCTAGCCGATTGGCTAGTCTCCTTATTTCTTCATTCATTATAACTTTTTGTCTTTAATAATAAATGTCCACTTGCTTTTGTCTCCCACTTGGCTTTTCTCCTCCACTTGGCCGGCCAAACAAGGGGATATTATCCCATTTATTCTTTTTTTTTTTTTAATTTAATATTCAATTTTTTTATTGAATCAAAATTCAATCGATTAAACTCCTCGATTTCTCGTACTCTAAGCTAGTTTCTTGCATTTTTATAATTATTTTATCATTTAAAATAATTTTATTTAGCTAACTACAAATTCAATTCGAGTCTAATTACTCGATACCACACTTTCTAAAAATTCAATTGGCCTCTAATCGAATCAAAATCGAACTTACGAGGCTCAATTTCAAGAAATTCTTTTAAAAAGACTAAATTGAAATCTTGTAAACTTCCAATTATCTAGTTCAATTTTAAATTATTTAATCGTATTATCGAGCTTTCTAACTAGGCCGTTTTGAGGATATTACAATAGGAGACGATGTTTTTATTTTTATTTTTTATAAAATATTTTAGTGCATTAAACTTATAATATAAATTTTTATTAGTATTATATAATTTTTTAATTTATTTTATTATTTACTTTAATTTACTTGACTATTTATAGTTATTTATACTATACATAACTACAAATTAAATCGTATATTTTAAATATGTTTCACGTCAAACTTAAATTAATATCATGTACTAGCGGTGGAATGAGAAGTTTTTAAAAATGCTTTAGTTTTATGATTTAGAGATTTAATTTAGGATTTATGATTTAAGGATTAAGGGTAAGGATGTAGAATTTAAGGTTTAGGGTTTAGAAGTTAGTGTAATATAGTTAGGATTAAGGTTTTAACCCTAAACCTTAAATTCTAACCATACCCTTTAAATTCAAAATTTATACATTTAAACTCTAAATGAACTCTGTAAACCCTAAAACTAAAACACTCGTGTAAATAAAAATTCTACACGTATTTATACATAAAATAATTATCGATTAATTTATTATTAATATTTTAATAACTTAATTACTGTATTCTAGAATGCTTCATACAATTAAGTTTTACTTATTCAGCCAAGTACAGTCTACTTTTCATCTTCTCCTTGCGTGAACCAGCTAAATCCCTAGCGTGGAAGACTAAATACTTGCACCTATCATTTCCTTGAACCAGCTAAATCTCTAGCGTAGAAGCCAAAATTTTGGTGATTATTTAATAGCATTATATAATTACCAAACCTAGTATTAATTAATAATAAATATTTAATAAAATATGGACTTTTAGATTTTGACATTGTTACCATGAATTATTATATATAAATCCATGCTAGAGAGCTCAAAATGTTCATTTTTCTATCTTCAATTTAACACCAAAAAGAAAATGATTCCTTTTGCAAAAACTAGGAATTTCCTGTTATTTCTGTTCATGGTAATCGTTGTTGCGAAGGGTCGGAGTTTGCCTGAACCGTTGGTTTCCGACGGAGTCGATGAGGTCGAACCGGGAAGCCGTTTATCTAATTTATTTCTTAAGGAGGTGGATGGGCATTATTGTGAGGAGATGTATGGTTTTTTTCCATGTTCCAGCAGTGTTTCTGGGAATCTTTTTTTGATTTTTGTGTATGAATATCTTCTGTTCCGAGGAGAATCGTATTTGGGTTATGGTGGTGAGCAGGTGTTCAAGATTCTTGGACCGGGGGTCTTTGGTGCTAGTGCTTTTCAGATACTTGGGGCACTACCAGAGGCAGTCATCCTTCTAGGTATGTTCGAATGTTGATCGAATTCTTCATTTTTTATGAATTATCCGTAATTGATATTGTTATTCGGGTTCGTTTTTTAAATTTTGATGGTTTTAGGACAAATCTAAAAATTAAGCCTTTATTAATTAGTATTAAAAAAATTAAGTTTTAAAAGTAAACTCTGATAATAATTATTAAAACAATTAATTTTAAGAGTATAGGTTTAGTATTAGAAAATAGATTAGACCCTTAATAATAAACGTTTTTAGAAAGTTAAATTTTAGGAGTAAACTCTAATAAGAAATATTATGATAAAACTAGACCTTAATATTAAATTTTAAGAGTATATCCCTGATATATTAAAAAAAATTAAAAATATATTCCTAAAAATAAATGTTAAAAAATTAGACTAATAATAAATATTAAAAAATAAAATTTTAATAGTCATAAATATTGAAAAAATTCCAATAGCTTCTATTGAACTTTCCATCCCCTGACCAGACAAATTGACACACAATTTGAGAAGTTTAGTACGAGACTAATTAAGATTGACATAATCAACCCATAGGACAATAAGTAGAAGTACACTGTTTAGGAACCATCTTATATTTTAATTCAATTATGTAAAATAATTGTAATATTTCAAATATGATTAGGCTCATGATTGGGTGCCACGTCAGGTTATGACAAGTCATGTTTTGTTTATTTCAACATAGAATTATTTTTATTTAATTATTTTATTAATCGTGATTATAATATGATATTTATTTACATATATTATTAATCTATTAACAACGTATATATATCTTGCAGATATTATAATTTAATCCTGATTTTTCAAAATGAATATCATCTATTTTTTATTAAAAACACTGTTAGATTCATAAAATTATTAAAAATAAACTTGAATTTATCAATATATTGTATACATAATTTTTTAGAATCAAGTACGATGTAAAACAGTAGTATCTGTTCTAGAGTATACTCTCAATTATTAGACATTGATCGCTCAAACACTGTATTGGTATTATTGGTGCTCAAACCCGTGACCTCTAAAATATACTCTCATCCCCTTATTTAAATTATATAAAAATGGTTTATTTATAAATTTGCCCACCGCTTTCAACCGTTTATGTTTTGTCATCCAAATCTTAAATCCCAACTCTAATTATGTTCGTACATATTAATTAGCTATGTGGTGAGAGTCTACGACAGGTTAAACAGCTTCTGGTCCAAATATATACCCAGATTTGCACGTTTTCTAGACATTCAAAATTGAAATTAACACGTTTATATCTCAACTAATTACGTTGATTCTTCAACTAAACTAATTCAAATACCATATTTATATTCTTAATTTTTTTTTCAATATTCTACCTTTCAACAATAAGAATTTTCTAAAAAACAACACATCCTCAATATTTTACATAATTCTATTTACTTTCCTACGTAAAAATCTTATATTCGTATTATGTTCTTATATTATTTTCGTATAATATCGTGTGCGATCGTAACAAGTCTGAAATTTAAGAGTACATGATTTATTTTTTCTTGGTACAGCTTCTGGACTGATGAACACTAGAGAAGTAGCACAAGAATATGCATATACAGGAGTTGGTCTGCTCGCAGGATCTTCAATTTTGCTTCTAACTTTGGTCTGGGGAACTTGTTTGATGGTTGGAAGACATCAAGTTGACAATAATGGACAAAATTATTCAATGCTCTATACCAATTACAACCCTAGAATTTTGTCAGTTCACAAATTACTACAGTCTTTGACAGGTAAGATTGTTTTATAAGGGGTAAAGTAACATTTAGTCCCTAAACTTGATAACTTTTCCGAATAGGTACAAAACGTTTTTGTCACGTTAGTCCCTGAATTTGATAACTTTTTTCCGACTTGGATTTTGTTACGCATTTTAGTCCTTAATGAAAATCAAGTTCGAGTACCAAATCGGAAAAGTTGTCAAGTTCCAAGACTAATGTGGACCAAAAACAAACAATCAGAGACTAATTTGGAAAAATTACTATGCTTGGGAGCTAAATGTTAATTTATCCATTTTTTAATTAAATATGTTTTTAATAGTCTTTAAGTAATTATAAGGTTTGTTATTTTTTCTTAAATTTTTGATAAGACACGTATATTAAAGATAATATTGTTAGATTAGGGACGAAGTCATGTTTAGTATGGGAGGGGTAAAAATTTTTGGTATAACTGCATTGGAAGTCCCTCTTAATTTAAATAATAGAAAAAATAAAGTTTTTGTCTTTGCCAAATTTTAGATTTGAAGGCTTTATAAACCTTTGACTCTCTCAATGAGGGGCGGAACTAAGAATATATTATAAAGGGGACCAAAATACATATTTTTAAAATTTCCTTTATTTTCAGGGACCAAAAATGATTGCTTTAGAGAAAATTATATATTTTAATTTTTTATTTATATTTAATATATAAAAACAACGATTGGTGGGATCGGATCCTTTTTTCCTATGTTCCGCCACTGCTCTCAATGTTTGATCTTAGCTTTGTCCTTGATAAGAATTTGAGTCTCTTAGAATAAACATCATCGTATTTTTTACTTACTTTGCTAAAAATAATTATTATTTTTATTAGGACCGCTAATTGAGTTCGAATATGTTACTTGTTATGTCATATAGGTTCTGGAATAACGACAGACCAAGAGACAAGCTACACAGCAAGGATCATGGTTGTCTCTGTGACACCATTTTTAATCATTCAGCTCCTGAAAATCTTCCCTGCTGCTGCAAAACTCCCTGTGATCTTCATGGCTTTCACCATTTCCATTTTATTCTTACTCTCTTACTTTTTTTACCAGGTAATGAATTTAATATTTCATCCCAATTCCCATTAAATTAATAAATATATTATTTACATAAATTAAAATCAAAATAAATCTCTTTTCATGGGAAAATGTTGCAGTTTTTTCAACCATGGATTCAGAAAAGAAGATTGGAATTTGTCAAGCATGAACATCTGATATTGAAAATTCTACAGCATGTTCAAAAACATGCCATTGGAAGAATCCTAACACAGGATGGGGCACCAAATGTGCATGCTATAAGGAGGTGAGTTTACAAAAATATTTTCATGTACGTTATCCGCAACAACGATAAACACGTCTTCGGTCCCGATCCTGAATACATACGTACCGTAACATTTTGCAGGCTATTTGAAGAGCTAGACGAAGATGGCGACGACTGTATATCAGCTTCGGAACTTAAAGCACTACTCGTGGAAGTGAAGTTTACAAGGTCACAGATCAATAAGGAGAAAGCAATTGAAGATATAATGAAAGAATTCGACATCGACGGCGACCGTAAAATAACCAGAGACGAATTCCTTGATGGATTCACCAAATGGCTTGACCAAGCAAAGGAAGCTTTGGATAAACGATACTACTCTCAAAAATCATTGTCTGATATATATCGGGTACATACATGATACATGATACATTACATCTTCTTATGGTCACTCCGGTTTATATTCGAAATGATCGAGTCGGATTTTCGAGTTCATATCAAAATTTACGGTTCTTACTATGTTGGTTCAGGTATTTCAGCCTTGGATTGAGAACAAAAGAAAAGAAAGGGAAATGAATGAAAACTTAATATCGGAACTTTTAAGTCATTTCCAAAGCAATACTATAGGAAGCCTTCTCACCGATGATGGCAAGCCAGACACCACTGCAATGAATAGGTAATCTTGCTTATCTCTTCGGATATTTATATTCGATACATATTCGGACATGAATATGACAATGTAGATACATTTTCTTAATGTTCTGCACTATTAACCATTGGAAAAGGTTGTTCGAAACCATTGATAAAGATGGAGATAACTGCATATCACAACAAGAATTGGAAGAACTAATCTCTGATGTTAAGTTTGGGACAGTCCCTATGAATCTGAATGAGATTGTTGCTAAAGTAATTGAAGAACTCGATACAAGCGGAGATTGTAAGATAGATCAAGATGAGTTCATCAATGGAATCTCAAAGTGGCTTAAAACATCTCAAAAAGAAGCTACCACCCCATCTTCAAATCAAGATGAACATGATTTCTACCAAGTAAGTCTACTTTTTTAAGCCTTTTCTAGGTGTAAATTTTCTTTCCAAACAATTAAATGCATGTCATTACATTACGAAATGCCAGCAAACTTGGGAAGAAACAGATAAATTGGTGGATGAAGAGAAAAGCAATGGAGTCGGTGACACTGCATCAAAACAGGCTTGGTTTGAAGCAATTTTGTACATGGTGCTTGGAATTATTATATTGGGAATTCTAGCAGAGCCATTGATACACAGTGTTCAAAGCTTCTCAAAGGCAGCTAACATCCCATCCTTCTTCATCTCATTCATTTTGGTGCCACTGACCACCAATGCTAGGGTCGCATCCTCTGCTATCACCGCCGCATGGCGTAAGAAGCCCAGAACCACTTCCTTGACATTTTCCGAGGTTCGTTTTTCGAACATACTCAAATCTGACACTCATTTGTGAAACTCACACGAATTCGAATACGAAGTTAATGTTCAAGTGAAACTTATCCTTGAAGTTTATTAATATGCAGATTTACAGTGGAGCATTGATGAACAATGTTCTTGGGTTTGCTGTGCTGCTGGCGTTAGTATATGCAAGAGGACTGAACTGGGAGTTTTCTGGGGAAGTGCTTGTTGTGCTTATGGTTTGTTTAGTTATGGGTCTCATTGCAAGCTTTTCTTCAACTTTCCCATTATGGATGTCAATTCTGGCATTTGTTTTGTACCCTTTCTCATTATTTCTTGTTTATGTTCTTAGTGATGTTCTAAATTATGATTAAGAATTCATTCAAATGTAATGATGTTTTAAATTGTGAGGATTGAAGTTCATCTCATCAAATTATGAATAAGTGTCGGTTGCATCCATGAATATGTTGTACTTTTAGAGAGAATTCAGATTCGAACTTTGAAGAGTTTATTCGAAGCCATTACATTGCAGTGCTGCTGCAGATTGAAACTTCTCCAGCATATCACAATGTAGTGTCTAGCTAATGAATCCCATTTTCTGCCGATGGAGCTCGAGCCTACAGTTCTGAGCCAAAATAGAGGAATACTCTCGACCAACACGCTCGACAATCCTTGCACGCTCAATACAATCATCCGTGCTCATCGTTAATGATGTTTATCGGTGCTCGTCGAGTGTGGCAGACTCAACACTACCAGCTGGACCTCAAGAAGGGCTCTAAAATAGACTTGGCATCAGGATGATCCAACACCACTGATTCCCACCACTCCTTTGGCTTTATAGAAATAACAAGAGAGAGGCAGGCAGATGGTTGGACTTGAACATTATCAAGCTGGGGAAGATTAAGAGGCACCCTTTTCAATTTCGGACAATTTCTTATCTCAATCACTTCTAGAGAATCACAAACCATTACCCCATCAACACTGCAAATGCTCTTCAATTCAGGTAAATTCCACAAAGAAAATAGCCTTAAATGTGGCAGATGAAATTCCATGGTGCCCTTTCCTCTTTGACCCCATTCAAGTTCTGATGTTATTATCTCCTCTAACTTGTTACACTCCGTAACGCTGAGCTCTTGTAAATTTAGAGGCATGGAGTTGGGAGAGAACAACCTTTTCATGGTTTTACATTTGTATATATCAAGAAATTTAAGGGAGGAAAATGTGGTAAGTGAGAACAGGGTAAACCTGGAGAAAAGAGGGTAGTCTTCACTGCAATTCAGACTGCACTCCTTGATATACAATTCCTCAACATGTGGAAGTATCATCTGATTGGTATTGATGTTACAAACACATAATTCAATGTATTTCCTTGTATTAATTTCCTCCACCCATCCTCGTTCACCCACACGGATAATGTATTCGGCAGGCTCTTCTTGACTGTGTAGAGCTTGGACATAAATGTTCAAGTCGTGCAAGTCGCGAAACCTCCCTCTGAGGATCTCCAGTTTCTTCAAGCCACCAACTTCTTCTCCTGTTATCAATGTTTCACCAACAATCAAGTCATGGAGGCCAGAAAGTTTCGGTAATATTCGATCTGGAATGTTGTATAGGGTTCTGATACCATTCAAATTTAGGTAATTAAGGCTCGACAAGTTTTCCATCCCACTAGGAACTTCCTTGATACCTGTGGCTTCAAGATTCAACTCCTTTAGAACATGAAGTTTTGACAATGATGGCACCTTCTCTAAATTTCGACAGTGACGGAGCAATAATGCGCTGAGGTTCTTCAAATTTGCTATGGAATTTGGAAGACTCTTGATAGGATTTGAGGAAAGATCAAGAATCTTGAGTGCATTCATATGCTCGAAGAAGCCTTCTGGAATGTGTCGTATATCGCAACCAGACAACAACAATGTTGTGAGCATCGGGCACTTTGGTGGTGTCATTTCAAAAGGATAGGGAAGTGTTAACTCCCAATTCTCCATCAGTGAAACCTTCTCCAGCTCCTCACTCCATTCCTGAACATTCGGTGGCTCCATTAATCTCATGCCGGCTTTTACCAAGAATCGAGGTGTTCCGCTTGTGATATGTAATGCCATGTCCCTTACAAGATCATGCATCTTTACACATCTTCCGTCTTCCGTTTCAGTAGGGTCTTCTAACAAACAGTTGTCTATGAGTCTATTCACTATTGCGCGACCCTTGTCGAACTCTGCTTTTCTGCTATTCATTTCTTCCACAAGCCCTTCAGCAATCCAACTTTCAACAAGATCTACCTCTCTGATTGCAGAATCCTCAGGATATAATGCACAACTGAGGAGACAATGTTGAATTTTTACATCATTCAAACGGTCATAACTAAATCGCAACTGTCGGAACACCTCATCTTCCAACCCTTTAACACTTTTTTTGGGTACACTTAATTCCTTTAATGCATTCCTCCATTCATAAAGGTCATCGATTCCCTTCATACAAGAAGCTACAGTAATTACTCCCAAGGGCAGACCTGCACAACGCTTAGAAATCGATTTTGCAATTGGTTCCAACCCTGGAATATTTAGAACATCCCCACCTACTGTCTCCAAGAACAAGTTCCATGACTCTTCTTCCACTAGAGGCTTTATTCTAATTACTTTGTTGCAACCCAAACGTTGATCGCGTTGTTAGCACCAATTTGCTCCCATTACTTGGCTCAGGGATTCCTACCTTCTCAAGGTCAACCTTTTCCCATACATCATCCAAGATCATCACAAACCTACTGATCTTTCGAGACAATGTTTCAAACAACATCCCTGCCCTTGTTGTTTCACACTCATTGCCAGAAAACTTGACATCGAGTTTACTTGCAAGGTCTTTCTGCAGTTTAGCAAGACTCATCTCCTTGGATATGGTGATCCAAATCACGATATCGAACTTTCGAGTCTCTTTTAACAGTTGATTGTTTATGTGCTTCATAATGCTTGTTTTGCCCGCTCCTCCCATCCCCCAAACTCCAATCTTTCGAACCTCATCATCCATCAGGAACTGCCAAATTTCTTCCATACATGCCTTTGCAGCTTCACCAGACAAAGTTGTAGTGGACAAAACTTGTCCAATCCATTGAGGATTGTCAACCACCAAACCTTCATGAAACATACCTTGTTGGATAAGTTCTTCGACTTCCTCTTCCTTGTCGCGAACATCCTTCACTAGAAATCCACGAGAGAAAAAGCTGCTACCTCCGATTTCAGATTCGAGCTTACATATTTCTTCATTTATCCTTGTGACATTTTTGAACCACAACTCCACCTGTTTCTTGGCTTTCTTTCTCGGATGCAACTCCGCTTTGATTCTCGATACCGTGTCGTCTTTCTGATTGTTTAGTCGATCTATTTTTCTCTTCAGACTATTTACATTCTGATCAATGCCTGTAGGGAACTTCCAGAGGTTTCCAATTAAATTCCCTGCCTGTTGAGCTAATTCCCTGCACAACACCAATATGATATGGCATAAGCATGCATCATCATCAAAACTATGTTCCCCAAACTTTTCATTTTCTTTAAAACATCCATATTGAATTCAGACATACATTAAAACATGAAGATAAAGATATGACATTTCTATTACATAAAAACACAACACAGATAATATGAACCCATACATGAAATTTTTTATTGCTGTCCCCATTTGAAGCCTGTTTTTTAGATATCTGCAAAAGAAAATGAAATTTCCACATGAATTTTCAGCCATAACTTAATGTAATCACAAATTTTCATTTATTTGGAGGACCATATCCGTATTTATATTCGAAAAGCAGAAACAGATTCTAAAGAGATTTCCTTTCCCAAAACACTGAAATGAAAAATCTTGTAGCATAATTGAGTGGCAGAGAAAAACCAATACCTGTGTGGAGAATCTGGAATTAATTTGGCTATGGGTATATAAGAACAGAACCTGGTACAATACTAATCATCTATAGCAAACAAGTAGTGAATGAAGAACAGGAAAAGAAATACACTTACTGTTCCCTTGTGGAGGTTGAAGACAGACAAACACTGAATCACGGGGGAAAGGAAACAAGTAAAACTAGTCAACAACGTACCGTTTTGGGTGTTCAATTGGAATGGGAAAAAATACTCTCAACTTTTTTTAGTTTTTAAGTGTACGTGCCACGCTAATAAAAATAGGTTTAGAATTTAAGGTTAAAGTTAATATTCATGTTCCTATTATACTCGTCGTCTCCAAAGAACTTGAAATTTACTTTTAATGTTTGGAACATAGAAAGTGATAAAAAAAGATAGATGTTATTTTTAATATTAAAGAAACGGTTGTTGTTCTTAGAGGTCACGGGTTCGAACACCAGTGATGTCAGTAGAGTGATTGAGCAATCAATGTCAAATGGTGGATTATATTGTAGAACAGATACTATTTAATCACTATTAACTAATTCAAAAAAAATAAATATTAGTTCAAAAGAAAGTTGAACAAAAAGTCATCTTCCCTTTGTTATACTTCAATAGTGAAAATCAAATCTTAAGCACTAATTTTAAATTCTAAACCCTAAAAAACACGTTATATACATAATTTGGGGAGAGCTATATGGGGTCTATATTCAATTTTTTTTATATTTGTCCTCTTATATAATTTTTTAAAAAATAATTTATTTATGAATTTATTCTTTATTTTTAAACATTTTATTTTATTCTTAACCCTAAATTTTAACTTCATTCTTATATTTAATAGTCTAAATTCTAACTCTAACCTTTACTCATAAACCCTAATTACATTTTTTTTCCTAATAATGGGCATTGTGACATAACTAGATCACTCGGTTGAATGGATGTGGCACTTTCCTTCAAGGTGCTAGAGAATTGACAAAGTTGACTTTCTTGATGGACTCCATCAACATATAAGATTAATAATATCTTGGTAGGGTACAAAATAAAAAAATATTAAAATGTATATATTGTTTTAGTTAGTATGAAATTATAATAGTTATTAATTTTTTTTACCAAGTCTATTTTTTCCTTTGCCTTAATACATGATTTGGCCCTTGAATTTTACATTTTTTGTCAAATTGGTCCCTAAGGTTGAAAGACTGCATCGACGAAGCAATGTCATTGCCTCTTTGGGAAGAAGTAAATTTTAATTTTTAAGGGGACTAAAATTAATATTTTACTATTTTAAGGGATCCAAGGCCTCCTACTTGTCCCTAATTTCATCTCTAATAAAATAATTAATCATTGAGATCGATGAAATAGATGACTATTGATATATTCTACGGTTTTAGAATTCGAGCGATGAAGTATGGAACACCTAACTGTACTATGATGACAGTGAAATGACAAGGGTGAAGGAAACTTGCTTATTTATAAATTTGTCTATTATTTTTAAACATTTATGTTTTGTTTCAATCCTAAATCTTGGTTCTATTTATGTTGTAATAACGACAAAGGAGGTGTGTTATTGTATGGTGAATTTTTTTTTTAATTTCATCGATTTTAAGTTGTTTCATGTAAAATTATTCTAAGAAAAAAATTAAAATATGAATGTGTTGATATTAATTTTATCGTAATTAACAATTAATTGTAAGCGATAATTAACGATAATGACAACTTAAATATTCAATGACGAATAAAATAGTTTTAAAGTTTTACCTAGAACAATATCGTTTTAGACATCAATAATTATATCAAAAGAGCATTATTTTGATTGTTGTTTGAATTTTAGTGATTCAAAGGTATACTTAGAACAAAATAATAATTTAGTGGTATAATTGAAGCAATTGAAAGATTAAGAGTATAAATGATACAACACCTGAAGTTCAACGGTATCAGTATAGTTTAGCCCAAATAATTAATACAGTCTTCCAAGTTTCCCTTAAACAAGAAAATAAAAGCAATTCCCAATGTTACTACTAAACAGCCTCCTTGGATCATCTTTCCCTCACGAATGGCTCCAAGAGAGACTTGGCATGGGGACCATCCCATTCCACTGTTTCCCACCACTCCTTTGGCCTTATCCATATAGCAAGAGGTGCAGGTGCTGGTGCAGGTAGTGGGACATTGTCAAGTTGGGGAAGATGAAGACCCATCCTTTTTAATTTCGGACATTTCAGTACCTCAATTTCTAGAAGAGAATCACAAACCAGTACTGCACCAACACTGCAAATGCTCTTCAAATCTGGTAGATCCCATAATTCCAATAGGCTTAATTGTGGAAGACAAAATTCCATGGTAGCCATTCCTCCTGATGCTATTATTTCCTCCACTTGCTTACATCCATTAACTCTAAGCACTTGTAAATTTAGAGGCAAGCAGCTAGGAGAGAACAACTTCTTCATATTTCTACAATCAGATATTTGAAGGAATTTAAGAGATGAAAACCAGCCATGTGAGAAGAGGATAAACCTGGAAAAAAGAGGGTATTCTTCACTACAAACAAGATTGCAGTCACCAATATGTAATCCCTCAATGTCACGTGGAAGCATAGTCTGGTTTCTATAGATATTACAACCATTTACAACAATGAGTTTTCTTGTATTAACAAACACTGCATGCCATTTTACATCTCCCACATAGATTATGTATTCACCAGGCTCTGCTCGACCATGAGAAGCTTGGAGATACATATGTAAGTTGTGCCAGTCGTGAAACCTCACTTTAAGAACTTCCAGTTTCTTCAATCCACCAACATCCTTTCCACTTATCAGTGTTTCACCGACGATCAAGTCTTGCAGGCAACAAAGTCTTGACAGTATTCCATTTGGAATCCCATATAGCTTATTGAAATAACCTAAATTTAGGTGCTCCAGACTCACCAAGTTTTCCATCCCCTGGGGGATTTTCTTTATATTTGTTCTTCGGAGATCCAACTTCTTTAAAACTCGAAGATTTGACAACGATGGAACATTCTCTAAATCTTCACAATCAGCAAGCAATAATGAAGTCAGATTCTTCAAATTTGATAAGGAATGTGGAAGACTTTTGATGGGATTTTCTGACAGATCAAGAATCTTGAGTTCATCCATATGGTAGAAGAAGCCTTCTGGGATACTGTTTATACCACAATCAGACAACAACAATGCTGTCAACTTGAGACAGTTTGGTAAGGAATGTGGAAGAGTCTTGATAGGATTTCCAGAGAGATCAAGAATCCTAAGCACATGCAGATGCTTGAAAAAGCCTTCTGGAATACTCATTATTTTACAATCAGACAACAACAATGTTGTGAGCCGAGGACATTTTGGGGGTGACATTTCCAAGGGTATGCACAACTTCCAATTACTCATCAACGAAACCTTCTCCAATTCCATGCTCCATTCTTGCACATCGGGTGCCTTTTCCAACATCGTGCCGGCTCTTACCAAGAATCGAGATTCTGCAATATGTAATGCCATGTCCCTTAATAGATCATGCATCTTTACAGTTCGTCTGTTTTCTCTTTCAGTAAAAACTTCTAACAAACAATTGTTGATGAGTCTATTCATTATTGCACGACCCCTGTCAAACTCTGCCTGCATACTATCCATTTCCTCCACAAGCCCTTCTGCAATCCAAAGTTGAATAAGACCTCCCTCTTCAATTTCACAATCTTCTGGATATAATGCACAGCTGAGGAAACATTGTTGAAGTTTTGGATCCTTTAAACAATCATAACTAAATTGTAATTGTCGGAACACGTCATCTTCGAATCCAGTAACACTTTTTTTTGGTAGGCTTAATTCTTTTAGTGCATTCCTCCATTCAGAAATGTCACCAATAGCCTTCATACAAGAAGCTATGGTAATGACTCCCAAGGGCAAACCTGCACAACGCTTAGCAATGGATCTTGCAATTGGTTCCACACCTGAAATATTGAGAATATCACCACCCACCTTCTCCAAGAACAAATTCCATGCCTCTTTATCAGTCAGTGGTTTTACTTTAATTACTCTGCAGTCCATTTGTCGACACACATCAGACGATCGGGTTGTCAACACTAATTTACTCCCAACAGACGGTTCAGGGATTCCTATTCTCTCCAGGGAAACCTTCTCCCATAGGTCATCCAAGATCATCACAAACTTACTCTTTCTCAACAATGTTTCAAAGAGCATTCCTGCCCTTGTTGTTTCATCTTCATCACCATAAAATTCTACTCCAATTTTACTTGCAATGACTTTCTGCAGTTTAGCTATACTCATCTCTTTGAATACAGTGATCCAAATCACAATATCGAATTTCCCCGTCTCGTTTAACAGTTGGTTGTTTATAAGCTTCATGATGCTTGTTTTCCCTACACCACCCATCCCCCAGACTCCAATCTTTTGAACCTCATCATCCATCAAGCACTGCCAAATCTCTGTAACACAGGCCTTTACAGCTGCACCAGACAAACTTGTTGTGGACAGAACTTGTCCGATCCATTGAGGATTGTCAACCACCAAACCTCCATGAAATTTATCATGTTGAATAATAAGTTCATAAATTTCCCTTGTACTGTTTAACACGTCTTCTCCATGAAGTCCACGTGTAAGAGCATTGCTTTCATCAATTCTTCCATCAAGGTCTTGTACTAGGCCATTGATTCTTTCAACATTTTCCAACCATATCTGGACTTCTGCCTTGAGTTTCTTTCTTGGACGCAGCTCAATGCTCAGTATAGATTCTGTATCTTTCTTCAGACCGTTCAATTCCTTTAATTTTCTTTTAAGGTCCTCCCGATATTGATCAAAGCTAATGTGATTGTCCAAGTGTTTATCTATCTTATTTAAAACGAAGTCCATGGCTGTAAGTCACAAGCAATATGTTAAAAACTAAATAATAAAACATCATAAGGTGAATGATCTAATCATGACTACTACACAAATATTTTTATGAAATTATAAAGGCGTAAATCAAGAAGCTTCAGGAGAGTCCTTTAATAGGTTCTAATACTAAAAAAATCAAATTTTAATTTATAACCGTAAAAAATATACTTTATACTTATTTTTCTAGACCATAAACCTAATTTTTTAGTGTAAGGAATAAATAAGAGAACCGAAAGGGGCTGATTATTTTTATTCTCTCAAACAAAAATCTTATATCTTTTTTCGGCGGTTCTTTTTATGTCCCAACCCTAAAAAATCAAATTCTAAACCCTAAAAGTATATTATACCCCTAATCAACTAATCTTAAATTCTAAAGGCTTAATACATTTCCCCTTAAACTATATTTATTTTTTCAACTTGCCTCCGAAACTTTTTTGACCTATTCCCTGAACTTTATAAAATTGGATCAAAATCACCCCGATTTAGAGGACAACTTAGAAATTTATATAGCTTAGGGCAAAATTGATAACGGCGTAAAATTTAGGGGACAAAACAAGTCAAAAATAGTTTAGGGGGCAAATTGAAAAACAAGTAGAGTTTAGGGAGAAAAGTGTATTAAGCTAATTTTAGATTCTAAACTTTAAATCTCAAACCCTAAAATTATACCTTACTTAGAATTCTCTAAACTCTAACCTTACAACTCTAATACTTATCCAAAACTTTAAACCCTAAGCATTAATGGGAGTATAAATAGAAGAACCGAAAAGGAAAAGAGAGTTTCTATTCTTCACTTTTCTCATGATGATCAAATTGAATTAATATAACGTAGATAAATAAAGGATGTGAACCGCAGTTGTAGCAAGTTAGCATATGTGCCATTGCAAGCATCAGGGACTGAGCTATTAGTGGATGGGAGGGGCAATCGCCCCTCACTCCTGAATTTTTTTTATTTTTGTCTCTTTATTTAAATTCTTTTAAATTTTTTTTTACGAATTTGTCTCCCTACTTTTAAACATTTATGTTTTGTCCCTCCGTCCTAGCAAGCATGATCAAGTTCCTTGCAGTTTATGAGATTTGCAAGAACAATAAAAATGTGAAATTCAATACATACCTCTTTTGACTTGTTCGGAAAAGATGACCGGAGAGAACCGCCGGATTCCCAAGTAATTAGTTTCCGATCTCGTATCTCTGAGTCTCTGACTACTAAGCTGTAATGACTTTAAGAAGGAAAGATCAAAGAGAAAGAAACAAAGGATTTGTGACAAACAAACACTGAATTGAGAACCAGGAAAAGTAAACAAGTAAAGTTAGTCAACTGCGTATCGTTTCTGGTGTT
The DNA here is from genome assembly GCA_035048815.1 of Abelmoschus esculentus. NCBI lineage: Eukaryota > Viridiplantae > Streptophyta > Magnoliopsida > Malvales > Malvaceae > Abelmoschus > Abelmoschus esculentus. The sequence continues at coordinate 24,761,865 of JAUCBN010000004.1, forward strand.
GAAAGGGGATGGGGAAAAAGTTCAACCGGGAAGAAAGAAATGGAATTTGAGCATGGTTGAATGTGTTGCCACTTCCATGGTGTACTGGAGACTGAGAAAGTTGACTTTTTTGATTGGTTGTTTGAATCAACTCAAAATGAGTTGATTCACTCCACCACCATGTATATTATTAATAATATCCTGGTAGATTACATGATGCCGTCCATACAATTAAGAAAGGTCAAATATTTAATTTGAATTGTACGAGTCATTTAGTCTCAGTAGTTAAAAGAACAATTGTTGTTTCTAAAGCTCACGGGTTCGAGCACACCTGCAGCATTCGAGACAGTCCTTTGATGTATTCGTGTTCGAACACTCATTCATCGTAAACGACAGTAAACATATCGAAAACTGACATATTCGATGCATATCTATATTCAATACTTATCCAATATCCCATGACAAAATAGGAAGCTAAAAAATACAATCAGGCTTAGCAGCTCTTTTTCTTACTTTCTCCTTTTAACATACCTCAAGTAAGCTCACAAATAATCAAAATTTAACGATTCAATTGATTACAATTTACATAAATTTACAGCATAGCTAATTGAAGAAACCTAAAGGATGAGCATGGTATAGTTTGGTCAATAATTTCCGAAGCCCTGGTTCGGTGAGAGAAAAATTCATATCACTTGCCAAAGAATACCAAAAAATTAATCATACCAGCCTAACCGCTTCGGTCGTATATCGAATTGAATGTCATCGTAGCATACGACATGGTAACATTCTCTGAAGATGATGATGCATTTCTTTCTTTGTCTGTGCTTTCCGTAATCATGTCAGACTTCTCTTTGTGAGCTCTTAGATTCATGAACTCCGAAAGCAGGCCAGGTCTTGATATATTCTGGTCATCCACAGGTTCCTCACCGGTTAGCATCTTCACCACTTCAGGCATGGATGGTCTTTGCTTTGGCGCATCTTGGGTGCAGAGTAAGCCGATCTTTAGGAGCTTCTGAGCTTCTTCCTCATCATAGTCTCCGCTCATTGACGTATCGACTAATTCCACAAGTTTTCCTTGTTCATTCAAGTCCCATGCCTGCAGTTATAGATCAACTTAGCAATGAGTCTTTAAAACTTAAGTCTAACACCAAAGAACCAAATTGAAACAGATGAAGCTCAAAAATACGCTACACATTTCGACTGGGTTTCATGCGGCAACACCTACGTTACTTGGGTTCAAAGCTGAGTGTTAGATATTGTCCTACACAAGTATGCTCAGAATTTTCAAAAATTTTCATATATTTGAAGGATCATACATACCTAATAACTATGTGTGCAGATGTTTCGGATATAGGTATCCAATACTTGAAGTAAAATAAAAAGTCGGTGTAGCATAAGGCAACACTTCTGCATCATGCGATTTATCCATATTCCACTCACAAATGTTTCCATGATTAGGACATCGAACACCGGCAAATGAAATCTACTTCCTATGTCTCTTTGCAACTTCAACCTTTATCTCATATTTCCCCAGGTCATGCAATTGCATGAAAGATCTATTTTCAATATTATGATATGTTCCAATGGAAGTTCAAGCCAAAAAAAAGTGTGGGATCAATGGAAATTGAATACGAATGTGTAATCTCCTGTTTCGAAAGGCTACAACAATAAGAACATATGTGAAATTCATACCCTTTCGAGTAGATATTGATCCGACAGAGGTAATCTCCTGTTTGTGTTGCATCTACCGCTCACAATCTCCAATAGCAAAACACCAAAACTGTAAATATCAGCTTTCTTCGTCAGCTGACCTCGTATAGCATACTCGGGTGCTAGATAACCTCTATATAAACCACAAAAATGATACACAACCAAATTAACAATGCTGAATGGAAGTTAGGGAGATCTTTAAGTATATTAATTAAATTAAAAAAAAAAGACCTAGATCAAAGGTACAATTGCAAAGCTTATACTGTGCATAAAAGTTTCCAGAGCAATCAGATTATAACAGCTTTAATCTATGTTACTTGATGAACACAAGGGAGCATGTCGGATATGGCCATGTGACCAACATGGGAATTTTTTTTTCTAAAATTGCATGAGAGATAGAATAGACGGAGTATATACCACAATTTAAGAACTTACGTAGTTCCGGCAACACGTGTACTGATATGAGTCATGTTGTCAGGGAAAAGCTTTGCAAGACCAAAATCCGAAATTTTTGGCATGAGATTCTTATCAAGGAGGACATTGCTTGCTTTGATATCTCTATGAACAATATGAACTTCCTCGTGAAGAAAAGCAAGCCCCTTTGCAACACCAATGCAAATTTTTCGTCTCATAGACCAGCTGAACTGCATGCAACTATGGCCTCCGCCTAAAAGGAAAAGAAGCCTTAGGTTTTTATTGTTCGAGATCAGTTAACAAACACAAATCCATAATCGTAGAAGTTACCGAGAAGAGTTTGTGCAAGGCTGTTATTCTCAAGATAGCCATAGACCAAGATTCTGTGATTGCCTTCCACGCAGCAACCATGCAGCTTAACCAGGTTTTCGTGCTCTATATCAGCAATGACATTTATTTCGGTCAAGAACTCTCGCACCCCTTGCCTCGAGTCAGCAGACAGAACCTTGATAGCAGCCGTGGTACCATCTTGGAAAGTTCCCTATTCAAACCGAAATTGATCGGTAAGAAGATAACATTGGATCTTAAAATAATAAAACAGACAGTTTATTCAAGAAATTATCAAAACCTTCTTTCAAAAAGATTGGGACAAAAAAAAATTGATATCACCTTGTAGACAATACCAAAACCTCCCTCTCCAATTTTATTGGAATGGTGAAAATTTCCGGTTGCCATTTTCAGCTCCTTGTAAGGAAACAGCTTAGTGTTCTGAATACCTGAAACCTCTGTAAATATAATATGGATTAGGAACTTTATCTAGCATACAGTACATCCCCTTCCCCTTTCAGTGCATTGGAATCATGTTGAAATCACATAAAACATCAGTCGATTCGGTATCCTTATCCAAGACGAGTTTTATAGCCAAGACAAAACATTAAATAAGGTTAGCAGCATACCTTCATCAATTTCGATTCTATGTTCAGGTGGGGAAGCTGTCTTCTTTCGTGAAAATAAAAATGAGCAACAAGTCATCACCAGCTCGAATGTCTAAACACAAGTCAGAACTCTGCCGAGCCACTGCAAAGCATCAAACAATAGTCATCATCCTCTATTCCATCAGAATAAGTATATAATTGCCTTAAAGCATTACTCAATAACTGTTACATCATTCCCATAGGAAAAAATAAAGCTAAAGGTAAAGGTCAGTCTATCTCTGCGAGTAATGTATGACGATGATCTAAATCGACCTCCCAAGTCATTTCAGCTTTATGCTTTATATGATTAAGAATGTGAATATCAGCTGCAATGTATCTCAACATCACCTTCATTCTCTGCTGTAGAATCTTAAAACGTCTCTAGCAAAGCAAAGAAACAATGCCACATTTTCGATAAGTTCTGCCTTAAGATCAATATAACCTTTTTTCAACAGATTAGATTCATAGAAGAATCAAGGAAGAGAATTTATGCATACGGTGGGACTTTTAAGCATCTTAAGCAATAAAAAATTTCGATACAAGAATTGCGAGAATGCTTCATACTAGCATGATCATTAAACTGCTTTGAGATAGTATTAAATGTGTCTGTTAATCAGAGATTTAAATTGCACTCGCAGACGCATTTCCGGTCATGTTGTGTCAAACAAGAGCGGGAAAGAAAGCAGATGTCGAAAAACATAGTCGAACAAACATAATTCCACTTAATAATTGAATGACAAGCCGACTATAGTCCATCATTAGTATATGAAAGAAAACATGATCAAAATTCATATTCGAAAATTCGATTCTGGCAAATCTACAGAGGATTTTGAGAACAATACAATAACAAAATCGAAAGGTAAAAGACTTAAGAACCTCCATGTGACATCAAAATCCCAAAACAGGTGAAATTTTGAGCTAATCAAGAAATTATAACCTAATCTAAAACCTCCATAACTACAAAGCAAATCATATTTTGAAATGGGGGGAAAACATGGGAAACCAGTGTAAAATCTTCCATCTCAAAAACCTGAAAAACTTATAAAAGTCACAACTTTTCACCAGAATTCAAAGCTAAAGCACTATAAAATTGGACCAACATAACAAAACAAAAACCCAGAAAACTAGCATTCATTTCCCCTGTTTTGCTAAGAACATATGGAGAAATTGAATCCTGTGCTTTTGCTTCTGTGTAACAAAGAACCCAAGAAAGAAAAAGAATAACAAACAGAAAAAAAGAGCAAGCATCAGAATTTCGTCAAGTAAACTTCTTTTTCAGCAAATTCAAGCAAAAAACCAAAGAAAAAGGGATTAAACTCTTCTAAAGCACAATTTTCTTTTTTTACTCCTTTGTTTTATGGATAAATGATAATATGAAGCAGAAACATAACCCAGATTTTCTTGACAACCAAACAAAACCCATACTAGAAACTAACCTCAGATACTTTTGCAATAGCTGCACCAAAGATCCAGACAACTTAGAATCATGTAATGAATTAACAATATAGTTTTCAGTCAATGATTGTCCTTTTCTTGAGGATAAAGTTTACAGAATAAAAAAGCAAAATTTTACTAAATGCATCCCCAAGGTTGTACGCAAAGTCAATGTCGTCCCTGAAACTTCTTTGACACCATCTATATTTATTATTTATGACGCCATTTTATATGCTTTGATATGAAAATTAAAAGAGATAGAAAAGACAATTCAATTCTACCTCCATGTGAAGAGATGATATATTTTCGTAGAAATTGCAAACTTTGAAAAAGTCAAATCGGGCTTATGTCTCTATTTTACTCGTAAATATGTTAAAAGTATATTATACAGGATTTAGTAGGCACGGAATTAAGATTTAGAATCTGAGATAAAATATAAATATTTAAAATCATAAATAAATTATTTTAAAAAGATTAAACAATAAATAAAAGTAAAAAAATCTTTCGGGTGGGAATGATTGTCCGTCCTCGCCCTACATAGTTTTGTCACTGTCGTTATATAATTTTTTTAATGGTTTAATGATGATAGTATTTGTTCATAGATATTTTCGACTCTTAAATAATGTGCACACACCATATAGACAAAGCAATTTGAAACCGTGTCTCTTAGGATGAACATCATCTATTTTTTTTATACGGGACACTTATTAGATTCAATGTTAAGTAAATTTTAATTACATTTTCGAATCATAAAAATAATATATTCAAAAATATTTAAATAATATGCACACACCATATAGACAAAACAATTGGAACTCGTGTCTCTTAGGATGAACATCATCTGTTTTTTTAGTGAGACACTTATTAGATTCAATATTAAGTAAATTTTAATTTTATTTTCGAATCATAAAATTATTATTGTTCGAAAATATTTTAAATAATATGCACACATCGTATAGATTAAAAAAACACTAAATTTATATTTGGGTTAAAATTTAAGAGTCGTTTTTGTTAATGCGTCGCATTACTAATATAACATTAGTTAACGTTTAGTGATCATTTAATCATTAATTGCTAATATAAGTGATCAAAATATAATTTATGAAAGTTGACTGGTTAAAATCAAAGATAAAGAAACAAAAATGATGAATTGTGTAGTTTACCTTTTCACAATCAAGTTACGGTTATACCCTTTTAGGGTTATTTTATAAATTTTTTTTGAATTTGTCATGAATTTACCTCTTTTGTAAAAAAATTTGACTTTTTCTATATTTTTGTCATCCAATATTAAATAATCAAATAAAATTCATAAAATATAAAAATAATGATGATGAAATGTACTTTTAAAGTAATTTACTATTGTAACCAAGATTGTGTCAAATTGTCAAATATTAATTAATTTCAGAGTCAAAATTTGGAATTAATCCTAAAGACTTTTCTAAATTTCAATATTATTGATTCATATTTTATTATTGATATCAATTTAAACCTTAATTGTTAATTATTAAGCATAATTATCATGCGGCATTAAACAAGTTCTTAAATATATAAAAAAAATGTTTCTAATTATGTTTTTTATGCTTTACCCTAAAAATATTTTAAAAAATAAATTTTAATTTTTATATCTTAAATCTTAAAATCTATACCTTAAAAAATTTATTATGTCTCTAATTTTCTAATCACTGATCTTGAATCCTAAATCTATTATTTTAAAGTGGACACTACAAGAGACACAATATAGGGTTAGACGGTTTTTATCCTTCAAATATAGAGATGGATACGGGTTGGATTAGGTTTTCGGTCTATCCAAACTCAACCCAAATATAAACACCTAAACTCGACCCCGATTTCAATCCGATTTGAATATTTTCTTAAAAAATTCAGCCCAAAAATAAAACCCCTAAAATCAACCCAACCTATAAAAAACAATTTTAGAGATTTAAGTGTAAAAAAAAATAGGGGACTTAATTATAAAAAATTATAATTTTAAAGACTAAATTATAAATAAAAAATTAATTTTAAAGATCTAATTTAAAAAATAGAGAGAGAGAAATTTTTACGCTATAAAGTCGAACCCGACCCAACCTCAATGAAAATCTAACCCAAACTTGATTTCTTCATTAAAAAATCTGACCTAATTAAGTCGGGTCGAGTCAAAACCCGACTGGACCGGATAAAATGTTTATTGGTTAAAAAATATTATGCATTAAATAATATAGGATAAACCACTTAGATAGTCATCTGATTATAGGTAAGTTTTTAGTTGGATCACCCAAATTTAAAATCTTACAAACTAGTCATTTGAGTTATCAAACGTTACAAAATGATCACATACCGTTAACTTTTATATAATAAAATTTAGTCCTCGATATTTAACAAAATTTACAAACTAACCTGAAAAGTCTTCCCCATAATCTCGTGTTAATGTTAGCTGCCATTGTTGAAGATTCAGCAAACTTTGAACGAAGCTTCACTTACAGCGGATTCCATGTCAGAACGAAGAAAAAACACTAAAGCATCTGTAATTGGAATAGGATAAAGGAGGTTTTTTAGGGGACATTGATCGAAAATGGGTTAGTAGAGGGGTTAAATTGGTATAATATTTAATCGTAGAATGTTAATTTTTTAAAAACAATATCAAATTAAAAATAATGTACACTAATTACGCCTAGGGGTGATAATGAGCCTGACCGGCTCGCGAGCTACTCGGGCTCGGCTCGAGACCTTAACGAACCGAGCGGAGCCTACCCAAGCTCAGCTCGAAAAGCTCGTGAACAGGCTCAGAATAATTATATTATATATATGCTACATATATACCAAACGTAATCTTTTTAGCAAAAGAAAAACAATAAAATAAAACAGGAGAAATCCACTAAAAATAAATAAATTAAAATAAATTGGACACTTTTTTTCCTTTCTTAATATTGATTTTGTTTTCGGTGTCGGTTATTAAAAGGGTTTTTAACGAGACCCTATTTTTATGTAAAAATATAACAAAATTGTCTATTTTAGGTCAAGTTGAGCTGAGCCAAGCCCCACGAACTTCGACCCGAGTCGAACCCAATAATATTGTTTCTGAGTCGAGCTCGACGAGCTTCAAGCCCGAGCCGAACCCAATAATACTGTTTTTCGAACCGAGCCTGGTTAGGCTCAGATTTAGCTCGGCTCGTTATCACCCCTAATTATGCCTATGTTATTAACTTTCACCTCTAAAAACTAAAAATTTTATTCAAATGATCAGTTTGTATTATTTTAAAATCAGAAGACCAAACTAAAAATTCAATTATAATTAATAGACATAGGTTAAGGGTTATTTAAGGGTTGGGATTAAATACAAAATTTTATTAAAAAAAACTATCATTTAATGTATTACAACAAAATTCTAAAAGATTCCATCTAAAATTCTATCATTTAATATATCATAAAACCCTAAACGTTAAAATCATAATCCCTAAAACCTTAAAATTATAAATGCTAAATAATAAACCCTGAAACCCTAAATCATAAATTATAAAACTAAAATATAACCCTGAACTTCTAAATCCTTAAACACTAAACCCTAAAATCATAAATTATAAACTTTAAACCCTAAAACTAAAACATAATCCTTAAATAATAACTTCAAATCCTAACTAATACAAAAAATTATAGTTTTTCAATAAAATCTTTTAAGATTTTATAATATAAGATTTTTCAATAGGATCTTATATTTATTCTAGCTTTTAGATAATAACATATACATAATACATGGATAGATTAAATAAAGTCTAATTAATATATTATAAGTATAAATAAGGAGTAAAAATATTTTACTCTTAATTATGTTTTATTTTAATTTTTTAAAAATTAAATTCTAAATCTTAAACCTAAGTTTCATATCTTAAAATATAAATCATACACCCTAAAAACTACACCCTATTTTAATTTCATAAAACCTAACCATAACTCTAATCTTGAACCCTAATTCCTAAAATTCATTTTTAAAAATCTAAAAAATAATATAAAAATAGTTTTAAAAATTTTATTTAAAAAATAATAACATTTTCGGTCTTTAAAATTCAAAATTAATAAAAATTAATAAAAAAATACGTTGCAATAAATATAAATAATGATATACTGTGATGCATGATATTTACTATACAATTATCCTCTCTCTATAGATAAATAATTAACAATAAAGTAAAATTATTTAAAACATATTAATATCAATAACCTTTAATGAAAATAATTTATGTAACTTATAAATTTACGAACTATTTTATTTTTTTGGAAAGAAAATAATTACTTCATTTTAAAATAAGAATTTATATACAATATACTGATAAATAGTGAAAATTAAAAATTTATAAAAATATTTTTGTTTTGGGGTTTCATGACTTAGTTTAATGTGTAAGGGTTTAAAATTTAGGGATAATTGTCAGAATTTAAGGTTTAGAGTTAAAATTTATGGTTTAAAAATTAAAATTTAATTTATAGGATAATACGTTGAGAATTTAGGTTTTAACTTACGAACTTTAAATTATAACCTCAAACTCGTCACAATAAGGGTTTCAATAAAGCGAGTTTATTCATTAGTCAAGTCGCAGTAAATAAAGGAACTACTCTGAAAAAACTAAAACCTCGAGCTCACTTAAATTTTAATCACTATCCTTTACATCTAAATCATACATCTTAATCAAAACCCTAAAATTAAAATTTAATTTATAGGATAATACGTTGAGAATTTAGGTTTTAACTTACGAACTTTAAATTATAACCTCAAACTCGTCACAATAAGGGTTTCAATAAAGCGAGTTTATTCATTAGTCAAGTCGCAGTAAATAAAGGAACTACTCTGAAAAAACTAAAACCTCGAGCTCACTTAAATTTTAATCACTATCCTTTACATCTAAATCATACATCTTAATCAAAACCCTAAAATTAAAATATTTATAGAAACTTTTAATTTTCATTATTGGTGTATGAAATAATTAGCTTTAAATAATTCTATACATCAAAAAAGCGAAAATGATGTTGTTTCAAGAACTAAAATATTATAAAAAATATATATTTTTGATAAACGTCGAAATTCATAAGTGAGATAATATGAGTATTCTTGGATACCTATTTAATTATTGGATCTCACTTGAGAAATATTATTGTATCGATACCTAATAAAAAATAGGCTTAACTATAAAATAAGTATCTAAATTATATTTTTTATAAAATAAGTGTCTAAAGTATTTTTTGATTAAAATAGGTACCAAAAATTTCATTTCTGGTTAAAATAAATGCATAAAATTTCATTTTTAATAATTTTAAAGTCAATTAAAACACCTATTTTGATAAAAAAAACTTTAAATACTTATTTAAATAAAAATATATATTTTTAAAAAATAATATAATTTAAACACTTATTTTATAATTAACCCAAAATTACACCCTAAATATATTGGTGGAACAAAATTGGGTCGATATCTAACCAAAATGGGCCAAGTTGGACCGGGCCCATAACCCAAATGAAAGAGGTGGAAGAGCCAACTCCTTTACGATATTTTAATTTTTTCAGAGGGAGGGAAATTCTATTATTTTATTTTCCAGAGAGGGAAATTTATTGTTTTAAAATTAAATAATCTAAACTTGGAATGGAAAATATTTTTCGTATATTTTTATAATAATTCAAAATAGGTATAAAGATAATTTTAATTATTAACGTTTATGATTTTTATTATTTTAATTTTTATTTTATTTTTAGGATAAATTTAGCCTTTAATCTATATCTTTTTGATAAATATCTCATTTTTTAACTAGCATAATGATTATATAGTTAAAAAATTAACGATAATAATATATCATATATAGAATGATATTTAATATTAAGAATGTTTAGTAGCCTTCTATTTTAGATTTAATTAATTTTTAATATTTTATTCAAATTTTAAATGTTTTATAATTTATGTTGGAATAAAATTATATTTTACATGTATATATTTATCATTATTGTAAAAAATTAACGATAATGACTTGTTATATATATGTAGAATGAGACTAGATGTCATGTTATTTAAAATATATTATCATATATATATATATATATGACATGTCAATATCGTTAAATTTTTAACGGTGTAATCATTATGGTAGTTAAAAAATAAATTATTTATTAAAAAAACATAAATTAAAGATTAAATTTATCAAAAAAAAAAACTAAAATAATAAAAATTATAAACATTAAAGATCAAAATTATCTTTATACCTTTAAAATATAATAATAAAGATAAATATTATTTTATGTGTCATTATCACTATAAGATAAATAATATAATAATATTATCTTTATCATTACTCAAACTCAATTTTTATATATCACATATAATCATATACTATTTTTTATATTAATTTAATATATTTGTGAATAAATTATAAAATAATCAAATCTACCTGTATTTCTTGAACTTTACTAACTTTTCCATCCTGCAGAAAACTTGATCCAATAGCTGACGCTGTTGGGAAATAAAAACTTGTCAAGACATGTTTTTTTTTTATTTTAATCTATATTTTTTTTTTGATTTTTTAAAAGTTTTAATTTAATTAATTCGAATAAATTTACATTATACGTTTAGTTTTAATAGATGAATTTTATAACATAATTTTTTTTAACAAGTTAATAGTGATTACAGTAATATTTATTCTAAAAAATAATCTCCATCATGTGATATTAATCGCTCAATCACTCTACTAGCATCGTTGGTGCTCGCACTCGTGACCTCTAAAAACAACAACCGTTTCTTTAACCACTTAAGATAAATGGCTCGTACTATAACATAAATTTTTTTACGTATATAATATCTTAAAATATTTACTTAAACAAAATCAATTTTTTTTATAATTAAATCTGGCATCTAATTATTATCTTATTGAGGGTTTTTTTGGGTACTTTGAATTTCTATATACCGCTAAAATAAGTAAAAAAAAAGTTGAGAAAATCGAAGTAAAGGAGATAGAAGTACATATACCATGACATATACACTCTCATGGATCTGTTATAGTGTGGAGCACTAGTTTTTGCGCAAGCCTTTCAGTTTCAAAGTTGCGGCTTAAGCTGATGAAGACAAAGCAAAAAGAAAGAAGAAAAATCCCATTTTTCTGCTATTTTTAAAGCTTTATCTTAAGATTCTATCCTCTCTTTCTCTTTTTGAAGATGAACCCATTTCAGCTCTTGAGCACTTGAACCCTAAAGTAAAGTTTGTTCCTTGATCTACTTTTGCATTTTGATCAGAGCATGCATTGTAAAGGTTAGCTCTTTTTGCTTTAAGTTTTTGGATAAAGATTTGTAAGTTTGGGTGTTTGGTATTGGATGGATGTGTGTGGTTTTCTTTCTGGATTTGATCTGAATCTGGTTTGGTTTTTAATTTTAGGTCATGGAACTTGTAGGATTTTGATTTCCTTTACCAATTCAAGTGTTTTTTTAGCTGAACTAGTCTTTTATAAGGATACTTTAGGGTTTATTTCTTTGAATTCAGGTTCTTTGAAACATGATAGATAAGCTGGTGATGAAAAGATTGGAAATTATAGCTCCTACAAAAAATTTAAACTTTTGCTCCAAATTTACTACTATGGTCTCTTTAACTGGTACATTGTTGAGTTGTATAATTCCGGTTAATGGCATAATTATATATGGATTTTCATTTTTTTATGGGGAGGGGGTGCTGGGTGAAACCAGGAAGGGTTCAGTGTGTGGTTTGTAGGATAGATGTTAGTAGTCTTTAGTATAGGTAAGCACACTGAAGATGCAGACTGCCTGGGTGTGCAGTTTATAGTGCAAGTGCAGTTCTTTATGTGGATTGAGTTCTGAATTTGGATTTTTGTTTTGCTTCGGGTATGAGTTTTTCGATTTTCGTTTGTTATATCTGAACTAATTATACATATGATGAACGTGTTTCCGTTTGAATAATGTCATAACAGGTTAGGAGTTTCTTTTGAAATGTTGGTGAATATATCGATTTTACAATTCCATCGATGGTAATGGCGACAAAGATTCAATATATCTGTTATCCATAGCTTGCACTAGTGCACAAAAATTGAGGAAAAGACATCTAAGTAAGAAGTTTAAAAGTTGGTCTTTTTTGTCAATTGAATTATTGGGCATTTGTGGCAGTATCATTGCAGTTGAAAGAAGTTTTGTCGCTTTGTCGCACTTCGCGAGAAGGATGGAAAGAACGGGTTGGGGATTGCTTAAAGCATCATGAGAGAGTATAGTCAGTGCATGTTTATATTATGATACTATAGAGTTCACATTTTCGGAAACATTTACGGCACAAACTTGTTAACAGCACATGTATGATATAGGAAAGAGTTAAATACTAATTTGGATAAAAATAGTTATATGATAATTAGTTGTATTAATTGTCTTCTTTATAAATCTCTATTTTACTCTTTTGTTACCAATTAATAGATGGTTTGAAGCTAAAGCATTTATTATGAAATGATATGTCTCACGCCTTTATTATTGCTCTCTTGTAGATTGTGCAAAGTCCGATTGCGTTTAGCAGAGATGTCATTTATTGCAGATACAGAAGATCTACAGGATGGTGGTTTTGAGGCGGCGCGTGATGAGCACGGCATTTTTTCGAAGGTTTTATTTGGAAATGACGGTGGCAGTACAAGTAAAAAGCGTATTACTACTGGTGTAATTAATTTTGAATGTGAGCATAGCAAGAAATCAGATAAATCACTATGTTCTAATAGTGCCAACTCAGTTTTAACAAGCTGGTCTTGCTCAAAAAATTTGTACCAGGAGGATGGCAATGCACTAATTGAGAGTGGTGGTGGAATTTCTGCATTAGGTAGCTTTTCCGAAGGATTTGCTTTGGCAGACACAGATGACCTGAATGGGAGTGTCAAGCGAATGAAGTCTTCCGTGGCTGAAGGTTTTAAAGGTAAACCAGAAAGGAAATTGGTTTTGAATGCACCATTGCAGCAGAACGAAATTGTTAATGGTTCGTCCTCGACACCTATAGGTTCTGTTTACCAAACTATAATGCGCCATTTAGTTGAATCATCTTCTAAGGGGGTTACTTCTAGTTGCCGTCTGTTGAAGCGGAATGTGGGAAAGGGCAGAGGTAAAGCTATGACTTCTCCTGTTTCGCAGGAGAGTTTTGCATCAAAGCTTGTGGTTTCTAGTCCTGCCACTGGCATGGAGAAGTTCGAGTCTCCTTTATGTGTTGAGGAAAGACTTAATGAATTTCAATCATCTGGAGTAGGGAATTGCAATATTTCTGGGGAAATAGACTCTAAGAAGGATCCTCGTCCTCTTCTTCAGATTCCTGTTTTTCACATGCTAAGAAGAGCAGGCTGGTCTATTGAGAAACGTAAAAGACCCTGTAGGACTTATGTGGAAACAATTTATAGATCACCCGAGGGGAGGCTGTTTCGTGAATTCCCTAATGTTTGGAGGTTTTTTGGCCAGGTTCTGTTGGCTGATAGTCACAACTTCACACTGGATGACAATGGTAAGAAATGGACTGATATGAACCAGTTCTGGTCTGATCTATTAGATACGGTGGAGAATATTGAGAAGGAGTTTAACCAACCGAACCTTCATCATACATTAGCTCATTATTGGACTATATTAGACCCCTTTGTAAATGTTGTATTTGTTAATAGGAAGATCGGTTCATTAAGAAGGGGAGATGAGGTTAAAGCTGTAAGCAGTTTAGCCATTCGAAAGAACAAGAAAAAAGATGTCGTTTTAGCACGGAGGAAAAAGAATACCATGGAAAAGTTCTCTTCTCAGGGACGTATGCCAACTCAGTTTTGTGATTATTCTCCGACTGCTGAAAGCTCATTGACAGCTTCTGAGAGGAGTTACGATACCTATAAATCTGGCAATGGAAGTTTGTTAAACTTCTATGGTAATACAAGTAGTGGGGCAGTGAAAGGTCTGGAAGGTGTATCTATTTATAAGGCTGACCAAGTAGGTGGGTGTTTGGAAGATACTGCTACCAGATCAGAAACTTCTGATTGCAAGTTCTACAGTCGTCGTATGGCTTCATCATATGCTTGTGGGTCAGATGGAACCTATGGCCAGCTAGGCTGTTTTAAGCATATTGGTCGTGTTGCTTCTGGAGATGTTTCCGACATACTTCAAGGTTCTGAACATGCTACCGCTTACCAATATAGCAACACAACCTCTCCAAGTTCTGACAAACAAATTTCTGAATGCAAGATAAGAATTCCTAATGCAGTTCCAGGAGCTGTATCATTTGAGTCGTTGGAGGAAAATGATAAAACATCTGGGCATGATGAATACCGGTTCGAGAAGTTCACTGAAGCTCTGAAGTTTGAAACAAAGGATAAAAGTTATTTGCAAGGTGTTATTTTGAAAAAGAAGGCATGCAGGAGATCCAGAAAGATATCTGAACTTAGATTAGCTGCCTTAAACCAAAGTGGTATTTTATATTCATATACTTCTGATATGAATGACCATCATGAAACAGACACATGCCAGGCCAAGTTAAATTCCAAAGAAGTCCGAGCATCCTTTGTAACTAAAGGAAACCTACAGAGGTCCTCATCTCTTGGCTCTTCCCTTCATCAGGTGGAGAAAAAAGGCTCGAAGTTTAAGAGAAGTTTTGGAAATCATGATGGTTCTAAAATCCGACAAAAGAAATCAACTAAATGTCAAATTCAAGATGATGATCTGTTGGTTTCTGCTATAATAAGAAACAAAGACTTGAGCTTGAGTTCTACCAGATCTAAATTGAAGGGCCCAAAAAAAAGAGCTCGGACCAAGTTCAAGAGCAAGAAGAGCCGCTGCAAGCTGCTTCCTCGAGGCATGGGTAAGGGAGGGAAGCATATTACTGAAGTTAAGTTGTATGATATTGGATCCAGGACAGTGCTCTCTTGGTTGATCTTGGCCGGGGTTATTTCTCTGAATGATGTCATTCAATATCGAAGCCCCAAGGATGATGCTATCATTAAAGATGGTCATGTTTCCTGGGATGGAATAGCATGCAGTTGCTGCAATAGGGTGCTATCAGTTTCTGAGTTTAAGACTCATGCTGGATTCAAGTTTAACCGTCCCTGCATGAACCTTTTCATGGAATGTGGTCAGTCTTTCACTTTATGTCAACTGCAGGCATGGTCTGCGGAGTACAAAACCAGAAAAAATAGGATCCAGAAGGTGGAAGCTGACGAATACGATCAAAATGATGATTCCTGTGGCATATGTGGGGATGTTGGTGAATTGATTTGTTGCGACAACTGCCCTTCTACATTTCATCCAACTTGCCTTTCTATGGAGGTTTGTTCTTTGCTAAATTGCACTCATTTGCATCAACCTACACTTTTTTTCTCATAGCTGATCTTTATTCTTCATTATTCTCCTTATTTTCTTTCCTTTTCTTGCAGCCTCACTAATTTTTCTTATGTCCAAATATATTTGTCCTAGTCTAACTTATTGTTGTTTAGTCTTGCACGTTTCTTTTGCAGTTACAAAGGGCTATACTTGGTAAAATTCCATTTTTGGCTACAAATGTTCCATATATTAAATTTAGCTTCTGAGCTTGTAATAAGATAAATATTATAAGAATCATTACTTTGAAATTGAATTAATTTTCCTCAACAATCAAATAAACTGATAGTTTATGCTATGTCATCTATGGCTTTTGGATGGTTATATATTTTCGAATGAATGATGACCTTTAAGAAGATGAACATGTTAGAATCACATAGCTAGGGCACATTCCATGTGATAGATCTCATTGATAATTGTTTAATAGAGCTTAAGTTAAGGATCCAATAGCTGGCGCATTGTACCTGTTGCTAATTATTTCATGTGCTTCAATTTGTTGCTTCCAGGAGCTACCTGAAGGCAGTTGGTATTGCTCAAATTGCACTTGTTGGATATGTGGCGATTTTGTTAATGATAACGATGCTTCAAGTTCATTTGATCCATTCAAATGTTCACAGTGTGAACACAAATGTAATTCTTCCCCCTCGGCATGACATTTATTCTGAAAACTTTAGATTATTTATTAAGACAGCATAGTGATTCTTGACATATATGATTTGCACTTGGGGCAGGCTACTAGTCATTGCTTTTAAAGAACATTTTTATTCAATTTGTTCCTTGATTTAGTTTTCTCGGTGAGGAAACTCAAAAATGAATAATCTTTTGGCCAAATTGGTATGCCTATGTAGAGCATAACATTGAAAATCTTTTAAAGACTCTTTCTCTGCATAATCCTTTTTTTTCTCTTTTAAGAAAAAAAAATGAGATTTTTCATTCACCATCCAGAAGCAGGAGTGTCGTGCTACATGAAGAATGGTAGGTTGAAAGTGTAAAAATAGAGAATAAAATACGCCAAACTACCCTAGTTGCGCTCTTCGAATGTTCTTGGTTTTCATAACTTCAGGCTTTTGCTGAAAGTGTTCATGTGCCATTTTAATTCAAGTGATTTTATGATACTGGGTGATTTGTTTTCCTAATTTTCGAGCTTATCACACTATTTTTCTAAACAGATCATAAGGCATGCCTGAATGGTAAAAGGCAGTTTGAAGAAAAGGTTTCTGATACTTGGTTTTGTGGAGCAAGCTGCAAGGAGGTATTTTCATATTCAAAATTTTGACTCTGATTATGATGTAAACAATCAAACTCGAATAACTTTATAAGTTCATAGCTTTTGTTGTATTGGTTGTCTGTTTGAATTACTTCCCTTTAACTTGTTTTTCTTAAAGTTATTCGAGTTTGACTGTTAGTCTCATGTAGACCTAGGGAAATTTTGCCTTTACAAGCTAATCGAAGCTTTTCCATTTAGGCATGGAGATCTGTTAGTATAGCTTGGTGTTTTCTACGTTATCTGCATTCTGTGTTCTGATGCAAGCTTCACTGATTTTTGCAGCTGCACTCCGGTCTTAGTTCTCGTCTCGGGATGATTAATCACCTTTCTGATGGCTTTTCTTGGACACTTCTTAGATGTATTCGTGAAGATCAGAAAATTCACTCTGCTCAAAGGCTGGCCTTGAAGGCTGAATGCAACTCGAAACTGGCCGTTGCTCTGTCTATCATGGAAGAATGCTTTCTGTCTATGGTTGATCCAAGAACAGGTGTCGACATGATGCCCCATCTCATCTACAATTGGGGGTGAGACACCTGGTCCTTTTTATTGTCATTTTGAATTTTCTGGGTCTATCTTTTTCATTTCTTTTGTTCATTTCATGTAGTGTTTTCATGATCAATAGTTCGTAGAAAAACTGGTTATTTTGGCTTATTTCTTTTCGGTGCCATCTAGTTGACTTGTCTTCTCTTTTTCTGATTTTAAGATCGCTTATGATTCCATGTTTTTGTTTTTACTTTTTAAATGATCAGGTCAGAATTTGCGCGCTTGAATTTTTCCGGATTTTACTCTCTTGTATTGGAGAAGGATGATGTGGTTATATCCGTGGCATCAATCAGGTATTTGATATTTAGATCATTTTATACTATCCTTCCCCTTCTAGTTTATTAGGAAAATATCTTTCAGATTTTCTGACATAATGTTTTAATCTGTTTTGATGTTTGAACCTTCTACTTCATCCACATTTCTGTTTACTTTCTGGTTTTCTCCTTCATTTGTACTAGGATACATGGGATAGCCATTGCAGAGATGCCTCTTATTGCAACTTGCAGCAAATACCGTCGTCAAGGAATGTGTCGAAACCTTGTGAATGTTATCGAAGAGGTATGTTCTCTTCTCCGTCATCCGTATGCTTTAAGGGCACTTTATAGCACCGGTTCAATCTGCACCTTTCATGTTTTCGACTTAATTTTCTTTGTTTTATTCACCTTGCGGATGGATGTGTGCTGTAGCTTCTCATATCATTCAAGGTGGAAAAGCTCGTGATAACTGCCATTCCAAGTGTAGTGGAAACATGGACCAAGGGTTTCGGTTTTAAGCCGGTGGAGGACGAGGAAAGAAAAACACTTGATAAAATCAACTTGATGGTGTTTCCTGGAACAATATTGCTTTCGAAGCCCTTGTATCAAGTCGACAAAGTCGATGGACAATCAGGTAACTTCTCCAACCTCTTAATATTCATCATTCTTCTTCAAACTCTGATCCTTGTGATTATACAGAAACCATCAATACATTGTCTTTGCAACAAGATAATTCAACCGAACGTTTGAGGCACGAAGGCATTCATTCTGTAGGAGATCAATTAGCCAATTCTTTGCAGCTTTTGGATGACATTTATTCAAATGAAGCTTGTGCCGAAATAGTAACCGAGTTCATCGGAGACAAGAATCTACAAGAAATGGAAATCGATGGTAAGAAGGAAACAACCGATTCTAATGCAGAGGAGCTGTGTGGTAACCCAGCCTTGCAAGGTATAGAAACTAGTAGATTAGGTATCTGTACGAGGGGAAAGCCAGTAGATGACGGTTGCTGTGGCGACGATGAAGCTGACACTGTAACAAGAGTGGAGTCTATACATCAAACTGATCGTCTTCATCTCGATAACCATAGTGCTGAAATGCTCGAAGAGGCAGTAAAAAGAGACGAATGCAAGAGTAGTTGAGATGCCGGAAATTGGATCGCAGGAACAATTTTCAGAGGTGTCCTGTGAAGAACAAGGTTTGGAATTAGCTTCTGATGTAATTGTAGAGGAACAGCTACAGAAAGACTGAATTGGATGTATAAGTAGAATGTAACTGTAAATTATGGAAATCTCTCCAGTGCTATTTTTTCTATGATTGGAAAACATGATATGAAAATTTTGGAAATCATGTTTGATAAACATATTTCATTTGTGTTTAGCATACCACACGATACGACACATCGAATGTAAGCGTAACGAGATGCAATCGAGTAAACTGGCTGTATAAACAAGGGAACGTAAAGCCTCAAGTCTGTCTCCTTGTGGCTCATTAAGCTCTGGGGAGCTTCCATTAATAAGTAGGACTTAGAGGGGACCTTAGAGTCCATCTTGATCAACTTTAGTATTGATTTACTTGTCCGTAGGAGGAGCTACGGGTCCGGACTAACTGCAGCATGTCCTTTTGTTAGTTCTTTGATGCATTAGCATACGTTTGTTGTATGGTTCACTTGTGAAAGAAAGGTGGTCAAAATCGGGAATCAGATATTTCGAATTATATTGTTCTAACGCTGTTACTATTAAAGTTATGGTTGTGTTTTTTTATTATTGTTACAATGAGAAACGAGTTCATCAGTAACAGTAATCTCAAACAACCTAAGTTTTGGTTTTAAATGCTTGTTCATTAATCGGTTTTCTCGCTTCAAACAATCGTTTCGAAATAATAAAAAAATCTGACTTTTATAAACATATGTCTGATCACCAAATTTAGGTTTGAGATTTTAACGGCAAACAAAACCAGTGTGTCAGGCGTGGGTACCTCCTGTTTGTTTCATAGGATGAGGGCAAGTTGAACCAGCCCTGTATTTGTATTTCTTGTGTTGATTTCTGGAGTGCAATCTAGTAATTATATAAAATGTATCACATTCTTAGGTCACCAAGTCAGGATGGCCGAGTGGTCTAAGGCGCCAGACTCAAGTTCTGGTCCTCTAACGAGGGCGTGGGTTCAAATCCCACTTCTGACATTTTTTATTATATCTTTACCGGAGTGCCCAGCTTTTATCAAAGGCCTGTCTTCTTTACATCTCAGTAAAAACTCCATTTTTTTGGAAAATTAAGAACTCAAAATTCTAGTGTTCTCCATTTAAAAGAAATCATATTCAATGTATATTTAGACTATAACTACAACGATACGAATTTTCAAATATACGGAAAAATAGAACCCAAGGAGTAGTTCTAGGTTCAAATAACTATAAGATGTGTTCGAGTTTTATCAAGAAAATAACGAAAATTAGCCAGAATTGTTGAACTGAGGGAATTGTTAATGTTGTGCCACAATGAGACATAAGAGTTTTTCCCACCACATCGATGTGATGGGAAAGATTTGTGGTTTCAAAGATTAAGGCTTCATTCAACGGGTAGCTGAATGAAGCCTTAATCTTTGAAACCACAAATCTTTCCCATCACATCGATGTGGTGGGAAAAACTCTTATGTCTCATTGTGGCACAACATTAACAATTCCCTCAGTTCAACAATTCTGGCTAATTTTCGTTTCACCCTAAACATTACACATTTGGTGCGATATCCGACATTAACTATGCAATATTGTCTGGTTGTTATACTCAGAAAGCATGGTTAAACTAATGAAACAAACCAAAGAGTTCATCATAAGAAAGTCCTTCACTAGAAAAGTGTAAGCTATGACCTATGGGATTTCACTACTCTCTCAAACAGCAAAGGATACACGATGAAGCAATAAGTGAACCTGAATTGAAACAACTAATTCCAAAGCCAATCCAAATATATCATTCACAACATCAAGGAAACCATAAGAACAGTCTCAAAGACATAACAACCAATGAAAACAAGTGAATTCCAATATTTTATGGCCTTTTCCCAAGAACAATATGAAGGAACACACTAGTTGACTACTTGTTCTATAGTCCTTTGCCATTGGTACATTAAAGATTGAGTTTATATCTGATTCATTGTTAGAGTACACTCTATACACTTAGAGAAGGATCATTATGTAACTCGATACAACGAATGGCCAATCGCGAATTGGCAACGCCAAGGATAATTCTAAATCAATAATCATGGATTCAAGTGATTTGACTGATATCTACCAAGATCAAGTATCAACATATAAAAACAATCCAAATGCAAATGATGCAAAAGCAATTATAACAGAATAGAAAGAGCAAACATAGTAAACACTTCACCATCCATTCACAACAATGAAAAGAAAAGATTTTTATCGAATAAGCCAGACACTTAGAACTTCAATATCCAATTTAAAAGTTTAAATTTTGAATCTTTGCAATAGAGAACTACCCAAATTGTGAAGTCCAACTTTCAATTAGTTCCAACAAGTATGAAAAATTTATTCTAGTTTCCGATGATGCTATTCCATCATCCATAAAACAATTAACATTCAGTATTAAAAAGATTTGCACTTCGCTCAATTCCTAAAAGTTCACTAAGTTAAACCCACAATCATGCCCAAAATTCACTCACCATCTGGTTTCTTCTACAAATCTTTGGAATCTTCCTGAGAACCCAGATCCATCTCCTCCTTTTCTTTCTCCAATTCAATAATAGCCTGCTCCTCTGCCTTTCTTTCGGCCCGTAAAATCGGCTCGTAGTAATCGGCGTGAGCCTCCATACACTTCCTCAAAGCTGCGGTTACTTCAAAGCATTTTTCCACAATGTCTTCCTTGTTCTCTTCAGCTTCTCGGATGCAGTTTTCCCACCCAACAAAGCTCTCTTTGCATCCTCCTGCTTTCATGAACAAGCAAAACCCACACTCTCCTTCTTCTTCTTCCCCTTCCCCCTCAGCTTCAACTTCAACATCTGATTTTTCATTTGGGAGTTGCTTGGGTTCTGGGTCGTTAAGGGTTTCGGGATCAGGGGATTGTTTGGGGTCTGTGCCTTGAGTGGACATTCTTTTGGGGGATTTGGGTGAGTCGGAATCGATGAGTCAGAGGGTGGGTCAAGGTTTCTTTTGGTGTTGGATTCGGGACTAGTAGGAACTTTCCTCCATTGCCGGCTTGCCCTGCTTAAAACCTCCTTAAACCCCATGTTGAATTCTCATTTTTTTTAATTTTTTGGTTTAATGTGCCATATGGTACCTGAAATTTTCATTTATTACAGATGTGGCACTTGTATTTTTCTTTCAATCAGTACCGTACTAATATTTGTCAAAAATTACATATTTAATACATGTATTTGTCAAACATCACATAAAATAATTCATACTAAATGGGGAATAGGGTGAATAAATTGAAGTAATTAATTTATTTTAAATTATAAAAAAGTGTTATATGAATTATTTAATCCATGTTGTAAGTTTAAACTTTTGGCATTAATTTAATAAATACATATACTAAATATGTAACGTTTGAAAAATATCATACGAAATTCAAGTACTAAATATATAAAATTTTAAAGAAATATATATCAAATTGGTTAAGAAATACAACATTATATTTATAAACATAATAAATTCTAATATCAAATTGTAGCATATTAATTTTTCCTCTAAAATTTTTGTCTAATAACAATTTATATTCCTCCAAATTTAAATATTAATTAAATAAAATTAAATTAAATTAAATTAAATCTCAATTCCCAAATTGAATTGAAAGTAATAAACTCCTATTTTCTAAGGTTTAGCAAATTTGATCCCATTGTTTGATCATACAAATGTATGCATATACATTAAACATAAATATATTTTTCATTTTTCTCAAAAAACAAATTGATATATTCCATATCCAAATATGTCAAACCAGGAATTTGCAGCAAAAAAAATATATTAGAGAATAATCCCTTCTTCATTTGGGAGTTTCATATAACAATGTGTATTATCATACAAGTTCAGAGATTGCTTCCAGCCGGATTATATGACTTTAACTGGAAGCTTTGGCAAATATCAAACTCTTTCAAACATTATCCGTACAAATTTCCATATGAAATCGACATCGAGTACCTTACATTGCATAGGTTGTTATTTTACGAGCACAAATCATTCCACCGGTCTTCATGCGCCGCTTGCATATAAACGGGTCCATTCCTTTGCTGCAAAGGGTCACAGAATTCGGGAACAGTTAATGAGCATATCAGTATCATTCTCGAGTTTAGTAGGATTACGTGGTTCCGATGATCTAAGATTGCAACGATAGATTTTACCTGTCTCAACGGCTTCAGCCTCATTTGTTTTCCAGTGCTTAGCAATCTTTTCAGAGAGCGGATCATCGGGATTTGGAGCACTAAGAAGTGCCTGGATGCTGAAGTAATGATATTATATCAGTTTGGTATTCTAACACTCAAGTTAATGCCATAAATAAAGATAATGTCTGCAATGCAGACACAAACAGAACTGTAGTAATGTATCTGGGATGGAAATTATTGATAAATCATACTGGGGGTGGGGGGGACTACAAGAACAGGCATGTGGGAAAGAAATATTCGATCTCAATTTTACTTATAATACCTAATTTTCCAAAAACAATGGCAATATGAAAATATGTTATGCAGAATTTTCAGCAGGGATGATATATTCTAGACCATGTAACCTATAATGGTTTACAACAATAGGAATACATAATATGGAGACTTATAATGATAGTATAATACCTCAAAAGTACAGTTCGGATCTGGAGAGCCGGACTCCATTTGTCTTTGAGAATATCCAGGCATATTCTCCCAAGCTGCAAGAATTTTTAACCCTTAGAGCCCAAAAAAGTTGAATCTTTCACATCATATAATAAGGACAAAAGAAGGAACAGGTGCCAACCTTATCAATGTTAGGATGATATATCTTTGTAAGAAAACGAACCTGTTACAGCAAATTGGTTAAGGTGACCAAGATTACAAAATATACCAAAAAGGTTGTCCTAAATGAATGATAGAAAACTTAAGCTTCCAAGTTCCAAGAATATAGAACAATAAACAGATGCCTAATTACAACAACTGCCGGTTGGTAATTCTATGAATATACTACACTCGTGAATAGTGCAAGAGAACCGAATAGTAAATTGCAATTCGTCGAATGAAAAGAAAGACAAAAATGAAGTGCCTACCTGTATTTGTTAATTTACCATGTATCAACAAAAAACTAATGCAGGTTTACTATAACACCTATCAGCAAACAATTCAACATATGAAGACAGAGACAAAGGTGATAAACTACATTCCGGAATCACCGGTAAAATGCACATATCTCTATAATGCAAACTACAACATTCTAAAACCATATTGAGATCCTTGTATGTGACAATTTTTCAGATGGAGCCAAGCAATACTAAACACCCAAGAATCAGTAATCAGCCTTACAAACGAAACGACTAATGCAGATACAGGAATTCATGCTAGTTTTACAAATGAGTCTAAGTTGAGTACCTTGGGAGCAGTCATGGGATATTCTTCTGGCAAAAATAATTCCAACTTGAAAACTCCTCCTAAAATCTCAAACACGAAGAGGTGTCATGTCCTATACATAAGTTCAAAATTAATTACATACTGCAACAAAAAAAAAAAAGATTATAAACAACATTCAATAACTAGACCATTTTCCAAGTTTCAAGACCAGAAACACCAGACCACTTTCCGCATTAAAAAACCGAAAAATCAACAAAAGAAGTAAAACAAACAAAGTAAAACCATTTTAACAAAAGCTTTCCAAATTCAACCATATAGAAACCAATTTTATTGACGGATAATCAGGCATTGGTCCAGCAGCCCAGCCTAACAATTACTCATCACCTGAAAATTTCTACAATTCTAACACAAAGCAACATTATTTCCAACAAATAGATGGAAAAATCAATTACCTTCATATGGAGACTGTGTAGGACCAAGTATCATCACATTGAAATATCGCATATTATCCTCTGAAGGTGAAGCACTAATTCCCGGGGCTATCATAATAAAAATAAAAAATAAAAAACTTCAATTATTCAGAAAAAAGTTACTTATAATCAAATTTCAACAATAATTTCTATAAAATAAACTAAAAACAGAGGGGAAAGAAAAAGAAAAGTAATTACCAGGTTCACTGAGGAGACGCTGAGTTTCCTGTTTAGATCAAAGATGAAGAAACAGAAATTAAAGTGAGAAAAATAAACAAAATTCTCCCCCAAAAAAGAAAATGCTTTCTTGAATCTCAGCAAATGATCTTAAAATAATTAGCAGAGGACTTTGACTCATCAAAGCCCTTAAAAACTCCAGTCACAAAACCAAACGCTAGAAGCGCATAAAAACAATAAAAAATTAAAAGAACTGAGATTTTCTCGAGGTTTCGTCGGAAACAATCAAATCGGAGAAATCAAGAAGGATAGGAGAAAGATCGAAAGAGTAACCTTGATGATTCTTCGAGGGAGATTACTATTCGCCATTGGCAAGCTTCGATGGATGAATCACGAGGGAAGCAAAAATGATAAAAGAAAATAGGGCTTTGAGAATTGGAAATGGAGAGAGAAAATTCGAGAATAAAAGTAGAGGAAAGAAGAAAGGGGTTTTGTTAAAGTGAACTTGAAGTTGTTATAATTTCAATTATGGTATTAATTTTTGATATATATTAAAAAATTTATTTTTATAAAAAATTTGATATACACTAAAGTTTATATATATATATTAAGAAATTTAATATATCAAAATATAGATATTAAAATTTTATAATTTTCATAACAATTTTAATACAAATTTATTTTAGTCTCATTTTAATTTGTCTTACCTAAAAACTTATTGAAAGGAAAGATTAACTGAAAATGTTTTTTTTCTTCTATTTATAAGAGATTCAGACAGGAGTACAAGTGTGAGTATTCGATCGAGTCGAATAAATTTTTTTTGAACTATTCGAGTTTATGAGTCATATTTTATCATTCAAACTTTATTTAAATTTTTTCGGTTCAAGTCGAGTTTTTGAGTTTTTATAAAAATTCAATTTTAATTATATATCATGTTATAATATAATTTAATTTCAATTTAAATGACTTTTTCTAATCATACAAGATATGTATGTATATACATATGTGATAATATTTTTTCATATTTTTATATATCAATATATATATATATATATGAATATATCATAAAAATTTGAGACTCATCTCGAACAAAAAAATAAATTCTTTAATTATTAAAAATTTCAAGTTATTCGAGTTATTCAAATTTCCATTTTATGAATCAAACTTTATTTAAAAAATTTTCGATTCGAGTTTATAAAATTTTGAATCGAGTCAAAATGAATCGATTATTTTTACCTTAAGTCAAATCAAATTATTTGATTTTTTCGAGTCAAATCTAATTTTACTCACCTCTGAGTACAAGTAGAAAGGATTGGTGGGGTTATTTTTTTAAAAGAAATTATAAATTTAATAAAATTATTATTTAGTTCTTAAAAATATAAAATTAATCTTCATCCTCATAAAAATGAGAGAATTCCAAGTACAATGTATCAATAAAAATACCTAATTTACTAATTCTTTTTCTTGACAATATAAGTAGTTTGATCCATTAATGATCTTTTGTTTTTGAAGGAGGGACTAAATTAATAAATTATTAAATTATGTAAGTTAATTTTTAAAATTAGGGTCAAATAAAAATAAGTATAAAACTTAAAGACTTAACCATATCAATTTATATTAACTGTCACGTCAATAGATCAATTTATATAATTTTTAAGTTATGAAACTATTTTATAATTTATTATAATCGAGAGACACAACAAATAATTAGAACATAATTGAGGGATCATTCATATAATTTACCCTTAAAATAACTGTTTAATCCGGGAAAGCAGGGGGTTAAATCCAAACCCTAGTAAGGTACTGAATTCCGTTACGTCATTATGTATCTCTATATAAGGTAGATTGTTCTGAAAACCTAATTCAAAAGACTTTCCAAAAAAATTCAAGAAATAGAAACCTGGAAAGAATGACAATGCAGGTTATGCCACCAGGTTACATGTTCGACCCTAACGACGTCCAGATACTTTCTATATATCTCCCGATGCTCATCGCCAATGGCGGCAACGTGGTTGCCTGTTTAGGTCAATTCAGCCAACTCATCACGGTTTCCAACGTTTACTCATGCAAACCAGGGTTTTTCTTCCGGGACGACGAACAGGATGCATTGAACCGAGGCGAACAGCGGTTGGTGTTCAGCCGTCGAGAGCAGGTTGCTCGGAAGAATTGTAACGGGAAAAGGCCTAGAAGAGAAGTGCATGGATCAGAAGGAGATGGTTTCTGGAAATCTTCTACGGGTGAAAAGCCTGTTGCGGACCAACATGGTCGAGTGCTAGGGTTTTTGAACACGTTGAATTTTTATGAATATCATGGACCGAATAAAGATATTAAGAACAAGAATAGGGAAGTTGAGTCCAAGAAGACGAACTGGATTATGTATGAGTACCGACTGAATGGAGAAAGGTTTCAAGAGTGGGTTATCTGTAAGATTAAGAAATCTTGCTGGAAGAAGGAGGTTACTGCTGCGACGATGGAAGACGATGACGGTGACTTGGTGCGGGAAATAGAGGAGTTGGCGTCATCTCCGGAGGAGGCCTGAATATCACTAATTCCACTACAACAAATTTGCTGGCATTTAAAATATTCTCACTAAAATCTATATTTACGTCACAATTTGAATTTTGTGACAGCGTTCGTCACACTAGGTGTGTCACTAAATGTCAAATGTGACAACGTATATATTTTTGTCAAGTATTGTAGAGTTTATCGTGACACCAATATAAAATATCACTTTATATTTTTTATTTAATGACATTAAATTACATCACCCAATGATATAAAGTTTGGTCATTGATAATTTATATCGTCACCAAAAATATAATAATTTTATTGTATATGTGACGAAAGAAAGGTGTCACATTGTTAGTGACATGGTATATCATTACTTAATAATAGTATGAATGACGATAATATCAAATGTCACCTTATAATTTATATTCAATGATAACTAATAACGTCATCAAATTATATATGAAATCGTTATTAATAAATCTCAACGTCACGAATAATGCTTTAATTTTTAATTTTTGGTGACACAAAAAATAATATCACGTATTTAATAACATAATTGTCACCTAATAATAATTTAGGTGACAATAAAAATATAACGTTACTTTTTTATTTATAATTAATGACAAATATTTACGTCATTAAAGTATACAAAATTTCATTATTAATAATTTAAATCGTCACAAATAGTATATTAAAATCAACCTATATATGAAGAGAGAGATATCGTCATATTTTTAATAATATAATATGTTACCTAATAGTATTATGAATAACGTCATCTTATATAATCGTCATTAATATAATAAAAATATTGTCACATGGTTAATAACAATATAATTCATCAATTTATATGCTAAAATGAAGCAATTACATATTTGTTCACAACAATAAAGAAATGCTATAAATAAAACCTTATAATTTATATTTTGTTACAATTGGTTAGAAACCATAAAAATATTTATTTATATTAATGTGAATGCAAAAAAAATATAATTTATTTATTACAAAATAATAAAAATAAAATATATTATTCACTAAGAATATAATAGTTATATTATTAACAATATAAAAACATAAATATTTAAAAGTAATAAAAATAATATAACCATAAGATAACTTCTGGAATAGATGTGAGAATTTTAATTGAAATCTTGAGTTGGTTGCAATCCTATCGATAACGAATTTGATGTATTGTTTGAATCTGTAAAAATAATTAACATATTAATTATTATAATTAAAATTATATAATCATATTTATTTGATTAATTATACTATTTACCTAAAAATTGGAGTGGTGGCACTTGAACTCCGGCGGCTAACAAAGCAGATTTCATAGAAACCATTTGAGTTTGAATCACTTCAAAATTCGACTTACAAGTATTAAGTTCATCTTCTTTATTCTTCAAATGCTTTTCTAATTCGATTGTATCTGCACTTGAACTTTTTTGTTAGGATTGAGCCCATAACCAAGTCCTGAAACGTATCTTGACCTCGTACCTAGCATCTCATCCATTATATCATCAATAGTTTTAGGCTCTGCTCCTTTTTTCTACTGGAGTTGATTATAACTCTACCATCTTCTCCTAGAAAACAAAGCATTCATACATATCCTGGTGCCATCATGAAATTCAAATAAAATTATTATAAATAATAACATATACAATGATAATTAAATTTTTAATTAAATTACTGGAAAAATATTTGATATAAGAACAAAATTTTGATTACTGGACAAATAAGAACTAATATTAGGAAATTAACTAATAAAAATCAAATCTTCTGCATTATATATTTAAACAGTAAGATAAAATTAGTTAAATTTTATATTTGATTAAAACAATAAATATTTGATATTTATTGGACAAATAAGAATTAAATTTTGAACAATCAACAAAGAAAAAGCAAAATTTTTCAGTAGTTCAAAACTAAACCAACCAACTAAAGTAGTTAATCTTATCGATAATATAAAATTAAATAACCTAATAATATATCTAAAATAAAATTTACAGATCTAAAATAAAATTTAATAAATCAAAAATCAGTTAAATTTTTAAAACAAATAAAACTTATCATAAACATAACACAATTTTTTTGAAATTGAACTAACGTCCTCAAACAAAAACAAAAAATAATCGAAGTTAGACATAGTAAAAATAAAATATACTAACTTTAAATAAAATAAATAAAATAAAAACGTTTATCATAAAACATATGAATGCTAAACAAATCTACATATCCTCTAAAACAATACCTTAGATCATATAACCCTAATTTGAGCATTATAATCTATTAAAATAAAACATAGAAAAATTATAAGAAAAAATACCTTTACGCTGCTCTCATTAACCCTAACAATAACTAACGAAATCAAAGAACTAAGGAATATATATATAAATATGGACGTCTATTAATATGGAAATTGTAACCCCCTCGACCCGGTCTAGACGCCACCCGACTCGAACGAGCTACACGGGGAATACCGAGGCTAATCTGAAGACTCGCCTCGATAAACGACCCTAAAAAAATTAACATTTTCCTTTTCTAAATGCTTTAATTAGAGCCTACATGTTCATGCAAGGATTGAGTTCATTTACAACGGAAAGAGATGTGAAACGAGTCCTAATTTAAACGAACAAGTTTAGGGACCTAATTGTAAATTTTCCAGAAATTTGTATTCGAATTGTGAAGTTAAAGTTACTAATATTAAATTAATTTTATTTCATGCTTGTATCTCAAAATACCTCGTTAACATAAAAGTGTATCAAATATGGTATTCAAGCCAAAATGGCCAAAAACACATAGGTTCATCAAGCTATCTTTTAAGCAACAACAACGTTGATAAACGTCAGATACATATAAGCATACGACTACAACAAGTCTTATCATCATATCAATAATCTTAACATGTTACCCATCCCCATTGCTCTCTCACTACTACTAATGTTACAAAAAGACATACTTGAGCTCATACTTGGCGATTACATGAAATCACTGGTTGCCCTTGCTGCCTCAAAACTTTATCCTGCATTGCAAGGTAAAAGAGAGGGTTAAGCATGAAGCTTAGTGAGGGAATAAAACACATTTAAAACTTATTTGAATACACCTTGCAATGCAGCCCATAATAAACCGACTTCATCAATTTAAAACACATGTCATGCTCTTTATAAAATAAAACGTTCATGGCTAACAATGTCACTTTTAAAAAACTTAGTAAGTGTCATCAAACCATGACTCACATTGCCATCATTAAAATCTAATAAAAATATCTCTTTAAAATCATATGCTTTATAAATAAAAACACAAGTCTTACATGCTACTCACATAGCAATGCTTATATATGCATCTCAGTGCACCAATCTCAAGTCTTACATGCTAACAACATAGCAATGCTTAAATCACATGCATACCAATGCACAAAACCGTATTAAAACACATGCATAATCTCATATGCAAACATGTAATTACCATGACACTTACCTTTAAAAATAAACACATATATTGGTGCTAGTGATCCAATTTTTACCATTCCAAATCGTTAGGATAAACGGGCAACCGCATGTTAGTACCACTCCCAGAGCATGCGCATGTTGATACCACTCTCAACATGAATTATCTCACCTTGGTGTCTGGTGACAGTACCACTCCGATCAATCCGTATGTGACAGTTTCACTCCCATCACATAGCATTAGAATAAAAAGCAAAATGCAACACACAAGGAACTTATACACGTACGACTTTTGAATGTTTATAGTGCACTCTAGACCCTATTGATCGATCAACTTATCCCATAAAGTTCATCACTTAACTAGCCAATATATAATCAAGAACCAATGCTCATCTTAATTCAAAACAGAATTAAACACATGCTTCCCAATATTTTAAGTTTCAAAACATAAATCGATAAAATCATATTTATCTCAATTTTTAAAATAAAACCATGGGAGCATCAATAGTATATCAAGACCATTATAAAACAGTAACATGAGCATTAAATCACATGCATAATAACATATGCACAACACAATAAGAGCATGACAAATAACATAATAAAAACACGGCGTAATATGGGAACCTTTAAGAAAGCAATACTTTAAACTTACTTCGGAGTGTAGGGAGGTTTCTCACACCTTCCCCACACCCCCAAACCTTTGAAAACTCAAGTAAAACACTGCCGAAGAAACCCACTCTCATAATCCATTCACCAATAATCGTTTCTTGTCCGACAAGCCACCGAAACATCACTCGATCACTTCAAACTTGATCCTCGACTCCTTGATCTGTTTCAACCATAAAAAACTAAGGATTTAGTTCTCCTAATCGCACACAACAAACCCCAAGTCCGACCCCCACTCAACAACCCTTAAAACCTATCAAAACCTTAATCGAAAATCTTCAGAAAACTACCAAACTTCTCCTAAACCTATAGTCTGGGATTATATATGTTTAAAACATGTTATAAACATTCTAATACATTCAAAATCATGAATTTAGGATCCCAAAACAGCGGATCAAAATCCTTGAACGAAAATTGGGATTTTTTAGTCGAAAAACTGATTTTTATAAAATTAAAGTATTAAAACAAAATCTCCAAGCCAAGAACTTGGGAATTTCAGTAAAGAACTTTATTTTATAAGAGGATTGATGAAATCACACCTCCAAAACTGATCCAATCGCTTTCCGGGTTTTAAAACGAGAAAACGATGAGAAAACAAGAAAATTTAAAGAAGAAAAGTTATTATAATTATTAGAAACGAATTTAATTGAAAAAGAATGAGTTTTTACCTTGAAAACTTGATGAACGACTGCCTCCAATGAAGGAAAATGAAAATTAGAAAAATATGTGAAGTTTAGGTTAATTAAAAAGGGTTTTAAGAGTTTTAAATTGGGTTTAATTAAGTTAATTTAAAATAGGTTTTGGGCTTAATTAATTAATATTTGGAAAGCCTAGACCAGCTAGGATTATAATTGGATCAAATCCCCTTAAAGATTCAAAGTTTTGGCTTGTTTCATAAAATTGTCCATAAATTTTCAATTTTTATAAAACGGTTACTAATTTCAAAATCTTAGGGTTTCAAGGATCGATTTTCAAAATTGATTTGACCAAAGTCTAATATATATTATTTAAGGATTTTAGAATATTTTTCCTCAATTTATTTTGATTGAAAACTAATTTTTAAGTATTTAATCCCGAATTAGGTTAAACCGGCTAAATCGACCAACTAACTTCTAAGCCCATGTTCGGGGCGTTACAACTCTCCCCCACTTAAGAAATTTCGTCCTCGAAATTTTCACCGTGAAAATAGTTAAGGAAACTGCTCCTTCACAACTTCATTTCACTCTCACGTGACTTTCCAAACACCATTACGCCACTAAAACACTTTGATCAATACAAGGATCTTACCACAAAGGATCATTATTAGCAAAACCAAGATCCCAACATACATCTCATAAGACAAGATTCGGTCTCATCCTAACACCACCCGTCCTCACAACTTGTAGTGCTATACAAAACAACGGTACGCCAAAAATATCATGGTCCTACTCAACACTCATTGCACCCTCAAGACAAAAGCAAACTCTTTTTTTTCAACGGCCTAAACTCACCTTACTCATGGTTGACAAGCAACTTTCGACAACTACAACAACTTCTCACTTCCACTAACAAATTTAACATTCTCAAACATATTCCAACATACAAGGTAACAATCAAAACACTCCACCAAGTCTCGCTCGCCACAACAACACATAACGACTTCCACCAACAGAACCCTTAAACAGTGCCACTCAATCACAGGACTTCTAAACACGGTTATAAGCAACTCTACCAACGGTAATATCTTTACTAAGAATCCAAAAGATTCATGTCACAACTTCTTAACATATCTTTCCAGACCTAAATAACTCAATCATACCGTTTACATATCTATTAACAAGAGAACACCCATAAACTCAATTGGAAACCCATCATCTGTCTCAAAACCTCACCACATTAAAGCATATTACTCATCAGCTCCAACTGTTCTCAAAGAAAACATTCTCTTTTAACTGCCAAGATACCACGTCACAAAATTTATGGAGATTTGTTCACACACCTCTACTCTAACACCTTAGACGACAACAACATTCTCAAAGAACACTAACTCTCAAGTTCAACTTACCAACAAAACAAACATTCACTTTCAACTCATCCTCATCCGAAACAAGTCCATCAAACAACAACCGCTTATAAACTCCTTTCACAACTTCTTACTTCCAGATGCATAGCAAAATACTACCATAAACTTTTACTAAGAAACCATTCTAACTTATAGCACCATACAACACAACCACGTGCCTTATAGACATAAAAGACAACCAACACCACAGCTAAAACCAATCAACACAACTTCCACTGTGCTCCGTTCACGCAACTCCACCAACATCCGATAACAACTTACCCCAGAACATCTTCACCATGAAAAGTCTCACTTAAAGTTCTATCACTTATACCAATACTCTTCAATAACTTAATCGAGCCCACACTGCTCTTGAGTTCACAAAAATCTTAACTTACTCCATTGAACCTACACCTCTCAAGACATAACCCTTAAGCAACCTAAGTCACACTAAGTAACTCAGATTTAACTCATCATGCAACACAAAAAACTTTTAAATCCTTTTGTGTCAGTACATAACATCATACTCATCCAAAAGACAATGTTTCCTCTAAAGACTAGATCATCATAACCAACTCAGCTACGTGTCATTAACAACCTGGACGTACTACTCACTCAACTTTTCCTAATCAATAACTCACCGTTAAAACCGTTAAACAACACGATATTGCAGTTAACCAACTTTTATTTCACTTAGATTATTCCAAGCTCAAACTTATGTCCTTCTAACCTAGCCAAACTTGATGCTACTCTCCCATCCATTCACCTTAACATCCTTTTTAACGTTAAGCAAAACAACACATGAGAAAACCAACCGTAAATAGAAAACTCAACAAACACAGACCCTCGCAATACCTCCTAACGGTAAACAAGTCTAAAAGATTTTTCGACCAATAACGGTTATAAATTATCCAACGTGGCCCAAAAGCTGGTTTGAAAAGCAATGCTAAACGGGCCTAAATATTCGAGATGCTCCCACAGGCCGTAACTTGACGGGACTTGACCGGTGAAATAGTTCCCTCCCAAATGCAAGTGCCGGAGATTGGGAAGCTCCGTGACAGAAACCAGTAACTCTCCGATCATGTTATTGTTGTATAAATCAAGGACTTGGAGTTTTTTCAGCTGGGAAAGTTGGGTAGGAAAGGAACCATTGAATACATTGTTGGAAAGGTTGATACAACGGAGATCGGAGAGGGCGGCTAGTTCCATCGAGAGTTGGACCAGAGAGCTGGTTGGCCGCGATGGAGAGGATTTTGAGGATACGGAGGTGGGAAAATGACGAGGAAAAAGTTCCTGAAAGGTTGAAGTTCGTTAGGTCGATGGATATCACGTAACGACCAGTGTCATCACACATGACACTAGTGGTCGAGCAAACGAAGTCGTTTCATTCCAGTTGGAGAGATAAGATTGAGGATCGTCAAAAATAGAGGATTTAGCGGTGATAAGCGCACGGTGCTCCGGGGTGATTCTTGCTGCGGAGGTGTGTGAAATGTAGAGGAGGAGAAAGAGCAGGAGGAACCTCGTTTTTCTCTCTTTTTTCTCCCTGAAATGGAATTGGGAGGGAAGGGAAGTATTGAAATGAAAGTGATTGAAAGACCGAGTGAGTCAAAGTTAGAGAAACGAGTGTAAATCATCTTTCCCTTCCCCGTGCTTTCATTTATGCCACACTTTAAAATTAGGGGTAAGAATTTTAGGTTAGGAATTTTGGTTAAGGTTTAGGGAATTAGGGGTAAAGTATATTTTTTGGGTATAGGGTTTAGTATATAAAAAAAAGGGTTATGGTTTAAAATTGATTATTTTTAAAAAAAATCAAAAGAGGCATGAAAGGAGACACAGAAAAAGGGCAGAGGATTTTTTTTCAAGGGAAACAAACAAGAACCAACGTGATATTATTATTATAACAACCATCAATATTCGATCCATTAATTAACTAATTTAAATAAAATATTATAAACAATTATCTCAAAATAATTTACTCTAGTCATACTTATAATGTCTGATTCATTAATCAGTTCGGGTTTCAGATCAGTTTATTACCTTTACTAAAAATGACTCAAATAACAAAAGAGGCTGATATTTATCTTAAGAAAATCGGACTTGAACACTTGTACAAGATATATATTTATATATTAGTATTAGAAAGGTAAAAAAATACGAATATATTATAATATAATCACGTTAATAACTAAAATATATTAATTTAAATTCTTTGTTTAGAACTAAACGTCTTGGTCTTCAACTAAACCATTTTAATTTTTTTAATCTCAAAGTGGGTTTAGGAAATTATTACAAAGGCAAACCATTTTCTTTGGTCAATAAACTTCAATGGTTAAATTTCCAGGAAGACAAGAATGAAACGAGTCCATCTTGTCAGATTATTAACGAATATAAATATTCAATTTTTTAGTATTTTATTTATATAGTATATTAAAATTTTAGATTTAAATTTTAATATTATTATATAAAATTAAAGTTAAAAAAATTATATTTTAAATTTAAAATTTGTATTTAAAATTTAAAATTTAGTAAAAAAATATATAATTATGGTAAGCAATTTACAGATACTTGATCATATGATATTAAAAGTTTTAGAGAACAGTATTAATATGTATATAACTTTATTTATATTTTTTTTAGTTTTGAACATGAGTTATAAGTGAAATTAAATTTATCTTA
This sequence comes from Abelmoschus esculentus, assembly GCA_035048815.1. Taxonomy (NCBI): domain Eukaryota; kingdom Viridiplantae; phylum Streptophyta; class Magnoliopsida; order Malvales; family Malvaceae; genus Abelmoschus; species Abelmoschus esculentus. The sequence continues at coordinate 24,798,305 of JAUCBN010000004.1, forward strand.
AGGGATTAATTTGAGTTCAATCATTTTATCTGTGAGGTGTATGTGCATCGTTTTAGGATAACTAAAAATATTTTAGACTATTCATAAAAATCTACCAAAATTTAGAAGATTTTAATTCAAAACTCGATTCACATGAGCTGAGGATGAATTTAGATTCAAATGTTGCAGTTTTGAATGTTAAAATTATTATCCGCTATAGATTATAAAATTATCATTGAACTTTACTCTTAAACCTATTTTAATTACTGGAGTTTTAAAAAAATTTAATTTATTCACTTAAGTTTATACATCGAACATGTTTTTTGTCATTGAGTGGAGACATTAAACATTTTTGCTACTTTTAAACCCTAAGCAACAGTAGTATAGCCGTTCAACTTTAAATTTAACTAGTCAACTCTTCTCATCCCTTAAATCTGAATTCGACCTTCGTTTTATCGGAAAATGTTTAGAAATTCACAAATCAACTAAAGAGTTTATGGTTTTTCTCTCGTCAATATTTCTCCTCTTTCGCTGGATGGTATCTTTTCTCAGTATATTACATTTTCTACCAATAAAATTGTTCACTATTTAAATATCAGGGAAATTCTTTGGTTCGTCGATAAAGAATGTCATAAAAAAGTTAACAGGGGAGCAACTAAAAAAGTTTAATGTGATTTTTAATATTTAAGTTTGTTAATGTTGACTGATGCGGTGTGAGTACAATTTTGATATATGTTCGGAGTTGGGGTACGTTTGTATCTACCTTCTTTTGGAATTTGATTCTTTGTTGATAAAATTTATATATACTTAGCTAATAATATTTTTTTTTTGAGAAAACGGACTTTTCAGACACATATATAGATATATAGATAGATAATTAAAAAGGGTAGATATACAGATATGAGTAGTTGTCGTTAGAGGTGGTAAACGGGTTATTCGGATCAAATTTTGTTCAAGTTAAATTAAGTTCTAATTATATTCTGTTTCAGTTTAGTTCGGTCAAATATAGTCTAGTTTGGTTTAATTTCGAGTATATAGTGATTTGGGTAGAGTATAAGTCGGAAACTATATAAAACCACCCACGGCCGAGCCCTAACACCCCTGCTGCACGTCCACCATTTGGGAAGCGATTCTCTTGGCCGCAACCGAATAAGAATCCTCGGAAGATGTTAGGGGTGTTCTTTCCTGTGCAAGAATGCCAACGGAAAACGTAGTATTGGTGTATGTAACGCCATATATACATGTTGACGAGGAAGAACAACCTTTCTGCATACCTGGAAGTAAAATCTCGATCATGTCCACTAGAAAATCTCTACTTAAATAAATCAGAATTAAGTAACCATGACCATTACCTTTGGAAGAAACTCGATTGCAGGTCGCCGACGGGCACCGAATGCCGGCATAAGATGAAGACTTCAACGGATTGAATATTGGATCCTTTTGATCATAGCAATATCCATAGCATGGCTGGCATTGAGTCCATGGTAATTGGTTAGCAGTGTCGAACAGCAAGGAAAGTTTCGTATTCGGCAAGGCAAAGCTGAAGCTGACTTGGTATTTAGTTATATGTTTAATATAATTAAAATTACTTTGTTTAACCCTGGTTAAGCAGGGGGTAAATCCAAACCCTAGTAAGGTACTGAATTCCTTTATAAGGTAGATTGTTCTGAAGACCTAATTCAAAAGACTTTCCAAAAAAATTCAAGAAATAGAAACCTGGAAAGAATGACAATGCAGGTTATGCCACCAGGTTACATGTTCGACCCTAACGACGTCCAGATACTTTCTATATATCTCCCGATGCTCATCGCCAATGGCGGCAACGTGGTTGCCTGTTTAGGTCAATTCAGCCAACTCATCACGGTTTCCAACGTTTACTCATGCAAACCAGGGTTTTTCTTCCGGGACGACGAACAGGATGCATTGAACCGAGGCGAACAGCGGTTGGTGTTCAGCCGTCGAGAGAAGATTGCTCGGAAGAATTGTAACGGGAAAAGGCCTAGAAGAGAAGTGCATGGATCAGAAGGAGATGGTTTCTGGAAATCTTCTACGGGTGAGAAGCCTGTTGCGGACCAACATGGTCGAGTGCTAGGGTTTTTGAACACGTTGAATTTTTACGAATATCATGGACCTAATAAAGATATGAAGAACAAGAATAGGGAAGTTGAGTTCAAAAAGACGAACTGGATTATGTATGAGTACCGACTGAATGGAGAAAGGTTTCAAGAGTGGGTTATCTGTAAGATTAAGAAAAGTTGCTGGAAGAAGGAGGTTACTGCTGCGACGACGGAAGACGATGACTTGGTGCGGGAAATAGAGGAGTTGGCGTCTTCTCCAGAGGAGGCCTGACTATTTAATATCTAAATATAATATAGTTCGATTACATCAAAAACATAACTTATTAATCGATCGTTGTTCAATTAATCATTTTAGTATTTTAGTTGATCATGAACACCCTTACTATTTATACACTGCACCAAAAAATAAGTTTAAGGTTAGGGTTTATGATTAGGGTCTAGAGAATTATATGTATGCATGATATATTTTTTTAAGATTATGATTTCGGATTTAAAATTTAAATTTAAAGTTTATAATTTAATTTTTAATGTTAGATATAAAAAGGCAACGAAAAGGAAAGAACAGTTTTGTTTAGATTTTTATATATTATCTAAGTTTAAATTTTGAATTTCTGAATTGAATCGAGAGGATTGCCTTCACAACGAACTTCTGTAGTATCTAATTTAAATTAGTAAACTTGAATATTAGTGATTATTCTTTCCAAGAATATTAGTGACCAAAAGTAAAAGATACCAATGCAAAAAATAAATAACTACTAAACAATCGGTTTAATAAAATATGATATTAAATTTTTTAGGTAAGGTGATCGAATATTTAAATTCCGACATTGTAAATTCCGATTAAGACAATCCTTATAAGCTCTAACTACACAAGGGAACTCTGTCATGAGAGACGACCCTGTAAAACATACTACAAACAACACAACATACATGTAAAGCACCTAAGCATGCAGCAGCACAGATATAAAACTGTTATCACGAATTTTTTGCATAAAATAATAAAAATAAAAAAAATAAAAAATATAATAATAAAAAATAAAAAATACGAAAATAAAAAAATAAATAAAAAAACAGAAAAAAACAAAAGAGGTGGGAGAGATTTGAGGATTGAGTGGGTTTGTTGGAGAGATTTGAGGATTGAGTGGGTTTGTTGGAGGATTTGAGGGATTTGTTGGGGTTTAATTTGGTGGAGGATGGTGGGATGGATCCCTTTAAAAGGGAAGCAAGATGAAGGAGATTGGGAGAAAAAAAAACACCGGTGAAGCAAGGAGAAGCTGCTGGAGATTCAAGGAGCAATCTGGGAGGTGCCGAGAGGTAAGATTTAATTCTTAGGTTGTTGAGTCTTTGTTATTTAATGTTTCAGACTCTTCCTTGTTGTTGAAGATGATCTTAGGGGATGTTTAGGCTCGATTAGAAATAGCCTGAGATGTTTTAGATCGGATGTTTAGAAGATTTTGGGTGTTAGAATCAAGAAAATCGAAATTCCGAGTTGTTTTAGGGGATTTAGAGGTTTCCGGTGACGTTCCCGGTGTCGGAAACGGCATCGGGAGGGTGGTCGGAGTCCTCGGTGCGGTGGCCGAAAAACACGTCGGCGCGGTGGTCGGCGGTGCCGCTTCGGATCCGGTGGCGGTTCATACGGCGGGGAGTGACCGTGTTCTTCATGTTCTTCATGAACATGAAGAACGTTCATTTTGTTCTTGGTTGAACCCCCTATTTGATCCATTTTGTTCATATTTTCTGGGTTCGGGGTGTTTGAGTTCAGAGGATTTTGGATCCACTGAGTCGGCCGAGTCTTCGGGGTTAGCACATGACCGAGTGAACTCGGTCTTAAGGGGGGATATATCATCCCTCATACGGTGTCGTTTCGGGTGTAGAGAGGAGCCGGGCAGGATCCGGGTCAACCCAGGATCCGCGTGTTTGGTCCGGGTTGACCCGCAGGTCATTAATCTGGGTTTATTTTCCTCCATGGTCCCCAGACTTTGAACCGTCATTCATTCTGGTCCCTTAATCTCTTAATTAAGGCCTAAAACTTTAATTTACACTCAATTTGGTCCCTGATTCAACCCCTAGGATTAAATTAATTAATTAGATTATTAATTAGGCTTAAAATTAATTTTAAGACTTAAAAATTTCTTAATTAGATTCTTAATAGAGTTTAATTTAATTTTTAAGATAATTTAAGATTAATTTAACCTAGTTAGATCTAATTTAGGATTAATTTGCCCCCTAGAACCTAAAAATTAGACTTTAATTAGGTTGAATTTAATTCTTAAAATTAGAATTAATTTTAATTAATTATTAATTAATTTTAATTAATTTCTAAAGGTAAGTTTTAAAACTGGTCCAACTTAATTAAATCTAATTAAAACTTAAAACCTAGTTTCACCATATTAGATTTTTAATTAGGGTTAATTAAAATTTTGGAGCTTAAGAAAATTTAATTAAATTATTAATTTAATTAAAAATTCCAAACTTTAAAATTAATTACACTCTAATTAAATCTAATCCATTTATCCCTTGAAGTTTGAACTCTTCTCTTTACCGATGTAAGTCCCTTTGTATCAACTTAATTTTCCACATGTTGTAATTCAATCTCTTATCTCTTTAATAAAAGTAATTAAGTTCCTTTATTTTATGCTTCATTTATTTACTTATTATTTTGTTTGCATGTTTTTAAAATCATGTAGTATATTTTTAGGGCGACATTTTATTTTCATTTAGTTAATTAATTTAGAGCCTTCTAGGTTTAGTCGCTTTAATTAATTAATTAAATAGGGAGATAATTTAGTAATGTTAGCATTTTAAATCATATATCTTGGATACACTAAAAGGTCGGTGTTTTGATATACCATGATGTTGACCTAAAGAGTGTACTTTGGTATCGAATTAGCGTGCTAACGAAACCTAGAATTGGTAAATAATTTAAGAAATAGATTTAAATAAAAAATAATTAGGAAGTAATTAGTGACATCAATAGTATTAATTTTATTAAGTGGCAAGATGGTAGTGTCCGAGCATTCGGATGTTATCATTCACCTGGTAAAATTAATAATTTAATAGGGTTTAAATATTTAATTAATGGAGCCTTTTTAGGTTAGAACTTAAAATGAACCAGATAATAACCTGTCATGCATTTAAAACCTTTTGGGGTAGAAATTATATTTATTTAAATACGGGTTAAGGTTTCCTATCTAGAGGACGTCTTATCCAAGCTCGTATTTAAAAGAAATATATTTTCTTATCCAAAAGGATATTCTTATTCGAACAATATTCATTTAACAAATGGCGAATTAAATTAATATTAATATTCAAAATACCAACATGCCACGTGTAATTAATAAGGTACCGATCTCGGGCGCTTGTAAGGGTCGTCCTTACACGTAACCGACTCCCGAACCCAAATATTTTTAAACGAATCTCTGGTTTGTTTTATGGTGTCTGGCCTACCAAAGTGGCCGGTGGCGACTCCAAATCATTTTTAAAATTAAAATAATACATGTTTTTATAAAATTTGGGTTTTTCATAATAAAAATGATAAAATTCCGATTTTTCCAAATTAATTCGTCAGGCTATTTTTCACACGTTCCGGTTTTTAAAACGGTCGCGACAGCTTGGCGACTCCGCTGGGGAATAAAAATTCTTTTTGTGAGTCAGGCCTAACTTTTTTAAAAAAAAATTACACGTGGTATTTCGGTATTTTGAATATAAATATTAATTTAATTCATTATTGTTAATTAAATATCGTTTGAATAGGGGTAGTATTTTCATTTGTGTGATATATCTGTCATTCATGCATAAGCTCTCAACCCGAGCTTTTACCCTTGAGTGGGAGTTAGATATTATCCGACGTGATGCTCTCCAGCTCCGAGTTTCGTATTTTTATCTGCTTCCGGTATACTAACCTTACGCATCGTGGGGTCTTCACCTCCGTTGTAAGGGACCTATACCACCGAATCGATGTCTTATCGTCGCAGTAGACGGTAACGACAGTTCGGGAACCCAGTGTCTAGACCAAAAACCCACATGTTAGAGTAGAAACCTACCCCTATTAGAGCCAGACAGGGACCGTAAGATAAGGCGGTATGCTGCCGAAATACCGCCAAAATTAGGACTTCTCTGTTAACATGCTCTCTGGTTATTTAAATGCAATTTAACCTATTCTCTGGTTATTTTTTATTGCATTATATAAACTACTCTGGTTGTTTTTCAGACACATTTCTTATTATCCCATTTTATTCATCCTACTAACACACTTCTTTTTTTTCTATTTTTCGTTTTGATCCTTTTATGCACTTTTATTATTATTTGGCATATCATTTGCATTGGTATTGGTTCGGGAAACAGTAAAGTTAGAAGTGTCCAAAAATGTCAGAAGGGATCATTATAGGAGAAGATAATACGGAAGTCTGGACATGGTCAGAAGCAGTTCAGCATGAGAAAGGGGATAGTTTACCTTCAAGAAGCGCCATCAGCATTAGAAAAGCTAAAACAGGATCGGGAGTTGGATTTGCAAAGGCACGAGAAGCAGATTCATGACCTTACACAAGAGTTGAACTTAACGAAGTACCAAGTGATGACACAAGAGAGGAAGGAGAAAGAGCTGAAACTCCAGAATGAGAAGTTAAGCAGGGACCTGAGAGAAGCACACGAGGGGCATAAGAGTAAATACCAAAAAGAACGTGGGGGCAAGATGATTGGGGACCTATCTGATTGCTTAGACAAGGTGATGAGAGAGAAGGAGGACTACAAAAAGCTTTACGAACGGAAGTGTCGCGAAGCGAAGGAAGCAAACTGCAAGGCAAGGAAGGAGTTAAAGAAAGAGCAGACGAGGAACCTCGAGTTAACGAACCAAGTGGCACAGTTAGAGGAATTGGTTACCAAGTATCATAATGAGGACAAGGTTCAGATAGAAGAGGAAAAGCAGGGTCTACATCAGAAGGTGGTCATGCTCGAGAGCAAAGTACAAGAGTTGCGTGGGAAGCTAGTCAGCTATGAGGGAGCTTTATGCCAGGATACTGGAGGAGTATGGAAAGCAAAATACGAGGCGGCACAGCGCACCGTTCAGAATCAGAATAATGAACTAGTCAACTTCAAAGGGCAAGTCAGAAGCATCGCCTCTTATGTACAGATATTGTCAAAGGAAGCTACAACCCTTCTAAAGCAGCCGGACATTGAACAAGAGCACGGAGCGGTCATCGTACGTTTGCTACATGAGTTGACCAACTTAGGGATTAGGGCCAGCAGTTTTCTGTAGATTATCTTTAATTTGTGATGAGCCTTTTTGGACAAACGGATATTTTTAAAGATACTGTTTTTCGAATTCAATACCTCTTGCATACATGCATTCATGCATTCATACATCATATGCATACATTAATTAAAATAAAGTTTAATAATAAAGGTTTTATGGCAGTGAACTCTAAAAATTGCGAACATACTATATACATACTCAACACGTTCGCGCACAAAAAGGTTAACAATGGAAGATAGATTGAAGAAATTGGAGGAAGATCGTCTAGAATTTCAGAATAGGCTAGATGGAATTGAAAATAGTATGAAGGATAGTATTGCCGAAGCTCAGGTAAATATTATCAATCAATTGACAGCTTTGTTGAAACCTAAGCAAGATGAGAAAGGCAAGGCGCCAACGGGAGGGCCGAATGAGACCGAAGGACAGACAGACACTATATCTCACATAAAGGGGCAACCAGAGGTGCAGTCAGTGCCGGGCAGAGTGCAGTTCAGTTTAGCAGGGGCATCCACAAATCACCCTGTGGAAGTTGATGATTTCACCCCGAATGTTGATGAGGTCCCAGATCTCAATTTTATGAGTGAGGTGGACAAGATGCGCCATGACATGGAGAAGAAGTACGCTGATCACTTCAAGGCACTTGAGGCAAAAATACAGGAGATTCAAGGGACAACTGATAAAAGTACTGATGCATTTGATTTAGGGTTGGTATCTGATCTGGTCTTACCGCCGAAATTCAAAATGCCTGATTTTGAGAAATATGATGGAACGTCGTGTCCCAATGCTCATATGACCATGTATTGCCGGAAGATGGCTGCCTTTAGTAAGGATGAGAAGCTACTGATTCATTGCTTTCAAGATAGCTTGACGGGTTCTGCGATCCGATGGTACACACAACTGAGCCGAGAGAACATAAAGTCATGGAAGGACTTATATCGTACTTTTATGGAAAATTACAAGCACGTATCAGAGATGGGACCCACTAGGATTATGTTGCAGCAGATGGGGCAAAGGTCAAATGAAACGTTCCGACAGTACGCTCACAGGTGGAGGGATTTGGCCTCTCAAGTGCAACCTCCGTTGATTGAGAGGGAAATGACCCACATATTCGTGGAAACATTGAAGGGCCCGATGTACGACCGTTTATTTACCAATACTTCGATGCAAAGCTTCTCTCAGATTGTTGCTACCGGAGAGTTGGTGGAAGCGGCCATCAAGAGTGGGAGAATTGAAGGGTCTGACAGTTCCAAAAAGAACTTCAAAAAGAAAGATAACGAAGTGAACAACGCTGTTGTGTACGAGCCGAGAAATGTGACAATTTCCAAACCAGGGGCAGGAACAGGTAGCTCGCAGGGTCCAAACAAGAAGGATTCGAAGTGGGAAAGGCCAAACTTCACGCCAATTCCAGTAACTTACGCTGAGTTGTACACTCAGTTACATGACGCGGATATGATACGTCCGTATTTCATTGTACCACTTCAACCTCCATATCCGCATTGGTATGACCCGAAGGCTCAGTGCGAATACCATGCTAAGGTTCACGGGCACAGCATTGAGAATTGCACCGCTTTTAAAAGAATAGTTCAGAACATGATTAATGCTGGGGTTTTAAAATTCGACGAACCCAGTGTGTCTACGAATCCATTGCCGAATCATGGCGGTCGAGGTATAAATGCGATTGAAGAAGATCAGATGAGGCAAACCAAAGCGAGTGTATCGGAGGTCCGATCACCGTTAAAGTGGGTTTTTAAACAGCTGTTTAATAACGGGCTCATATGCCAGGGGATGAGGATGAAGGAATTCGCTGAGGAAGGTTTGTACTGCGAGTTTCACCAGGAACAAGGACACATGATTCAGCATTGTGGTGAGTTCAGAAGTGTACTACAAGGAATGATGGACAACAGGGAAATAGAATTCTTTGCGAAAGAGGGAGGCCGAAGAATGATGGACGTATGCACGTCCGAAAAGACAGGACCAAAGTATAGTGCAGATAGGCCATTGGTCATTTCAGCTCGACCGAAAGATAATAATTTGGTTGGAGAAGCGAGACCAGCAGTTACTCCTCGTATAGTAATTACACCTCCAGCACCTTTCTCGTTCAAAGATACACAAAGGGTTCCATGGAATTATGCTGCGAGTGTGGCCGGGCCGAGTAATTCAAAACCCGCCAAGGAGATACAACCAGAGAAACCCGAAACCAGCAATAAAGTCGAAACGGAGGAGCCTGTGAACGAGGTAGGACATTTCACGAGAAGTGGAAGGTGTTACTCACCAGCTCAAGATAAAGAAGGAGATAAGGCCAAGAATACTGAAAAGAAAATTTTTGCAGACCCGGTGCCAAAGATAAATGAGCCTGTCACCGAGGAACAAGCACATGAATTTCTGAGATTCTTGAAGCACAGTGAGTATAATGTTGTTGAACAGTTGAAAAGACAACCAGCTAGAATCTCCATTCTTGATCTGTTATTGAGCTCCAAGGGACATCGTGATGCTTTGTTGAAGGTGTTGAACCAGACCTTTGTTCCAAAAGATATATCAGTGAACAAGTTAGATCGGATTGTTAATCATATCACAGCGGATAATTATATATCGTTTACTGATGATGAGATCCCAGATGGTGGAATGGGATCTATCAAAGCTTTAAACATCACGACTCACTGCAAGGGTCATGTTGTGCCGGGAGTACTAATTGATAATGGTTCAGCACTGAACGTGCTACCTATGGCAACTTTACAAAGGCTACCCATAGATGTTGCTCACATGAAAAGCTACCAAAATGTGGTTAGAGCATTCGATGGAACTACGAGAGATGTGTTGGGCAGGATAGAGGTGCCGCTGTTGATTGGGCCGTCTGTATACAATGTAGATTTTGTTGTAATGGATATTAAGCCCACATATAATTGTCTACTCGGAAGACCTTGGATTCATTCTGCCGGAGCAGTGCCGTCATCTCTTCACCAGAAGTTGAAGTTTGTAGTAGAGGGAAAACTTGTGTGTGTCGGGGCAGAAGAGGACATTATTGCATCTGTTTCCACTGATACGCCATACGAAGAGGCTTTGGAATGTTCTTTCAGGGCTTTGGAGTTCATCAACGCTGCATTTACTGCTGAAGGTACTAAGTTCCCATGCCCGAGGTTGTCAAACTGCACAGAGATGACTGTTAAACAGACCCTTGGTAAAGGTGCCAGAGCTGGAAGAGGATTGGGAAGAAGGTTACAAGGAAGTTTACGCCCAAGGCCCGTGGTTATGAAGAAGGGTCGAGCTGGGTTAGGTTTTTCAATCGAAGGGCATTGGAATAAATACGGAAAAGCCATAGCTAAAAAGCCAACCTCATTGAGTTCAAAGATCGACTTCGTCTCTCATGGGTTTGTGAATGTCACTGAACAAGCGGAGAAGAATCGTCAAGAGATTATCAGGCTGCAGGAGGAAGAAATATTTGGGGACGCTTTCGATGGTTTGATGGTGGGAGGAATTTCTGAAGGATCAAGGATGAATTTTCTGGAGGGAATCCGTCCATGCCTCCCTGGCGAGACTCTGAAGAATTGGACTGCAGAGGATTTACCTGTAGTTTTCAAAACAAAGTAATGCCATAAACCACCTTGTACTTTTGCCCACGAGTATAGGGTATTTTTCTGTGAAGGGCTTTTTCATATTTTTCACTAGCAAATAAAGATGTTTTTCTTTTCTTCAATGGCAAACATTTTTCTTTCATTCGTTTCATCCATTTCTTTCTTTATCCATTTATTATTCCCATCCAAATATACAAGTTTTCTTTGCAGGTTCCCAATCAATGATTGCATGAATGATTCTGTGCCTAAACCCGAAATAGATTTGAAAATGATCTCTTGTCTAACAGAAATCAATGAGTGTGAAGATAATGCAGACTATGAGGTTCCCGAAGAATTACTGAGGTTGGTAGAGAAAGAAGATAAGCAAATCATGCCCCACAAAGAAGAGATAGAGGTTCTGAATCTGGGTACTGAAGGAGAGAAAAAAGAAGTCATGATCGGAACAGCGTTTTCGCCAGAGGCAAAGCAAAATCTGATAAGCTTATTGCGAGAATTCAAAGATGTTTTTGCATGGTCTTATCAAGATATGCCGGGGTTGAACACTGATATCGTGGTTCACAAGCTGCCCATTAGACTAGAATGTAAGCCCGTACAACAGAAGCTCAGAAGATTGAGACCGGAAATGTTGCTGAAAATTAAAGAAGAAGTACAGAAGCAGATCGATGCGGGCTTTCTACAGGTGGCAGCATACCCCGAATGGGTAGCAAATATAGTTCCAGTACCGAAGAAAGATGGGAAAGTACGGATGTGCGTGGATTATAGAGATCTGAACAGAGCAAGCCCGAAGGATAATTTTCCGTTGCCACATATAGATGTTCTGGTTGACAATACTTCGGGGCATTCATGGTTCTCTTTCATGGATGGGTTCTCGGGTTATAATCAGATTAAAATGAATCCAGAAGATATGGAGAAAACAACTTTTACCACACTTTGGGGAACGTTTTGCTACAAAGTCATGCCTTTCGGGTTGAAGAATGCCGGGGCCACATATCAGAGAGCTATGGTGACACTCTTTCATGACATGATGCATAAAGAAATCGAAGTTTACGTGGATGATATGATAGCCAAGTCTCAAACAGAGGATGGACATGTTCAGAATTTAAAAAAGTTGTTCCAAAGGCTACGAAAGTATCAGTTGAAGCTCAACCCTAACAAGTGTACATTTGGGGTTACATCCGGTAAGCTACTTGGTTTTGTCGTTAGCAGACGGGGCATCGAAATTGATCCCGATAAAGTTAAGGCGATTCAGAACTTACCGCCTCCAAAGACACAAAAAGAAGTTCGGGGTTTCCTCGGAAGATTGAATTACGTCTCTCGGTTTATTTCCCAGTTAACTGATAGATGTGATCCGATCTTTAAATTGCTGCGGAAGAATAATCCATGTGAATGGGATGACGAATGTCAAGAAACATTGGACAAGATCAAACAATACCTGTCAAACGCACCAATATTGGTAGCACCTATCCCTGAAAGACCGCTGATCCTCTACTTGACGGTATTCGAGAACTCTATGGGGTGTGTGCTGGGGCAACATGACAACACTGGAAAGAAAGAAAGGGCAGTTTATTACTTGAGTAAGAAATTTACCGAGTGTGAAGTACGGTACCCGTTTATCCAAAAGATGTGTTGTGCACTTGTTTGGGTTACTCGTCGACTCAGGCAATATATGTTATACCACACCACATGGTTGATATCAAAACTTGATCCGTTAAAGTTTTTAATGGAAGCACCAGCATTGACCGGGAGATTAGCACGCTGGCAAATGTTGTTGTCTGAGTTTGATATATTGTATGTGAACCAGAAAGCGGTTAAAGGGAGCGTCATAGCTGATTTCCTCGCGAGTAGAGCCTCCGAAGATTATGAGCCCCTGAATTTCGATTTTCCTGATGAGGATGTAATGACTATTTATGTAGAAGAAAATGAAGAAATGAAAAAATGGAGATTGTATTTCGATGGAGCAGTTAATGCCCTGGGACGTGGAATTGGAGCTGTGTTGATATCTCCAGATGGTACACATTATCCTCTCACGAGCAAGTTGGAATTCTTGTGCACCAATAATATGGCAGAGTACGAAGCGTGTGTTATGGGATTAAGGGCCGCAATAGAAAGAAAGATAAAAGCCCTGAAGGTATACGGAGATTCAGCTCTCGTTATTTACCAATTGCGTGGAGAATGGGAGACTAAAGATACAAAGTTGATAGAATATCGGAAGTTGATATTAGAACTGATTGAAGAATTTGAAAAGATAACATTTGCATACCTCCCCAGAGAAGACAACCAAATGGCGGATGCCTTAGCTACACTGGCTTCGGTATTTCAAGCAAGTAGACCGGAGGATATGATGCTAATCCGAATGCAGAGTTGTAAAACACATGCTCATTGCTGCAACTTGGAAGAAGAAGATGGTAATCCTTGGTATTTCGATATTCTACAATACATCAAGTTTCAAGCTTATCCGCATGGTGCTAGTGATATTGACAAAAGAACGATCAGAAGAATGGCTGCCGGGTATGTATTGGATGGTGATGTCTTATACAGAAAGAGCAGAGATCAGGTGTTACTAAGATGCGTCAATGCTCATGAAGCTAAAAGTATTCTGGAGGAAGTGCATGATGGAATTTGCGGTACGCACGCCAGTGGTCTCTCGATGGCACGGAAAATAATGAGATACGGATACTACTGGTTCACTATGGAAGGAGATTGCATAGAATACGCCAAAAAATGTCACAAATGCCAGATCTATGCAGATAAAATCAATTCCCCGCCAGTACCGTTACATACAATGAATTCACCTTGGCCTTTTGCCGTTTGGGGATTAGATGTAATCGGGCAGATTCACCCTAAAGCTTCAAATGGGCATCGCTTTATATTAGTGGCCATCGATTATTTCACCAAGTGGATAGAAGCTGTTTCCTACGCTAACATTACACGAACAACGGTTTGCAAGTTCTTGAAGAAAGAGATTATTTGCCGATATGGTCTACCAGAGCGAATCATCACGGATAATGCTACCAATTTCAACAACAGATTGATAGCAGAAACCTGTGAACAATTCAAAATAATTCATCACAACTCTGTGGCATACCGACCAAAGATGAATGGAGCGGTTGAGGCAGCTAACAAGAACATCAAGAAGATCATATCAAAGATGACAGAAACATACAGAGATTGGCATGAAAGGCTTCCTTTCGCCTTGTTTGCATACCGAACTTCGATAAGAACTTCTACCGGGGCAACGCCATATTCCCTAGTATATGGTACTGAAGCAGTGTTACCACTAGAAGTTGAAATTCCATCTCTTCGAGTATTGTCAGAAGTGAAACTAGACGATGCAGAGTGGGTACAGATTCGTTTGGATCAGTTGAATTTAATTGAAGAAAAGCGGTTGAAAGCCATCTGTCACAGCCAAATGTATCAGAAACGGATGATTCGAGCTCATGATAAGAAAGTTCGACCGCGAGAATTTCGAGAGGGTGATCTAGTGCTCAAAAAGATATTGCCTATACAACGTGATTTCCGTGGGAAATGGATGCCGAATTGGGAAGGGCCATATGTCGTCAAAAAGGCCTTTTCCGGAGGCGCAATGATCTTGACTGAAATGGACGGGAAAGAATTACACAAACCAGTGAATTCCGATTCAGTTAAGAAGTATTACGCCTGAAGAAGAATAAAAAAAAAAAAAAAAAAAAAAAAAAGAAAAAAGAAAAAAGAAAAAGAAAAGAAAAAGAGAAAAAACGAAAATGAAGCGAAAACCCGAGAGGGCGTTTCATAAAAAATGATGATGAAAAGAAAGAAAGGAGGGGTCGAGATGAAAACCCACAAAGGGCGTCTCGATACCAAAGGAGGATTTGAGTCGAAAACCAGAAATGGCGGCTCAAATGCATTATAGTAGGCATCCGGCAATGCACACCTCTCAGTTATCTGGTAGTTCGGAAGGGTCTTCATGTTTGCAAAGTTGGATCCTCATTTGAAGAACTGCTAGACAAGCAAATCTGTTTTAAATCTATAGCCCGGGGGAAGGTTCAGATAGTCGCATGTGATAGGCGCTTGAGAATTTGCATCGGTTTCTTGCTTTTTCCTTTCAATTGATTTGCCATGATTATTTTTCTATGCCTGTCATACACATACAAAAAAAAAACTCCAATAAAGATATTCACCTTCTTTTTCGAGTCTCCGATTTTATCTAAAGCATCATGCTAGTGAATTAATGTGAGTTAATAAATATAGAAATTTTTTGTCATTACTATGTTTTTGAAAGTTAGAGGTAAGATTTGTTTTTCCGGATCAGGATAACGGAGTAAAAACGAATATATTCAGACAATCAGACGAAATCTGGCCTGAAAAAGTACCCCAAAGCAACTTTGTGAAGAAGACAATCATCAAAGATTGCCCCTTTGTACGTGAGATAAAGAATCAAGACATCACCAAAGATTACAGTATGAAGATGAAAGAATCAATTAGGCTCATCAGAATGACAATTGATTGATAATATGTGCCTTTCTAGGCAATACTCATGCATCATAGTAGAAACCTCTGCATTAGGATCATACTAATAATGCATAAGATTTTTCTTGAACAGGATTCAAAAATCTATCAAACATTATTGGCAGCCTTCTCGGCGTGAGTCCCGATTCAAACACTATTATTGGCAGCCTTCTCGGCGTGAGTCCCGATTCAAACACTATTATTGGCAGCCTTCTCGGCGTGAGTCCCGAAAGAAGTGGTGTATCATGAGGAATTTCGTAATAAGAAGAACAGCCTCAAGTTTCACCGCTTACATCTGGAGAATTTCGTAATAAGAAGAACAGCTCCAGATCTCCCGAAAACGAGGAATTTCGTAATAAGAAGAACAGCCTCGATTTCCATCACTTGATGAGTTTGGAGAATTTCGTAATAAGAAGAACAGCTCCAAATTCCACGAGATACGAGGAATTTCGTAATAAGAAGAACAGCCTCGGATTTCACTACCTTACATCTGGAGAATTTCGTAATAAGAAGAACAGCTCCAGATCTCCCGGAAACGAGGAATTTCGTAATAAGAAGAACAGCCTCGATTTCCACCACTTGATGAGTTTGGAGAATTTCGTAATAAGAAGAACAGCTCCAAATTCCACGAGATACGAGGAATTTCGTAATAAGAAGAATAGCCTCGGATTTCACTACCTTAAATCTGGAGAATTTCGTAATAAGAAGAACAGCTCCAGATCTCCCGGAGATGAGGAATTTCGTAATAAGAAGAACAGCCTCAAGCTCCACCATTTGATGAGTCTAAAGAATATCGTCTGAAGAATTTCGTAATAAGAAGAACAGCTTCAGACCTTGGAGAATTTCGTAATAAGAAGAACAGCTCCAAGTATTCCAAAAACGATGAGTTTCAGAAAGAAGAACAACCTCGAGTTGCGTCACAAGGTTTCGCTTGAAGAATTTCGTAATCAGAAGAACAGCTTCAAGCTTCAGAGTTTTAACAAAATTCGTGTTTTTCAGTCTTTGCCCATCTCCTGCTCCGCAGCATCGAGCAAAGAGGGGCAGCTGTTATCACGAATTTTTTGCATAAAATAAAAAAAAAAATATATATATATATAATAATAAAAAATAAAAAATACGAAAATAAAAAAATAAATAAAAAAACAGAAAAAAACAAAAGAGGTGGGAGAGATTTGAGGATTGAGTGGGTTTGTTGGAGAGATTTGAGGATTGAGTGGGTTTGTTGGAGGATTTGAGGGATTTGTTGGGGTTTAATTTGGTGGAGGATGGTGGGATGGATCCCTTTAAAAGGGAAGCAAGATGAAGGAGATTGGGAGAAAAAAAAACACCGGTGAAGCAAGGAGAAGCTGCTGGAGATTCAAGGAGCAATCTGGGAGGTGCCGAGAGGTAAGATTTAATTCTTAGGTTGTTGAGTCTTTGTTATTTAATGTTTCAGACTCTTCCTTGTTGTTGAAGATGATCTTAGGGGATGTTTAGGCTCGATTAGAAATAGCCTGAGATGTTTTAGATCGGATGTTTAGAAGATTTTGGGTGTTAGAATCAAGAAAATCGAAATTCCGAGTTGTTTTAGGGGATTTAGAGGTTTCCGGTGACGTTCCCGGTGTCGGAAACGGCATCGGGAGGGTGGTCGGAGTCCTCGGTGCGGTGGCCGAAAAACACGTCGGCGCGGTGGTCGGCGGTGCCGCTTCGGATCCGGTGGCGGTTCATACGGCGGGGAGTGACCGTGTTCTTCATGTTCTTCATGAACATGAAGAACGTTCATTTTGTTCTTGGTTGAACCCCCTATTTGATCCATTTTGTTCATATTTTCTGGGTTCGGGGTGTTTGAGTTCAGAGGATTTTGGATCCACTGAGTCGGCCGAGTCTTCGGGGTTAGCACATGACCGAGTGAACTCGGTCTTAAGGGGGGATATATCATCCCTCATACGGTGTCGTTTCGGGTGTAGAGAGGAGCCGGGCAGGATCCGGGTCAACCCAGGATCCGCGTGTTTGGTCCGGGTTGACCCGCAGGTCATTAATCTGGGTTTATTTTCCTCCATGGTCCCCAGACTTTGAACCGTCATTCATTCTGGTCCCTTAATCTCTTAATTAAGGCCTAAAACTTTAATTTACACTCAATTTGGTCCCTGATTCAACCCCTAGGATTAAATTAATTAATTAGATTATTAATTAGGCTTAAAATTAATTTTAAGACTTAAAAATTTCTTAATTAGATTCTTAATAGAGTTTAATTTAATTTTTAAGATAATTTAAGATTAATTTAACCTAGTTAGATCTAATTTAGGATTAATTTGCCCCCTAGAACCTAAAAATTAGACTTTAATTAGGTTGAATTTAATTCTTAAAATTAGAATTAATTTTAATTAATTATTAATTAATTTTAATTAATTTCTAAAGGTAAGTTTTAAAATTGGTCCAACTTAATTAAATCTAATTAAAACTTAAAACCTAGTTTCACCATATTAGATTTTTAATTAGGGTTAATTAAAATTTTGGAGCTTAAGAAAATTTAATTAAATTATTAATTTAATTAAAAATTCCAAACTTTAAAATTAATTACACTCTAATTAAATCTAATCCATTTATCCCTTGAAGTTTGAACTCTTCTCTTTACCGATGTAAGTCCCTTTGTATCAACTTAATTTTCCACATGTTGTAATTCAATCTCTTATCTCTTTAATAAAAGTAATTAAGTTCCTTTATTTTATGCTTCATTTATTTACTTATTATTTTGTTTGCATGTTTTTAAAATCATGTAGTATATTTTTAGGGCGACATTTTATTTTCATTTAGTTAATTAATTTAGAGCCTTCTAGGTTTAGTCGCTTTAATTAATTAATTAAATAGGGAGATAATTTAGTAATGTTAGCATTTTAAATCATATATCTTGGATACACTAAAAGGTCGGTGTTTTGATATACCATGATGTTGACCTAAAGAGTGTACTTTGGTATCGAATTAGCGTGCTAACGAAACCTAGAATTGGTAAATAATTTAAGAAATAGATTTAAATAAAAAATAATTAGGAAGTAATTAGTGACATCAATAGTATTAATTTTATTAAGTGGCAAGATGGTAGTGTCCGAGCATTCGGATGTTATCATTCACCTGGTAAAATTAATAATTTAATAGGGTTTAAATATTTAATTAATGGAGCCTTTTTAGGTTAGAACTTAAAATGAACCAGATAATAACCTGTCATGCATTTAAAACCTTTTGGGGTAGAAATTATATTTATTTAAATACGGGTTAAGGTTTCCTATCTAGAGGACGTCTTATTCAAGCTCGTATTTAAAAGAAATATATTTTCTTATCCAAAAGGATATTCTTATTCGAACAATATTCATTTAACAAATGGCGAATTAAATTAATATTAATATTCAAAATACCAAAATGCCACGTGTAATTAATAAGGTACCGATCTCGGGCGCTTGTAAGGGTCGTCCTTACACGTAACCGACTCCCGAACCCAAATATTTTTAAACGAATCTCTGGTTTGTTTTATGGTGTCTGGCCTACCAAAGTGGCCGGTGGCGACTCCAAATCATTTTTAAAATTAAAATAATACATGTTTTTATAAAATTTGGGTTTTTCATAATAAAAATGATAAAATTCCGATTTTTCCAAATTAATTCGTCAGGCTATTTTTCACACGTTCAGGTTTTTAAAACGGTCGCGACAAAAACAACTATAGAAAACAGTACTTTCCTAACACCAAGCAATGGAGTTGTAATCTCCATGCATCCACAACATGTTTTGCAAAGGAATCAGAGAAAGAGTTTGGTTCTAACAAGTTTTTCAAATCTGTGTTGGACTCTCTCGAAGATTCTAATGAACCACCATGGTGTCTCAGTCGTGAATACAATGTATCCCATGCTCAGTCCCAGCACCAACCCACAGCCATACCCCATCAGTATAGAGAACTTCCAATGCAATCCACCATCACCATCGGTGTCAAATTTGGCTGGAGTTCCCTCATCATCACCACAGGTTTTAGACAATGGCAACCCACATAAACCCAAGTTTCCCATGTAGGAATCATTAGTGAACGTATCAAATTGTTTCCCTTGAGGAATGTGTCCCACGAGATTATTCTGAGAAAGGTTTAACACCTCCAAGAACCCAAGATTGTTCAACTTCATTGGAATTCTTCCTTGGAGCTTGTTGGATGAGAGATCTAATGATTCAAGCTCTGACAAATCACCTAATGATGATGGGATAGGACCTGTTAAACTATTGTGTGACAGGTTTAGGACAACGAGAGACTGAAGCTCACCAAGTGTTACAGGAATTTCTCCAAAGAATTGATTGCTGGAGAAATCAACTACCATCCAGCTAGTCAGTAGTGATTCAAACACTATTTCCAACCCTTTTACTGTAAAAGACAGACCTTGCACATAATACATTCCTTCAGCCAATTCATCATTCATGTACTCTGGTTCAACTTTCTTTCCATACCCTTGTTTAATGGCATGCAGATTTTCAAAAAAATTGGTAGGTAAGTAGCCACTGAAGTTATTATAAGAAAGAACCAGAACATGCAGACCAGAGAAGGAACCTGTAAACTCAAAGGTATCCAGTTGACCATAGAATCTGTTTGATCTCAAGATCAGAACTTGTAGTTGATCCAAATGTCCTAACCAAAGTGGGAAACTGCCATTTAACTTGTTTTTTCCAACATCAACAAGCTTCAAATCTCTGCAAGTACCCAAAGATCGTGGCAGTGACCCTTCTACTTGGTTGTTGCTGATTAAAAAACTTTGTAATTTGCAGCCTTCAACAAAATTTTCTGGTATTTTACCATGAAAATGATTCTTCCGTAGGTCAAGGTGTACAAGGGAAGATGTCAAGCTTCCAAGGCATTCTGGAATTGTTCCATCCAAACTATTATTGGACAAAAAGAGAAACTCAAGGGAAGTCAAATTGCATATTGAGGAAGGGATTTCTCCAACTATGTTGTTGTTTGAAACATCATACCACTTCAATGAAGGTGGTGGAGTTGGAATTTGCCCTAGGAGAAAATTTTGAATTGAGGTTAGAATTAGGAGTTTGAAGATTCATTAAAAAAAACACTTGAACTAAATCTAATTAAGCATTTATATTTTTTAATATAATTAAGCTTTCGAATCGAAAAATTATATCAATTAAATCCATGAGTCAAGAAATTAAATCAAGTCTTAAAATAATATATTATTAATTAAATTATATGATAAACTACATCAGATACCATTAAACTTTAAGTTTAGTATGGATTATACCATTAGCCTAAAAATTAGTACTTTAGGAGAGATTATATCATGAACTCTATTCATTATGCCATCCATGATCTATGCAATTAAGTCTATTCATCTTTAAGTAACTACCTAATAACTGAGTAAAAATCTTCTGCCTCTTTATCATGCTTCCATCCATGCCTCCCTTTGAAAATTTCTAAAAAATTGAATTTTAAACACTAACCCTTATTTTCTATATCCTAAACCCTACACCCTAAACCCTAAAAAATACACCCTAGCCTTAATTCCCTAAACCCTAACCACAATCCCTGACCTTAAACCCTAAACCCTACACCCTAAAACCTTTAATTTGAAGCGGAGGCACGAATGGAGGCATAAGAAAGAGGTAGACGATTTGTACCCCTAATAACTACCGCTCACTAATTACACGTAGGAAAGAGGTGATTCACCTTGAAAAAAATAAAATGAATGAATATGATAGGGTGAGACCATAGATAACGTGATGCAAAAGATTCATGATATAATTTCTCGTAATTTAGATATTAATTATACCACTGAAATATTAAAATCGATATATTGATGGATTTTAGTGATCTAAATACTATGACATGGATTGATTTTAACATTTCAATAATATAATTGAAACATAAATTAATGTCCACTATCGAAATAGTATCTATTTTTAATTTAATGGTATAATTTTCATGGGCACAAATAATATAACATTTTAGAACCTTTAATCAATTTAATAATTTATTTTTTAACCGTATCCTAAACCCGACACAGACTCACCCATCATCTTTCATAGTTAAAAATGAAAGAAAGATGATTCACAAAAAATCAAAGAAAGAAGAAACGTGTATTTTGTGTTTACCCGTTAACTGATTCGATGACAGATCAAGGAACTGAAGCTTTTTGTTGCTACCCAACTTCTGAGGAATGCTCCCCGTGAAGTTATTTTCCCATAACTCCATCACCTCCAACTCCGACCACTCACCAATAATCTCAGGAATATGTCCATGAAGCATGTTTCTTGAAAGTTGGAGCAAAGTCAAGTTTTTAAGCTTAGAGAGACTTGTCGGAATCTCACCGGTAAGTGCATTGTCCGTTAAATCCATTGATTTCAAGCATTTTAAGGTTCCCAGTTCGGGAGATATGGAGCCAGACAGTAAATTGCCCTGGAGAAACAACGTGTCGAGCTTCTGTAGCTTGCCGATTTCAGGAGGTATTTCGCCGGATAACATGCAGTGAGCGGCATCGAAACGAACGAGTTCCGACAAGTTTCCAATCTCCGGTGGCAAACCACCTTCAAAAGTGTTGAAATATCCAATGTACAACTGCTGTAACTTGGTTAAGTTGCCGATTTCAGGAGGGATTTTCCCGCCGAGTTCGTTGGCCGAAACGGCCAAATATTCGAGATGCTCCCAGAGGCCGTAACTTGACGGGACCTGACCGGTGAAATAGTTCCCTCCCAAATGCAAGTGACGCAGATTAGGAAGCTCCGTGACGGAAACCGGTAACTCTCCGGTCATGTTATTGTTGTATAAATCAAGGACTTGGAGTTTTTTCAGCTGGGAAAGTTGGGTAGGAAAGGAACCATTGAATACGTTGCTGGAAAGGTTGAGATAACGGAGACCGGAGAGGGCGGCTAGTTCCATCGGGATTGGACCAGACAGTTGGTTGGCCGCGACGGAGAGGATTTTGATGAAACGGATGTGGGAAAATGACGAGGAAAGAGTTCCTGAAAGGTTGAAGTTCGTTAGGTCGATGGATATCACGTAACGACCAGTGTCATCACACATGACACCAGTGAACGAGCAAACCGGAGTCGTTTCATTCCAGTTGGAGAGATAAGATTGAGGATCGTCGGTAATAGAGGATTTAGCGGTGATAAGTGCACGGTGCTCCGGGGTGATTCTTGCGGCGGAGGTTAGTGAAATGTGGAGGAGGAGAAAGAGGAGGAACCTCATTTTTCTCTCTTTTTGCTCCCTGAAATGGAATTGGGAGGAAAGGGAAGTATTGAAATGAAAGCGATGAAAGACCGAGTGACTAGTGAGTCAAAGTTAGGGAAACAAGTAAGAACCAACGTGATATTATTATTACAACCATCGATATTCGATCCATTAATTAATTAATTTAAATAAAATATTATAAATAATTATCTCGAAACAATTTACTCTAATCATACTCACATGTCTGATTCATTGATCAATTCGGGTTTCAAATCAGTTTATCACGTTTACCAAATAATGACTCAAATAACAAAAGAAAATTATATTTATCTTAAGAAAATCGAATTCGAACACTTCTGTACAAGATATAAAAATAAAAAAATATAAATATATTATTATATAATCAACGCTAATACTTAAAAAGTACTAATTTAAATACTTTGTTTAGAACTAAAACGTCTTGGTCTTCAACTAAACCATTTTAAATTTTTTAATCACAAAGTGGGTTTAATTCCCCTATTAAAAACACAAAAAGCGAGTTTAGGAAATTATTACAAAAGCAAACCATTTTGTTTGGTCAATAAACTTTAATGGTTAAATTTCCAGGATGGCTTCCGCTAGAAGACAAGAATGAAATTACGAGTCCATCTTGTCGGTTTATTAACGAATATAAATATTCAAATTATTTAGTACTTTTATTTATATCATATATTAAAATTTTAGATTTAAAATTTAATATTATAATATAAAATTAAAGTTAAAAAATTAAAATAATTTATATTTTTAAATTTAAAATTTAGAATTAGTATTTAAAATTTAGTAAAAATATACATGACTCCGGTAAGCAATATACAGATACTTGATCATATGATATTAAAAGTTTTAGAAAACGGTGTTAATATTTATATAACTTTATTTTATAATTTATTATTATTATTATTTTTGAACATGAGTTTTAAGTGAAATTAAATCTATATAATAAAAAAATGGATGATGTTTATCTTATAAAATTTAGGTTTAATTGTTTATCTATGAAGCGTATGTACATCGATGTATAATTAAGAATATATTAGACTCTTTATAAAAATATCTATCAAAATTTACAATATCTTAATTCAAAGCTTGATTCACATGAGCTGAGACGAATTTAGATTCAAATATTGTAGTTTTGAATGTTAAAATTATTATCTGCTATAGATTTAGATAAATTATCATTAAACTTTACTCTTAAACTTATTTTAGTTATTGAAGTTTAAAAAAAATTAATTTACTCACTAAAGTTTATACATTGAACGTGTTTTTTGTCACTGAAGTGTACACATTAAATTTTTTTGTGACTTTTATATCCAAAACAACCATAGATGTAGCCGATCAACCTCAAATTTCACTATTGTCAACTCTTCACATCCCTTGAGTCTGAATTTGACCTTCATTTTATCAGAAAATGCTCAGAAGTTCATAAATCGATAAAAAAAATTTATGGTTTCTCTCCTGTCAATAGTTCACCTCTTTTGCTGGATGAATCTGTTTCTCAATATATTACTTCTCATACTAATAAAATTGTTCACCATTCGAATCTCAAAAAAATTCTTTCATTCGCCAATATATGAACGCCATAAAAAATTAACGGATGAGCGACTAAAAAAGTTTAATGTGATTTTGAATATTTACGTTTGTTAATGTTGAGTGATGCGGTGAGTACAATTTTAATATATGTTCGGAGTTAGAGTACGTTTGTATCTACCTCCTTTTGAAATTTGATTTTGTTGGGCTTGAAGATGTTCGATTCACAACCGATTAAACTCGCCAAGTGATGGAGAAATGCTAATTTGGGTGATTTGTGAAAGCAATAAAAATAGACAATGTACACGATGATTTAGAGTGGTTCAGCCTTCGAACAAACACCTACATCCACTACCTTAGCTTCCACTAAGGATTTTCCAAATTCACTAAGAATTTCAACCTTTAGAGGAACAAATGGATAACCTTACAACCTTGATTCAAACCCGAATCAAGCATCCAAAGTTCACAACCGAACTTTGGGAATTCACTCACAAAGAGAAAACTTAGCAAACTTGTTAATCCTTCTAATAAGGCTAATGTTTGTAATCTAAGCACTCACCCTATCCTAATACACTTGAGCATACATTGACAATTGAACTCATAAGTGTTTTGTCTACCCAAAGATGAGAATTATGCTCTAAGACAAATCTTTCATCATAATGTTGTTACAATTAAAGCATTTTTCTCCTCTTGATGCTTGAGGCTTCCTTTTATCATCCCAAATGAGCTTCTAGCCGTTGGTGACCGTTGGGATTGATTTGGAGCCGTTTGGAGCTGATTTCTACTTCTAGTATGATCGGTATCGAAACACGTAAAAGTTGTTTCGATACAGCTACTTTAGGAAATAACCGTTGAACCTGCATTTAAGAATCGGTATCAAAACACCTTGGAGGCGTTTCGAAACCCTTAGCTCATGGTATCAAAACAGACCTTAGCCGTTTCGATACTGCTCCTAGGCGTTGGGGGTTTATAAATTCGTTTATGACTGTTGGGGGTGTATCGAAACATGTATCGAAACTAAAACTCACAGTGGCAAAAAGGTATCGGAACAAGTATCGAAACGACTGTGTAATTTTACCTTTGAAAAGCATGGCTGTATCGAAACACCTGTGAGGTGTATCGAAACACCTGAGTTAAAAACATTTTTTTAGTTTTTTTAAATCATTTAAAACGTATTTAAAATCTCTCAAAAATATCTTAAATATATTTTTAAGTTTTTTGGACATAAAAACCATTTTTGAAATCTTTTCAAATTAGTCCAAAACTATTTTTTAATTATCATCTCAAAACATTAGTTCTATAAATTCTTTGTTAATAAAATTTATATATTTAGTAATAATAATAATATATTTTTGAAAAAAATGGACTTTTTAGACATATATATATTTAGATTTTAGATATTCGTTCTTTTCTATTTTTAATCTAATGGATAAAAATAATTTTCACTGATATAACAATTGAAAAATAAGAGTCTTATTTTAGCCGTTCATTAACACGTTTTCTTTTAGAGAACGCGAAAAAGAAAGGGGTTTTGCTAAAATGAACTTGTTATCGTTATAATTTCAATTTTGGTATTAATTTATATATATTAAAAAATATATATTTTTATTAAAAAATTGATATAGACCAAAGTTTTTATATATATTTTAAGAAATTTAGTATATATACAAAAATTGATATCGAAATGTTTTTAATTTGGCATAAAGATAATTTTTACTTTTAACATTTATAATTTTTGTCATTTTGGTCCTCATTTTTTTGAGATAAATTTAGCCCTTGATCTATGACTTTTTAACAAATAACTCATTTTTTAACTATTATAATAACTAAACCGTTAAAAATTTAATAATGATGACATGTCATATATATGTAATAATATATTTTAAATGATTTAACATCTAGTATATCAAATACATACACGCGGAATATAGTTTTATTCCAATCTAAAAATATAAAACAATTAAAATTCAAATAAAATATTAAAAATTATATTTTATTCATTAAAAATTAATTAATTCTAAAACAAAAGGCTACTAAACATTCTCAACCTTAACTATAGTAAAATCAAAATTTTATCTAAAAGGTATGAACATAATCTAAAAAGAAAGGGTTTTGTATAGTTTGTTACCGGTGAATCAAAGATAAAGGATTTTGATAATAATCAATTAGATTTTTATTATTTTAGTTTAGAATTTAGGTATTTTAATTTTAATCTAAATCGGAGTTTTAGGGTTTTATAAAGATATTTTAGTTTAGTTAAGGTTGAGAATGTTTAGTAAATTTTTGTTTTAGATTTAATTAATTTTTAATATTTTATTTAAATTTTAATTGTTTTATATTTTATACTGGAATAAAATTATATTCTATATATGTATAACTTTAATAGGTTAGATCCTATGTCATTTAAAATATATTATCACATATACATGATATGTTATTATTATTAAATTTTTAACGGTTCAGTTATCATTGTAGTTAAAAAAATACGTTATTTGTTAAAAAGACATAGGTTAAGGGCTAAATTTATCCCCAAAAAGAATAAAGACCAAAATGACAAAAATTATAAACGTTAAGGGTAAAAATTATCTTTATATCTTTTAATTTTTATAACAATTTTAGTACAAATTTATTTTAATCTAATTTTAATTTATCTCACTTAAAAACTTGTGGAAAAGAAAGATTAATTGAAAATGCTTTTTTTTTCAATTTTTAAGAGATTCAGATAGGGGTACAAGGTAGATAGGATTGGTGGGGTTAAATTAAAAATTTAATAAATTATTATTTAATCTTTAAAAATATAAAATTAATCTTCGTCCTCATAAAAATGAGAGAGAATTCCAAGTACAATGTATCAATAAAAATACCTAATTTACGAAAAATTATATCATGGGTCAGTCCCACCACGTGTCCATGGGACCGACCAATGATAACTACCCACTTCATCAACTTTTCCATGTCATATTTTTTTCCCAAGTGAATCTTCACTTTAAAAATTAAAAAATAATGAGGTGGATGATTATCATTGGTCGGTCCCATGGATGACGTGGTGGGACTGATCCATGATATAATTTCTCCTAATTTACTAATTCTTTTTCTTGACAATATAAGTAGTTTGATCCATTAATGATCTTAATTTACTGCTCTAGTCTAGATTAAGCTTTAGCAAATCAGGTTTTAAATAATTAGCGGATGCATATGAGCTAGTTGGAATTTGATTGAGTTAGACTTAGTCGGTGGTTAAATTCTTCTCGCGAGTAAATGTTTATCAGAGAGTTGAGATTTCTCTTATTTCGAAAGAAGGTCTAAATTTATAGATTATTAAAATTAGGATAAACTACACACATAGTCACTATACTATGGGTTTAGTATCGATCTGACCACAATATTTTAAATTAAAGGAAGAAAACAAAATAAACCTTAAATGCACCTAAGAGGAATTGAACCCACAACCATAGGTATAAAACCAAACAACTAGACCATAATAGATTTTGTAATACAAATCCCTTCAATATTTATATAACACATATAATTTTTTATATTTATTCACATAAAACAATAAATTTATTTTTTAATTTAATTAAATATTAATTAAATTATTTTATATGTAATAAATTAAAATATTTAAACTATAATAAATTTTATTTAACAAACCCTAAACCCTAAAACTCATTTAAACCCTAAACTCTAAATGAGTTTTATGCTTTAACTTTTTAGGGTTTAAAGTTTAACTTTTAGGGTTTATGTTTAGGGTTTATGTTTTTAGGTTTATAAATAAGATTTTATTTATAAAACCTAAACTCTAAAACTTAAACCATAAAACTCATTTAAACCCTAAACCCTAAATAAATTTTATTTAAAGTTTAGAGGGTAGAATTTAGGGTTTAAATGAATTTAGGGTTTAACTTTTAGAGTTTATAAATAAAATTTTATTAATTTTAAAATTTTAATTTATTATATAATAATTTAATTGTTATTTTTAATTAAATTAAAAGAAATAAATATAAAAAAATAATATTAGGATTTAAATGAGTTTTAGGGTTTAGGGTTTGTTAAATAAAATTTTATTATAGCTTAAATATTTTAATTTATTATATATAAAATAATTTAATTAATATTTAATTAAACTAAAAAATAAATTTATTGTTTTATGTGAATAAATATAGAAAACTGTATGTATTATATAAATATTGAAGGGATTTTTATCATGAAAACCATCATGGTCTAATGGTTTGGTTCCATACCTATGGTTGTGGGTTCAATATCTCTTAGGTGCATTTAAGGGTTATTTTGTTTTCTTCCTTTAATTTGGTGGTGATACATAAATTAAATATATAAAAATCTAATTAAATAATTATATTATTTTATTATAATAAAATAAGGACTAAATTATAAAAATGTATGAATAATAGGGATTAAATGTATAATTATTCCATTTTATCATGAAAACCATCATGGTCTAATGGTTTGGTTCCATACCTATGGTTGTGGGTTCAATATCTCTTAGGTGCATTTAAGGGTTATTTTGTTTTCTTCCTTTAATTTGGTGGTGATACATAAATTAAATATATAAAAATCTAATTAAATAATTATATTATTTTATTATAATAAAATAAGGACTAAATTATAAGAGGAATTGAACCCACAACCATAGGTATAAAACCAAACAACTAGACCATAATAGATTTTGTAATACAAATCCCTTCAATATTTATATAACACATATAATTTTTTATATTTATTCACATAAAACAATAAATTTATTTTTTAATTTAATTAAATATTAATTAAATTATTTTATATGTAATAAATTAAAATATTTAAACTATAATAAATTTTATTTAACAAACCCTAAACCCTAAAACTCATTTAAACCCTAAACTCTAAATGAGTTTTATGCTTTAACTTTTTAGGGTTTAAAGTTTAACTTTTAGGGTTTATGTTTAGGGTTTATGTTTTTAGGTTTATAAATAAGATTTTATTTATAAAACCTAAACTCTAAAACTTAAACCATAAAACTCATTTAAACCCTAAACCCTAAATAAATTTTATTTAAAGTTTAGAGGGTAGAATTTAGGGTTTAAATGAATTTAGGGTTTAACTTTTAGAGTTTATAAATAAAATTTTATTAATTTTAAAATTTTAATTTATTATATAATAATTTAATTGTTATTTTTAATTAAATTAAAAGAAATAAATATAAAAAAATAATATTAGGATTTAAATGAGTTTTAGGGTTTAGGGTTTGTTAAATAAAATTTTATTATAGCTTAAATATTTTAATTTATTATATATAAAATAATTTAATTAATATTTAATTAAACTAAAAAATAAATTTATTGTTTTATGTGAATAAATATAGAAAACTGTATGTATTATATAGATATTGAAGGGATTTTTATCATGAAAACCATCATGGTCTAATGGTTTGGTTCCATACCTATGGTTGTGGGTTCAATATCTCTTAGGTGCATTTAAGGGTTATTTTGTTTTCTTCCTTTAATTTGGTGGTGATACATAAATTAAATATATAAAAATCTAATTAAATAATTATATTATTTTATTATAATAAAATAAGGACTAAATTATAAAAATGTATGAATAATAGGGATTAAATGTATAATTATTCCATTTTAATTTAACTGCCACGTCATTAGTCCGTTACATCTTTAACGGTAGATGACTATTTTAATACCAAATTAATAGTTTATCGATGTATTTGATTCTTTTTAAAGCATTGTGGTCAGATCGATACTAAACCCATAGTATGGTGACTATCTATGTAGTTTATCCTTAAAATTATATGAATTAAGTTCTAAAATTAGGATCAAATAAAAATAAGTGTAGAACTTGAGGGTTAATTATGTAATCATATCCATTAATGATCTTAATGATCTTTTGTTTTTGAAGGAGGGACTAAATTAATAAATTTTTAAAATTAGGGTCAAATAAAAATAAGTATAAAACTTAAGACTTAACTATATCAATTTATATTAACTGTCACGTCAATAGATCAATTTATATAATTTTTAAGTTATGAAACTATTTTATAATTTATTATAATCGAGAGACACAAAAAATAATTAGAACATAATTGAGGGATCATTCATATAGTTTACCCTTAAAATAACTGTTTAATCCGGGAAAGCAGGGGGTAAATCCAAACCCTAGTAAGGTACTGAATTCCTTTATAAGGTAGATTGTTCTGAAGACCTAATTCAAAAGACTTTCCAAAAAAATTCAAGAAATAGAAACCTGGAAAGAATGACAATGCAGGTTATGCCACCAGGTTACATGTTCGACCCTAACGACGTCCAGATACTTTCTATATATCTCCCGATGCTCATCGCCAATGGCGGCAACGTGGTTGCCTGTTTAGGTCAATATTACAGCCAACTCATCACGGTTTCCAACGTTTACTCATGCAAACCAGGGTTTTTCTTCCGGGACGACGAACAGGATGTATTGAACCGAGGCGAACAGCGGTTGGTGTTCAGCCGTCGAGAGCAGATTGCTCGGAAGAATTGTAACGGGAAAAGGCCTAGAAGAGAAGTGCATGGATCAGAAGGAGATGGTTTCTGGAAATCTTCTACGGGTGAAAAACCTGTTGCGGACAAACATGGTCGAGTGCTAGGGTTTTTGAACACGCTGAATTTTTACGAATATCATGGACCTAATAATGATATGAAGAACAAGAATAGGGAAGTTGAGTCCAAGAAGACGAGCTGGATTATGTATGAGTACCGACTAAATGGAGAAAGGTTTCAAGAGTGGGTTATCTGTAAGATTAAGAAATCTTGCTGGAAGAAGAAGGAGGTTACTGCTGCGACGACGGAAGACGATGACGGTGACTTGGTGCGGGAAATAGAGGAGTTGGCGTCATCTCCGGAGGAGGCCTGAATATCACTAATCATCCTGCTGATCTTCTTTGTTTGTAGTTGTCGTAGGTTTAGTTTGTCTCTAAATTGTTCAAATTTGTTAATGTCCAAAGCCTTGGTAAGGATGTTAGCTACTTGATCTTGTAGGGGAACATAATTGGAGCAAAAATCTTTTGTCCCTTTCCCATGCCCTCATTTGTGCCTTCTTTGTTATTTTACTAAAAAATTAAATTTTAAACCCTAACCCATATTTTTTATATCCTAAACCCTATACCTAAAAAAATACACCCTACCCCTAATTCCCTATACCTTAACCTAAAACCCTAACCTAAAACCCTAAACCCTCTAATTTGAAGTGGGGGCATAAATGGGGCATGGGAAAGGGGCAGATGATTTGGACTCACATAATTGACCTGAAATTATCTACCTGTAACCCTTTGATAAAGATAATAACGAACTTATTGATTGATGATCGCCGTGAAGTTAATCGTTTTAGTATTTTTTTTTAACCATGAAAACTCTTACTATTTATGTCTTATACTAAAAATTAGATTTAAGTTTAGGGTTTATGATTAGGGTTAGATATTTATATATATGTATGTTTTTAGGATATATGGTTTAAGATTAGAGCTTATAATTTAATTTTTAATGTTGGGCATAGAAACTGAAAAACGGTGAATAATATTTGTTAGATTCTTATATAAAGTCAAAAATTTAAATTTTGAATTTATGAATTGAACCGAGGAATCGCCACAATAGACTTCTAAAGTATATAATTTAAATTAGTATACTTGAATACTAGTGATTATAAACGATAATAATAATGTTTTCTTATTTTCTTTCTAAGAATATTAATAACCAACAAATAGATGATTTAGCGAATGAAAAACTAAATCTCCTAAGTAAAGTAGTCAAAGACTCGAATGGAATCGAGCATAACCAAAACAAAATTGAAGACCAGTTTGAGAAAGCCATCAGAATCTCAAGCTAATCTTTTTCCGTGGAGTTAAAACTTTTAAAGCACTGAATTACTCTTACAAATTACAATATCCATGTTTCGAAACCAGTGGGGTTCTTGACAGGTGTGATAGAAGCGACCGCACAGGACCCCTAAAAAATAGGGACCCAAAATTTAAATAAACTACATTCATTAGATGATATTACTCTCGAAATTCTACGTTATAATTATGTCCTAAATGTATAATTGATTCTAGAATCTTATTGATTATTCATATTCTTATTGTTTTTATAGAAATAGTGAGTTTCTAGACAAGCGCAATAGAAATGACCGCACAGGGGCCCTAAAAAGAACAATTACTTCTAAAGATCACATTTTTAGAACTAGTGAAAGTTATGAACAATTGCTTCTAAAGGACACATTTTAATAAATTACACAGGACCCTAGAATCTTTAAACCGCCCTTGTTCGAAACACAAAAAAAAAGCTTATAATATATATAATATAAGAAAAATGAACATACGATTCTTAATTATAAATTCTATGTACATTAATTATAAATTTTAAACTTTATTTTTTTTGAAATTAGTTAATAGTGATTATATTAATTAATATCTGTTTTAGAATATAATATGTACCATTTGACATTGATATACGATATTACTTTGTTCGCTAATATTACTTTTTGAGGTGATATTATTGTGAAGAAAATGAATACTCATGACAATCTTGTGGGTATGAAGACCAAGCCCCTTACCATAATTAAGTTCGAACATGAATTAGACTTGGTGTTCATTGTGGATAACAACCTTTTTGAAAGGGTTTTGTGGAAGAGGTACAACTTTTGTTGGACAAGAACTTATAAATCATTTTCGAAAACAGTAACAACTTCTCAGGTAAATATGGGGCAAAAATGTTTAGGGTTTAGGGTTAAGAGTTATGGTTAGGATTTAAGGAATTAGAAATATGGTCTATTTTTTAGGGTTTAGGAAATAAAAAATAAGGATTAAGGTTTAAAATTTAACTTTTTAAAAAATTTTAATATGAGGCATGATAAAGAGGTAAATGATTTTTCATCGTAAATATGTGCTTGGTTTATTTGGGTAAAAATCTGCTGCCTTTTTATCATGCCTCCATCCACGTCTCCGGTTAAAAATTTCTAAAAAAAAGAATTTTAAACCCTAACTCTTATTTTTTATGTCCTAAACCCTACACCCTAAAAAATATACCTTACCCCTAATTCTCTAAACCCTAACCACAACCCCTAACCTTAAACCCTAACCCCTAGCCTCTAACCCCTAGACCTTCTAATTTGAAGCGGTGGCATGGATAGAGGCATGAGATAGACCCCTATTTCCCCTCATAAATATATGCTTGATTTATTTTTTACTAATAATAATGCGGGTAAAGTCATCTACCTCTATGCCTCCATCTATGCTTCATGTTGAAAATTTTTAAAAAATTGAATTTTAAACCATAACTTTATTTTTTATATCCTAAATCCTAAACCTTACACCCTAAAAAATACACCCTACCCTAATTTTCTAAACCCTAACCACAACCCCTAATCTTAAACCCTAAACCCTACGCCCTAAACCCTCTAATTTAAAACGGAGGCATGAATAGAGACATGGAAAAGAGGTAGACGATTTGCACCCAACTCCGAAACAAAGTTTGGGACTTCTTTACCGTAGCTTCATTCGTTCTTTCTTCTTTTGTTTCCATTGTAACTTCTGAAAGCAAATGAATTGAAATAGAAAAGTTGGCCGCTGATATTTTGATATCTGATTAAAGAAGAACCTATTCCAAGTTAAAAAAACAATGAAACATGCATGTATTATACAAAATCAACACCAATAAGACATATTTTTATTGCATATTTAAAATTCTTCTAGACATATTAAAAAACTCCAATAAGACTAAGCAAGAGCAGATTCTGTCATTTTCTTCCGCCGCTTGTACGAATTTTCTTTGTAACATACTTCTGCTGGAATCTCTCGATGTTCTTAACAAACCACCATGGTTTTCCGGTTGTGAAGACGATGTATCCCATGCTCAATCCCAGCACCACCCCACATCCATACCCCATCAGTATCGAAAGTTTCCAATTCAGTTCACCGTCTTCTTCTTCTTCATCATCAGATTTTGTTGGAGTTTCCTCATCATTGTCACAACCTTTTGATAATGGTAGACCGCATAAACCCAAGTTCCCCAGGTAGGAATCATTAGTGAAAGTATCAAATTGTTTTCCTTGAGGAATAAGTCCCACGAGATTATTCTGAGAAAGGTTTAACACCTCCAAGAATCCAAGATTGTTCAACTGCATTGGAATTCTTCCTTGGAGCTTGTTGGATGAGAGATCCAATGACTCAAGCTCAGACAAATCACCTAACAATGGTGGGATAGGACCTGTTAAACTATTCTAGAGAGGTTTAGGACAATAACAGACTGAAGCTCACACAGTGCTGTAGGAATTTCTCCAAAGAACTGATTGTTGGAAAAGTCAATAGCCGACCATATGGTTAATAGTGACTGAAACTCCATTTCCAACCCTTTTGATGTAAAAGATATACCATATTCATAATAAACATTCCCATATGGAGATGTATCTATCATGTATTCTGGTTTAGCTTTCCTTTCATACCCTTCTCTAATGGCAAGCAAATTTTCAAAAAATTTGCTAGGTAGGTGGCCACTGAAGTTATTGTGAGAAAGATCAATGACACGCAACCAAAGATCAATGACACGCAACCGAGTAAAGGAAACTATAGCACCAGCGTTCTCCACTTGGCCATAGAATTTATTTGATCTCAAGATAACAACTTGCAGATGGTCCAAATTTCCTAACCAGTTCGGAAAAGTGTCATTTAAGTAATTGTTTCCAACATCCAAAAGGTTCAAACCATGGCAATTACCCAAGGATCGTGGTAATGACCCTTCTATTTGGTTGTTGTTGATACTGAAACCCTTTAACGTGCAACCTGTAGCAAAAATGTCTGGTATTGTACCATGAAAATAATTTTCTCGTAGATCAAATTCGACGAGAGAAGAAGTCAAGTTTCCAAGGCAGTCCGGAATTGATCCATTCAAACTGTTTCTGAATAAACTGAGAGACATCAGGGAACTCAAATTACATATTGAGGTAGGGATTTCTCCTACTAAGTTATTCTCTGCAACATCATACCAAAGCAATGAAGGTGGTGGAGTTGGAATTCGCCGTAGTAGAAAATTTAGAATACAGTTAGTTTATCTACTCTACAACTTTTAGATACATGATAATGATTCTAAGATTGTAATCTAGCAAAAGGAAATTACTATTTACTACCATTCAGTTGTATAATTCATGCAATTTTATTTTGATTACTTAAAAAAGGTAGAAGAAAAGAAACTAAGCTGATATTATACCTCTGAAGTTGTTCCCAGAAAGTCTAAGGTACATGAGAGAAGTTAGGTTTCTAATAACAGATGGAATTTTACCTGAAATATATGATTAAATTTGTCAAAATCTACAAATATTTATATGAAAATATTTACTTGAGAGAAACCATATTTCCGATTGTAATAACCCATTTCAAGATCAAAAACCCATTTTATTAAACAATATCAGATCCAAAATATATTACATATCCAATACCAAAGCCCAATACCCCTTATCCAATTACACTTAACCCATCTAATAACCCAAACCCGAAAGCCCAATAACCTAATAACCCTAAAGATAACTTAACTAAACCCTAACTCCCCTAACCAAGCTGTCGGCCGCCTCTCCCACTTCCCCTGGCCAGCTGTCGCGCGTGGTGGTCACTCGCCCCTTCATTCGCCAATTCGAACGGCACCGCCCCACCGCTTACAACCACCGCCTTGGTCTTTTCCACCTGCAAAATCAGAAATAATTAGGCCTAAAAAGTCAGATCTGAAGCATAGATTAGGATGTTTTTATATGTATTTCTCATGGGTATAAAAACCGGATCTGAAGTGTTGTAATCGGTGACAGAAAAAATAAAAAAAAAAGATTATATTCGAAGCAAAAACAGTAGCAAAAATTCCACAATACTCGAATACCAATCGGAAAAAAAGAAAGGAGAGATTTGGAGCTAAAACCGAAAGGAAAGAAAGGTAAAAATATTAAGCATTCGAACTTATCTCTGTTAGATCTAGGCTTCCACGTTCGTCTTTTCGAAAAATCGACTCCGCCATCGTGTTCATCTCGTCGAGATCTGTCGAAAAAGTGTTTCCTTTTCCCCTCCGGCGGACGGCGACGACGGACGACGGTGCTCCTTACCGACGGCGACTAGAACTCAGAGAACAGAGAACTCCTCTGTTATATTATTTTTATGTATGAGAAAAATGAGAATGAAGGGGAAAATGGTCTCTAAATGAGGATTATATATGAAAACCGAAACGACGTCGTTTTGAATATCCAGACCCGAGACCGACCCGTTCGCCCGACCCGGACCCGCGCTCTACCCGGAAAAAGGGGATAATCACATGCGCAGTCCCTGGACTCTCCAGTATCCTTCACTTCGGCTTACCATTTTACTTTTTATTTAATTTTAGTCACTGTTTCCATTTTACTTTATCTTTAATTTACCTTTTAATTTATGTTTCCCTTTACTTATGTCACTGTTTATTATATATTTAGTATTATAAGTATATATGGTATAGAATGTGTACATATTATTTTTCCTTATGTATATATCATATTTAAAAATATTTCCTTATTTATGATATCATAAATTTTATTATTCTTACCAATTTAATTTATAATGTTTCCATCTAAAGTTTTAGATATTTTATTATATACATAAATATGAAAATAAAAATAAAAATCTAAAATTTCCTATTTTATCATTTTTTTACCTGTAATATATATATTATTATATTATTATTTTATTATCATAATATTTAAGTTCCATATATAAATACGTTAGTATATATTAGTAGTATTTTTATGTTATTATTATGATAAGTTATATGCACATACTTTATTATCT
The DNA here is from genome assembly GCA_035048815.1 of Abelmoschus esculentus. Taxonomy (NCBI): domain Eukaryota; kingdom Viridiplantae; phylum Streptophyta; class Magnoliopsida; order Malvales; family Malvaceae; genus Abelmoschus; species Abelmoschus esculentus. The sequence continues at coordinate 24,835,242 of JAUCBN010000004.1, forward strand.
CAATGTTATGTAATGGGAATTATATATGTAATTTATGCACTTGTATTATATTGTTTTAAATTTTGTTTATATGTCTATTGTGACTTAGTTTCCTTTTTATGTAATGTTTTTATTTTATTAGAAAATATTATCCCGAAATATTCTATTAGGAGTAACATCCCGTTCTTCGGGTGTTATCTTCTTTGAATCATCGTGGATATTAGGATTTGCATTTTAAATTAAAAATTAATTTAATTTAAATTTTATATTTTCTTAAAAATTACGATGCGAACCTTTAGGTACCAATTTTGGGCGTTATGGGGGTGCTAATCCTTCCCCAAACGTAACCAACTCTCGAACCCAGAATCTTTGGTTTTGTTTTCTCGGTGTTCGATCCACCTTTTTGAACGATCGATGGCGACTCCAATCGATTAACTGATTTTCAAATTTTAATGGTATTCCAATGGGAGTGACATCCTGTTCTTCAGGTGTCGTCTCCCGGGATACCAACTTTTTAAATATTTCCGCGGATTTTTAAATTTTAACGGTATTTTATTAGGAGTGTCATCTTTTTTAAATTTTCAAGAAAAAAAAGGGTCGCTACAGATGGCGACTCCGCTGGGGACTAAAATTTTATTTTAAAAAGGAGTTAAGCCTTAATCCGGTTCTCATCATAATTTTTAAAATATAAAATTTTAATTAAATTAATTTTTATTTTTCATCTACATTAGATTAAGAACCCTTAAGTGGGAATGATTACTTCGCTCCGTGGGGTATTCACCTCCGTATAGTGTTGTAATTCATTTCCGGAATTTTGGTCCTTATATTCCGTGAGGTTCTCACCTCCGTAAATAAGGGCCATATTCCCCCGAATCGATGTCCTTGGCGACAGTTCGGGTACCGCCTACTTTAGAACCGAAACACATATAGTGAACCTTAGAAGCTTACCTGATCAAAGCCACGCCGTTATGCTGCCCGTTTAGAATCACCCTTTAAGCTTTTGCTTATTTATATTTATCCTGTTATATTGTATCCTTTTTATGTGCTTATTTATTTGTTTATTATGTAAGTTTTATTTTGTGAACTAATTATACTAACTCGTTTTCCTTCTGTGTTTTTTGTTTTTTGTTTTCTTTTTTCTTTTCTTTTTGCATCCAATTTTGCATATCATTTCATACATAGGTGTTTGATTCAAAAGTACATTCAAGAAGACGCTCAATTATGGGTGAGAGGTTCTGTATCAACAAAAGTGCTAACGCTACAATATGGGGGTGGTCTGAACGTATCCAAATGGAAAAGGGAAATAGCTTATCGGAAGACCATATGTCAGAAATTGTAGAGCCCACTTTGATCATCCCAAAGCAGAATAAACTTGACGAGCTAAGAGAGATATGGCAGGATTGTGACTCAGATTCGAAGAAAGTCTTACAACATGAATTTAGTGACATAGCGTTGTTACTTAATGTTCAGAATGATGCACATATGTTCCGAGCCTTGATGCAGTTTTGGAGTTCCGGGTACTGTCGTTTTACGTTTGAAAAGGTTGATATGACTATTACCATCAAGGATATGCAGCAAGCACGAGTGGTAGCCCATCACATCCAGAACCTAGCGAGAAAAGCCTACGAATTAAAGAAGTGTGTCAGTCTTGAGATGCTACTAGGGCCCCATGCCTATATGTTACTACAAGACACAGAGGTCTCAAGCGTAGAGGCTAACCCCTATCTGTAATTAGCGTTATGACGACTTATTGTAATCAGGACCTCTTTATCTTAATGAAAGTCTTTCTTGATGTTACTTAAGAATCAACACCTTCCTTGCATTCATTTCAACATGACATTGCATTAAATTATGCATTTTTTCTTGCACATATCACCTAGAATGAATTAAATTAATTAGTTGTGCATATGTCATGCCAGAATCCAACGTGCATCATAACGTGCAAAATCATGGAAGATAGAGTATCCAATCTAGAACAAGGACAGAAAGATCTCGGATCTCGCATTGATCAGGCTGAACAAAGTATTAATCGAAGTATCAGCCAACAGATCTCCCAGGCTCACACGACGATCCTAGCTCAAATAACTGCAATATTGGGCAAAGGAAAAGCCACGAAAGATTTTACTAAGGAGCTAGAAGACACTACTACGTCATCTCACGTGAGGTTCAAACCAATACGTCGACACCTCAGAAGAGGGTATACATTAATACAACGGGAGTATCCGTTAGCTGATCAAATGGAACATCTATGAAACAATCAGTTGGCTTGGATCAATTACAAGATGAGGAAGTGTCAGATCTGGATGTGGTAGAAAAAATTAGAGCTGAAATGGAAAGCAAAAGTGAAGAAAAGTTTCGTCTCTTCACAGAGCAGCTCAAGACGACATTGGGGATATGTGAACAAGGGAACGATGCAAATGATTTAAGTCTCGTGTCAGACTTGGTCCTCCCCCCAAAATTTAAAATACCAGACTTTGATAAGTATGATGGAACTACATGTCCTTCTGCACATCTAACTATGTATTACAGAAAAATGGCACCTTTTGTGAAAAATGAGAAGTTGTTGATATACTGTTTTCAGGATAGTTTGGCTGGATCAGTAATTCGATGGTACACACAACTCAGTCGAGATAATATTAAGTCATGGAGTGACCTCTCAAAAGCTTTCATGAAATAATACAAACATGTAACAGATTTGATCCCGAATCAATTCATGCTACAAAGCCTGGAACAGAAACACAATGAGAATTTTCATGAATATGCTCAACGATGGAGAAATATGGCAGCTCAAGTTCAGCCCTCAATTCAAGAAAGAGACATTACTCCTATGTTTTTGGATACTTTAAGAGGAGTCTTATACGATCGACTGATAAGCCACGCTTCTGCTAGCTTTGCGGACGTAGTAAAGACGGGAGAATACATCGAAGATGCAATTAAGAAAGGGAAGATAAATGATCCTTATAATGCTACCCCTCATGAGGAAGAAGATACTCACATCCATATGGTGGGTTCTCACTCAACCAGTCAGCTTCAAAGCCAATTCTCACTTGCAGCAAAGCCTAAGAAGGTGCTTCACTCGATTCCAATGACTTACACCGAGTTGCTCCCTACCCTAATTGAGAAGAAGTTGTTAACCCCAGTTCAATCCAAACCGAAAAATCCTCCTTATCCCGAAGGATATGATTTTAATGCAACATGCAACTACCATATAGGGAGTACGGGGCACACAACAGAGAATTGTGGAGCTTTGAAAAACAAAGTTCAAGATCTGATTAAAGCTGGTATTTTGAAATTTGAATGACGAGTTTTGGAGAGATGATCTCTCTATTTTGATGTTTATCTGTTGATTCCTTGTATATTATCTTGAAATAATGCATCGAATCAACTTCGTCAGTTTTCGCCCTAAAATAACAGAGATCCTTTTGTAAGAGTATATGATGTGTATGAAAATTTTCATCTTAATGAAAGCTACATCTTTGTTCCTTTATGGCTATTCTTATGGCTGATCAATCAAGCATACACGATGAGAAATATATGAGGTGATCGAGCATTTGGGGGGCATTATTACCTGGGAAACAACAAAGATCTCATGTATATACAAGAGTTCAGACTCGAATAGACAAGAGAAGACACAAAACTTGAAAGAATTCAATTCTTTTGGTAAAAAAATGATACCGAGCGAAGTCACTTGGCTTAGAAGATTGAACAATGGTTAGACAATTTTTTGGGGCAAATTTTATTGGGGCATAAGAATGATGGTGGGTGATAGTCCCAAGACGAAGCCTGCCCAACCAGAAAAGTGACGACATGAAAAGGAAAAGATTTAGTGAATTGCATGTACATATACATCCTCATTAATAGTGAGAATAGTGTTTTACATGATATATGCATCTTTGCATCATGCTCATGCATCATCTTCAGCATGAATATTTGTACAGAATTTTGAACAGACAATATTCAAAAAGAAGACTTTGTAAAAAAAAAAAAAGTTTGTGCACCTCTGCACCAATCAAGAAGACACAAGCTTGAGTGTCATCTACTTCGATCACTTCGAAAAAAGAAGAGATAGATCATCCGATATCGAGTTGTCACCAATGACAGACTTTTGATGTCAAGACGGACAGAACCGGGGCATCATTTTATAGAATATTTTCTAAACGAATTTCTTAATTCGTTCCTTTCTTAAGGATACCTTTTCGAAAACAAATTTCTTAATTCGGTCCTTTCTTAAGGATACCTTTCCAAAAACGAATTTCTTAATTCGGTCCTTTCTTAAGGATACTTTTTCAAAAACGAATTTCTTAATTCGGTCCTTTCTCAAGGATATTTTTTCAAAAACGAATTTCTTAATTCGGTCCTTTCTTAAGGATACCTTTTGATGTCAAGACGGATAGAACCGGGGCACCATTCTAAACGAATTTCTTAATTCGGTTCTTTCTTAAGGATACTTTTTGATGTCAATACGGATAAAACTGGGCATCATTTTACAAGATATTTTCGAAAATGAATTTCTCAATTCGATCCTTTCTTAAGGATACTTTGCTGAATTCGAATTTCTTAATTCGACCATTTCTTTAAGGATACTTTGCTGAATTCGAATTTCTTAATTCGATCCTTTCTTAAGGAAACTTTTTCGATCCTTTCTTAAGGAAACATTTTCAGTCGAATTTCTTAATTCGATTATTTCTCAATGTCACTTTTGAAAATTCAAATTTTTGATCCAAATCCTTTCATAAGGATATTTTCTTTAAAATCAAACTCGATCTTTTCAAAAGAAGTTTTTTCTTAAAACCGAACTCGATCCGTTTAAAAAGAGTTTTTTCTATATCCGATTTTTAAGGATACAAAATGATTGATCAAGATGAGGATCATTCAAATGTCCATTAAATCTATTTTCACAAATGGTCGAAAGGAAATAAATCTTTTGGAAAAATCCAATCTCTCGATTGGTACAAACTGATTGTACCCAGGGGAAAGGTATAACTAGCCCGGAGCAAACGGCTACCGGTAAAGGCAATCCAAATCCGTTAATCCCTGTGCATTTGGGAAAAATGCAAAGAAAATCAATTGATTGATCAAGATGAGGACCATTCAAACGTCCATCAAAATCCATTTTCACAAATGGTCAAAAGAAAATAAATCTTTTGGAAAAATCCAATCTCTTGATTGGTACAAACTGATTGTACCCAGGGAAATGGTACAACTAGCCCGGAGCAAACGGCTACCGGTAAAGGCATTCCAAATCCGTTAATCCCTGTGCATTTGGGAAAAATACAAAGAAGATCCATGAGCCGAACCGAAGAGAGATGATACGCAAGAATCAGAAGAGAATTAGATCTATGCAGTAAAAAAGAAAGAACTCACGATTGCAAGATGAAGATTGCATGAAGAACCAGCAAAGCTTAAGATTCGAGAAGAGAATCAACCAAGAAGTTCTATATAGGAAGAACTCTTGATTTGAAGACTCCAAAACGCGAAGATTCTATTAGAGAAAGAATCTCCCGCGAGAAGTTCTATATAGGAAGAACCCTTGGAGCAAGCAAAAGATTCTATATAGGAAGAATCGACAACAAGAAGTTCTATATAGGAAGAACTCTTGATTTCAAGACTCCAAAACGCGAAGATTCTATGAGAGCAAGAATCTCCAGCGAGAAGTTCTATATAGGAAGAACTTTTGAAATTCAAAATGCGAAAGATTCTATGAGAGCAAGAATCTCTAGCAAGAAGTTCTACGATAGAAAGAGCACTTGGGATTGAAGACACAAAAGATTCTATATAGGAAGAATCTACAACAAGAAGTTAATTACAGGAAGGACTCTCAACTTAAGGCGCAGAAGGTTCTATATAGGAAAAACTTACGGCGTCAACATCCGAAGATGAAGAGACAACACAGGAAGAATTTACAGCTTAAAGACTTTGCCGAAGACAAGCACGACTCTACAATATGAAGAATATGTTTATCCAATGCACCTGATAGAAGAACAATCAAGGAAGAAGTTGCAGGCTCGAAGTCTCAGTTTTGAAGAATTTTGTTCAAGAGCAGTAGAGAAGATCAAGTGATGACCACAAAAAGGCAGTGGTCGACCAAAACCTTACCCAAAAGAACCCCAACCTTGCCAAAAGAACCCCAACCTTACCAGAAGAACCCTAACCTTATCAAAAGAACCCAACCTTACCAAAAAGAACTTTAACTTTACCAAAGAAGAACCCTCGCCTTACCAAGATGAATACTGAAATCATACCAGGTGAAATGGGTTATTCCTTATCTTTGCTTTATTGTCGTTACACAACAATAAGCAAAGAGGGGCAGCTGTAATAACCCATTTCAAGATCAAAAACCCATTTTATTAAACAATATCATATCCGAAATATATTACATATCCAATACCAAAGCCCAATACCCCTTATCCAATTACACTTAACCCATCTAATAACCCAAACCCGAAAGCCCAATAACCTAATAACCCTAAAGATAACTTAACTAAACCCTAACTCCCCTAACCAAGCTGTCGGCCGCCTCTCCCACTTCCCCTGGCCAGCTGTCGCGCGTGGTGGTCACTCGCCCCTTCATTCGCCAATTCGAACGGCACCGCCCCACCGCTTGCAACCACCGCCTTGGTCTTTTCCACCTGCAAAATCAGAAATAATTAGGCCTAAAAAGTCAGATCTGAAGCATAGATTAGGATGTTTTTATATGTATTTCTCATGGGTATAAAAACCGGATCTGAAGTGTTGTAATCGGTGACAGAAAAAATAAAAAAAAAAAGATTATATTCGAAGCAAAAACAGTAGCAAAAATTCCACAATACTCGAATACCAATCGGAAAAAAAGAAAGGAGAGATTTGGAGCAAAAACCGAAAGGAAAGAAAGGTAAAAATATTAAGCATTCGAACTTATCTCTGTTAGATCTAGGCTTCCACGTTCGTCTTTTCGAAAAATCGACTCCGCCATCGTGTTCATCTCGTCGAGATCTGTCGAAAAAGTGTTTCCTTTTCCCCTCCGGCGACCGGCGACGGCGGACGGCGCGGTGGCCGGCGACGACGGACGGCGGTGCTCCTTACCGACGGCGACTAGAACTCAGAGAACAGAGAACTCCTCTGTTATATTATTTTTATGTATGAGAAAAATGAGAATGAAGGGGAAAATGGTCTCTAAATGAGGATTATATATGAAAACCGAAACGACGTCGTTTTGAATATCCAGACCCGAGACCGACCCGTTCGCCCGACCCGGACCCGCGCTCTACCCGGAAAAAGGGGATAATCACATGCGCAGTCCCTGGACTCTCCAGTATCCTTCACTTCGGCTTACCATTTTACTTTTTATTTAATTTTAGTCACTGTTTCCATTTTACTTTATCTTTAATTTACCTTTTAATTTATGTTTCCCTTTACTTATGTCACTGTTTATTATATATTTAGTATTATAAGTATATATGGTATAGAATGTGTACATATTATTTTTCCTTATGTATATATCATATTTAAAAATATTTCCTTATTTATGATATTATAAATTTTATTATTCTTACCAATTTAATTTATAATGTTTCCATCTAAAGTTTTAGATATTTTATTATATACATAAATATGAAAATAAAAAAAAAATTTAAAATTTCCTATTTTATCATTTTTTTACCTGTAATATATATATTATTATATTATTATTTTATTATCATAATATTTAAGTTCCATATATAAATACGTTAGTATATATTAGTAGTATTTTTATGTTATTATTATGATAAGTTATATGCACATACTTTATTATCTCAATGTTATGTAATGGGAATTATATATGTAATTTATGCACTTGTATTATATTGTTTTAAATTTTGTTTATATGTCTATTGTGACTTAGTTTCCTTTTTATGTAATGTTTTTATTTTATTAGAAAATATTATCTCGAAATATTCTATTAGGAGTAACATCCCGTTCTTCGGGTGTTATCTTCTTTGAATCATCGTGGATATTAGGATTTGCATTTTAAATTAAAAATTAATTTAATTTAAATTTTATATTTTCTTAAAAATTACGATGCGAACCTTTAGGTATCAATTTTGGGCGTTATGGGGTGCTAATCCTTCCCCAAACGTAACCAACTCCCGAACCCAGAATCTTTGGTTTTGTTTTCTCGGTGTTCGATCCATCTTTTTGAACGATCGATGGCGACTCCAACCGATTAACTGATTTTCAAATTTTAATGGTATTCCAATGGGAGTGACATCCTGTTCTTCAGGTGTCGTCTCCCGAGATACCAACTTTTTAAATATTTCCGCGGATTTTTAAATTTTAACGGTATTTTATTAGGAGTGACATCCTGTTCTTCAGGTGTCATCTTTTTTAAATTTTCAAGAAAAAAAGGGTCGCTACACCGATAACCATTGGAATTTCACCTGAAACATGAGTTAATTTCACCTGGTAAGCAGAAGCAGAAGCAGAAGCAGTAAGCAGCAAGCAGCAAGCAGCAAGCAGCAAGCAGCAAGCAGGAAGCAGTAAGATGTAAGCAGTACTAGTCATTTAGTTTACCTGAAAAGTTGTTACTTGGAATGGAGAAGCGATAGAGTGAAGTCAAATTTGTGATTTCTAAAGTCACAGTCCCCTCCAAATGATTTCTTCCCAAATACAAAACTTCTAACCTTTTGCTTCTGAATAAATTTGTTGGAATTCTTCCAGAAAGTTGGCATCCAGTCAAATCCAGATACTTCAATTGAGGAAGATAATCAAACATATTCGATACCAAATGACCAAAGAGATTGTTCCGTCCCACTGCAAGTTGCTGCAACGAAGAAATGTTGAAGATTGATGAAGGAATAGAACCTGCAACAAATAAAGAGACTTCATTTATTGGCATATTGTCAAGAAGAAAAGACTTTAAACCATGATGAAGGAATAGAACGAGGAACTGTTTACCGTTTAGCTTGTTAAGACCAAGAAGCAAGGAGTTGAGCATAGTCAAGTTTCCAATTTCTATGGGAATACTTCCCTCCAAGGAATTGTTATACAAAGATAAATATGTCAACTTGTTGCATTTGAATATACTATCTGGAATGCTACCTGAAATCTGATTCATAGTCAAGCTTAGTACTTGCAATTCGGAAAGGTTATCGAATATTCCCGACAGTAGATGTCCTGCAATAAGATTTTTAGTTGTAAAATAAAGTTTCTCACTAATACAATTGTATCCAGATCAAGAGAGGTATGCAACCTGAAAGAGAATTATTATCCAGAAACAACCATTTCAAGTTTGTAAGATTTCCAACCGAGATGGGAATCTGTCCATTGAAATTGTTGTCATACAACATCAACTTCTCTAGTTTTGACAAATGACCCAAAGTAGATGGATAACACCAGTGAAGTTGTTGCCGTACATATATAGGCTTTGAAGTTTAGCAAAGTAGCTATATGAGGGTGGAATTTCTCCACCTAATCTGTTGTTGCCAAAGTTCAAATATTTCAGTCCATGCAAATTAGCTAACTCAATGGGTAGTTGGCCATGGAAGCTATTGTTGCTAATATCGAACCAAGCAAGGAAAGACAGATTTCCCAAGTGAGGTGGGATGGTGCCTGTGAGACCTAAACTTGGCAAATCTAGAGCAATGACTCTGTGGTGTCTGGTTCCACAGGTGACACCAATCCAATTGCAAAAAGAGGTAGAAGAGGACCAGTTGGCTGCTAAGATGTTGTGTGGATCATGAGTTATATGAGATTTGAAGGCTAAAAGGGCAGATTGATCAGTGGAGATGTTGGGGGAATTTGCAGACAAAGTAGCCCTAAAAGTTGCTAATAGCAACAAAAACATAACTAGAAGAGGAAGGAAGCTGGTTTTTTCCATGAGGATGGGTGTAGGTGTACGGCAAATCATAAGTGAGAAACAGTTGATTTTAGTTTATTTTTCCTATTGTTAGTTTGGTCTTTAAATACTATTGTTAGTTTGGTCTTTAAATACTTTCATTCAGTGGCGTAACATGCAAGGAATTAGGGCCATGGTATCTAAATTCTGAGAAATTAAAAATTTAACTCCATAATTTAAAAAAAAACTAAATTGACCCCTCGAGATTTTTAAAAAATTCATGTTAAACTTCAAAATTTCAAATACTTTTAATTAAATTCTCTCATAATTTTTAAAAATTCTTATTAAATCACTCAAAATTATTAAAAATTTTGTTAAACCCTCAAAAGTTAAAAAAAAAATTAGTTTAAGTCTTTAATTTTTTTAAAAATTTAAATTATCTTAAACTCTTGCCTTTCGTTTCTTCGTTGTATTTATTGTCCGAAGAATCGACTTACCCTTGGAATCAAACGTTTGTTACATTATTCCACACGTCTGCTCTAGAAATCCTTGTACACTGCGACATATCAACATGGAGTGGACAAAATGGTTACCTTTTCCAACAAGTAATTTCAAACTTTTGTAATATTCACACACATCTTCCACAATCTTTGTACTCTTTTTCCTTCTTTGCATTCATATTATTTTAATTTCAATTTGAATGGACCGATTACAGATGGTATGATGGAAAATGATAATGTGAGGTTAAGACTATGATTAACGTGGTGGTGGAAAAAATCTATGAAATAATTTTTTGTGATAAGGATAAACTGCATCAAAGGTCACTTAATTATGGGTATAGTTATATTTGGGTCACTTAATTATTAAAAGTTATATTTGGGTCACTCATTTATGGGTAAGATTACATTTGGGTCACTCATTTATGGGTAAGATTACATTTGGGTCACTCAATTACAAGTAAGGTTACATTTGGATCACCTATCATATTTGAAAAAGTACATCAATTTAGTCGTTTTTTCTTCTAAATCACTTGTATAACTTTGTTAACATTAAAGTATTTTATTTGAAATCATTAATTTATCTAATACACGAATTGATAAACTTTTTTTTTAGATATGAAAAGTGACCCAAATGTAACCTTACCTATAATTGAGTGATCTGAATGTAACCTTTAATAATTGGGTGACTCAAATGTAACCTTACCCATAAATGAGTGACTCAAATATAACTTTCAATAATTAGATGACCCAAATATAACCATATTCATAATTAAGTGATCTTCATTGCAGTTTACCCTTTTGATAAATATATTGATTCAATTAAAGACTCGAATATAAATTTTAGTTTATACGAGTTTTCTAATTTAGAGGTTAGATTAGGATTTAAATTTTATCGTTAATATTCAAATTTATAAAAAAATAATTTATTTGTCTACTTTAAAATTTATTATTTCTAGAGTGAAATACACCATTCATCATTCAACAATCTTTCTACTCCTATTTTGATCACTCAAGTTTCTATTTAGTGGGATTAAGTTCCAATAAATGCAAAATAAAGTTAAATATTGGATTCTTTCGTTTAATGGGTGGTGACATGTACCACTTATTGATTGAAAAATATTATAATAATATCATATGGACCGTTGATTAGGTAAACTACATAGATAGTCACCATATTATGGGGTTAGTATCAATCTGACCATAATGCTTTAAAAAGAATTAAATACACCGGTAAACTATTAATTTGGTATTAAAATAGCCACCGACCGTTAAAAACAAATGGACTGATGACGTGGCCGTTAAAATTAAAATAGAATAATTACACATTTAGTCCCTGTTATTCATACATTTTTATAATTTAATCCTAATTTTATTATAATAAAATAATTATAAATCTAAAACCAAATCCTAAATTCTAAACCTTAATCCCTAAAACCTTAAATACTAAATCATAAATCTAAAATCATAAACCTTAAATCCTAAACCTTAAATATAAAAATATTACTAAATCTAAAACATTTAGGGTTTAAGGTTTAGGATTTAGGGTTTATAGTTTAGGATTTGGATTTAGGGTTTAAGATTTGAATTTAAGGTTCTAGAGATTAGGGTTTAATATTTTTAAATATAATTTAAAATTTTAAATGATTTTAGGGTTTACTATTATATGTTTAGGGTTTGGACTTAGGGTTCGTTAATAATTTAATTAATAATCTAATTAATATTTTAATTTATTATATAAAAAATAATTTAATTAATATTTTAATTAAATTAAAAAATAAATATAATATTATATGTGGAATTAATATAATACATATAAAAAACTGTATTTAATATATATAGGTTATGGGAACTTGTATCACTAAAATCACCTTGGTTCACTGCTTTGGGCGTTGCCCATTCATAACTAAGGTCATGGGTCATTGAAAGCATGTTTTGGGATTTTTTTTCTTCCTTTAATCAGGTGGTGACACGTGTCACCACCTAATTAAATAATTATTTTATTTTATTACAATAAAATTAAGATTAAATTATAAAAATGTATCAATAACAGGGACTAAATGTATAATTATTCCATTTTATATTTAACTGCCACGTCATCAGTCCGTTACATCCTTAATAGCAGATGGCTATTTTAATACCAAATCAATAGTTTACCGGTGTATTTGATTCTTTTTAAAGTATTATGGTCAGATCGATACTAAACCCATAGTATGGTGACTATCTGTGTAGTTTACCCTAAAAAATATCATGTTATTGTGTGTGTTAACTTTTAATCGAGGGTACTAATTTAAATACAAATCGTAATGTTATGCATCATTTTGTCGAAAAAATAGTTGAGGTACTAAAACAAGAAAGGGGACATAAGTAGGGTATCAAATATCTTGTAATTGAAGTTCAGAAAAAGAAAATGTCAAAAGATGATTTATAAAGGGTGTAAATCGTCTACCTCTTTCTCATGCATCCATTTGTGTTTCCGTTTTAAGTTAGAGGGCGTAGGGTGTAGGATTTTAGGTTAGGGATTTTGCTTAGGGTTTAGAGAATTAGGGGTAAGGTGTATTTTTTAGGGTTTAAAATATAAAAAATAAGGGTTATGGTTTAAAATTTAATTTTTTAAAATTTTTTAAAAGGAGGCATGAATAAAGACATGATAAAGAGGTAGAGGATTTTTACCCTTTATAAAGTTCATAGTTTTGTTAGATTATGGGTAGGTTACAAAACTTTCCCGTTATAATATTCATAGAAAAAACTATTTAGAAGTAGAGAGGGATAATTGCCCCTCAATTCTCGAAGATTTTTTTTATTTTATTTAAAATTTATAAAAAAATATTTATTTATAAATTTGTTTTTTCTATTTTTAAATATTTTTGTTTTGTTCTAACCTCAAATATTTACTTTATCCCTACCGATATACAACATAATCGTAATGTATATACACTCTCACAAACTATCAAAAAACTTTTAACTATCTGTTCCAAAGATTATTAACGATTTTTTAGATAATAAAAGCACACAAATTATCAAAAAAAGTTATTCAATTCATTAATTTGCTTCATTTAATTCCTTTATTAATTAATGCATAATCAATTTTACACAGCCAAACATTATATATTTTTATTTATTATTTTTTTTTTGGTACATGGGATGAGATCAAAAAGTAGGGTTTGAAAATTTGAGCTTAGTGTCCTTTGACAAGGGTTGATTGTTTAAACCAGTCTTAGGTTTGGCTCAATTATTCTAACATGAAGATGTCACTTAAGAACAAGCACCAGCAGCAAATCCAACCCTTCCATTAGCATCATCATAGACAACCTCGTACCCTTGCTGTTGGAAATTTCCTACGATCATCACATCATCATCTTCACTGTTCTTGGCAAATGCCAAACACGCTTGAGATATCTTGTTGATATACAAGATCCCTCTAGCATCAATCGGCATCTCAACACCACCTTCGAAGTACAAGGTAATGGTCGGCATTACGACGGTAGAATTCCCACTGAAATCGTAGCATGTCCCGAGGTTTTCGAATGCCGGTGCTGTCGGATAATTCGTCATCTTAGCTACAAAAGATCTCCTCACTCTTGAATAGGCAGCAGGTGGGAGTCGGGTGATCAATGAGGCCGAATCGATGACAGTGCCGGATGTTGAAAAAACAGACCTGTCGATGGATAACCGTTCACCACCGACACCGATATCGATCATATCAAGACCGTAATAGTTTGTACCTTCAAATGAACTCGACATCGGAGTGAATTTAATTGAACTCGGAAGGTTGCCATCACCAAACTTTAAATATCCAGCCGAGGCATCACTTGAAGGTAAGCAGTACGAGAAAACCTTGTGGTACTTGTTAGAAGTTTGGGAGACTATAGAAAACCATCCACGGCCGAGACCTAACACCCCTGCTGCTCGTCCACCGTTCGGGAAGCGATTCCGTTGGCCGCAACCGAATAAGAAGCCTCGGAACACATCGGAAGATGTTAGGCTTATTGTTTCTTGTGCAAGAAAGCCAACTGAAAACGTAGTATTGGTGTATGTAACGCCATATATACATGTTGACGAGGAAGAACAACCTTTCTGCATACCTGCAATTAAAATATGATCATGTCCATTAGAAAATCTCTACTTAAATAAATCAAAATTAAGTAACCATGATCATTACCTTCGGAATAAACTCGATTGCAGGTCACCGACGGGCATCGAATGCCGGCATAAGATGAAGACTTCAACGGATTGAATATTGGGTCCTGTTGATCATAGCAATATCCAGAGCACGGCTGGCATTGAGTCCATGTTAATTGGCTAGCAGTGTCGAACACCAAGGAAAGCTTCGTATTCGGCACGCCAAAGTGGATGCCGACTTGGTATTTGCCGGAGCCGATCGAGATTCCGGGTTTGTCTTGAAGTGGTGTCTTCTCCAAGGAATTTGACGATAGCATCGAGTGGATTGAATCAGCTCGGGCTTGGTCTTGCCGAAGAATTTCGGCATGAGAGGGAACAATTTGGCTGAGTCCGGAGCATGGACCATGCAGGTTCACTATTGGAATTGATGACTTTTTATTGATAGCTGTTACATATAAACAAAAATAGAAAAAATAACATCAAAATTTATTTTATCATATTTATTATAATTATCATATAATAAATATTATCGTAATCAATTACGGTAAATACGAAAAACGCGTCCGCACGTACACATATATTATTAAAGCAATGGATGTAAAAAAATTGAACCTTTGGGAGAGTATTTGCAGACAGTTGATGGCAACAGAGAAGTGGTTTGAAGTTTGTGAGTACGAGGAAGATCCATGGTTTCAACAGTTGAGGTTTTTGGTTGGAATCCATAGCTGTTCTTGGAAGAGCAGAGAAGCAAGATTAAGAAGAAGAAGAAGATTGCCATTAACTAAAAATCCAGCTTTTCCTGTTGTTTCAACTTGGTAGCAATTAGTACTCCTTCATTACAGTTATATAGAATATACAAAGTACTGTTTTTATTCTAACATTAAATTTATGTATGTCATAAAATTACATGCACGAATCATCTTGCCTCGGTGGTTAAATGAATTGTTGTTGTTTCTAGAGGTCACGGATTCGAACATTAGTATTGCAACATAGTGATTGAGCGATCAATGTCTAATGATTGAGAATATACTCTAAAACAGATACTAATATAACCATCGTTATAATTTACTCATTATTTTCATTTTAATTTCAAATAATTTTATTTTAATTCATAATATCCACTAAAACCCAATATTCTTGTAATGTTGACTTTGGTTGGAAGATTATGGCAATGTTAGTTATTTGAGCACATAATTTTTCTTGTTGTATTGCAGTAAGCATGAAAAATCATGGGGATTGGAGATTACCATCTCATTAATCTTATCTCATGTGTGCCACTTTCATTTTTAATCATTATTTTGTTAGTGTTGGAAAAAGATATTATAAAATATTTAAAAATAATAATTTTATTATAATCCTTTTGTACAATATAAAAATTAAATAATTTTGCACGAGCTTTTTAGCCTAAGTAGGTAACGGAACAGTTATTGTTTTTAGAAGTCACAGGTTCGAACACCAGTAATTACATCAAAGTGATTTCTCGATCAATGTCAAATGATTGATTGAGATTATCTTCTAGAACAGATACAACTATAATAACTATTAGTTAAATAAAAAAATAATATATTATTTTAAAATTATTATTTTTTTAATCTCGATCATCGATTTATATTTATTAATAATTTTAAATAATATAAAATTTCAAAAATCCACTTTGTTAGTGGATTTACCCCTTCATATATTTTGTTATGAAAAACAATTCGGCAATTATCAAATAGACCAGTATTACAAAACAGGCCCATTCAGATCCAATCAGCCCAGTCCCACTTTGTTAGAGGATTTTACATTAGCATTGTCTAACCTATTAATCTTTTTCTGAAAAATTATATCATGGACATAATTTATTATATTAGTTATAATTTTAATTAATTAAATATATTTTTATTTTTTAAAAATTTTACAATTTTACCCCTATAATGTTATAGGTTCCCTTAGAATTTATGACTCACCTTTTTAATATCATCGTCTCTAAATTTCGATCATAAATTATGTTCTTAAGAGTATAATATGTCTTGTCATTCTACCCAACACTTATCTGTAATATACTACTAGATTTTACCATGAATATATTACTAATATTATTTATAGGGTAAAATATACTAGCTAATTTAGTTTTAAGTTTCTAAACATAATAATTGAATCACTTAATTAATTATATATTTAAAAATAAATATATTATTTTAAAAAAAAATAACAATTCAAAGACCTAATCCTCTCTCTCAAAAAATCTAACCATAGTTCATTCTCTCTCAAAACTCTACCATCTCTAATTTTATTTTTTAATTAATGATGGATAATTAAATTTAGTATTGATTATCGATTATATTGTCAAAAATATCTGACTTTGGTTTTCAATGCTGATCGCGGGCATCATTCTTAGATTTTAAGAACGGACCCAGAATTTTATATAAGTAATGCAAATTATCAAAAAGACGTATTAAAAATATAAGGGTATAAAATTACAAGAATTTAAGAGATGTAAAATTAAATTATTAATAAAAAATATAAAAATATATAAAATTTAAAAAATATTTTTTTTTTTGAAAATAAAACTTGTACCCTAGCATCCATTGAGTTCATCATTGTTCGGTTACCACTTATACATTATATTAATTTAGTTTTACTTCAAAATAATTTAATAAAATTAATTCTTTATATTTAAATTTTTTAACATTGGACCATTCTAACACACCCTTAGATCATTTATCACACTACTATACAATTGACAAACTAATAAAATAGACTCATTGTGATCGTAAAGTCGTCTTTTAATATACATAATCACTCCACTAATGAATTTTTTAAATATAAATAATTAAATCTATTTAATTATTTTAGATTAAAATTAAATTATTAAATTACAAAAACTTTAAAAATTAAAATTATTTTTGCGTTAAACATTAATTTTAATAACTTTCTCTCCCAAAATAAAAATAATGTTCAAGTAAAGTTAACCTAATAGTTAATTGATTTTTTTAAATAAATAAACTCTTGAATTAAAGTTAAATTATGGTCAATAAAAATGCACAAAAATCTAATTATATGTGTTTTAATCTAACCCAACTTTTAATAGTCAAATATTTTTAATGATAAAAAATCTTACCTAATTTAAGAAATATATTTAATGATAAATTAATAATTTAATCAAAAACACGTTCAAATTTAAAGAGTTGATAACAAGTGAATACAATTCGAATTTGATTTAATTTAAATAACTTTAAATTTAAAAAATTTAATTTTTTAATTGAATCAAATTTTATTAATTTTATTAGTTATCATATCATTCTTTCATTTAATTTTAATAATATTTAATTATAATAAATTAAATTATTTCATAAAACTAAGTAACACAATTAAAAAGGGGCTTAATATACTTTTTCCTTGTAAACTATATATGTTTTTCTTTATTTTTTCTCTAAATTATATCAGATTTTTAAATTATCCAAAATATATTATATCTTAAAAGGGTATGCAACAAAGATCACTTAATCATGAATATAGTTACATTTAGGTTACATAATTATTAAAAGTTGCATTTGGGTCATTCATTTATGGATAAGGTTACATTTGAGTCACTCAATTATTAGGTTACATTTAGGTCACTCAATTATAAGTAAGATTATATTTGGGTCACCCTTCATATTTGAAAAAGTATATCAATTTGGTCGTTTTTCTTCTAAATCACTTGTATACTATTGTTAACATTAGATACTTCACTTGAAATCATTAATTAGTCTAATACGTGAATTGATAAACTTTTTTCAAATATGAAGAATGACCCAAATGTAACCTTACCTATAATTGAGTGATCTAAATGTAACTTTTACTAATTGAGTGACATAAATGTAACATTACCCATAATTAAGTGATCTAAATGTTACTTTTAGTAATTGAATGACCCAGATGTAACCCTACCTATAATTAAATGACTACCATTGCAGTTTACCCATCTTAAAAATATAATAATTATATCAAAATTACTTTTTTAATTACTAATAGTGATTACAGTAGTATCTGTTCTAGAATATAATCTCCACCATTTGACATTGATCGCTCATAAACCCGTAATCTTTAAAAAGAACAATCGTTCCTTTAACAATTTAGGCTAGAATAATCGTGCATAATTATATCAAAACTACTTATTTCCCTATCAAATAAATGTCATATATATATTTAATTACAATCATTCCCATTGGATAAGTCCCCCCTTTCATTACTTTATCCTGCAAGATATTTTAATTTTTAACCACTTGCTGATAAAGACTTTTCATGGCCAACTCTGCAAACACAAATTGCAGGACAATAATTGAACATCTCTCGGTTTCGGACAATTCAAAGAAACATCCAAATCCTCTTCTCCATTGGCGGCCAAAGACTTTTCTTTACCTGCTCCAGTCCCATAGCTTTTATACTTCATTTCAAAGAAACTTCCAAATCCCAGACTCAAAAATCTATATGAAAACCAGCTCTGTCACCCCCAGTGTTTGTTCATAGAAAAATCAAGCAAAAGAAGCTCTTCAATATGCTCTTCCATCGACTGGTTTTTGCTTCAGTAGTCATAGCTTGTTGCCTTACAGCGTTTGCAGATGGAGCGACACTGGAAACAGATGAAGGTAATGTTCTTCATGAAGGAAGCTTGATTTGCTGTATTCTCGTACTAAATTCCACCATTTTTTCTTGGTTTTTTTGTAGTGGAAGCTTTAAGAAGAATTGGTAGCGCATTGGGGAAGACAGATTGGAACTTTGATGGTGTTGATCCATGCAGTGGAGCCAGTGGTTGGATAGATCCTTCCTTTTCTACTTACCAAGCTAATAATGTTACCTGCGATTGTTCCTTCAACAATGGAAATACCTGCCATGTCACTCACATGTAAGAAAATCTTCTCTCTCTATTAGTTCATAGATTACTAAGATTAGGGTTCATTAAGCATATGATCTTGAGTTCATTAGAAGTAAGTGAAGAGTTTAGTTTAATATAAGTGAACATGCAACTCTAGATTTAACGTTTAAGCATGTTCGATTTAATATCTTTCTGTATGTTACAGTAACAACCAGACATCAATCAAAATCCGAAGATAAAATATAATTAATAATAAAAAAAAAGGTAAATTTAAAATGAATTTAAAATTGGGTGTTCAAAGTATAATTTCAATCCAATTTTAATCGAATTAAACTCATCATTAGGTTGATTAGTTTTCTAGATGTATTATTTTAGGTTTAAGAAGATACAAATGCATGGGATTAGATATGGGAGCAAATCGTCTGACCCCTTTCTATGCCTCCATTTATGTCCCCACTTTAAATTAGAGGGTTTAAGGTTTAGGATTCTAAGTTAGGGGTTTTGATTAGGGTTTAGAGAATTAGGGATAGAGTGTATTTTTTATAGCATAGGATTTAGGGTTTAGGATATAGAAAATAAGGGTTTAAAGTTTAAAATTCAATTTTAAAAAAAAATCAAAAGAAACACAAAAGGAGACACGAAAAAGAGACAAAAGGTTTTTGTTCATCAGATATATTAAACACTTAAAGATTCCATTTTGTTTAAAGATTATATTAAACAATGTTTATAATATAAAGTATCACATGAACTAAATGCATTAAGAAAATGCCTTTTAATTAATAAAATATAATATAAATAAAACGTGATGAAATGCATGGCGACATCTTTGACTTTCTTTCTGAGTTGACAAGTAAGAAATTCAAAACTTACTTTTTAACAAAAATTTATTAGACTTAATACACGTTTTCCTCTTAAATTATACAAATTTTCTTAATTTATCTGTTAAATTATTTTTTGATATGGTTTATCTTTAATTTATCTTTATGTTATTACCGAATTATTCCTTAAATTATATCAGATTTTTCAAATTATCTCGAATAGTTTTGATCTATTTTATTAAAGTTTAGGGATACAACTAACCAATACAATTTAGGGGACAAATTGAAAAAAAAATATAATTTAAGGGGTAAAAAGTATATAAATTTATTATTACATACTAATTAAGGAAATTTCTTAGCATTGAGGTGAAATGTCTTTTAAAGAGAAATATTATGATTTACGTGCCTTTACTATTGAATAATTTTAAAAACTATATTGTTTTTACTATTTCAAATTTACAATTCAGTCCTTATACTATATTTTCTTCGTAAAATCGAGTTTTTAAATTATTTTTTATTAAAAAATTTTGGTCTATCTCCTAGGTTGTGTTCAATTTCACTGTAAAATAACTTTATAGCTCAATTAAAAATTATAAATATAGATGATTGAGATTCGATTAATATTAATAATATTTTTATTTTTTAAGATTAATATTTAAGCTGATAAAAAATAGTGTAAATACAGACCTTCCACCGACAATATTATTACATAAAGTCAAAACAAACTTCCATTGAATCTTGTCTTTGTTCAAAACATCCTAACGTAGAACTGTTCTGGCGGCTATAAAATTAAAAAACGTACTTAAATATTAAACACTAGCTTAATTAATTAATTAATTAATTAGTTTGTTGGTTAGAGCTTTCAATTCATGACCAGCTTGATCTTGATAATGTATTTAAAAAAGCAACTTGCTTGGACCATAGCATATTAGAAAATAAATATTATTTATTCAACTTGTTCGATAAAGCTAATAATTTATAATTATAAAAAGGAAGTTTTCTAATTAATTTAATTATTTAACTCAACAAGTGATCTAAATAAAAATATAATAATATTTTGTTTTTATCCATTTTTTTATATTTTTAATAATTTAAATATTTTTTATAACTTAAAAAATTAATATTATTTTAAAATTGTATTTTTGTTTAGACTTCAATTATATTATTGAGTCATTAAAATCAATAATATGGAGGAATCTTAATGTTTCAAGGGCGATTACGCGGAGGAATTTTAATTTTTAACATTCCAATAATATAAATAAATCATAACTAAAGTCCAAAACCAAAATAATATCGATTTTTAGTTTAGTGAAATAATCGAATACGCTCCTAAAAATTTTATAGTATTTAGTGTAATTTATCATCGTCTTTCTACTAGATTTTTGTCAAGACCAGAGTTCTCACTTTGATTGTTTATGTGCTGGGACAGATCTATTTATACCTCTAAATTTTAATATATTTAAATCTTAACCCTCTTATTTATATAGTTATCACCATTTCGTCCTTATTTATCTGGATTTTCCATTATCGTACCTAACCTTGTTTTGTATCAGACTGCTCAAGGCACAAAATCTCTCAGGTACCCTCCCAACAAACTTGGCCAGTCTCCCTTACCTGCAAGAAATGTAAGGACCACGTTTCCAAACTTCTTTTTCATGATATACATATACATATACATATACATATACATATACATATACATATACATATACATATACATATACATATACATATACATATACATATACATATACATATACATATACATATACATATAGCTTAGTTTTGTGTCAACTAATTATCTATCCTTGTTTTAAACTATTCTTACAGTGACCTTTCTCGCAACTTTCTTAGTGGCAACATTCCTCCCCAATGGGGTTCTGCTCCACGACTCGCCAACATGTATGTATCTATGAACATCCATGCATATGTATGTATGTTAGATGTTTATAAATGTTGTTGCTAAATGAAAAAGATGTGTTGTGTTTCAGAACCCTTCTTGGAAATCGATTAACAGGTGAAATCCCAGTAGAGCTAGCAAATATCAGAAATCTTACCAGCTTGTAAGTTAGATTACACCAGTTTATACTAAAACATATCCTCAGTTCATGTTATAACATGTTTTTATGGATGTCTGATGGATGATTGTAGAGTCCTTGAGGTTAATGGCTTCTCAGGATCTTTGCCTCCAGAACTGGGGAATCTAACCAGACTTGAGAGGATGTAAGAAAAAAACCCTTTTTTCAGAAAAGAAATCTATCAGGATTTCATTTCATTATATGCAGGATTTTAAGTATTTGTTTACTGGTTTTTACAGGCTTCTTAGTTCCAACAATTTTACTGGAGAAATACCTGAAACATATGCTAACCTGACTTCACTGCTGGACTTGTAAGTGATTTTAATGTCCCATGTTTGAAAATTATTTCATATATACACTCATGTCTGAATATATATCGAATTGTTTTCCGAACAGTCGTATTAGTGACAACAACTTCACAGGACAGATTCCGGAATTCGTATTCCGGAATTGGAGAAACCTTTCACGAATGTAAGAACTTAATCAACATTACTGTTTTAATTCCATAGGATATATTTTGTTTTATCAGTCCATTAAATGAATCCATCTTCTGTATGATGACAGAGAGATGGAGGGATGTGGTTTGAGCGGTCCGATTCCCTCCATTAATGTTTCTCTACAAAGATTAAGATACATGTAAGCATTGAAATATAAATTATTTCACATTAAAACACATCTTTGTATCATAATTAAATCCTTGTTTCTGATTGTATCTGGTATTGGTTTACAGAATAATTAGTGACTTGAACGGAGCTGATGCAACTTTTCCGCAACTAAATGCCAGTTTGCCTGCATTGGACAGAGTGTAAGCATATCTGCAACAGCCAACAAGGCAAAGATATGTTAAAGTTATGAGATATTGAGGAGTTCCATGTATAATGGTATATATTTTTGATTGAATTACAGGATGTTGAGAAGCTGCAATCTCATTGGAGAGATACCTGATTCTCTTGGGAGATTCACAACTATAAGGATCTTGTAAGTGTTCGAGTTAGATTTTCATTTCGAGAGGTCCGGATTTAGTCTAGTGATTTGTTTGTTCATGTAGTCAGCTTTAAGAGATGACATCCAGCATGTTTGTGATTCGAAAGAAACTGTTTTGATTTCTAACTTGTCTTGGAACATAACATTCTTGCAGGGATCTCAGTTTTAACAGACTCAGTGGAGAAATTCCAAATCTTTCTGCTCTTGATTTGGATACATTGTAAGGACATGTATTTTTTTTTCTTTCTTCCATATATTCATGTTTACGATAATCGAACGTTATATCATTCATTATGTCCACAATCACGAGTCCACAATAATCCACACCAGTATCTAATTACTGAAACATAATGATTTCTTTGATTAGGTTCTTAAATGGAAACAATTTTACGGGAGCAGTCCCTCGGTGGATACTAGAAACAAGAGAAGATATGTAAGATTGTCGTCTTCGTTATTCGTTAATGTTGAATTACATGAAACAATATTCTAAAGTAATCTATTTGCAGGGATGTTTCATATAACAACTTCACTAGTACTGGTTCTGTATCGGACTGTGGAAGGCCAGGCCTGTATGTCAACTTTCGAATCGAACTTTGTTAATCCATGTGTTTTCATTCATAAGTGAATCTTTATAACAAATCTGTCATCTGTTTTTGTAATTTTTCCTTGTTGTCTGTAGGAACTTGTTTTCAGGCATGTCAAGGAACAATAACTTGTAAGTACTGTTTTTAACTTTTTTTCTGTCTTTGGTCAACTTCAAATTTGATGTTTATAAAGGCTAATTTATGTTTCCGGGGGCATATAATTGTTTTACCAGTGGAATCGTTCCATGTTTGAGAAGACAACTTAACTGCACAGCACGTAAGTAGAAATTTCATGTACTTTATCTGTGTTAATCTCGATTCGTATTTGATGTACTAATCGAAGGATAAATGCATGTTATTTTCCTCAGCTGTGCACTCTGTTCATATCAACTGTGGAGGAAATGAAAGAACTGTTGATGGAATCACTTATGAAGCTGATCTTGATCAAGCAGGGCCTGCAGCATTTTTACGGCGGGGTACCAACTGGGCACTTAGTACCACTGGAATTTTCCTAAACGATGATCGGAACGACGACGTCTTAGCATTCGGTAATGCTGATGGTGAACTCCATCAAAATGCAAGGCTTTCGCCTAGCTCGTTGACATACTATGCATTTTGTCTCGCCAATGCAAGTTATGAAGTAAACCTCAATTTTGCTGAGATTCAGTTCAGTGATCAAAATTATAGCAGCTTAGGGAGGAGGATATTTGATGTTTACATTCAGGTATTCTTTATTGTCATTCTTGTTTATATTCGACGAGTTCGAGATTCAAATATCAAAATCTATAATCTTCTAACCAGATAGCATAGTTTTACATGTGCTTGCATGGAAAGAGTTACATGGAATGGATAATAATTGCAGGGGCAGCGGGAGCTGAAGGATTTCAATATTAAAGAAAGAGCAGGAGGAGCAGGCAGACCAATAGTAATGCCTTTTGCTGTAAATGTAACCGATGGCACTTTGGAGATCCATTTCCGATGGGCCGGAAAAGGGACGACATCTATTCCTGTGAGAGGCATTTATGGTCCACTGATCTCTGCAATATCTATTACTGATCCTGGTATGTTGTCAGATGTTAGTACTTGTATCGTATGTCGTCTCATCCAAGTTGCTTTACGAATCTTTGCGACTGATTTACAATGTTGTTGAACCAGCTTATAGGCCTCCATCACAAAGTGGAGGTGGCGGTATCGCGACAGCTGCGGTTGTTGGTATAGTGGCCGGAGCAGTGTTTGCTGCCTTGCTGATTGTGGGAATCCTTTGGTGGAAGGGCTGTTTAAGAAGGGAGAGAACATTAGAACAAGGTAGTTGGACAGAAAAATAATCATATTCTGTTACATAAAACAGTCGAACCGTCTCATTATAAATGTTTCTTATTTGGCTTAACTTTGTTCCACAGATCTAAAAGGTGTAGAGTTGCAGACAAGTTCCTTTAGCTTTAGGCAAATTAAAGCTGCTACAAACGATTTTCATGCCTCGAATAAGATCGGAGAAGGTGGTTTCGGTCCCGTTTACAAGGTACCATGTCCAACACAGTCTTTTAGCTTATTCATTATGTGAAATAAACACGGCACGACTGAAAACGCATCTAGTACCATGATTAAAATCCTGCTGCAGGTACCATGTGCAACACATTCTTTCTTCTGATTACTTACAGATACAACGATTTTGGATTTCTTCGGTTGTTCGGATTAAATCCTGATGTGAACTTCCTCACTACAACAGTTTCTGCAGACTGCAGGTTCCTGGACATAATGTTGTTTTTTATTTCAATTGCAGGGCACTCTACCAGATGGCACAGTGATTGCTGTTAAGCAGCTATCGGCTCGATCCAAGCAAGGAAATCGTGAATTCGTGACGGAGATAGGCATGATTTCAGCTCTACAACACCCTTATCTTGTAAAGTTGTATGGATGTTGCATTGAAGGAAATCAATTGATGCTTATATATGAGTACCTGGAAAACAACAGCCTTGCACGTGCATTATTTGGTACAAATCTCATCTGAATACTGAATAATCTTGTTTTTGAAGCTAAAATGATATGTTCTAACATGAATGAAAAGTGTTTCAATATATATATATATATATATATTATCTGACATTCTCTGTTTGTTTGTAATGAATAGGGCCACCAGAGTCTCAGTTGAAATTAGACTGGTCGACAAGAAGGAAGATCTGCATTGGTATAGCAAGAGGACTAGCTTATCTCCATGAAGAATCAAGGTTGAAGATAGTGCATAGAGACATCAAGGCCACCAATGTCTTGCTTGACAAGAATCTAAACCCGAAAATATCGGACTTCGGTTTGGCCAAGCTTGATGAAGAAGATAATACACACATTAGCACCCGAGTCGCAGGAACTTAGTACGTCTCTTTTCCGATTCA